>OW052245.1:27748406-29095281 GCA_932526585.2 Philonthus cognatus | reverse complement strand
TAACCCGTTATTATTACACCAGCTATAAAAGTGATAACGTTTATTTTGCAGGTTTGTTGCATCAAGAGTCGATTCAACTCGCATATATGTTTTCATATCACCAGCGAAAAGTAAACAATTAGCGTTCTGAAAACAGGTTGTAGCGTCGATTATAAATATATTGAGGAACAAGGGATCCAGGTGAAAACCCTGAGGAACACCAGAAGTAACCTTTAAGGGTCTTGATTTTATTTGCCCAATTTTAATCACTTGCAACATATCTGTTAAGTAGGACTCTATCCATCGTAAAGGAATATCAGTAATGCCAACATAATGAAGCTTGTTGAGTAATAGCGTATGATAAACAGAGTCAAATGGTTTGGAGAAGTCGGTATTTATTTTCAGGCTCTTCTAAACTAGTTACACAGATAATTTTGACAATTTTGAAGATATAGTGTTGTTTCTTGGTTTTGAATATTTTATGTAACCTATTTATTATTATTGTTCAAAATTTTTGTTTTTTCTCAGATTTGTTTTTCAATTCTATTAAAAAACATTTAATAATTCACTTATCAATTAGTATCCGTTGATTTGTACGATTTTTATTGACTTGTTATCTTTTCATTATTTATTTATTTTTACTTACTAGAATGTTATTCTAAGTTTATACTTGTTACTCTGTAATTGTTTTTTTTTTGCCTGTTAGGTAATAAGGGATTATATTTTTTTATTGTTGGCAATATTTACGGTTTTCAAGAACTATGACATTTTAAACTATTTGTATAATTATTAACGAATTTTTGGACATTAATAACTTTACTGACTTCTCAAATTGTATTTTTTATGAATTTATCGAAATTCACATGAAACAGAAAACTCCTTCATGAGTTTGGTAAAAAAAAAAAACATTCAAAATGTATTTATAGTTTTTCAGAAATAACACCGAAAAACGGCACTTATTTTGAATTTAATAAATGCAAAATAAATTAATTTGATCGTAGCTTAAATTATTATAAATTTACCTGAGGTTTAATTAAATTTAAAATTACTTCATATTTTTATAAATTACCTACAAATAATTATTTTTAATTATACAATAAGAACACTAAAATAGTATATCCAGAATATACACAGATTTATTGATTGTAATAAACTTTTTCTTCCAGATATTACCTAAATACATATATCTGTTTTTGTTTTTTATATATTAAACAAAACGGAAAAACAAAAATAATGTACATAAAAATCATGAGACCTTCTAAAATGACAATTTTGAGAGAATTCCCCAGAAATGAATTTCAAAACAAATAAACATTGCATATGTTGAAAAAGGATTTTAGGAAGACCAATTTTCTGAAAATGTACAGCGTATTCATCGGGAATAAAAAGAAAATTCCCTGTATTACATACATAGTAGAATGCTTACACAAACAAAATTACCAAATTATTTTTATTTATTTATTTATTTACCGATTTCTCCTTTTTACACCATTACGAAAGGAATTATAAAAACAAAATAATAATTCGTATAAGTTACAATAAATTAATATTTTCCTTAGCAATTAACAAAAAGTAAACAAAACAAAAATGCTTGGAGTACATTATAATACAAAGATCAATAAATTTTAATGATAGGTGGAGTTTAAACACAATATAATAGTTAGAAAAAAATTATAAAATTCAGATTTAACCTAAGTATAATCTGTTTTTTTTTTAATTTGACCAATCAAATTTGACATTTCAAGAATTTAGTGGTCTGATGCAGGTTGTGTTTTAGGTTAGGACAAGATTAATCACATGTTATGTTGTAAATCAACGTTTCATTTGTAGGTTATGTGAAGGGAAATCTAACATTGATATGACAATTCAATTAGCTCACAAAGATAACCTACCTACCTATCACCGTCTCAAATTATTTGTATCTACTACCAATTTAATAAAGTGTCTCTGAGGATCAGGAAGGATACGAAGATTAGGTAATATTCCTTGCTCAAGAATATCTGTCTTCTTTATTATCTGCCGATTTATATGTTGAAATTTTAAAAAAGTTCTAAATACAAGGAATTTTTCTTTCAGGTATACATGTTACGATTTTTCAATGTAAATTTTCAAACATTCGTGATCTTATTAAAATCATTCAATTTAAAAACTCTAACGACTGTTTTCCACTCCCAGACTAAGCATGAAGTAAAATTTCGAGTTTAGAAAAGCCTGAAAATTTGGCTTGGTCGCGTAGCGCAGTGGAGCGACCAAGCCAAATCAGGCTTTCTCTAAACTCTAAATTTTACTTCATACGCCACGCGTATAAAAGACTGGTTTACAGTGAAATATAAAATATACTGCTTAGTTCTGATCACATGTTCATTAATTTTACAAATGTTTATATGGAATATCTGAAAGTATACTAGAAAAAATCCCTGTATGTGTTGTAAAGTTCCAAGTTGTGTTTTTTTTGAGAATGTCTGCATCGTGACAAATTATGATTTATTTGTCACATTAAAAATCATTTATTAACAACTAAAAATTTGATTTATAAAATACCCTTATGTTAAAACAGGACTGTAACTGTTTCCAGTAAATACACCCTAAGTTTAGTCATATTAAAAAAACAGAGTTTAAGTTACAATACCGCTTTATAAACCATTTTTATTTCTAATAATTTCCTTGAATATAACTGTGGAATTGTATTATTTATCATTGTTTCAAAATTCGTTTCCGCGCTATTTGAACTCCTAAATGCCTAAGGGTACACATTAAATCAAACGTAAAAACTTTCAAAGAGAAAATTGTTCGTTATACTTTCGTTACACAAATTATACAGTCAAACATGTAATTACCAAAACTGAGGTACAAACTTAAATCAAGAAACACTTTAGTTCAATAGGCATGAAATATTAAATAGCACACAAAAAATCAACTGCTATTTTTACAGAAACATTACATTCCACATTAACTCTATTACATCGATATTCAAGCAATTGATCTAGAATGCCACGTAAGGTAATGATTGTTAATTATTCACGCAGTAAAGAGTTCTTTTTACGATGTTATATATTTTTATTATAGCTAGGCATGAATTTGTGTGATATTTGTTTTCAATGTTTTAATAATTTATTTCAAAAAGTTCATTTTCCTACATTCGTTGTTTTCTAATAGAGTACAATTTGAAGCTTTAAACGAGTGTTTTCTACTCCCAGATTAAGAATGAAGTAAAATTTCGAGTTAAGGAAAGCCTGAAAATTTGGTTTGGTCGCTCCGCAAAGCGGAAAGGCCAAACCAAATTTCTAGGCTTTTATAAACTCGAAATTTGACTTCATACGCCACGTCATTAAAACACTGATTTGATGTAAAGTTCAGACTGTACGTCCTTAGCATACTGATTCATTAGTCTATTTCGAGTTTGACTTGAAATCAGTGTTTTATACGCGTGAAGTAAAATTTAGTTTTCTAAACTCGCAATCTTACTGCACGCTTAACCTGGGAGTGGAAAACGCTTAAATTTGAACTGTTTTAATAAACAACGAATATTTAAGGATTCAAGTACAAACACTTTAATCGGGATGAGTATACATAAAACAAAAACTCTCTGTATCTATAGATACTTCAAAGAAAAATTCCCTGTATATAATTGGCAAAACTCTAACTAAATTCGTTATGTATACTTCAACATTTATAATTAATGATGTATAAATACACAGCATGTTTTAAATATAAAGTATATTGATAATAGCTTTTTAATCGCTCAAATAGCTAAAGATTGTCATTAATAATACACGCATAATTTCAATTATTTATTGACCTTTTTTATAAATGTTAACAAATTATCTTTCAATAATTCCAATAAAAGCACATATTATTAATCTCTTCTGACCTTTAATATTGCAAATATTAAGAAATTATCGAACGTAATTTTTTTATAAGCACCATTAACAAATTATTAAAAAAGTAGAAACAATTTTTCATCGCCCATACAAACAAACAACAATTATCTTAAATCATGATTATATTTACATAACACAACACAAGCTCCAGATTATTCCTACAACATAATCACAGAACAATTCGTGTCCCACTTATTAATACTATTTTTTATGTGCGAATTAACCGAAAACATAGGCCTCCAACATTCAGGTCGAATTAAATCATTTTAACACAAAAAATCGCTTACATGCTCGTTGTTGATGTAATCTTGAATTAAATTTATACGCCGCGGGCGCTTTCGGTCATGACATACGAATTCGAATTAAACGAAAGGACTTAATTAGAAGTATTTATAGATATTGTGAAAGGGTTTATTGATTACGATTAATTATTTTTCTTGCTACTGTATATACTTTCAATAGGCGTGAAAAGGTGTCTAAAATTTGAAGAAGGATTGGATATGCTAATGTTGTTTTCACTATTGAAATCAATGGAAAAGATGGTTTCTTTTAGAAAGGTCAAGGTCTTGTGGTTTCACTAGCAGCATCCGTTATTTTCTTATTTAGTGTTGGGAATTTGTTTTTTTGTACTTATTGAATGTTTACGAGTGTAAAGAGTTGTATAAACCTTACGAAAAGAATCGAATTTGTAAATCATTGGTAATTATTTAGAAAGCGTGATTGCAAATCTTGTTTTTCATACAGTGGCTAGAGCCCTGGAGCTCTGCTTTTTGGAAAAATGTTTTTATACTTATTTGAATATTTAGTAAATTTACCTAATTTATTTTCTTTAAATACGATGTAAAGTAATCGTTACTTTTATGAAAGAGTGCAATTTGAAATTTCTAACAAACTTTTCCACTCCTTTACAAAGCATGAAATAAAATTTCGAATTTAGAAAAGTCTGAAAATGTCTTACTGTTTAACAGTATTATTTTAGTCTTGCATTAGCAGTTTATTTTAATTACTGATTCAGAAATATATTTTTTCAATTTCACAATAATTCAGTGTTTATACTATACGCATGGCGCATGAAGTAAAATTTCGAGTTTAGAAAAGCCTAAAAATTTGGTTTGATCGGTCCGCTTCGCTACGCGACCAAACCAAATGTTTAGGCTTTTCTAAACTCAACATTCTATTTCATGCTTAATCTGGGATTGGAAACACTCGTCAGAAGCTTCAAATTCCTGAAAAAATAATATATCTCAACGCATCTTTTTAAAATACCAAAGTTGAAATTATGCAATTAAATCAACAAGTTTGGGAGAACGTTGTTAAAAATCAACAAATTACGTAAAATACAAAAATCAATGAACTTTAATAGCCTATAATTTAAATTTAAATATCATTGCTAGATATTCCAAAATATCAAATCAAACTTAGAATTTTATTCGATATATCGTCATCTTGATGTAACCTCCTATATGAGTTCAACAAAAAAGTTCAGGCAATACAAAAACTGTTTTAAAAAACTAGTAAAGTAGTTCTTTTTAAACAATTTTTTAATGAACCCTTGTATAAGATTTATGAATTAACTTTACTGAATAAGAGGTTTCATAAACTCATCGGGCTGACAACGCAGAGTTCTTTGATAATAAAACTCTATTTTGTAACAAACAAAAAAAATCATATAGGAGGTTTTATTAAAACAACGACGATATATTTTTTTAATTAAATTAAAATCTATTTAGTTCTGATCAAATAAGTTTTTGATTGATTGTCTAACAGGAGTTTCTACTCCCAGATTAAGCATGAAGTAAAATTTCGAGTTTAGAAAAGCCTGAAAATTTGGATTTGCCGGGGCGCGCGAGCGAAGCGAGTCGCGCCCCAGCAAATCCAAATTTTTAGGCTTTTCTAAACTCGAAATTTTACTTCATGCGCCACGCGTATAAAACACTAATTTCAAGTGAAGTTCAAAATATATTGAACTTATTTTTATGTTTAATTTCACATTAATTCATTTAACAAATGTTAATTGCATCTAACTTGATTTTACGCTATCAAAATTTTGGCAATTTGGTTTGCGATATGTAGGTATAAATAAAAATCTTTATAAAATCTGGAGATTTTTAAGAAGTTTTTGCACCGCCGACCCTGCAATTATGCCTTATCAATAAAACATTTGTTTTCTATTCATTGAAATAAAGACTTTAATTGTACGTTGTAACTGATAATTCCAACAGCCACCGTTCCTTGAATTTTGTTTATTCTAATCGATGTGTTTGTTGTAAGCAACACCAATGCTTTTTTGTTACACGTTATTCAACGAGCCCACTATTTTGTTTGTTTTATCCCATTGTACTTTATAGCCGGTGTCGTTATACATGGTTTTATCTGTATATAAAAAAATCAAAATTTTACTTCATGTGCCACGTGTATAAAACTATGATGTAAAGTGAAGTTAAAAATATACTGCTTATACATGTACGCTTATGATACATAGCCAACTCAGCTTTATTTTATATTTAATTAAAAATAATTTGTATCTTACTTTAATAAATGTTACAAGTGTTTTACTAATTTAACCAGATTTGGAACCTTTAAAGCATGAAGCAGTTTACTCTAACTGCTCCACTGTAGCTACTTTAAACATACATCGTTGTTCAGAAATCCAACTACTGTGTTTTAAAAACAACTTTAAAATACTCTATATCAATATTTAATGAATCCCCAAAATCAACACAAGTCGAAATTCTTCTTTCATGAACTCCAAACAAAACCACCAACTTCGAAATTCCTCCCTTGCCTCATTACGATCACGGCGAATACCAAAATATTAATTACCTCTCAAACAAAACACGAGATACCGCACCGATCGAGGAATTTAAACTTTTATCGAGAAGATCGAAATTATAGTACTGAGGAGCTGGGGGAAACGTTGTTCACGTCTTAACATTTATGTTTAATTAATGCACAATTTCCAATTCACTCCAGTCAATCAGAATTATATTGAAGCGAGTTTCCTGTTGGGGAAAGTTAGGTGTTGCTGTTGCCATTCTCCGTTTATCAATACCGAATTTGAGGCAAATTAAATGTTTTCCAAAGGCACGCCCTTGTCCCCCGAAAATGCTCTGAGTATAAATTATTTTAAGTGGTTAATTTCGAGCGCTTTGCAGTTGCTTTTCATTTACTTTCAAGAGTTGAATACTCGAAAACTTTGGGGTTTAAAGAGTGATTAATACATTTTCAACTGTATATTATCAACGCTCTAGTAAATAATTGATTAATGATAAATATTGATTATCTAATATGTTTAAATAAAATAATAAGTATAACAATAAATATACAGGGAATATGTTGAATTAATTTTTCACTTAACCCGTGGTGAAACATATTTAGTTAATAGTAGAACTTAGAATAAAACACTTGGTTTGTTTTACTGATTTATATTTATGTTTACTCCAACTAGTTTCGACCGTAGGTCATTATCAAGGATATACAAATAAATCAGTGAAACCAAGTCTTTTTATCAAAGTTCTACTACTATATAGGGAATTGTTCTTATAAGTGCACACATCCCACATTACATGTTCAGGCATTCGTTGCTTCTAAAAGCGTTCGATTTGAAGTTTTTAATGTGTGTTTCGACTCTTTGATTAGGCATTAAGTCAAAATTTCGAGTTTAGACATTTTCAGGCTTTTATTAACTCTAATAAACACTAAACACACTCACATACATGCATGGACTTAGATGGGATGGAATTTATTACTAATAAATAATTCCTTCGGACAGGATTCGAACTCGTGACCTCCGAGCAGCCGAGGCCCCAAAATCTGTATTAAATTTGACTTTTGAAATATGTACAACAAGTATTTTCTTCTAATCATTCTATAAACTCTATTATTGAGATAAAAATATGATTGCCCATTAGTGTCGGTAAACATGTTTCGACCTTCAGCATGAATAATTTATCATAATTAACATTCCATTTCTCACACATCTTTTTGATTCCGAGGTTCAATTGAAAAGGATAAGGATTTACCTAGATTCGCTAATATAATGATTTTGTCACGTGCATTTATCTTGTAATAATATTATATTTGTGTGTAGGATGATAAATTTATATTTATATTTTAAGCATCAGTTAGAATAGAACAAGAAATTATAGCGCCAGAAAATGTTCATCAAAATTACAAGTTATATAAAGGCTACTACCCCAGGCTATTAACATTTTAAGCTGAACATAATACAGGGATTATTTTATTTTAAGTATACATACCCCGATGTATACGCTGTAAATTTGTATGCATAATGTTTGCAAAAGTGTTCAATTCAAGGATTCTAACAAATGGTTGATTAAGCAGGAAGTGAAATGTCAACTTTAAAAAAGCCTGAAAATTTGGCTTGGGTGTGTAGCTTACCTTTATGTAATGTTTAATGTTTATTCCAAGTTTAAATAACTTATAAACTTGAATTAATGCAATTGGTTAATTGTCACACGCAAAGACAACAAATAGTCTTGTACCTTTAACATACAAGAAACATTTTTTTTATGTACACATATGCATACGCTGTAAATCTTCAGATATATATTGTTTTTTTACAAGAGGTAAAATTAAAGCTATACACGAGTTTATTCCACTCATAGATTAAGCATGAAGTAAAATTTCAAGTTTCGAATAGCCTGAAAAATTGGTTTGGTCGCTTGCAAATATTCGTCGTTTTTTAAAAGAGTTCCAATTGAACCATTTAACGAGTGTTTTTCACTCCCAGATTAAGCATGAAGTAAACTTTTGAGTTTAGAAAAGCCTGAATATTTGGTTTTCTAAACTCGAAATTTGACTTCATGCGCCACGCGTACAAAACTCTTTAGCCTACTGATTCAGTAGTATATTTTAAACTTCACTTAAAATCAGTGTTTTATATGCGTGGCGCATGAAGTAAAATTTGAAGTTTAAAAAAGCTTTTCATAACTTTTCAAAACCAACGAATATCTGAACATTTACTTTGTATACAGTATATTGGAAAACGCTCTCTACACGTATGATAGATATAACGTATGTTTTAAATAATTTCAATGAAATATCCTCACCTGTACAAAAATAAAGCTTGTTGAATAAATCTGGTCAGAGGTAAAAGCGGTTTAAATTTCTCGAAACTTTTTTAAATGGTTTTCCTCATTTTGAACCCCTCATAAATCGCATCAGACCCTAGCATGATTTGCCATTATGGAAAGTTAGATGCTAACTCTTAATCATTTCATCTTCGTCGCACTTATTAGTTTTATGTATTTGGTACATAAGTTTACTTTCTAAGATAACTATTTTTTACATTATTTCCACAATTTTTTGTACTGATGTTTGCTAAGATGATTATATTAGTTTTTAAAAATGTAACTTTGATAATTTTATTTATTTTTTGTTTAGAGTGATTGAGGTACTTTAAGATGATAACAACTTTGATTATACCACTTAGAACCTTTCTTTGACAATTTATTTGTAACCAGATATACATTTTAGGTATAAAATGACCAATATCAATGTTACTTGGTATTTAATCAAAATTTATTTATTTTAATTTGATTTTGTATGAGTATTGTAACATTCCCTGTATTTGAAACGTCGTCACTGTTCTTTAAGCAATTTAAGTCGACTCCGAGTACATTGTTTTACATTTAATTGAATCAATCGATATTTTTGTTGTATATCAGAAATGTTCTTCAGATTTGTTTGCCCATATTTAGCATGAAACTGCATATTTTTATCATTTTATTTGTTCTGCATAACTGTATGCGGCCATTTTGGAATATTTCGTGCGCGTAATGTAAGTACAGGTTTTAACCATAACAACACAACTTTTATTAGGGCTAGAGCTTAAACAGTACATACAAGCTGTAATTTTTGCTTTTTATTATTATATTTAATGAAACTTTAAATATTCATCGTGAAGCTTTACTACACAGGATAAAAATGATACTATTTAATTAAATAACCCTAACAACTTTTTTCTATTCACTTTTTTAATTGTCTATTTTATTCCTAATTTTTAAGTATATATAAGGACCTCAACAAGTCACCTTAAAAATAAAAAAGTAAATATAAAAAGTAATTAGTATTGTTCAATTGAATTGCTAAAATGTATCACACACAAGCCGCCTCCACCACAAAATATTTTAAAAATAATACAGTCGATTGCTCGCATTATAAAGTTTGATTTACTTATTTACGTACTTGGTCATAATTCATTATATTTTAAAATGTTATCTTTTAATTCCTGTGTTATCACCTTGCTGGTAACAACATTTCTATAATGGACTACAAAATGTTTCTAATTCGCGGGGTTTAGCTTATTTGATAATAAATTTATATTAAAAGGGGACATTTCTTAGCAAAAAGAGATTGTAAATTTACAGACTTTTTCTATGACTGGTAATTCGGTAAATGTGTGAATTAAACTGGTTTACTAATAATTTACCGGCAAATCACAATGTCATTGTTTTAGGAAGTCTTTAAAAAAACACATAAAATATTATTGACTTTTAACTTATTGGTTTCTTATCTTTGATTAAAAACGGAATAAAATTTTCAGGTATTACCAGACTCGACATTTTCTTTCACACTCAAAGGAATGCAAATCCATATTGAAAAATAAAATTAAACATGCATTTCTATTCCTGGTTATAATCCTACTTTTTACAAAACCTTGCATATGTTAGATTGTTAACAAAATATTTTTATACAGGGAATTTTTCTTTCAAGTAAGCATATGCATACGAAGTATATTTTCCAACATTTATTGTTTTTTATGAGTTTATTTTGAAGCTTTAAATTAGTGTTTTCCACTACCAAATTAAGCATGAAGTAAAATTTTGAGTTTAGAAAAGCCTGAAAATTCGGAGTTTGTCGAGGCGCGCGAGCGAAGGGAGTCGCGCCCCGGCAAATCCAAATTTTCAGGCTTTTCTAAGCTCGAAATTTTACTTTATGTCCGACGCGTATAAAACACTGCTTTTACATGAATTTCAAAATACATAGTATACTGCTTTAGTACCATATTGCGAACTTTATAATATTTCAGTGTTATAACCGCGTGGCTCATGGAGTAAAATTTCGAGTTTAGAAAAGCCTAAAAAACCAAAGTTTTAGGCTTTTCTAAACTCTAATATGTATATATACTTTATGCTTAATCTGGGAGTGAAAATACCTGCAAAAATCTGGTTTACCCGTATTACAATCCCCATGGCAAACTGATTTTTGTTTAACTAAAGCAGTGAATAGCAAAATCTTTTATTATCAGGGCGCCTAGAAAATAATTTAATTCTGCGGGTGGCCGCAACATTTGTTTTTTCCTAATGTTGCCACTTAAAATACATTTATTTCATATTTAACGCGAAATTGTATGTACGTAGCAAACGTTCAACTCAATTTAACTGTGTTTCTTATCAACCATGTTTCTTTCTTTCAGTAAAACAATCACCCTTATATTAGTTAACCTTGACGTAAATGTATGTTTCTTATATTTTTTTTATGAAAGCTAAAATAGTCTGTTTTATTTATTAAAAATAATACATCTTTGCCGACTGATAATATGTTCCCTTTCTGATAAACTTATATTAGCTAAAGTTGACGAAAAATTATTTTTCTTGTATTTTTCTAACTAAAAAAACTCAAATAGTCTACATTAATAATCAAAAATTACAATTTTTTTTCGACTGATAATATATTTCCATTTTGAGAACCTCAATTTGTGTTAGTTTTTTTTCTATTGAAAATATCGTGCCGAAATGTTCATGTTACAAAAGCACAATATTTGATAACCATGTATCAAATATTGTACTATATTATGTTTATTGTTCAATTTTGGTTTTAAAATATAATGTAAATGTGAAGATAATTGACATAAGTGTTTAATTAATTATTTGAAATGAAACAACACAGTTGGGAGGGTTTCACTTTAATTGTTGAACACTGCAACATGTTTCACCACACAGTGGCTTCATCAGGCAGATGAAATAATTATTTCATCTGCCTGATGAAGCCACTGTGTGGTGAAACATGTTGCAGTGTTCAACAATTAAAGTGAAACCCTCCCAACTGTGTTGTTTTATTTCAAATAGTATTATGGAGTTTCATCATGTATCCGCCTCATCAATTAAATATGTTTAATTAATTTTTGCGTATTTTTAATCTGGTGGCTCTTCTTTCAGAATTGTTTGGCTCATTATTCACTAGGTTAAACAATTTCAAAAATATATTGGGTTTGTAAATTAATTATACTTGGTTTTGTTAAAGCCAAAACTAGTAGAAATATAAAATACATATAAGTCAAACAAATCTAAAAGAATTTAATTCACAAAACCAATATATTAATGTTAAGCTTCTGTGCAAACTTACAAGAAAAACAAATGTTGAACAATATTTATGTTGTAGTTAACTTTTAACGTCTACAATTTTCTTTCAAATTGATCAAATCTCATTTTGATTACGTTGAATCAAAGTTTATCAACTTCTCCATTAAAATTAAAAAAAAAATTATATAACGGTTTTAATTTACAGAACTTTAAATATAAAATATGAAATTACGATCAATACATATCCATATGTACCATTTGTCCATATATACGCAGTACCTTTTCAGGCATTAGTTGTTTTTTAAGAGTTTAATTTAAAGCTACTAACGCTTGCATCTACTCCTTGATTAACACATTTCGAGGCTGAAGTAACATTTCGAGGCTTTACTAAACTCGAAATTTTACTTCATGTGTCACGCTTATAAAACACTTATTTCAAGCAAAGTTCTAAATATATTTCTAATACAGTGTATTTTGAACTTCACAATATTTCAGTGTTCGTTTCGTTCTGCGACCAATCCAAATTTTCAGGCTTTTCTAAATTCGAAATTTTACTTCCTGCTTAATCAAGGAGTGGAAACACTCGTTTAAAACTTAAAGTTGAATGCTTTTAAAAAGCAATGCCTGAAAGCCTTAAAGTTTACAGCGCATGCGTTGAGATATGTATAAATACAGGGAATTTTTTTTTTAAGTATAGATAGATGTGTGCATATGCTATGAATTTTCCTACATCGTTTTTTAAAGAGTTCAATTTGAGTATTTAAACGAGTGTTTTCCACTCAAAGATTAAACATAAAGAAAAATTTCGAGTTTAGAAAAGCCTCAAAGTTTTGTTTGGTCAGGTAGCGCGTAGCGCTACGCGACCAAACCAATCTTTCAGGCTGTTTACTTCATGCGCCACTTGTATAAGACAGACATATTGTGAAACTCAAAATATTCATGTTTAGCAGTATATTTTTAATCCTGCTCTAGCAGTTTATGTTCTAATACTGATTTAGCAGAATATTTTTAATTTCACAATATTTCAGTGTGCTATACGCGTGGCGCATGAAGTATAATTTCTAGTTTGGTATAGCCTGAATATTTGATTTGGTCGCGTAGCGCTACGCGACCAAACTGAATTTTCAGGCTTTTCTAAACTTGAAATTTTGCTTCATCGATGATTTTCGAGTGGAAAATACTCGTTTAAAGCTTCAAAATTAACTCTTTTACAAAGTACCAAATATCTCAAGATTTACAGCATAGACGCTGTAATTGGGTAATGTAGACTTCAAAAAAACTGCATGTATACCTAAAATAAAAATGCCCCATTGTAGCGTTGTAACAAAACGTAATAAGATTTCATATCCGGCGGTGTATTTGTACGGGAAGTAATAGTTTTAATGGATATTTGATGTTTTAGTAGTCATAATATTATTATTAATTAACTTATTGTTTGCAGTTTATACGAATATTATTGTAATTATACAGAGAGTTTTATGTAACACCGAACATTTTCTTAACGAGAATTTTTCTTTGAAGTATCCATATGCATACGTTGCACATTTTCCGATACTCGGTTTAATAAAAGAATCCAATTTAAAGCTTTAAGCGAGTGTTTTCCACTCCCAGGCTAAGCATGAAGTAAAATTTCGAGTTTAGAAAAGCCTGAAAATTTGGTTTGGTAGCGTAGCGCGAAGCGCGGAGCGGCCAAACCAAATTTTCAGGCTTTTCTAAACTCGAAATTTTACTTCATGCGCCACCGATACAAAACGATGATTCAATGTAAAGTTTAGCGGTGTGTTTTATACCGGTGGCGCATGAAGTAAAATTTCGAGTTTAGAAAAGCCTGAAAATTTGGTTTGGCCGCTCCGCGCTTCGCGCTACGCGACCAAACCAAATGTTTAGGCTTTTCTATACTCGAAATTTTACTTCATGCTTAGCCTGGGAGTGGAAAACACTCGCTTAAAGCTTCAAATTAAATTCTTTTAATAAACCAAGCATCGAAAAATGTGCAACGTATGCATATGGATACTTCAAACGAAAATTCTCGTTATGAAAATGTTCGGTGTTACATAAAACTCTCTGTATATTTTATAGCATAAGCTTATTTTTAGATGAAAAGCGATTACTAAGAATATTTGTTTGCCTACGTACTCTAACGAATATTGTCGTCAATATTAACATGTCAACAGTTAAAAGATTTAAATTTTAATGAAACATTTCTGCAAGAATTAAAATTAAGATATAAAATTTAACTACAGTTCGCTGTATAAATAAATAATAGAAAACAGTACATAAATAGTAAAAAGTAAGCTCAACATAAATCCAGACATATATTCTCATGTGGAGACCATAACGGAACAACGAGGGCCCTTAATTATGTCCCATTAACAAGCGTGAATTCTCGAATGAATCGTGGATTATCACGTAACACAGGGCCCTATTTCCCGCCGCACACATCCACACGGGGTAGATTTAAACATTCGCATACAGACCAAAACCTGCACGAAAGGACGTAAGTATAAAAAAAAATCACTCACTTGGCCTGTCCAGTTCATTCGGGGCGGTCGCTTCGTCCAAATTGTTGAATCCCGGCGAAACCGGAGGTAACACGATGCAGAAAAGGGGTAAAAGCACCCGAATTAACCCCATCGGCACTCTCATGTCAAACCACTCTTTGAGCACATCACTTAGGTTAACAGTATCTGTCGCACTGTGCACCACCCCGCATCGTCGATTATTTTTTTATATTTTCGGAAAACTTATAATTCCCGCATTGTTGTTTTGAAACTTTAACAATGTAATTTTAACTAATAAATCCTCAATCGAACAATCTTTTTTAAATATTAAAATTCTAACACGCACTGACACACATGATGTTAAATTAAAAACACTTAAGGGGTAGTGTAGTTTGTGGAACTTTTAATTATTAACACTGATAATCCTTTGTGAAGATGTTTATATTTACAAATTTTAGTTTATTTCCACTGCTTGCGTTGTACTTTTTTTAAGTTTTAATTTAATCAAGGGTTTATACACGTTATCCTCTCTTTTTTATGTTCTTATCATCACACTTTTAACAGCACATAAAAGTTGGAACGGTGATTTCAATATTTGCTGGTATTTGGTGGTATTAACTTCTTTATGAGGGTAATCCGTTTTTTTTTTTTTTGATAGTCCAGCACACACCAATGGAGTTTATTTGATTTGATTTATTTAATTATCAAAAAATCTTTATAGGTAAACCTGTTAATACGATTAATTATGGAAAAACGTCGATTAATTTTCCTACAACAATCACTAATCTATATATATATATTTTGTACAATTTCTTTATTTATTTATAAAAACAATTGACGACGATATTTATTCACATATTATTTGTTGTGTTTGTTTAATTAATATTTTGTAATTAATGTGTTGCGGTGTTGCGGGGGGTTGTTGTGGAGGAACGGGAACGGAAACGGACGCCCCCGCAGGAATAAACCGGCGCGAGCGGTCGGCATTACACATAGAAACACGCGGCTTCGCATCCGCAGCTTTACTGAAGTTGGGTGCCGCGCAGAGCGTAGTCGGAGCACCTTCAGCGAGTTGGCGCGACGGCGACGCATCTCTCTTCTCTTCCGCGATCCCCATTATTCTCTTCTTCTTCTCCTCCTAGCGTATCCGCATCTCTTCTCCTTTCTCGACTTTTCACAACCGGGCTTAAGTAACCCGAGGAGGGGTTCTTGTGGTGCTCCTGCTGTTGGCGGTGCTGATCTTGCTTTACTTTGCTTACGTTCGTGTTATATATCAACGCGGGGACGTTTTCAGGTGGCTGTATTGTCTGGTTTTGATTATAGTGATAAGGTATTGTGCTCTCGTATTCTGCTTATTATGAGGATTCACTTTAAGCGCTCTTCTACGCCAGCCTCGACGTTCGGCGGCCACTTTTCTAATCGCGAACGATCTGCACGTACAACGGCACTTTTCAATTCTACCCGAACAAATTATTAATTTTTACAGGTTTGAATTGACAATAAACGCTAAAATATGCAGGGATTTTTTCTAAAGTAGACATATGTCGATGTGTACTTAGTGATGTCAAATTACCAGTAATTTCAAATTAGGTAATATTCTTGGTAATATTACTGGAAACATGGTAATTTAAAGTTAGAGAGAGAAATTAATGTACAGGAAAAAAATCCTTGCATCCGAAAAAAAATTAAATTCTAAATTAATAGGAAATCAATGCATATTTTAAATAAATTTTACTTTTATACATTTAAAAATTAACTTACTAAAAAATATAGGAACTTATTTCTAGTAAGTAAATTTTTGTAATGTATAAATGTAAAATTTAAGAAAAAAACACAAATATTGTTTGTGTGAATTCCGAATATTTCAAGTGATTAGTAAATTGTTAAATGATCGCGTTTTTAGCTTAACGTTAAACAAGCGTTAACGCGCCATATGCATGAAGTAAATATTTCAAGTTTAGAAAAGCCTGACAATTTTAAACTTTTTACTTTACGTCTAATCAAGGAATGGAACACACTCGTTAGAAAATTCTAAATATTAAAACTACGACTGATTACCTAACAAATAAATATGTCTCTAATTATTTTACTGCGAATAGTGGTGTACCCCTGTGATCAAATCTGGGTCCATTATTGTTTCTTATATTCTTTAATCAAATAACCGAAGTAATTGATGCCAACTGTTTGATGTATGCGGATGATGTAAGGCTGTTTGCTACTATAGAGAGTGCAGAGCATTGTTATAAGTTACAAAGCAATCTCACATAAATGTCAAATTAGGGTTTAGCAAATGGTCTAAAAATTAACACATCTAAATGTTGTAGTTTAACGTATAGCAGAGGCGGTAAAGTCCATGAGTATGAGTATAATCTGAACGACTCTCCGATTCGCATAGCAAACGGTGTTAATGATTTGGGAGTACAGTTTGATAAAAACCTGACATTTAACAACCATATTCAAAAAGTGTGCAGTAAGTCATATAAAATACTTGATTGGGGGATTTTAAGAATATTAATACACCTTTGAGACTGTTTGATTTCCTTGTGTAAGGTAAATTAAATTACTGTGCTTGTGTTTGGTGCCCTGGATACAAACAATATATGTTATTACTTGAACGTGTACACAGGAGGTTTGCAAGATATCTTTATTTTCTTAAACATCGTGTCTAACCAGATTATTCTGTTTCTCATGACTCACTTTTGTTAAAATTAAATTTTAAATCAGATTACAATAGACATAGATTTATTGTAATTATATATTAGAGGAAGCCGGAATAGCTTAATATTTAATTACAAAACTCCTCTCACAACTTACCATTTATTTTCACCTTTGCTAACGATGATATAAAAATATCAAGTTCAATGCGGAGATGATATCTTTTCTAACAATAAGGCAGAATTGAGTACATTAAGATCTTGTTTAATTTAAGTTAATTAACAAACATAGTGTGTTACTTTTTTCTTATTCTTAATATTGTTATTTTTAAAAATTATTTTTATGTAATATAAAAGCACCCTATTCTTTTTTATTCATTTTATGTTTTCTTTGTAATTTGGCTTTTGCCTGTTAAGGGAATAGAGATTATGAATATAGAATTATTATGTCATCTAATTAATGAGATTAGCTTAGAAAACTTAGCTTCAGAAATATTTTCAGATAAATAATCATTTTAGAGAAAAATAATGTTATCTTGTATTTTCTTAAAATTAACAAAATTTTTGGTATCATTGTTACATACATATAAATATCTTGATTTAAGGAATGTAAGTACATTATTCTTTAATATAACAGCGATGGTGGAATGGGGAAATTTTAATTTGGGGATTGTGTTGGGGTTTCTGTGTAGGTAAAGGTGGTTTATAGGATCATGATTAGTGGGTTTGGTTGCAAATTTATGGGCTAGATGGATAATTCGAGTTTCTGTAGGGATTACTTGTGTTTTCTGATAAAGAAGGTTGTTGAAAGAATTATAGAGAGGGCTGTTGGGATGTCTGATTTTTGTCAACTATCATTATTATTAATTTTTATTTGTGAAATAAATAAATAATTTGATCAAATGCAATTGAATCGAGACAAAACGTCAGCATAAACTATTTTTTGTAAAAAATTTACGAAATTATTAAAATTAAATATGATAAAAATTAACCAAAACATCATATATTTTAAATTAAAATATTTTATTTTGAAATTTTAAATAATAATAATTATTAGCATTTTAAATAAAATTGTCACAACCAGCAAACATCATAAAAATTAATAAAAATCTTCAAAATTATTCAGACAAATACCATAACAATAAAAAGTAGTCAAATTGACATAGGAATATTAGACTAAAAGTATTGATATGCCTATCATAGTACTTTCCCCCATGTTAGATACTTCAAATCAATAGCTTTTACCTACCTTATTTTTTAACAAATGTTTTTTATTCCTGTTAAACTTTGTTCGCAAGCCTCACCTATCTTTTTAGTTTCCCAAAAAATATTAATCATGTCAAAGTCAAACTGGCGTCATTTATAGCAATAGCTCACTTATTCAAAGTAATTAATTCGCAAAATTCACATTTTACATTAAATGCTAATTTTTTCGATTATCTATAACTTAACAAGATTTTCTAATATGATCAATATTAAAGAAAAAAAAACGAACATTTTACCTAAATTTACTGAGTTAGTCATTTAGGTAAAATGTTAGTTAATATAAAATTAAAACAGACAATAGCCATAATAAGAGAAGTGGAGTGTATGAACTGAAATGTGATGACTGTAATGCAATATACTTAGGACAAACGGGCAGGTCCTTCGAAACCCGATTAAAAGAACATAGAAAGGATATTTTAAATAATAAACAGACCACGGGTTTCGCGAAACATTGCATCGCATTTAATAACTTTTTCAGTTTATAAAATGTCGCATACAGGTAAGAAGGGATTAGTTTTAAATTATCGGGAAGGAATGGAAATAAGTAAAGCCATAAGGGCGGGCAAAAACGTGGTCAACGACAACGAGGAGCTTTGGAATTCCCCGATAATTAAAGCGCTTATTACCTGAAACGCCGACATTTATAACACCAATTTCTTTCTTTTGTACATCATTCTTAAAAATGGCATTAAGCCGAAACTAGTTGAAATAAAATATTTTTAGTAAAACAAACCAAGTGAATTCAATTAAACACTTATATTTAGTAGAACTGTTTTACTAAGTGAATAATGAGAAACAAGTTAATAATACTACTTTTAAATGTATTTGGAACTGTTTTGTAGGATCAAAAATCAGCTGATCAAATTATGCGACCTTATTGGGTGTCGAAAAGGCAAATTCAAACTGAACCATTAAGATCTTAGTACGCGAAAGTGTGGCTGTCATACTTACTATTAACATATTGATAACACTGTTATCAATGTGTTAATAGTAAGTATTTCAGCATTACCTCTTTCTACCCGTTAAAGTTGTGGTCCTCCTACTTTTGAAACAAGTATAGTATGATTTTCATTGATATTTACGCGAAAGTGATAGCTGTCAAGATATAGACAATCAATATATAGTCGGTATAGTTAAATGACTGTCAATACCTAGTATGACCATATACATATCCTCGATTAGAGTTTTTATAGATTTTCTGTGACACTTACGATAGTTTTGGAGTGTTTCACAATTATAATAATTCGTTTTCTTAACGGTTATTATTTTTTTTGACAATTATAATTATAATTAAACAGTTGATTTTTTATTAATTGTGGTATATTTGCTCATTTTTGACAGTTACTACATTTTTTGTTTTTATTACAACACTTGCAATTGTTTTGACATTATGACTTTTTCTAAAAATATAATATTATTGAAGATTTATGGTTTGACATTGTTTTTTGACTGATATTCAGAATTACATTTATTATTATTGTTGTTATCATAACCCTGTTATTAAACATTCGTCTGTTGGGTTGTAATAAAATAAAAAATAAATAAATTACAAAAAATGTACCCTAATGCAGAATTTAATTTAGTTTAATAAAAATAAAAATAAACAATTGTACAAAGATACATTTTTAATATAAATTTACTCTTTTTATTAGGTGTGTTATTCACATATACTGTCGTTTTGATCAGTAATTAAAATGTTTAAGTAATAAATTGTCTATTCGTTATAATTTGACATTTTTTTAAAAATTGACACTTTTGAAGTAAATTAGCATACTTAACATAATTGTCATCTTCATAGAAAACGAAGTTTCTAAAGGAAATTGTCGATTTTCTCAATAAGTTACATTTTTGTTCAATATTTTCATTATTAGCATATAGTAAATTAACATTTTTCTCATATATCGCCAATCAATTTGAATGACATTTTGTCACTATAACCGAATGCCATTTTTCACATATTTATTCAATGACTATATACTATAAAATATATGAGTCGTTTATTTTGAAAGATACCTAACTCCATTTCTCATTTTTTCTGTTCTTGACTGAAATGATTTTCATATATTGAGGTTTTCTGTTACCAATAATAATGTCTGGTTAAGTGTATTTAAAATGTATAATATAATATATATTTTGAATATACTTTCAATTGTTTTTTATGTATAAAAACCTTAAATTATAGAGGATATTAAAGGTAACAACAAAATATTAAGAAATGGAGTTAGGCCACTTTCAAAATAAACGGCTCATATAGTTATTATACTATGGAATGGCAGTTATGATAGTATTGTAGTAATTATAATTTGTATTCTATATTTTTATGGCTAACATTAATTAATGTTTTTTTATATCATCAATCTATGTTAATAATTACATTCTCTTGCTATAATAAAATGTCAATTTCGACATATGGATTGGTATTTTTTGACAGTATTGTATTAATTATGAATTTTTTTTCTATAATTATATTTTGATACGTTACGTTTTTCATGACGGTACCAAGGGAATAATGAGAGTATTTTGACAGTTACAACGTTTTTGGACTATTTTTTACATTTATAATTCATCTTCGACATGTTGTGCAGTGTTGTAATAGTAGGAAATAGTTTATTCTTGACAAAAGTTATAAATGTCAATTTAAACACGAATAATTAAAATTCCACTTCCAGATTAAGCAAAAAGTAAAATTTTGAGCTACATTGAATGTAGATTATTCTGAGCTTCGAGAGTTCCGTGATGGTGCTAAAAAACATAGCAAACGACCTTACTTATTTCAATATTGATCGACAAATGCGATGGTTGATGTCGTTATCGATAAAAAGCTGAATACCTACTAAATTTAGTACAATTCAATAGTGCTATCACACTTCAATTTGTATGCAAGATGTTTTCTCCATTCTTGCAGAAGTTAGATATGGACAGCATTCTTATAATGCAGAACAACTTTATACGATACATATTTGGTTTCAGATAATATGATAGAATCTATCAAGATCAATTCATATTAAAAACTATTTGACTTCGAGAAAATAAGCTTACTCTTCTTATAGTTAATATTTCATTGTATAATTCAATATCCGGAGGTCTATTTACACGGGAAGTAATTGTTTCAATGGATATTTATCGTCTTAAGTTGCCTTATTAATTAAGACATTGTTTGCATTTTCACGAATAACATTTTCGTAATTTTATATATTATGATAGGATTTGTTATAACTAATTGATTTGAACTGGATAAATATGTTTAATAGTTTCAGACTTGCAAACAGCAATACTTTATAAAAAAAGTCTTTTGTAATTAATTGCCAAAGGCTCTGTATTGAATTCACTTTAGACAAGATATGCACAATGTGAATATACGAAATATATATAATATAACGTCGATCAACTTTACACCAACGAAACATCAAGAAATGTATCTTTTGTTTACTTATATTAGTCTCTCCAGTCAGTGAAGGTCAGAATTAATAAGAAAACAAAACATGTCTCTAACTCATCTAATTACATTTTTCTTTACTAGTTGTTTGTTAAGTATTGTGATATTGTAACTAATATTTTAAGGTTGAGTGGAAGAGCAGCCATGTCTATAACATGCATGATGAACTCCGGATTTGTTATCCTATGTATGCAAATGAAGTAAATGTGCCTATTGGTTTTTGCATGTATTATTTAAGTATTGAAAAAAATTAAGACAAAAAAAAAGTTATTTTGAGAAGTATGAATTTTTGAATTGTTTCAAATTGTTTTTATTGCTCTATCTAATGAACATTATAATATAAAACTGTTCATAATCTGACAATAACATTTTGAGCGCCTACTACTTCAATATTTAAAAAAATGTAAGAGAATATTATAGATTTCTGTAACAAACACAAATATAACATTCTCATATGATACATCATTAGAAAAATAAACTATTTACTAAGAGCAAAGGTTACGACTTCTATTTAAATAAAAAACTTAGCTGTATCTTGTATACTAATTAAAATATCGATATTCTGGTAATTTCCTTGAAAAGGTGCCCGAAAAACATACAACTTATAATATAAAAGTGAGCTACTGAGATATTAATATAAATCGAAATTGAAAAATAATGATTATTTGGCTATAACTAGAAAACAGCAAATTTTTGTTTTTGCCGTTGAGTTGAGAAAAAAAAATAAAGGATGTGCCATCTGTTTTTTTAATCGCTTCTACTAACCGAGATTCTCTTTAGTAACACCCAAATGTGACTACCCTGTCGCCTCGAAAATCATTTAATAAAAGGGGAAAGTCATTTACAAATGAATTTGTTGAAATACTGATGTCCATTTGCACCCAGACTGATTAATTTTAATCATGCACTAATCATTGATTAAACCTTAGATTTAGTCAAAATGCTAGAATATAAGAATGTTATAAATTTGTAAAATATCCTAAACATTTCTCTTTCATCAATTTGCCATTGTTTAAGCAATTTGTAAATAATTCTATTGTGTTTTTAACACGTATTAATCACTGATTAAGTTAATAAATTTGGGTGCAAACGGGCATGATACTGATATAACTGACATGTGAGATTTTTATTTGATAATAACAGAATTTCATATGATACATAGCAAAAATTCAAACAAAAACCCTGAAGTTTATTAAATGATAAACTAACACAATTTTGTTTAGTTTCTCTTGTACATTGGTGGGGAGAGAAATAAGACACGTATAAAAATGGACTGTGTGTTTGCTGTACGAACATATCCATATAACAGACACAGCAAACACGTTTAGACTTCTTTATTGAATTTCGTACAAAATTACGTGTATGTATGTAAAATAGTTATATAGAATAATGCAATCTTCTTACTCAAACTTATATTTAACGTGAATGGTAAAATAATAAAATAAAACTGAATGTACTAATTATACTTTGCAGAAAACCTTAAATATATAGAAAAGCAATATATCTTGCTTTTTACAAATATTTTGTTTCGTTAAGACTTTAACAACTGAACGACCAAACAGAAAATGTTGAACTCACAGGAAATAAATAACAAAAGGAAAAGTCTAAGACCATCTATAGTATAAATAAAATTAGGGTACAGCTCTGCTTCAGAATTTTCAAATGAAAATACAAAATATAAATGAAACAGATATAACTTATTCGAGAATATGTTGCATTTAAAGACTAATTTTTATTGAAGTGTAGGTACCGCCGTATTGCGACGGTCTAGGTGTGTCGATATTGAGAAAAGGTTACGGTGCACTGATGTGGAAGAATGTTGAGAAATGTTAGCAGGGCATTCACAAGACTCATTATTAGTGGATGCAGTTTCTAATTTTCTAGTTTATAAATATACTGACCGTTATAAGTAAATAAACATCCAGTAAACGTGGATGAATTTTATTTGAAAGAAAACGTTTTATCCGTGCTAAGAAACGATGAACATTTTAACGCGATTAGACAATAATTCGACTTGCCATAGACAATGAAACAAAAATTCTTTTTTTTTATTTTGTCAATATTTATTTATTCGGTAATTTAAGATGCACTTCGAAGATGCGCACATTTTCGCTCAATGAGTGACTTTAGACGGGGTAGAATAATCGGTTTAGGATAAACAGGATTATCCATTTGTAATGTTGGTAATCGTGTAAAATGCATTGTCGCTAGAATTTCTTTGTTGGGGAAGATGGACAGAAACATGTGAGGAACGACGATAGTTACGACGCGGATGTCTTAAAAGCACAAATGATCAAGAAGATCGGCTGGTGACAATTCAGGACCATTCGTTGTCAACAAAGGACATTTTCAATCGTAAAGAGCTTCAATTTATCATAAAACAATCTGTTTATGGAAGAATTCGAAGTTTTGGCCTTAAATCGTAGCGATTATTTCTTTGTGAACATCGATTCTTTCAACGGTTTATTGTAAAAATTTTGTAATGTTCATCAAAATGCATGTTTCGTAATTATTCTTACTAAAAATTGAAGGGAATTCCAAGTACACCATGAATACTTTACACTTGTTTTATGAAATATTTAATAAAGCTATATTGTATTGGATAAAAGATAATTTAAATTTCAAGAATTTTTACTATTATGTTTCCTGATAGTCCAAAGGCAGAAGAACACATGTTTCTTTTTTTTAATGTTATGGTTTAAAGCATTTTTTTCTTATTTTGTTAATATCAAGCTTATAACCAGTTATTTTGATTTGGTACTTTCGTGTCTCCAAAAGATTACTATAACACTGATAGTTGCTGATTTCAAGAACCGAACGAAATTATACATTGCACCTTAATCTATTTTTGAGAAGATGATATATGAAGCCATTTTATGGAGAATATTTAGTAAGAGTCGCAAATTATTGATGTAGCTGAGCTACATGTTTTTCGCTGGATTAGTTATTCACAATCGTGGAAATTAGCCATCTCAATATTTGAAAAAAAAAAAACAATGCAGAGACAAATAGATTTTTTTGTTGCGAATTGTTTTAATGGTTATGGTAGACTCTAGAATATCAACCCTCATTATTTGTCTCCTACAATCCAAATACCAAATTAAACCCAACTTAAATATTATATACAACATACATGTTTCATTGGATTAATATAAATTATGCGATGAGCAAATTGAGAAAATTAAAACCTACAATTTAGCGGTAGGTAATTTAAATTAGGCTTTACGTGCGTCAGAGGGTCTAATTAAAAATTAATTTGGAAACAATCTATACGGGAAACGATAATAACATTTGCATTTCAATATTATGCAAATCCCGGCACAACAATCGTTCGGAAATGTAGCATTCTGGGCCGCATAGATTTTATATTATAAATGTGAAAATTAATTTGTTTAATTAATTCAGTCTGCAAGGTAAGTGAATTAAAACTGCACACCATTACACAAGCACTATGAAATTATATACGTGTATATACCTACATGTAATTTAATCCAAATATATTGATTTTGAAAAATAATTTACCGAAAAAATTATTAAATTAATGGCACTGTTTGTTTGTTTATTCTATGGGATTAATTAATAAAACCAAAATAATTATTATTGTAAGGCTGAAAGACTGAAATCGATTTTAATTTTTAACTGTAATAACAATATTATTTTAACTATCCTCGTATTTTCAATATTTACTAAAGTTTAGAATGCATGAACATATTGTAAACTTAATGACAAGTCTGAGCGTCGACAGTAAAGGGAATTATATAGGACTTTGTGAATAAAGCAAAAGTCACAAATTATTTAAAAATCCTAGGAGCTAAAGCTAGAATTTTCAAGACAAAACTCTATGCAAAAATAATCTTCTTAACACAGTAATCCCTAATAGAGCCTAATTAATGCCATTATGTAGCCAACATAAAGGCCTTGTTGGTAATGGAGGCAAAGGGGTCGTATAATTTCGTGCATATATGCATCACGTATCATTAGCGAAATTGCAGATCGTCCAGTTATTCAAAGGCGGCCCACTAATTAAATCTAATTATAAATCAGCGTTAATTATGAAAATTGTAGAACATAAGATGATGAGGAATTTAGTATAATACACACCTGAGTACACTTTTTTTGTTTGGCATGACACGGCGAATCATGTTCTAAGTTTGCTTATCGGGGATTGGTAATGGTTTTGTTAATTGGATAATTTGATCGTGTGATAAGAATTAATTTAATGATACGATCGAATACCAATATGATTTGGATAATTGCTATGGCATTGAGACTGGAAATAATGATGCTTTGTAACTATTTCTATCATATAATACAAATTAATAAAAGACAGAAAAATTAGGAATAATGTTACTAACAGTTGTTGTTGAAATTTGAAAGGTTTGATTCTGGGTATTACTATAAATAATGGGTGTTCAGAAACTTGCAGTAAGTTCGAAAACTTGCAATAAACTATGAGTAAACTACAGAGAAAATGCGAGGAGATGGACAACTAATATTTTTAGAGCCCCTAATATATTTTTTTTAAATAAACTTTCTTTTTTAAACTATAGGCGAAAAGCATAGTAAACACTTCTTCATGTAAATTTCTTAAAAGCTAGTACGATTTTATTGATTTATTTTTACGTTATCTACAAAAGTTGCCCAAAACTAAACTAATATGAATTAATTTAATTTAATGGATGGAATTATCTTTAATTGAATTATCATTTATTGATTCTTTGTATGTCAACAAATGTACGTATAAAACATGAACTCAGTTTATTCAGCAATTAGTTAATACGTTTAAGCACTTTATATCGGAAGGTCCAGGGTATCTGCCCTTTTTACGCCCCTTGGCCGCTTTCCCTCTCTGATAAGCCTTGTTTTTGCTATATATTAGTAATTCTCGTCTTAATGTTTACTTATATTATATTTTATTAAATTTTAATTAACTGAATAATCTTTTATCAGTAATTTAGTAAATATCACAAGAAGCCTAGTGCTGTGCAGCAGTTCAGACATCTTGCAAAACCAGTTTAGTAAATACCATTATCATACACAGAATTACAGCATTTTTGAAATTTAATTGCAACTACCCTGTGTACAGTTCCTAAATTAAATGAATGTACACAATGAATTGTTGTCTAACGGCTAATAATAGAATACAATGAGCATACATTTTCCACATAATGCTATATTCTCTTATTGATATATGCCGTCATTTATAAAATGGAAACATGGGTAATCCCGCAGGCTGATAATAAACCAACCTATTAACAGACGTACTAGTGAGCTACATTCGTGTCCTGCATGCATTACTGCGTTTTTATTGCACTTTAATTTAAATATTAATTTATATTAACAACGTTACCAACATGGACATGCTAATATTTAAATTCACGTTTAAATTAAGGTCTGATGCTGAAAAGAGAAAAACAAATAAGATTGATGAAGATGTTAATATTAATTTTTAACGAGTGTCTATAAACTGTCGGCATCTCGGTTGCTTTGAAAAAAAATTACATATCTTAGATTAAGTCATATGATTCAGTGAATCTTGGAAACGTCAAACAAATGTAATTTATATGTCTAATTAGGACGTATGTTTTTATAGTCAGAACCTACTAGGACGCCGAAAGTTTATGGACACTCTTTATTTAAGAAAATATTTACAATTACCTGTAGTTCAATTTGAAGCTGTGAACAAGTGTTTTCATCCCCAGATTAAGCATGTAGTAAAATTTTGAGTTTAGAAAAGCCTGAACATATAATTTGGTCGTTCAGCGGAGCGGAGTGACCAAACTAAATTCTAAAGCTTTTCTAAACTACAAATTTTACTTCATGAGCCACGTGTATTAAACACTCAAAAAACTGAAATATTGTGAACAAATGAACTTCACTTGGAATCAGTGTCTTATACGCGTGGCGCATAAAGAAAAATTTGAATTTAAAAAAGCCTGAAAATTTGGTTTGGTCGCTCCGCGATGCGGAGCGACCAAACCAAACTTTCTGGCTTTTTTAAACTTGAAATGTTACTTCATGCTTAACCTGGGTGTGGAAAACGCTCGTTTAAAGTTTCAAATTAAACTCTTTTAAAACAACAACAGAAATCTGATCATTTACAGAACATAATTGGGATATGTACACTTAAAAAAAAACTCGCTGTATATAAAATAAGGAAAATTAAAAATGTATCAACAAATTATCTTAGAGCTAATTTAATCATGAAAATAATTTTTTCTTCAAATATATATACACAAGTATTCCTGTTACAAACATTGAAACACAGTGAAGTATCAAAATATACTCAATATGTCTAATCTCACTAAACTCATTGAGCAATTTGTTCTGGGATATGTAGGGATACTCGAAAGAATAAATCGCTGTATAATTTAATAGAGCAAATAATTGTATGCTAGAAAAATTATTACTTAACGTGAAAACCCATAAATCAAAGCCTGTTATTTTTTACAATCTTAATGAAAATTTATTCGCAATTAAAACGATGTGTATATTAAATAACCTGACGCAATATATCTTTCTTTTAATTAGGGGTAATATACCGCCCTTAGAGTAATTGCCAAATACACCTTCTTTACTTTTAATTGGACGCTAAGAAAATTGCATCATTAAAAACTAAATGTCATCAAAAAACGACAAAATAATATAAGTGAAAACTGTACTAAGTAGAAAATTTGATAAGTTTAATTTAATTATTAAAATCAGTGATTTTTTTTAAACGAAAGTAATTATTATAAACACTAAAAATCATTGGGCTGTGTGCTTTTCCTTTTGTTGTATTTTTAAATCGACTCCGTTGACTAAATAAATAAAACATTTGTTAAGGTTTCAACTAAATAATTGATTAAACTGAACAGCTACTTTAAGGAATATTTTAATGAAAGCCTTATGATTTCGTCAAGTATTGCGATTCGTTAGTTAATTAAACTATTCAACGAAGAAAGTTTGCCAACATCGCCGTTTACAGTGAATTCTGTTGGCTACATTGAAATTTAGGACGAATTTTGACATACAGTAACAATAGAACCTTCAAAATTAATCAAAAATACAATCCTATCATCTTACAACAATTTAAAAATGCATAATATCGATAATCAATTTAACCATTTAGATTTCTATTATCATAATAAAAACCTATGAAAACTTGAGAATCCTCTTTAAACTTATAAGTCAACTTTACTTATATATTTTGTTATAAATGTAATAGAATCAGAATTAATATTAATAATATACATAGCGATTTTTTTTGGTATATACAGGGTGTCCGTATTTCGGCAGAATGTATGGGGATCTCAGTTATTTGAAGATATAGAGAGTTGGTTAAATTGGGACAAAGTTGCATATTTTAGGGCCTAACAATAATCTGAAAACAATTTTAAAATATCTTGTTTTGTTTTCGAAATATCAGTAAAAAACTGATTATTTGAAAAATCGTTATTATTTTTTTATTCAAAAACTACTGAATCTAGACATTTGGATCTTTGACATTATACAGGCATTTTTTAATGAACACAAAATATGCTACCAGATTAGCATATTTTGTGTTAAGATAACTATAACATTTACCAGGGGAACATAGCCAACATTTGTTTTTTTTTATGGGCGCCATTTTGTACTTTTATATTTTTTTGAAAGAATTTTTTTTTTCTGAATTTAGTGATGTACCACACTCATAATTTATTTACGATTTAATATTTAAAATAATAATATTTTATTTTTTGTAAAGAGTGCCTTGAAAATAATGACGTCACATCTATTAATCAACAAAATCTTGAAAGCAGTCATTCAATGTTAGTAGTCAAAATTAATCAACAACTGTCAATCTTTTGTAATAATTTCAATAAGTAATAATTATCACACATAACATAAAGTAAATAAAGTGTTGTGTTCAAATCAAGAACAACGAAAAAAATTCATTATTTTTCACAGAAGGTTATAGCGCTACCCAATTCTGACAAATTTTGGTGAATAATTATGGTTTAGAATTATTTAGAATTATTATTATAAATTTGTGTCTAATTTTTGGATATAAATTTGTGTCTAACTTTTCGATATACTTTAAGAATCTAACGTATACATTTTATGTCAAGAGAAATGACTCTCTTCAATTTTGTAATACTCTATTAACAAATCTAGTTTTTTTATAGTTATTAGTAACACTAACACAAACCTATTACCAGTATTTTGTTTTAACCGAGGTTTTTAATGCTATGTTTTCTATGTCTGACTCTTGTAATGCGGGCCCGGACGGTATACCCGATTAGTTTCTGAAAAGATGTACGTTTACGCTCAGTAAACCCATTCATACAATGTTCATGAGATCAATATCTTCGGGTACTTTTCCAGATTGTTGGAAGTGTAGTTACATTGTACCAACTTTTAAGAGTGGTTGCAGATCTGATATTTCAAACTACAGGGGGATCTCAATCGAATCAGCTTTACCCAAAATGCTAGATAGCCTTATATCACAACAACTTATATGGGCTTCCATTAACATAATTAGTAGCCAGCAACACGGTTTCTTAAATGCCAAATCTACAGTTACTAACCTGCTGGTATATCAATCATTTTTAACGAACGCTTTGGTAAATGAGTCACAAGTCGACTCTATTTAATGGACTTTTCCAAGGGTTCAGCATACTATATTATTGAAAGAGTATTCTTTTCTAAATTCAGTAATGTATCACTCTTATGGTTTATTGTACATTTGATATGTAAAATTTTGATATTTTGGTTTTTGCAAAGAGTACCTTGAAGACCGCTGAGTAACTCACTCATTTGACAATTCCTAGGGCCCATAATTTGCTCATATACTACCCCTGAGGACGGGCGTCCAGCTGATTTATTACTATACTGATAGAAACAGTGTTCGTTTATTAAATTTTTATTATTAAAATTTATAAACGGAATTTTCCTTTTTTTATTACAAATGTAAGACATTCAGTTACTTATACATAAGTTATTATACTTAATAAATTACAAAATATTTTTTTTTTCAAACAAACTTGAAAGCATGAAACACTGTCACATGACAATCCAATGGTTTAATAGCTAAGGTTTAAATTAATGTTACTTAACCGTTACATCAAATGCATTAAAAAAATAGCATAAATATTATAAATAGACAACAGTGTATAGATCATACATATATTAATAATAATGAAAAATAAATAAATACTGTGCAAAAAAGTATATAAATAATAACTAGTAAATATTGCATCGCAGTTCCTAAATAGAAATATCACAGTTTATGTTGCAAAACCTAAATACAAAGATACTGTCACAATTGAAGCTAAAATATTACAGATGAAATATCACTCCTAAAAAAAGGTATATAAAATATCACAGATAAATATTACTTAAAGAAAGACGGTTAATAACAAACGTATGTGGACAGTATTTTGACAAACAATATTAAAGCAATAAATTAAACACGAATAATATGATCTTGATTTAAAAAAAAGTGTAAATAACATTCTTTACTGGTTACCTTATGATATCAGATATCACAATGCGCTTTAATCGGTTTTTAAGTTGAGACAGTGAAGACGTAAATAATAAGAAATCTTTACTACATGATAGAAGGTTTGCGTAACGCACCATACGATCTATGGGGTTAAACATTCCATAGTTAGTCGAGTGAAATGTCAATCTAAACAGAAGTTTATGTCTGGATTGAGTATTTCATGGTATATTGAAACTCAACATCTCCACCAGCTCAATGCAATTTAAAAACCTATTAACTATGTTAAATAAAAATAAAATGTCCAGAAACTTTCTCCTTTCCACTAGCGATTGAAGATTTATTCTTAGCCACATTTGGCTACGGCTGAATATTGTATTAGGACCATCAAGTCTAAACTGCATTAGTTTTAGAAATTTGCTTTGTACCATTTCGATCTGCTTAATTGCAGTGCCGGTATATCATACTGACGAGCCATGTTCTAAATGAGGACGTACAAGTGCCAAGTACAATCTCACCACTGTACTCGAACTAAAGTCCCCAGCAAATCTTCTAATGAAACCTAATATTATCAAGCTCTTATTAGAGCATAAAGTGATGTGTTTCGCGAAACTAAGGTAAGATTAAAACAGTACACCAAGATCTCTTATTTCAGTAACACGCTCGAGCTGGTGGTCACCAATCCTGTAACCAAAATTCCTATAATATCGCCTGCAGAAAGAGATATAAGCACATTTGTTGGTATTCAAATATAGTTTATTTGCCTCACTTCATGATTCTACATTTTACAAATCCTGCTGTAGCCCAAACTGATCATCAACTGTACCAATAGTTTTAAACATTTTCAGGTCATCGGCGTAAAGGAGAAACTTACTCGATTTTATCACATAGCTTATATCATTAACAAACAACAAAAACAAAATAGGCCCACAATGCGAGCCCTGGGGTACACCCGAAGACGCCTGAATAGAATTTGATTGATGGGAACCTATTCGGACACGCTGAGATCTATCCTCTAAAAAGCTTCTAAGCCAAGTAATTACATTTGTACCAATTCCTATCAACTCAAGTTGGCTATGGTCCCTGGGTAGATGTTATAGTTATCCTAAAATAAAAATGTTGAAATGAAATTTGGTTTCTCGTTGAATAGTGCCTGTTTAATGTCAAAATTGTAAATGTCTAGATTTAATAGTTTTTGAATAAAAAAATAGAAACAAACTTTAAAAAAATCCGTTTTTTGATAATATCTCGAAAACTAATAAGATATTTTAAATTTGTTTTCAGATTATTATTAGGCCCTAAAATACGCAACTTTGCCCTAGTTTAACCAACTCTCTATCTTTTCAAATAACCGAGATCCCAATACATTCTGCTGAAATACGGACACCCTGTATACAGGTAATTTTCTATTAGGTATACATATGCATACGCTTTTTTTAAAGAGTTTAATTTGAAGCTCAAAACGAGTATTTTCCACTCCCAAACTATGCATGAAGTAAAATTTCGAGTTTAGAAAAGCATGAAAATTTGGTTTGATCGCTTAGCGCGAAGCGGTACGCGGTCAACCCAAATTTTTAGGCTTTCCTAAACTCGAAATATTACTTCATGCGCCAAGCGTATTAAACACTGAATGCACTGAAAAATGAGTAAACTTCGCTTGAAATCACTGTCTTATACGCGTGGCGCATGAAGTGAAATTTCGAGTTTAGAAAAGCCTGAAAATTTGGATTGGTCGCTCCGCGCTTCGCGCTACGCAACCAAACCAAATTTTCAGGCTTTTCTAAACTCGAATTTATACTTCATACTTAACCTGGAAGTGGAAAACACTCGTTTAAAATTTTAATTAATCTCTATTAAGATAACAACGAATATTTAAAAATCTACAACACATTACTGGGATATGTATACTCAAAATAAAAACTCTCTGTATAGAACTACAAACAAACAGAATTAAACTTATATCTAATTATATTTGTTACTCATAAAATGTCACAGATTTTAGTAATTACAATTGGGACGGTCTATTCGCTCGTGAATTTAAATCCTTTATTAAATGTATGGCATACCAATTCTCCTATAAGTATCTTCTAAACCAAATTTCGGAATAAATTCTTTCCGTTTTCTATGGGTACGTAGAATTTGGGCGGACTTTCTTATCTTTTATAATAATTTTCTTGAAAATTATTGTAAAAATCGGCTACTTTTAACAAATGCCAAGTTAACGAATAAGGTAAAAAACGATAACCGTTGTTCAAAAAAACTATTTAAATAAATTCGCTTACATCAGTCTCTAAGTCCTTAATAAATAAGAAATTATAAAGATTTTATTAACGGCTGTGGTTTAGCCTTTAAATACAGTCTTTAGTTTTTAACCAAAGGGAAATCATGCGGCCCATTGATATCAAACTATATACAGTAAATATTTCTTTTAAGTAAACATATTGCGATGCGTATGCATTCTGAGGCATTTGTTGTTATTTGAATGAATTTCATTTGATTTTTCGAACCAGTGTTTCCAATCCTTGATTAATGATGCATGAAGTAAAATTACAGACTTTTCTAAACTCAAAGTTTTACGTCATGCGCCACGTGTATAAAACTCTGAAATATTATGAAATTCAAACTAAATATCAACACATTTTTAATACTGCTTTAGCAGTATATTTTTAATACTGATATAACAGTATATTTGTCATTTTACAATACTTTATTGTATCATACAAAAGTCGAAAAATCGTACGAAACTTTAAATTGAACTCATTAATCGTTAACGAATGCCGCAAAACGCAAACATATCCGACTTATACAGTGAATTTTTATTTTAGGTAAACATATGCATAAGCTGTACATTTTCCGTTATTCGTTGTTTTTTTTTAAAGAGTTTAATTTGAAGCTTTAAACGAGTGTTTTCCACTCCCAGACTAAGCATGAAGTAAAATTTCGAGTTTAGAAAAGCCCCGTGAAAATTTGTCGAGGGTCGCGCAGCGTCTCTAGACAAATTTTCTGGGCTTTTCTAAACTTGAAATTTTACTTTATGCGCCACGCGTATAAGACACAGATTTCAAGTGAAGTTTGAATATATATACATTTCACAATGTTTTAGTGCTTTATACGCGTGGCGTATAAAGTAATATTTCGAGTTTAGAAAAGCCCAGAAAATTATCACGGGGCTTTTCTAAACTCAACATTTTACTGCATGCTTAGTCTGGTAGTGAAAAACATTGGCTTATAGTTTTAAATTGAAGTCTTTCAAAAAATAACAAATGTCGGAAAATTTACAGCTTCTACATATGTTCACCTAAAAGAAAAAAATCACTATATGTAACACAAGGAATATCTAACTATATACCGAAAATAGGCTGAATTCAGAATACGTATACTTTTAAGAAAAACTCCCTGTATGTGATTAAACTTCCCATTAAATCTGTGTTATATATGCCTGGCGCATGAAGTAAAATTTCGAGTTTAAAAAAGCCTTAGAATGTAACTTTATATTTAATCAAATGATGTAGACTCTTGTTACGGGTAATATATTACACGCTATTAATTGACAAATTTGCTAAATTACCGGTGATTAAAAAAGTGGAAAATATAGAATCTTTATACATGTTAAATTATACGTATATGATGTCCGAATTACATAGTGAATAATCTAAATGAATCAAATAAAATGTATCAATTCACAAAATTATTTCAATTGAGCAATTGTTCAAATTCACAACAAAAAATCGGTAAATAATAGAAGCACCGCAAGCGTTTGTTAAATTATTACCGGCGAAAATTGGTGTTTGCTGCAGTGTAAAGGTGGTGATTTCAGGTGTGGAGGAAATGCAATAAATTATGTTTCCATTGTAATTTTATAATGAAAATCCGGGGGATACAGAAGGGAAGCGAACTACACAAATACAAAAAAGCAAAAACAAGCACAAAGTAACTGTTTCCAAGTATTTCGCATGTCGCGACATGCATGTACACCACGCAAAAATACAATTTGTCACTTGCCTTAGACGTAATACCAGCTTACAGTGTGACTATGTGTGTACTGGGCTATTTTTCTCATTAATATTTTTAACGATGTTATACTTTCATTTTTAGTTTTTTTTGTAATTAGTATAACATTTCGATTAGACTTTAAAATAGCATATAGCTGCCTACTAATTATTAATTAGTTAGGCCATTATACAAGCCACTTTAAAATTAGGAATTACGATGCTTTACGTAATTATCTGACAAACATATTTAACATAAAAGTATTTTTAATTATTCTTTGTCGTATTTTAATGACTTTGAAAATCTCGTGTTCACCTTATTCAGCTCGTTTTAAGCATACAAATAATACAGATCGTTTATTATCAATCTCTATTGTCTGTTTCACAACCTTTTACCTCTTCCTTTTCTAAAGAAAAATGGCAGCACATCTACGCAGTCAATAAAAAAATGTGTTAGTAATAATATTTTAGAATTACTTGTACTAATACAGTAATTTTTCTTTAAAGTAAACACATCATAAAGCATAATACGGTATTAATGTTTAAGTGTTCGTTGTTTGTCCTTGATTAAGCATGAAGTAAAGTTTCAAGTTTAGAAAAACCTGAAAATCTGGTTTAGTCGCTCTGCGAAGCGAAGCGGTCAAACCAATTTTTTAGGCTTTTCACTGAAATATTGTGAAGTTTGAAATATACTGCATAGGCCCTATGCTGATGTAGTACATTTTAAACTTCACGTTAAATCCGTGTTTTATACGCATGGCGCATGATGTAAAATTTCGAGTTTAGAAAAGCCTAAATTTTTTTTCTGGCCGCTTCGCTTCGCGGAGCGACCAGACCAAATTTTAAGCTTTTTTAAACTTAAAATGTTACTTCATGCTTATTTAAGGAGTCTAGACGTTCGTTAGAAGTAACAAAATGAACACTTTTATCAAAACGCGTGAACATTTACATAGTATAATGCTTCAGGATATAAAAAGTTAAAAGAAAATTTCCCTATATATTTTGACTATATTAAAATAAAAATGTCACATTTTTTATGTTCGATTTGTCTAAATTATATATATGGGTTCAAACAAGAGTAATTTAAACTCAAAACTATCTAAATTCAAGAAAATAAGCGCTTCTTATAGTTTGCACACTTTAGACATAATATATAAAATATCGACAATGCTCGCATAAAATGCAAACAATACGTCTTGATTAATAAAACTACTTAAGATAATAAATTTCCACTGAAATAACGATTTCCCGTGCAAATACACCGCCGGATATTGAATTATATTAGATATTTTATATCTTATTTAATTTGTTACAATGCTCTATCAAAGTATGGGTCAATCCATATGAAATGGTCTAGAAAAAAATAATTTGGTTGCTTGACCACTCTAGATAGATAAATATTTTTACCATCAATTGCATATGGAATAAGTAGTTCAAAACAATTTTTAATTTTTTTTAGAGTCAATCGTTTGAACATTACGGCCATGTTTGTTCGCCGCGCATGCTGATTTTTGAGTTTGTAAGCTCTTACGGAAAACTCATTTTCTCAGGACTGGTAAGTCATAGACTAATCATTTAAACACCATTGTTTTTCTTACAATCTGCTCTATCTTTTATGTCCCTTTTCGACTTAAATATTTTGAAGTTCAATACTTAAAAACTGTTATTGAAAACAACTGTTTTCATATCTCAAGAAGCCGTTTTTGAGGGTAATTTTTGAGTATACGATGTATATTAAAGTTGATTTTTGGCATGATAATAAACCTAACTAAGTATTTTGTATTAAAAGTACTCTTAAGCCTGATATTTGTTACCTTTTTTTTAATAAATTTTTAAACTTCAAATTTTTCAATTTTTTTTGTATATTTAAGCTTTAATATCTCTGGTGGGGGACTTATTAAAAATATGATTTTTTATATATTATGCTTAGATGCAACATTAAACTACTGTGAAAATTCAAACTGTATATTTAAGTACTATGTTTGGTAGCTAACATTTTTTGAATATGGTCCTTTTCGCGCCTATTTAACAATGTGTAAACTTGAATATTTCATTAAAATTTTATTATTTATGAACTTTTTCCTTTTAATAACCATTTTTAAGTTTATTTTAAACATTTTATTTATGTCCAAAACAACATAAAATATTGTAGTTCAATGTATAACTTGAATCTTCTCTATTACATTTTTCAAATTTCTTTTATTACATTTTTTATTTAATTAAAAGACACTAAAATATTATGAAATTTATGTATATTTGATCTTCACTTGAAATCAGTGTTCTATACGTGTGGCCCATGAAGTGAAATTTCGAGTTTAGAAAAGTCCCGAAAATTTGTCTCGGGTCGCTGCGCGACCCTCGACAAATTTTCACGGAGCTTTTCTAAACTCAAAATTTTACTTCATGCTTAGTCTGGGAGCGGAAAACACTCGTTTACAGGTTTAAAATTAACTATTTTGAAAAACAACGAATTTCGGATAATATACAGCTAAAAGAAAAATGCCCTGTATAGTCCTATAATATTACAAAAATTGTGTTAATACTTCAACCTATATTAAACATACAAAATAGATATTCGTAGTTTTATTAAATGAGTTAAATTTGAAGTTTTAAACGAGTGTCTTCCACTCCCAAACTAAGCATGAAGTAACATTTTGAGTTTAGAAAAGCCCCATGAACATTTTCTGGGCTTTTCTAATGTCGAAATTTTACTTCATGCGCCACGCGTATAAAACACTGAAATATTGTAAAATGTATGTATATTTGAACTTCACTTGAAATCAGTGGCGCATGAAGGAAAATTTCGAGTTTAGAAAAGCCCAGAAAATTTGTCTCATGTCACGCAAATTTTCACGGGGCTTTTCTAAACCCGAAATTTTACTTCATGCTTAGTCTGGGAGTGGAAGACACTCGTTTAAAGCTTTAAACTGAACTATTTAAAAAAACAACGAGTTTTGGAAAATGTACAGCTTATGCATATGTTTACCTAAAAGAGAAATTCCCTGTATAAGAATGAATATGACATCAAGCGTTATTTATTCCAGGCGTTTTGTTAACTATTTTTACTTACTTTTCATAAAATCGTAGCTACCAAAGTTCTTTAATATACAGGCTGAAATATTTACTGTTGTTTCATGTTGTATATTCGTATAACATATGAAAAGGTCAGATTTTTATGAAGTTCCCTACCTGAGATAATAAGGCCTAAAGTTAAGAAAAATTTTAAAAAATTGAAGTTTAAAAATGTATAAAAAATAGGGTAAAAAGATCAGGGTTAAGAGTACTTTTAATACAAGCTACTTAGTTAGCTTTATTATCATGCTAAAAATCAACTTTGATATACATCTCCTTATACTCAAATATTACCCTTAAAAGCGGCCTCTTGGGAAATAAAAACGGTTGTTTTTAATAGCAGCTATTAAGTATTGAACTTTAAAATATTCAAATAGTGAAATGGACATAAAAGATAAAGCATACTATGAGGAAACTAATGGTGTTTGAATGATTAGTCTATGACTTACCAGTCCTGAGAAAATGAGTTTTCCGTAAGAGCTTACAAACTCAAAATTGGCATGCGCGGTAACACGAAGATGACCGCAATTATCAATTGGTTTACTCTAAAAAGTTTTTAGAAATTGTTTTAAACTACTGATTATATTTTTTCTTAAATGGTTAAGGACCACTTGATATGGATTGGCCCGTACGTTAAACATTTAGGTGAATTCTCTTCAAACCAACTAACAAATTAAAATAAAAAATGAAAGGAGAAGTTAAAAGAAATTATATCTTATCTCTAGTTTTTTCTAATTTCTTCTTTCATTTTTTATTTTTATTTGTTATTTGGTTTGAGGAGAATTGTACCTAAATATTACATATATTTTGATAGAGCGTTGTAACAAATCGAATAAGTTTTTATATACTTCATTGTATAATTTAATATCTGGCGGTGTAGCCCAGAAAGTAGTTCTTTCAATTAGTATTTATTGTCTTAAGAAGTCTTAATAATTAGGACGTATTGTTTGCATTTCATACGAACATAGTCGTAATTTTTATATTATATAAGGGTTCGTCTTATTGAGAAAAGCTTTCAAAATTTGTTACTAACAAATGCTTCAAAGAAAGATTTCAGTTAGACATTCTCAAATAGTTTAAACAAAAAATATGTTTTATTGGACTACTATTTTTAGTTGTCTTCGTTTTCTACTCAACAAGTCAATCTTTTGGTAATTTATACAATTTATATTGTTTATCTAAGTATGTAACTAGTATTTGATGTGAAGAATAAACTAAGTAGTTAATCCTAATTGGCAAGGCTATTTACTGTATAAAATTTGAGATATTTTACATAGCTGAGTAGAATAACTAACCGCATTACCGACTTTTGTTCGTCATGACCGGTATCTCTGGTCGTGCAAGTTTTATTGTTCCCGACATTAAATTTAAAATGGAAAAGGAATTACACTAGTATGAAAGCCGCGTTTTAATATCGCCCCGCCGTTGAATTCAAAAACTTTAGTTTTATCCTTTTGTATGTGAATTATGAACTGAGAGCGACGACTCGTTTGCACTCCATAGCTGGAAATCCTGTTCCTATCCCTATTCCTGCCATGCACCGTGCCGTTTGTGTCCGCTCTCTGGCACTCGCCCTTTTTGCCTTTGTCTCAAGGAAATGAAAACAATTGCTAATTTTGCGGGAATCGTTGGTAATTGAATTTCAAATAAACGAAAAAGAAAAGAGAGGCAGGTATATGAATGCCTTACTATAAATGTCACTTACAAAGAACATACAAATTATCTTAAAAGCTCATCTTAATAAAAGTTACTATACTGTTTTAAAACTTAACTAACTATGTTATTTGCTTCTCAGGGTAGTATTAAAACTAGCTACTAAATGCTAATATTATAACTATCAGCAGGCAATATGTTACTTATTTCCCGGCGCATCCGCCATATAACCCAATTTATTAAAATTATTTTGTTTATTCTTTTATCAAAAAAACACTCATTTTCTAAGCCAATGAATAATTTAACATAAACAGAGAGTTATTCTTTTAAGTACACATTACTAATATACTATATACTTTGCAAAACTTCAGAAAAACGTGGTTTTTGAAAATAGTTCAAATTGAAGTTTTTAAACAAGAGTTTTCTATTCACAGGCTAAGCAAAAGTAAACTTTCGAGTTTAGAAAAGCCTTAAAATTTGGTTTTGCCGATTTGGTCGACCAAATCAATTTTTCAGGCTTTTCTAAACTCGAAACGTTACTCCATGCGCCACGCGTATAAAACACTGATTAATTGTGAAGTTACTACTAAAGCAGTATGCTAAAGACGTATATTTTTAACTAAAATATCCGCGTCACTATTTAACCAACCCAAATGTTCAGGCTTTTTTAAACTGGAAATTTTACTTCATGTTTAATCTGGTAATGAAAAACACTCGCAAGAAACATTACATTAAACTCATTTAAAAAACGACGATGTTGGAAAGTTTACAGCAGTAAACAGAGAATTTTGTACACTGTACAGTAGGATATTTTGGAGGTGCTACATATGGAAAACTTTTTTAGATATTGAAAAATCGTTTTTGCGAGCCACAGTCACTTTTTCGTGTTTTAATCAGTGGCGAAAAAAAACCTATCTATAACCGTTGCCGCTTTATAACCGGAAGTTGATGAAATGTCATTTGGATGAAGTTACTGTAACTCATTTGTTTTAAAAGTTATAACCAAACTGCTTCCAGCAACTATTTACGCCTAATAAAATGACGTACGTGTTTTATTTCACGTACGTTCCGTTTTTGTTTTCTTACACCAAAATCACTTTTTTCTTATGGACGGATATTATTGAACAGTATTTTTGATTCCGATTTCAACGATGTGCTACTTGTGTACCTTTGTGAACAAAATATTTTTTGTATACGATAAATAAAGTAGCAGTTTATGTCAAACAAGAGTGCTTTCACCACATCGGTAGTAGTCATATTTTCAAACAAATTGCAGGCATCACCTAGTAAGGAAATTTGTTACCGGTTGTAATGGCAACTTTTTCAATGACTTTTTTGTGACAAAAGTATGCATGTGGCACATCATTGAAATCAGGGTTAAAAATGCTGTTTAATGATATATGCATATTTCCATATTCATAAGAAAAATGTTATTTTGATATAAGATAACTAAACGAAACATCCTTAAAATAAAACAGATACATCATTTTAATAGGCGTAAAAAGTTGCCACAACATAGTTTATACAGTTTGGTAATAACTTTTAAATCAAATAAGTTATAGTAACTTCAGAAACACGACAATTTATCAACTTCCTGTTGTACAACGAAAACAGTTAAAAATAGATCAATTTTCTGTTCGCTATTAATTAAACCCGAAAAAGTGACCCTGACTGACGAAAACGGTTTTCTAATATCTCTTCAGACAAAAAAGTTTTTCATATGGGGCACCTCCAAAATGCACCCCCCTGTACATTTTCAGGTGTTCGTTGATTTTATAAAATTCAAGCTTCTAACGAGGGTTCTCACTCATTGGTTAAGCATAAAGTAAAAGTTCGAGTTTAGGATAGCCTGAAAATGTATATTTGCGTCGCCAAACTAAAATTTTTTGCTTTACTAAACTTGAAATTTTACTTCATGCGCCATGCGTGAAAACTCTAAAATATTATAAAGTAAGCAGTATGTTTTGAATTTTACATATTTCAGTGTTTAGACATTTTTATTGGTTTTCGCGATCTATTCTGAAGTTCAAAATAAAGGTATATTATTTACTAAAATTTAGATTTTAGTTTGTATATTTATTAATATAAATCAATTGACGAATAACTAGAACTTGAAAAGTTTGTCATAAAGAGTATATGATATTATCAATTTAAAATCACATAGTAAAATTTTGTCAAAAAATCGCTCACATAATTTCAGCTCAAACATTCTATTAAACATGACGATTTAAATTTATAAAATGTCTAATATCCTTGCTACGCTCTTGGTTAGTTGTGTATAAATTTTACATGAATTTACCTGTTCAACATTTAAATTAAAAATACAAACTAGCAAGCGAAAAGCGTTGGCTTTAAATGCAAACATACAAATACACATTACGAACTGAAATGATAAAAGGGTTGTTGAATAAACTTTAAGTTTCCAACACACAAGTATTACATTGTAGAGTTTAGTTTTAATTAACTTTATTATATAAGTTATGAAATTATTTACACTAATAAAATAATTTAATGCATTCAACTTTAATTATACATGCATAATAAAAAAATACTAAAACTATTTACCTTGAGACACTATTATATAATGTTAGGATGTTAAATAGCGTGGAAAAACAAGGAAAATAATTGAAAACATTTTCTTTAATAAAAGTGCGGCACTTTAAACAAATCTGAAATTAATTTTGGAATACATAATTAATTTATATAAATGAAATAAAAAAAATATTTCTGAGCTGAATTGTAATCATTCCAACCATTGAGGCACATAGAAGCAAAAAAGTGTAAGTACCAGTTTGAAAACTGTTTTTTTTTTCTTAAGTATCAAAAAGATATAGAGGTTTCATTGATGTGTACTGCTACCCAATATATTCACTGTAAATCCACATAAATACTCTGCTGTTTTGTTTGTTGGTTTTTAATATAACATGAACATAAAAACCGTTTTTCTCAATTTTTGTTTTAGTCACTTAGGGGTGTAAGTGACTAAAACAAAAATTGAGAAATACGGTTTTTATGTTCATGTTATATTGCTATTAAGTGATTTAATTTTAAAACGTAGAATTATGGAATTACGTTTTTCTTCGTAAATGGTTGAATATTTGATATTAGAATAATTCAATAGAAATTTTATCCTGTAACGCATATGCATTGCTTTATTATTTATTGTAAACAATAAACACACCGCCTAATTAAACCACACATGAGTCATAACAATAAATTTCAACAACAACAACAAAAAATGATATTTTGCGTTGTAATTCATGACACAATGCCAAAAGAATGAATGTATTAGTTGGCGGATATTCAGAGTTAGTCGATTATGTACAATTAGTTTTTTTCCATTATTTTAATAGTATCCAGATAGAGAAATCCTGCTGCGTAAGGTACTCAAGGTGAAGATCATTACAGCGTGTCTTGCTACAGCCGCAGGATACTCAATTTGTGATTAATTGTTAAATAATTTCACGGATGACTGTAGTGTCGCAAATCAGCAACCGGTTGAATATTTTACAGCTGTAGGAGTACACGTAAATGCGAGACGAATTGTTTTACATGGAATGTTAAAGGCTCTTTAAAGTACTCGACAACGCAAGTGTTTGTTAATGTTATTGAAATGTTCATAAAGAAAAGAGTATGTTTGTTTGTGTTGCAATTGAAAAATTACGTAATTTTGTTTCTGTAAATTATATATTTATTCAATTAAGAAAACAAGCAAAATACCTGTCAGTAAAAATGTGTGGCCGTTTGCCAAAAGCAGATTTGTCCACTTTATTTAAATGTTGATTATTTTTATCTAAATGAAAATGTACTGCTTTGATAAGGTTAATTACACATAAACTAAAGTAAATAATTGAGTCGTCTATTGCCAAAAACCCTGAAATCCATCTGAAAACAATAGATTTCGCGGTTTTTGAATTATGCACATTTTTATTTCAAACTAAACCTGATATTTCTTAAATTATGATTTTCTAGATAACATAGAAATTTCTTGTATATCTCCTGAAAATTAGCAACAATGAACATATCTGTTTTTGGCAAACGGCAACAAATGTCTTGAATGCACATGAAAATTAATTCATAACCATTTTTTTTTTTTTAGTGAATTAGGTCTTGTTTATCTTAACGATATCCTCTACTTTTATTTCAGATCATTAACTCGTCTTTTGGCAACTTCAGGTAATGAAAAATGAAATGGGTGTTTCTGAACTATAGAATAAATCAGTGTTTTCTATGTCTGGCGTAAGAAATGAATTTTTGAGTTTAGAAAAGTCTGAAAATTATAATTAGTCTAAATCCAAATTTTCAGGCTGAATGAAAAAGTAGATGTTGTATATTTCAACTTTTGTTTACATATATGTTTGCATAGAATCTGATCATGTATATTATGTTTTGAACAATAATTTTACCTATTCACAAATATTACATTGGCCTTTTTAGCGAAGCGAAGCGATCAATAAACATTAGGCATTTCTAACCTCGAAATTTTATTTCATGCGCCACGCGTATAACACACTGAATTATACTAAAGTTAATAATATGCTGTTTTGTTGGTCTCAGACTATAATACATTTTTAAAACCTGCATTTCGTTTAACTAAATGTTGCGCTCTCAAACTATATTGTCTACAGCAGCGCTGGCCAACCCAAATTACTTTGAGGGCCAAAATTACCAAGTAGAATTTTGCAAGGGCAAGGGATTTATCTGCAGAATTTTGTATTTTCAATGTAATAATTTTGAATAAGATATTTAAAAGACTTTATACTAAAATTCCATTTAATTGTATTTTTTATACGTAAATGCTTTAGAATGATTTCATTTTACACGTATGAGTAAAGTCAAAATCATCAGCGAAAAAATATTATCTGCTGTGTCTAATTATTTAATATTAACACTAAACATCGTTTATAAAAAAATAGTTTATCAAAAAACAAATATCAGGTTTTGTGATATTCTAACTAAAGATGTTGATGATGTGTATTTTTTAACTTCACATCAAGTCAGTGTTTGACACGCCTGGCGCATGGAGTAAAATTTCGAGTTTAGACAAGCCTGACAATTTGGATTGATCACTTTGCTTTGCTATCCATATTGCGAGGCTTTTCTCTAGTCGAAATTTTACTTTATGCTTAATCAATTAGTGGAAAAAACACTAGTTAGAATAACATTAAATAACTGAACACACATGAAGCGTTCAAATGGGAAAATTAAAGTAGTTGTTTAATTATATTTTTTTATGTATTTGAAAAATTAAATAAATCTTAAAAATTATTTTATAATAATTTCTGAAAACATATTAGGCAAGAAAATAATTTGTTTGAAATTTATCACATTTTTAAAATAACATAATATTCTGATAATTCTGCAGAGATGTTGTGTACACTTCACTTAACCGATTGTTCTTTTTTTTTTAAACAATAATTTACCATAAAATAATAATTTGTTTTTTAATTTTAATATTATTCAGAAATGACTAAAGATATTTATTCTTTAAGGTGCGTATTTAGTTTATTTCTGAGAAAATTAAGTGAATTTTCTACTGATTTGCCCACTAGCTTCAAAGCAATGTTTTTGCCGAGTATTTTTTAAAATTTTGTAAATAAGTCCTAAATTAATTATATTTCTAAATACATTTTGTGCATTTAAATTTGATTAAACAATTACTTGCTTTTTTAAATTTTGTTTAATAAATATAGACTCTAAATTAATTGGTATCATAACTTTACTATAAAATGTCGAAACATAAAAAACGAAAACAATAATTAAATTTAACAAGGTAATAAAAATATTGGGTCGATAGCCGATTGGCAGAAAATTATTTATGTACCAAATTTATTGTAGTTAAAAATATTTAAATGTTTTTTATACGAAAATTCTGTCAATAAAGATGTTAAATATATAAAAATATTGGTTTGTTTACAGTTTTGCAACAAATAGATATTGTAAAAATATAAGTATACGTCAAAAATATTAAATTCAATTAACAACTTGACGGCAAAAAAGGAAATTGTCATTTATTTATTTATTTATTTATTAACGGAATCTCCATTTTATTACATAAGTACATATACATATTGTAATATATGATAAAAATAACAAAAAACATAAAAATCATATAAAGAATTACATTGAATTATAACCGACTAAGACTACTGAACAAAAATAACAAAAACCATATAAAGAGTTACATATAAAGAGTTACATTTACTGCAATCTTCGTGATTTTCACAAAATTATAAAAACTAAAATTAAAATCGACTCATAAGAGAAGTAGAATGGGCTCAAATTGATGATTGATTTTTTTTTCTGGGCTTAAGTGTTCTAAAAATATGAATGCTTAAATTATTATATCAAACTAAATAAAAAGTAGAGTGAATCCTGCACACATCTGATCTTTGAAGTTTCGCTCTAGCTTTCGAAACAGATAAGAAGTAGACCAAACCCTGCACACACACATCTCATTTGTTTTGGCAGTTAAAACGAAACATCTAATGTTTCGTTTCAACTTCCAAAACAAATGAACTATGGGCGATAACTCCTGATAGTTGTGTCGATTCTGACAAAACAATTGAAAAATAAAGTAAATCACTTATATCGGACACTTTTTTCTCATTAATCACTTGGTAAAACATTTTAAAATATAATGGTTTGTAAATTAAATTCACTTGGTTTTGTTTCACTTATATGTATTTTATTTTCTACTAGTATCGGCTTAATGCCATTATCAAGAATGATGTACAAATGGATTTGTTTGGGAATATATACATTTTCGAGTTTTAGGTTTTATTGGGTAATAAGGGCATTTAATATCGGGGAATTCCAAAGGTCTTCGTTGTCGTTGACCACATTTTTACTTGCCTTTATGGCTTTTAAAATTTCTAAACCCTCCCGGTAGTTAAGCGTTAATCCCTTATTACCTGTATGCAGAATTTTTAAATCGTTTGATGAAAAATGGTGATTAGAAGTGATACAGTGCTTAGATAAACCGGTGGTTTGTTTTTTATTCTCTATGTCTTTTTTATGCTCTTTTAACCTGATATCAGAAGACCTGCCGGTTTGTCCTATATACACTACATCACAATCATCACATTTTAATTCATAAATACCACTTTTCTTTAATTTACAATTTTTAGTTTTGATTTTATTGTTAACTATTAATTTTCCTAAATTATTTGTGTTTGTCAGAATTATGTTATTATTCTTTCTTTTTAAATTATTTTAGATTTGTAAAGACAGTGGCTTAATTAACACAAATAATTTAGGAAAATTAATAGTTAACAATAAAATCAAAACTAAAAATTGTAAATTGAAGAAAAGTGGTATTTATGAATTAAAATGTGATGATTGTGATGCAGTGTATATAGGACAAACCGGCAGGTCTTTTAATATCAGGTTAAAAGAGCATAAAAAAGACATAGAGAATAAAAAACAAACCACCGGTTTTTCTAAGCACTGTATCACATCTAATCACCATTTTTCTTCAAACGATTTAAAAATTCTGCATACAGGTAATAAGGGATTAACGCTTAACTACCGGGAGGGTTTAGAAATTTCAAAAGCCATAAAGGCAAGTAAAAATGTGGTCAACGACAACGAAGACCTTTGAAAATCCCCGATATTAAATGCCCTTATTACCCAATAAAACCTAAAACTCGAAACTGTATATATTCCCAAACAAATCCATTTGTACATCATTCTTGATAATGGCATTAAGCCGAAACTAGTTGAAAATAAAGTACATATAAGTGAAACAAAACCAAGTGAATTTAATTTACAAACCATTATAAATCACTTATATTTTAAGTTTAGCTTTACCTGTCTAAGAAACAAGGTATGGGCAATTAATACTTTACATTGTAAAAAAACAAATGAAAGCTATACCAGATTCCAACATTATCATCTCAAACTGTCAAAATCCGGTAAAGTTTCCGTCTAACTGTCAAAACAAATGAACTACCGGAGATAACTCTGCAACTGTGACGGTTGTGTCAATTTCGTCAAAACAAATAAAACCTTTGAGATTTCTCTATGTCATAACCTAAAATTGCTTAAGTATTTTGAAAATATCAATGTGAACGGCATTTACGGCCGCGGGCCGCACAAAAGTGTTACGAGGGCCGCGGTTTGGCCGGTCCTTGTCTAAAGCAAATTTTATTTTGAGATATGTAGGTATACATAGAAGTAAACCGCCCTCTGTATTTTTAAGGATCCTAAAGATTTTGATTATAATGATAAAATTATAAATATTACACAATGATAAGAAATAAGTACCTATACATATTTTTTTAATTCTCTGCAATAAATGAAATAATGTTGAATATATAGATAAAACCGAATTTAAAGGTGTAAGAGGGGTTGAATCGATGAACATTCATCATAAACGAAATTCGCCCAGTTTACGACGAACTAATAAATAAAACGCCTCGACCCCCTTCCCGAAAAACAAGTTAGTTCTTCAGCAAAAATTTTGTGTACCCATAAGCACATTTTTCCCCACTCCTCCCGCTTATGATTTATATTTTTTAACCCCGACATAAACTCGAAACTCAAGAAGCCACAGCCACGCAACGTAACGATCTTTATTCGGGTTATAAAACGGGCGGCATTTATCCCCTCACTAAAACCGCATTTACTATACACTAAAAACCGGCCCCGGGAAAAAAACCGGAAAAATCTCTTAATGACTGCTTTAAGTAATTCGATAATTAAACAACGCCGTTTTCTCGCTATTCGCCATTCCTTCGTATTTTTTTTAATGGCGAAGTCGTGCCATCGAAAAAGTCGGTGTTTACGACGCTCGTTTATGAGAAAGTGCTTGTAATTAAGTTTAATTAATTAGCAGAGTTTGATGGGTTACATGTTTTCGTTAAAATTGCTCGTATTTTAATTGATTGCGTATTATGTTAAATAGATAAACAAAGATATAAAATAAAGGATACATTAATGGATTAAATCAATCAGACCCTCTTGATTCTGTAATTCAAAGAAAATGAAAAGTCTATAATATAAATTAATCGAGACGCATGTTGTCCCCTGTAGAGGCGTAGCAAGGGGAGTGCAGGGGTGCGAACCGCTCCGGGTGTCATGACTGAGGGGGTGACAAAAAGGCAAATGAATGTTTTTATTTGCAAAATTAAAAAACTTTGCTTATCATTTGAACAAGTGATAATTGGCGTACAAAATTATTGTACTCTAACCAATTGGTTAAAGATTTCACTTGAAGTTAGTGATTAATACGCGTGGGGCATCAAGAAAAATTTCGAGTTTAGAAAAGCCTGAAAACTTGGATTTGGTAAATCTATATTTTCAAGCTTTTCTAAACTCGAAATTTTCCTTTATGTCTAATCTGGGAGTGGAAACCCTGGTTAAACGATCAATCAGAAACGTATTTTACGGTTTTTTATTTTGTTGTAAAATTTATGATATAAAATAAATAGAGTCGATGTTATTTTTTTATTCAAATTTAGAATAAACAGAAATTTGTGCGCTAGGAGTACAACTTATGGATTCCAGATATTTTGACCAGAAGCTTTTCAGTTTCTACAGTAGCAATATAAAGCTTAAGCTTTTAATATCACTTTAATATCTCAATTAGTTTTGTCTTTACTAAACTTCTACTTTTACTTTACTTTGGTTTATATTATTAACATTACAAATTTTGAGAATTTTTTAATTAAATTGTCTTAATTTTATTCTCACAAATGCTTTCCGCTCCTTAATTAGGCATGAAATAAAATTTCGAGTTTAGAATAGTCCGAAAACTTGGATTTGCAGAGGCGCGCGGGCTAAGCGACTCGAGTCACTCTAATATCTCAATTGGTGTAGTCTTTACGGCATAATGTTAGTAAAATTACAAATTTCGAGAATTTTTTGTTAAATTGTTTCAGTATTATTCTGACGAATGTTTTTCCACTCCGTGATCAAGCATGAAGTGAAATTTCAAGTTTAGAAAAGCCTTAGCGCGCGAGCGAAGCGAGTCCTGCCCCGGCAAATCTAAAATTTCAGGCTTTTCTAAACTCGGAATTTTACTTCATGTGCCCCACGTATAAAACACTGATTCATCATGAACTTCAAAAAATATATTATCTATTGAATTATTGTAAAAACTTGAATGTATCGATAAACATATTAATCATTTAACTACACGATTTTTTAGAGTTACATTAATGCCTAAGCGAGTCAGGACTGAGCCTGACTCGCTTAGGCATTAATGTAACTCTAAAAAATCGTGTAGTTAAATGATTAATATGTGATTTAAGTTAGGTTAAAGAGGTTTCAAGTGTATTTAAATGTCTGTGTTTGTGTATGCGTGAGGAGGGGGGTCACAAAATATGATCGCACCGGGTACCACCTGATCTAGCTACGCCACTGGCCCCATGTTGAATTAAAGATGAATGTAGGTTTTGATTTTTCATAAGAAATTCCGCAAAGCTTGTTTATGTATTAGCTTAAGATATAATGTTCCGTTATCGCCTGTCTTACATTTTATTTTGATGCTTGAATTTTAAACGAACATTCAATAACTATCAAATTTTATTTTGTTATATTCTGTCTAAATATATCTTCTTATTTTCATTAATATTAGATTACATTGCATTTAAATGGCATTAACTGAAACTTGATTTATGTACAGCCCTTTGATATCATTGAGACTGCTGATTAGTGGTTCTCTAATTGAGTTATTAATAAAACAGATCGCATTAAACAGACCGCAACGTATAACTATCCTATATCAACTGCACTAAGTTTAATTATGTACGGTTCTGTTTGCATTATTTGGTTATACAGGGTGTCCCATTGGTTTTCGGAAAATATATCACCTCTTGTTAAAGAAACTAAAACATAATCAAGAGTTATTTATCTTGGCTACTATTATTTTAATTTTTTTTTACCCCAACATGCTTTAATGCATAGTTTGACATAGTCATTCTTAACACATAACCAGTACAGTCGAGTCTGAGAGACACTAGCCAATATTTAAACATCTGTAACATCCCTATTCCTTAAAATATTGCATTGACCTTATATCTACTTTCAAGTGTGTCTATTTTCAGTATGTAGGTGGATTTTCAGTGCTCTGGTTGTTTATTATCCGAAGTTATTAGGCATCAATGTGTGTGAAATTTCTGAGAGCAATTTGTGTATTGGTATCGCTTTTAACTCTAAATATAATATTTTATAATTATCTCTAATTGGCAGTCATTATTATAACAGGTTTGTTCGACAACGTTGCTTTAATCGTGGTGGAACAAACCTATAATAATAGAAAATATAATCAGCAACAACTTAAATTTAAACAGCTAGGTTAAATTGCTTTATAATTCTATCCAACGTATTAAATCAATAAATTACTAATATTTGAGGTTTAATTTATTTAGTCAAGAAAAAAACCTTACGATTAATTAATATGTGTCCTTGGGCAATGAATTACAATTAATTTGCATAAACTACACACTAAAAATATAAACGAGTGAAAGAAATAATAATCTAGTAATTAAGTAATTAAACTACTCATGTCTATGGATGCTCGATATTTTTTATGAAAGGATGTTGTAAACCGTTGGAATGTTAATTATCACTCGTATATCAAACAGAGAGCAGCGCTGCTGATTAATATATCAATTAATAAACTCAACTCGAATAAAAGAGCAATTTCTGTGTAGGCACAATTATAAATTTAAGATCTTTATTATTACTTGAGGAGATCAACTATTTATTATTTCTTTTTTGATACCTAAGGGGGATTTAATTAAGTTATGATATCTATGTTGGCTTAAATACTCTCGGTTACAGCCTAAGGCATATATTATTATTTATTGTTATATTGTAATTTTATTAGGTAATTAATCAATTATATTCGTTTAATTGTAATTAGATAGAAACCTAGTTAAAGCGAAATTGTCACTCGTAAATCATAGAAGAATGGTTTATACTGGTTCCACTTACATATTATTAAAAGAAGATATCAAATTAATAACTCTTGAACTAATTTATGATTTAATACTTGGCGAAACATGTTTAAAAAGTATCACAATTTTGTGATACAAACCACAGTGCTTAATTTTTTACCTAAATGTGAAGTAAAATCGCAAAAGGTAAAGGCTAAAATAAAATATAGGCCATATTCCAATTTAAGTAATCTGAATTGTGTTGTGGCTCGTTTTTTGATATGTTGGCATTAAATTGTTCTATATACATAATCAATTGTAACAAGATTTAATGTATTTATCAAAACATTAAACAGTATTTTGCACTAAATAAAAAAAATGATCTTAGGATTATTTTCAGGAAGAGAAAATTAAAGTCTTATATTTTTGTTAATTTATTGCTTTAGGATGTCACTACATATTTACACACACTGTCTATATCGCCATTATATATTATTTTATTTAAATTCTAGATTCTATTACCTTTATTAACTTTAACTTTTAATTTTCGTGGAGATTAAACTTTGAAAACATTATAATTTCAAAATCACTTATTGATTTTTTATGAAATTTGCTATAGACACTTTTATATTATATTTATATATTTTCATTGAAATGTGCAATTATGTTAGTGATCTTTTGTATTTAATCATAAACCACAGAACGTACATAAAATATTTTATTTAATTAACAGATATTGTTAAGAAATATATAAAGTTTTGCTTAATGTTTGAGAAAGCAAAATTCCGTAGTTGGAATTTAAACTACAAAAGCTTAAATTTGAAAGTATGAAAAATAAACGAGAAGTTTGTGTTTTATTTTGGCGCTAAAAATCAAAGATCTCACATATTTTAATTGAAACCACATAGCTTGTTGAGAAATAAATAATTTTAGTAATTGCAGACGTTTAAAAAATATTGAGAAGTGCTATATATTAAGTGTATTTTTATTTACTTATAAAACATAATATAATCTCAAATATTTAGTAAAATGTTTATATTTATTTTTATTTATTTATTTTATTTTAAAAAATGGTAATGGGTTCATCATAGCACTTTTCCCGTCATTTCCCGTCAAACTGTATCTGCTTTTATAACTTCTATTTATTAAAAAATCATATTTATAATCATAATTGTAATAATATTATACATTATTTATGTTATAAAAATATTCAAATAAAGCTACAAACTTAATTAAAATTTGACACCTGTGAAATGGCAAAAACATTATGTAATTTTTGTCGGAGTATCGACACAATATTTAAACACAAAACTGACACTTTACATCGAAAATGGGCTTTTATATATTACATATATTATTATAAATAGACTTAGTTAACTGAATAAATAAATAAATTGACATATTGTTTCAACGTCATAGAAATGTCATCGTCAATAAAACAACAATAAACGTATTACGTCAACAACAATTGTTTTAACGATAAAACGAGTGTTTTCCACTCCCAGATTAAGCATAAAGTAAAATTTCGAGTTAAGAAAAGCCTGAAAATTTGGTTTAGTCGCGTAGCGAAGCGGAGCGATCAAACCAAATTTTCAGGCTTTTCTTAACTCGAAATTTTTACTTCATGCGCCACGCGTATTAACACTGATTTATCATGAAGTTCAAAATATATATCTCTAGTAATACATTTTGAACTTCTCTTAAAATCAGTGTTTTATAGGCGTGGCGCATGAAGTAAAATTTTGATTTTGGAGAAGCCTGAAAATATGGTTTGGTCTCTTCGCTTCGCTACGCGACCAACGCATTTTTTCAGACTTTCTTACACTCGAAATTTTATTGTATGCTTAAACAAGGAATGAAAACACTCGGTAAAAGCTTCAAATTTAACTTTTTGAAAAACAACAAATGCCGCTGTATTTTTGCAGGTATCGGGACATATATACGTAAAAAAAGTTACCTTTATAGTAATGTCACCATTTTCAAACTGTATCTGTTTTTAAAACTGCTAACAGCGCTATTAGTAAATCAAAACTGACGTTTCCAAAAGTAATATATTTACTTGATCATTATTTACATGTTGGGAATTTTGAATTATAGTGTTCATCGCTGTTCTTATAAATGTTCGTTATATTTAACTATTTAATTTATCAAATTTTGTTCTTGTGGTAAGTATACGAATTAAGAATAATGCATTATTTAAGGATTGTGTGAAAGTAAAATGGTGACATGATTATAACAAATTAATCCCAAAAGTGGGCGACATTAAGGCAGGTAGGTTAAAGTAGCGAAAGCACTTGCCCAACTTAGCGCATATGCGTAAACTATAATTACAATGACAAATTATGACAAATTCGTATTATGTCTGCGTAATTCCGGAAATTACGAAATAATTCCGGCGCGAGCACAATTTTAACGAAATTCACCCCCCGCGTGAATGCTGTGGGCATAGGGCGGAAAGGGTTGCGCCCTCCACATTCTAATTGCAAGTTGCCAAGAATCAGCCAAGCATCGCGATATATGTTATAAGCGCTCTAAACTAACTTTGCTACGCTACATTGAAAACTAGTGCTAAGAATTTTAAATTTATAATTGGCCCACCATTTTCCAACTATATACTGTGTGTATGAAATAAGGGGCGAACATAGGAATTAAAAATGTAAAACCACATTACCACATTTTCCTGTTTCAATGGTCATTGTAGAGAAAAAGTAATAGAGTAAACAAAAACATGTCATGGTAGCTATTTGGTTAAAATCTGACGTTGTTTACTAATAGTTTATCGAGTTTTAGAAACTTCGAAAATTTAAAATAAATAGCCTCAAGAACACCCGTCTTCATTTATCATTTTTGATACAAATGCACTAGAATCACAGCCTAAGGGACATTAAATAAAAATTCATAAAAAATAGTAAACGACGTCGGATTTTAACCAAATAGCAACCTAAAATACGTAGGATTGATTTCTTGGTTTTTGTTTACTTTTGTACTTTTCCTTTAAAATGACCTTGGGTGAAGGAAAATGCACGAATGTGGTTTGACATGTTAAATCCCTGTTAAAAAAAACATGTTTCCTAATTTTATACTAATTTCATGTTCTGTTATTGATTTAACATGATGTTTGCGGAATAAGAAAACCACGACAATTATGTCTTATAAATAAACAGATTTACTGCAATGTAAAAATTTATTAGTTGTAAAATAATATTTACTATCAGACTACTTGACAAAAAGACAATTTGCTATTTTTCAGTTAACGAAACCAGCTGCAGACGAATAAAGTAAATATTTTCATAAGAACAAAAAAAAATACGTAGCCACAAATTTTTAAATAATACTGTACGTATTATCCCATTTGTTTACCGGACTTGAAATTAATTATTTATATTGTACGCTTTGGATGGGAACAAACGTGTTTGCGTTCGGAACGGAATAACGTAACCCACGCTAACCCAACCCATCGATGAATTATTGGTTTACTTAATTTGGGCACTTTAACAAATATCTCTCTTCGCCTTCGAACGTTTCCCGATGTGGATTATTCAATACGTGACACGGGCTTTTCGTTGTTCTAATTATTACTTAACATGCTATATATTTAATGGGGTTCTGCTTAGGAGCATTGTTTCACGTTTATAAATGTGACTATTTCGAAGTTGCATAATGCACTATGAATGGAACGATTCATTCAATTCAGTGTATAATTATAGTGGATGGAATATTGCAAGTAATCATGACTTATAAGTTTCATATTTTTTAAATGTATAGTTTCTAAGTGGATTATTATTATTAAGTTCTGCTCAAAATTCAATTACAATTAGGTATTGTAATACCAATAAACCAGTTTACAGATTTGCCAGTAAATCTAAATAAAATGCTCTTAGAAATGTACAGGTAATTTCCTCTTTCTTCGCCAGATTTTTTTTTCTGAAATTCGCTTAATCAATGAGTGGAAACTGTTGGTAAAGGCTTTTACTCATTAAAACACCGATTTTGTGATTCACCGTTACATTATCGGTAAACTGGTTTTGATTCACGTATACGGTAAAAAAAGTCGGTAAATTTACAAAGCAAAGTAGATATACATTTATTCAGACAAATTAATTTGTGATTATTTCAAAAAACTCTAACCGGTAGCGTAGCATTAAATTTTGTGCACCCTGCGCATCCTTCAAGAGGCCCCCCTAGTTACCTAGTTCAAATATTTTAATCGGTCATAAATGAAGATTAAGAATTTACCAACTTTTATAGAATGATTGGCGATTCGGTACATTTCCGTATCCAAACCGGCTTACCGGTAAATCGCAATATCAAGTCGTTTTGTTTTAGTGGTAAAAGTATTAAAATATGGCTTGTGTATTTTTAAAATATGACTTATTGATGTTTAAGCCGATATTATTGCTCTTTTATGTCAACGTTGCAACGTTATTTTCTATAGATATTGCCAATTTATAGCAACGTTATCATATTATTTCAATCGCTGTTTTTGGCTGATATTTATTGAAAGTGACAATTGTTGAAATTATCAGCAGAGTGTCATAACTGTGTCAAATGTCACCGCTGTAACTGAAACTAATTTAATAAATAAGCATTATAATTCTTTCTGCACAATACTAAGTTAAATATATCATATTTATTAAGTTTTCCGCATTTTGTCGCAAAAAGTGACGCAACCCTGAATGTTGTATACATACGAAGAGATATGCTTGCGAATGGAACTTTGTGTTTACTTTGAATTGGTTTCCTTTTGTGTAAATGCTGTTACCACTTATTTGCTAGCACGAACATCTACCCTCTATTTATTCTGGGCTTCCATAAGGCCCATAAAAATAATCACAAACTCGTGCTCTATTTATCCAACAATAATATAAAAGAAATTATCATTTTAAGGATAAGAAAATTATTGTTTTGAACCAATATCTTTAAATGAAGACAAATGCAGTCATAACTTTATGAACGACTTAAGCAGGCTATATTTTATTAATTAATTATAAGAGCATTATTGAGGTTAAAAGTAGTTTATAAAAATATTTCAAGAGATGAATAACAAATAAGTGTATTAAATATTTGTGTGTACCCTATATCTAAAGTATTAACTTTGTGAATAATAAGAATAGTAGCTTCTAATGTAACTAATAAACCCTGACATTCAGTGATTTAAGAATATGCTAATCTACATACAGGAAGTTTTTCTTTTACGTATACATATTCAAATCATGTGGTGTAAATTTTCAGATATTCGTTCTTTTTTTTTAAAAGGCTTCAATTTGAAGCCCTAAACGGATGTTTTCCACTTCCAGGTTAAGCATGAAGTAAAATTTCGAGTTAAGAAAAGCCTAAACATTTGGTTTGGTGGCTCCGATAAAACTGAAATATTGTGATCAAGTAAAATTTACTTTATGCTTAATCTGGAAGTAGAAAACACTCGTTTAAATTTCAAATTGAACTCTTAAAAAAAAGCGTATGCATATGTATATTTAATAATAATAATAATAATAAATGCCTTTATTTGTCGTACAAAAAATAAATACAAAATAAATACTTAAAAGCGTAGGCGAAGTTCAGTCAGCTTAACCTGTTACTGATCTTCCACTTAACCTACGAAAAATTAAACATAAATGTAATTGCAACGTGTGAGGGATAATAGACAAACATATTTCGTCGTCAATATCTCGAATTAATTCTGTAAATTCAAAGCTCATTTCGTAGTAACAGAGAGCGCAAGTGACATCTGAAGCTGTTGAATTTTAATTGTTTTAGGTTTTGGGGAATTTTATTGAATAATTTACAGATGTTGTAAGAATAACATCTCGTATAAATAGCAGATCTGTGCTTCAGTGGCGATATGAGTCCCCGGAACTTAACATTGACATTATGAATATCAGTCCGAAACACAATTCTACGATATAGATAAGAGGGTTTGCGGAAATTAATTAACTTATAGCCATGTTCAGCCAGTTAAGTTCAGTGCATTTACCTGAAATGTGATCGAATTTTCTTATTCCCAGGATAAGCCGTATACAAGAATTTTGAACTGTTTGTATACGATTTATTGTTATACTATCTAAACAGGCAATATAGGCCACATCCGAAAAGTTGAAATGACTCAGCACTAGAGTGTCACAGAGAAGTCGTTTAGTGTTATTACTTAAGATTTTTCTATTCGCATATATCATTCTTAGATTATTATAAGCTCTAGAGATACATTTACTGACATGAGATTTAAAGCGCAGGTCAGAATCAATAACTAAACCCAAGTTACGCACCGAGTCTACAAAATGTATTGCTGTATTATCCAATTTCAGTGAAAGTGAACGTTTGGCAGCGTTAAGTACTTTTTTGGGGCCGAACAACATAGCCGAGGTTTTGTTTGGGTTAATTAGTAAGGAGTGTTTCTGGGAAGCTGATAAAATATTATATAGGTCAAGATTTAGGTTTTGATTTGCTGTTATTATGCTATCAAAAGGAAAGGAGTAAAGTAGTTGGGTATCGTCTGCGTATAAGTTATAGGTACAGAATTTTAAAGTCTCAGGAATAAATGATGTATAAATCGAAAATAACAGTGGGCTTAGAATTGCTCCCTGGGGGACACCGGTCTTCATTTCAGATATACCAGACGCCATGTTGTCAATTTTCACCTGTTGTTGGCGGCCATAGATAAAGCTACTTATAAGCTTTAATGCATTTGACTCTAAGCCAATGTACTTCATTTTGGCTAGCAATACATCATGATTAATTGTGTCGAAAGCTTTGCTATAATCAATAAGGATTAAACAAGAGAGTAAACCTCCATCAGTTGCCTTGATAATATCGTCAGTGACATTCAGTAAAGCAGTAGAGCAGCTATAATTTGTTCTAAAGCCTGATTGGTTCGTGGGCAGGATACTATGGATTTCTACAAACAGGGTTAGTTGGTCTTTTATAATAGATTCCAGAATTTTAGATAAGACAGGTAAGATACTAATTGGCCTTAGATCTTTCAGGCTTTCCGGATTTTCTGTTTTTGGTACTAAATTAACCGTCGATAACTTCCAGGACTGTGGAAAAATGCATTGTTCTAAGCAACAGTTTATGATGTGTGTAATGTAGGGGACAATAAATGGAGAACACATTTTAAGCATTGTCGCGCTAAGACCATCTGATCCCACTGCATTGGTTTTAATTTTTAATAATAATTTAGAAATATCATGGGTATCCACAAGAGAGAAACTGAGTTTATTTTTTATGTTAGGATGGGAGTTTATGGTGTACCATGAGACTAGATTAGGTTTACGTCGGTTATACTACTGACCGAGTCGGCTAAGAAGGAATTAGCAACATTTACATTTTGCAACAAATAAGGTACGTTACGTACTTTAGACTTTGTAACTTCAGATTTTTTTAAATGTTTCCAGAGAAATTTAGGATCTTTGCTGACCATAATATTTATGCTTTCTTTTCACGTAAGATTGCCGAGTTGACCATATTGCGGTAATATTTATAGGTATTATAGTTAGTAATTTCCCTCGTAATTTTAAACCTCTTATAGGCATTATCTATATCCAACATCATTGCCTTAATTGTTTGTGTCAACCACGGAGCAGGATTCCTAGTTATCCGCGAGGTTTTTAGGGGTGCATGATCATTAAACAGGAATAGTAAGGAATCATTAAGAAAGCAGACCTTATCATCAATATTTGTTAAGTACAGAAGTTGATCTAATTGTAGAGAATATAAGTCATTTAGAAAAGTATGGTGATCAATATTATTTAGTGAGCGATAGGTAACCATATTAACAGACTTTTGAGAATCAATCAGAAGCTTACAATAGGTCAAATCATGATCAGCAATATCGTGAATTTTGACAACTACACTTTCGGTGATATTTGTGTTATTTAAGGTAATAATTATAAATAAATAAATGTATAACCGTCAATCTGAACAAAAGATCCATCAGAAGTGCAGTTTAGCCAAGTTTCAGATACGGCGATTAATTCATATGAGTTGGTAGTTACAAGAGCTGTAAAATTACTGAAATTCGAGATTAATGATCGAACATTTAAATAACATAAAGTAATGTACATAATTGTTTTTTTTAAAGTTATTACTAATATCTGAGTTAACAAAAAATAATTTTTTGTGTGCCGCCTATCCAGTTAGAAGAAAAGATAAAGAAGGTGACTAATAGGGCAAATGTAGAAAAATATTAAATTTGAAGCAGGCATGATTTTTTTTTATGTGAAAAATATACATGCATGATTTATTTTCCAGCTAGTAGATGTTCAATATCGGTTTCCACGTATATCTTCTTTTTTATGTCCTATCCGTTTTTGGTCGCTTTTCCATACAAACAGCCATTTCAGGACCACGCATTAACATTACCTAGTTTATCGCGGGCGAGTCTTAGTAGTTAAAAGAAAAAAATCATGTATATTACACGCATACAGAAATTCAGTAAAGAACATTATTTTTAACTTATTATTTATTATCGAGAAGTATTTAATTAGCACTTTATGTAAAATGTTTATAAACGTTATTAAAAGAATAAAAGTGAATAATAACAACAATCAAGTTATGAAACGCCTTGCTCCTAGCTCCTCGAAGAAAGGCTTGCGTTAATCGGGGATGTAACCCAGCTTTTAACGAGGTCTCCCAATGTATACCTAAAGTTCTGATTGTAATGATTTCTGAAGTAATCATAATAAACTCTGCTTAGGAATGTTTCTAAGTGAAAAACTCGTACATCGCCTTTACATCTTTTAGTTGCTATAGTGTGACACCTTGGTTGGAAATGACAAAATGTGGCTAATAAACTGGTTAAGGATAACTTGAAGAAGAGCGTACCCACTGTGACTATGTTTCCTTCGTAAATCGAGGGGCGAACGTCAATAATGTATCGACAACTTGCCGTTAACAACCATTTCAAAATATATATATAATTCGACTGCAACGCCTGCTGCGGTCGCGCTACATATAGGGAAGACAGTGAATTGAATCAGGACGAAGAAGGGAACAAAGACCGGACTTGTTCTCCTGTTCACACTTATAGTATTTTGTAAGACTATTGTAACCTTATAGGAGATAGTCATCACTTCCTTTCTCTGTCTCACATTGTGAACTTATCTGCCCTGTTTTCTTTGGCACACAAAAACAAAAATAGAATATTGGGCTTTGTTCCCATCTTTAAACTACTGATTTAATTATACCATTGAAGAAAGAATTTTCATAGTTATAATGTTTTACTCTGAAGGGCGCATAAAGAATGTGCGTGATTTATTTAGTTTTTGCACAATAACGCAGTACCCTCAAAGAATAAATATTTGAGCGAGAATTTTTAATAATACAATTATTGGATCATTTGAAATAATTGAAAATTTAAATTCTAGATCTTTCTTAGAACTTTCAATTAATAAAGTTGGCCTTGTAGTAGAAAGAGCAACACATCATAATCAGGAGGTTTGGTTTAAGCAACATGGTCGCTCAGCGCATTTTGGAGTAGATGTTCGGGAATATTAAGAAAAACTGTTTTCAAATCGCTGGATTATTGGTCGTCGTGGAATAATTAACCAGCCCGCTAGATCTCTTGATTTAGCACCTTGTGACAAACCCAATTTTAAAGCTTTTCTAAATTTGAAGTTTTACTTTATGCTTGCCCTGGGAGTAGAAAACACTCTTGTATATAATATTGATAACTTTGATAAAAAACAATTGACATTTTCGTTTATATACTTTATGGATCACCCTGTATAAAAAAATACGTCCATTTTGTAGACCTCGTCGCAATAGCCGAAATGCATGTATTATACTTTTCTGTAGCTCGAATATTTTTTGAGTTAAAACGTTTTTTGTCAAAATTAAAAAATGTCGAGAATTTACGCCAGTGCGTTCTCTCAGTTGTATTTCGTAAAAGTTGCAAATAACTCAATAACTAATGAGAAAACAGAAAAATTGTTCAAACAAACGTTTTAGATAATAAAATTTTGGACAATTATTTTATGCTTAAATTTTTTTCTATCTTTTTTCTTAGAGAACAATGCCAAGTTTGTTTAAAGATTCTTATAAAAACTTTTAACTTTAAAAAAATCATAGAATTACTTAGAATTATTTATTAGAATTTATGTGTGTTTTATGTTTAAGTTTACATTACCAATTGATACTATATTTTCCGTAATATTACCGAGAATATTACCCAATTTTAAATTACCAGTAATTTTACATCACTAATTGTATATTAAAAAAAATGTTAATTCTAAATTGTTGTAAAATATTTCATTTAAGCAAAATGTATCTCTGGTCACAGACCCGATTTTGCCCGCAAGTTGTAGTTTGGAGACCCCTGGGCTAGGGTATTGTTTGGCGCAAAATGGAGCGTTATTTTAATTTTTACTTTCGTTTTTAATAGATGTTCAATTTATTTTTAATTTTAAGGTTGGAATTAAAATACAATTACATTAAATAATTTCCTATATGTGAATTGTTACGTTCTGGATTAAGAATGCTCACCGTTAATTATATTATATTTTCCGGATTGAAAATGCTCACCCGGTATATATAACACCTGTATATATATAAAATTAATAAAAGTAGTAAACAATACAATAATAGTTTCATTTAATTTTTGTCCGTTGGTACTGCACTGAGTTGAACTGAGTTCAAGTTTATGTTGTCAGTTAGTGGAACTTCACATTTACAACTGCAGGCGTCCAGTTTATGTAACGAACAGATTCAGTACAAAAAGTGTAAGTCGCTGTTTTCACAAAATTGAAGTCTCTCACCTCAAGGGTGGGTGGCACGAGATGACCGACATCTTGATACTGTTGTCTCCAAGAAATAAAAATTGCATACATTGTAAACATTTTCATATAATTAAATTTAATATTGAATCAGTAATATTATTTTTAACACAGTTTGAATTCGATAAAACATTCCGAGACACCCGGTATGTAAACACAATGAAAATGTGAACTAAACCGAATATCTGTATGAAATGCAAAACACAGGAGATTAAAACATTATTTTATGTTTGTGTTCACCGTGCATTCGGCCGCATTTACAATTGGCAGCTTACATTTATCTCCTTTATAACCAACCCTGGAAAATGAACAAGTGTACAATAATTCCCGCACGTTTAAAATATGAATCCGTTAATTAACTTAAAGCACAGACGACCAAAACCGATTCACAACCTCTCTCCACAAACAATGAATTAAAAATACAAAACAACCGCTAGGGGGGGTCCTTTGAAAAAATAAACGCCAACGAAAAAATGATTCTTTAATAAGTGGGAGAGAAAGCAAAGTGGAAAAGTGTGAGAGTGGGGCCCTTTCCGCCGGGTACGTGCCTGGAATTATGCAGAGGTCGGGAATCGAGAATGTTGGGGCCGACTAAATATCGTGATAAATCGCGGAGCAAATTTTTATAAATAAACGTAGCGTAATACTGTAGAAAAATATCGCTACCAGAGTTTTCAATTTGAAACATAAATCAATATTAATTTTATTACAACATAACATTGTAATTTCGGTGAACCTATTTACTAATAAGAGAAAAAATAAATAATTGTGAGATCAAACGTAAGCCTGCAAATTTACTGCGTATACATTGGGATATGTCTAAAAGATAAATTCTCCGTATAAATGAGATCAATTTGAAGCTTCCAACAAGTGTTTCTACTCATTGTTTAACTAAGTTTCATTTTATGTTTATTCTTACATTAACGCATTTAACATATCTAACCTAATTTTAGTTTACTACAGCTGCTCCACGGTCGCTACGCACCTGCTTAAATGACTTAAACCTACTTTGAGATGATTGACATGAAATAAGGAATTCCAATGAATTCAAGTGACCGCGTTTTTCACAAAGCCTACACTGTAATAATACTTTCTGGCTCATAACTAGAAAGTATCGGGTATATTTGTGTAGTTAATACTTTTTTTTAATATACCGAAAGTGTAAATGTACAGGGTTATTCAAAATTAAGGATCGGATTTCAAACATTTATTTCTTCCAAACTACAAAAGATAGAAACTCACTTCCAACGTTCCTGAAAAGAGAAATGTTCAATTTTTTATGCATTCAATATGAGCACCATGTGCTACACGACAAATATCGAAACGGTGGCTCATTTCTTGCTGCTCACGAATCAGCTGGTCTTTAGTTATCGAATTCACAGCGTCAACAATTCAATGTCGCAGTGTCAGGGAAAGGGAGGGATAAAAACACGGTCTTTTACGTAACCCCACAGATAAAATTCACAAGGAAATGCTGTTTCTTGCTGTGTCGCCATTTTGCTACAGACACGCAACAGCGCCAATGCGGTCGTGGTTGGAACTTCTGCCTGGGCTGTTAAAATTTTAAACTTTTGTCTGTCCAGGAACGTTGGAAATATGGTTCTACATTTTGTAGTTTGGAACAAATAAATGTTTGAAATCTGTTCCTTCTATTTAAATAACCCTGTACTTTATAGGTTATAGGTGTTTGAGTTGTACGTTTCGATACAATAAATATTTTATTCTAAGTGCTAATAAAGATTTGTGGTACATCTTAAATACACTTGTAAATAAAATACTTTTTACTTTTTTTAAGCACTGTATTTTGCACTTAGTTTGTGGCTATAGTTTCAACTATCTAGTAGTCATTATCAAACTTAAAGTGACTTAAAGTGATACTTTAAGTTTGATAATGACTACTAGTAGTCGAAACTATAATCACAAATTAAGTGAAAAATACAGTGGTTAAACAAAGTAAAATGTAGTTTATTTACAAATATGTAAACGTGTTAAAAACGATTGTATGTGCATGTAAACTGGAAATAAGATCTCTCAATACCCGTTAAAGAAATTTGTTCACTTTAGGAGGAATTTAATATAGCAAAAATGTCTTTGTCGCAGCATTGCTAAATATTGTATTATTTCCGTCCGATTCTTTAGCGAGCTGCTTTTAATAAGACCTGCTTCGACTGCTAAAAGCGGAAAGTGAACATCACAAAAAGCGTTATTAGTTTGCGCGCACGAAACCGTAACAGTAATTTACAAAACGAGTGCAGGAAAACAATTTTTCTAGGTAAACGACCGAGTGCCTTCAAGTACTAATAATATTTTCACCGATTATTAGTACTATCATGATAGTGTTTATTGATTTCTCTTAGAATAATTTTAGATTGAACTACATAAGACAATAAAAATCAACATCAAATTTTTTTATATAAGTGATCTTGTACATTTTCTATGAGAGCATTATTGTAATGATTTTGTTCGTTTCAAAATATATTGTACAATCTTACATGCGCGAGGATGTCCTATTTTTACGTATTTGAAGGCACTCGCTCGTTTAACTGGAAAACTTGTTTTCCTGCACTCGTTTTGTAAATGACTATTACTTATTCGTGCGCGCAAACTAATAACGCTTTTTGTAATGTTCACTATCCGCTATTCGTAGTCGAAGCGGGTCTAATTAAATGCAGCTCTCTAAAGAATCGGACGGTAATAATAAAATTTGAGTAATTAATAGTTTAATTTATCATATTTCTCTGTATTGATACTAAGCAATATAAAGACATAGGGGTAATAAATTTCTAAATAATAAGTCAAAATTGCAAATCGCTACATTTTTAAATTACTATTACTGGTCTCCAAATTGAGCTAGGGTGCGAAACAGGTCTCAATTTGTAGTATTGATCATGATATTTTTTATGATATACAACACAAAAAACTGCATTTTTTTCGACATTTTTATTAAAAGTCAAAATTTTGATTTTGAATATCTCAAAAATCGCATCGTAAGAAATATTTAAAATAATATATATAATAGTTCATATAATTGTTAATTAACCATATACACATTAAAGTAAGATCCTAATGCGTCTATATTAAAACAAAATTATCTCATTGAGCGTTATTTAAGAAATTTTTAATGTATGTATTATTTCATCTTAAAAATATTTTGTGAATAAAACTCAACGAGTTTATTTTTTTAATATGAAATTTATAAGGATAATCAACAATCGCATAAACTATTATACAGAGAGTTTTATGTAATACCGAACATGTTCATAAGAAGAATTTTTTTTAAGTATATATAGACATACGTTGTACATTTGCCGACGCTCGGTTTGTTAAAAGAATTTAATTTGAAGCTTTAAACTAGTGTTTTCCACTCCCAGTCTAAGCATAAAGTAGAATTTCGAGTTTAGAAATCCTGAAATTTTACTTCATGCGCCACCGGTACAAAACACTGATGCAATGTAAAGCTTAGCGGTGTGTTTTAAACTTCGTAATATGTCAGTGTTTTGTGATGGTGGCGCATGCTTAGTCCGGGAGTGGAACACACTCATTTTAAGTTTCAAATTGAACTCATTTAAAAAAAAAACAACGATTATGTAGAGATGAGTGTGTTCCACTCCTAGACTAAGCATGAAGTAAAATTTCGAGTTTAGAAAAGCCTGACAATTTGGTTTGGTCGCGTAGCGTGTAGCGGCCAAACCAAATTTTCAGGCTTTTCTAAACTCGAAATTTTACTTCATGCGCCACCGGTACCAAACACTGATGCAATGTAAAGTTTAGCGGGGTGTTTTAAACTTCGTAATATGTCAGTTTTTTGTACCGGTTGCGCATGAAGCAAAATTTCGAGTTTAGAAAAGCCTGAAAATTTGGTTTGGCCGCTCCGCGCTTCGCGCTACGCGACCAAACCAAATTTTCAGGCTTTTCTAAACTCGAAATTTTAATTCATGCGCCACCGGTACAAAACACTGATTCAATGTAAAGTTTAGCGGTGTGTTTTAAACTTCGTAATATGTCAGTGTTTTGTACCGGTGGCGCATGAAGTAAAATTTCGAGTTTAGAAAAGCCTGAAAATTTGGTTTGGCCGCTCCGCGCTTCGCGCTACGCGACCAAACCAAATTTTCAGGCTTTTCTAAACTCGAAATTTTACTTCATGCTTAGCCTGGGAGTGGAAAACACTCGTTTAAAGCTTCAAATTAAATTCTTATAATAAACTAAGCGTCAGCAAATGTGCAACGTATATTTATGTATACTTAAAAGAAAAATTAAACTCATTTGAAAAAAGAACGGTTATCTAAAGATTTACGGCATATACGCTGTAATTGGGACATGTATACTTGAAAGAAAAACTCCCTGCATGTACAAGTTAAGGCATTCATTGGGATTGATTGGCTACAATTTGCAATGGTCATGTAGACAATCCAATTTACACATTACTTGAAAATGAGAGGTGTCTAATTGTATTGTATGAAAATGTTCGTTGTTACATAAAACTTTCTGTATATATTATTTTAAACATTTTTAAAGATGCGATTTTTGAAAAATTCGAAATCAAAATTTTAAAGGAAACTTCACTAGGTATATTAATTCTGCAAATTGATTGTGAAATTCGGCGTAAACTATAAATTGCATAACAGACAGACAAAAAAAAAACGATAAATTCATTGTCTGTTGTTAGCGTTTAACGAGTACGATTTACACAAAACAGGAAAGTAAATTATAAACGAAATAATGAAACGCCATCAGACTGTATTTTATATTATTCTTCCACCGCGCAAAATGCGCCCTCGTTCACTCATTCATTCATTTACTCATTCACTGTTCACGCTACATGCACTAAGCCCATGTAATCCAAATGGAAAATCACAAGTATACGTTTACAATTTATTATTTTGCGCTTCTCGTGAAATACGAGTTATTATGTATTTGTAAAATATAATGCGTACATTTTTATTTATATAAAACACATTTAAATTTTGTATATAAAAATGTACAGTTGATTTTGTCAATTTTACACACCGGATTACAAGGCATAGTTTCTTTTTTAGACAAATATGTTTGTTTTGTTAAAAATATTTGTTATAAAAAAGGCTATGTGACATATGGAGCGTATAATATTTATTAATAATAAAATGGGAATTTGTTATTTTTTTAAGTTACGTGAAGATTTGAACTAAACTTAGAATGAAACACTAAAGCTTGTATTAGACGACACTATTTTGTTGTACAAGACAATAGTATATTATTTTCTATCATAGTGTAATACACACAATATGAACAAACGCAAATCTTGTACAATGGAAATAGGACATGTTCTATTTGTTATACCATGATAGAAAATAGTATACTATTTTTTTTTACAAGAAAATAGTGCCCAACACTTTCTTCACAATAATTTTTATTTTGCTAGATGTACATTTTAAGTATTAAGTACTCATTATCAACAGCTTTATACAATGACAAGCTATTGATAATGAGTACGTAGTACTCAAAATATACATCTAGCACAATACAAATTAATGTAAAGAAAGTGTTAGTGTGTCATTCTGCTTATTCCATTCCATTAATAATATATTTAATTTGCAGTTTGATCATTACAATTTATTACCATTATAAGAATGATCTTCTTTTACTTCTAATTTAATGGCCTTTCCACTGTGCCTGAGTTAGAACAAACTTTAAAAATAAAACATTTACCATGGTAAATAAATTATTTAAATAGTTAAAACAACCATTCACAAATCACTGCAAAGTTATTAATAAATATTGAGATAGATCATACTGTATAAAACGATACGTGTGTAAAAAGAGGGTGACATTGGGAGAGAAATATTGAACGCCGAAATAGCTTCTGAATACAAACATAAATTCGGATTACCTTAATTTATATCAATTCTTTCCTGATTTACTTTTTTGAAAGCCTGTAGGCTTTACGTGAATTATTATTGATCATTTATAACTATCAACTGAGGAAAATATGACACGTGTGGATAAACTAAGATAAAAACACATTTTTATCCACACGATTATTATGTATTTGTACATCAAATAATTTTAAAGCTTATTTTTGTAAAATTTATTATATATTAAAATTAGATTATAGATGTACAGATGGCATTAAAATACAAGCACGGTTATTAGTGCTTTATTTATCAATTAAGATTATAGATAATATATCATTAGTTGTACTATATTATGTATTTTTTAAATAGACTTCGTTGACTGAATAAATAAAATAAAATAATTTGTCCCATTATTGTAACCTTTTACATGTTAGTTTAAAAGTGACTCATTAAAATTAATGATTATTAAAATAATTTTGGGAAATTTTTAATTTAGTATCCTTGAGAAGTTCATAATAATTAACAATTTCTCAAATGGATTTCGTTATGAAATAATAATAGCTATTTGCAGTTATTAACCTATTAATGACTCTACTCACAATCACAATTTACAAGAGTTGACAACCTTCACATTTACCACAAGAAGGAAAATGTTTATGTAATTATGTAAAAATCTTTATATTGATTTTCAGAAATTTAGCCACAAGTGTTGATAGATATCTATTGTTATTATATAATTATTTTTTTTAAGATATGTTAATGCAGAAACACATTTGTTATATCTCTTGCATTGATCAATTACTAAACTCACCTTGTTATACATCAAACCATTAACTGCCCGGCAATTAATATAGAGTTAACTCCAAAAGTTGATTTTAGATAAAATGTCGCAAACATTTTTATGATTTCTATGAATGACTTATTATTTTGCATATTGGGAGTTTTCTTTTAAATATACATTAGGTATATGCTGTAAATTTTTAGGCGTTTGTCGATTTTATAAAAGCATTCAATTTGTAGTTTCGATCAAATGTTTCTAATCCCAGATTAAGCATGAAATAAAATTTCGAGTTTAAACCAAATTTTCAGGCTTTTCTAAACTCGAAATTATATTGCATGCGCCACGCGCATAATACACTGAAATATTGTGAATTTTGAAATATACTCAACACATTTTTTTAATGAGTAATAATCGAAATAGTAAAATAACAAAACATTTACATTTTGCTCCACATATTCTCAGTCTAGTAAAATAATACAATATAGCAAATTAACTTATTTAGTAATTTATTAAGAAAAAAATTACTAATGTTGCGTTATAGCTTAATAAGCTAAGAGGGCGTATAAAACACTGACATATTCCGAAGTTAAAGATGTACCGCTTTAACATACAGATTTAGAAGTATATTTTAAACTTCACAATATTTTAGTGCCCTATACTCGTGGCGCATGAAGTAAAATTTCGAGTTTAGAAAAGACTGAAAATATTGGTTCAGTCGCTCCACTTCGCGGAGCGACAAAACTAAATTTTCAGGATTTACTAAACTCGAAATTTTACTTCATGCTTAATCAAGGATTGGAAGCTCTCATTAAAAGCTCTAACTTGACAATATTCAAAAACGATGAATACCTGAACAAATATAGCATATACAATACTTTAGCAATTGAATACTTAAAAGAAAAATTTCCTGTATAAATATATAAATTCTCTATTAAATTAATATTTAATGTATGTATACATACACGGAGCGACCAAACCAAATTCAGTACTGCTTTAACATACAGATTTAGAAGTATATCGTAAACTTCACAATATTTTAGTGACTTAAACGCGTGGCGGAAGCTTTGCGGAGCGACCACACCAAATTTTCAGGCTTTTATAAACTCGAAATATTACTACACGCTTAATCAAGGACTGGAAACTCTCGCTTTAAATTGATCAATATTAAAAAAAAAACAAAGAATACCTGAACAAATACAGCATAAATATCAGTATATGTATACTTAAAAAAGAATGTCTTGTATAAATAAATGTAAATTAGGTTGCCTATATGACCATTACAAATTGTAGCAAATCAATCCCAATTAATGCCTTAACTTGCAAATACAGAGAGTTTTTCTTTCAAGTATATATATCCCAATTACATCGTATATGCGGAAAATCTTTAGATAATCGTTGTTTTTTTAAGAGTTCAATTTGAAACTTAAAATGACTGTGTTCCACTCCCAGACTAAGCATGAAGTAAAATTTTGAGTTTAGAAATGCCTGAAAATTTGGTTTGGTCGCGTAGCGCGAAGCGCGGAGCGGCCAAACCAAATTTTCAGGCTTATCTAAACTCGAAATTTTACTTCATGCGCCACGCGTATTAAACACTGACATATTACGAAGTTTAAAACACACCGCTAAACTTTACAATAAATCAGTGTTTTGTACCGGTGGCACATGAAGTAAAATTTCGAGTTTAGAAAAGCCTGAAAATTTGGTTTGGCCGCTCCGCGCTTCGCGCTACACGACCAAACCAAACTTTCAGGCTTTTCTAAACTCGAAATTTTACTTAATGCTTAGCCTGGGAGTGGAAAACACTCGCTTATAGCTTTAAATTGAATTTTATTAATAAACCGACGTCAGAAATTGTACAACGTATGCATACTTAAAAGAATAATTCTCGTTATGAAAGTGTTCGGTGTTACATAAAACTCTCTGTATGTGTATGTATAATACAGTATATTAATATTATATCCATTAACTAAAACCATAATACTGATAACATTCCTAATATTTATTGCAGTAAACCCGGCTATATTTTTTAATAGTATCCACAAAACTGCAATAATTCATAATTAATATTCTGCACATAATCACAGCTCCACACAACTAATATTGCCTGTAATTTAATTAAGCATTAAATCAGAATTAGTGTTATATGATATTGTTTGTGGATAATACGATGGCATTAAATGGCTGAATAAATTTATAAACGGCAGAACGAATGCCTGCGTTGGTACGCGTATTTATGTTCAATTCATCTATTTCCAATATTCCACCAAAGAAAAAAAAATAAAGCTTTAATCGACATCAAAAACTGTGGATGCAGAACGTAATTAAATATATCGATTTCGGTGAAGGCAATAATTGGAGCTGATAAACTATTCGCTTAATTATTTAGGACCGCTGAATAAATTAAATGCTCGACTATTATTCTATTATATGGAGTAAGAGTGTGATTAAATTTGTCCAATTATTTTGGCAAATAAAGGGGCAGGTTCAAAATACTTAACCTTCTATTTGTTTTTAAAACATTTTCATCTTAGTTATTTATATTAAAGTTGACTAATATATAGGGTGTCACATTTAAAATAAGAAAGTTGTATGGCATCCAAGAGTTATAGGACACCATGTACACGCAAAAATAACTGTATGTTATGAAGTAAATTATTTAATGCAACTTGTATCTAAAGCATTTTTTCGTATTTTTATTATTAAGGGAAATATCGACCTGTCCGCCCTTACTAAAACATCCTGTATATAATACAAGCAGGCAAAAGATTGAAATAATTTTTAACACAATTTTAGTTTTAAAATAGATTGAAAAAATACGAAAATTTCATTTAATTTTTCTATTAATAAAAATAAACCAACTATATGGTATATTAAATTACAGGGAAAAACAAGCCAACAAAATAAAGGTATGATTTTGACGTCGATATGAAAAAATGAAGTTAGTATGCACATCTTGGAAAATATTTTGTTCATTATAAAATTAACCACATATTATTTAGATGCACAAAAAAACATACATTATTGAAACCCTTTTTTGTGCATCTAAATAATATGTGGTAAATATTATAATGAACGAAATATTTTCCAAGATGTGGAATCATCAATACTAACCAAGTTATAAACGAAAATAATAAATCGTCAAAATTAGTTTTATCGCAGTGTGCTCTGAACGTTTATCTTTTTTGTTAGTTTTTCGACAGATATATAATAATAATAATAATAGTATTTATTTCCAGTGTAAAAGATGACATATATAATTGAATAATACATTGATACATATACAACAGAGACATGAAAATACGTCAAAATAGGAATCCTAAAGTTAAGCGGTACATTTGTGGTTTAGATACACGTCCACATTATATGGCTCCAACGTGCATAGTAGTTCATACAACTTCTTTTTAATTTTGTTGTAATTATTTTCATTTTTTATATAGTTATATAGGGAACCTTTTTCTAACAATGTAAGTCGGTGGGATGGATATATATATATATATACATATATATATATATATATATATATATATATATATATATATATATATATATATATATATATATGCATCACCGTGTCTTGTAGTGTGACGACTAATTAGGGTATATGTTGAAAATAAATGTTTTTGGTTATAAATTTAATGCATTCGTATATGTAAATAGCAGGCTTAGTCAGTATACCAATCTTTTTGAAAACCCCTTTACAGCTGTCACGCTGTTTCATTTTACAGATTATTCGATGGCACGCTTTTGAGCTTTAAAAATAATGTCGTTGAACACTGTTACCCCAAAATATGATTCCATATTTTAGATGCGAATCAAAGTTCGCAAAACAGAGTATTTTAGATATCGCCATGTTCGTGGTATTTGTTAAAATGTTTAGCCAATAGCAGCTTTTGTAAAGTTTAGAAGCCAGCGTATTTACATGTTTGTTATATCTAATATAAAATTACATAAATGTTATTCGTGAAAATGCAAACAATGTCTTAGTTAATAAGACAACTTAAGACCTCCGGATATTGAATTAAACAATGAAATATTTAAAATCTTATTTAATTTGATTTGTTACAACGCTCTATTAAAGTATATGTAACGTTTAGGTCAAATTCTCTTTAAACCAACTAACAAATACTATTTCTTAGTTGGTTAGAAGGGAATTTGACTTAAACGTTACATATACTTTATTAGAGCGTTGTAACAAATCGAATTAAATAAGATTTTAAATATTTCATTGTTTAATTCAATATCCGGAGGTGTATTTGCACGGGAAGTAGTTGTTTCAATGGATATTTATCGTCTTAAGTTGTCATATTAATTACGACCTTGTTTGCATTTTCACGTATAACATTTTCGTAATTTTATATTATATTTAAAGTGTGCAAACTATAAGAAGCGTAAGATTATTTTCTCGAATTCAAATAGTTTTGAATTTGAATTTATCTTGTATGTTTGTTATAGCTGAAAGTTTCATTAATCGTGATTCCGAGAAATTTCGCTGTGCTTGTGAATTAAAAAGATGTGATTTTCATTATGATGTTGTGAGGAACTGTTACAGATTGATTCGTTTAAAAAAGAACTACGTTGGTCATTTCTGAATTAGGAATTAACTTATTGTTGCAAAACCACTCACTGAGTCTTTCCATAACAGAATTGCCTATATCAGAAACTTGGTGATATGTTTTTCCAAGTAGTAAAATGTTGCTGTCATCTGCGTAACAAGTGAGTTTACAGTTAGGGTTAATAATGTGGGATATGTCATTTAGGTAAATAATAAATAGCAGCGGACACAGAATACTCCCTTGCGGGACGGCTGTGTTAATCTCTAAAACGTCAGAGATGGTTTCGTGACCACCACTACTTATTTTTATCGTCTGTGAGCAATTTTCTAAGTATGATTTGAATAACTCCTTTACAACTTCCCGTACTCTATACAGGTCTAGTTTTATAAGGAGTATACAATGGTCTATGGTGTCGAAGGCTTTAGAGAGATCTAGTAACACACCACAAACACATTCATTTTTATCTAAAGCAAATAGGATGGAGTTAAGGTACTGAAAAAGAGCAGTGTCGATACTTTTACCAAAAATATGTTGTGAGACGTTTTGCCATAATTGATTCCAGTATTTTAGAAAAAGTGCTTAATATTGATATGAGCCTATAGTTGTTGTATTCGTCGGCATTGACATGGATACTGTAGTGCTCATTATCCTGCATATTTTATCTCATCTCATTTACCGTTTAGGATATACCCATGCACGGACTGCTTGATCGGGACACCCTGTATATATTCAAAATATGATACTGTATTACTAACAAATATTGAGTTCATTTAGTATATTTTCGAGTTATGAGTTTCGCCATACTTTTTTTACGAAGAAGAATGTTCCTTTCTTTGTGAACCGTAGGCTGAAACTGCAGACTTAGGCAGAAATATACAGACAAGAAAATCTGGTAATACAGATAATTCCAAATTGCTTTTAACCCACTATTAACAGGTGCCACAGAATTAAATATCCAGTATGAAAGCAATAAATTCATTAATTTTCATCAACTAATATTTATTAATAATTTTAATTAAATGCGAATGTTTACAAACCTATCTATCAATACACGAATAATTCAAGCAATTAACAGATCTCTAATACTCACGTAGGTACAACCCGAATTAAAAATTGATAGAACACTAGAAAGCGCTCATCGAAATTCACCTCTGTCAAATGGATGCTGATAATCCCAATCTGCTATGTTCTATTTCCAAGAATAATTGAAACTCTATCAAATATTGAGCACAATCCAAATTGATTAATTTAGTTTCGATTTTACAATTAGCGTTTCTACTCCCTCATTATTCTAAATTTATTAATTATATTATTTGGAATGTGCGATCGTTCAGGGAAGTAATTATCCAATGAATATTCTGAACAATTTAATGAATTATTTATTCTGTTTAAATAACAATCGTTTGTGTATTGTTTTCGGTTAAGGTGATTTAATTATGATTAAAAAAAAAATCAATCAATAATTTGGTTTCTGATATCAATTTTAATATACTTAACGACAATTTATTCAATTATTAATTTATAAAGTGTTATTGTCTTTTGATGTTTTTGTTAAACTTATCACTGACTAACTAGTTGTATTTTAACATCACAGTGGTAAAAAAATTAGGTAAAAAATAAACACAGTTGTTTCTTTTGTTCTGACTAGTTTTTGATGTTAACACTATTGCAAAAAATGTTACTTCAGCTTAATCTGGGAGTGGAAACTTGACTTAAAAGCATTAAATGGAACGCTTTTAAAAAACGACGAATTCCTGCAAATGTAGTGTTTAAATCGGGATATTTATATTTAAAAGAAAAATTTCTCATATCTACAATGATTAGCAAAAGATGCAAACTAGTTTGAATACATACTGTTTTTTAAACTTTTCTGAAACGTTTCTTACTTTTTGCTTAATTACGTTTTAGGAAGTGTCAAGCAAGAAATTATTTCAGAAGGTAAAAGCAATAATTACGTAATACTAGAATATTAGGAAAATATTAAATGTTTTTTGCGATTGTAGATTGCCATCAATTGTATTATCGATTATAGTAATAACTAGTAATTATGTTTTAATTAAACACTTATTATCGGTTCGAATGGCAATCTTGTGCAAAATTATTAAGTTACACGCACACGATTAAACTTTGCTGAAAATTTGATTAATTAATTTATAATGAATCAGTCACTTCCTGAAGACAACTATCTAATTAATTAATGTTTATTAGCGAAATTTCTCCCATAGCAAGCGTTACATCTTCCGGTAAGGTACACAACTTTATAAACAAAATCAATATATACTGACGGTATACACTTGTAGCTTGTATAAATACGTTATTTATTCTGATATCTACATAACAAAAATATAAAATTAAAATGGGAAACTCTTTCTCGGCAACTTTATACTGTAATTATAATATACGGGTAACTGTTTATTTAAGTATACATATGCATACAAAGTAAATTTTCCGACATTCGTTGTTTTTTAAGAGTTCAATTTTAAGCTTTAGGCGAGTGTTTTCCACTCCCAGATTAAGCATGAAGTAAAATTTCGAGTTTAGAAAACTCTGAAGTTTGGTACCGAAGCGGAATGACCAAACCAAACTTTCAGGCTTTTCTAAACTCCAAATTTCACTTTATGCGCTACGCATATAAGACCCTGAAATATTGAAAATGTATATATATGTTACCTTATGACATATAATAATAAGTAATTTATTTTCCAGAAATTGTAAACAAATATACAAATTAGTGAAATACTATGTCATATCATAAATGATATAAACCATTCCATTTGTTTCTGGATCTCGCCTAGCTATGGAAAAGTGACAGTTTAAGTATTGTAAATGGGGCTGGTTGTGTTTTAAATCAGGGTTTTTAAATGTCACTGTCAGATGTTCGATTTTAAGGTTATAATTTCTGACTATTGTGATCTTACACTGTTGCCTGTTTTACAAATTTTCAGATATAAAAGGATAATAATATGCAGTTTTAAGATTAACAAAATTTACTACTTTGATACTGTAAAAATGTTCTAAAGAAAATAATTTTAGCTGCAACAACATGTTTTTGTTCACAGAGAATTTTGCGCCCATTAATTAATTTGAATTTATACCCCATACTTTTAACAACCCTATAAAGTGTTGTTCTACTCCCATGGAACTCATAATTTTCTTTCATATCATTCAAAAGATCTCTCAAAGTAAAATACTGATTTACTGATTTCCGGAGTTATATTGCCAAATTAGTTGTTGCTGATCTTTTCTAGCTAGGTGATTCCAAAAATGGCTGTTTTTAGATCGTTTGCTAGAAGTAGTAGATTTCAATTCGTCAGGTCTTTGTCGTAAAATTAATTGTAATGAAGATCTCCCTACCTGAAACGTAATTATCTTTAATTAAATATATATGATAATTAAAATACTAGACATACCCCAAAAATATCTATTAAAATCGTAATAATATTGTGATGCTGTAGATTTGGATTACTTTGCCTAAAATGTTTGTAGGATTTCAGAATTTGTAACCTTTTTGATTCAGAGATAATCTTTGGCATGTTAATATTTAATATGTGCCTGAAATTATTTTTCACTTTGACATTGACACAGCATTGCAACACTAGATTAATTTGATTTAATAATAAAATGCTCGAAGAAGCGACCGCGTGGCGAAATAATTGTTGCAAGATTAACAATAAACCTCTTGAAAATTAAAAAGAGGATTACTTATGATATCATAAATTATTGCAACACTGTTAAAATAAGGAATCAGGAGTGCCAATTAATAAAAAATTTAAATGTTGATACTGCATCATAACAACACGAAAGCATGGCTAGGCGAGATCCAGAAACAAATGGAATATATTATAGAGTGATATACAAAATATGTTCAGGACTGTCGAAAAATATTACAATTTTCAAATATTACAAAATTATAGCTATCAAATAATGCATTGCTTATCATTGTTCACTTGGTAAAACATAATCATAATATTTTTCAATATTGAATTGAATTTAAATTAATTAATTGTATTTGAATTTAGATACTATTTACATTTTAAATTAAAATAAAACTACTTGATTTAAAAAGTAAATAATTATAAGCATAAGTTCAACTTCAAATAATATCAAATTAACCCATTAAGATGCACAAACGCAGCATTATTATTTTTTTCCTAATTAAATTACTAAATATAATATATTCCATTTGTTTCTGGATCTCGCCTAGCCATGCTTTCGTGTTGTTATGTTGCAGTATCAACATTTAAATTTTTTATTAGTTGTTACTCCTGATTCCTTATTTTAACAGTGTTGCAATAATTTATGATATCATAAGTAATCCTCTTTTTAATTTTCAAGAGGTTTATTGTTAATCTTGCAACAATTATTTCGCCACGCGGTCGCTTCTTCGAGCATTTTATTATTAAATCAAATTAATCTAGTGTTGCAATGCTGTGTCAATGTCAAAGTGAAAAATAATTTCAGGCACATATTAAATATTAACATGCCAAAGATTATCTCTGAATCAAAAAGGTTACAAATTCTGAAATCCTACAAACATTTTAGGCAAAGTAATCCAAATCTACAGCATCACAATATTATTACGATTTTAATAGATATTTTTGGTGTATGTCTAGTATTTTAATTATCATATATATTTAATTTAAGATAATTACGTTACAGGTAGAGAGATCTTCATTACAATTCATTTTACGACAAAGACCTGACGAATTGAAATCTACTACTTCTGGCAAACGATCTAAAAACAGCTATTTTTGGAATCACCTAGCTAGAAAAGATCTGCAACAACTAATTTGGCAATATAACTCTAGAAATCAGAATTTTACTTTGAGAGATCTTTTGAATGATATGAAAGAAAATTATGAGTTCCATGGGAGTAGAACAACACTTTATAGCGTTGTTAAAAGTATGGGGTATAAATTGAAATAAATTAATGGGCGCAAAATTCTCTGTGAACAAAAACATGTTGTTGCAGCTAAAATTATTTTCCTTAGAAAATTTTTACAGTATCAAAATTCCAGTGAAGATATCCAATTCGTATACCTGGATGAAACATGGATATATCAGAATGGATCCGTGGTTCGACGCTGGGTACATGAAACGGATATAAAAAGTAATCCAACTAAATTAAAAAATGAAGGAAAACGCTTCACCATTCTACATGCTGGGTATAGGGGTGAGTTTTTGGATGGGTGCGATTTTTTATTACATTCGAAAAACAATGACCGAGATTACCATGCCACAATGGATGGTAATACTTTTCAAAATTGGGTGGTTAATCAACCTATTCCTGCTTTGGCTAAGCTTTCAGGGAAATGTGTAGTTATTATGGATAATGCTGCATACCATTCTGTGCAATTAGACAAAACTCCTTCATTTTCTTGTAAGAAATGCGAAATGCAGGAGTGGTTGGTTAAACACAATGTAAAATTCAATCCAAAATTAACCCAAAAGGAACTATGGGCTTTATTTATACCTTTTCGATCAAATGACAAAATTTACGTAGTTGATGACATTTTGAGAAAGAACGGGCAAGAAGTTCTTAGATTACCGCCATACCATTGTCAATACAATCCAATTGAAATGGCATGGGGGTTTTGTAAGACTTACTACAATAAGCACATAAATTCTAAGCAACCATCTAAGGATCGTGTTCAGAATTTATGGCTTGAGTCTCTCTCAAAATGTACATCCGATATGTGGCAAAATTTCTGTGATCATTGTGAAAAACTTATTTCGGATGACTGGACAAAACACATGGGGAACCTTTCTGTTGAAACCATTCCTCCTTTTATTATTTTGCTTGGGGAATCTGGCTCAGAACAAACATCAGAAGATTCAGATGCAGGTTCTCTTGACTAAATACTAAAAGTGGAATAAGGGCTTAAAAATTGTTTGACATGAAAATTATCAGTATCACAAGAGGGTGGGAATAAATTTGCAATTCTACAAACAAATACTGAGGGCCAACAGAAGAGAGAATGACCAAAATTAAGGTGGATGGATGGAGTTGATCAAAATGTGTTAACGGGAAGACCCAAGCGAGAAATACAAATGGATGACGAAATAAGTTTGCAGAGCCGAATTCATTATATTTGTTATATACAATATTATTGCTGTGTTTGTATGTACAAAAACCAAGTAGTAAATTTTGTTAATCTTAAAACTGCATATTATTATTCTTTTATATCTGAAAATTTGTAAAACAGGCAACAGTGTAAGATCACAATAGTCAGAAATTATAACCTTAAAATCGAACATCTGACAGTGACATTTAAAAACCCTGATTTAAAACACAACCAGCCCCATTTACAATACTTAAACTGTCACTTTTCCATAGCTAGGCGAGATCCAGAAACAAATGGAATCGTGTATATTTTCATCTTCACTTGAAATCAGTGTTTTATACGCGTGGCGCATGAAGTAAAATTTCGAGTTTCGAAAAGCCTGAAGATTTGGTTTGTCCGTTCCGCTTTGCGGAGCGACCAAACCAAATCTTCAGGCTTTTCTAAACTCGAAATTTTACTTCATGCTTAATCTGGGACTGGAAAACACTCGTTTCTCGTTTAAAGCTTCAAATTGAACCATTTTAAAAACAACCAATATTTAAAGAAGAAAGCGGAAATTGGTCAATAGAGGGCGTATCGTTGAAAATAGCAAGAAAGTTTCAAATAATAGTAGTTCAGAATCAAGTTTTTTATAACCTAAAATTAGTGCTAAATATTTCGGTTATACCGGAAGTAAACACCAACTTCCTAATTTTAAATAGAACACCCTATATATTTTTACATTTTTGGATTGCTCGTTAAAAATAAACATGAGTTTATGTACACAACATTGGGTCTCAGTTGAACCGTTTTCGAGTTATTTCATTTTTTTGATAAATTTGACGATTTTAGAGCTCGACGCTATTAACAATATCTTCAAAACGAAATACGTCAGAGTTGTGCGGTTTACGGTTTTGGAGTCGGGAAGAAATGTAGTATTTGTTTAGGTTTTTGCCATTAGTCAGATTTTCTAAATTGAACCGAGTCCGTCGACTGTATTCTTCAGTACTTCAAACATGCATAACTTCATTTTTTTAAATAGAACCATATATCTTATGACACTTTATCTGATGTGAAATTAAATTTCCTTTTTATTGATACTGGGTTGTTGCCATATCCTTTATACAGTTTTTGAGAAATTTGCGATTTTGTAAAAATTTTAATACATTTCGTATTATCGCGTTAGCCCTAGATACTGATGACGTTTGGTGATTTTGTTTTGACATTTAGTTAGTCATTAAGATATTCCCTGTTTATTTTTAAAGTTCATTTTAAAGCTTTAACCAAGTGTTGTCCACTCCCAGACTAAGCATGAAGTAAAATTTGGAGTTTAGAAAAGCCCCGTGAAAATTTGTCTCGGGTCGCGCAGCGACCCGAGACAAATTTTCTGGGCTTTTCTTAACTCGAAATTTTACTTCATGCGCCACGCGTATAAATCACTCAAATATTGTGAAATTTATGTATATTCGAATTTCGCTTAAAATCTGTGTTTTATACGCGTGGCGCAGTAAGTAAAATTTCGAGTTTAGAAAAGCCCAGAAAATTTGTCTCGGGTCGCTGCGCGACCCTCGACAAATTTTTTGGGGCTTTTCTAAACTCGAAATTTTACTTCATGCTTAGTCTGGGAGTGGACAGCACTCGTTTAAAGCTTCAAATTGAACTCTTTTAGAAATCAACGAAAGTCAGAAAATATACAGCTTATGCATATTTACCTCGAGTTTACCATAAAGTAACCACATTTAAATTCAGCGGGCATTTGTGACGTAAACGAACCTTACCCTTACTCTAAAATCATCGATTCTGTCGATCCTTCTTACCGTATACTCGACAGTCCTTGGAACACACATTAGATGGATGTTTTACGAACAAAAAAAGAAACAAATTTTCTACTTTTTAACGTCTGAATACACCATTTGTACTTAAAATGAAAGATTTGGTTTAATGATTGGAGTAGTTTAGTTTTTATTATTTATATTATACTTAGAAACTTCTGGGGGGCTTTTTACAGCACCAATGCAATTTGTTATCGGTGACAAGTTGCACTGAAATGGCGTCATTTTACTTCATACGATTTGGTAAATTCTTCCCGAAATGACGTCATTTTAGTGCGACTTCTCACCGATGAAAAATTGCATTTGTGCTGTGAATAGCCCCCTGAAATGTCAAAATTTATTACATAAAAGTTAGTCATAAATCAGCGAATGCCGCTGAATTTGGATGTCTCCGATCGGCAAAACGTTGGGCATACATTCTTGAAGCAAGTAATGTATTTCCATCAGCACTGCCCAAGGTGTAGACCATACCAATCAGTTCTTCTTGAGAAAACATGTTCGGTTTTTTTATTGCAAGATCTCGCCAAAATAATCTAAAATAAACTGACTTTTGTCGGACATGCGAGTCAAAACAAAATCACCAAACGTCATTAGTATCCAGGTCTAACGGATAATACGAAATGTATTAAAATTTTTATATAATCCAAAATTTCTCAAAAACTGTTGGAACGATATGGCAACAACCCGGTATGAATAAAAAGGAAATTTAATTTCGCATCAGATAAAGTATCACAAGGTATATGGTTCCATTTAAAAAAATGAAGTTATGCATGTTTGAAGTACTGATGAATACCGTCGACGGACTCGGCTCAATTTAGAAAATCTGACTAATGGCAAAAACCTAAGCAAATACTACATTTCTTTCCAAATCCAAAACCGTAAACCGCACAACTCTGACTTATTTCGTTTTGAAGGTATTATTAATGGCGTTGAGCTCTGAAATCGTCAAATTTATCAAAAAAAAAAAAATGAAATAACTCGAAAACGGTTCAACTGAGACCCAATGTTGTGTGAATAAACTCATGTTTATTATTAACGGGCAATCTAAAAATGTTAAAATATATAGAGTGTTCTATTTAAAATAAGGAAGTTGGTGTTTACTTCCGGTATAACCGCAAGGCCACCATATTTAGCAATAATTTTAGGTTATGAAAAACTTGATTCTGAACAACTTTTATTTGAACTTTTTTTTGCTATTTTCAACGATACGCCCACTATAAACCGATTTCCGCTTAGTAACTCACCCTGTATGTTCTTGTTTAAATAGTTTTACCACAGTTGAAATATAATTGATTTTGTGAATGTATGTAATTTCGACGCAGTCCAAGTATTTTGACATGCGTCATAAATGTCATAATAATGAAACACAAACTCGACATTTGACGTGCCAAACAAATAAGGATGTTCTGTTTTAACCAGAATGCATTAATTGAAAATGAATAGAAGCTAATGATGTCACTGTAGAAAGGTAATGTGTTTATAATAAATAAATGAAGATACGTTTACTATACTCAAATAAATATAAAATACACAAACTATAATAATCGATACAGATTAATTACACATATTTTATAAAAAGTAAATTAATCAATTCTGTATTGTGGAGGCTTCGCCTTTGCTATACATCGTCAGCATACCTGTAATACCTTTAAAGTCCAAGTTTTGGCTATTTGCTTTTTTGCGGAAATAATTGTATTAAACTCGTCCCCAAACAACAGGAATTTTTTTTTGAGTCTAAAACGATTAGAATGGATAGATATTGCAAAAACATAATCTCAAAACTGGCGGCAGCAGGTTTTTTGTCTCTCCTGAAAAGTGTTGTTTCTCATACTTAAAAGGATTTACAGGTAAACCGACGGCATGTTAACTTCACAATAACAGACTTTTTACTTTGTTTGTATGACACTTTTTATTGAATGTTACTGCAGTTTCGGCATATTTAGCTTGACATTATCAAACATAAGGTACTTCGTGTTTGATAATGACAAGTTAAATTTATCGAAACTGCAGTCACATTCAATAAAAAGTATTATACAAACAAATTAAAAAGTGTTTTATTGTAAATCACTCAACTTTTAACTACTAAATCTTGTAATTTGTGAAATTACTATTACTGCTAAATTGACACTGTATACTGATTTTTTTAGGATAATTTTGGATTGAGCTACATAAGACAACAGTTAATATTTTTTATATAAGTGATGGTACCTTTTCCATGACTGGATTATTAAAATGATTTTGTTCGTTTCCAAAAATATTGTACAATACTCATGCATGAACAATTTTTACGTAATTAAAGGCACTCGTACTTCAAAAATGCGTTTAACCGGAAGAACATTTTGTTCACTTGTTTTGTAAAGCACCTAAAAATGTATGCTATCATCATTATAGAAATTTGATTATAAATAAACTGTCTTGTATTATTAAGTTATTACTGGACAGAATATAATATTTAATATAAAAGCTTTCAGGCGGCATTTACTCAACCTACCCTTTGATTAAATCTTTAACTATTTATCAGTAATCACATTATGGTACTTTATATAAATGCATAAGATTTCATGCAATCGAGTGTGATAATATCATTAAAGCGCACGTTATGTACTCGTATCCGAATATATAACACTCTAATCAGAATTTAATTATTCTGTGTTAAAATGTTAACTCATGAATAATGCAACATCGTTTTATTCAAATTTTATAAATTTATTCTATATGATGATGAAAAAGATAATTATTTTTTTGTAACAACACAATTATTTGAGAAATTAAATCTTATTCGTGGATTAAATTTCTTTGTCGATTGGATTAAACATTTTCCAGATTAACATATCATAACCATCAATGTCATGTAAATTCATTGATTTTTTGACATTTATATAATTATTTCTAGATTTTAATGGAAGAATAACTATGAGTCAATTTAACTGACATGGGCGAAACCCGGCATACATATATTTTATTATTCTGCGTAATAAATAATAAAATATACTGAGATATGGACTCTCTGAGTTTTGGCTTGTGAAATAATAATAATAATAAATTGTCTTTATTCAATTGAAAGAAACTACCAAGTAAACAAAAAACAAAATACAGGCGAAGTTCAGCGATAGCTTAAAAAGGAAAACTATCTCTGCTCTTCCACTTAACCTGTAAATATCTTTTTCATGTGATCTTGATAAGATAGTGAATTTTTCTCTTCAGTATACATATATTCTGTAAATTTGCTGGCTTCATTGGTTTTATAAAAGCGTTCAATTTAAAGCTACTAAAAAATGTTTCCAATACTTGATTAAGCATGAAGTGAAATTTCAAGTTTAAAGAAGCCTGAAAATTTCGTTTGATCGCTTCGCGAAGCAGAGCGACCAAAGCAAATTGTTACACTTTTCTAAACTAGAATCTACTCGTATACAACATTGATTTAATGTGAAATTTAAAATATATTGCTTAGATATGTACACTTCTGTGCAATAAAATTAATTATTTTTGACAATATTTTAGTTGTATAATTTGGGTCTGTGGTAATTGCCTAGCAGCAGTTTCAATAAATGATAAAACACCATAACTTGAAAATAGGCGTTATTTTTTCTAAGAAAACCAAAACCAAAACCTTTTGGAAAAAACGCTCGTAATAAATACAACAAAGCCGAAACATAAAAACCATCTCCCATTTTAGTTAAAATAAGAACTTTTGAATTGTTGTCTAAGTGACGCAGCATTTTGACATTAAGTAATTGATATATTTACATATTTTCGTAACTTGGAAACTCATCATGTCCGTTTTAAACTATAACATATTTTGTGTGCTTAATTTTATTGCACAGAAGTGTACGTTTATGATTTATTGTCGACTCAGCCTAATTTTAAATTTTATATAACGGTAATATATTTGAGAATTGAATATTTTGTTATACTAAACTTTGTGTCTTCAAAAAATAATAAAAAACTCTGAACCACACAGCATTTGTGGGTTACTATATAAAAAAGCTAGTTCCATTAGAATGTTCTGCATACATACGAGGGCCAGTTCCTACTTTCCCCAGTAACTTTTAGAGAGAACCATTTCATCTTTTAAAAAATGAATGTTTTGTCTTTTATATAATAATAATAATAATCCACTTAATCTGTAATTCCTAAAGTACCGTCAAAATACAATATAAATATAAAACAATAATAATATAACAAAAATGCTACTCTATATATACTGCCTTTCAAAAAAATCAGAACACAAAGTATTTATTGGACGATTTTAATGAAATTTACAGAATTTTATCATGTAAATGAACTGCATCGATGATCAAAAAATCAATTGTTTTGGTTACTATTTAATGGTAATTTTCCTTGATTTCACCATTATTAGGAGCTGCTGATTTTTTAATGTAATTGCTTCTAATATCCAAGTAGCCTCTGAGTAGTTTGACGTTTCAGTTTGTAAAACATAAAAAGATGTCCCGTGTTCGTCGGCGTGCACAATATCATCATCTAAGTGAATTTGAATTAATGGAATGCGGGTTTTTCGGTTCGTGCTATTGCTGAAAGGGTAGGCCGTAGTGTATCGGTGATCGTACGCTGCTGGTCTAGATGGTCCGAAGCTGGGGAGAATCGACGTAGACTTGGATCAGGACGTCCAAGAAGCACCACTGAGCGTGAAGATCGAGCTCTTCCTCTTACAACTTTAAGGGACAGATTTACAACGTCGCGGGCATTGGGAAATGACTGGTTGGCTCTAAATGGCCAAAGAGTATCTATGGCTACTGTTTACAGAAGAATCCGCAGTTTTGGTATAAGATCCTACCGTCCACAATTGTGTCTACCTCTTACTCCGCAGCATCGCAGAGCAAGACTTGATTGGTGTAGGGAAAGACAACATTGGACCCATGAATGGAATAACATTATCTTCAGCGATGAGTCTCGGTTCTGTTTATGGACTCATGATGGTCGCAGAAGAGTGAGACGTCGATGCGGTAGTCGGTCTCCTCTAGTTTTTTTAGAAGCAAGTCTTAACGCGATTCGGTATATTGACAACATTTTACGGCCAGTGTTAGTGCCCTATGTAAATGGCTTGCAGAACCCCATTTTTCAGCAAGATAATGCTCGACCTCACACAGCGGCCATTACAAGACAGTTTTTTGATAGTGCCGAAATCAATTTGTTACCTTGGCCATCTCGTTGTCCAGATCTATCGCCAATAGAACATGTTTGGGATATGATAGGTGTTAGAATAAGTAACTTACAGCGCCCCGCTAACACTGTAATGGAACTTAGAGGTCAAATTATCGAAGTTTGGAATGAAATACCCCAAGTCGATATTGACAGCCTGATTTCTAGCATGCCTCGACGTGTTAATGAGTGTTTGGGAAATCGTGGAGGCCCAACACATTATTAAATTTTACTCATTTGTTTTTTTGTTTTTTAAGTTGATTTTTTGATCATCGATACAGTTCGTTTACATGATCAAATTGTGATTAAAATCGTGCAATAAATACTTGGTGTTCTGATTTTTTTGAAAGGCAGTATAATTACAAACCGTAAGGCAAGATCCAGTTTAGCATACAATCAAATGCTAAATTGGTCTTTTATCTAAACCTGAAATAATATTTATTTAATTTATTTATATTTTTTTATATAAATTATAATTATGTGCTTATAATATATTCTCACCAATTTGTTAAAGGCGTATGCAATATTGAATACATTTTTGGCGCCATTTGGGAATCATCTAAGATAGTTACCTATTAATTAATATAATGTATCTCATCTATTACTACACGAATTTTCATGATTGTTATAATTTTCTCATCTTATTTGTGCTTAGAGCAATTAGCTTTACACTTGTCAATACACATTGTTAGATCTAGATACATAATTTAATTACAAAAGCAAATGAGAAAACTACAAATCACATTAAGACTCACCCAAACATAGTTATATACAAATATGCAAAATATTATAAATTAATTGTAAATTTATTATAAAGGAGATTCCGTAAATAAAGTTAAAGTTTAAGTTTAATATAAATAATCATTTTTATTGTTGGTTGAAATAATCCTTATAATATAAACCACAAATTATTTTATTGACCGAAAACCTCAATTTTAAAGGTTATTATAGTCAACAACCAAATATTGAGAAATTGAGTAAAGCCGCATTTAAAATAAACGGCTCATATATGCAATGGTAATGAGATATAAAATACAAAATACATAATTTATAATTCTGTTGTATGGTGAACAAAATAAAATAAGCAAACTAACTTATTAAAACCCACACATAATAGCCCGTATAATCAATACACCCCTTTTTCCTAAAATTCAATGAAACCGCGTAATACAATAACAAAATAATACATGATTTCAGCAGCAGCAGCAGCAACGAAAACAATTTATTGGGCTATAAATCAACATGTGAGCTTCATATATAAAATAGATTGGTTGATTATGTTTTGCAAAATAATAAATACTCGTTTATTAAAATTTTGTTTTGGATCATTTGTTATACAATTATGCTAAAAGCGCCCGATCTGCTGCCGTTACACCGCTGAAAAGCAGTTTAATATTCGATTCAATTATGATGAATTTCTATGTGAATTCAATAATATACGACTTCACCTCCGTGCGCACATGACACAATTTGATAGATTTTTAATTAGAAATCATCTGAATTAATTTATTCCATATATTATGAATTATTTGACTCATTAAACTATAAATAAAATCGTCAAGATTAACAAACATTGGCATTTACGTTAACATTTTCTAAATCGAGAACATTTCTAAAAGACAAGTACAATTTCGACAATTTTAGCAGTATATATTTTCAACTGACTTAAAATGAGTGTTGTGTATGCGTTTCGCATGAAGTAAAATTTTGAGTTTAGAAAAGCTTGAAAATTTGGTGTGATCGTTCCGCTTCGATACGCGAATAAACCAAATATTCAGGCGTTTCTAAACTCGAAGTTTTACTTTATGCTTAATCCGGGAGTGGAAGGCACTCGTTAGATTAAAATATATCACACCTGTCAAAATATGCCATAACGGTCACAAAGAAAAACAATAACATGACCAAAAATAAATGTAATTTAATTTTCCGAAGAGAAAACGTAAATACGCTAATTGAGTTTCTTAAAACTTAAGATAAACTGAGTATCTTTCAACTCCAAATATTTAAATTTAAAAAAAATATTTTAGCAACATATTTATACTTAAATCGATAGGTAATTACTTTTCAAATAAAATATTTAAATTTAAAGATTGAATCGTTTTCTAATTTTTCAATTCCACGCTTTTCAATTTTGCATTGCACTCAAATTGAGCAACTAAAAATGTTACGTCTGTCCATTTCAAAACGATTATAGAGTTTTTTGATTTTATAAAAAATGTCAAATAAATCATTTCCTGAAATGTTAGGTTTTCCAACAAAATATTGCTTTTATATATTTATTTCAACGACGTACCATTTATACAAAAGACATTAATTTGATACAATAGGATAATTAAACATAATACCGTATGTTCAATAAAAAAATAACTCTAGAGTGCCATGGAAAATATTGTAGGTTGGCAACTTTAACATTATAAATTATAATAATTATATCTGACGTTCTATATATCAATTCTTCAAGCGTGTAGCAACTTAAATTTAAAAAAGATTAAATCTTGGCATACTAGAGAGTTTCTTTGTTAAACATACGATACAAGTATACACTTAAATAAAAAACCTAACTATAAAATTATAATCTAAATAATATGCGATTTAAGAAGGTAACATTTCCTTAAAATAAGTCAAACTGGAGATATTTTGCTTGGTTTATTAAACAATTTTGATATTTTTGTTCCCTCTTTAGCTTAATAAAGTCCGCTTAATTAAAAAAAATCTGTTAAATTCACGATGATTGTAAAGTTTTTATATTTTGTATACATTTTTATATGAAATCTCTTACATCCAACGATTTAATTAACACTTTGGTTTTATTTTACAGAAAAAAAAAACGTTGCCATTAATTGTAACAAAATGTACAAGTATGTGTATTAAAAATCAATCTGAAGGCGGAATTTCCAGTTTCGTTTGAAATTTTAGACGAATTATGTGTGCTCTGTGTCTTTGTTTGAAGTAAGCCACCATTTCTAGCTGAGTTTTGGGTAATTAGCCTCGGGCAACAGAAAGTCATCGACCACATGCGCGTTTAAGCAGTTCTTGTGGTCAGTACGACAGAAACTAATAACCTAAGTAGGGAACTAATTAAGCTTATTCTAATTTGTGTATTCTCATTGTCAGCACTAACAAAAGTTTCAAATCAAGTAAAAAATAATATATAATAAAATATATAAAATATTAAGGCCAAATCAAATTTAAAGGAAAATCAAGATTCCCATTTGCACATCTCTGCAATTAATACAATTTCTCTATTAGGTACGCATACATTTTTCAACAATCGTTGTTTTTTTAAGAGTTCAATTTGAAGCTATAAACGAGTGTTTTTCCTTACCAGATTAAGCATTAAGTCAAATTTCAGGCTTTTCTAAACTCAAAATTTTACTTTATGCACCACGCGTATAAAACCCTGAAATATGAAATTTATATACCGTGTATACAGAGAGTTTTATGTAACACCGAACATTTTCATAACGAGAACTTTTCTTTGAAGTATCCATATTTATTTATTTATTTATTTATTGTATATTACCCAACAGCCACGAAGGCCAATTACAGGACAAATTAAAAGAAAAAAAAATAAAAGACAGTACAATACATTCCTAAATGATAGAACAGATACACGTATATGTATATACATACACATATTCACATACAAGAACACCAGAAAAATACACTTACACTTGAGTCACGTTACTTATCAATTCACTCATTAATCTTCGCTCGCTGCATGTATAAAATATATCTATATTTTTGCAATGGCTATTCACTGTTTTACACATTGACAAAATCGGCGAGTTCATGTGATGATATGTACTTGATGTACTTAAATAGAAAGTATGTTGTAGTCTACTATTTTGGCGTGGTACATAAAAGTTCAGTAAAGACAACAGTAATGAGTCATCGATTTTGTGGTGAATTAACTTATATACCAACATAATTTGAGCTAAAGTGCGCCGGTGTTGCAGTGATACGATACCAAAATCACGTTCCAACAGTTCTGATGAATAACCCTGCGCTGGATATACCCGGTATTTCCTATAGTACAATGTTTTTAAAAATTTCCTCTGAACTTTTTCAATTTCTGAAATATGAATAGTGTAGTGCGGACTCCATACAACCGAGCAGTATTCTAGGCGACTGCGGATGTACGCATAATAGAAGTTGATTAACGGTTGCGTAGTTTTAAATAATTTGGTATTTCTTATTAAAAATCCCAATAGTTTGTAACCGAAACTAGTGATATAATTAATATGGTCATTAAATGTAAGTTTCTTATCGAAATACCAAGATCTTTGAAGCAGGTAACTTGTTGAAGAGGCGCATTATTTATGTTATAATTGAAATGTATGTTTGTATGTTTCCTGCTATAGGTCATATGTTTGCACTTATCTATATTCAACCTGAGCCCATTATTAGTACACCAATTGTTAAATTTAGCAAGGTCCTGTTGTAGTGCCAAGCAGTCATTAGCGTTATATATGATTCTAAATAATTTAAGATCATCGGCATACATTAAATAATCAGAGTTAAAACAATTACCGACATCATTAACAAATAATAAAAATAGTAACGGTCCCAAGTTTGACCCTTGAGGCACACCACTTGAAGAGACAAAGGTATACGATCGAAAACCTTTATATTCCACGTAATTAATTCTGTTTGTTAAGTAACAATTTATGAGTTTCACTACACAGTCACTCAAGCCAAAAGTATGAAGTTTTTTTATTAACAAATCATGTTGAACAGTGTCAAAGGCTTTAGACAAGTCGTTATATATGACATCTACCTGATGCCGATTGTCTAAAGCTCCAGAGACGGCTGTTGTAAATCTACATAAATTAGTGACGGTTGATTTACCCCTAACAAATCCGTGTTGCTTTGTTGACAGATACCGCTCAACGTGATTAAAGATAAGTTTGTACAGCATGATCTCAAAAATTTTGGCAAAATTACTAATTAAAGATATTGGGCGATAATTATGGATGTTATCGGTGTCTTTGTTCTTGTGAATTGGTGTAATTTTGGAGGTTTTCCAGAGAGTGGGGAATTTTTTATATTTTAGCATCATGTTATAAATATGTAAAAGTGGCGTTGATAACGCATGCCTACAGTCTCTAACAACAAGTGCTGGAATATTATCAGGGCCCATTGTAAGGTTCTGTTTTAAAGAATTCGCAGCAGTCATAAATTCATCCAAATTAAATGCTCCAAATGATAATAATTCGTTATTCGATGGTATATTTGCTTCATCATATGTAATGTCTATTACTTTATAAACGGATGAAAAATAGTCAGCAAATGCATTCGTTATATCTTGCGGTTGGTCAAGCACATCATTACCTATTTTAATCAAACCTGGAATTTGTGTTTTTCCTTTGCGTTCATTAATATATTCCCACAGTTTTTGAGGTTTACGTTTGATGTCAGATTCTATAGAAATTAAATAATTTGAAAAATCTGTTTTTATGTTTACTTTAACTAGTTTCCTATAAGCACAAAACTGTGATTTGTTAAAATTAGTTTTGCATTTTTTTTAAATTTTCATATAATGCTGCTTACGCCTAATACTCTGAATGGTTAAACGTGAGTACCAAACGGAAAATTATGAGATTTACTAATTTTAAAGGGTACACATAAGTCTATGTAATTATTTAAGATTTTATAAAGTTCATCGCAAGCTAGGTCAGGATCGCTCACGTTAACAACAGAATCCCAAGTTGTTTCAAGTATGAGTTTATAAAGCAGTGTAAAATTCGCTTTCTTGAAATTATAAGTCGTCTGCGCTGAGCAAAAGTTTTTTACAGGGTTAACATCAGAACCATGGCATATTATATTTAATGATGGATGATAAATATCTTTATGAGCAAGTGGGGAATCGTTTCGTGCTACCATGCAATTTAGGTTTTGAGAACATATTACTAAATCTAACATTCCGTTGAAACTATTTCTACAACCGTTTAGTTGAGTTGCTGAATGAAAGTCAATAAAATTAGATAAACTCAATGATCTACTACATTGTATAACAGGATAACTTGCTACATTAAAATCACCGACAAATATAAATTTATCATCAAGAAGGAGTTGTGATTCTAAAATGCTAAATAATAGTTCATATGAGGTCGCAGATGTCTGGGGCGGTATATAAACAACGATAATATTATAATATGTATTGAATATACATATACGTAGACAAACCACATCAATTTTAGAATTATCTAGTTCAACATCATTAACCACTATCTCATTAGTGGCAAAACAATTTTTCGAGGCCACCAAGACACCGCCACCCCGCCCTAAAGATCTGTCCTTACGATAAACATTAAAAGATGGTGGAAACAGTTCCGAGTTAAACAGTGAATCATTTCCCCAGGTTTCGGTTAGAAGAATTAAATCTAAGTCTTCGGATGATAGTACGTTATTATAAAATGTAAATGTTTTGGAATTCAAGCCACGTACATTTTGATAATACAGTTTTAAACCTGACTGTTGGGTATGAATGCGTTTTTTATGCATACGTTGCACATTTTCTGATGCTCGGTTTATTAAAGGAATTCAATTTGAAGCTATATGCGAGTGTTTTTCACTCCCAGGCTAAGCATGAAGTAAAATTTCAAGTTTAGAAAAGCTTGAAAATTTTCAGGCTTTTCTAAACTCGAAATTTTACTTCATGTGCCACCGGTACAAAACACTGATTCAATGTAAAGTTTAGCGGTCTGTTTTAAACTTCGCAATATGTCAGTGTTTTGTACCGGTGGCTCATGAAGTAAAATTTCGAGTTTAGAAAAGCCTGAAAATTTGGTTTGGCCGCTCCGCGCTTCGCGCTACGCGACCAAACCAAATTTTCAGGCTTTTCTAAACTCGAAATTTTACTTCATGCTTAGCCTGGGAGTGAAAAACACTCGCTTAAAGCTTCAAATTAAATTCTTTTAATAAACCGAGCATCGAGAAATGTGCAACTTATGCATATGGATACTTAAAAAAAAATCTCGTTATGAAAATGTTAGGTGTTACATAAAACTCTCTGTATAAGACGCATCATAGGGAATTCCCATATTAATTTTTTAGTTTGAATTTCTATTTCTATTATTGAATTTAAATGGTCAGAATGGAATTAAAATGATCCTCTTATTTAATAACAATATTTCGGAAGCAGTTTTTTCGTATTTTATTCCGATTAAATCTAATTATTGCTTAAAAATGACAAGAAAAATGAACTTATTTCTATTCTATTGAAAGTGAGTGGGTAGTTATGCTACCCTCCACTGCAACCGCAAGGATCTATTGTGGCTCATAATTAAGGTCGAACATCCGACCTTACAGCTCACCTTCCAAGTCCATCTTCTTGATGTAGTCAAGGATCTTATCAGGTGAAGTTTTTTCCAGGTCCTTCAGGTTTAGCTTCGGTGTGCCAAACACCGTGGTCCTGATCTGGTCGCCAGCTGGACAGGCACATATGACGTGCTCTGCTGTTTCATCATCCTCTAGGCATAGGCGGCACTCAGTGGTGTCGCTTAGTCCTAGTTTATTAAGGTGATGCCTTAGACGGCTGTGTCCAGTGAAGAGAGCAGTTAATGTGTGAACATCTGATCTGCCCAGCTTCAACCATGAGGCCGTCCTGGCCGCAGATGGTCCACTTGTTACCGCTCTGAAATGTCTCATCCCAGGGCGGTTTTGCCAGAAATCCTGTGCCTCGTGTCTCATCCATCCGTTGTTACGGTCTCTAGCTGTTGATCTGGGTATCCCCAGAGCGGGTTCTGGTCCGATGTAGGCTGTACGCGCCCCCTCTCTGGCTAGGGAATCGGCTAATTCGTTTCCCTTCACGCCAGAGTGGCTTGGCACCCACATCAGACTGACCCCGTTTACCTGTGCCATTTGGCAGAGGGCTTCCTTGCAGTTCCGTACAGCCAGCGAGGAGCATCTAGAAGATGCCAGGGCCCTAAGGGCTGCTTAGCTGTCCGAACATATTTTTATTGTCCTGCCCGCCCAACCCTTTGAAAGGATTTCGTGGGCGCACATTTCAATGGCGTATATTTCAGCCTGAAGTATGGTAGCATACCTGCCAAGGCTGTAGTAAAGTTCAGTCCTTGGTCCGACGACTGAGGCTCCTGTTCCAGTGGACAGTTTTGAGCCGTCAGTGTACCAGTAGGAATCAGCCTTTTCTGGGGTGATTTTGTATCGCTCCCAGTCGTCCCTGCTTGGGAACAGGACCTTGTACGGCTGATCCTCGCAGTAGTCCGTGACTGCGTAGTCAGTCCTCATACTTAGGGTGTCATCCGCCTCAATGGCAGTTGACAGCCCATTTGGTATGAAGACTATCACCTTCGGATCCAATAGGGCCGCGTGGTGATATCGATACGTTGCTAATGTGGCCTCGCCCTGTATTAGGATATGCAGGGGGTGAGGTTCAGTAGCATTTCTAGAGCCGCTGATGGGGTAGTGCGTATGGCTCCAGTTACCGCCACTGTCGCCATTCTCTGCAGTGAGGAGAGCCTTGATATGGCCGTTTTTCGAGTTGTAATCGGCCACCAGGCGATACTGCCATAGGTTATTATTGGTTTTATGACCGAACCATATAGCCAGTACATTTGCTTGGGGTTTAATCCCCATGACTTCCCGCAAATTCTATGGCACGTACACAGGGCGTACCTTGCTTTGCGGATTGTCTTGTCCAAGTGGGAGTTCCAGTTTAGCTATTTATCCAGGGTGATTCCTAGATACTTCGCCTCCTCCACAAATGGTATGGTTTCTCCCCGTAAAGTAAGAGGTCTCACTTTCAGGATCCTCTTTCTCGTGAACGGGACAACTAATGTTTTGCTAGGGTTTACGTTTAACCGTTCCCCTATACACCAGTTCTGAGTCGCATCCAGTGCCTCCTGCATGGCTTCACAGATTTGGTTTTCATCCGTGCCCCTTGCAAGAATGACTATGTCATCAGCATACGCTTGCACTTCGATGTCAAGCGTATCTGTTATTGCAAGCAGATCGTCTACCAGTAAAGACCACAGCATGGGGGAAAGAACCCCTCCCTGCGGGCATCCCCTGGCAGTCCTCAGCTTGACCGTGTCGCCACATAGTGACGTTGTCACGGTTCTGGTGTCGAGCATTGCTCTGATCCAGCCTGTAATAGCCGGTGGAACCCCTCTGTCCCTCGCGGATTTGCAGAGTGATCCCGTCAGAGCAGCGTTGAAGGCCCCTTCTATGTCCAGGAAAGCTGTTACCGCAATTCCCTTGTAGTCCAGGGTTTGCGCAACTTTCCCGGCTAGGTTATTCAGCGCCAAGTCCGTTGACTTCCCCTTTTGGTAGGCATACTGGTGCACACTAAGAGGGTTAATACTCAGTATCTCCCTCCTGATGTAGCCATCCAGCACCTTTTCCAGGGTCTTTAGGATAAATGACATCAGGCTTATAGGTCGGAAGGATTTTGGTAGGGGATCTGTTTTTCCCACCTTAGGTAGATAGACTACCTTTACTTCCGACCAGCTAGTTGGAATGTAATTCCACGCTAGGCTCGCCCTGAACAGTCTTATAAGGTGGAGGATTACTTTCTCCAAGCCTTTTTGGAGTAAGACAGGGAAGACCCCATCTATTCCTGGTGCTTTGTATGGTTGGAAGGATTTGACCGCCCAACTTACTGATCTGTAGGTAACGATTTTGTTTACCACCTTCCAGTCCTGCTTCCCCGGTCTCTTAGTTCGATCCCGTGGAAGCATTGTATCCGGTGTTTCGTTACTTAGAAGGGAACAATCTGGGAAGTGATTTTGGGCCAGGATCTCTAACGTCTCTTTACCAAAGGCCGTATATGAGCCATCAGGTCGTTTTATCGACCCAAGTGCTTGCGCCGGCTCTCTGGCTAGAATCTTGTGGATTCTTGCATTACGGGGAGTATCATGAATACCCTCGCAGAACTTCCTCCAAGATTCCCTCTTGGCCCTGCGAATTTGTTTATTGTACTCCGTTAGAGCCGTACTGTACGGTTCCCATTTGCCCGCCTCCTTAGCCCGGTTGAATAGTTTCCTGACTGTTCCACCAGGGGACATTTCTACTGTCCTTTTTCCTTTGTAGTGGACAATTTTCATGGTACGCTGAGACGATTGATCGACAGATATGCTCCGCCGCCGTCTCAATGTCCTCATGACTTTTAATAGTGTGTGCCGTGTATCCTAGAAGCTCTCCAAGTGTACGCGTATACCCGCCCCACTTAGTGCTTCTAGCATTACGGTATTCCACTATTGGTCTAGTGCCTGCTTCAATGTTAAATTGAATGTTCCGATGGTCAGAGCAGGAGGGGTCTTCTGACACCTTCCAGTCGGAAATTTTTGTGCTCAAGTAGTTTGAGCAGAAAGTAATATCTAATACCTCTGCGCGATTTATCGAACTTAAGAAATCATCAAAATAGTAGTTGCTTTGAAAAGTCAGTACATGACATATAAAATTACAGGCGCTAGTTAAGGCACGATTTTCTTATTTATATTAAAACAACCTAACCTTAAAGATACACTTAACCTATACATTCAACATACTATTTCTCGTTTATTTTGTACAAAATTTGAAAACCGTGTCCAGTTAATCTGCAATTATTAGGCCATTCAAAATTTGGAAAGAATGCGTATGTAAACAAAGAGTATAAATGATTATTTAAAGACTTTTTATTTCTTACACTTACTATTAGATTTACTCTTATCATTGCCGATGCATTTGTTACAATTTTTTTTAAATTTCCTTTATTTATTCTCAACGATATGTCCATCGGTTACTCAATTAATCTCCTCAAATTTCTGAACGATTCTAATAACTATTGGCTAATACTAAATATGTCGGAAATAAAAGTCCATTTTATGATCTTTTTTATTTCTTTTGTGGTATAAACGCTCATGTCGAATTGAAGTAATATTTTGTGTTTTAATAAATTTTGATGACAAACACGGACTTTTCATTTTAATGATTTTATTTTCAAATATTTTTTCACTATTTTTAAGCTATATTTCGAAGAAAATTAAAGAAAAAACATAAATAAAACTTAGAAAACAATGCTAGTAGATGAAGGAATAAATATAATTGTTTTCTGATCATTTTGGTTCAAAATAGAGATACAAATTAAAATTGAAATTTGTACATGGGAATTCCCTATGATGTGTCTCGAAACGGGACACACGGTATATTTTGAACTTCACTTGAAGTCAGTGTTTTATACGCGTGGCGCATGAAGTAAAATTTCAAGTTTAGAATAGCCTGAAAATGTGGTTTTCAGGTCTTTTTAAACTCCAAAATTTACTTCATGTTTAATCTGGGAGTGGAAATCACTCGTTTATAGCTACAATTTGAAATTTTTAAAAAGCAATCTATATCTTGAAGATTTACAGCATAAACATTGTAATTGGGATATGTATTTATATTTTAGCTATACATACAGGAAGTTATGTATAGCTAAAATATAAATTTCTTGTATCATGAAAATGTATTTATGAATACAAATGTAAATAATCTCTTCTATTTAGAAAAACCAGGCTGGTCATTTCATTTAATTGCAATAACTTGGTAATATTTGCGACTGCAACACATCGAAATCGACCTTTATTTCTTACATATTAATATGCATAATAACCGTTAACACAATTATAATGGAATTTCTGTTTCAAATCCAATCATTCATGTCTTTAATCAATTACCAATGCATACAATATGTTAAAATGTAAATACAATTATACTCAAATTCGAACATCAGACATTAAAAAAAGTTGGTTAGCTGAATAAATTACAACTGAATAAATTATTATCGACTTAATGAAGATAAAAGCAGAAGACGATTGTTTGTAGACCGTATCTTTATCCAGTTAAATTACAATAGGAAAACGATCCATTATAATCTTCACGAAGCAATGATTTATTCGATGCACAGCAAATTCGGCTTAGTGTTATTAAGAAAAATAACCGGAGGGCATTCGGGGTATCCGTAATGAATTCCGTTCGTTTTAGAAGAATGTAGCCAGTTTGCATGAGATGGTGCTCTTTGCCTAATTGAATTGAATTCTGTCAGAGTGTACACTCTTGGGAAAGTGGGAAAATTATTCTGGTAAAAGTGATTGTTTTTTTGCTTTTGTGCGGCAGGTGGTTTTCTAAATGTGTAAGTGATAGCTGAATACGAAAGGAAACATATGCTTAAGCTGAGAGATTGTTTTGTAAAGTTTTGAATGCAAGAAGCAACATTGAAAAAAAAGAAACCCTTGTAGCTGTAAAGGCACTTATCGGACATACATTTCTCGGTGATTACATACATAGACCTCTGTGTTTGATAAATGTTTAATCAACTGAAATTAACCTGGAAATTAGCTTGAACATTTAAATTTGCTGGGCGCACTATGGAGTATATGCAGGATTTACGCGGCCAAAATCCGTTTTTCAAAATGTATAAAAGGTGCAAATAAATTGCTGTTTCAGGTAGTATAATAGTTGGTGCGTTCAATGCTTTGTTTTGTCGCTCTAACGCTATCCGTTGTTTAGTAATAATGATTATCGATAAGAGACTTTTGTTGTGACTACATTTCAAGTAATGTATTGTTTCCATCCAAGAAATCTATTGAGTAAGGAAGTGTAACTTATTGCTTGCTTTAAATTATACTTCAACAGGTATATAACATATGGATATTGCCTATTATTTTAATAGTTATAATGATTTGATACAAAAATAGCTCAATAGTGATGCTTCTTTTTTTCCTTGCACGATTTAATTGCATGAAATAAATGAGGGTTTGCAAGGCTTTCGGTCCGTCCGAATTATTATATTTATGGTACATCAAAGTACACAAGAACACTTTACCTACAAGAATAGATGAACAGTCTAGGTAGCATTTCTAGCCATTGTTGAAATAACGCTCCATAAAGCTTAGAACTCATATATTTCAATTATTACTACATTATTTCATTTATTTGACTTTAGATCCTTGTGGAAGTATAGGTACAAGTATATCTAAAATTAAATTGTAAGAAGTTATGCGCTAACAAAATTGAGCAACTGTAATATGCAGAAAATTGCCTATTAGACGTAAACATATATTCTGTGGAAGAAAAAAATAAAACAAAAAGAAATTTTTCCTATTTGAAAAATGATTTCAGAAAAAAATATATTAAAATCCTAAATGGCGTCCCTAACAAAAACAAAAGTTTAGTATGGTTCCTGAGTATATTTTACTGTTATTTTAAAACCAAATATTCTAATAGATTCCGTATTAAAAAGTGCCTGTGTAAAATCAAAGTTTTAAATGACTAGATTCAATAGTTATTCAATTAAAAAATATAAACAAAATATTAAATAATCAGTTTTGTGACAATGCCTTAAAACAACTACTGAAATAGCGACTACTCAAATTGACGATCCTAAATAAACTCGTATTTAATAAAGGAATAACAAACTTTGTAGCTTTCCATACAAGAAACTCTTATAACAGCGTAAGGGATGTAACAGTTAGTGACAAATGTAAATATTTAACAAAAACAATTGTCGTCCCTTATTTTTTGCCAATACTCCCACTGTGGGGCGCTTCGCTTCTCTCCTACCATAATACACTAATTCATTCTGAAGTTTAAAAACATCCATTTCATCTTTTATTAGTAGTTAGCAAACGCAGAGTTCAACGTTTAAAATAAATGCAGACAACATTTATAAGAGAAAGAAAACGTAATGAATCAAATAAAATTGAGCTTATGAATAAAATATTGAAAAATGTCAAAACAATATTTGCCCCGGACCTTATTTTTTTTTAAGGCGTTGGTTGTATGCATATAAGAAGCTATTGAAATGAATATTTTACTTTTAATTAATAACTCAAGCCATAATATATTTACAAATGTGGCATGTATATAAAAATCAATTGCTACAAAATGATATTTCGCGTTTTGCTGTGAACTTGATTAAAGTTGATGGAAAAATATTGTATTGTACACTTCACAAATGTGTTTCTGTGTAAACTGCTCGCAATCCTTGTGAATGATTCACAAATAAAATATTACATGAAATGTGCATTTCTATGTTTTCCATTTCCACTCGCAAAACACAGAAATAGTGTTTTAATTAAAATTCCGGGTAAATAATTATGATCGTTCCATAAAGATGTCATGTGTATTTTGTGTTTTGTATGCCTAAAATATTTATTTGGAATTTCAATTTAAAAAAATATTTAGTAGAATTATAAACATATATTTAATAATAATAATAAATAAACCTTTATTGGTGGATATACCATTTTACAGAATATATAAATATTTTGCAAAATAACAATTGAAGATAGACAATTTATATATACAGAGAGTTTTATGTACCACCGAACATTCCAGAAAATGCTCAATGTAAATGTTTCTATGTTCGATTTGTTCTGGGACGCATCAAAGCACTAAGTGCGATTTCCTTGGCTACGATTTTAGTAGTTCTAACGCAACTTACATTTGACGTCAACATGAAATTTGTCATTAATTAATCGCCTACATCACCAATAGAATGTTAATATTAAACAGCAAAGAAGAATAAGAAAGAGAATAACAGATTTTGCTTAAATCCAAAAATAATAGGAAAACAGATTCCTGTTACTTCCGTTGTCTAATATTTCAAGATAAGTTTACACATTGCTTCAATTTCACTTGAGATTATTAGGAATTTAAAGTATTGTGTAAACCATTGGATCAGGACCACCCCAAGGTACGTTGCTTCGGGTGTACCAGCAAAAATTACGTCCCAAAACTGCCTTTAAGCAGGTTAAAATGTAATATAAAATTTTCAAATGTGAAGAGCGTGATAAGGCAGGTTAAAATGTTTGCAAGCACCGCCCCTAGGTCTGCTGACAGCACAATAACACTGGGGTATTAGGTGTGCTGCATCATTTGGCAAACATTTAAATGTTCTTTTATTTGTTTACATAATCCTCAATAAAGATAAGGTAGGTGTATTCATTACTTTATTGACTGTATAGCTTATAATGAATTTAAGATAATATTCACGACAGTATTAATCTTGATTGTGTTAAAATGCCAATGTCTCGCTTTGGGCAAAAAAGTATGTTCCATATTAACACACATTGCACTTACTAGAAACACACAAGATTTCATTACAGACATATTTTATTTTGACGTTACATGTGCCCTATTTAAATAAGTCCTAATTTGCGTTAGAACTACTAAACATCAAAACCAATAAAATGCACTCAGAACAGTGTAAATTGAGTTGACTATATTACCATTGGAAAAGGTAGCCAATCACATCGCACTCAATGCTTTGATGCGTCCCAGAACAAATCGAACATAGGAAAATTTACCTTGAACATTTTCTAGCATGTTCGGTATTACATAAAACTCTCTGTATATTAATGAAAACATTGCAATGTTTTAATAATTTTTATAGGTTGGGGAAAATTTAAAAATCAGGAAAAATTTACAATGAATTTGCTGTTTGCGTTTGCCTACATTTTTGCGCTAATAAATCAAGAAACTACAATGCTAATGTTGCTTAATGTTGCAATTGATCTTTTAATAAAGGAACGTACAAATTTTCATTTAATTATTATTAATTTATGAATCAATATACAACAATTTAATTAAACAATTTATATGCAAATCCGGTTTGGAATTGAAATCCAGTCACTATAAATAAACCCTTACGCGCATTTTCAGAAACAGTCCGCATAAATCCACTTATTAAGAAACTATTGTAGTTGGTGAGGAAAAATGGACGGGAATCCGGCGTCGAATGAAAAATGTGACACCTTCCAAACAAATTACAGTCCTTAGCCCGCGCAAAGAGGAATGGTGTAATGTACATTTTTATTGCTTGATTATTCAGTAATTAAATAGCTCGGACCTAAGAACACTTTATCATGCGATTAATAAATTATTGTTACCGCCCTCTGACAACGTTCAAAGGTTATATATTTAACAAGTAAAATGCATTGCATCAGTCTTTGTTTGTGTGTACACCATTAATTATAGTTGCAATGTTCTTATCTTAACGGTATAGACGTAAATTGAGTATTAATTGCTTTTTTAAAGTTTGTGTTATCTTGTTTTTGAACATCTACTATCTTTTGATTATACAGAGCTTTCGAGCTTAACTTTAGCTCATTTTTCTAATGTGAACGATCAGGAGGGAAATCGGTGAGGAGTTCCTCAATAGTGCGTAGTAAAAATTCCTATATACGTATGAAGGGCAAAAAGGGCCATCACTTTATATGTACACAGTGATTTTTCTTCTATACATGCATATTTCATAATTAATTGCATCATGTGCCGAATTCTTAAATTACGAGATTTGGCCAAACAAAATAAATATTTCTAACATCAATTAATGTGAGATAATAACTAGTATACAGATAATTTTTATTTTAAGTATGTATGTGCATACGCTTTTTTAAAGTTTAATATAAAGCTGTAAAGTGTTTTCCACTGCCAAATTAAGCGTGAAATAAAATTTTGAGTTCAGAAAAGCCTGAAAATTTGGTTTGGTCGTTTCGTGAAGCAGAGCGGCTAAACAATTTATTTAATCAAATTTTCAGGCTTTCCTAAACTCGAAATTTTACTTCATGTGCCACACGTATAAAACACTGAAATTATTAAAATATTGTAATCAAGTGATCTTCACTTCAAATGGGTGTCTTATACGCATGGCGCATGAAGTAAAATTTGGAGTTTAGTAAAGCCTGAAAATTTAGTTTGGTTGTTCCACTTCAAGAATTTTTGATTTAAATATACATATGCATACGATTTTTTAAAAAGAGTATAATTTGTAGCATAAAACGAGTGTTCTTCACTCCCAGAGTAAGCATGGAGCAAAATTTTGAATTTAGAAAAACCTGGCAATTTGGTTTAGTCGCTCCGTAAAGCAGAGCGGCCAAACCAAGATTTCAGACTTTTCTAAACTCAAAATTTTGCCTTATGCTCCACGCGTATTAAACACCGAAAATAATAAAATATTGTGATGAACTAAACTTTACTTGCAGTAAGTGTCTTATACGCGTGGCGCATGAAGTAAAATTTCGAGTTTAGAAAAGCCTGAAAATTGGTTTAGCCGTTCTGCTTCGCTGAACCGAATTTTAAGAGGCCTCATAACATGGATTTGCCGACGAAGTAAGCATTTGTAGAATTTTATTTCATGTTAAACCGAGGAGTGTTCCCACTTGTTAGTGACAACTGAACTGAACAACTTTATTAAGACAACGTATGCCTTAAAATGTAAAGGTATAAATTACTGATTTGACATATTTTATTTTCAACAAGGCTCAAATATTCAAGATTTATTTCAATGACCGGAAAAATAAAAATCCCTTCAAATTTCTAATTTCTTTGCAAAATATAAATAATAATTAAAATCAAGTAAGCTACTAAATTTATAGTGTTGTATACTTGCATCATCAGATAATCAAAATACCTACATTCTTATGCTTATTGTTAATGATGAATTTTAATTATTCTTTTTAAACATACAAGATGCTTTCATTAAAAAGATGACATGAGAAAGCAGTACTCATTCATTCGAAAAAAAAAAAAACAATAAATTTTGGTAATTGAATATGTATCAGCCTCACAATAGATTACCATGCGTACTTTTGTGGTTCGCTTCAAGGCAAATTGGATGTGGGCGATTCTAATAACTGAAAATGTTAGTTGTCTACTCGCACTAGACTTAACATTAATTTCACGCTTGTTAGATTTTTCTTACTGCCAGCCGCACGGCGTGTAATTCAAACAATTTTTCACTGAATTAAACATAATTTATATTGCATTTATGTATTATCACACACGTAATAGATTACAAATTAATTAATTACTAAAATCTAATCACATGTAGTTTATTGCGAGCGTGAAAATGTCTACTACGTTCAATTTTCAAGTTTGCAATAATAAATTTCAGTATAGACTTTTTGTAAATTTTAAAAACAATCATTTATAAGATATTATAAACAATAAATAATCTTGTCATTGGCGTCTATAGAGCATTATATGGTGTAGCTATCGAAATTTCTTAATAATAATCATGAAATCAAGTTTGTTATATCCACCTCTTCAAGTCAATATTAAATTCATTAGTGTCGAAAAAATTAAATTTAACTTGAATCCAATTTTAATTATTAACAATACGTGAAATTTTTGTACATATTTTTCTGAATCACCTTGTATAATTATTACAGCAAGAGCATTAGAAAGGAGAAACAATAATCCATGTATAATGTGTTAGGACGCCGTGAGCTATTTATGTGTTTAATGAAAAAGCTTATTTACCATCATTAAAATCGTATTAACAAATGTTATTAAGTCTGTAGATAGGAAACCAACACGCAATATGAAGCATGATAAAACTGTTGTTAACGTCTTTAGCTGCAGTGTAACATGTTAACTTCTTATTAGGTCACATACATACATTTCAAGACAAGAAATAATTATTGTTGGCTATTCATAGACAATATTTTATAGGAACAAAGGAATATGTTATTTGTAATTAGGGTCAAGTTCATTATTTTTTTTGTTATCGGGTCTATATAAACAAGATATATCAAATACATGTATACAAACATAAAAGTTTTTTACCATAGCCGATTCTTTTGAAATTGTATAATATGAGCATTTACATCCATTTAATTTTTTTTTCGATTTAGTAGTAAACAAGTATAGTTTATTTTAATGAAATAGATATTTAGTATATTTAGTGTTTTAGCACTAATGCATAGTAGTGATGGGCGTTAACAAATGATTTCAATAATCGAATTATCCGCACTTGAATAATCTAGATTATCGATGCGATTTGCATGATAATTCGAATAATCATTTGAATCATCGTTCGAATGATCATTAAAATGATGATTCGAATAATCATATGAATGATCATTCAAATGATCGTTCGAATGATGACTCAGATAATAAATCGAATGATCCATCGAATCATTATTCGAATAATCAATCAAGTTATTATTCAAATTATTATTCGAATCATCAATTAAACAGTCCTATTACCTATCTATCCATACTTTTTTTCTTCGAATTTCGCAAAATACAAAATTTATAACTTTAACTAACATTTTGTATCTATTAAGGGCTAACATTTCCCTAGAAGTGCTCAAGAATGTCAATAAACATTATTGTAAACTAAATTCACGTATTCTATTAATTAATTATTGTTCCTCCATAATTATAAAATAGGTTACATATAATTACACAGGCCTACGGTGGATTTGGTGCCGGAAAGACTGATACGGTTTTTGAGTACACTTATCATGCAAATTGTAACTGAATAACCACAATTGTTTGTACCTATTACCATTTATTTCAATATTAGACACAGAGAAAACTTCGATTTTACGATTCCTTTGTCAAGATTTATGACGACAGTCTAGCATGATTCCCTAGCAATAATCAGCCATCATGTGCTTATCCCAATAGCATTAGTACCTTGTTTCCAAATTTTGTTAGGTCTTTTTACAGCCTCTCCTATTGTTCCTCACTGTAAGAGCCAAGGCTTTCGGGAAATTTGTCTAAATGGCTGTGAAGTGAGTGGACTTGATGGCTCATATTACACCAGGGCTTTATGTAACTTTTCAACATGCTTTGCACTAGTGTAGGATAGTTTTCAGGTTTGTGATTTTCTAAAAAAAAATTGACGAGATCGACAAAAGAAATCTAAGCTAACAATTCTAAAAAAATCGCGAAATGCACAAAATTATTATTATTGATCAAAGCCTGATCTGAGGTCCGTCGAAAGATTGACCCACGTATATAAACTTTGCGTAACTTCTGTCCCAGTAAAAAAGTTAATGTTTGTTTCGATGTACCCACCATCTTAAATATGTGTTACATATTTTGCAAATACAATTTGAAGCTCACCGTATGTCAGTGTCATCAATTTTGTAGTTAAAGTAAGTACGCATTTTGCACTTATTCAGTTTTAAATCACGCAATAATAAAACTAAACATTTTACACAACTGTTCACAAGAAAATATAAATAATGCTGGTAGGTAGACAACTGTATGTAGTATTGAAACTTCTATGACACTAAAAGTATTACTAGGTCTTGTGCAATAGAAATATACTTTAATTTCAACTGCACCATTTTTTTGTAATAAATTATGTAGACCTGTATTATCATATATGCAAATATTTAAATGATCGTTAGAAAAATGATTCATACAAGGTGTTTTTCTTTTGAGTATACGCATCTTAATTATATTCTGTAAATCTTCAAATATTCGTCGTTTTTATAAAAGAGATCGATTTGAAGATTTTAACAAGTTTTTTCCACTCCCAAGTTAAGCATGAAGTAAAATTTCGAGTTTAGAGAAGTCTGAAAATTTGGTTTGATCGCGTAGCGAAACAGAGCGACCAAACCAAATTTTCAGGCTTTTCTAAACTCGAAATTTTACTTTATGCGCCACGCGTACAGAACACTGAAATATTGTGAAATTAAAAATATACTGCTGAATCAATATCAAAAATATACTGTTAAACAAGAAGCCACCACTGATATGACATTAAAAATATAAGAAGAACAGTTAAAAGCCTTGTTAAATCTATTGAAACCATTTTTTTGTTGTTAAGTGCAAGTTTACATATGCAGGTGTGTATGTAATATCAACGATTTGAATATAATGAAAAGAAGGAAGAAACTGGATTCCATGTATGATGAAACAAAGACGGGCGCAACTGAAAAAGAATATAGAAACCTGTTGTGTGCACACCTGTCCCCCAAGAAAGTGACTCCTGATGTCGTTATGGATGGCTCGTTTGCCCCAACAAAATGTATTCCCATCAAATAGCCCCCGGACGGATCCGAATAAATAACCATATCCGTATAAATTACGAAGGTGTCGTTTAAATAGCGCTTAAAACGATATCACGACTTGGTCCTGATTATAATCAAAAGATGGATGCTAATCACTTCGGACCATGTTCAAATAACCCGCTATAATTTATGGATGCCGGGAATTTCTCGATATCACAAATAAGAGATGTTTTCACTAGATATAAAATCTCGGACTTTGTTTTATTGTAGTCTTTGTGTATCGCCGGCACTTGCTTATGAATTGTTTCCACTCTGCTTTAATTAACCTACTCGTTAAGCATAATCCGGAGCTCTTTTGATCATCCCAATTAAAACTTTTATTTCATTCATAATTGATTTTATAATGCTTTATAATCTACGAGGATTGTTGGAAATACTCTTGCCTTGAAGGTGGCTAACGGATTAAATAAGACATGCTTTAATTGCGTAATGATTATTATACTCATTTGTTTAAGTAAGCATGTAATTTAGATACGAATCTTTTTCAAATAAAATATTGATCTTAATATTTGTAACAATATCAGAAAAATTTTCCAAATTGAAAAAGCCTGTCGATGAATGGGTGATGTACATTTGAAACGTTGGTATTTTTGCAGAGTCTGTGAAAGAATTCGTTAAAAGAATTGTAGTTTCTACTAAGATTTAAAGCAACAAATATTTTTGTAGCCCTTAGGGAAGAATCGGGTCTTCTTTCTCGTATCAATATTCTTTACTTTTATTTCGCATCTGTAACTCCACGTTTAGCACCTATTTCAGTTTGATTCTTGCTATGTAGTTATACTCAAATGAAAAATATGCTGCATGACTTCTATTCCTGCTCTAAATATTGTCTTAGTATCGGAATACCCTATACAAATGAGAACATGTTTACATCGATAAAAAAACGTATTAATCCAGTTCGAGGATGCGACATACGGCTAATACCTTTCAAATAACCATTTAAGAGGCCCATTAAACGGTCCCAGGCAAGGTTTCGGAACACCTTATTCGCTTTTTATTGTTCTTTCATCTTCAGCTGTCTTGATATGTCATCACGCGATCCTAATATACCCCCACATTCCTCATTTAATAATTTACAGAACACTTTTTCTAACTTGTTCAGATTCCACTTGTAAAATAATTTACACAAAACAACGTGTAAGTTTTTGTTACTTATTTTAACAAAGACAAGAAATAGGCTTGTTTTTACTTTAGAATAAGGAAGACAAGAAAGTGTATGCTGTGTAATCCAGAAAATTACACGGACATCATTCCTGACTAAGTGCGACGAAATTATACCTCACGCCGCGTATAATAAACACAATTTACTTAATTGGGGGCTACAAACATTTTTACCTACCTTTCAACGCTGTGATGAAATTTTAATAAGACTGAAATTATCCTCCAAACTACCATAACCCTAACTATACGATCATATTTTTTGGCGAAAATGATTTTAATACCATATTTTCAGGTGTTAATTACAGCTATTTCTGTGGTCCCAGCGTAAACATGAAATGTTTATCGATATTACAATGATATTAGTACTAATTGTATGGTATTTACTGTTCTAGCTCTTCAAATTGCTGGTGGTTACAATACAATTTACATTCGTCCGTCGACGTTGATAAATTTTCTTTTAATTTGCAGCGTGTTTGGTTTTTGTTCGGGGAAGTGTAATTTGTTTTCATTTGGGTTATGTTGAGCAAAACACCTAGGATTTAATTAAATCATAAATTACGTAAATATTCCTCTTTCGGAAATGCAAGCAGTCTTTATATATTATCGATTTCTACTTAATAAAAATGAGTACACCCTGGTTAGCAGATTTTAAAGGAATAAACCAAAATTTCAACTTACGTTGTTAATTGAAGTCCAAATTTTAAGGCACGCAGTTCACGGAATAGCTCATATATTATATATATATATATAATATAAAACTAAAAATCGAGCTGAGTTGGCTATGAATGAAAATCGTTCATATCTAAACAGTATATTTTGGACTTTACAAATATTTCAGTGATATATTTTTCGAAATTTGTTTAAATGCTAAGGATTTTCTAAACAAATAAATTTACTTTATGCTTACTCCAAAAGTAGAAACACTCAGAGAGTTTTCAAAATCATTTAATATGTATAATCATACAGGACATTATTCTTTTAAGTATACATATGCGTACGCTTTTTTTAAAATAGTATAATTTGAAGCGTTAAACAAATGTTTTTCACTTCTATATTAAGCATAAGGGAAAATTTGGAGTTTACATTTTTTCAACTTTAAGGTCAACATTGAAAGTCTTCAATTGAAAATATTCCAACATTATATCTTTACAGTTTTAAAGAATTTAATGTATGTACGCATTTCAAATAAACAATAATTCAAGAATAATTCGAATAAAAAACTATTTGAATTCGAGATTATAAGTTTACGCTTCTTATATATATTTTTTAAATGTTTTTACTATCTCTGACATGGAGAATAAATTCGGTGCCTTTATAAATATACGAATGGTCTATATGAGAAAAAATTTTCCAATTAAAAATTAAGTAATAAATAAAAGTAAATCTAATGTTACGCTTAACACTAAGGAAATACTAGAATGTCGAAACGAAATAAATATATCTAACGTTATATCTCAATATTTACCAGCAGTAAAATCCAAATTTAAATATCTTAAAACTAAATGTAACCAATTACTTATTGCTGAACAAAATAAACTGTATGAACTAAAGCCAAACAATTCAAAGAACAAATCAAAAACATATTGGAAAATAATCACGGATATCATAGCAAATAGACAAAACAACATAAAATTGCCAGCATCATGTAATTTATCGATTTAAGTAAATGATTTAAATATATTTTTTTACTGAAGAATCGTCCAAATTACGACTATCAAAAAATATTCCAATTAATAATATTAGTAGATTTACATATACGATTCCCTACCTTGATAAGGAGTTTAAAATTGAACCTGTCACGGAATCCGAAATCATTAATATATTTAAGTGTTTTGAAAACAAAACCTCGCGCGAGTCCGATGGAATACCAGTAACAATAGTAAAAACATGCATAAATACTACAGGGCTTTCATTAATTCCCGAACCCCACGTGACTAAATTTAAAATTGCCGCGTAAATTATTGTATTTGTACGTTGGAGGCTTTGAAAAAAGTAACCAAACGTTACTAAAGTCAAATTTGACATAAACGTTTATGCGCGGTGCATCGTTAAACCAACCTTTGAGATCTTACAAGATTCGCCCGGAATTTTCAGGTAAGCAAAAATTGTTTAATTATTCTGAAACATTGAGTTTTATTTCTATTTATTTTGCAGAGTCAATTTGCTAGGATAAGCAAATACTGCGAAAATGGTATTTACAACGGAGCAAGACGCGTTTATTTTGATGGCACATTTTCGTAGTGCTTCACGTAATATTGACGGCAACTGGAGTTATTCTCTGCAGTCTTGCATTGAGCAGTTTCATGAAGAATTTCCAGATGCGGTAATTGCGTATGATACTTTAAAACATCATAAGCAAGTTCTTATTAAAAGATATGAAAACAAACATTGCATTTGCAAAGGAAAATCGACTGGTAGACCGACAGTCTTAACTAATGATGTTGTCGAAGATATTCGAGTGAGGATGGAACGAAGTCCTAAGAAATCCGTACCGAAATTGGCAGCCCAATCAGGTAAAACAAATCCTATTGTTTTGGGTTTTTATATTTAAAAATTCCAGTATAAATTAACCGTGAATTAATAATGTGCTTCTTTATAGGACTCTCTGTTGGAACCTGCCATAAAGCACTCACAAAATCACTAAATATGCATCCTTACAAAGTCTCAGTAGTTACATCCACCAGACTTTATTCAGCGAGTACGATATTGCCAGTGGTTTAATGAACAGTTAAATAATGATGACGTACTTGATCTTACGTTTTTTTTTCTGATGAAGCGTGGATACATTTATCTGGGTACGTGAACAGCTAAAATTACAGGACACGGGCGACAGAAAATCCCCATGTATTGGAGGAAACACCTCTGCATCCCCAAAAGCTAGGAATTTGGATAGCTATGTCTAGGAGAAGGATAATTGGCCCAATATTTTTTAGAGAAACTATCACTGCTGAACGGTATCGGTTAATTTTAGAAGAAGCTATTGGACAAATGAACGACGATGAGCTTCGATTGGGCTATTTTCAGCAAGATGGGGCCACAGCACATACTGCAAATGCAACCATTCGGTATTTAGCTGAATTTTATGAAAACAGAATAATTAGTAAAGGTGTGTGGCCTCCTCGCAGTCCAGACTTGACACCTTTAGATTATTATCTATTTGGTCGAATAAAAAGTAATATCTTCAAAAATAGGATCCATACTCTCGAAAATTTAGAAGTAGCAATTATGCAAGAGGTACAAAATATCACCGAAAATGAACTCCATCATGTGTTTGATAATATGCGGCGTAGGATAAATTTATGTGTAAGAGAAGAAGGAGGACATATAGAACACTTATTATAATTTTTTTTGAATTTTAAGCTATTAATCTTTTTAGTTATTAGGTTTAATATTTGTTGTTTCTTTATTTGTTGTTAACTTTGTATGTTCTGTTCGTGTTTAAGAAAAAAAATTAATAAAAATTAGTTACATTTTTGAAGATGAGCCTATTTTTTAATCATTTTAAATATAATATTTTCAGTCGTAATAAAAATACGCCGGCGAATAAATATTTTTAAATCTAGGGAATTTTTGTGTGAGCCATACCACCTTGTACATTTGGTTGCCTATTATTTTTGGTCACGTGGGGTTCGGGAATTAATGAAAGCCCGGTATAATTAAACCACTAGAACATATTTTCAACGAATCGTTTCAGTCTGGCAACTTTTTAAACTATTTACAGTTGTCAATTGTCACAATTTTTAAAAAGTTTTTTAGAATTACGGACCCATTAGTGTTCTATCCATATTCTCAAAAATATTGGGATCACTTATGACCAATAGATTTATTCATTTTTTTAAAAGTAATGATTTATTCTCTAACGAATATCAACACGGCTTCATGTCTGGTAGATGTGTTGAAACAGCATTATTTGATTTTCTAAATACAATCTTTAACAACTTAGACAAAAATAACCTTGCTTTTGGTATGTTCTTCGATCTGTCCAAGGCATTTGATACCATAAATTATGATATCCTATTACTTAAGCTTAATCTTTACGCAGTTCGCGGAATAGCTCATATATGGTTTAAATCATATCTAACGTCTCGAAGGCAATCTGGTAAAGTCAAAAGTAATAGTGATGAGGTTTTATTAAGTGTCTTGGATGTGACCATGGCAGTACCTCAAGGCAGTATTCTGGGCCTTCTGCTATTCAATATTTTTACAAACGACATGAACAACATAAATGAATAATCTCATCTGGTGAGTTATGCAGATGATACGAACCTGGTATTAGAAGAGTCTTTATTTACCGATGTAAAATCTATAATCGGTATTTCCATGACTTACAAAATTGGTTTACAGACAATAAATTATTACTTGATAATGAAAACACTAATTGTATGCTTTTTAAAGTTACAAATCAAATGGAAACACGAAACCATATAACAGTGAATGATAAACAATATAGTTTTACCAATGCCACGAAATGTCTTAGTATTACAATACATGAAAATTTAAGCTTTATTAGACATATTGAAGCGCTTTCTTTTAAGGGGGTATTACCGTTGGTGGACCCTGTTTTTAGGCTTTTGTAAACATTTTTTTTCGGGGTTAATTAAACACCGACAAGACTGGAGTTTTTTGGGTTTTATTAAGTCAATGTTGATCTATAAAATCTGAATTTTTCACCCGCTTCCGGCGACTGGGTTCCGAGAAAAGTCGGGTCAACTGCACCAATGTTATCCGGGAATTGCTCCACGGCTGGAAACGATTTGTCGTGTGGGTTATCTGAAACACAAAATGGGTTTCGGTCCTTTAATCTATATTGAATTCTCTTGGGATTGGACCAGTTTGGCTTCAAAATATTGAAAATTGCCATAATGGTGGCCATCTGAAAAAAAAAGTTATTTTTTACCCCTTTTTTTAGACTTTGAGGCTGACGGAAAAATACTTAATATCGATCAATTGGCTTCAGAGTGGTCCAATCCCAGGGCAATAATGTTCTTAATCAAAATCCCAAAGCCCAAGTCGATCCGTCCCATTTTCGGGTTTCGAGAAAAACGCGTTTGAAGTTTTCAAACGATTTTAAACTGGTTTCCGGTGTCTTACCTTTAGTCTGCGATGCCGGGCCCGTACATCAGGCCTTCCTCCTCCTCGTAGAAGGCGTCTTACAGAAGTCTGTCGCTCCGGTGTCGCTGCAGAGCCTCAATCGCCGCCGGAGACAAGTGCAGCTCCGCCCTCCTCTCGCGGTCTGCGTCAGTTTCGGCAGCAAAAGCTCTGCATTGGAGACCAACCCGGATCCCCAGCGTCGTCATCGTCTTCAACACTGCTTTGTAGCCTTCATTGAAGACGCTGGTGGCCAGGAAGGTCGCCACAGCCACGGTCTTGGCACCGCAGTTGACGTGTTTCGGAGTTAGCTTCCACACACACGCATTCAAACTTTCATTTGAGTTCTGGGTGTTTCCACCAAGGCACCGGTTCAACAAATCATCGTTTGAAAGTGATTCATAGATCGGGAGAAGAATCTCTTGAACTTTGTCTGCAAGCGGAGGAGCGTGTTTAAATTTCTCCAGTGTACCGTTAGTTTTTGCCACCTGCCACTGACACCAGCTGCGGCTGCCTGCTGGGCAATTGTCATGTTGCGGGTTTTGGTCGGTGGAACATTTGTGCAAAAACGTAGCCCAAATTGCCTTCTTCATGTCGCCTGCGGAATTAGGATGACGTCGAATAGCTAAGCCGTAATATATTGTGAGTTGCTTGATCAAACCGTCCGTCAGTTTACCTGGTCCTTTTCCGCCAACGACTTTGTTCTGCTTTTTGGCCGCACGTAGTCTGGTTCCCATACGCTTTTGGACGTGCCCGACACACTCTCTCTTCTCTACAGTTAAGTCGGGGTAGGGATCCATATCCAAGAGGGATTTGAACGTCTTTGTGTCTCCGTCACCAATGTAGTACCTGTACTTGACTCCATGCAACTCCTCGGATCTGCCAAACATCTCCAGAACTGCGTCGACTTCCATTTTCCTGAACTGCCTTGATGATTGATCGAACATGTCTCCTGATGAATCTCCTGCCATTCTTCGTACTCAGGTGAACCCACAGCGCCTTTTTTCAAATTGCACCCCTGGCAAAATGCTGACTTGATGACGACATCGACAACTTTCTTGGAATAAATCCCTATCAGTGAGCAAATGCCGTACAATGATGAGAAGCCGCGCTTTTTCCATGAGCCGTCGCCTGACACTGACAGATGCGTAGGTTCATTTCCGTGTTCCCGGTTTTTCGCGATTTCTTCTCGAACTGCTTTACTGCGAACGTAGTCAAAAACGGCCTTCGACGCGGAATAAAGATTATCCAGAAACGCGTAGTACGTGGAATTACCGAAGCCCGTTGATAAGTCCATCAGCCCGCAGAAAACGTTGACTCCTCGCTGTCCCAAGCCAAGCAGACGCATCGCGAACATCAGACGTCGATTGACTTCATACGCGCCATTTATCAAGGGACAAGACGCGGCAGAACTGGTATACCGGGGGCACTTGCAGATGATTTCCAACTTGAATCCGAGGCCTCGCGTTGCAGTCTGAGAGAACGAGACGTCACCATCGCAGGATTTGCACTTCAGGTGGAGTGACAAGAAGTTGAACACCAACAAAAAGTTCAGCAGCACGTAGGAACTGCTGGGGTCTACCGAAATATCGTCGTCGGTGTCGTGTAACTTTTCCGCCGACGTGCTCGCGTAGGAAGTGTCATTTTCCTTCGTGTGCTGGTTCACCGAAAACCGTCTTCTTTTCCTCTTTACGAAAAGCCTTTCCGTGGCATTTTCGAGGTTATGAATGCACGCTGGACCGAATTCACTAAAAGCGTCGGTAAATCGATGTGACAGAAACTATTATACCTGCGGCGCCATATCAGCCCGACCGCAAAGCTACGCGCTCGGGTCGTTTTCAGGCTGGTGAATTGCATTCTTAAACATGCGAAAAACTTATGAAGGACTTTGCCGATGTTCAAATGGCTTCGGGGCATTAAAGTACACATTATAAGGTATCCAAAAATGCAAAAATTGAAAAAGTGATTTTTTCAATTTTACCAACGGTAATACCGCCTTAAACTAAATGAAGCTTGCTAGGGGCTATGAGTACTTTCAAGGTATTCCAATTTAAAAATTGTACGAACTTTTTATTTTTCCTACTTTAATTCAAATATGATATATGCTATAATATTTTGGAGCAACAAAGTCAATCTTGAAAGAACATTTTTAATTCAAAAAAACAAACACTGAGAATTAATTCCAACATAAATTACATTAAGAGCTGTAAAGGTTTTTTTTAGGAAAAACAAAAAACTTACATGTACTGCAGTATATATTTTTGAATGTATGAAATTTACGTGGAAACAAAATCACTCATTTGAAGATTTTAGATTGAAAAATATGCATAACACAAGGCACGGCATTGTATTTAAATATCCTTATCATAAACTGGCGTTCACTGAAAAAACTTTATGGTCGTATAAAAATACACAATCATTTGCCAAAGCATATAAAAAATTGTGTAATTCAAATACACCGCCAGATATTGAATTTTATAATGAAATATTTAAAATTTTATTTGATTTCTTACAACGCATTATCAAACTATATGTAATATTTAGGTCAAATTCTCTTTAAACACACTAACAAATAAAAATGAAAAATAAGGAGAAATTATAAGAAATTAGAAATGAAAAGTACTTGCATTAAAACTATTGTCTTAGGCCATCTATAGACGCGTTTCGAGATTTATCTTTCTTCAGTATAGCTTTGCTTATGACTTTTTAAAAAAAGATATTTAGGAATAAAAATAAAATAAACTTACTTGGAAATAGTGTTGTGTATGGAATGAACATGTACATAGAAATGGATTAGGTGATAAATATGTTCGGTATTCATAGGTAAAAAGGGAATAATTCCTAATTATGTAGAAGAATGTTAACATTTCATTATTTCTGTATTAATTGATAAAATTAATGAGTATTGTAGGTTTCATTATTTTACAATTTATTAATTATAATATTCCTGAAAATTAAGCTCTCGTGATTTATAATGCAATTATACAGACTTCAGTTAAGCCTTTGTTCTAGTTAATAATTTAAAGTAAATTACTAAATACGTGAGTCGATCTAATATAAAGAAGCCCTTGTCTTTTAAGCGTTGGAAATGGTATTTACTTGTGATTTGGCCGTTGACGTCTTTAGATTGTAATGCCTAGAGTTAACAAACCGTACCAAGTGGCTTGTTCTATCCTTTTTTAGTATCTGTAACAATACATGTGAATAGTGGGCCTGTCACATTTGCACAACGCCTAATTCTAAAGTTCCTCACCCGTGAAAACATGAAACCAGTCGAAATTTGCGACAGACTGTAGGTCTAGTTTGGGAAATATATCAGTTCATGGAAAAAGTTTTTAAAGAAGATTTAGTGCATCGAAACCAAGTGAAAAGCAAAAGCTAAGGGAAACCTGTGAAAGCCAAAATTCGATTGTCTGAGTTGGCCATATTTTTTTTTTAGCCTGAAGAGGGGTCCTCCTGATGGATTTCTTACGCAGACGTTGAACCAACAACTCAATTTGCTACTGCTACCTTCTGGGTCAAGCTAGGCTTCAGGACCGACACAGAAGACGAGATTGTCCCATCTGTAAAGTATTGTTCCTCCTTCACAGTGCATAGGCCCTATAGATAAGCTATATGGCAGCAAACATTTTAGTACTGACAATACTTATATTAAACTCCTAATATTATTGATCTCTGTCTAGCAGGTATACCGTAAAATCTAGAGTATAATACTTTTTTTCCCTTTCAGTCCACAACAAATTAAGGTGCGTATTATACTCGTTTAGAAAAATTAATGAATTACAAAATTTGTTATAGCAAATTTTTTCCGAATATTTCGCGCAAAATCAAGCATGTATATTATTTAGGATGTGTGTATTATAGTCAAGATTTTACGGTAATTTTTTAGAAAAAAATATAAAACCTACTACTATTTGCAATACCACCAACAAAGATTATTATTATCACACAGTACGCAATAAAATTAAATTTCTATTAGTTGGGTTCGGCGAAACAAACTGCGTTTTGCATAATTCACCGTGACTTTCTAAATTGATACGTGCAGACAGGTATTAATTTCCGTTTAGTTGCTGAATTTTTATGTAAATTTTCCTGTGTATGTATACATATTTTTTTTTTTTGCAAACCCGCCCGGATGTCGATCCTGGAAATGCAAATGCACTTCGTGTGCAATTCATTGCGCAGGCAAAAAATTATTAGGGACGGGTGTTTCCAGAAGTAATTAATTTGCTTTTAAATAAATAGATGGTTTCAATATTTAAATTTTATGAATTAATAATTTAGTGAATAAAATACCAATGTTAATATTTATTTAGCATTACATTTCTTTAAATTTCTGAGTGTTGTACTCTTGTTAGACTGAATTTTATCTGTGAATAAACATATATTATTTCTTAAAATTTGAATAAAAAATATAAATACTGGAAAAAAATTATTCGTCTAAGACCTACTGAAATTAAAGTGAGATAATAAAAAGTAAGACAGACGTTTAACTATATTAATCTGGTAATTCCCAAACATATAAGTAAAGATTATCTTCTGGCTAACTTAATTACTCAATAATCTGAAACCATAACTTATTTACCATTGCAGAAGAAACGATTAATTTAATTTTAAATTCATGCTAGAAAAAATAAATTATTTACGACCGCATAAATAACCATAAATACGCCATGTTAAGTGATACGACTCTCAGAAGTCTCTGCAAACCTCCATTGCTTAATCTAAGAATCAGGCTCGTTGTTCACTGATTTCCCTCTTTCTCTCCTTTTGTTAACCTTTTCAATATGCAAATCACGCCCCGACCCTCTCTGTAAGAATCCAGCATCGGTAAATTGTTTGTTTTATCAAATTTTACCAATACCGTGCAAGAAATTTTTTTTGTGTGTAGAGATAATTCGTGCATATTGTTTAAGCGAAATTAAATATTAAAAGTACCCGAGCCGACGGCGAGTTTATCTTCTCTTCGGGGGAAACTTTAGATAACTAAATTAATGTTGAATTTCCAATTTGGAAACGGAAACTTTTGCAAATATTTGGGCGGGAGGGTATTGTTGTGTTTTTGCGATTATAAATTACTTTGGGGGAACTTTTATAACTTGAGGAAATATATACTAATTTGTATACAAGATAAAAAACATATACAGGAAGTTTTTCTTTTCAGTATACATACCCCAATATACTTTGCCCTGTACATGTTAAAATATCCGTCTTGTTTTAAAAGACTTCAAATTGTAATTTTAAACGGTTGTTTTCCATTCCCAGTTTAACCATGAAGTGAAATTTCGAATTTCGAAAAGCCTGAACGTTTGGATTTTAATCAAATTCAAAATTTAGTCTTTTCTAAACTATTATACAATGATTTCAAGTAAAATTCAAAGTATAGTACTAAAGATCTATATCTTTAACATTACAATATTTCAGTGTTTAATAAGCGTGGCGCATAAAGAAAAATTTCGAGTTTAGAAAAGCCTGAGTTTGGATTTGGACCAAATCCAAACGTTTAGGCTATTTTAAACTCAAAATTTTACTTCATGCTTAATCTAGGAATTGAAAACATTCATTTATAGCTTCATTATGAGCTATGTTCAAAAACAACGAGTTTCTAAAGATTTACAGCGTATGCATATGTATACCTAAAAGAAAATTGCCCTGTATATACAAATGTGAGTAATTATTCCATTTTCAGTCCCTCTATAAATCATCTCTACTTTTTATTATTTTTGAAATTTTAAGTGTATTAATTAATTAGAAACTTATTTGCAGAATCTCCTTCTGCATATATCTAAAATAATAATTAAACAGATGACCAGAGCTGAGACTATTTCTCATAAAAAGGATTCGAATCACGAATCCGAATCACCAAAATGATTCGAATCACGAATACTTGAATAAAGGATTCGTAAGAGTTAAATATGATTCAAATCAAAGAATCGTGTTTTTTCGAATCACGAATACAAATTTTTTAAGAATAAATTTGATTTTATTATTTTTTTGAAACAATCAACATTTTATTATTGTTACCAGCTGTTGTAACAAAAATATTTAAAACTTAATTATTTATTATTAACACTAAGTATCGTTGACAACAGACTAAATATCTGATTCCGTGTTACTCTGATTAAAGATGTAATTGTGTGTTTTTGAACTTTACTTCAAATCAGTGTTTTGTACGCGTGGCGCATGAAGTAAAATTTCGAGTTTAAAAAGCCTGAATTTGGATTTGAACGCGACGCATCAAAATCGAAACGTTCAGGCTTTTCTAAACTCGAAATTTTACTTCATGCTTAATCTGGGAGTGGAATCACTCGTTGAAAACTTTAAATTGAACTCTTTTATAAAATCGATTAATGCCTCAAAATTACGTAAAATTAATTCACTAAATATCATTCAACCAGGGGAAGTCAGAAAAAAGTCATGGAATTTCATTCAAATTGACCAAACCACTAATAAAGGCGTATTAAATAAATTACGAAATATAACAAAATACACAGAAATTATAAAAAATATCAAAATTATAGACATTTGTTAAGAATCCTGAAACAATAAAAAAATAAATCAATTTTACCACAGCATAGGGAAAAAAAATCATAGAACTGCGTACGGTGGCAATAATCCTTTGTTCAGATTAATGCATTCGGCCACTGCTTGCTCTCATCCCCGAATTTCGATCCATTTGCGAACAATTTCTTATGTTTTCGAAGAGCACTGGTGGTCATTAATCTGGATAAAACTTTTTAAGATTATGTTAGAATTAGCAATGTAGTTATCATAACGTATGTGCGTAGTCATTCTGCGGCTCTTAAACTTTTGTTATTTCTTATTTTGTATTATTTCAATGTTAAAGAGGTATCTCGTGAATAAATAAATAAATAAATAAAAAAGTAATAAGAAATCATGAATATGAATATTTTATCAATTAGTTTTCTTTCAAGTCTAATTAACAATTATCATTATTGTTCTAAATATAAATTAGACAAATTTAGACAATAATAAATTTTATAAATATTGTTTATAATGGGAATAATAATAACAAATTTTCAATATTTTAATTGATAAAACAAACTAGAAATGACAGAAAACTTATAAATTAAACAATATACAAATAATATTTATTCCAAAAGGAAAAATTGAAAAAATTATTTAAATCAACTTAATCAGCAAACAATTGTCAATATTGACAAATTCTAGAATAATACGACGTCAAAAATAATACTTAATAATAATCAAAAAACAAAATTAAAAAAAAAACTTGGAAAAAAACAAATAGGACCAAAATTGACAAAATCTTTATTTTCGGTAACTTTGTTCTCTTTATATGTATTATTCTTTTGTTAGTTATCTTTTTGTTATTTTGGAATATTCATGTATATGTTATTGATTTTCATTTGTTTGACTATTTTTTTATCATTTTGACGATTTTCAAAAAAATGACAAAAATCATAAACTTTCAATAGAATTGTCAATATAAACATTGTTAATTGTGTTTTAATGTATATTTTATATTTTTAGTTGTACAATGTTATGTATTTTTAAATGTTCTCCGTTAACTGAATAAATAAATCAATAGATTGGAAAATATGTGTCAAAATCTTCAAAATCAACAAAAAAGTATAATTACATTTGTTCCAAATTCTACATTTTTTTTATTTTGTAATAAATGGATAAAATTCAATCGTACCCAGAAAACATCAATATTAAAAACCAATATCTTAAAAATTACAAGTTATAAATTTAATAACATATTTTGATTTCATATAAACTCTATAAAAGCAGCACACGATTATTAAAATTAAAAAAATATTCAAAATTGTAAAAACCAACATCAAGCAAATATTTACCAAATGAAAATATGAAACTAAATCATTTTTAGTTTTCTACAGAATAAAAAACACATCAATAATGGCCAAAATTAACAAAAACATAAAAATAATTGACAAAGTTAATAATAAACAATACAAAAAGTAATAAAATATATGACATCAAAAAATTGATAAACTATATGATATTATTAAATTTGTCAAAATTACCAAGCATTATGAAAATTACAAAGGACGTAAAAATGTATAAAACCAGCTTCTTCAATATTGACAAAAACAATGAAAACAACTGAACATAATGAGAGTTTCTCACAGAAGAAAGTTATATTAAAAGGTCAGAGAAAAAATCTTGAATCAGGAAAATGTCGGAAAAATGTATCATTTCAGATTGTGGCTATCATATCAGTTTTACTTCAAATAGGATTAAACAAAATTTTGAGAAGTAGATTATTATTTTTAAAAACATTTTCAGCGAATAAATATTCTTATCAAAGCATTCAGTTTGGAGTTTGGAACGAGCGTTTTCACTCCCAGACTAAGCATGAAGTAAAATTTCGAGTTTAGAAAAGCCCCGTGAAAATTTGTCGAGGGTCGCGCAACGACCCGAGACAAATTTTCACGGGGCTTTTCTATTCAGGCTTTTCTAAACTCGAAATTTTATTTCATGCGCCACGCGTACAAAACACTGATTTGAAGTGAAGTTTAAAAACACACAAATACATCTTTAATGAGAGTAACAGGAAATCAGATATTTAGTCTGTTATCAATGTTCAGTGTTAATAATAATTAATTAGGTTTTGAATATTTTTGCTAAAACAACTGGTAAGGATATATATATATATATTAATGTTTGCAAAAAAATAGTATAATCAAATTTATTCTTAAAAGATTTGTATTCGTGATTCGAAAAAACAGGATTCGAATCATTGATTCGAATCATATTTATTTCTTACGAATCCTTTATTCGAGTATTCGTGATTCGAATCATATTATGTGATTCGGATTCGTGATTCGAATCCTTTCTACCAGGTTTCGTCCCAGCTCTGACACATGCACACAGTGAATTTTTCTTTTAATTAACAAATCCCAATGTATGCGCGGTATATTTTGAAGCAATTATTGCTTTTAGAAAACACTGATTGAAAGCAAAGTTCAAAATATACTGCCTAAGTTTGATTTTACAATAAATAATTTTACAAATATTTATTTTGCTAATTAAATTTTACGCTTTCGAAATTCTGGCAATTTACTTTGGAGTATGTAGATATATTTAAAATAAGAAATCCAAAAGCAAATTGCTTTAGGTGCTTGGAACATTTGTAATATTTATTAAGTTGAGAATAAACTTAAGCAGTGTATTATGTACTTTATTTTAAATGAGTGTTTTATGTGCGTGGGACATCAAATAAAATTTTACTTCATGCTTAATCAAGAAGTGGAAACACTTTTTTCGAAGATACACATTTACTTCTAATTATGTGAGAAAATAATTTAAGAAACCACTTAATAACTTTTCAATAAAATTAAACACTTTAACTTTGTTTATATAAAACAACATTTTTAATTTCGTGACTGCAGTTTCGGCAACACAACTTGCCATTATCAAACAGAGTAATTTAAATTACGGTATGGTACGAATTGTATTTGCAAAGTTGCATTAAAAATGGGGGTATACACTAGATCAACCTGGTCGTTAATTAGGGGAATATCCGGATTAGCGCGGGCTTTCGTATTTACAGGGATTCCAAGAGGTTCATTTTTCGACCCTTTCCGGCATAATGGATAATCCTTAATACATCCTCGCCAAACGAATGGTTTTCACCAATGAGATGTTTGGCGAAATTTGATTTAACCGAAAAGATCGCAGTTGTTCTCTGAGTCGAGTGCTAAAATTACGACCAGATTGACCTATGTATACTCCTTTACAATCGGGACAAACAAGCTTATTAATACCGGATTTACTAAAATTACATTGTTTTGTTTAAAAAAAATGGTTTTCTGTTTTACAAAATGTTTTAAAAGCAATGTTAATATTATGTTTCTTAAGGATGTTTTTAATTTGTAGGCTAATATTGCCAAAATAATTGATACTTTAATAACTTATTATTTAATATTAAATCAAGAACTTTTTAAACTGAAGAATTAATCAAACAAACGTGAAATAACGATTGTTAAATTTAGTATCTATCCACCAGTGCTAATCCGGCAACCGTGATTTCACGTGATTGCAAATAAAATCCATTATTTAGCAAAGTCGTTTGAAAGCCGCTGTGGCTACATTCAAAGTTATTGTGAGTGTTATGTAGATGGCTCTGCCAACGGATTTGCACCGTGCACTATGGATTAAGCTCACATGCAATATCCGCATTTTTCATCCCAAAGTGCTCCCGTGCTTAATTTACGACATATTGCGACCGCATAAATTCATTTAAATTAAAAAAATAAAGATAGCAAAACTTACATGAATTAAACCACAATTATTATTCATTAATTTAAAATAATGCATTTTTAATATTACTAAGGCAAATAATTAACTACAGAAAATACCGCAATTTTAGATATTTGAATATTACTAATTTAAACCAGATTAAAGGTTATATAATTAGGAATAGATCATCCCTACCGCATCAACAAATGCAAAGGCACAAAAAGAAAAGCAATTAATCACTCGGAATAGTTAATTCAACGTACACACTTTCCACCGGTAAAGATAAATGAAGGAAGATTTGATCATCACCGTATTACATTAATCATTCATAAGCATTCCTAATCAATTCCAATTTACGTATCGATTTACATACATACGAGCACTTATCACACTTTTAACACACCTCAAAAGTTACATAAAAATTAAGTTAATCTACTCTGTAATTGATACCATTTTTAGGATACTTTAGGATTTAGATACTTAGTCATAGCGGGTATTGCATGTGAGCTTAATCCTTAAGATTTAAAAGTTTAGTCATAGTTTCAAAACTATGACTAGTTTTATAAATCTTAACCCGCCGTTAATCGCGTGACTACAGTAACGTTTGTTCTTGAGTATTTCTATTGTTATTGTTCCAATAATTCATTATACAGGGCGAGCGTATCGTTGAAATTACCAAAAAAAAAAAAAAATGCAAGTCCCCCTAATAATAATATTGCTCAATTCATTAGTGACCTTGAAATTTCAATTATTAATTGTCTACCTCTAACTGAGAACATTATTTGTTGTGGAGATTTAAATATTGACCTTTCTAAACCTGATAACACTTCATGTTTAATGCTGACCGATCTATTAGACCAGTGGTGGGGAAACTTTTTTTAAGACGGGCCATTTGTAATAACCAGACAATCGTAGCGGGCCAAAGAATAATGCTTAATCGTAGGTAGGTAGTTTTTATGCGGGTCGTCACATTACGAAGTAAGAACGCGTTCAAACATTCTCACGACGGCACTCTTAAACGGGCCGGATTAAACCTTTCCGCGGGCCGGACTTGGCCCGCGGGTCGTAGTTTCCCCATCACTGTATTAGACAGTATAGATATGTTTCAAATTATCAACGAACCAACCCGCATCACGAAGACATCTTCTACACTTATTGATATCATATGTGTTTCAAGTGCCATAAACCTAGTTTCGCAGAATGTTCTTGATTTTCCCAATTCTGATCATGATGCGGTTTTATGCACAATCTCATATAAATCTACTTGCTACGATAGTAACTTAAAAACATTTCGGCCTTTACGTCATATAAATGTAACTCAATTCGATATTGACCTTAATAATATTCCGTTCCATAATATCCTCTTAATGAATGATATAAACGACAAGGTTAAGTTTTTTAATGAGTGCATATTGAATTTATTTGATAAACATGCTCCCCTAAACACGAAAAATATTACAAAAACCTGCTGCCCCTGGTTCACAGACAACATACAATTCATGATTGGTCTGAGAAATAAAGCGAAAACTAAGTTCAGACACTCTAAATCGCCTACTGACTGGAGGTACTATAAATCGTTACGCAATTATACTACTAATGCGATAAGAAATGGAAAGAAAGTATATTTTATTCATGCTCTTAAAAATCTTAACCAGAAACATTTATGGAAAAAACTTCAGTCATTAGATATTAAAAGTATTCGTCCCACTATTCCAGTTTCTGTAGGGAACGCCGAGGAAATTACTAAACACTTTAATGATTGCGTTCCAAAATGTAATAATAACCTGACTGATATTAAAAGTCTCTTCCAAAATAATCATCCGTCAGCTAGACATTTTTCTTTTACTTTGTTAACAAACGATAAGATTCTACGCTATTTATTAGAAATTAAATCTGCATCTTGCGGGTCAGACAATATTAACAAAACTATGATTCGTATGTGTTGTCCTGTTATAATGCCATATATTGTTCATATTTTAAACAGTTGCTTACTTGAATCAGTATTCCCTGACTGCTGGAAGGATTCTATAGTCAAACCAATACCCAAAATATCAAAACCCACTGATTTAAATCATCTGCGTCCGATCAGTATCCTTCCAACTTTATCTAAAATATTGGAGAAAGCTATTAAAGAACAATTGGCCTATTATATGTATGAAAATCAAATTATACCTAATCTGCAGTCAGGTTTCAGAGATGGTTTTAGCTGTGAGACTGCTCTTACCCATATAACTGATGATATACTAACAGCTACAGATAAGGGGAATGTAACTATTTTGGTGTTGTTAGACTATAGCAAAGCATTCGATACAGTGTCTCATGGTATCTTAGACGTTATTTACAGCTATATTGGTCTAGATAGCACAGCAAAACAACTACTGAACAGCTATGCACGGGGACGAAAGCAGCGTACTGAATTCAATAATTCTCGGTCTAGAGCTACACCAATTGTACAAGGTGTGCCTCAAGGATCAGTGCTTGGACCCCTCTTATTTTCTGTTTACACGTGTTCAGTTTTGGAACAACTGAAATATTGTAAGGGTCATATGTACGCCGATGACAGCCAAGTTTATTTTTCTTTCTCTCCGGACGCATACAATAACGCTGAATGTTGTATTAATTCCGACTTAGAAGACATATACAATTTTTCAAATCGATTAAATCTATTGTTAAATCCGGCTAAAACTTCTTTTATGCTATTCGGTAATAATAAAATCTGTAATGAATTAAAAACTAAATTAAATATCAAGATTAATGGAACACAAATTCCCTACAGTGTTTGCAACAAAAACTTAGGAGTATATATCGATAACTCATTTAGATATAAGAAACAAGTAAATAAATACGTTAATCTTGCATACGGAAACCTAAAAAAATTATACCCCCATAGATCTAGTTTACCTATTACGTTAAAATTCTCATTATGTAATGCTTTTGTCCTCTCACTCTATAATCCAGCAATTGATAGAATTACGGAATGTCGTATACAAAATGTACAAAATTCCTGTTTGAGGTTTATTTATGGAATACGTACATTTGAACGAATATCACATAAGCTCACTGATGCGGGTTGGGTAAATATGCGTAGTAGAAGGGACACGCAAGCTGTCATTTTTTATCACAAAATAATGTTTTCTCATAAACCACCATATCTGTTCAATAAACTTAAATTTAGGGAAGATGTTCATACATTAAACACAAGGTTTAAAGGTCTTCTATCACCGCCATTTCATCGCTCTTCTCTTTTTCAACGATCTTTCTCCTATCAAATATGTATATTGTGTATAATACAATCCCGGTCAATTTAAAAAAAAATAAATCTACTGCAATTTAAACGCCAGTATAAGCTTCATTTAAATAGATAATCGTTTTTTTATTTGCAATTATAATGGATCAGTAATATCGTGAAAATGTAAATGTGTTATTTAGTAAGGAAACATTTATTAAATTTATATAATTATATATACTACCTTTAATAGTGTCTAGGTTAAGATGGAAAAACAGTTGGGTATTTCTAACCCGATACTGAATCTCACCTCGTGATTTGTGTACCACGATTTTATAGTTTTTTTTTTTTTCAGAGTACCTTTATGTTACTGAGTATACAAGTAAAGTTATTATTATTATTATTATTATTATTAAATAAAAGTTGTTCAGAATCAAGTTTTTCATAACCTAAAATAATTGCTAAATATGGCGGCCTTGCGTTTAAACCGGAAGTAAACACCAACTTCCTTATTTTAAATAGAACACCCTATATATTTTTACATTTTTGGATTGTTCATTAAAAATAAACAATAGTTTATTTACACAACATTGTGTCTCAGTTCAACCGTTTTCGAGTTATTTAATTTTTTTTTTGATAAATTTCACGATTTCAGAGCTCGACGCCATCAACAATATCTTCAAAACGAAATAAGTCAGAGTTGTGCGGCTTACGGTTTTGGATTCGGGAAGAAATGTAGTATTTGCTTAGGTTTTTGCCATTAGTCAGATTTTCTAAATTGAGCCGAGTCCGTCGACGGTATTCTTCAGTACTTCAAACATGCATAACTTAATTTTTTTAAATAGAACCATCTATCTTGTGACACTTTATCTGATGCGAAATTAAATTTCCTTTTAATTGATACCGGGTTGTTGCCATATCCTTCCAACAGTATTTAGGAAATTTTAGATTTTGTAAAAATTTTAATACATTTCGTATTATCGCGTAAGCCCTGGATACTGATGACGTTTGGTGATTTTGTTTTGACTCGCATGTCCGACAAATATCAGTTTATTTTACATTATTTTGGCGAGATCTTGCAATAAAAATACCGAACATGTTTTCTCAAGAAGAACTGATTGGTATAGTCTACACCTTGGGCAGTGCTGATGGAAATACATTACTTGCTTCAAGAATGTATGCCCAACGTTTTGCCGATCGGAGACATCCAAATTCAACGGCATACGCTACATTTATACTTAATGACTAACTTTCGTATCGTATCGTATCGTATGAAGTAAAACTTGTCACCGATGACAAATTGCATTGGTGCTGTGAATAGCCCCCTAGAAGTTTCCCAGTATAATATAAATAACGAAAACTAAACTACTCCAATCATTAAACCAAATTTTACATTTTAGGTACAAATGGTGTATTCAGACGTTAAAAAGTAGAAATTTTGTTTTTTTTTTTGTTTGTGAAACATCCATCTAATGTGTATTCCAAGGACGGTCGAGTATACGGTAAGAAGGATCGACAGAATCGAAGATTTTAGAATTAGGGTAGGGAACGTTAACGTCACAAATGCGCGCTGAATTTAAATGTGGTTACTTCATGGTAAACTTTAGGTAAACATGCATAAGCTGTAAATTTTCTGACATTCGTTGATTTTTAAAAGAGTTCAATTTGAAGCTTTAAACGAGTGTTGTCCACTCCCAGACTAAGCATGAAGTAAAATTTCTAGTTTAGAAAAGCCCCGTGAAAATTTGTCGAGGGTCGCGCAGCGACCCGAGACAAATTTTCTGGGCTTTTCTAAACTCGAAATTTTACTTCATGCGCCACGCGTATAAATCACAGATTTTAAGCGAAGTTCGAATATACATAAATTTCACAATATTTGAGTGATTTATACGCGTGGCGCATGAAGTAAAATTGTGAGTTTAGAAAAGCCCAGAAAATTTGTCTCGGGTCGCTGCGCGACCCTGGACAAATTTTCACGGGGCTTTTCTAAACTCAAAATATTTTACTTTATGCTTAGTCTGAAAGTTGAAATCACTTGTTTATAGTTTTAAACTGAACTTAAAAAAACAGGGAATATTTCAATGACTAACTAAATGTCAAAACAAAATCACCAAACGTCATCAGTATCTAGGGCTAACGCGATAATACGAAATGTAGTAAAATTTTTACAAAATGGCAAATTTCTCAAAAACTGTTGGAAGGATATGGCAACAACCCGGTATCAATAAAAAGCAAATTTAATTTCGCATTAGATAAAGTATCTCAAGATAGATGGTTCCATTTAAAAAAATGAAGTTATGCATGTTTGAAGTACTGAAGATTACCGTCGACGGACTCGGTTCAATTTAGAAAATCTGACTAATGGCAAAAACCTAAACAAATACTACATTTCTTTCCGAATCTAGAACCATTAGCCGCACAACTCTGACTAATTTTGTTTTGAAGATATTGTTAATGGCGTCGAGCTCTAAAATCGTAAAATTTATAAAAAAAAATGAAATAACTCGAAAACGGTTCAACTGAGACCCAATATTATGTGCATAAACTCATGTTAATATTAAACGAGAAATCCAAAAATGTAAAAATATATAGGGTGTTCTATTTACAATTAGGAAGTTAGTGTTTACTTGCGGTATAACCGCAAGGCTGCCATATTTAGCAATAATTTTGGGTTATGAAAAACTTGATTCTGAACAACTTTGATTTGAAACTTTTTTTGCTATTTTCAACGATACGCCCACTATAGACCGATTTTAGCTTAGTGACTCACCCTGTATAATTTAAACTTGTCATAGTTTTACAATTAAATCTTATTGTTATAAATATTAAAAATACTTTCACATATTATTACAATATCTAAAAGTATTTTACGCATTATATATATAAAATTACGAAAATATTCATATAATCCACAAACAGTAAGTCCTAATTAATAAGAGTACTTGGACAGTAATTATTCCAATGAATATTTATTTGTTCCAATAAACAACTTCCTTCCCAGCAAATACACCGCGGGCTATTTAATTATACAATGAAATATTTAAAATCTTACTTGATTTGTTACATTTATTTTTGTATTTTATGCATATTTTGCATAGCATTAATATAAAGATACAACACATCAAAAATTATATTATTTAACGATATTTTCCTTTAAACTGGCGGTTTAAACAATATGTTTGAAATTATCAAAAATAGTAGTTTAAATGTCATCTTTATACATTTTTTGCAATAAAATTTGTATTAGTTTAACATATTGTTGAAATACATCTGACAGATATTATGATATATTTAATTTTTGTGTATATCAGATTTAATATATTTAGAAAATAAAAAATGTATAAATGAAAATAATTAATTCTATAGTTGATTTCCTTATTTCCTTTTGCATGTGAAATATTAAATTAATTCCGAGAAAATGGATTTAGTTGGGAAAGTATTTAGTGTTTATGGTGGTCACATTATGAAAATGTATGTTTGGTAAATTAAGAGAGAATTAAGTGTGCTGTTAAATCTGCTGATATCGTGAGATAAGCCAGCGTGCGTTATTCAAGAACTTTTGATCACTTATCATACCATAAATGTATCACGACTTACATAAAAATGTACCTGCGATAAGGTGTCACACAACTTTTTTCCCCCCTTCCACGATTACGTTGCCATGTTCTATATTATGCTACAATAATGTAAATAATTAATTTCTCTATTTCGATTTTGATTGCATAATTCATTTATTATTTATGGTAGTGTATTTGCAATTAAATGTATAATAATTTATTATTTACACTATAGTATTAATATTATATACTAATGCATACTGCTTTAATATTATTTTTAATAATGCACTAAATCATTCACAGTTCTATTCAATAAAAAAGCGTATACTTATTGTTTTACATTTTAAATGCGGAATGTAATTCAAGTGGTTGCTATGAAAATAGATTTCAAATTTGAAAACCTATTTGTCAGAACCAAAATCACATTAGCGAAATACTCCAAAATCGGGCTCAGTATTTGTACGCTTTTTTATTGAATAGAACTATATATAAATCTATTTGAAAATAAACAAATATTTAAACACCTCTTGATTAAGCATAAGGTAAAACTATAAGTTTAGATAAGCCCGAACATTTGGATTTTCTGGGCGAATTATTTGCTTCAATCATTGCAAATTTATAACGGAATTCTGAATGCTGCTAAGATAAGCCAAACAATTCATTCATTAATTTTTTGCGGTTAATTCATCATGGGTGTAATTATAGGTTCTGCTGAAATATTGCGAAGTTTATTAAAATAAATACGTGCCTATAGATGGAAGTAATTATTGCTTTCACATACTTACCTATTTGTGTCTTCCTAATATAGTTTGGTATAAATTGCCATTTGAGCATTAACTGCTAATTATTTTTGCTGATATGATTTATGTTGTGTACATTATAATAAGCAATAATTATGTGTTATAGATTGGCTTGAAATATTGAAAGACGCCTACGTGCATTTTAATTAATTGAGATTGGAGATTTCTATTCTGGTGATTTATTTTTGAAAGGCAAACGAAATTGATAATATTTATTATAAATGATAATTCAAATATTTTACAGGACACTTTTATTTGACGTATACATAATCCGATGTGAATGCAGTAAATATTAGTGCATTTGTTATTTCTTAAAAGAATTCAATTTTAAGAGGACTAATTTTTGCTGGTAGTGTGTTTCTAGGGTACAAGATGGCGCAGAGATAGCATGCTGAAAGTAATGTTGACTATGTATTGGTTCATAGTGCCTGCCGAATTTTATTACAACGAATAATAAAATTATGAGTGCGGAGTGCGTTGTTTGTTTGTTTATATAACGCCGGGCAAATGAATGGGTATTCAATTTCACTAGACAAGGAAACTAGATAAATAAATATTCACGATTATATTTTCAATCGACTACCATTTAACTGTTTTTGTTGTCTTACTTCTAACACTGACTTTTATTAAATAATTATGAATGACAATCATTAAAAATATATATTACATATAAACATGTATTAATGTGTATATATAATAATAATATAAATAGAGTTTAATGTCTTTATCTACAATTTTATGTTCTGTCCGTGGTGCAAACATCATGGAAAAGTGATGAAATGTCATAATAAAAATGTTTAAAATTAACAGAATTTTTATAAACTTGAAAAATGTCGAAAATCGATGAAATGTTTAAACAATCTCAAAAAGTGAAGAAATGTCAAATAAATATTGAAATTTTACAACAATTTGAAGTATGTGAAAAGTGATCATTTATAATAAAAAAATGTTTTAAATATTTTAAACTTAACAATTAATCAAAGTTTTTATGTGCGTGGCGCATGAAGTAAAATTTCGAGTTGAGAAAGGCCAGAATTTGGATTCCAATTTCTTAGGGCTTTTCTCAACTTGAAATTTTACTTTATACTTATTTTGGGAGTGGAAAACGTTTGTTAAAAAAGAATCAATAGCTTTGTACAACGTTTTCATTAGTTTACAAAACCTTAAGGGTTATTAACTTTTTGTCCAATTTTTTAAATATTATCCATTTTCGTGAATTTCCAAGATTTTAATTAATTTTCAAAATGACTCGATGACGACTCATAAATTTTTCAATACGCTTGTTAATTTTCATACTTTTTTTAATTTCCAAAATTTATAACAATTTTTAAAATTTTGACAAAAATATGCATTTTCTAAGATTATTGCTGATTTTCAAATCCCTGACTCCGTTCGTTACTTTTTAAAACTTAAACACGTTTCTTGAATTTCCTAGATTTACGATAAACTAAAAAAAAATGCCAGTATTCATGAATTTTCTATAATTTCGTTATTTTTTGGGCTCGCAAATTTCAAAACGTTTATTAATCGTAAACAATTAAAATAACGTCTAAATTAATTAATCGATGCAGAATTCATGAAAATTAATGATTATCTCGATATGTCGAAAATCTAACACCCGTTTATGTCGTTTTGTAAAGGCAATAATAATAACAAAGGTAGGAGAAATTTAGTTTGAGACACTTTTCCATATTCTTAGTATTGAAATCATCATATCTATACTGAGGACAGTGCTATGATGGACACATCAACATTTTGTTAATTATGAAATAAAAACATTTAAAAAATTAAAACAATTACTTACTTGGAGCTGAAACTAAAACCGAAAACCGAAAAAAACTTTCAAAGAAATTTATTTCACATAAAATATGAGGCCTTTCATCAAAACGTTTATTAGTTGTTAACGAATAATTAATTTTGATAACTTCTTGAAAATTTATACTTGTATGAAAATTTGGAAGATAGACGGAAATCTTGGAATTTTGAAAATTATCGGAAATCTTGGAAATTTAAGAAAAGAAAACTTCATCAGCGGGACTTTGTGAATTATCTTCTTGTATTGCATGTATTAATAACGGATCTATTTTTATTATAAATGTATATCGCCCCCTGCAAGGTGATATAAATGTCTTTCTACACATATTGGAAAACACACTTATAAATTGCCACGCAATAAATAAGCATATCATTCTTGCGGGTGATTTTAACGTTCATTTTAATCGAAATAACAGTTTAGCAAATGATTTGGTTATCTTGCTTGAGGGCTTCGGTCTCTATAGTGCTGTTATTTTAAATACGAGATTTAATAAGTGTATCGATAATATATTTACTAATATCTCAAAAACCCTGTTCCTTGTTTTGCCTGTAAATTTAGGGATAACAGATAATTTGGGAATTTCACTTGATTTGCGTATTCCTTTCGAGACATGTAACGAACGCAATGAACAGGTAATTAAAAAACATACCTAAGCTGGTAAAATCGTACTCTCTAATTTAATATCCTCAAGTGATTTCCAATTTATTGATGATGGGAATGTTAATATAGACCAAAAAATGGAATTGTTTTTAGAAACAATAAAAATTAACCTCGAATAAGCATTTCCCAGAACTTGCTAAATTTTCAGGCTTTTCTAAACTCGAAATTTTACTTCATGCTTAATCGGGGAGTGGAAATCACTTATTTCATCATTAAAACAATTGATAATTGATTATTGTTGTTTTATTGGGATATAAAGTTCATGAGAATTAAACATAATGTCAATTTTGATCCAAGTTAAGGAAGAGGTTTTTGGCCAAAGTAGTGTAAATAGTCAACAAAATATTGATACAGTAACATCACAATAACCAAGGACATTTAAATAGGTCATGTAAAGTCAAAATGTCATGATGGCCAAAATATGGGTAAGGTTAGAAAAATTACGTTTCTGTCGTTGCAACTTGTCATCAAACCTAATTTTACTAAATTATAAACAAACAAAATTGTCAGAAGTGTCCTAAAATGTCATGGTTCACTAAAATTGTCATTTTGTGTTAAAAATAGCAAAACATTCCCCAAAAAACGACAATTTTATTCAAATCAAGGTCATTTTTTTTAATAATTTGATATTTTCAACACGGAATAACAACGATAAATATATTATTTGAAAAACGACAAATTGTGTTAAAATCACAAATTATCTCACTATAATAAAAAGAAAGTTATATGCCAAGAATGTCAATTTTCGATATAAATGTTAAATTAGTTCATTTCTATATTATATTGGAAACTCTTTTTTTTGTGTTTAAATAAAATGAAATTGTCAATAGTTCGCGGGAAGATGTCAGAAATCTTGTTTAAGTAATTTATACAACTTGTAATAGGTCAGTAGGGGTCATGTGCAAATATTATTTTTGATGAAATTAAATTTAAATCTTAATACAAAAATCATCCAAGAAAATAATAAAGAAAAATCAACAGAAGACGTACAGAAAGATTCAGTTCAGGGTTTAACGATCGCAAACACAACAAGTGTGCAAAGTCAAGGAAATTACGTTGACATCAGAGAGGGATGGATTTTGTGACCATATATGGTAGTAGATAAGGTTTAAGCAACAAAATTTGGGGAGGGAATAACTTTGAGAGCTGCAAAGAAGCGATTCTAAAAAAGGAGTTAGTTTTGGGACAGGGACTAAGACAGTCAGTATTTGAAGGTAAATGGGTACAGTTGAGAATGGGAAGATTCAGTGGGATGTGAGTTAGTGGAGTAAGGTTGATAAAAAGAGTTAAGTATTAAGAATGGAGTTAGAGAATGGAGAATGGAGTTATTGATAACAGCGTTGGAGAGACTATCACGTAAGAGTAAAATTAATTCTACATCAAACCGACTAAGTTGAATTAAACAAACAAACCCAGCGAAATAATTTAAACATCTGAGAAAGGGGAAAGATGGAGGGAGGGGTGAGAAAGAGGCCGAATTGAGCGAGAAAACGAGGTATGTCCTACTAACTAATCGACCTAGTCGATTGATGTGTTAGGCGAATCCGAGTTAGTATTGCACTAAGTGTCCTACTAACTAACCACACGAATGAGGGATGTATGGTGGTTGATGTGTAAGGCCGAATTGAGCGAGATAACGAGGTGTGTCCTACTAACTAATCGAGTGAGTGAAACAAGGTGCAAGGTCGTTCCACTCATTAATCGAGAATGTATGGCGATTGATGTGTAGGGCCGATGTGAGAGATTGTCCCACTAACTAATTGCAAGTGTATTGAGTGTGTGATGCTAACTCCGAGATGGTTTTTGTGGGTTTCCCATCTCGTAATGCGAATGCAGGGGCTAGTTAATTTAGCTCCCACAAGTAGAGTCATACATTTTTTTGAGTTAAACTAAATGCACATGACTTCTAAGCATAAACGTTGGCTAATATATTTTGTGAATATAAATAATATAAAACATACCAATCATTAGAAATGTCATGATAGGTCAATAAACTTTGCATACGTTAAGCTCATATCCTGTTTTATTTATTGTCCACACATCCTCCTAGTCAAATCAAAAGGGAAGAAAGACACAGTATTTACGATAATGCATATTGACACAAACAACGAACCTGGTAAATAAATAAAAGGGTTACTACACAACAACACAACGTAAATAATAATCCAAATTATAAATTTGTACAATACCTAGGGTCGAATCATTACAAACTCTTTATTTAAAATTATTTCGATATTCTCAATACTTCCCGAAATATACAAAATGTTTTGGTTGAAAATGTTTACGAAAACAATAAACAATACATTTTTTCTGTACTACATATGGGAAAAGTAAAAATTGTATAAAGCTCGGCAGATTGTTCAATTAACATAAATTTACAATCGCTGTGAAAATTGATGATAACCCTAAAACTTTAAAACTAAGAAAATCATCAAAAGTATATCAACTTGACATAAGTCGGCGTTATTTGGACTATAATGACAGTCGACATAATAGTTAACGTAAGTTAGCGGTAGCAGCATTTGAACTATATTGACAGTTGACATAAGTCGGCAGTAGCCGACATTTAGTCAATTGAGTCCACTTGAAATAATTCGGCGTTAGCCAACATTTGGACTATAATAACAGTTGACATAAGTCGACGGTAGCCAACATTTGAACTATATTGACTTGACACGAGTTTGAATTGAAATATAATGAGATCGCCATGTCATTGTTATTCTTTGCGACAGTTACGATATACATTTTTATAGTAGTGACATATTTTAAAGTAACGAGTGTCTTCCACTCCCAGATTAAGCATGAAGTAAAATTTCGAGTTTAGAAAAGCCCCGCGTAGTAAATTTGTCGAGGGCCGAAACAAATTTTCACGGGGCTTTTCTAAACTCGAAATTTTACTTTATGCGCCACACGCAATAAATAGTTGTCAGGTTTGGCAACTGAAAAAATATGCCAGCATTTGTAATAGAGAAATGTAGCAGGTTTTGCATTCTACTGGATTTTTCAAACTTAATTTTATAGGGTTTGAAGGTCAATTTACTTTTATAATTGTAGCCTGAGACGAGTAGAACACCAGGATACCAAAATCTCAAAATTAAAATAAGATGCATCACTGGTTTTGTATCTGGGCGACTCAATTATAGAATTCAATTTATAAATGATTCTTTTTATATATTTCTGAAACAATTTTTATATACTTACACGTACAATTTAACTGCTAATCGCGTTTTTTACTATATATGTTATCTAATTTCTGTTTATATTTTCATGTTTGTAGTTTTCTACTGATAATGAACTAATTTGTTTGTTCGAAGCCGAATCATAAAATAAAATTGCTAAAATAATCTAAGGAAGTATCTTATTACACATCCTCTTTTAACGTACATGATATGACGGACTGCAATTTACTTCTAGGTTAGGTTAGGTTAGTAGAAAGGTTTGCAATAGAATAAATTGCGCAAGTCATTTTGCGCATGATGCCTATTCCACATACTTCTAGGTTAGGTTAAGTTAGGTAATGAGATAGAATAGTTTGCAATAAAATAAATTGCGTATGCACGATGCCTATTCCAAGAGAAAAGTTTGTAATAGAATAAATTGCGTAAGTTATTTTTTTGCACGATTCTTACCTCACATACTTCTAAGTTAGGTTAGGTTACGAAAAAAGTTTGCAATAGGTTTATAGTATTTGACAATAAACACAAAATTGTTAAATAATTGCGAGAAAGTTATAAAAATCTTTTTTTTAAGAAATTGAAAATTACTTAATAAATACGAGATCAATCTTGTAAATTGATATGCATTAACGCCTTTGAAATTACTAGGTAACAAATTCAGAAAAAAAAGTTTGGTTTATCTAGTTTCTTTGATAAATTTGGAACCAACTCAATTAGAATAGCGTAACCGATTTTTTAAGTACTGATTTTAATAAAAATTTGGACAACACAAATAACATCCATCTTTATATCATAAATATTTTAGTTGATATAAGCTAAACAATCAACAGTTATTTTATTCGTCCAATTGTCGTGCGTTCAAATGTCGCGCGTCCAAATATCACGCGTCCAAATGTCATCGCATCCAATGTCGTTGGGTCCAAAAGTCGCGTGTCCTTATATCCGCATCAAATTTTCATATATCCTTTGAATACGTGCTTGATTAAGCATAATTAAGCAGACAGCCGTCTGTTCTTGAAATAATTAAATAGAATATACAATTCTAAGGTGCATGAAGTAGTTTTCAATTTACGATCACAATTCAATTCGTTTCGTGTACATTTTCGCAACCAATCGCTAATTAAATTATTTGCCGGGTTATTGCTCACACCGCTTACACAAAACATGTAACCGCGAACACAAAAAAAAACCTTATGATAATGGTTTTGAAGTGTAATCAATACTAATTAAATTGCTCTCTATCCTGTGCAGTGTTTCGTAACGGCACCGACGACGAGGCATTATAAAATATTCATGAATTCAGAACTCATTCCTGAGCCCGAGCAACAATAAAATCTCCGAGTAGTAGAGGTAAAAACAGTACGAATAACAAAATGCCGAAAGCATATGCATTTCGCCCGTACCTTTCAACTTTAACGTTCGCACTTTTTGGAGTACTTTCCTAGTGTGGAATTTGCATTCGATATTAGAAAAGTGTATTGCATTGAGTATTTGTATATTGGAAAAGAATAGAATATGCAGGTGCTTTCAGGAGTAATTGAGTGCATTCTATGCGATGCTGTCAATTGTTATTACATAAAAATATATGCAGTGAATAGAACACGAATATTGCTCGAATAGTGTAGTTAAAAATGTATGCGTAGCTATTTTATTATATAGATTGATTGCGTTAATATAATATTGCAATTATTTGCTTCTTCAAATGTGTAATAAACAGCCTCAATTATAGCTCTGTTGAGTAGACATTGTAATTATACAGAGATTTTTTCTTTCAGGTATACCTTGTACGTTTTACAACAGTCGTTGTTTTTTAAAACAGTGCAATTTAAAGCTTTAAACGATCATATTCCACTTCTAGATTAAGCATGAAGTAAAACTTGGAGTTTAGAAAAGCCTGAAAATTTGGTTTAGTCGCATAGCCAAGCGGATCGACCAAACCAAATATTAGGCTTTTATAAACTCGAAATTTTACTTGATGCGCCACGCGTACAAAACACTGATTTCAAGTGATGTTCGAAATATACTAGTAAAGCAGTATGCTGAAGATGTACATTCTGAACTTCACATTAAAGCAACGTATAGTACGCGTGGCGCATAAAAAAAATTGAGTTTAGAAAAACCTGAATATTTAGTTTGGTCGCTCCGCAAAGCAGAGCGACCAAACCAAGTTTTCAGGCTTTTCTAAACTAGAAATTTTACTTCTTGCTTAATCTGGTAGCTAAAAAACATGCGTTTTTTAAAGCTTCAAATTGAACCCTTTTAAAATACAACGAATGTCTAAAGATTTTAATATGTACAGTGTAATTGGAACAAGTATACTAAACAAACTTCCTACATATTATTAACAGCCTTATTAATATAGCATACAGTTTTAACACGGTTCTAAAGAGGATATTAGCATTAAAACATTTTACTACATGACGATTGTTAGTTTAGAACTAAACATAACATTAAAATAAGCTTATTTAAAAACTAATTATAACGCTATAAATCATAAATATGCATGTCTTATCAAAATATTTTAAACTTTACTCCAAATTAGTGTTTTAAACGCGTGGCGCATTAGGTAACATTTCTAGTTTAGAAAAGCCTGAAAATTCCAAGGGTCAAACCTGGGACCCTTATTGTTTAATCCATTCATTAATGATATAGTCAGAAATATGCGATCTAAAATCTGAATATATGCAGATGATGTCAACATATTTACCTGTATTATATCTACCGGATGTTGACTTGGCGGGCGCAACATAGGAAATCGCATGTTAATTTTAAAGAGTTAAAATATTGGCTTCCTTATTTATTTTAGAGCGAAAATGTGTGTTTCTTTTTTGTAGAGGGAAAAATTCTTAATTTATGAATGTTCACACATAACACTTTACGTTTCTCTAAGTTAAAATAATAAAAAAAAAGTAATGTGATTTTATAAAAATAATGACATACCATGTAATTGATACAAAAACTGCAGATATTCCCTGTTTTTTCTAAAGTTCAATTTATAGTTTTAAACAAGTGTTTTCCACTCCCAGACTAATCGTTAAGTAAAATTTCGAGTTTAGAAAAGCCCCGTGAAAATTTGTCTCGGGTCGCGCAGCGACCCGAGACAAATTTTCTGGGCTTTTCTAAACTCGAAATTTTACTTCATGCGCCACGCGTATAAAAGAGTATAATATTGTCAAATTTATGTATATTCGAACTTCAGTTAAAATCTGTGTTCTATACGCGTGGCGCATGAAGTAAAATTTCGAGTTTAGGAAAGCCTAGAAAATTTGTCTCGGATCGCTGCGCGACCCTCGACAAATTTTCACGGGGCTTTTCTAAACTCGAAATTTTACTTCATGCTTAGTCTAGGAGTGGAAAACATTCGTTTAAAGCTTAAAATTGAACTCATTTAAAAATCAATGAGTATCAGAAAATCTACAGATAAAATAATTACGAAAAAGTAATGTGATTTTATAAAAATAAGACATACCATGCTATGGATACAACAATTGCGGATGTCAAAATAGCACAAGATATTGCTGTTACTTAATTAACTACAATAAACATAACGCAAACATCGTGATGACTGTGGTGTGCATAATACCACTTTATTAGGACTTTTTCTTGTAGGTGTAAATCATTTCGCAAACATTTACTTTAATCAAGTGACTGCGATATCTTTTGCCATTATGACATGCGCAATTGTTGTTTCGATTCCATGGCATGTCATTATTTTTATAAAATCACATTACTTTTTCTTAACTATTTTAACTTAGAGAAACGTAAAGTGATAAACGTTAACACGAATGAATTCAGAATTTTTCCCACGACAAAAATGGTAAATGCATTTTGTTTCTAAAATAAATAGTGGAGCCAAAATTTGAACATTTCTAAATGTACATGGGATTTCCTATGTTGCGTCCGCCAAGTCAACACTCGGTATAGATGATTGCCAAGCATTACAAAACGACTTGGATACAATCAGGGAATGGAGCGTCAATCATAAACCCCATCTTGTTATATCTAAGTACAAGTATCTATCATTTTTTGGAACCTTCACTCATACAGCATTGTATTACAACTTAAACATCGCATTGGAAAGAATTACTGTTGTTACAAATTTATTAGTCATATCCTTATCGAACGTATCGTTTATACCCCATTATAATGCAATACAGAAAGATTATTTTAAAAGGGTAGGTTTTATTCGGCGTATCAGTGAATCTTTTCTGAATATTTATACGATAAAAAGTTGTATCAAACGTATGTGCGTCCAAAATTGGAATACAGGGCATCGAATTACAATGTGCATATGAAAGCGAGTGCAAGAACTATTTGTAAAATTTTTGTATTTTAACAAGTATTCGGTTTATCTCGACACTAATATCTCTTATAATGATCTGTTTACAATGTTTGATTTAAAAGAGTTGGGCTCAAGGCGTAAAATTTTACTTCTAAAATGTATACACAAGATTATTCGTAACGAAGTTGATGATCCAAACTTATTGATACTAATAAATGTATATGTATCCAGAGCGTCTATGGTTTGTCTCAAAAATAGGAAAATCAGTTGATCAAATTACGTAATCTTATTGGCCGCCGAAAAGTAAAATTCAATCTGAAGTATAGAGATATAAGCACGCGGAATTACGACTGTCATGTTAGAATGGCTGCTGTTATGCATAATAAATATTATTATTATTATCCATATTATTATAACTGACGTTTCATTCCCAAGTGGCGGTTTACGTCTATTTACATATCCTGCTTGAAGTGTTATTAATGTGTTTAAAGTAAGTATTTCTATATTACCTCTACCCACTCATCAAAATATTTGCTTATATTTTGGCTATGTAAACCTGAAAATATGTTGTGGTCTTCCTACTTTTGAAACAATGTATAGTAGAAATTAAAACACATTTATACGTAACTATAGATACACTATTTTATTATTCACCAATTAACTTTATGAATCTATTGGGTAATTCCATGTCAAATCAACATACTTGCAATTTTGGATTTTTTTTAAAGTTTATTTTAACTTATTTATTGCCTTTTCATAGAAAAAGAAAAATATCTAATTTTAGGATTAAATGTCAAGCAGCACACTGGTCGAAATGCTCATTCTAGTTGAACATTTCGCCAAAAATCAACTGTTTAGAAAACAGAATTTTTCTTAGAATATGGGTAGTTCAATGTCCAGAGGGTGCGCAGGTAGTCATAAACCCCTCCAACCTTTGGTCCAGTGGTTATCAGTACCCAAAGTGCATGCATCGTTTACGTCGTTTAGTTGTGGATTTTACGCGCTCCAAACGCCAACGTTTAATTGCTTTTTTTAGATTTGAATTTCGTGCAAAATATAATTTAAAGATGGATATATATTCTACTGGTATGTATACAACATAGAAATAAATATTTTTCATATAACTTTAGTCAACATATAGATATACTAATTTAAACTAAGTAAAGAATCCTACAGTAAAATTTTGCAACGTTAAACTTGAAATAGGTTAAAGTAGACATTCTTGGCCGTTCTTGGTAATGAATATTTGTATTTTATATATAATAACTAATTAGTTTATTGTGTAAATAACATTTAGCTGCCCGTTTTTGCCCGTTTACAAGCAGTGATTTTTTTTTAGGTAGCGTAACCATTTCTCGGCGTACATTATTCGATATTTGGCGCGCTCAAAAAAACGCTAAAACAAAAAAATAAAGCAGTCTATCTTTTTGTGATTGACATTATGAATATTGATATTGTATCACACATTGAAAATTTAGATTCATTGATACATAAAATAAATAATTTTACAGGACAATTGACAATGAAATGGAAAACCTCTCATGGAACAATATCAAATTTTGAAAATAAAAACATATATTTCACGACCGCTTACCGTTCAAAAAATTGACACAGAGGTGTTAAAGTTATTAGTAGAACCAGAACAAGCATCTTTACCAGAGGATTCTGACTCTGAATAATTTCTGGCTTTAGTGTAAATTGTTTGTATGATCTAGATTCTTTATACTTTTTTTTATTTTATATTTTTATTTATAGATGTGCAATTTTGATTTTTTTGTTATAGTCTATTTGAATAATTTTGTAATTAAATAAAACATGATTATTAAATTTTTCTTGTTCATTTTTTAATAATTCGAAGGGAAGGGGTTGTAAAATAATTACTATTTTTAAATAAAAATTGTATCACCTAAAAGCCAATAATGAAATTATCTTCAAATTTTAATTTAACAATTTTTCGCTAAAAATAAAAATTAAAATACGGGTGGTGAAGAGTAGAAAGAGAGAATTATTCAATATTGAGTAATTTATAATTTTAATTAAATATTTTCTTTGACTCTGAACAATATAAAGTAGACTAAAACGCTTCATAACGAAATGTTCAGCTAGAATGAGCGTTTAGACCATTGTGAGCCGGTTTGAAAATATACCCATTTAAATTTTAGAAAAAAAATGGGTTGAAATCCATAATCACTCAATTTTCAAATTACGGTTACTGCCTAAGCTAGAGTAAAAGGTATAATTTTTTAGCATTTTTCTTGAACTTTTATATGATATTCAGCACAATAATTCGCTATTTTATTGAATGTTTTTATTCAAAATTAATATTTTTATTTTTAATTTCTAAAAAATTGCAGCTTCAAAAATATTTAAAATAATATATATAATAGTTTATGCAATTGTTGATTAGCCTTATAAATTTCAAAGTGGGATCATTGTAGGTTCATATTGAAAAAAATAATTCGTTGAGTACTATTCGCAAAATATTTTTTAGATGTAAAAATACATGCATTAAAGATTTCTTAAATAACACTTAATTAGTTTATTTTTGTAATATAAACTCATTATGATTCCACTTCGAAATGTATATGGTTAATTAACAATTACATGATCCATTATATACCGGGTGTAACACAAAACAGGATCACCCCCTTTAGTTTTTTTATTAATTGACATATCAGTTCGAAATTTTCTAAATTTATACTAAAAGTAATTTTAAAAAATTATAATGATCCGCCATGTAGCCATTTGAAAAAATTGAGTTATTTTATAAAAACGATCGAATTACAATTTAAAGGCATCTGTTGGCCAATTAAGAAACAAAAGTTGGTAATATTTGTTTTATACACGTCTATGATACGAAACAAAAGATATTACGGCGATCACAGCAACCTAGATGCACTATTAATTTTTGAAAAAATAAAATATGACAACGGTAATTTTTGTTTTGCAAAAAACAATGTATTTGTATGTAAAATCAGATTCTGTACACGAAAACAAAAAAATATATAGGGTGTTCCATTTAAAATTTCAAAATTGAAATCACTTCTGGTAAAACCAGAAATGCTTTTAAAGTTTCTTATTCACTACTGCACTCTAAATTGTATTTAATATAAATGTAGAAAAGTTTAAATTGATATTCAATTAATAAAAATACTAAATGGGGTAATCCTGTTTTGGGTTACACCCGGTATATTATTTTTGATATATTTATAATCTACATTCCTACTTTTAATAAAAAAAATTGAAAAAGTTGCTGTTTTTTTTGTTTTGTACTAAATGAGACCTGTTTTACATCTGTAGCTCAATTTAGAGACTACTAATTAAAATTATAAATTTATCGATTTCCGATTTTGACTCATTGTTCTGAAATCTAGATAGGTATATCTTTAAAACGACTTGACATTTTATCATAGACTTACATATGTTTCTTTTTCTGTATAAAGACACTACGTGAACAAAATTTTATGAAATCTGAGTTGGTATGGTTAAAGACTGTATTGATTTGACATGGAATTACCCTATTGCATCTGGATGTTCAACAAGATATATTTCATTGTAGTTGAAAATAATTTATAAAACAATTCTCAAATGATGTATAATCCTAATTTTAAAATTAAGTTTATTATTGTCCTTTATATTTATGTAAGATTTTGCTTTTCATTTCTTATAACGATTTTGTATTGTTTTCATTGTATTTCTATATTCCTGTTGTTTACACTTAGTTTGAATAGTTTTTATATATTTTCCCTGAAAATGGATCTATAATTTCTATTGGAAGAATAATTATAATTAGTATATAATCTCTAAATTATTCCACATTTATCTAGGGTAATGTTAGAACACATGACATTACGATATTGCCACGTTCATTCATCAATCGTACAGAACTAATAGCATGTACATTTTGGATACGACATTTTAGTATCGTGTTTGTAAAGATCTAGTAGAAATTAACTAGCATTAAACTGTAATGCTATTAGGAGCATTTTACCAATACGGCTGTAATTCCTTAAGGATAATTCATTACACAGCGAATATTTCTTTAAAATATACATATCTCGCTGTATGCGTTGTAATTTTTCTAGCATTTATAATTTTTTAATCTATTCAATTTACAGCGACGGCGCGACTAAACCAAATGTTCAGGCTTTTCTAAACTCAAAAGTTCACTTCATGCGCCACGAGTAGATAAAACTGATTTATAGTGAAGTTCAAAATACACTGCTTAAGTTTTATATTTCTAAAGAAAATAGCTTCAGTCGCTTGACTTTTGGATAACAATCTAAACATTTGTAATATTTATTAACGTGAGATCAAACTTAGGCTGTTTATTCTATAACGCACATATGCGTTAGAATACTACTTATATCTAAATTATATTTTAGAAAATGTGCTAGAGAAGTCAATATTAATTGGGAACACCGCATATAGAGCATATGTTGAAATATAATTACGCGAAGAGAAAAAATGCAACATTTGATTGACAGAAAAGAGTTTCCTTAACAAATTATTAAAATTTAATTAGCATCCATAAGTGGCGTGCTTGTGCAGCGTTAGTGGGAAAGGGCTGCATTACCCTTTTAAATTTTTGTTGACCTGTTCCGGTGCGGTGTTGGCAGCGTCAGGGGGGAACGGGGATAAGCGGAGCACTGCTGTAGTTGATCGGAATTAAAACAGAGCACAAAACGGAATACGGGAATACTGGAACACTGGAAGAGAGGAGAGCCAACCAACCAACCAACAGACCGAGTTTAGAGCCGATTCCATGCATATAATAACACAGCGCCGCCCATTACAGTGGGCCAATATTTACAACCAATATTTACTATTTGTTCTCGTCTTGTCTGCTGTTAATAGCGCAATAAATTGCGGCATTCATCGCTGATTTATCGAGTGATGTTATCACACCATGTAATGAAAGCCCTGCTCCACTGCTCACGTACAGAGAGGATATCCACATCCACAACTACCCCTGCGTTAATTACACGTCCCCCTAACCCATCTACCTACAAACTAGGTAGTAGACATTGCAAGTTGCTTTCAGAACGAGATGCATGTATGATTAATGTGCGGCCATCCTTCTACCTATTCCACACATTACATCTAACCCGGCATGCCCTATGCTCTCTCACCGGGCGATCTATGTGTCCTGTGTGCCCTATCACTTTATGTCGAGGGCAAGCAAGAATGTATTTGCACAACTCCTACTCATTCATTTCAATAGCTAGACCACTACAAACTATATATCTACTACTTAGATACATACGCACACTTAAATATTATTTTAATTGACTGATGTTTTAATGATACTTGTAATACATGTATATTAGGGTGTCGCTCATTTCTTCGAAGACATTTTGTTTGTTCCTACTCCCAAAATATATTTTTTTTGTCCATAATAATTTATATTTGAAGTTCTAGTTCAATCGGAACTTAAGTGCAAAGTTTTAATATTTAATAAAATTCGTAATATAATTTAATTCATTGGTAACCAAGTCGGGTTATTGTTATTCTATTGAACTGAAACTTAGTGTATAATCATTGTGGACTAATAGAAATAATAGTCATTGTAGGCTAATAGTTATTTGGAGTTTATTTCGTAACCTACGAAAAAAACTCGTATTTATTTTTGCTTAAACTACATAAAAACAAAGGTGTCAAGAAAAAGGTTCCATAATGCCGTTCCTGTGCGCACATAGTGGGTGTTTTTCTTTCAAATATACATGTCTCAGTTACGCGTAAATGCTGTAAATCTTCGGATATTAGTTGTTTTTGAATGGAGTCCAATTTCAATCTTCAAACCAGTATTTTCCACTGGCAGATTAAGCATAAAGTAAAATTTCGAGTTTAGAAAAACCTGAAAATTTGGTTTGGTCGAGTAGCGAAGCGGAACTACAAAACCAAATTTTCAGGCTTTTATAAACTCGAATATTCACGAGTGTAATATGAAATGAAATGAAATAATGAAATAAAATTTCGAGTTAACAAAAGCTTGAAATAAAAATTCTAACTCTAATGATTGTCATAAATAGGGCTTCTGTACATTTAAGTATACATATGCATACGATGTATATTTTACGACATTTGTTGTTTATTAAAAAAGTTCAATTTATAGCGATAAACGAGTGTTTCCACTCCCAGATAAAACATGACGTAAAATTTCGAGTATAAAAAGCCTGACATTTTTTTTGTCGCATAACGAAGTAAATAAGAAAAAAACGTAGTTTTGCTTACACACTTAAAAACCCTAAAGACTTTTGAGAAGAATTTTAATTACCTAAAAAATCGCCATTTCTTATTGCTAGCTGTTTTTGGTAGAACCAACATTTGAGCACCGGTATGGTTTTTAATTAATAAAGATCGATCCATCCTGTATCCGTAAAAATCGATCCGTTTACACAACAGAATACAATTTGTCAACACATTTCGTAAATTTTATTAAAATAATGAATAGCAACAAACAATAAAACTAAAATGTGTAATTTTAAAACAATACGAGGTGACTTTGTAAGTAATTTTGAGTAAGCGAAATCAGCAGAAATATTATTTGGAGATGAAAAGCGGGGAATAATTAGATTTATCTTCGAAAATTATTAACTCTGGGAACATTTTTAATACTTGCATAATTTAATTTAAGTACCCATGTAAGTGGCGCAGAGGAAAAATTCACATCATAAATCGCGAAAACAAAAATTTGACAATAAGGGAAACCAAATTTTAAGGCTTTTCTAAACTCGAAATTTTACTTCATGCTTAGTCTGGGAGTGAAAAAAAAATAAACAGCAAAAAATGGTAAAATATGACCAAATATTTCAAATAAAAAATAATAAATATTTTTGAAAACGTAAAATAGTTTAATAATAATAATTTATTAACGAATATATCCTTTTAACAATACAATATTAATTCATATAAGATAGGAGTAATAATAAGTTTTGTGATTCTTGAAATGTTTTTATATTATATGATGTTTTCTTTTGGTCAATTAAAAATTGACACAATTAATCGTGAAAACAAAAACTTCACAATATTTCAGTGTTTAATACGCGTGGCGCATGAAGTAACATTTCGAGTTTAGAAAAGCATGCAAATTTGGTTGGGTCGCGTAGCGCTACGCGACCAAACCAAATTTTCACTCGTTTAAAACTTTAAATTGAATTATTGAAAACAGCTAATGTAAAAATAAACAAATAGAAAAATGATGAAAATTGACTGAATATTTAAAAATAAATAAATCATTTTCAAACTTAAAATATCATTAATTATTGAAGTTCTTGTAATGTTTGTATATTAAATATTATCAGTTTGTCAATATGTTATGAATTATCAGTTTGTTGAATTATGAATAAATTTGTTTATGGTTTCATAAAAAATAGAATTTAATTGCAAATACAGCAAAATAAAGGTTTTAATTGAACATTGATGAGTAAATAACATTATTTTTTATTGTCAAACACTATTAACATTTTAACAACATTTAGTGTTTTTGAAAATCATTCAATTAAAAGCTACTAACAAGTGTTTCCACTCCCAGACTAAGCATGAAGTAAAATTTCGAGTTTAGAAAAGCCTGAAAATTTGGTTTGGTCGCCTCGCGAGGCTTTTCTAATCTCGAAATTTTACTTCATGCGCCACGCGTATAAAACACTGATTTTAAGTGAAGTTCAAAATTAACTTACGTTCTTTGTTTATTTTAAAATGTTATCAATTAACAGTTTGTCAATATGACGAAGAATTAATTATGGTTTTTTTAAAAATAGTATTTGATTGTAAATATTGCAAAAATAAATGTTTCAATTCAACATTGATGAGTTAATAAGAATAGTTTTTCATTGTCAAACACTACTAACATTTTAACAATCTTTGAAACATTTCTGTGGAGTTTATTGAAATACCTGATAATAAACATAACATCCAGAAATAAATAAAAAATCATTTTATACCAGAAAAATTGTATGTTATAACCGTTGTTTTATTATTTTAATCAAACGGATAAAATTCGTCGGAATTAAAAAGTCTATATTCAAATTATAAAGAAAACTATAAATATAAAGAAAACAACATTCAGTCGATTTATAGTTTTAAAACAAAATTAAAACAATTAAACATTAATGTGCAAGATTTAATTTTAGACAAATAAAACGTTGCGCACATTTTTAATTAACAAAACCAAATATAGAAAATATCGAAGCCAATGGGGAGAAGAAAATATTGAACTTTTAAAATCTTCTGTTTACATTTCTATAGTGTTTGTCAGTACATATTTTGGTTCCAAGATTGAATCCACACTAAATACTGCTATCAAGTAAAATGATAAATTTAAAAATGTCCTCCAATTAAAACATACTTGTGATTCTTGTACGATTTTATGTTCATTATTTTTGTAAACTGTCCATACACTATTGGCATCAATAAACATTAATTAATTAGTTAGTTAATTAAAAATTAATATATATGTTACCCAGTTTTTTGCACAAACATGTTTTAGTACACTTTTTTTGAAAGTATAGGTACATATTTTAGCATGAAAAATAAAATAGAGAAAAAAATAAAGTATTTGAACACCTGTCTATTTACCTGTTAACTGTTTTAGCGTCATTTAAAGGATATTTGACATTCGTGCAAATCTTCCATTAAAGTCAAACAATCACCTACATTTTATATAAATCTCTAATATTTATGACAGGAAATTAGTTATGTTCTACTACCTTCTAATGATTTAATCCCTTTACCTATAAATAACGACCCTTCATTTGCCCCCGGCACACTTTTGTTGACCTGTTTGACCGATACATTTCACGATTTCTACGTAATTTACCTCAGTTAATAATTCTGATGTTTGAGTTAATACATTTTACAAATGTTTATTTCATCAAACCAAATTATTTTTTTTAAAAACATAAATTAGAACATAATTTTATATTATTTTATCACATTACCATTATGTGGAATTTGGAATTTCTAAAATATAGAATTTGCCTAAATAATTTTAATACTAGTTATAATATTTCTTACAAATGGTTAATATTAAATATTCCAGGTAAATGAGCTGATTATGAGTGGAAACTTAAAAGAGACTTGGACTTAGTGTTAAATTGGACGACATAATTAAGAAAATTAAACATCATTAGAGGCCCCGAATAATTTTAATTACTTCTGTTCGTTGTAAATGTTAATTAAGTTTAGGTCAGAAATTCCGAACACGGAAAAAAAGGAAGAACTGATAAATATATAAATTAAATTAATCCGCAAAGCAAAACGTAACTTGGAGAGAGAATTATTTCTAATTCCGGGGGCCTTAATAAATGGCATGAATAAAATGTGGTCGGATGCGTATAATTAAATCACCGATTTTCAGATGGGACACTGAAGCCCCGCTTTTTCAGGATCCAACTTTATATACATTGGGGGAATCATTTAACTAAACCTGGTTTAGAGTTTAATCTGTGAACCAAACTGAATTTGTTGTCTGCTGTCTGTGTTTTCGGCGCAACCACTTTAATACACTATTCACAGAGCGGCTCTATTGTTTGCGGCGTTTGCATCTGAAAAGGTGTTTAATCCCTACCAGTGCTCATATGTGTTTTCAAAATACGTTTTTATTTTTGTAGAAAACGCAATCCTCTACACAGATAAAACATGTGATTTCCGTTTAAAGGGAATTTCTGGCTATCGGTTGAATTTTATGGGAAATTGAGCATTACTTCGTTTTATAAAAATATTATCATTTGGAATTATTGAGTACATACAATTAAAGCGGTTTTCTACTATTTATGGAACAAGGAGAAGGTAATTATTAATACAAAGTTAATAAACAACACAATTTTATAAAAAATTGTTACTATGATCATAAAAATTAAAGTAATGTGTAGATCACTTAATAAGAAATTCTAAGAACCGAAATGAATTTAGCTCATTAGGTGTTTATTATAAAAAATGATTATGTTTAATTGCAAGATATTAATACGCTTTCTTAATTTCAACGGAATAATCAACCCCTGTTATGCATCTATCAAGCCCATTAAAAGCTTTGCAATATCGTGAGGAAATATTTGTACATCCTGTGTTCGTTTTTGTGTGGATGTGGGCAGGCTTGGAAATCTTATTAAGAATGGGCAGAGAGAGTTATGCAATCACGTCAGGGGGATTGAGCCATTCAAACTTTAATGAGGTTTAAGTTTCCGTGTTTCCCGAAGTGGAAACTCTTTCGGCTTTTGTGCATTTGTGTATTGTTTTTGTCAATCAAACGAAAACAATAAGTTAATTGGATATACCCGCGAGACGATGGAGCTTTTCGGAGTTATCGCAAATTAAATATACCGGGGATTTGCGGAGATTACAAATCGAATCAGGGTCACGGGGGGTTTTGATTGACAGATGGTAATCCCGGAGGAGCTATTGTTCCAGTCTTATTTTTTATTCGGGTGTGAAGTTTCGTATTTTTTGTATATTTAAATATTAATGCTTAGCGTAAAAAAAATGTATACTATGTGGGTGACGTGGTGATAAATCTACTAATATGCTCTACAAAGAATGATAAATCACGCCTGGAAACGAACTATTTTATATGCGGCGAGGACTATTTATTAATGTTGCTACTTATCATCACGTTGCCTATATTTCAAGATAATGATGCGTTATTTATAAACAGATGGATTACATTATATATTTACTTCATATGTAAATATATACAGGGAATATTTATTTTAAGTATACAATGCATATGATCTAATGTTCCCATATTTGTTTTATCTTAAAAAGTTCAAATCAAAACGTTAAACGAGTGTTTCCACTCCCAGATTAAGCATGAAGTAACATTTCGAGGTTAGAAAAGCCTAAACATTTGGTTTTTGGCGCCACGCGTTTACACGGTGCCCGTTTTTAGAGCAGCACTGTGGGGATGTCGCTTATTTGAAGAGATAGAGAATTGGTTAAATTGGAGCTCACTAATAATCTGCTTTCACATTTCAAATATGTTCAATTGATTCGATGTAATTATAAAAAAAAATGCGATATTTAAAAATTGCTCATATCTCCGTTATTTTTTTCTGAAATTTGTGAAAACATTCTTAGAGCAACATTTTACGACTCGATTTATGAAGTAGGTTATAAATCTGCAAGGCGATTCGTTTTTGTTTTTTCAAACACAACTTTTGTTTTTCTTATGCGTTTATTTTTGGGTTACATTCTTACATTTCTTAGAATTATGATATGTGTTGTATATAGTTAGTTAAATATGTTTATCTATTTACCTGTAATTAGATTGTAATCTGTTCGGAAAATAAATCGTTATTATTATTATAATGGGCGGATATAAAGATACCCACATAATTGAACAGCATTTTTTGCACTGATTTCAGTTATGTCGACTTTTGAAAAATGTATTGTTTTTGTGGTAACAAGCGCGCAATGGCCGCTAAAACTATTTATATGCGTAAAAAATATAACCAATTATCAGAGCGGGGACGAATCCTTGTAAAAAGGATTCGAATCACGAATCCGAATCACCTAATATGATTTGAATCACCAATCCTCGAATAAAGGATTCGTAAGAGATAAATATGATTCGAATCCAGTTTTTTTGAATCACAAATACAAATCCTTTAAGAAATAAAAACCAGTTGATTTAATAAAAATATTCAAAACCTAATTATTTATTAAACTGTTAACTGTTGAGGCTTCTACTTCGTTATACATCATTATTAACATAAATAAGACACTTAAACTTTGTTTGTATAACTGAGGTTTTTTTATTGTGACTTTAGACTTACTTGTAGTCTGATATTGACAAGTTAAAGACTATAGTCACAATAGAAAAACCTCAGTTATACAATCAAAGTTTAAGTGTCTTATTTATGTTAATTATTTATTATTAACACTGAATATCGTTGATAACAGACTAAATATCTGATTACATGTTACTCTGATTAAAGATGTATTTGTGTGTTTCTGAACTTCACTTTAAATCAGTGTTTTGTACGCGTGGCGCATGAAGTAAAATTTCGAGTTTAGAAAAGCCCACGGGGCTTCTCTAAACTCGAAATTTTACTTCATGCTTAGCCTGGGAGTGGAAATACATGTTCGAAACTTCAAATTGAACTCTATTATAAAATCGACGAATGGCTGAAAATGACGTTAATAAAAAATTCACTGAATATCATTAAAACCGGGAAAGGCAGAGAAAAGTCATGAAATTATATTCAAATTGACCAAAACACTGACAAAAAAACAATATGATAATACTAGATTTGTCAAAATCAGCAGGCAAATCACAAAACATAAAAATTTATAAAATTAACTTAAATATTGACAAAAACAATGAAAACAAGTGGAAAAAATAAGGATTTCCTGCAAAAGAAAGTTTCAAAGACCACGGAAAAAAATCCTGAATCAGGAAAATGTCGAAAAAAATGTAACATTTCAGATTGTGGCTGCTATGTCAGTTTTACTTCAAATAATATTAAACAATGTTGAACATTTAGTCTTGTTATCAAAGCATTCAATTTGAAGTTTCGAACGAGCGTTTCCACTCCCAGACTAAGCATGAAGTAAAATTTCGAGTTTAGAAAAGCCCCGTGAAAATTTGTCGAGGGTCGCGCAGCGACCCGAGACAAATTTTCTGGCTTTTCTAAACTCGAAATTTTACTTCATGCGCCACGCGTATAAAACAGTGATTTAACGAGAAATTTAAAAACACACAAGACACATTTTTTATCTTAATCCTCACAATAATTTTTGACGATTCAAATCCTTACGTAAGTATTTGAATCCTTTTATAAATATTCAAATCCTTTTATAAGGATTCGAATCCTTTTATAAATATTCGAATCCTTTTATAAGGATCGAATCACCCACATTTGGATTCGAATACGAATCTTCTTAAAAAAATGTAACGAATCCGGATCACAAATCTAGTTGAACTAATGTATTCGAATGCCTCTTTTGAATCCTCTAAAGCAGTGGTGGGGAAACTTTTTTAAGACAGGCCATTTGTAATAACCAGACAATCGTAGCGGGCCAAAGAATAATGCTTAATCGTAGGTACGTAGTTTTTATGCGGGTCGTCACATTACGAAGTAAAAACGCGTTCAAACATTCTCACGACGGCACTCTTAAACGGGCCGGATTAAACCTTTCCGGGGGCCGGACTTGGCCCGCGGGCCGTAGTTTCCCCATCACTGCTCTAAAACGATTCGAATCCTGAATGATTTGAATTCTGCCCAGCTCTGCCAATTATTAGTAGTCTTCCTTGTAATAAAACATTTCAACTATTTCAACCCCTTTCAAAATTTCAACAAGAACAATAATTAAACAAAAGCCTAAATGTGGCATATCGTTGAAATCAGAATTAAAAATGCATTTCAATGATGCGCATATATTTGTATGTTTCTGCAAGAAAAATAAAAGTTGAGTCTATAAAATAAAAGCGAATCAATCTAAATATTTTAAACGTTTACATTCGATCAGTCATTAAAAGTCGCCATAAGAAAGTTTTTTATAAAATGTTAAAAAAAATAACGGAGATATTGACAGTTTTTAATATCTTAGTTTTAATTTTTGTCGAAATACATCTAAATAACTCAAGATATTTTAAAAGCAAAATATTATTATGCACTAAAATACGCAACTTTGTAGCCATTTAATTAATTCTCTATCTCTTCAAATAAGCGAGATCCCCATAATGCCTCTCGAAAAACGGGCACCCTGTATAATACTGATTTAATATGTAGTTCAATAGTATATATTATTCTTGATATGCCTTTAGTATGCTACTTTATTAGTATACTTGTAACTTTATTTGAAATCAGTGTTTTATACGCGTGGCGCATGAAATAAAATTTCGAGTTTAGAAACGCGTGAAAATTTGGTTTGATTGCTCCGCTTCCCTACGCTACCAAATCAAATTTGTAGGCTTTTTTAAACTCGAAGTTTTACTTTATTCTTAATCTGGAAGCGAAAACGCTCGTTTAAAGATTCAAAATTAATTTAAAAAAAAAGTAGGAATATCTGAAAATTTACAAAATATGCGCTGTAATTGGGATATGTATGGTTGAAGAAAAATCTCCCTGTATATAACAATAATTGTATTTATAATATAAACACCGTATAATAATTACAGTGCTTGTCTCTAAAGTACTTAAAAACAAATTGCTTGAGGCGAAAATATGTTTTTATTTTTTGAAAATTAAGACAGTCGTTCGAAATTACAAATGATACGCTTTTAAATAAAATACTAAAATTTACAATGCATACACTGGATAGTACGGTAAGAAGAACGAATCCCCAAGCTTAGATGAACCTATGTACTTACATAAATTAAATATGTTTGCTTAAACAGTAAAAAAACAATTAACGAAAAATCCATAAAAAAATGTTTGAGTAGACAAATTAATTACTAAAGCAGAATGCCTGTTTTTAAAATTAATTGTACACACTTCGGATAATAAATATACATTTTGCAAACTGAAAAAGTTTGATGTTGTTTTTAATAACTCATTATATACTAGATTCATTTAATTTAATTTATTATAGCCTCAAATTATTTTATGAAACTGGATTAATTATTTGATTTTTTACAAGCGTCAATTTTTTTTACTTATCATAGTTTTAGCAAACTTAAAGTTAATTGAAATTAGCAACTTTACTAGAAACTGCTAGCAGCGGCCATTTTGTTTGTCATATAAGGAAAATCTGAGAATCTTTATTCTTTTTATCGAAACAAGGCGTTTTTTTACTTCTTACAATTTCCATATAAATTCAGTGGCGTAACAACGTAGGTGATACCCGGTGCGGAAATCCCCCCCCCCTCGCAGACTCATTTGATTCATGAAAAGATAAAAAAAATAATTATTTACAGTTGCAAGCGTTAATTTCAGTTTAAGCATTTAAAACGTCTAATACGAAAATTTTAAAATATAACTATCAGAATCAATTCGGTTCGCGAATTTATTAGTTATTGCCAAAAAATGCTTAAGCGAGAGAGTCGAGCCTGACTCCTGACTCCCCTAGGCTTTTATTTCACTTGAATAATGATGTAGGTAACTTATTTATTTATAAAATATCAAAAACGAATTAGAATTAATTCGACTTTCCGCAAAAATGTTGTCTCGTTGAGACGTCTTCAAATACTCATTGAAACAACTATTTCTCGAGCCAATACCCCGACAGATATTGCACTATACAATGTTTGAGACCTGTTTACTGTTATTTGCATAATTTATATGCAAAATGCAACATCAGGTCAAATTATTCTCTCACCAAACTAAATGAAACAACAGGAAATTGAAATAAATTAAAAAATTACAGGGAATGAATATTAATTGTCTTAAGCCATCCATAGAAACGTTTCGAGATTTGTCCCTCCCTCATCAGTATAGCTATGCTTTAGACTTTCAATACAAAAAAATATTAAAATAAACAGGAAACTTACAGGAATGTTGAAGTGTGTCGTCAAAATAATTACACAAAACTGGGGCGAGTGAAAATGAAGGGATGTTATTTATAGGTAAAGGATTAAGTCCTTAGTAGGTGCAAACAATTTGATACCTGAGAGAGAGAGTAACGTACTGCCTCTAATGGTACAGTTTAACATAAAGAAATTTAACATAAAAAAATTGCGTTTATCAATAGTTTGCAAAATATTTACAAAATATAAAAAAATTTGCAAAATTTTTGCAGAAAGTCGATTTTAATTTTAATTCGTTTTTTATATTTTGTGAATGTTACTAATTCCGATGAATATTGATTCGAAAGAGCAACTTGTTAGATGATTTTAATTTTGGTTCATAATGGTCAGTAAATAATATCCTTAAACTGTGGTTGTAGTTAGAGGTATATTCATCAGTACTTAAAAATTATGTTTGTTTGATTATGTTGTTCGTTGTAATGTCTGATTACTTCTGTCATCGTCGTCTGTTGGTGAGATCCTCGAAAGGGCTGGGGGTGGTACCCAAAGAAAGAGTGGTGGTGGTGATGTCACCCTAATTGGTTGTTGGATGATGAACCTACCACCACTTTCACAGTGTTGTCAAACCGCCTTCATATTTGGTGAGGAAGCGCTTGGGTCTGGCACCCAGTGTTAGAAAAACCCGCTGAGCCCTTTTCGGCCGAGGGCTGGTCGTACTGCACTTTTCGCGGAACTCAAACAATAGCACACCAAACTCTTTAGAAATGTACACATTTCTTCCTAAGTAATAAAAATCTATACAATTTCTAATTGCCCTGGACACAACCCGGACACCCCTTATGTTAATGAGGGTTGGGTTACGGCGTATCAGGTAAAGCCGTAACAGTGAATATTCTGCAAACTATTGACAAACTCAATATTTCTTTATAATAATAATAAATGCCTTCATTTGTCATACAAAAAATAAATACAAAATAAATACTTATAAGCGTAGGCGAAGTTCAGTCAGCTTAACCTGTTACTGATCTTCCACTTAACCTACGAAAAATTAAACATAAATGTAATTGCAACGTGTGAGGGATAATAGACAAACATATTTCGTCCTCAATATCTCGAAATAATTCTGTAAATTGAAAGCTCATTTCGTAGTAACAGAGAGCGCAAGTGACATTTGAAGCTGTTGAATTTTAATTGTTTTAGGTTTTGGGGAATTTTATTGAATAATAATTATTATTATTATTATTATTTTATTATGTTAAATTTATTTATCATTTATTTATGTTACTTCATGACATAACATGACGATTATGATGTTGACATTTCCAATGTATTAATCGAGATAATAGCAAGTTTTCACAATAATATAATTGGTAGAATATATTTTGAACTTTACAATGAATATATACGGGTGGCGCATGAAGTAACATTTTGAGCTTAGAAAAGTCTAAAAATTTAGATTTGAGATCTTCGCTTCGATCAGCGCCTAAATCCAAATATTTGAAATGTTACTTCATGCTTAACCAAGGACTGGAAATCACACGTGAGAGTAATAATTAGACACTTCAATAAAAATTGTCAACATTTGTAATGTCCATAAAAGTGGAAAAAGTTGGTGTAAGCAAAATGTTTCCAATATTGTTAAATATGTATGTTATTTATCTCACGTTAGAATCAACTTTTTGTAAAAAAAAATATAAAAAAAAAAACACTGAGTTTACTATTAATATTAGAAACACGTTGATTTTTGAAAAAGTTTGAACGCTTGTACTAATTACAATTAATAATTAAAAATACAAAAAAAATCACGTCAACTTGAAATTTTGGTAAAGAATTTCAATTATCTTAAAAATGTTAGGTTTCTTTTAAATGTTTCGTTCTCTTGCTTATATTTCTGAACACATTCAGTTAATTTAATGGGCCTTTGATCTAGGATAAAAGATTTATTTTTCGCAGAAAAATATTTCTAACATCCCCAGGTGTAATTAGGATTATTTTAAAAAATCGCCTTGAATGAAACTTTAAGTTCTCAATCAATTAATTTAAATCAATTTCGATTTTTATTAAAATCAGGGCTTCAAACCAGAAATGATCATCAGTTAAATGTTGGCATATTTTATTTTGCCTCCCGCTCACGAACACAATTGGCATTTTGTACTTTGGTCACCTTCACACTCGATTTGGGCCGGTCGTTGGTTGGACAACCCTAAAACTGTTAACCGAAGTAAACAGTTTCAATACATATTACGACGAGTGTTAAGGTTAAATAATCCTCCTTATAGTAATTAAGGTACCGAGGGCGTTAGTAAGGAAATAATGCCTGCCGTCGACAGTGTACAGCCCGAGGGCCTCTGGCCCGAGGGTTGTACGTCGGCGAAGGGCATTATTTCCTACTAACGCTCTGTGGTGCCTTCAACGTTTTATGTCCTAACTGTTTATTAATTCAAAACAAGAAATATGATCAGTATTTTATTCCACATGGATCGTAGTATCAGCTGTCATGTTGACACTGAAACATTTGTAATATTTGACGGAGTAAATAGTTTACTTGAAACGTGTAATGGCTACAAGCAATTTACCAGAAGATGTGTTGCATCGAGTAAATAAAGCCAGAGAGGCGTTAGTGCCAATAAAATGAATAAAAGCCTACGAAAAGGAATTTGATAATTTTAAAGAATGGTCCGATATTCACGATATAGCGGAAATTAATGAAATGGTCCTATTGGGATATTTCCAAGAATTATCCGAGAACTTTGCTCCTAATTCGTTGTGGACCAAGTATTCAATGCTGAAGAAATGTTGGCTAAGAAATTGGTAAATATTTCTGAAAAATATTTGGAATTAGAGGCGTTTTTAAAACAAAATTCAAAAAATTATGTACCTAAAAAATCAAATGTTTTGTCGCGGGAACAGGTAGTGTTATTTTTAAAAACTGCCCTTGTTGATGAATATCTTTTGGATATGGTAATTTTGGTGATAGGCATTTTCGGCGCATGTAGGCGTCATGAATTTCTACAAATGAAAGTTGGAAATGTTAAAGATATGGTTTCAAACATTGAAATTACAATTCCTTGTAGTAAACATGATCAACCAAGGAGCTTTGTAGTTATACAGGATAATGAAATTAATGCCGTTAGTCTCATAAGAAACTACATGTTGCTGAGACCCAAGAATTGCAATATAGATAATTTTTTTCTTAATTACCAGAAGAAAAAATGTACACTACAGTCCGTTAGCAAAAATAAATTTGGTAGTATACCAGCAAAAATTGCAAAATATTTAGGTTTGCCAGAAGCGTCTAATATACTGGGCATTGCACTCAGATGCTGGAGGCAGCATAGAAAATTTGCAACGTTTAGGAGGCTGGAAGAGCAGAAGCATTGCACAAAGCTATGTAGATACTAATATGCAATCGAAAATCAATAATGCGACATTGATTGCTGGATCATCGAGAGATGAATTTCTTGCACCGACATCGACGATGTCCAATATACAAACTAATAAATCATGTTAATGTTTCAAGTTCAGTTGCCCCTCTTATTTCGGGTTCCTTTACGAATTGTACGTTTAATATTGGCCATGATAAATAGTCATGTAGAATTTTTCGTTTAAATAAATTAAATTTTCATTCTGTCTGACATTTCATTTTTTGTCATTTCGAACCATATTACCATGACAACGAAGAAGTAAATAAAATAATTACCGGGCCATTATGAAAAATTTTGTCGCAGTATTCCATTATAAGTCCAGTAACGTTACAAAAAGGAGGTCTATTAATTGCAAATAATGCAGTGGTAGGACATAAAACTATTTAAAACAAGTTTATGATGGATTATTTAACCTCAAAACTCTTTAGGATCAATCCACTTGAAATCACCCAAATATAATAATACATGTTGCTCAACATTTTTGATGTTCTTAACTTTTTTACCTGTTATTTCCCAATACTGGGTCAGTTCAAAACTATAGTTAGAACAATTTTAAGGGTAATGATTTTTTCTGCGTACATTTTATGTTTGCTTCGTAACTGTTTTCCGGCCAAAAACAAGTTTTACGTAAATGTGTCTAACTCTATTAATTTTGTAGATATCAAGACAAAATAAAAACCGAAATTATTAGGATGATGCTCTAGATTTTTTATCCTTACATAATATTCCCTTAGTAGTTAGAAAAGTGCAGAAAAAAATTCCCAACTATAAATTGAAAATTAACATAAAACGGGAGTTTTAGTGCTGTCAAATGATTAGAAAGAAAAAAGACTCACCTTTATTTTTTTTTCTTATATACATTTATTATAGGACAACTTGCTGTAGAAGTTTGAAGCTTGATAGCATTGTCCTATTTTATATAATTTTTCAAAAATGCCAAAGAACGTATTTTGGCAATTATATAAAAACGGACAAAGTTCTTAAACTTCAAACTTCTACAGCAAGTAGTCCTATAATAAATCAATGCAAGAGAAAAAAATGTAAAGTCAGTCTTTCTTTGTTCTAACAATTTCGCAGCTCTGAAACTCCCGTTTTATGTTAATTTTCAATTTATAGTTGTGAATTTTTTCCTGCACTTTTTTAACTACTTAAGTAATATTATATAAAGACAAAAATCTAGAGCATCGTTTTGATGATTTTCCTTTTTATATTGTTTTGATATCTATTAAATTAATAAAGTTATATACATTTGAGTAAAACTTATTTTAGGGAATGACTGGTAAAAAAATGGAAAAAACACAAATGTTGAGTAACGTGGTCTGGGTGATTTCTAATGGGTTGACCCTTTAACTGATTGTCTATTTTTAATTTGGGAAACAAATTTTATTGTCAGTGATTGCACCTGGAGTGGCCCCCACCCCCCGTACCCACCTTACTACGCCTCTGCATGAATTGACCACTATAATAATTTTAACCTAACGTGTGGTATAATTAATATTGAAGTAAAACGATAAATTAATATCTTATAATTAGCCATTCAAATCAAGTCTCTATCTTATAGATTTCCAAATATATAAACTATAATAAAACACGTTAATTATAATGCTATGTATACAAATAATAATTACAGTAATTAATTATGAGAAAAACAAATTCTCCTTTTTGGCAAATCAATTGACAAAGAAATATACGAAAACGGAAATAGATAATAAATTACAGTTATTATAACGTGTACCTACGTACGATTATGTGCACTTTACTTCTCATTACCATAATTTCTAGGTATGCTATCAAATTTTGTAGCCTGAAAAATATATGATTCCTTTTAAGCATTACTAGTATATTTTTTATTGAAAAACCCGTCTTTTTATATTATAAATCAAGTGATAAGAGAAATAAAAAACTGTTTACGTACACCCACCAGATGGCATATACGTGGAGTTTTTCTTTTAAGTAGGCATATGCCAATTAAACATTCCTTTTTTTTAAGTTCAAATATAAGCTTTAAACAAGTGTTTTCCACTCCTAGAATAGGCATGAAGTCAAATTTCTAGTTTTGAATAGCCTGAAAATTTGGTTTAGACGCCTAGCATGGTTTCAGGCTTTTCTAAACTCGACATATTGTGTAATATATAGTATATTTTAAACTTCACGCGTGGCGCATAAAGTATAAAAGTCTGAAAAATTGATTTGGTTGCTCCGCTTCTCGGAGCGACCAAACCAAATTTTCTGGCTTTTCTAAACCCGTAATTTTACTTCATGCTTAATCTGGGAGTAGAAAATACTCGTTTAAAGCTTCAATTTAAACTTAAAAATTAACAAATGTCAAAAAAATGAACAGCGAATGCATATGTATACTTAAGAGAACATTTTCCTGTATTTACTCCTCATGTTCATAAATTTGATATATATATTTTGATTAATTGCATGAAAATATTTATTTAATACTTAAACCTGACAACAACAGATCAAACGTATCTAACTATCGACCTATTACCCTGCTCCCTGTCTTGGGCAAGTTGTATGAAAATATGCTAAAAAATAAACTCCTTATGTCTCCAACCACATCTCTCCATATCAATTCGGATTTATGGCAAACCGTTCTACCACTTTTCCCCTAGCTATACTCACCTCAAACCTACATACAACTCATCTTCAGGGTCATAAATCCTGTTCCTTGACATCAAAAAAGCATTCGACACAGTATGGCATCAGGGTCTACTATATAAATGCGCCCGCCTTAACATCCCACCCCACCTAATAAATATCCTATACAATTTCCTACACAACCGTTCCCTTAAAGTTAAAATAAGATCCTCATTCTCATACTCGTTCTCCCCACTTCAAGGTATCCCTCAAGGCTCCCCGCTATCTCCCTTGCTCTACAACATATTCGTCCACGATATATATAATTCTAACCCAACTTACTACAATCCCTCTTCCTATATTTTACAATATGCAGATGATACTACTCTAGTTGTTCACTCTTCAACTATAGCAAAACCCGCCAACACTCTCCAGGTCCTAATCAATAAAACAATAAATTGATTCAACAAATGGAGGATATCCATCAAAATCGAAAAAACTAAGCTGCTCATTCCCTATCATAATTTTCATACTCTCCTTTCACTATTTGCATACATCACATTCCAATATCCCCCTCACCTACATGTAAATACCTTGGAACTCTGTATGACACTGTTGCGGGATAGGGTGCTTCGCAGTTGGAATTTATATAAAATCTTCGTTAAACAATTGAGGTGTTAAACGAAGACCCACATCGCAACTTCCGGCTAGCTATTTAGTCACCGAATAATAAAATTATGCTTACCAGGGTAATCACTTCACTGATTCTAAGTTAAAAGGTAAATGAACGGTTTGAAATTGAACTTTAAAAGTAAATGAAAACTTTAGTCAAAGAGTAACAAAATGTATTAACACGAAACAAATTAAACAACGAATATAAATTTACAAATGAAGATAGAAAAATTAACAAGCAAAAGAAAAAAAAACAAGAAATACAATTAACAAAAAATAACTTACGTACTACCACTGGGTCGTAAAGAAATTTAGCGTAGTGACGATGCAGGGTTCGAAGACTTTTTCGAAGTGATGTTGACGGGTCAACAGACTTTTTTGAAGTGATTTTAGCCCTTGAGGCCGGCGGTATTTATTTGGTTTTTGGTCAACCCTCTTCCGTCTTCCCCTCTGGCGACCACCAACTTTCGTTGGCTGAAAGAAAAATGGCCAAAATAAATATTAAATATTAATATTTTGAAATACAAAATATGTCATTATATGCGCGATATGATTTTGCGCCCGCGCATATATGACATATTTTGATTCGAGCTAAGAACGGGGTTTAATAGACGTTTAATTTAATTAAGCCGAAGGGGTTTGCCTAAAAGTAATACCAACGATGTGGAATGATAAAGCGCATCGTTTGGTATACCTAGCAACAATATGCATAAACAATTACGCCTACCAACTCCAAAAAACATATAAACAATAGGGGTGTTATGCCTGGACTTAGAAAATGTATAATAATAAGGAAAATACTGAATAGAAGTTTATGAAACTTCGTCCAAGCATAACGGGGAGCATAGTAATTGTTTATACATATTTGTTGCTATGTGGAACCTCGTCTAAAAGCAAATTAGTAACAATTAAATATCATGACAGCTCGCGGTTTATATCTTTCTGGTTCGAACTAACCATATCGTGTTTGGTGTCGTTCGAATCGTCTTCTTCTCAGTTATCCGATGAGGGTTGTGACGTTCGCGTATGTATTCTACATAGGCGAAGCACGTAGGGGATGTTCCTATCCCTTGCATTCGGCGGTTTTATAACCCCTGACGTCATGCCCGATTCATTTGTGCTTCGCACGTACGTTTCGCTCGCGCGATCGGGCCGGTCGCAGGTAGCGACGTCCCATCGCAGATGTGGCGAACTCGGGGATAACCGGGAAATCCGTATATATTTTGGACAACCCTGGAACTGGAAATAGCGGATGCCGTAGAGTTCTACCCATGGATGGCCGAGAGGAGTTTTGAGCTGGGTTGAGCTGTCTGATGTTCGAGGGCGCTATTTGACGAGATTCCACTAGGCAACCTATCTAACTTAAATAATATCAATGTATGGCGCGAACTTTACTCATTTGGAAAATAAAAGAGAATGAAGCAATATTGTGTACTGAAAAATAGAATGAGGCGAATTGGGACCGTTGTTCCGAATATTAAAATGTGTAACAAAATAACGCCCGTGGTTATGTTGCAGCTGAAATATTGCTGAATGAACAAGTTGACGACGCTTACGGAAAAGCGCCGGTAACAACACCAAAATAACCTTTAAAGCCCACACCTAAAATATCAAAGCCGCTGTCAAGAAGAGGGCTCGGCATTTTAGATGCCTCACATACAGAAATGATGGAATCACACCACAATCTGCTGTGACTATATATAAAATGATCTGCCGTTCACTTCTTGACTACGCGGCCATCCTTTACTGCAACCCCCATCCCACAGCCCTAAAAAATTTACAGGTAGCAGAATCGGCCCTGAGAGTGTTGACGAAAATCAGACATCCCAACAACCCCCTCTACAACCCCTCCAACAACCTTCTTTATCAAAAACACAAGTGAGTCCTATAGAAACTCGAATTATCCACTTAGCCCATAAATTTGCATCCAGACCCACTAACCATGATCCTTTACCTACACAGAAACCCCAACACAATCCCCAAATTTAAATTTCCTCATTCTACCATCGCTGACTTCATCTTAGAAACACCTACTAACTAGAACGACATTAATTTATACTATTCATGCATTACCATCATCTATTTATAACATACTTTAAAAGCACATCTTACTAAAACAATGGCAGAAAGACCTTGGGTCGATAGCCTATGATAGGAGAATACAAGATCGTATTATATTAAAGAATAATGTACATAAATTCCTTGAATAAAGATATTTGTATATATATATATTTAACTTATATAGAATAGACTATTATTTTGGCTAATAAAGTGCGTATTTAAATAAATGTAGAGACGATACAATAATTGGAAGATCTTTTCAAACTTCGTTTTCTTACTGTTAATTGATAGTATTATTTGTAAATAAAACACTTTTTACTTTGTTTAACCACTGGATGTGGTTAAACAAAGTAAAAAGTGTTTTATTTACAAGTGTATTTAAGATGTACCACAAAGTGAACGCCTACAACACCAAACAATCGATAGTATTATTGTTTACCAACTTTGTTGGCCAGTCTACTAACTTTGTTGGTTATTTTATAAATCGACACAACACCCTCCGTGATTTTCACTATACAAATACAGTACAATTTTTTTATTGTTTGATAGGTGTAATTTATTCCATGAAAAATATATTGACACATCGACTCGTTTTAACAGGCAAGCTAAAATTAATTAACAAAACAAAATAAAATAATATATATTGCTGTTAAAATCCCAAATCGAATTCATTGATACTCGTGTTTTCACCAAAATAATTTCATTTCAAAAAATTATCTCACATTTAAACATAACCGAGAATGATTAACAAACGCTTGCAACAAAACGCACTCAGTGTTCCGTTGAGTAATAAATGTAAATTCGCCTTCGTTTTACAGCGTGTGCCGAATCGAAACTAATTAATATGGCCGTTCAATTAAATAATTAATAATTCCGTTATGATTTCGCGTTTTAATTTTTGCAAATGAATCCCAATCAATTATAATAAAATTCATATTGCAATTAGTGCTACCGATGATGACTATGTATATTAATATCATTTCGATAGTTTTAATTTGAATTAGTTTTCAATGGATAATCAATAAATATTATGCTAATCTCAAATCATTGCGTTCATGAGTTTATTTGTTTTAGTTACATATTCATATATTTATAATTAAATCAAATAATAAAACAAGCATATTTTGAATATGTAACTCTGCTTTCGATTTTTATTATTTATAAGTATGTACCTATATTAAGTCCTGAAAGCCACAACAGTATTATAGATTGGAATTCTGGGAATTCGTAGAAAATATTTGACAAAATTTACGAGTCATTTGGTGATTTTTCTGCTGGGGTGTTTTACCCCAATATACATGTATAATAAAAGAATAATATTTTTGTCGTATTTTAGTTCATTTCCATTTAGTAATTTATTTTTGTAAAAATAAACTAATGGAAAAATTTCGCAAAATAATTAAAAAGTTTCCAATTTTCTAGCACTGAATGAAGAAACTTGTCATTCAAACTCTAAAGTGTGTAATTTGGGCGAATAATGTAATTTCCGCGAAGCGGAGCGGCCATACCAAATGTTCAGGCATTTCGAAACTTAAAATGTAACTTCATGCGCTACGCATATAAAACACTGAAATTGAAAATACACTGCCAAATCACTATAAAAATACACTGCTAAAGCAAGATTAAAAATATACTGTTAGAACAAATCATACCACATGATGTCAGCGAGGCAAGGGATCACATTACTAGTTGTTGTTAGTTACGTCAATATACATGTAAATAAATGTATTGTGCTATCAGTTAATTTAAATAAAAAGTGTTAAGACCGATCCACATAACTCTAACAGGTTATGGGCCCAGAACATTAGCAGAACATTAACAGAACATTAGCAGGACGTTATCGTTCGTAGAGGAAGATACCGCAATAAAAAACGGGAAAGTATGAGTGGATACTCAAAGATTGAGTCTCTTAACAAGCACAATTATGATATCTGGAAACTTCAAATGGAAGCTGTATTGGTTAAATCAGACCTTTGGGACTACGTTGATGGTACGGAAATAAAACCTGATCCTGGAGACGAAAGAGCTGCTGCGTGGGTAAAGAATGACAAAAAGGCTAAGTCCGATATTATTTTGTCGATTTCGGGAAGTGAATTGAAGCAAATAAAAAACTGCATTTCGTCGCGAGAAATATGGTTAAAGTTAAAAGACATTTACCAATCACAAGGACCAGCGAGAAAGGCAACACTTCTGAAACGGTTGACTTTACATAAAATGTCTGAAGATACTGATGTACGAGAGTATTTAAAAAACTTCTACGATACTGTAGACACACTCGGGGATATGGAGATAGTGATACACAACGATCTACTAGCAATTATGCTTCTATATTCTCTACCGGCAAGTTATGCAAATTTTCGTTGCGCCATTGAAACGCGGGATACTTTGCCCACACCAGAAACACTTCGTATTAAAATCATTGAAGAGACGGAGGCACGAAGAAGCAGTTCAAATGAAAATACTTCGGATGCAGCAATGTTGACGATGAAAATCAGCGGAAGAGACGTAAGCAGAGATAAATTTAAAACCAAGGCAAATGTCAAGCAAAATTACAGGAGGCGCCAGTCAGAAATACTGTGTTTTATTTGTAAGAAGATGGGACATAAACAGGCGGAGTGCTGGCATAAAAACAAGACAAACCAATCTGCAGGTGTGGCAGAAAATGAATGTTTACATATGGAAACATCATTTATATCAGAAAAAAGTGATAGTTGGTGTCTTGACAGCGGTTCGACTACTCACCTGTGTAATAACATAAACAACTTTTGTGAAATAAATTCAGTCAAAGGATCGTTCAACCTTGCAAATAATGCGAAGACGCAAATTAGCAAATTATCGGGAGAGGAATGGTGCAGTTCAAAACAAAATTAAATAACCGTAAGAAGAACGTATTTCTTAAAGAGACATATGTTCCAGATTTAAGAGTGAACCTACTATCGATTGGAAAAATTACCGATAAGGGATTCACAGTTGTTTTTAAGAAGAAAAAAAAATAGAACAAGGCAGAAATAATTAATAGTAGCGGCAAAATTGAATATTGTACAGGATGGACAGGCGTTTTGTATTATCTACGTGAAATACAGGAGAGTGCATGTTTGACATCAGTCAACCAAACACCAGTTTCGATGTCACTTCAAACACTTTATAGAAGTTTAGGCCATGCCAACTTCAGATGCATTAGGGATGCTCTAAGTAAGAAAGTTGTTCGAGGGATTCAACTTAAAAGTGCTGATAAATATTTGGTATGTAAAGTTTGTGTCAAAGGTAAAATGGCAAGAACCCCATTTCCTGCAGAATCGAATCGAATCAAATCACAGAGATATTAGATATTATTCACTCAGACGTATGTGGACCAATGCGTACGGAATCTCATCGAGGATCAAGATACTATGTGGAATTTATCGATGACTGTTCGAAATGGTGCGAGGTCAGATTTCTGAAAACAAAAAGAGAAGTTTTAAGTGCAACTAAGGAATTCGTTGCATTGGTAGAAAAACAGACAGGTAAAAAAGTAAAATGTTTGCAGTCTGATAACGGTCGTGAGTATAACAATGAACAGTTCGATGTGTACCTAAAAGCGCACGGAATAAGAAGAAGATTGACGGTGCCCTACACACCGGAACAAAATGGAATAGCGGAAAGAAAAAATCGCACATTAATGGAAACCGCGAGATGTTTACTAATGAATGCGAAATTGCCAAATTCCTTCTGGGCGGAAGCGGTAAATACAGCAAATTATTTACGAAACAGAACACCATCGAAGAGCTTAAAGGGCCGCACCCCATTTGAAATTTTGACAGGTGAAATGCAAAATATCTCAAATTTAAAGATATTTGGAAGTCAGGTTTACTACCTTAACAAAAGTCCAGAAAAGGGTAAGCTTGACGAAAGAGGATTGAAAGGTATATTTCTGGGATACTCCGATAAATGCAAAGGATTCCGCATATGGTCACAAGAAAAGAGAACAGTCTTGATATCTCGTGACGTGAAATTGATTAACGACAAGACAGAAACTACTTCAATAAATGACGGATGTGAGGGATCTCAAAAGGAAAGACGTCAAATAGTAGAAATTGAACATAACATTTTGCCATCGGAAAATAATAATCAAGCAAATTTGGACGCATTACAAAACGAATTTAATGAAGTAAAAGGTCACGAGGATGCAGAAAATACAAATTTTGAAAACGGCATGGATGATGTAATAGAAAATAAGCAGGAAAGTTATGATAAAAATAATGCAGTAGAATAAAATCAAAACTTAACTAGAAGTAGCGGAAGACCAAGGATAATCAGAACAGGCCTAAGAGGTAGACCTTCTAAGCAGTATAATTTTAACACAACAAAACAAATCAAAACGAACGAAAGTGAAAGTGAACACTTATGTCTGAGTGAAGTTTCTATGAAGGAAGCAATGAAGAGTTCGGACGTATCAGAATGGAAAAATGCTATGGCGAATGAAATGATTTCCTTGATCAAGAATGAAACTTGGATATTGAAGGATCGCCCAGACAGCTGCAAAGTCATTGGCTGCAGAATGGTTTTGAGAAACAAAACAGGGCCGGGTGGAGCAATCGTTAAAAGAAAGGCTAGACTTGTCGCACAAGGTTTTAATCAGATTTCTGGTATACATTTTTCAGAAACTTTCGCTCCTGTCGGAAGATTTAGCAGCATAAGAATGATGGCTTCACTGGCAGCTCGATATAACATGGAGATTAAACAATATGATGTAACTACTGCTTATCTAAATGGAAATCTAGAAGAAAACATATACATTGAGGCTCCTAGGTCATTCGAACAAATTCTACTGGACGTAATCAATTTAGAAGGTAATAGCGAAATAGGACGATAGGCAAAAGCGATGCTGCACGAATTCAGGGGAAGAAATAAGGTGTGTTTCCTACAGAAGTCTGTCTGTTTATGGTCTAAAACAATCCGAACAATCCGGACGAAGGTGGTATTTCAAATTAGATGAAGCACTTAGGAAATTAGGTGCAGTGCCTACAAAATCAGATCCTTGCTTATTCAAAATTGGCTGAACAAACATCACATTAATTGCTGTTTACGTGGATGATTTGTTAATAGCTTCGCAAGATTCAAATGCAATTTCTAAAGTGGGAAAACTGCTGGCGCGAGAATTCGAGCTGAGAGACTTAGGACGTGCAAATTATTGTTTAGGAATGGAATTTTTCCAATCACAAAATCAAGTTACGATCAGTCAACGTGGATATATTCAACAATTGTTGAAGAATTCCTCCATGGCCGATTGCAACAGCGTCTCAACTCCAATGGAAATGGGTGCAAGCCTCAAGAAGAATAAAACACCTTACCAAGATGAAGAAAACGTGCCTTATCGACAGCTGGTGGGTGCTCTCACATACTTATCTACGTCAACACGTCCAGACATCGCTTTCGCAGTGAGCTACCTAGGGCAATTTAACAATTGCTTTGGTCCAGAACATTGGAAAGCGGCTAAGCGTGTTCTGCGCTATTTAAAGGGGACGCTCGACGTTGGACTCGTATACAAAGCCAGCACAGAACCCAAACAGGTTTTGTAGATGCAGATTGGGGAGGAAACGTAGATGACAGAAGATCCCATACCGGATATATGTTTTTACTTGGAGGAAGTCCAATATCCTGGGATTCGAAGAAACAAGTAACAGTGGCACTGTCATCGACAGAAGCAGAGTATATGGCACGGACGGAATGTGCTAAAGAAGCTATTTACTTACAGAGAACGGTATCTGAATTAGCTTTGGAATTTCTCGGGAAGTTGACAGTCTTCTGCGATAACCAAAGCGCCATTCTGTTGGCAGAGAATCCAATCTTTCATGCTCGAAGCAAGCACATTGACATACGTCATCATTTTGTGAGAGAAGTGATCAAGAATAAACTGTTTTTAATAAAGCACGTATCTACACAGGACCAGAAAGCCGATTTCCTTACGATAGGTCTTCATAGAATAAAACATGACCGATGCATAGAACTAGCTGGACTGAAGTGCATTTCACGAACAAATAATTTTAAAGAAAGAGGAAATAATATGAACCTTGACTCGAGGGGGCGTGTTAGAACAAATCATACCACATGATGTCAGCGAAGCAAGGGATCACATTACTAGTTGTTGTTAGTTACGTCAATATACATGTAAATAAATGTATTGTGATATCAGTTAATTTAAACAAAAAGTGTTAAGACCGATCCACATAACTCTAACATATACTGATAACGAAAAATATTTTGACTTTTATATTATTTCAGTGTTTTATACGCCTGGCGGATGAATTAAAATTTCGAGTTTAGAAAAGCCTGATAATTTGGTTTGGTTGCTAGGCTTCGCTACGTGATCAAACCAAATTTTCAGGCATTGGAAACACTTGTATAAAACTTCAAATTGAAAGCTTTAAAAATTCAACAAATGCCTAAAATTTTACAAGGCATCCATCGGAATATGTAAAACAAAAGTACCCTGTATACATATTTTAAATCAGGCTATCTAAACTTTATATATTTGCTTAATTAAGGATTGGAAACACTCGCCAGTAGCCTTAAATTAAACTAATAAAAATAATCAACGAATGCATAAATATTCAGTCGCATTGGGATATGTGTACTTAAAAGAAACATTTCCTGCATGTTTATGTTTGCAGCCTTACCAATAAAAATTCTGACGAGCCGCTACTACTTTATATGCAATAAATGTTAACAAACACTTAATTTAAAATGTATTTATTATGCTTCTATTTATCATTATATTAAAGTAATATATACAAAAAATTCTATACATATTTCAATGCGGGCTCACCCCTCAAATCGCCCGAACACAAATAAACGCTGAAAGCAAATATACATTTTTGTTTGAAATTACTAATTAAAATTTATATGCCACGTAAATATTTGCACGCTACGAAAATCTGTTACCATAAAGTGAAAAAAACAAGTCCCCAACAGGACCATACTTTCCCAGCGCACACATTAGTTCCCTCTCAATATTTTAATATAAAATTTTATAAGAGAATATAATAAATACTTCAACAATCCAAAAGCATTATAATTCTGCACTGACATTTGTTAATTTTACAAAACAAAGTAATATGACCTAGTCATACACGTATTGCGACTGTTACCCGATTTGTTAATATGAAACCGGATTTTTTTAATAGAAAATATACATTAATTGTATGAAAATAGTAAAAATGTTTTACTAAAAGTATTGCTCATCGCTAGCTATACATTTTTCCCTCTACCAGTTTGTGGATGCCACGCCAAAAAAAAAAAAAATGTTCATCGTTTGAGGCAAACCAATCATCGAGCCATTTTCGTTAATTTTTGTAAGGAGTGAAGCGCTGCTCAGCAAGTGCGTGTCCCATCGATGCAAATAAACAATAATCGGATAGAGCCAAGTCCGGTGAGTAAGCCGCATGCGGAAGTATTTCATCGCCAGTGACAATTCGATATTGAAATGATTTTCTTTTGTACCTGGACCTAGTATTTCGTAGGTGGTTTTCCGGTTTTTTTGCTGTCTTTCATGTGAAACCCACCTTCCTACCTTCTGGGTCTTTCTTCTGGCTTTCAAACAAACGTATGAAAACGGCTTCTTGTGTCACATTTAACTGATACGCAAGTTGTTTGGCGTTTGAGCGTCATCCTCATCCAACAATGCTTGCAATGCGGCGTCTTCAAACTTTCTCGATAGTCTTCCATGTTCTTGGTTTCCCAGGTGAAAATCGCTTCCTTTATATATTTTAAATCAGTCAAATCACTGTGATTTACCAAGAGCATGCTCACCGTTTGCTTCGACAAGCATTCGATGCGATTCTGCAGCAGTTTTCTTTGAATGGTAACAGAAAATCAATGCTGTCCGTGAATCATAATTTTTAGACTCAAAAACAGTTGTATTAAACATGTATTCTTGTGAGTTGAAATTCTTTGACAAATGTAAATACAAGAATAAGGGACCAATAACGCGACTTAGTAGTCACTATATTAACAACTAAAACCATTTCTATGCAAATTCCGGTTTCATATTTACAGACTTGGTATACACATCCATTTTTTCTTGTTTGAAAATCCTCTAACTTTCTTAGTTCAAACTTGGCGTTTTTGAAATATCTTGATTCGAAAATCACATTAAAAATATGCTACGGGATTTTACACGATTTCTAAATTACTATTTGACTTGACTTAAGCTTTATGAAAGAGTGAGCCCCGAATGGGACAAAAACATTTCTTACAGTACTCGTAAATTGAAATTGTATAAGCTCAAATGTTTCAAACATATAAAATAATTGTTGATTAACTTGTTTCTTATTGATCACTTGGTAAAATATTTCAACTAATACATAAAAAGGAGAAAATTAAGAATTCACTTTAAATTCAATTTTCCATATTTACTAATTTAATTATGCGCATACCTGCTGTCCTCAACTGATGTTTTCAACTTTTTGCAAATACGTGTGCATCTCTTTTCTCTATTGAAGTGGAGAAATGAAATTTCACGGTTAAAGCCGATATTACAGTGATAACAATATGTCTAGTTAACTGGCCTTTTTATTCCAGATTCGTGAATAATGGAAGTATGTGAAAGAGAGTGCCTTTAAATTGGTTATGATGTATGAATTGCTGCGATGCAGAGAGTAGATAACCATTGATCTCGACAACAATGGAGGCCCTTTGTTAACCGTTTCTAGATATATGTACGTGTATGTGTGTGTAGGCTTCGAAATGACATTGTCACAATGGTTTGTGCATGTCAGAGGTCATTATGCGTACGCACATCTATTATTCAAACGTTGAGTAATTACTGTTTCTTCTAATTATTAAATATCATTGTTTTGTATGATGAATTTCTTATATAGAGATTTTTTTATTTTAAGTATATCTACATATCCCAAAGCAAATGTATTCAGATGATTGATGAAAGCGTAAGATTTAGTTACACGAAATAAATATTAAATAAATGTATCAACACACTTACGCAATATTTCAGTGATTTATAATGGTGGTGCATTAAGTAAAATTTCGAATTTAAAAACACTCGTTAGAAGTTTCAAATTGATCGCTGTTCTAAAAACAAATAATATCTGAAAATTTTCTCGATATATACGCTGTGAATGTTTATTGATTTTATAAAAGCGGTCAATTTAAAGCTTCTAACGAGTGTGCCCACTCTTTCATTAAGCATGAAATGAAATTTCGAGTTTACAAGAGCCTGCAAATACCATAATCATTCATGCATAAAATATAAAGTATATGTGTTAGTTTCCTTTTTTAAACGTTTTAACATCAACGAATTTCTTGCAATTTGAACCTATTATTTGGCCTCAATGTCAGGATTATATTGCCAACCATGAGATTGTTAGCAAAATTCTTGTTGCGAATGAAGTTTCAGATCGAAAAGTAAAATTAATTAAAGAATTTAATACTGTTTTAACTAATGACGAGGAACAGAAGCAGTTTTAATTATTACCCATTAAAGAGTATCGCAAAATATATTCAGATTCACATAAAAATGCATTAATTGGGGATATCGAAAAATATGTACAAAACATCGAATGATATAACTAAAAATAATCGAAAAGTAAAATTAATTAAAAAATGTAATACTCTTTTAACTAATGACAAGAAACAAAAGAAGTTTCTATTATTAGCCATTAAAGAGCAAAAAATATTCTATCGACACAATATAGGGTGGACCGTTTAATATGTGGGTGGATTTAAATTTAAAAAAGGGAATAGACGTTTTCTAACTTAAAATGGCTAGGGCTCGGTTATCAGATGTTCGATATGGCTCAAAATTAACAGTTATTAGTTTTTATCTATACGAACAAGTTTCCGGGCTGTCCCGTTGATTTTCACATACATAAAAAGTTCTCATAAATGCTAAATCCACAATATGCTAGTATAAAATACTGAAATATTGTGATGTTCAACATATACTGCTTGTGATTATTCTCACGTTAATATGTTTTAAATTTGAGTGTTGTTATATTTAATTTATTCAAATATTTTAAGTGTGTGAATATTAGAATAATATAGAATAGAATAGAAACAAATTAACGAATTCTAAAAAAATTTTCTATTAGCATAACTTGAATATTTAAACTATTTGAATAATTTTCTAAATAAATATTGCAATAGGTAATCATTTGCATAGTTTAGCTTTAATTAAAACATGTATGAAATATTTGCTTTATTGTTTGCCTAAATTTTTTATTTAAAAATTCAAATATTTTAATATGAATATCCGAATATTTAGATAAGGAAAATTCCTAAGTTTAATCAGAACATGTACTAACAATTTGCGGTTTTTATGTTTGTCTAAATTATTCACTGTCAAAACCTATAAACAAATCCTTACTTTATTTTAATATTATGATTGATTACCAATAACTAAGCATATTTAAAAATTCGAATAGCGGTTTATAGTTAAATACGTTTTTGAACGAGTATTCAAGTATGTAATTATTTAAAATTTAAATATTGGAATATTCGTTCATATTTAAATATTTGAATATGTTTTTGAACAAATATTCAAATATGTTAATATTAGAACAATCTACTACACAATTACCACATTAAAAATTAAAAACCCTGATAAATCAGCACTAGCTTTCCATAATTTTCAAACCTGACATCAATTTTCATTACACAATTTAAAATGATTAGAACAATAAAACAGTTTCAGAATCAATAGAGATGTACAAATGTGAAGGAAGATTATTGAATTTCGATTTAAGCCCGCTGGAAAACCCACTCTTAAATCTCATTCCGAAAAAGAATTGTTAACCTGCCGACACCTCTCCCATAAACACTAATCCCAATCCGCCAATAAACACCCGACATAATTATATATTGGTTTTCCCACTAATCTCTACACAGTTGATATATAAACAGTTGTGATTAGGTATCAGTTATTCAAAAAAAGTATACGTACTCAAAATATACATCTAACAGTAAAAATAAATTAGTGAAACAAGGAAATCAAACCGTGTTTTATTAGAATATTCGTTCATAATTAAATATTTAAATATGTTTTTGAACTAATATACAAATATTTAAATATTCGAAATTAAAATATTCTAGTATTCGTTCAAAGATATAGGTATATTAAAAAATTTAAATATTCAAATATGTAAATATTAATATTCGAATTATTTGTAATCAAATCCCACCCTTAGTGGAAGCAAACCTTTCACTTTTTAAATTCGAATAATTTGTGTTAGAATATACCCCAATATACTGTATGATATACGCTGTACATTTTCAGATATTCGTTGTTTTCGGAAAGAGCTCAATTTAAACCTTTACTTCTTGCATAATCTAAAAGCGAAAAACACTTTTTCACTCCCAGATTAGCCAAGAAGTAAAATTTCGAGATTAGAAAAGCCTTAAAATTTGGTTTAGTCGCTCTGCGAATTTTCAGGCTTATTTTAACTCGAAATTTTACTTCATGCGCCACGCGTAATAAAAACTGATTTCAAGTGAAGTTTACAATATACTACTAAAGCAGTATGCTAAAGATATACATTTTTAACTTCACACAAAATCAATGATTATACGCGTGGCGCATGAAGTACAATTTCGAGTTAAGAAAAGCCTGATAATTAAGTTTGGTCCCTCAAAACAAGGCTTTTTTAAACTCAAAATTTTACTTCACGCTTAATCTGGAGATAGAACACATTCGTTTATAGCTTCAATTTCACCTCTTTTTAGGAACAATTAATATCTAAAGATTTACAGCGTATGCATATGTATACTTAAAAGAAATATTCCCCGTATAGGTATACCTACATATTGAATTATAGATAAATAAAATCCGATCTTACCTCATCAAAATATGTACTGGTATATAACATCAAAATATAGACTCTCAAATGCACACACCTACCCACATACACCTTTTTCGTAATTTACGATGGTGGCACACTCCAATAAAAATTATTCTGTTATACGAGTCGTAAAAATATACTAAAGCAGTAAATTGTTGCCTCTATTTTACGCTCCACCAAACAACGCACTGTATACATTTTTTTTTTCGGTTTGTCCTGAAATGCGAGTTGATTTTAACACAGCACTAACTTTATACACACACCATCCACATAAATTTAAATGATTAAGTAAGATTATTAAACTCGACACAATAAAAGAGACATTTAATTTGGGATGTTTTATTTTCCGCCCTTTTCGAATTGTAATTAAATCGCTTAAAATAGCATGTATTTTTTTCAGTGAAAGTCTATTTTTAAATACAGTTTATTTTAAATTAACAAAAATATATATAATTAATTTATATTTTCATGATACAAACTGAAAACCCTCGATTTTTAACGTCATCACTTTCCGACCCTATTGTTGCTGAAACGATGTAATAAGTGGATTAGTGTCAGGGGGGACTACAGGGTGTTTGATCTAAAACTCCCCAAACTAATTAACAAAAAACTAAAAATGTTATTAAAGTTTCGTTTGTTGTAATCAATAGATGTCATTCAAGGCTTTAAATTAAGATTGAATTGGCATCACTCATAATTACTGTTTCACTGTTAGAGGCGTGAAAAAATTTCATTCGATGATCAGAACTTTGGAAATGACTTTTTCTATAAGAATAGAATATTTAAAGACATTTTTATCATATGCGTATTTTAAATTAAATTACCCATTTTTAAGTTATAACCAATTTTTCGATCGATTTTTAAGAATTTTTAATATACACATTTAAAGTAGTACAACTTCTCAAAACCAGCATATCTATCGACAAAAATTATTAAAATACATTAATAATCACAAAAAAATAATAATAACAACAATATAATATAATTTTTATTAACAGTTTTTCTTAATTGTTGAACAAAAGTTATAAAAAATACTCAATCGTTTTACCGGATGGAAATATACACATTTTAAATCGTATTTAACTATTCACTATTCAAATATTAAATATATTCTGACAATAATGTCAACAGATGACATGACAGACTTGATTTATAAGATTTACGCAAATTGTGTAGAAATTAGATGAAGATCTCTTTTAGATGCTTGTGATGTTTCATTTCGGAAACGATTTAAAATATGTATTTTTCAATCGAGTAAAACATTTAAGTATCTTATATAACGTTTGTTTACCAATTAAGAAACAAATGTTAGCAAAATTTAAATTCTATTATTGTTATTTTTATTCTTTTGTAATTTCCAATGTATTTTAATAATTTTTTTTCTTAGATATGCGAATTTTAAGAAGTTCTAGTACTTTAAATGTGTATATTAAATAATCTTGAAAATTTAAAAATTGGATATAAATTAAAAATGGCCAACTTAATTTAAAATATCTATATGATAAAAATGTCCTAAAATATTCAATTTTTTTAGAAAAAGTCACTTCCAAAGTTCTGATCATCGAATGACATTATTTCACGTCTTTGACAGCGAAACCGTAATTATGAGTGATACTAATTCTATTTTAATTTGAAGCCTCGAATGATATCTATTGATTACAACAAACGAAACTTTAATAACATTTTTTGTTTTTTGTTAATTAGTCAATGGAGTTTTAGGTGAAACACCCTGTATATTGAAAAATAAAATTTAATTGCGAGTCTACGTCGTTTCATTTATACTCAGGCCGGGAAATTTTGGCGCTTACCTCGAATTTTATCACAAACTTTTCTTGCGAAGTGTTACAAATTTTCCGTTTTACAAAATGTTTTAAAAGCAATGTTAATATTATGTTTCTTAAGGATGCTTTTAATTTATAGGTTGATATTACCGAAATAAGTAATTGATCCGAAAGGTGCTTTCTGTATTGAAGGATTCCCTGCATACAATGGTGTTTGAATTTTTCTAAAGTTTTGTTTTTTTCACATGTTATTTATTAAGTTGGAGTTGTAACCACATTTTCAGGCTTTTCTAAACTCAAACTTTTACTTCATGCTTAATCTGGGAGTGGATACACTCGTTCAAATTTTAAATTGAACTCTTTTATAAAATCAATGTATAATAAATTATTAATTAAAGTCATAAAAAGAAGTGCAGAACTTTAAATAAAATAAACTTTTAGAGTTAACTCTATAATTTGTTCGGCCGTTAAAGGGTTAATATTCTACTCATAAGAAAGGAGTATTTAATAAATATTAACGTTGCATTTAAAATAATAACAAACTGTTAATGTACAATGAATTAGTTAACGGAACACACGGATTAAGTATAACCTATTAACAATGTAATCAGTTTACACAGCCAATTGTGTTTCAAGGCACACTACATTTATTGCCAAAAAATCATGTGAACAAGTTTTTTTTCCTGGCATAAATATTAAACTAAAATCAACATATCAAGCATAATTCAGATGAACAATGTCTAATCTATTAAAATAAGAAAAGTATATGAAGCCATAAAAAATGAAAAGTTTAATATTATTTGGAAATTAAGTTAATTTTAAAAGAGTATATAATTAGTATCAATTTATAGTATTGAAACGGTCATTAACTTTGCTTTTTAGTTCATTCAAATCGGTCAATAAATAACAGAGTTATGGCGTTGGGCGTTTTTTATCGAACACTCGGATACATACATTGTGTCCTATTTTAAAAACGTACTAATCATTTTTGGTTTCACCTAAACTTGTGTTTTCTATTTACAAAATTAAAAACTACCAGATCCTAAGCTCTAATGAATTTTATTAAAATTGCTTTATAATTTTTTTATCAATCTTAGAAACTTTTCTTTGCTTAAAAAATCTTCTAATCTCGATTGGTATATTATAGTATATTGCTATACTCTTATAGTGAATTTAATGCCTTCTGCTTTCTTCTTAGTTGGGAAAACATCGTGATTTTCACATCACGAAAACAATAATAGTAAATACAGTGTATGTGAATGAAAATAACATACACGCATCCAATGGAAAACGTTTGTAAATTTGTTACAATTATCAGCAACAGGAATCTTCATTCCGTCCTCAGACTCATTCAGTCACGGTTGAGTTAGGTCGCAACGAGTACACGAGTATTCGCTACAAAACACACATGCACAATCCGTCCACGCAATCAGATAACACCAAAAACCGCAGCAACAACTACGACTACATTCCCAAGGATAATTCCATGCAAATTTCAAGTCAACAGTATGAAAACCGCTCCTATTATTTTTTTTTCCGAGGCGAGAATCAAAACAAATTACCGGGTTAGGAGTAAATCCAGGCGGTCGCGGTGAACAATTTAGAATGGCTTTTTTATATGTGTAACATTTTTATCTTGGAACGCATCCCTATAAATTCTGGTTTAATCCCTCCCTTTTCAGCATGTTAAATTTCCGAGTCGTCGCCCGTTCGAACTAAGTTTTTGTTTCTAATACGCACACGGGGTTTCATATTTTACTTTCTGGAGCTACTGATGTTATGAATTTAATGGCATGTTTTTCCACTGCAACAATTTACCAAGTTTTTAGTGTAATAAACCTGAGTGATAAATTAAACTATAGTTTATTTCTAAATATCTACATATTGCCACTTACATATAAGTAATTTTCAGCGGTTTTTTATACCGAGATATTTTTGTTTAAGTATACACTAAAAAAAAATAACATGTTTATTTACGAGCCGATTTTATTAAAGCGATACATTTGAAGTTTCGAACGAGTGTTTCCTCTCCCAGACTAAGCATGAAGTAACATTTCGAGTTTAGAAAATCCTGAATATTTGGTTTGGTCGCTCCGCGAAGCGGAGCGGCCAAACCAAATTTTCAGGCTTTTCTAAACTCGAAATGTTACTTCATGCGCCACGCGTATAAAACACTGAAAAATTGTGAAGTTACAAATACACATTATAACAAAAAAATAACATTTTTCTGCACACATTCTCAGGTCAGCTCAAATAATATAATATATAAAATACCTTATATAGTAATTCATTTAATCAACAAAATATTAATAATGTGTTAATGCATGAATGGTGCTTCATAGGATTTTACAAATATTAATTTAATCTAACCAATTGTTGCGCTTTCCAAATTGGAGAAATTTACGTTAGAATATGTAAGTATACTTAAAAGAAATAAATGCTTTTATATAAAATTCTTATATCTGTTTTAATTATTTTCTATTTTTCTTTGTAAATTAATTACTTTTAATTTGTTGAGTATACCTCTAATTAAATCGCAGGTAATGGATAGTGATAAGGCAGGATAGGTAAAGTGGTTTAATAAGGAGTGACTACGTGTAAACGCATGTGTACAGCCTGTAGGTAACTCAAGTTAGTTTGACAGAAGTCATCCCCGTTGCTACACGCTAATTACACTGCACATAATTACGAGAATACTAATTAGAACTCCATCTAGGGTCCTATTACAACGCATCTACTAACATATAGTTACTTTAACTAGTTAACTATCATCGAGAGGTGGTAAAATGTTTTCAACTTTGTTACATTTTACATTATTAAAACATTGCAACTACATAATTGAACGTAAATACATATAGTTGACTAACATTTAACACTTTTCAAACGAAGGAAAATGAAATATTATTCCAACTTAATACATCGCAGCTCTTTTAAATCTTAACACTGAAAATTGTCGATGACAATGTTAGACCAAACAAAGGCGCCCGCAGAAAAAATAAGAGGGCACTTTTGTTGGAAACATGTTCAGATATTTCCAACGATTATCTAGATATTGTGAATGAAAATTTGTTGCAAAACATACTTCGTTATTTATATAAAAATATTCTTATAACTACGTCTGCAAAGACGAAAAGTGTATACTTACACAAAATGTGTTCAGCTTTTTATTTATTTAATAATTTTCGAGGAATCATCGAAAATATGAAGTTTTGACGAGAAATTTTAAAATATCTCTAAAACTAAGAGTGCTATGATAAGAAGTACAAATTCAAAACCGTATTCAGAAATTGATGCTCCATTACTTACATTTTATTTTTTTATTAGAAAATATACCGCTCGTTTGTTTTATCGCCATTGGGATTTAGTAAACTATTAGAGATACGAAGACGGTTTAATTTGAAAAAAGCTTTCATTTTTAATACAAAAGGTAACTGTGTTACCAAATTTCAACTAGCTTCATTTGTTTTCAAGATATGGTAAAAAAAAGTGAAAATCGACAAAATTATCATTTTACCATAACTTTGTTAATTTAAATAACAACGAGCTGAAATTTGAAATGTACCCCAAATAACATTTGCAGAATTAGTTAATGTTAACTAATTCTGCGAGTGTAATACTGTTCAGTATTATTTGATTTTTAAATCAACGAAAAGAGCAGGAAATATAAGTTGGAAATCATGCTCATATGTCAAATTAAAATGGTAATTGTCTCAAAAAAATGGAACATTTGATAAATTGTTGGTATTTGTAACAACTTCTTTAAGTTATCTAAACTTTGATAAAAAAAAAGTAAAACTATTATAATCTATTTCACACATTTGTAAATATAGGCTGTGAGTACGTGATCATTTTATTTCACTATATATTTTTGCCTTGGAATTATTTTTTTGAGTTAGAATTTGAAATTAATCAATTATAAGTTAAGGTTTAAAGAAAATTGAGTTCAGATAATATGTTAAAATTTAGTTACAGAAACTAATCAATCAATTAAATATTTAATAATTACTAAATAGATTTTTAGCTTATTTTTATAAAATCATAATTCTTAAAAGTATTTTTCACTTATTCATTAAGCTAAAGTGAAATTTCGAGTTTAGAAAAGCCTGAAAATTTTGATTGTTCGCGTAGAGAAGCGGGGCGACCAATCCATATTTTGAGGCTTTTCTAAACTCTAAATTCTACTTCATTCGCCACGCGTATAAAACATTGGTTTAATGTAAAGTTTAAAATCATACACACGCATTAACTTAAAATAGAATAACAAAAGACCACATTTATGGGAATTCAAGATTTACGTATTAATAAATAAATCTTTGTTTTACAAGATAATGCAGTTTTTACATTTTGACGCGAAAAGCACATAAGACGTCAATCGTTTTTCACATAAATTGACTTTCGTTGACATAAATTGAAATTATTGACGTAATTGGCATAAATCATAATAACAAAATTATTCATATTTTGTTGCTTTATTCGTCAATTAAGTTTGATCTTTACGTAACCCTTAATTAACTTTATTTGTAATATAATGTAATAAGTCAGTAGGGGTCATGTGTAAATATTATTTTTAACGAAATTAAATTAAAATATTAATACAAAAATCATCCAAGAAAATAATAAAGAAAAATCAACATCCAGTTAATACGAGAATAACATTAGTCGATCAGATTTTTTTGTGTGTAAAGAAATAACAAAAGCAGCATTGCCTTAAAATAATAAACAAGTTTCGGCGCGTGGAAAAATGCTAAGACATACAGAAAGATTCAGTTCAGGGTTTAACGAACGCAATCACAACAAGTGTGCAAAGTCAGGGAAATTACGTTGTCAGAGAGTACCATATATGGTACTAGATAAAGTCTACGCAACAAAATCAGGAGAGGGAAGAACTTTAAGAGCAGCAAAGAAACGATTATAAAGATCACTGAGTGTTGAGACAGGGACGAGGACAGTCAGTATTTAAATGTAAATGGGTACAGTTAAGAATGGGATGTTTCAGTGGGATGTGAGTTAGTAAAGTAATGTTGATAAAAATAGTTTAGTATTGGGAATGGAGTTAGAGAATGGAGTTAGTAGGAATAGCAACGTTGGAGAGACTATCACGTAACAGTAAAATTAATTCTACATCAAACCGACTAAGTTGAAATCAAACAAACCAAACCGGCGAAATAATTTAAACATCTGGGAAAAGGGGAAGATGGGGGAGGGGGGATGATGTGTAAGGCCGAATTGAGCGAGAAAACGAGGTATGTCCTACTAACTAATCGACCTAGTCGATTGATGTGTAAGGCCAATCTGAGTTAGTATTGCGCTAAGTATCCCACTAACTAACCACACGAATGAGGGATGTATGGTGGTTGATGTGTAAGGCCGAATTTAGGGAGAAAACGAGGTATGTCCTACTAACTAATCGACCTAGTCGATTGATGTGTAAGGCCAATCCGAGTTAGTATTGCGCTAAGTGTCCTACTAACTAACCACACGAATGAGGGGTGTATGGTGGTTGATGTGTAAGCCCGAATTGAGCAAGAAAACGAAGTATGTCCTACTAACTAATCAACCCAGTCGATTGATGTGTAAGGCCAATACGAGTTAGTATTGCGCTAAGTGTTCTACTAACTAACCACACGAATGAGGGATGTATGGTGATTAATAATAATAATAATAATAATAATAATAATAATAATAATAATAATAATAATAATAATAATAATAATAATAATAATAATAATAATTTATTGATGCAAATACACTACAATGTGTTAACATACGTCATTAGAAATTGTAATTATGCAAGGTGTAAAATACCACGATAATTAAACATATACTACACAAACTGTATAAAATAAATAAAATAAGATATTAAAAATTAAAAAAAATATCTTACAAACAAAAGTAAACGCTTTTATTAATTTAGATATTCGTCCCACGTATAATATGGGTTGGACTGAAAATAATTCTTTATATATACCTTAAATCGTTTTTCAGGTAAGCATTTTACAACGACTGGCAGCTTATTATAAAATTTTAATCCCCAATGACTTATTCCAACACGTGATTTATTTAATCGAGTGTAAGTAATGTAGTAATCCTGTTTTTGGCGAGTGTTATGATCATGTTAGTGCTGTACACTTCGCCGTGATTTTTTATATAAATTAAGCATTTATAAATATAGAGAGATGTTATTGTCATTATTCCTAATGATTTAAATAATTTCAGTTATAGTGCTGTACACTTCGCCGTGATTTTTTATATAAATTAAGCATTTATAAATATAGAGAGATGTTATTGTCATTATTCCTAATGATTTAAATAATGGTCTACAATCATCCCTATAGTTCGCTCCTGCAATAACACGTATGGCTCTTCTTTGTAATTTAAAGATTCTATCACGAATAGAGGTATGACCCCATGTAAGTATACCATACGAAATTAATGCATGACACGTACTGAAATAAGATGTTTTAAGCATGTTTATAGATACAGAATGAGATAGATTTCTCAACAAAAATATATTAGAGCATAGTTTTTTAGCTAATAAATCACTATGGGATTTCCAGGTAAGAGAAGAATCAATTTTCACACCGAGAAATGTTGTTGATAGTTCCAGGTTATGTTCACATGGACGCAGTGAGAATAACATATCGACCGTTTTACTATGGTTTAGTACAAGTTTGTTACTGTTTAACCAGTCACTTGCAAGCCCTTTTGCATTATGATTCTGCTCCACCAACTTGTCAAAATCAGCGTGTCTGGTGACTAGAGACGTGTCATCCGCATACAGTATAGTTTTTCCAATGTTCAAATGATCTGTGAGATAATTTATAAAAAATAAAAATAGCAGAGGACCCAATATGGAACCTTGGGGTACCCCATGTAATACTGTAAGATGTGATGACACAAACTCCCCCACCTTGACACGCTGCTGCCTATTGTAAAGATACGACTGAATCAATTTTGAGCTGGCTCTATCAAAACCATAATGCAACAGTTTTTGTATGAGTAACTCGTGACTAACACAGTCAAACGCTTTTGACAAATCTAAAAATGTTGCAATACAATACTGACGCTCTTCAAAGGCTTGCAGAATGACATTTATTAGGTCTATCACTGCGTCCTCTGTATATTTCCTGGACTTAAAACCAAATTGACAGTTTGATAACATGTTATTAATTTCAAGATGGCGGTATATTTGATTTGACATAATTTTTTCAAACACCTTTGAGAACACGGGAAGTAGAGAAATAGGTCTATAGTTCATGGGTTCGCTTGTATCCCCTTTTTTATATAAAGGTAATATAATAGAGTTTTTTAATGCATTGGGAAAAGTAGATGTTCTAAAGCAATGATTAATGATGTGTGTTAAAGGAGATATTAAAACGTCGGTACAACACTTTAACAGTTCAATTGATAGCCTATAAATATCTCTACTTCTTGTGTTCTTGAGAAAAGAGATGGCCTCTCTTACCTGAATCTGCGAAACTTCTTTAAATGTAAATGTTTTATCAAATTTGCGTTGGATCAAGTTCATTGGATCTTGAGCAGCCGGTACTGTATTGACTAAATTACAAATAGAATTGATGAACGATTCATTAAAAGTATCCGGAGATATATCACAGTTGTTGTTTCTATCTGAATTAAAGCTTTTCTTTTTAGAATTAATTATTTGCCACATGGCTTTGTTTTTATTATTGGAATGAGCTATATAGTTATTGTTGGCTTTTACTTTTGCTCGTTTAATCGCATCTAGGTATTGTTTCTTATAGCTACGAATAAGTTGAGCATTTTCTGAAGTTTTATATTTTGTATACCACTCTTGTTATAAGTATAAGCAGTCTCTCATTTTGTGTAGATCACTCGTAAACCAATGTATTTCTTTGGCAACATATATTTTTTTTAACTTTCACTTCTGGAAAAGCTGTTTTACATGCTTCCAATATTATGTCACGAAAAAAATTAAATTTTGTATTTGCATCGGTTAGAGATTTCATTTCTTCCCAATCAATCCCTAATAGAGATTGATAAAAAAGAGACTTGCCTTTGCTGGTTATGAGTCTTATGACATTGTAAGTATAACTCGCTTTCATTTTTGTACACTTGGTGTCAAATGATATACCAACATGATCAGAGAATGCAGTATGGATAGAACTAACATCGTACCTATTTTGTGGAATGTTTGAAAAAAATATTGTCGAGAGTATTCTTGCCTCGAGTTGAGAAATCTACTGTTTTGTGTTAGGCCGAATTGAGCGAGAAAACAAGGTATGTCCTACTAACTAATCGACCCAGTCGATTGATGTGTAAGGCCAATCCGAGTTAGTATTGCGCTAAATGTTCTATAAACTAATCACAAGAAAAAAAAGAAATCGGTGATGAGTGGAACGAGGTGAAAGATCGTTCCACTCATTAATCGAGAATATGTGGCGATTGATGTGTAGGGCCGATGTGAGAGATTAACCCACTAACTAATCGCAAGTGTGTCGAGTGTGTGATGCTAACTCCGGGATGGTTTTTGTGGGTTTCCCATCTCGTAATGCAAATGCAGGGGCTAGTTAATTTTGCTCCCACAAGTAGAGTCACACAATTTTTGAGTTTAACTAAATGCTCATGACTTCTAAGCATAAACGTTAGATAATATATTTTGTAAATATAAATAATATAAGACATACCAATTCATTAGAAATGTAATGAAAGGTCAATAAACTTTGCATACGTTAAGCTCATATCCTGTTTTATTTATTGTCCACACATCCTCCTAGTCAAATTAAAAGGGAAGAAAGACACAGTATTTACGATAATGCATATTGACACAAACAACGAACCTGGTAAATAAATAAAAGGGTTACTACATACACAACACAACGTAAACAATAATACAAATTATAAATTTGTACAATACCTAGGGTCGAATCATTACAATAATTACATTATTAATATTTTTAATTATTTCTAATTTCTAGCGACTAAATTAATTAATGATAATAAAGCTGTATATGAACATTTGAAGGATAAAGGCATCTGTGTCAATTTTTTGGGCATCCATTGTTATCCATCCACTCCAGCAAATCTAAACAAATAGCAAGTGCATTACAAATCGATACGAGAAAACCCTATTGTAAGAACTTAAATAAAAAAATCGAGTTGTTTTTATTTTAGGTAAAGATTAACAACGGCATTTTTTTTAGATGGTTGCCTGTCACAATACCTCGTATCCTCCAGTTTTTAAATACAAAATTTCTATTGTTGAACTTTAAAAATTAGGCTTAAATCTTTTGTTATTACTTTATTTTCAAGTTATGTATGAAGAGTTACAAATAATTTTAAAAAATGTCAGCACACTTGAATATTTTTTATTTCATTTACTTCAGAAATGCATAGGCTCTAATGTGATATTATAGTTATACACAAATGGATTATATTATTTTTTTTATAAATATTAAAATTTTAGAAAGTATTAAATTAATAATATGACCAAACATTTTTAAAAATGTGTATTGATTAGGTATATTATGTTTCTAAAAGCTTTCTACAATATTTAAACTTGGGATTTTATTGAGCTTTAATTGTAAATATTGTAATTAATGTTAAATAAGAAAGGTAAAACGTAAGGTCGATAACATGTTTGACAAACAAAAAATGTATAAGTATGCATTGCTAAATTCAATATATATTTTATTTTAAAATAAGTCCATTATGTGAGACAAACTAATTAATCCTATGAATTTCTCTAGGTAATAGAATTTTTAGCCCTGAAATATTTTAATTAATATGTTCATTATTTTCTGATATATGCCAATTTTAATATTTTTTAATATTTTAATATGTTTGTTATAATTATATATACACAAATTTTAATATGTTTGTAGTGTTATCCTATATAAAAGTTTTAATGTCAAGAATATAAATTTGTGTTCAGTACTCATTCATTGACCGGATAACTACAGGTTTCAGGTTTCAACGCCATCATCAGTATAGTCCCGAACCAGTGCTTGAAGACTACTGAACATCTTTGACCATTTATTATGGCGATACAACTTAGTCTAAAGGGCATTAGGTGGCGTTTACGCTTTCGAACATACAGTGAATTTTTCTTTTAGGTAAATATATCCATAAGCTGTAAATTTTCCTACATTCGTTATTTTTTAAGAGGTTAATTTGAAGCCTTAAACGAGGGTTTTCCACTGCCAGACCAAGCATGAAGTAACATTTCGAGTTTAGAAAAGCCCCGGGAAAATTTGTCGAGGGTCGCGCAGCGACCCGAAACAAATTTTCTGGGCTTTTCTAAACTCGAAATTTTACTTCATGCGCTACGCGTATAAAACACAGATTTGAAGTGAAGTTTGAATATACATAAATTTCACAATATTTTAGTGTTTTGTACGCGTGGCGCATGAGGTAATATTTCGAGTTTAGAAAAGCCCAGGAAAATTGTCTCGGGTCGCTGCGCGATCCTCGACAAATTTTCACGGGGCTTTTCAAAACTCGAAATTTTACTTCATGCTTAGTCTGGGAGTAGAAAACACTCGTTTAAAGGTTTAAATTAAACTTTATATAAACAAAAACAAGGAAAATTTAAAAATTTGCAGAAAATAGCTGTACATTTTCTGACACTCGTTGTTTTTTAAAAGAGTTCAATTTGTAGCTTTAAACGAGTGTTTTTTGCTCCCAGACTAAGCATGAAGTAAAATTTCGAGTTTAGAAAAGCCCCGTAAGATTTTGTCGAGGGTCGCGCAGCGACCCGGGACAAATTTTCTGGGCTTTTCTAAACTCGAAATTTTACTTCATGCGCCACGCGTATAAGACAAAGATTTCAAGTGAAGTTCGAATATACATACATTTCATAATATTTTAGTGTTTATACACGTGGCGCATAAAGTAAAATTTCGAGTTTAGAAAAGCCCAGAAAATTTACTTAATGCTTAGTCTGGGAGTGGAAAACACTCGTTTAAAGCTACAAATTAAACTCTAAGAAAAAACAAGGAATATCAAAAACTGTACAGAAAATAGGCTGAATTTGGAATACGTATGCTTAAAAGAAAAACTCTCTCTATGTAAGTTTAAATGTGTTTGTAATGTATCATTTTAGTAATCTTAGTTTTAATATGTCGTAATGTTCTGCACTTAAAATTTTTATTTTATTTGAATATGTATGTAGGGACTAACAAATTGTTTTTATATTGTAATTGACCCACCTAAATGATCGGTATTTCTGTTGGAAACAAAGACATTGATTTGATTTGATTAGAATTCTCTGATAAGTTCGAAATTTTAATTTTTTATTCTGTTTTAAGCTTTTATATCTTAAAAAACCGTATGGCTTAATACGCACAACAAAAAAATATTCGAGACCCTGCGGAAACATGATAAAGTAAAACATATTGGATCCGTTTCTTTACATTAAAAACTAGACCAACTTATTTAGTCAAATAATTTGTCATGACTAACGCTTATTCCAATCTTTAATTGATTGATATTTCATTACCATCAATCAGAAAAATATATTTATGACTAATGACTAAAAAAAACAGTTATCATTTGGCTAAAAAATGAAAAACACCTATATAGAGACATGTATGTTTAAAATAAAAAGTCCCTATATGTAACTTGTAAGTCAAATTCTCTTTAAACCAACTATCAAACATTAAATAGCAATATAAAGGTGTTTACTATTTACGTTTTCTGACAATACTTGTTTTGAAAAGAGTTCTATTTGAAGATATAAACGAGTGTTTACTACTCGCAGATTAAGCATAAAGTAAAATTTTGAGTTTAGAAAAGCCTTAATATTTGATTTGGTCGCTCTGTGAAGAGAAGCGACCAAATCAAATTTGCAGACTTTTTAACTCAAAATTTTACTTCATGCTCTACGCGTATAAAACACTAGTGTTAAGTAGAGTTCAAAATATACGTCATTACCATACTGCTTCAGTAGCTTCACAATATTTCAGTGTTTTATACGCGTGGCGCATGAAGTAAAATTTTGGTTTTGCCGATCCGTTTCGCGAAGTGACCAAACAACATTTTTAGAATTTTCTAAACTAGAAATTTTACTTCATTCTTAATCTGGGAGTGAAAACATTCTTTAAAGTTTCAAATTGAACTTTTCTCAAAAACAGCGAATATCTGAAGATTTACAGCATAAACGGTGTATTTGGAATTTTTGTATTGATTTCAGAGGCACTTAACTTTTGAAAATCCATATTTACTTTAATAAATTAATAAATAAAGTATTTGTTATTTTCAACTTTTTATATATACTTCCACTACAACTGTTTCGCTAAGCTGCATCGCGCTGTAGTTTCTTTAGGTGAAGAATTTTATTGATTGAAATTCACCTAAAGAACCTACAGCGCAGCGTAACAATTGTAGTGAAAGTAAATATAAAAAGTTGAAAATCACAAATATTGTAATCTTTAATTCCTTGTATAACGTAGGAAAACACTGATTTACCCAAATTTTAAGCAGTCAAGATTCGTGTGCAATTCTAGCAATTTTTTTAGAATATACACAGAGCGTTTCATGTAACACCGAACATACTAAAATGTACTCAATGTTAATTTTCCTATGTTCGATGTGTACTGAGACGCATTAAAGCATTGAGTGCGATGTGATTGGCTACGATATCTAATTGTAATATAGTCAACCCAATTTACACTCTTCCCTTCAAAAATAAATGAAATCTGTCAGTTATCGCAAGCAAGTGATATTTGCTGTTCTAGCACCTGAAGCAGACGTAGACAAAGAACGGAGAGTTAAAAATATCAATAATGTATACAATGGAGGCAAAGATAATTCTGGTAAACTTATACCATGAAGAAAACAGTTCAATAAATTCCTAGCATTTATTTTGTGAAAAATTTTCTGTTCAATCAGACTACCATTTATTTCAACCATTTCAAAGCTTCTAGAACAGTTTGATTGGATAAATTCACAAGCGAGGTGTTAGAAGTCCGTCGATATTATCGGAAGAGATGAAATTAAACAATTTCTGTTATGTCTAATAGTATCCTACTATTGCAAAATCATTTAATATTTAAAAATTCTTTGTACGTAGAAGTTCTACAAGAATTGAAGTTTAGGTCCTATAAATTTCAACATTACTAGTTGCTGTATAACAACATTAAGCGATAACTTTTTTGTAAAATTGTATTTAATATGTTAAATTAAACAACAAAATGTTGCAAAAAATTGTGTTTACTGATGAAGCTTTTATATCTTCGTACCTTCTTTAACTAGTATTTTACTAATTAAAAATATAACAAAAGTTGATAACCATTCCATTGTACTAAAATATTCATAATACAACAAATTGTGGTTGACATAATAATTGACAAATTTAATTTATTTTTGACGTGAGGAGTGTACATTGGGTTGACTATATTACCATTAGAAATCCTAGCCAATCACATCGTACTCAATGCTTTGATGCGTCCCAGTACACATCGAACATAGGAAAATTAACATTAAGTACATTTTAGTATGTTCGGTGTTACATTAAACTCTCTGTATGTATGTGTATGTATTTGTATAATTAATATTCACATAATATAAGTAGTCATTCATCAATTTAGCGTAATCTACGTTCAAAGTCGGACACAAATTTGACTAGTTGAGCCTTTAAACAAGGCATACATTATTAAGAACGATGGCATGAGAGAGCCCGAGCCCCATATGGTGGCCTGCTGCAACGCATACTAGTATGCAAAGTGGACGCCTTGAAATTGTGAAACTTGGAATGTCTAGTTATAATCGTAAACTATCAATTCTGCAAGAGAAGAGATGAGAGAAGCTGCAAGCTGCATAGTTGCAGACAGTCGTCGTCGGCGTGTTATAAAAGGGTTGAAACGGAACGCGGCGCCCTTAACACCCTCACCCTTTTCCCACCCTCGCACTGGAAGAACACATATGTTACATCCCCTTAAACCGTTAAACATTTCACAACTTCCTTCAGCCAAAACCGTGTCGCTATATATCATTCATCGCTTTTGTATATACGCATTGCTATCTCTCAGGCGCGTATGACAAATTGCCGTACGGGAAGTCTTCTTATAAATGCTACATTCTTTATTCTATTAAAATGTTAATATCGGAATGCGCGCAAGCCCCGCATTAAATAAACACATGGCACTGCTGGGACTTGACTTCAGTCCTCCGGCCGTACCCAAATCCTCCCTTAATACACTTCCATATATTTATGTGTACGCAAATATTTCCGAATATTAAAAGCTGACGGCACAATAAGATTCCCCTGACAACGCCGAGCAACAATTACTTTTTGAAAATTATTCTGTATTTTCTCTTTGGGCGAATGTTTAATATTTATTTTCATTCGGATACATTTTTTTTGTCAAAATAGGAAGTAAATTATAACAATTAAAATAAATTTTCACAAAAGAAAGTTAAATTGTCTTAAATAACTCAATAACTAAAAGTTCGTCACATTAGCCCATTTTATCCCGCCAAAAACCGCAAAAACATTTATTTTACAAATTTTAAACTTATATCACTGTTTGGAAAATAGATTATGTCCCTTTTTTAATTTGTATATTGACACATTTTCAACTGAATAATATGAAAATGAAAATTATTTTTAGAATAAAAGTGCTTCGGATCAAATGGGTTAAAAATTAAATATTATTATTACAAATATAATAAAAAATGTTAGGATATTAGTATTAGGATGTCATCAGATGTCAGGATGTCCAATATAAAATGTTGACCCCCCCAAAAAAAAGTTTACGTATACAATTTTTATTCAAGATTACCCCGTCGGAAAACTTTATTACTAATTTAACATGACATTTATATTATAATAGACCATGATTATTGTCTAATTAGTTAAATCAGGGGTCTCTAAACTACGGCCTGCGTTCAAAGATAAATTTTACTTAAATGTAATATTTTATAACGATTTTCTGTTAACATGTCTTCTAAAATTATTATACAAATAATTAATTGGATTTTAGCCCACTTGTTAATGTAAAATTCTATGTGTCGTGGGTCTGATAATTACTGTACGTTTAGACACTAAAATTACCTAGACTAGCCAATAATCTATATAGAGTTTTATTATTGTTGCTTTAAAATAGATCTATAAAGAATACTGATTTCTCAAAATGTTCTAGGCTAAAATACTCTATACAGTGAATTTTTCTTGTATGTATACATTTCTCGATGTAAATTCTTTGAAATTTGTTATTTATGAAAAACTTTTAATTTGACATTTGTAACGATTGTTTCCACACCTTGATTAACCTAATAACGGCCAAACAATAATAAGTTTAACTCTAAAAGTTGATATTATGTGAAATTCTGCACTTATTTTTATGATTTCTGTAAATGACTTTTTATATTACATACTGGGAATTTTTTTTTAAATACAGGGTGCCCGTATTTCGACAGAATGTATGGGGTTCTCAGTTATTTGAAGAGATAGAGAGTCGGTCAAATTAGGGCAAAGTTGCGTATTTAAGGTTTACCAATAATCTGAAAACAATTTTGAAATATCTTTTTTGTTTTCGAGATATCAACAAAGAAACGATTTTTTTAAAATAGTTTTCATTTTTTTATCCAAAAGCGACTGAATCTGGACATTTAGAACTTTGACAATATATATGCACATATTAATGAGGAATCTAGTAGAATATTTTTTTCAAGATAACTATAACATTTACCCGGGGACCATAGTCAACTTTTGTTTTTCTTATGGGCGCCATTTTGGATTTTTATATTGTTTGAAAAAATATTTTCTAAACTCAGTAATGTACCACACTCATAATTTATTTTAGATTTGATATTTAAAGTTATAATATTTTATTTTTTACAAAGAGTGCCTTGGAAACAATGACGTCATATCTGTTAATCAATAAAATCTTGACAGCGGTCATTGTTAGCAGTCAAAATTAATTAATAACTGTCAATATTTTGTAATAATAACAATAAGTATCAATTATCACATAAAAGTTAAACAAACTAAATTTATAATTATTATTATTCCAAAACTATTTGCAATAAAAGTAATTCTTGAATTTTTCGCTACATCTCAATAAATATTGATCACTATCACATTTCAGCGTTATATATTTTTAACTTTATTGTAAATCACTGGTTTATTCGCGTGGCGCACGAAGTAAAATTTCGAGTTTAGGAAAGCCCCGTGAAAATTTTCTACGCGGGGTTTTTCTAAACTCGAAATTTTACTTCATGCTTAGTCTAGAAGTGGAAGACACTTGTTAGTTTAAAATACATCACAACTGTTAAAATATGCATCGTCAGATGCCCGTCTTCAGGGGTGATATGTAAATTATAGATTCTAGGAGTTGTCAACTAAGTGAGTTACTCAAATGTTTCCAAGGCACTCTTTACAAAAAACAAAAAATTAAAATGTTACATATAAAATGTACAATAAACTATAAGTGTGGTACACCATTGAATTCAGAAAATAATATTCTTCCAAAAAATAAGAAAAACAAAAGATAGCTATGGTCTCTGGGTAAACGTTAAAGTTATTTTAAAATTATATATGTTACTAGATTCATCGTTATAAAGTGCCTGTATAATGTTAAAGTTGTAAATGTCTGGATTCAATAGTTTTTGAATAAAAAAAAAAAAATCTGTTTTTTGAAAATATCTCAAAAACGAAAAAATATATTTCAAATTTGTATTTAGATTATTATTAGGCCTTAAATTACGCAACTCTTCCCCAATTTAACCGAATCTCTATCTCTTCAAATAACTGAGATCCCCATACATTCTGTTGAAATACGGACACAGTGTATACATAATGTATACGCTGTACATTTTCAGTCATTTGTCGATTTTATAAAACCGTCAAATTTAAAGTGTTTACCGAGTGTTTCCACTCCCAGATTAAGCTTGAAGTAACAATTCGAGTTTAGAGAAGCCTGAAAATGTTCAGGCTTTTCTAAACTTAAAACGCGTACAAAACAATTAAATAATGTAAAATTAAAAATACACTTAAATCATAAATCATAAATAATTATTAATGGAAAAATATTTACACGCATTCTCAAGTCAGGTCAAATAATACAATGTATCAAATTAATTTATTTAGTAATTTAATTAATACAAAATTATTAATGTTGCATTATTATATCAATCACGCTTAATGGGTTAAGCAAAAATTATAATTTTCAGTTTAGAAAAGATTTAAAATTTAGTTTACTCGCGTGGAGAAATTGACCGACCAAACCAAATGTTCAGGCTTTTCTAAACTTGAAATTTTACTTCAGGCGCCTGGCAAATATACCACTGATCTAAAGTAAAGTTTAAAATATACAGTTTTAGCATACTGCTTTACAATTATATTTTGTACTTCACTTAAAATCAGTGTTTTAAATAAAACATTTTGGTTTGATCGCTCCGCTTTGCTATACGATCTAACCAAATGTTCAGGCTTTTCTAAACTCGAAATTTTACTTCATGCTTAATCAAGGAGTGGAAATACTCGTTAGTAGCTTTATTAATTGAATGATTTTCAACCACAACAAATGCATGCAAAATTACAGCGTATGTATCAGAATCTGTATACCAGAAACAAAATTCCCAGTATACTACAAAATGGTCTAAACCAATATACAATCTTCATAGCTTGAAATTATCTATTCTTTAATATAGTCTCATTCATAGACTCTAAAAATATAAATCTATCTAAAAGTTAAAATACTGAAGTTTTTAAATTATCTAGTGTGAAATACTCCAGAGATGTTATTAGTCCAGATACCAGATACAAACAGACGTACTATTGATGCTTAAAAAGAGCTGCACTATTGTCAAGAAGTGTTGGTCTAGTTGAATTATTTTTAAAAGTTCCAAAGTGGTCTAGACAAGGGATTTCCAAGCTATGGCTCGCGATTTTCACGAATCTCATCCGCGTTAAGGGGAGGATAGCACTGCATTTCTTGCATTATTTAATCAATCCCTTACACTTTATTTAAATAAATAAATTAACGACTGCAACATATATTATTATCCTAGTCATAAGAATTATGTATATTCAAAATAATATTAGTTCTGACTTTAAACAAAGAAATAAGGTTAATGCAAAGAATTTTCAGTAATTACTATTATAAAATACCGAAATTTTACAGAGTAGTAGCTATGGCATTGTTACATGTCATGAGTAAATTTGATAAAATTTACATCATGTATAAAGAAGTTATTTGCTCTTAATTAAAAAAAATATATTGTTTTTCACCGTTTTTGCCACCTTTTTCTAGTTTGTTTTTATAACAGATTGTTAATTTTTTGTAGTAGCATAAACACAATAATTACGCTTTAATTGAGGCCAATTTGATCGCAATCCGATAATAAATAGCTGAGATTCTTTGCATATTAATAATCAATTTTATTAAAAGATGTTTCTGTGTTGGCGTTTATACGGTCATCATATAACGGTCACTTGTTCGAAGGACCGAAGATTTATTGGAGGCCATAAATGAGACGGCTCGACTGACCCTTCGTTGGGCTGTATAATGGTTTTTCTTTTCCTAAATAACTAACGAATTTCACCATCGATGAGAAGCCGAATGCTTATTAAAATATATTTATGCCTGACGGTTTATAAAATGGATAAGTTGATATTTGTTTTATCTAAGAATTAATTTTTAAGCCATTATTATTATAAAGCCTTCTTAGTGGAAACTATTAGAAATTCTAATATGCCCTAGTTTTTAATTAATATCAATTTGCAATACATAATTGAATAGAGAATTTTAAACAGAATTTTATGAATACAAAAAAAGCATGGTGTGCTATTTGAAATGGTGAGATTATAGTGCGTTTATTAATTAGAATTCTGGATATTTTAATTTTCGGCATTAAACTTTTTTGTCGGCAACTAGAAAAATATTCAATGTAATTAGAAATTGTTATTAGATAACGTTAATTACTGAGGCACTAAATTTTTGAAAATCCATAATTACTTCAATGAATTAATGTATAAAATAAAGTATTTGTGATTTTCAACTTTTAATTTACTTTCATACATTTATTACATCGCACTAAAAAATGCTAGCAATACATTTTTTTCACAGGTTGTTAAAAACATATTTCTCTATAATATAATGCTATACATAAATCAATTGACCTATTTTTATTTACTTTCATACAATAGGTATACATTTTTAAAAATTAAAATAATTTTATAAGTAATTCCAACTTTAATAAGGGTGATATAAAAAATGACAAACAGCGGAGGGTAGGGATTACCACCAAAAAATAGCTCAATGTGTCCTCTAACTACAGTGAAAATTAGCACTTTTTAGCGTTTTCAAAACAAGTATGACGTCACTAGCCTTTCACGTATGACGTCATAGACAATTTTTTTAAATAGAAACATTTTTTTTTTTATTTTACCAAATTTGTAGCCTTTTTCATTCGCTTTACGACCTTGTTAAAGTAATTTGTTTTTTTTTTATTTTTTTATTTACAAAAAAAAAGAAAAACTTATATATTTACTCATTTTAAACATTTGTTACATTAATAAATTTATAAGAATACATTTTTTGTTTAATTTTTGAAATAATTTTTTTTTAAAACTAAATATTTTTACATGGTCGTAAAGAGAATGAAAAGGATTTTTTTCTGGTATTTCTCATTTCATAAATACCGAATTTATTGCAGCTAAAGTTTCCATCCTGTATTTTTTTCAAATTAAATAGAAATATTTGATATCTGTTCAAACAACGCTATGGGGAGCGCTTCTCGAAACGAGCGCCGGTTTTTTTTAAAAATCACTAGCTGAATATTTATTTTTACTAACGAAACAACCGAATTGATTGTATAAAGGTAAGATTGAAAAATCCGAATATTAGTGAGAATCGATTTTCTACAAAAGTTTACTACTCGTAATTTAAAATTGTTCAACTTGTGGGATAGTGGAAGAGAGAGATTAAATTGAAATTCCAATAGAAAAACCAGTTAAACCTGGATCAGTATCGGTTCGAAGAAAATATACCAAAGAGATTATGTTTGCCATCCAGAGAAAGCAGGTATAAATAATTAGCATATTGTGCGAGCTGATGAAGAAACGATTAAGCGACTTTGTCTACCCGTCCGTTAAACTGTTAAATTTTGCAATTTTCCTTTAAAGGTTTTGAAAATGCTTATACAAATATTTGGATCTTGGTCTACTTGATTATGTAAAATTGTATATGTTGTCCGGAAGAAAAAACTTTGGAGACCCCTGAGTTAAGTCATAACTATCATGTATACCAATTAATAATTTTTACCAAAGAATAAAATATGTATGTGTAAGATAAACACACGTACAAATAAATGTTTGTTTCCCAATTGAGAATAAAGTTGTATAAGATTAAGTTTTTCTTGTATATAAACAATCTCAAAATTTCACTTCATGCTTAATTAAGGAGTAGAAACACTTGTTAAATAATAAATTATAAAATATATAACTCTCGGCATAAAAATCATTACGTACATTTTTTCAATCACTCAATTTGTTTTAAGCAGATACGTGTGAACATTCCATGTTCCCATGTATTGAATATAAACCTCTATTAACTCACAAGTAGTTAAATTAAAGAATTAAACAAATCTACTATTTGCTATTTGCTTTGATCCTAGTTTTATTTTGCAATATTTGATTGAACTGAATTTTGTGTAAGCTATAAATTTATTAAATAATGATTTAGCAGTTCATACAAGAACTATAATTTTAAATACCATGACTACAGTACCTTATAAATAGAAATATTATTTCCTATAAATGATAAGCTTAATGTGAATATTAAAGTTTATGGCCGTTGGTAAAATGGGAATAAAACAAGACTTTGGCACGATACAGAATGGTAATTAAATTTTATTATCCAACTCTTATCAAATTTACCATAACCATATAGATATATTTCAATGATGTATATTTAGCACATATTTATATCTAAAATTGGATTGGCACATTTATATAAATAATTCCTACGTTAAATACCGTGCGATAATTTAAATTATAAATAATAGTAGATGGCATATTTGTGCGATTGCGCAATATATTTAGTGTGAACATTATTTAATTCATATGACAGCCAACGTGTTAATTTATACACAGGGATTTTTCTTTAAGTATAAATATGAAGATGCAAAACGTTTTTTACTATGTACAATTTTAAGCGTTCGTTAATTTTGTAAAAGCGTTTAATTTAAAGTTTCTAACGAGAGTTTCCACTTTTTGATTAAGCACAAAGTAAAATTTAATTTATTCTAATTGCGCCACACATATTAAAACAATGATATATTATGAATTTCGGAATACACTGAGTACAGTAGAATACTACGGCAGTGTATCATTTTATAAGAAAACACTTGGTTAAATTTTACTAATATTCTTTTAAAATAATAATTAAAATTTTATTACCACGTTAAAGATGAGAACCTTATTCAACACTACTTTATATTTTATAACTTTGCAATATTTAGTGTTTCTACCTGGGGCGCATAAAGTAAAATTCTATAAATTTTACCTCATGAATAGTCAGTGTTAGGAGCTTTCAAATAGAATGAATGCCTAAAAATGTACAGAGTGCAGCATTTTCTATGGTTTCTTTGAGTAAAGTACCATAAAAATAAATGACAGACAAAAACTAATATATACTTCCAAAGCTATTTTTTAGAGAACATTTCATGTACCTAATCAAAATTTGTCTATCTTCAACTGTTTTCGATTTGTACGGGAAAACGCAAAATTTGGCGATTTTGAAATATTGAAATAACTTCTTTATGTAAAAAGATATTGATATGCGGAAATAGTTCTTATGATACCCCTTCTTTGAGAATATGCTGGTCGTATCAGATTTTGTCTTATGATTAATTTTTATTAGATTGGACATAAAGCTGTGTTATTTTATATACAAATTTTTTGTAAGCTTTACAAAAATATCGTCTGCATATTTTACTTAAAAAGTGTATATGAAAGTTTTTACAGCTTGTCAATACCTTTTTATATAAAGAAGTTATTTCATTCATAAAAATGGTACTTTACTTGAAAATACCATCAAAAATGCTGCACCCTGTACAGCGTATGCATCGGGTTATGTATACTCAAACTAAAAATGTCCTGAATACATAAGTAATAGGTAATGAAAAATGTTTTACGTAGTCTCTAAATTTTAAATTTTTCTCAATTGTACTTGTAAGTAGTACTTAACATTTACTATGTTTCAATTTCGAAAATTTATACCTCAACTTAACGCCGGAAGAGTTATAACAGCAAATGAATTATTTGTAAAAGGGTTTGGGCTAGGTAAGCAGTAGTAAGTAAACAGCAAGTGTGGAACATTAAGAAGAATGATTAGTAATTTTCGGGTCCTCGGAGAGTAGGAATAATTATGAAGATGGGCAAAGAACACATTAAGGTGAACACGTTGAAAGCTCCGGCCTATAAAACAGTTTACGACTGTTTAAACGGAGCGCTTCCATAAAAACCGGAGCGCACTCAACTACACGGAATAACTAAGAGGCTTTTTATTCTATTTTTGAATTATGATCCTTCCCCAACCCCGTGAATTTTACATCGTATTTAAGATGGTCTTTTTTGTATTTGTTACAAACACGGGAATCCTATTACAGGGTTCTTCCTTTGATTTTATTTTTGATCAAATGCATTTCCCTATTTATGAACTGATTTTCCTACATTTAATTTTGTAAGTATCATTTTTAATTTCTGTGAGTGCTATTGATTCCATATCAGTTTAATAACTGTTACCTTTAAGCCGACGCCATTTAATAGAAATACATTTTCCAAGATGTAAGCTTATATGAGATTTTGAGAAAAGCGTATAAACTTAAGTTATGTTTGGTTATTTTAGTTTATGGATGGAATTTAAAACTCAATCAATATGTTTTAATAAAAATGCGATTTCTCTGCAGTTTTTAATTGCGGAATATTTATAGTACCAATTTTTAATGCAACAACGAATTGCTTTCAGGCAACGACCGAATCGCATCCAATCCATCTCCATAAAACACGAGCTAGTAATTTTTCCGCAATTTTTTTAAAAGCCAAACAATCGACCATTAATCGCACCTATTATTCAAACAAAACGAAACAGAGAAAAAAATAATTGATTCCTCTATAATCTTCAAAGAAAGGTGAACGCTGAACGGGCGTAATGAAAACCTTGTTAAAAGTTTGCCTCATTTATCTTACGGTAGAAAATTGTCTCCTCGAAAGACAAAGGAAAAATACAACTAAATTGATTGAAACTGTTTAAGTATAGCAATCATTTAGGGATATTTTAAATTATAAAAATTATATCTTATGGATCATTAATTGTCCAATAGATAGGGATTTTTTTATACATATTCCGATGTAATTTTAGGAATGCGTTATTTTTATAATAGCGTTTAATTTAAAACTGCTAAGGACGGTTTCGGCGTTTTCATTAAGCATGAAGCTATGAAAATTTGGAATTGTCTTCCTATCTATATCAAAGAAGCTACAAATAGTAAATCGTATCAACAAATACTGTTTACATATTTATGTGAAATGGAACTATACACTATGACAGAATTCTTCAATTATACCTAAGTTATTTAATAATAATGTATTACTCTTGTTTCTTTTAGACGCATTTCTTTTTTGTTGCTGTATGTTTATGTCTGCATATGTATCATGTAACGGCAATTATGGAAATGAAGAATGTTATTATTATTATTAATAAGTAAAATTTTAAAACTTTTTTTTAATTATTTTTATTAAATGATATTTTTGAGACTTTTCTAAACACGAAATTTTACTTTATGCGCCAGGCGTATAAAACACTGACATATTGTATAATTCGAAATATCCTTGTTTCGCAGCATATTTTTAATCTTGCTTTAGCAGTTTTTTTTTTAATTTAGCAGTATATTTTTAATTTCGCAATATTTCGGTACTTTATACGCATGGCGCATGAAGTAAAATTTCGAGTTTAGAAAAGCCACCAATCCAAATTTTCAGGCTTTTCTAAACTCGAAATTTTACTTCATGCTTAATCTGGGAGTAGAAACACTCGTTCGAAACTTCAAATTGAACGCTTTGAAAAAAGCAAGGAATAACTGAAATTTTACAGCGCATGCAACGGAATATAAATACTTGAACAAATTCTCTGTATGTGCTCAGATACGCCTATTTGAGAAGCTTACACTTTGAAATATTATGAAAAGCGTCACTTTATTCTAAAGTATTACTTCACTGCTATTGCGACAATTAATGTTGTTGGTGAAATATTCGTGTTTTTTAACAAGATAAATTCAAATTCAAAACTATTTGAATTCGAGAAAATAAGCTTACGCTTCTTATAGTTTGCACACTTTAAACATAATATATAAAATTACGAAAAAACTATTCGTGAAAATGCAAACAGTGTCTTAATTAATAAGACAATTTAAGACGATAAATATCCATTGAAACAACTACTTCCAGTGCAAATACACCTCCGGATATTGAATTATACAATGAAATATTTAAAATCTTATTTAATTTGATTTGTTACAACGCTCTATTAAAGCATATGTAACGTTTAGGTCAAATTCTCTTCAAACCAACTAACAATACAATTTAAAATGAAAGGAGAGATAGTAACAAATTAGAAGTGAAAGGATTTGGATTAAAACTAATGTCTTAGGCCATCTATAGACGCGTTTCGAGATTTATCTCTCTTCAGTATAGCTTTGCTTATGACGTTTAAAAAAAAATAGGAATAAAATTAAAACAAACTTACTTAGATAAAGTGTTGTGTGTGGAATGAACAGGTACACAGAAATGGAATGAGTGAAAATTTTATATATAATGTTTAAAGTGTGCAAACTATAAGAAGCGTAAGCTTATTTTCTCGAATTCAAATAGTTTTGAATTTGAATTTATCTTGTTTGAACTGTACCGTAAGGTAAATAATAAGGTCTCACATTCTTCATACCTGCTAATGACATAATCCCCTTTTTTACCTATAAATACCGACCATCATTTTCACTCATTCCATTTCTGTGTACCTGTTCATTCCACACACAACACTTTTTCTAAGTAAGTTTGTTTTAATTTTATTCCTATTTTTTTTAAACGTCATAAGCAAAGCTATACTGAAGAGAGATAAATCTCGAAACGCATCTATAGATGGCCTAAGACATTAGTTTTAATCAAAGTCCTTTCACTTCTAATTTGTTACTATCTCTCCTTTCATTTTAAATTGTATTGTTAGTTGGTTTAAAGAGAATTTGACCTAAACGTTACATATGCTTTAATAGAGCGTTATAACAAATCAAATTAAATAAGACTTTAAATATTTCATTGTATAATTCAATATCCGGAGGTGTATTTGCACGGGATGTAGTTGTTTCAATGGATATTTATCGTCTTAAATTATCTTATTAATTAAGACACTGTTTACATTTTCACGAATAGTTTTTTCGTAATTTTATATATTATGTTTAAAGTGTGCAAACTATAAGAAGCGTAAGCTTATTTTCTCGAATTCAAATAGTTTTGAATTTGAATTTATCTTGTTTGAACTGTACCGTAAGGTAAATAATAAGGTCTCACATTCTTCATACCTGCTAATGACATAATCCCTTTTTTTACCTATAAATACCGACCATCATTTTCACTCATTCTATTTCTGTGTACCTGTTCATTCCACACACAACACTTTTTCTAAGTAAGTTTGTTTTAATTTTATTCCTATTTTTTTAAACGTCATAAGCAAAGCTATACTGAAGAGAGATAAATCTCGAAACGCGTCTATAGATGGCCTAAGACATTAGTTTTAATCCAAGTCCTTTCACTTCTAATTTGTTGCTATCTCTCCTTTCATTTTAAATTGTATTGTTAGTTGGTTTGAAGAGAATTTGACCTAAACGTTACATATGCTTTAATAGAGCGTTGTAACAAATCAAATTAAATAAGATTTTAAATATTTCATTGTATAATTCAATATCCGGAGGTGTATTTGCACGGGAAGTAGTTGTTTCAATGGATATTTATCGTCTTAAATTGTCTTATTAATTAAGACACTGTTTGCATTTTCACGAATAGTTTTTTCGTAATTTTATATATTATGTTCGTGTTTTTTATTGCGAAACTATAAAAAAATTTCAAACAAAATTAATTGTTTTATTTATGTTATTTTACTTCTGTACATGCAGTAACAGTAAAATGCTATTTTGTATTGTTTATATGAAAACTTATTTATTTAACGGATTTACTTCTTTACAAATATTCTACAAATAATGTTTGAATTAAAGAATTATACAATAATTAATAAATTATATACGCCTGTAACTACTGGACAAACCTAATAAATAACAGATTATAATCATTTACAAGCACACACAGAAAAACACATTAATCATATAATTTATCAATACGAGACAAATCAATTCTAGTTAAGTTAATTTTACTACTGGCAATTAAACAAACAATTTCAATATATACTTATGCCTATGTTAATTTTTTTAAACTTAACTACATTAAAACCAATCAAAGTAAAATTTGGGTTTAGATCATTCAACATAAATTATTGTAGTGAGAGAACGGGGTAGTTTTGCCATTGTTATTCCGGGCATTTCGTAGCAATTTCAATATCAATTATTTCGGCACAATAAGCTAATAGTATACTCGATTCAGTTACCAAGTTATAGGCATCGGTTTGTGTATCAATGGTGTGATTGTATGTACATTGATGCGTCCTAGGCAGAATAACAATATTATCAGCCATTGATATTAGTATTCTATATTTCAAACACTGGAATACTAAACTAATCAATACGATACGTGCGTATGCGATTGTCTCTGTGTGCGTGCGTGTGTGTGTGTGTGCCAGGGTTGTATATCTGTGGGTTTGTGGGTTTGCAGATCACGTTGGGATAATTTAAATTAATCAGGAGTTGTGTGATTATATCACAAAACGCGTTTCTCAACGTAGCCTATCAAGTACACTTAGACTCATTAAATAATACAAAATTCATTCGTGATTTATAAAGCTGTTTTAATTCTAATTCGTTTAATTTTAAAATAAAATAAATTAGATTTGTACTTCACAAAGTTAACTTAATACGAGAAAAATTGTGTAATTTGCTTATAAGAATAATACGTTGATTTAAAGATAAAATTGAAAAAAAATTAAGAATTATTTGAAGTATATGTTCGTATGTATAAGCAAGAAAATGAACTGCATTAAAAAATAATTGCAGTTCTGAAATTAAATGGTATTATTATAGGTTTACTGAATTAAATCATATATAGAACGTGAAAGCTTTGGATATCCTTTATATCTCAACAATAATAAAATTGAAACAATGCACATCAATAAATATTCTTTGACGATTCATATAATTCAATCCATTGAATTAGTATTTATAATCTGATAATTTGAGAAATACTAGATTGTAGTTAAATATTCATCATTTACTTTAATAAATGCGTTGCTTAAATTTTATTATAATAACTAATATCATTACGATAACAACAACGTGATAATTTAGTAGAATCGTACATTAAGACTGTGACTGCGCATCGAAGGAGTCGTGATTTGATATTTTTGATGATAAATGGTGGCAACGTCCACTTTTTTGTATATAAATATCTAGAAGCTACCAGAAATAATCAGATCGAGACCATTTGTTATCGTTATATTATTCCTTTCTTGACGTTCCGGAAAATGATCGATGCTGCTTTTTACTCTCCCGAGATATTAGATGATAGTAATGAGACAGAGGCTTTATTTAACAAATTAATGTTCCACGCTCTATTATTACATTATCACGTATATGGTTTAGTAAGTTTAGAAAAACAGACTTATAACTACAAGAAGTAATAACCATAAACTAATATTATGATGGGGTGAAAATATGGATTAGATATTTTAAATATAGTTAATTATTTTCTGTTGTCGTTACAAATTGATTCTCAATAAACGTTCTGAAACTCATAGCCTCTTAACTAATTCCGTACAAAAGGTAAGTAATTAAACAAAAAACATATATTAATTTCCTAGTTTAGTTACCATAAATTATATGGATCTACAGCGATATCATAAATGAATAATAAAATAACAAGAAATTATATGAATAAGTATAAAGTTTAAATTATTTGTAAATTAACAAATAGGAATCAATATCAAAGAAATTAAAAATAACTTACAGGAAATAACTATTATATAATAAGAAAGTTGTAACATATCTTTAAACCTAGACATTTGTAGAAATTTTACAAGAAGATCTATTCAAAATACATTACCAGTACATTTTTAACACGAAAGAGCACATGGAGAGTTTTTCTTTTAAGTATACATACCGTAATAACTGTAAATCTTGAGATATTTTTGTAAATAATTTAAATTTAAGCTTTAAACGAGTGCTTTCCACTCCCAGATTAAGCATGAACTAAAATTTCGAGTTTAGAAAAGCCTTAAAATTTGGTTTTAACTCGAAATTTTACTTCATGCTTAATCCGAGAGTGAGAAACACTCGTTTGAAGATTTAAATTGAACTATTTTAAAAAAACAACGAATGTCGTAAAATTTACAGCGTATGCATGTGTATACAATTAAATGAAACATCTCCTGTATCAAGCGGTTGAAAGTTCCCAAAGTAAACTTTAAAAATCACCTTTTTTTAACAGTGTAAACGAATTCATAACATTATTAGTTTTGGTTTTGGTATATCAAACAAAGTTAAAAATATTGCTCTAAATCAGTGGTCTCCAGACTACGGCCCGCGGGCCAAATCCGGCCCGCGAGTTGCATGAATCCGGCCCGCGATTGTTTGTAATTTTTTTTGTAAATGTCATATTTTGAAATATTGTAACAATTGTTCCTTAAATTTTTCATAATTTTATAAAATTAATCGGATCTTGGCCGACTTTATTATGTAGAATTGTATTTGTGGCCCGCGAAGAAGATAGTTTGGAGACCCAGGCTCTAAATAATTGTTACATAACATACTCGAACAATGTAAATGTAAATTAAACTTAGGTAGATACGTGCGTATTCGATGTATTTGTTCGGGAAATTTGCTATTTCGGATAAGTCCGGTCTAATCCTAGAAATTTATCCTGTAAACCCGTTTACATGTATTTTGTAAACATTAGTTCTAATTAAAAAAAAAATTATTACTGGCAAGGCGTAATTAAATTTAAATAAAATGTAATTCCAATTCTGGTAAATATTCATTTACTTTACTGAAATTTATGTATCCAAACAAATAATTAACCATATTCTTTTGTCAACGATCACATTTGATTTGATAAATTCATCACATATTGACATTCACTGTTAATCAATTACGACACTTTGAGAAATGTTAAGATTCAATTCAGTTCTTTACAATTTTCAAAGTGTATACCTTTATTCACACTTTAGATATTTCACTTCTACTGTATAAAATTAAATATGTTTATCGTATAAAAGACGATTTTTTCAAACGCATTAAAACTGCAAGAAAATGAACACCAATGGATTCTAATAATAAACTTAAATCAGTCTTGTTTTTTTACCTCTGGAATGTGTGTTTTTAATTTAAAAATCGACTTTTATATATTGTAATATTTTTAATATAATACAGTTTCCGGGCAATATCCGAAATGTTAATACGAGTAATTACTTAATTATTCTAATTAGAAACATTTTCATTAAACGATAAAATGAAATTGATTAACAGAGAATGTGAGTGTGTGTTGGATAATTTTCGATAATCGTTAGCACTGGCGCATGAAGATATTGAAGATACATTGGTTTCGCATGAATACAGGTTAGTGACGTGAATCATTGTTCACAGAAATTACAAAATAATTTTGTCGCAAATATATCAAACATTTGTCAAATTAATAATTACTTCTGCCATTTTAACAAAACGCAAGCGAAGTACATACAAAGAAATTAATAAGATGATGTAAAGAAATTTGTTTTGAAAAATGAATTACAACCTTAACACAAAGCAGAAACATTTGGATTTGCCGGGCAAAGCAAAGCGGTCCGAGACAAACTGGGACTAATATTCTAGACCTATTACATATACCACTGCAAATTATTAATAATTAAAATTTAGCCTAGAAAACCCTTGTTTTCAATATTTGTATAATATAATAATAATAATAATAATAATAACGTTTATTTCTATACACCACAGGAAATATACAAAATATACATATATGGCAACAGAAACAGGTCGGTTGGATACATAAGATATAAAAGCAATAGCTAACTAATATTTACATCAAAAAATTCATTAATATTATACGGTTCCAGTTCACACATAATTGTTTTTAAATTGAATATAATTATCTATAGCTTTTATGAATACGAGGGTTGCCTTTTATATTTCGGGATTAGAGAACAAAAATAAATATTAATTATTGAAAATCGCTTCATTGTTTTTCAAAATATTCCCCATTAAGATCTATACACTTTTGCATGCGTTTGAACCAATTGTCGAAGCACTTTTGCCACTCTGGTTGAGGTATCTCCAAAACATGCATTCTGAACGCAGCAACCGCTTCTTCAGGTGTCGAAAAACGTTGACCTCTCATTTTATTTTTTACGGATGGGAATAAAAAGAAGTCATTCGGTGCCAAGTCAGGACTATATGGCGGATGACTCATCAAATCGATGTTTTGCGTGCTCAAAAATGCAGTTGTTTGAGCCGATGTGTGAGAGCTCGCATTGTCGTGGTGAAGAGTGATCCGTTTTCGGCGGTTGGTTTTCCTGATTTCGTGGATGACAACTGGCAAATAAATGGTTGTGTACCACTCAGAATTGACTGTTCTGCGTTGTTCTAGTGGTACGGTTGCGACATGTCCAGTTTTTCCGAAAAAACAGGCGACCATTTGCTTGGAAGTGCTTCGTGCGCGAACAACTTTTGTTGGATTTGGCTCATCTTGAAACACCCATACGGTCGACTGCTGTTTACTTTCGGGCTCATACGCGTAAATCCATGATTCATCACCTGTCACGATGTCATAGACGTGTTTCGAAGCACCGCAATCGTATTTTTTGAGCATTTCTTTGCACCAATCGACACGAGCCTTTTTTTGAGCGATTGAGAAATTGTGTGGTATCCAACGCGAACAAATTTTTTTGACAGTCAAATGTTCATGCAATATTGAATGTATGCTGGTCCCACTAATGCCTAAGGTTGTCTCAATCTCACGATAGGTCACATGACGATCTTGCAATATTTGTTTGCGCACAGCATCAATGGTTTCCGAAACAACAACTGATTTTGGACGACCTCCACGAAATTCGTCTTGGAGTGAACTACGACCTAGGTTGAATTCACCATACCATCGATAAACACTGGTCCTTGATGGAGCTTCATCGCCAAAAATTGAATTAAGTTCATCCATGCACTGTTGTTGAGTTAATCCACGTCAAAAGTTGTAAAAAATAATCGCACGAAAATGTTCACGATTTAATTCCATTCTTTGGCCGAGATAAATCTTTTAAGTTAGTGTAAACGACACAAATAACGCTCATATGTCAAAACGTTCTGAGTACGTATAACGTCAAAAATGTCAAATTTTACGATAGAGCTCTCAGTTGCCAAATTGCAGCACTAGGGTTGCCCAATCCCGAAATATAAAAGGCAACCCTCGTAATATGCCCCCTTTTCAAATTTGCTTAATCTGTGAGTTGGATAGTTCTATTTAAAGTTTCTTTGCGGATAATGAGGTGTTGGTGTACACGTTTGAAAAATGTATTTGTTCTTAAACCAGAATTTAGCACATTCGTGAACATATATACCGGTCAAAGTTAGCATGTTGTTTCTTTTGAACACTCCTTTGCACGAATCTCGCGCCCGGACCTAATTTACTATTCTTAGAGCTCTTTTTTGTAGTATCAACGCACGACAAACGTCAGGGGATGTACCCCAAAAAAGGATTCCATATCTCAGAAGAGAACAGAAGTTCGATAGATAAACCAGTCTAGTAAGATTATTATCTGCCGTCTTAGATATCCTTCTGAGTGCATAGCATACTTTACTTAATTTATTACATAGATATTCTATGTGATCTTTATAATTTTGCGATTCGTCAATAAAAATGCGAAAGAGTTTAGTACTCTTGCTAAAATACCATGTGGAGCCATCCAAAGGATAACTGGGCGGGATGTGAACGGATTGGTTGGACTTGAACACAATAGTTTTAGTTTTATTTTCGTTTAACACGAGTTTGTTACACACCAGCCACTGTTTTACTTTATCCAAGGTAGTACCCCCCTTAGTCAATATCTCACATAAATTTAGCCCTTTGAATTACAAATTAGTATCATCTGCGTAACAGACGATATTATTTTCGCCCACTACGTGGGCAACATCGGTTATAAAAATAATAAAAAGTAATGGACCTAAAACGCTGCCCTGCGGTAGGCCCATAGGGGCTTCCAGGATCCCATAAAGTACATTCACGCCACACTTTGAATTTTGACAGCATGGTTTCTTCCCGATAGGTAAGATCGAAACCACTGCTGTGCAATGCCTCTTATACCATAATGGTATAACTTGGTTAGTAAAATGTCCTGGTTTATACTATCGAAAGCCCTGGACAAATCCAGGAAAATTCCACAGGCCAAATTTTTTTCGTCAAGGGCATGTAATATTGATGTGGTATAATCAAAAAGAGCGGTGTCAACGCCCTTACCTGTTAAGAAACCATGTTGGCTTGCAGAAAATAAAAATATTATTTTTAAAAAAGTTAAGTTAGTATTGAGCGCTACTACGTGGTAATCTATATTAATTAATTAATATTGAGACGTGTTTAATTGTTTTTTACCACTTTATTTGAATAATTCTACGACTCGAATTTCGACATATTTAGTGTCTTTTTCTAGTTTGACAAATGTACAGTGTTTCTATAGCTAAAAAGTATTAAACAATGGTGAATACAACACATCCGTTTGTTCGTTCAAAAGTTTTACACATTTTTATTCAAATAAAGTCGTAAAAAACATTGAAACACGTCTCAATATTGATTAATTAACCCTTGTTTTGTCTCTTTATTTTTCATGTTTGTTTTCATGCATATCTGGTTCCACAAAGAGTGTAGCTCAACAAATATCTTAAATAAGTTGCTTATCTATCACACGGTAAAACAATTTTAACTATGATTTTAAAAGAATGGGCTGTTAAATTTTACTAATATTTTGGTTTTTAATTGAAACTAGTTTCGACTTAAAGTCAATCTTAAGAAATACAAAAAATTACATTTTTACAAACACTATATACAAGAGAAGAGGCTAATTTTAATGTTATGGTTCAGGCATAAAGGGCTGTCATAATGGGTGAGCTCCACAAATCTTCAATGTAATTTTCCCTGTTTTATTGAGTTATAGATTTCCAGCCCCTGTAATGTAATTTTCTGTATTCCTTAAGAATGACACTAGGTCAAAACTAGTTTAGATAAAAACCAAAATACTTGTTAAATTTAACCAAGTGGTTTTTTTTTAAATCATAGCTCGGCAAATATCGATAAATTCATTTTTAATTGAAGTACTATTTGAGCCAGAGAAAATGTAGTTTAACTATTCTGAAAAACGTATTATAAGAATTAAATCTATCATTAAAATACAAATAATGTACGAGCATGTATATCTTTCGTTATTTGCACTCTTTGAAAAACCAACTGTTTTCTGCGAATATCATATGTAGGAGTATTCTTTGTTTTTTCAATTCCCAATATAGCAATAAACTATCATGCTAACGTTAGTAGTGTATCCGGTTATTTTCGAGGGCAGAACTTTTAACGTTCCCTTATGTTTTTTTTCTTCTTTCTTTAGCAGCATAGCAATATGAAATGAAGTGGGAATGGCGGAATGGGGGTCTCCTGAGGGGCATAGCTCCTTCTGTTAGACTCCAAGCAAATCAACGAGGTCACTCGCGCAGAACTTTTTCAACTTTCCGGCCCGAATTTTAAGCAGGCCTCCAGCACAAGATCACACAACGAGCTGTTAAAAATTGCCACACAAAACTCAAATAACAATTCCCGAGATTCTATTTTTAAATGATTTGAAAGGAGTATAAAATAAATTTTACGCAATATCGTATATCCAATTTAATACGATTTCTTGTACTAAATCCTAAGCAAACATTTTTAAAAATTCCGAGATGCTGACAATTACAAAAAACTTAAAAACCTACTTATTTATTATTAACGCTGCTTAGTATTATCGTTGCTGGCAACAGACAAAATATCTAATTAGTGTGTTTAATGTATGTGTTTTTAAATATTACTGTATCACTTTAAATCAGGGTTATATACTTTAGGTGCAGTTTAAAAGAGCTTGAAAAGTTTAGAAAAGCACGACCTTTTGGATTAACCGAAGCGCTACACCTTGCTTTGCGCAACCTAATCCAAGTTTTCGGGTTTTTCTAAACTCAAAATGATTACTTCATACTTAAACAGGGCGTAGACATTCACGTTAAAGGTAAGTAAATAAATATATGCTACTCATTTTCGATGTATTTATTTATTTATTGACTTTTCCCTTGTAAAACAACGATTTTGTGATTTACTGGGAAATTATCGGTAAACCGGATTTACTGCCCAATTAATGAAGACAATTCAATTATATTTAAAGCTAAATACAAATACGACAATATTAGTATTATTGGTATTATTATAATTAATTAATAATCAAACTGCTATTCATAAAATATAATCTATTCAATTAACAATAATGAGTTTAACAATTCGATGAAATATACAAAACATTATTATCAGTGCACGAATATATCTCATTATCTCGATGGATGAGGGGGGACACAATACGGAAATACAATTATATTATTGTGTGCACACACTCAAAGCTCCCCAAGAATTGGAAAATGTACGTCCTTCTTGTTAGTAAAAATGTGTAACTTCGCAGATTTTTTTCTTTCTCCCGTTGAAGAGGGAAAGCACGAAAAAATTATATGTCTCGGGTGTTGCTCAAATATTGCGTGTTTGTCACAAGAGAGAAAGAAAAAAAGAAATAGGGTATGTTGCTGCGAAATGGCGTATTTGAAATAAAATTAAGTTTTGTATATTATGTGTGTTCAAAAGAAGAGAAATATAATTTTTGTTCTTTATGTAAAAAGATTTTTTATATTTAAAGGAGGTATAACTAAAGAAATTGAATTGCATTTTTGAACATTCTGTTATTTTTGGAAAAAAAACGAATTATGGTATAAATGATTGTAAATAAAATACAAACAAAGATTTACGTTCGCTTGCCTCCCTTTTTAAAGAACACACAATTATCCCCTATGTCATGAACATGTGTATTTGTTTATATACAAACATGCAAATAAACGCTTTTAACACAAAAAATGGGTTTACCTAGTTTTACGTTACTTACGTCACTTACAGTTTCGGCCCGATTTGTGCATGAATTTACCAAAACTAACTGCGTAGACACAAGGATAATAAAATAACAAGAAATAATATGAATTATTTATAAAATTAAAACTAATAAGAAACAATGAAAAATAATTTTTTGATTAACTTACAGAAAATAATTATATAAGAAAGTTAGTACATATTTTTGAACTTAGACATTTGTAAAAATTATTCAAACAAATCTATTTAAAATATAACTACAGCATTACCACAACAGAGCACATAGGTAGTTTTTCTTTTAAGTATACATATCTTAATAACCGTAAATCTTCAGATATTTTTGTAAAGAGTTCAAATTCAAGCTTTAAACTGAACTCGAAAAGTACTTCATGCTTAATCTGTGAATAAAAAATTCCAAGACTAAGCATGAAGTAACATTTCGAGTTCAGAATATCCTGAAAATATAGTTTGGTCGCGTAGCGAAGCAAAACGACCAACCCAAATTTTTGGGCTTTTCTAAACTCGAAATTGTACTTCATGCTTAGTCTGGGAGTAAAAACTAACTGAATAAAGATTCAAATTGAACTTTTTTTTTAAAACACTTAAAAGAAACATTTCCTGCATTGAGCACCTGTAAACTTTATGAATCACTTTTTAAACAGTGCATAAAAATTCATAATTACTGTTTTGTCTTTAGAAATAAAAAACTTGTAACGGGAAAATCGACCACTAATAATAGGCTAATTCTTATTAACAAATGTTTGTGTTTTTCCAACAAGTACGACAGTAACTTCCCTACGTGGTTTTAAAAAATAAATTCATATGAAATTAAATAAACTCTAGTTTAAAAAATAATAGGGAATAACAATAGCAGTAATAAAAATGTATTAACAATTTTATTGTAAAAACATAGATAAAAATATTGGTAGAAGTTTTAAAATTCTATATAATAAATCATGAAAATTATATTTTCTCCACACACATTTCCGGCAATTACAACTTTTGAAACAACCCCCTCCGACAATAAATTATTATCTCATCTTTTAATCTCACACCCGATGTAAAATTTAACTTTTCTTAATTGCGACCTAGATAAAGTACTCCGGGTCTCACTCTTACAATTAATACTTATGTAATAAAACTTCAAGTTTTACGACCCGGATCCTCCACCATTTATGTCGGACACTCCTGACTATTATGCATGCATATAATTTAAATTGCAATTGAAATTACTACGATTTTAATTAAAATGTACAAAACTTCTCATGTGCAGGTGTACATTTCAAATAGAGATGTAATGAGAAATTATTTTTATCTCTAGGTTTATATACCTCAGTGTTAACCACCAAACCTGGCCATGGAGAAATAGCGTTATTAAGAATTATATTTAATTATTATAGGTCACCATGAAACATCTATATCATGCTGACGTATTAAATTTTTGTTAAGTTATAGAGAATATAAATATAATCAAGAGAGAGTGTTCATGAATCCAACCTTTTACTATGATGGGTAGTAGTGTGAAGAGTGAGACATTTCTTTGCTGTAAGTTTCTATATATGTATTATTTAAAATTCTAAATGATAATTTTGCTATAGCCAGGTTTAGTGGTTAACAATTGGTATATTGGTATAAGTAATACATAGTGATATACAGGGAGATTTGCTATTAAGTATAGATATCTTAATAGCTATAAATCTTCAAATATTTGTATAAATAATTTAAATTAAAGCTTTCAACGAAAGTTTTCCACTACCAGATTAAGCATGAAGTATAATTTCGAGTTTATAAAAAGCCTAAAAAATTTGTTTGGTTGCTCGCCGAAGCGGGGTGACCAAACCAAATTTTCAGGTTTCTCTAAACTCGAAATTTTACTTCGTGCGCCACGCGTATAAATCGCTGATTTCAAGTGACGTTTGAAATATACTAGTAAAGTAGTATGCTAAAGACGTACATTCGCGGAGCGACCAAACCAAATTTTCTGGCTTTTCTAAACTTGAAATTTTACTTCATGCCTGATCTGGAAATGTAAAACACTCATTTAAAGATTCTAATTAAACTTAAGAAAAAACAAAGAATTTTATTAAATTTACAGCGTATGTATATGTATACTTAAAAGAAAAATTCCCTGTATATACTAGTATTATATTTTGTTGATAATAATTGAAAAGCAGACCTTCAAGCTTTGTAGAGTTATTTACTTTTTGAACTAATAGACACAAAAATATTCAAATTTTACGGCTACCATTAATTCTTGCGCAAAAAAACTCTGTTATTAAGTTATTTTGTAATAAAAATAATAGATAATAGATAATTTTTGGACAGATTATCGATTATAGGTGTCATTTTGTAACTCAGTAACAATGCTTAGGAAAGAAGTAAATAGGGGCGGATGAGCACATTAGAGGCCAATTAAATACTTTTTGTGGGCTTATAAACCAGAGACTATTTATGTCCTGAATGTCGTTCTTTGCATACAAATTTAATTTTTTATCCTAGATGTCAATTGTTAACATTTCATCTGATACAACATGGAGACAGTTTTTGTTTCATCGATGTTAATTAGATAATGACAAAAAACAAATGTCAAAAAGCTGCCTATTTTATTTTACACATGAAGGTCCACTTTTAGGATTTTTTGTAGTTAAATTTGAAACGGGAGTGTTTTGATCTTCAGAATAAATTAGCGATTTATACGCCTGGGGCGTGAAGTACAGTGTATAGAAAAGCCTGAAAATTTGACTTTGGGTGCTTAATCAAGAAGTGGAAGAGCCTAGTTTATGTGACTTATGGTAGATCATAATATAACCGTTATAGGTTTGATTATTAAAGGTTAAAAAAGAGGCTTCCTACAGATCAACATGGAAGTTAAAATATAGCCTTATGGTAAGTCAAAATATTGTCTTATCGTAGGTCACAGTATATTCTTATTACAGGTTGAAGTATTGCTAGGTCGTAGGTCAAATGTTACAGGTTAAAATATAGTATGACTATTGAATAACATATAACCTTGTCTTAAATTAAAATATTGCTTAATCGTAGATCAAAATATTATCCTATCATATTGTATAACATAGCCTTATCGTAGGTGAGTCAAGGTATAGCCCAGCCGTAGGTCACAATATAACCTGATTCCAGGTCAAAGTGTTGCCCAGTCATAGGTTATATTATAACCCTATCATAGGCCTTCTTACAAGGCTTGATTTTGACCAGAGACCAGGTTAAACTATAGTTAAAATACAGAGAATATTTCTTCCAAGTATAAACATGCATACGCTTATTTTTTAAAGAGCTCAATTAAGAGCTTTAAACAAACGTTTTCCACTCCCAGGTTAAACATGAAGTAAAATTTTGAGTTACGAAAAGCCTTAAAATTTGGTTTGGTTGCGTAGCGCGAAGCGCGGACCGACCAAACCAAATTTTCAGGTTTATCTGAACTCGAAATTTTACTTCATGCGCTACGCGTATTAAACACTGAAAATACTGAAATATTGTAAATAAGTGAACTTTACTCGAAATCAGTTTGTTATACGCGTGGCGCATGAAGTAAACCAAACCAAATTTTCAGGCATTTCTAAACTCGAAATTTTACTTCATGCTTAACCTGGGAGTGGAAAACACTCGTTTAAAGCTTTGAACCCTTTTAAGAAACGGTAAATATCTGAAAATGTACAGCATGTAATTAGGATATATATACTTGAAAAAATGTATAGTTTGCCTTGTAGACTTATCACAGGTCAAAATATAGCCTAGACGTAGGTCATTATCTAGCCTTGTTACCAGTCAGTCAACATAGAGTCTTGTCTCAGGCCCAAATAGTCTTACTTATCAGAGTCTAAATATTATCTTATCGCACGCTAAGTATAGCCAGAATATTGTAGGTCAAAATACAACTTAATTAAGAGCCAGCAATCATTTTCGTAATTTAATGTTATTCTAAATTAAAATATAGCCTCGTGAAAGTTTCAAATATAGCCTTGTTTCAGATTAGGCTGCATTTTGACCTGGTATAGGCTATGTTTTAGCCTTATCACGGGCTGCCTTGTATCAGGCCAAAATGTAACCTTGTTACAGGCAATAAATAGCTTTATTACAGGTAAAACAAAGCATTATCGCAAGTAAAAGTAAAATCATGTTCTAAGTTAAACTATAGCTATATCTAAATCTGAAATCTAATTGGGTCACAGGTCGAAATAATAAAGAAAAAAATTGGCTTACCTCTTTCCATTTTGTGTCACTTCGCAAAAAAATAGGATAATTCTAGTAAAAAAAATCAACGTCGAATACGAATTGTGGCCAAACGATAAGTTTCCGACAATAATAGACTTGAAATTCATAAATTTTGATTATCCGGGCGTAGCAAAGCAAATCCAAACGTTGAGGCGAAGTTTAACTTAATGCGCCAGGGAGTTGGAGATGAAAATAAAATGTTGGAGATGAAATAAAAGTAGAAAACATTAATGAAAGTTAGAATACCTATTCTTTTTTTTTTAATATGTTTTAAAATTAATTTCTGAGGAGCTTTGAAATATATTTTGCTCCGGGCCTCATAGTTTCTTATTTAAAATATAATTGTTGAATCCTTTTACTTCTTTTTTAATAAAAAGTTTAACATCAACAAATTAATCAATCGACATGTTTGCATATATTTCTATCGGCCCAAAAGCCACCGCGGCCCACCGGAAAATTTCCCATTCGTGCCTGGAGCAAAATGTATTTTTTTCTACAACACGTCACCAGTACCTAAAAAAACTTGAACCCATTAGCGCCATTTGGTGCAATAACGTAAGAGTATTATATTATTTTTTAATTACTAACTAAATAAGTTAATTTGATACATTGTATTATTTAACCTGACTTGTGTGAAGAAAAATGTAAACATTTTGTTATTTAAATATTTCGATTATTACTTATTTTTAAAGTGTACTTCTAACTTCACAACATTTTAGAGTTTTATATGCATGGGCCATGAAGTAAAAATTAGAGTTTAGAAAAGCCTGAAAATTTGGTTTGGCTACACGATCAAACCAAATTTTAAGGCTGTTCTAAACTCAAAATTAAACCTTATGCTTAATCTGGGAGTGGAAATACTCGTTTGAACTTCAAATTAAACTCTTTTATAAAATCCACGAATGCCTAAAAAATTACAGCGTACACATATTATTACAGCATATGCATATTATATATAACGTATGTACATTTAAAAAAATCCCAGTTTGTAATATAATAAGACATTCATTGAAATGATAAAAAAAAATGGAGAATATAATCTAAAATCAACTATTAGAATTAACTCTATAATTTTCTTGGCCGTTATTAGGTTAATCAGTTCCGTTGGAGACAAAGTCTCTGGTACGCCGATAAAACGTGTTTCTATTGAACAACCCATATATCTTGAATAAGTTTCTCATATATCCCTTAAAAAAACAAATTCAACTATGATTTAAACACATTATATACGATGTAAATATTGAGGCGTTACTTTTTTACAAGAGCATTGAATTTAAATCATCTAACAACTTAAGTTTGATAATAATTTTAAATAAAGGGATTTTTTCTATAAGGTCCAATTCAAAGTGCTCTAGTCGCGCCGTCAAATCCAAATTTATTTGACTAAACTCGAAATTTTACTGCATTCTTGATCAAGGATTGAAAGCATTTGATAAAGTATAAATAAAATCGCAATAACACAGCACAATGGCGATGGTTGGCAGTTAACATTAGGTAGAAATTAAAACCAGAGCACACGAATTTACATTCTACATTATTAGCTAATTGAAATTCACGTTATACTGTTGCTGTAAGAAAGAACTCTGAACTAGATCACTTTAGTGTAACTATTCATACTTCTAAATAATGAAAAATCTATTAAATTCGGATTTAAAAGTTTTATAGATATCCTATCCGTATTTCAATCGGGCTGTAATTCCATTACGTATTGTAGTAAAACACTTCGCAACCAATTTCGCAGTCTTTAATTCAATGCCGCTTCGAACATCTAAATAATGAAGATAATAAAAAAGGGCACTTTAAGGGGGTTAATCAAAAATATCTTCGGTCCATGAAATACTCTACTGAAACAATAAGCTGAAATAGTAAATCAATTTAATGGCAAACAGAATATATATTAGGAAATTACTAAAAATAAATTGAAAAAGGATTTTTTAATTTGTAATAAAAGTTGATAAGTTTTATATAAAATGTCGGCAAGTTTATACTTATTAATTAATAATAAATTTTAAAATATATATATATATATATTTTTACTTGCAACAAACAAAGTAACCTTTCAAATATCAAATTATCTATTTTATTCTTAGATTTTATTGATTTGGTTTCCATTGCAATAGCTTCAACGTTTTTTACTCAATTGCTAGATGTATAAGAAGTATTTGATGAAATCACGTTTCAAATTAATACGAACTTTTACACAAGAACGAATTGTCAGTGTTGTGAAAAAAGAGGTGAAACTAATTTGTCTATTTATTTGTTGTTTCTATATATTCCCACGAGCATTAATAATTTTTTAATAAAAGAGTAATATATTTAAACGCTGTATATTTCGTGTGTATGCGTGTTTGTATATGTGCACCAAGTAATTAAAAAAAGAGCGTAATTTTAGCTTTGAGCGACTGAATGGAGCAACAGACCATCAGACAAACATCCCCTCAGTACTTTATTGCAGCGCAACATTTACGCATGTTACAAAACTGTGCATTTTATAATGTAGCCCGTACATTTTCATTTGTATGCGTACATTTCTGCAAATACATCAACCCGATGTTGTCCTAAAACAGCAGATGTATGCACAGTTTTATTCCCCTTCATTTTTCTCCAAATTATACCCCACTTTATTCAGATTTTAAAAAAATATACTCTAAAAAAAATATTCATGAAATATTTACAAAATTCAGAATATGTGATGGGGAAAATTAGTTTATTGTACCATATTTTCCAACATTATTTAATTTTTAGCAGCCTAACATGTGTTTCATTTTGTAATATAGGACTAGGATTTTTAATACCGGTAAACCGGTTTATCGGTTTACCGTTAAATCGTAAATAATCTCTCAAAAATATGCCAATTAAATACGATTTTTTCTTCTACAAAATTATATAAAAAGGATCATAATCATTCGTGTTTAATTAATAATTTAAAAAAGCTATATATAGTTTATGCACCAGATGTATAAAAAGGTCAAACTTTAAACAAGAATCAAATTCAAAACTATTATTGTATTGTTTGCATTTTATACGAATATTGTCGAAATTTTATATATTGTGTCAAACTTCAGATAAGTAAATAGTTTTTTTTATATGATTTTGTAGATAAAAAATCGTATTTAAGTGACTCACCAAAAAAATGCTTTATTAAATTTACACCGATTTAAAGATAAGTGTTAATAAATCTCGTAAGTTAATCTCATATACCGTTCGTTCGCTATTACGTAAAAAATAAACTCTCGGTATATTTGTTCAAATGTTTTACCGAGTGATCAATGAGAAACAAGTTATTATATTGCAATATCACTATAAATAACTGCGTTTACTGTATCAAAAATCTGTTGAAAGTTATACACAATTTGTACGCTCGATCTCATTACGGCAAACAATTACATTTTAGGTTGTTTTTAATTTGTATTTATGCGTCGAGTGGAATGAAATTAAAATTGCGGTCTACTGTGGCAAATTACAATATAATTGCAACTAGTTTGTAATTTGTAAAACGTTTTGTCTTTCCCAAGCTCGGTTTTAAAATAAGGATAACGCGAAATATAACGATGAATTAAAATTATTACAATTTATTCAACCATGAGCCGAGTTTCAATAATACGTTTTTAATTGTTTCCCGCTTATTCCTAATGAATTGATTTATGCAAACTAATTACTTAATCACATGCCCGAAAATTTATTTACTGCGGGGTGCGCAAAATTTCAAATCAATTCGTTTCGTTATATATTTATAAATGTATGGCCTAATACTTTATTAATGATATCTATTGATAAGTTTGCGTTAAATATTAAATCTAAATAATATGTTAATTCAAAATACTAAGAGAAAGCTGACCACGATCTAAACATGAAAAGAACTCGGAATATTGCCGTCTTAATTACGCTCTTATTTTAAGAGGAAATATTTTGAAATAATAGATATACTTTAAGCAAAGTACAAACTTGGAAATCGCCTCATTAAAATGTTTAATCTAATACATGGTGTATAAAAAGGAATGTAACGGCTCGATATATCGGCTTGTGATTTAGAAAAAAATATTTCAAATAAAACGTATAGCTACTAATTAAAGCTACTAATTGACAATATTTTTTTATAAACAGGGTGATTCATTTTCATGATGCATATCAAACTTACGCTTTTTTAAATGAAACACCCTATATATTTCACAACTATTCGATAACTTGTTAAAATAGAAGGTTACAAGTGAAAACCGTATGTTTTCAACTTGATCTGTTCAAAAGTTACATATAAATGAAAACATAGTTTATTGATAAGAAATGCAATGTTAAATTGTTTTATTTAAGCAGGGCCCCTAATTGCTCTTGCCCTTTAGTAACTTAATAATAACTAACGTACATAACAATTGTTTCAACATTTTATTACTCGATTAGTTGCAATTAAATGATAATAATAGTTGATAGAATCAAATTAATTTTGAATATTGATTGATTAATTGAATATTGAATATTTTGTTTCTAAACTTGAAAACAGAGTAAATCAAATATTTAAATCAACCGAAGCGTATTTTGATAATTTATTATCAGTATTTGAATTTCATCCTCTTATTCTAAACATCTTTTCTGTTAGGGTGGTCTGACACATGTCTTAGATTTTAAATTACTGTAGCGTAACTTTAAATTAAAATCAATATGAAAATGCAACTTCTATTTTGAACACATGAATAATATGGATGCTAACTTTTGACTTCACGCGAGAATTGCATATTATATGCATTTTTCTTTGAAAACTAATATGTATAGTAGTTCCAGCGCTATATGAAAAAAATGACTTCAGTTTGCGGTTAACTTGTAAATGATAATTGGGGGTTATGACCATAACCGCAATAAAACTAACCTGCGCTAGTCAGATGATTTGCATAGAAAATTCATGACCGAAATGAACAGGGCCGCTACAAGGTGTGTTGTCCCCGGGGCGCGAGGCATACAGCGGAAGAAAAAATGTTCAGAGATGTGGAGATTAAAAATGTTGATTGTTTAACCGAGTTCATTTAAGTGTAAGAATGAAAAGTTCAAAACATTTATGCTCTTTTAACATTTATCTACGTCAGTCATTGGAATGAAATGTTCTAATACGGACCTGAAATTATGCAGCCGACTCACGGCCGAGCATGCAATAAGCTGTTTGCTGAGGGATACTTTTATTGAGGATTATGGTTTATGGTGTCATAAAAGTATAAAAATTTATTGCAAATTTGAAGTCATTTTTTTCATATAGCGCTGGAAGATCTATAATTGAAATTATGCACCAAGCACGTTATACCCATTAGTTTGAGTCCATCAATATCAATTGTAACCCCGTGTTTGAGATGACCACCCTATAAATAATTAATCACAATTAGTGCGCCGCTATCGCAAACCCCATTAATTCTAGTCCGGTGTCAAAGATATATCTGCAATACTTATTAGGAAGTAATTGAACGGCTTTTCGCACCCGACGCCGGTCAAAATCAAATTCGAATCATTTAATAACATCGCTGGGAATCTGCATTAAAAAAATATGCGTGTATTAATAAAATCAACACGTACATGTACGCCACATTATGTCGAGAATCATTGATGTCCTGCCGTAGCGTGATGTAGGGTATATGATGGATATGTGACATGGGTTAATGGTCACTTATTGATTATCATGGAAGTTGGGGAGTGAATGTTCCGGAAGAAGTGATAAACGAAGCAAATTATCTGTAATGCCATATTATCGGACGATCGATGGACATATATGGTTGACCGGTCTATAAATATTTACTTACTTGAAAGCAAACGCGTTTTCCTATTACAACACAAAAACTTTTAAGCAATAATAAAAATTAACGTCATATATGGGTAGAATCCTCAAAATTGGATTCGAATCCCGAATCTAAATCCTTGAACCAAAAATCGATGAAATATCATTTCGAATACTAATTTTAATATCACGAATACAAATCCTAATAAATATCATTAATTTTGTTCTGGTAAATAACAACGTCTACATTATAATAAACATTTCGTGATGTATTTATTAAAGTACTTTCCACGTCCGTGTGAAGCAACTAAATTTGAATTTACCGCTACAAATGCCATCTACTTGTACATATTATATACATTATATACACATTATATACAAAATAGGGTATTTGTGAATTCGAACGCAAATACTTTTTTTCAATATTTCTGCATACGAATACGTATTCAAATAATTGTATTTTTGTCTAAACATTCGTTTTCTTTAACCATTTTAATATAACACATTTTTTTATAAAATTTAGTTAAACTGAGAAGCGTAATAATGCTATTTTTTTCTAAATATAACAAATGATCATTTACTAAATATTATATTTACTAAATGGTAATTTTATATATTTAGAAAATTTATCAATAATTAATATTTTCATCAGTTCTCTTTATATTGGAAAGTATAGATTAGCGTAGTGTAAAATGTTATCCATTCATTGTTTTTTTTTTAAAGCGGTAAATTTAAAGTTTCTAAGCACTGTTTCGATTCCTTGATTAAGCATGAAGTAAAATTTAGAGTTAAGAAAAGCTTGAACATTTTCAGGCTTTTCTAAACTTAAAATGTTACTTCATGCCTAATATAGGATTAAAAAACACTCTTTAGTAACTTTGAATTGAATTTGATAATAAAACAACGAACGCCTGAAAATATACAGAGTATTTTAATAATAACTTACACACATTAGTATTCCAGAAAATAACTTAATTATAATATTCGATTAAATTTAATTTCCTACGTACCAAAAAACAAATTGCTATACAAATAAACAAATAAAATAATTTAAATTAATTTAAAAAAAAATCATAAAAATCAGTCATATAAGTATTAATACAATATTTATCAAAATTACAGAAAGCAATCTTAGTTCTAAAATTGGAATAACACATGGATTTAGTTTACGATTACATAATTATTGAATATGGCAAAGCACAGCATAACATAAAATTTTCGCCAGAATTTAATATTCCATCTGTGATAATTTGCATTAGCGAAGTCACTGTGATTTATTCTGTGATACAAGCGATTATACATTATATTACATTTTATTTATATTTTTATATATACAATGTCATGAAATAGTTAGTAAATTAATTATGTATGCTTTTTAAGTTTATTAACGATTGTTTGTCTTGTCATTCAACAGTAAAGTTGAGCAATAATAAATTTATAATTTTAAGGATTTATTGAACCATTTTGGGACGTGAAGTAACATGTTTAAATTTAAGCACCAATTATGTTATGTTTTTACTATTAGTATTACTATTCTTTTTAAATGAAAATATAAATTGTAAAATGGAGATTCCGTAAATAAATTAAATTAAATTAAATTAATAAAATATATTTTAATGATTTTGAAAAGAACTTAATTTTTATTAAAGCAAGTACACAATAATAAATTTTCTAAAATTATTATTAGTTTTTAATTTTTCGTTGACTGTCTTAACTGTGTTTTATCATGTTTAACATACACAGGGTGTCCTGGGAGGAATCTGCCAAATTTCATTATTACTTAAGTCATTTTAAGCAAAAAAAATTACATCAACATGGGTCTTATTTGGAAAGGTTAGTGAATTATAGCTTGTTGAAGAAAACTGTTCAAAATTGTAAGGAGTCCGCAGGGTTGTTATGTTTAAAACATTTGTTTTAAAACAGTGTTTTATTCATGTTTAAAACAGCCGATGTGTTTCAAACGGTTTTGTTTTAAACATATTTTAAATGGTAAATTCGTTTAAAACATGTTTAAACGTTAAATTTGTTTAAAACGTTTTTTTATTATTTTAAATTAGTTAAAATATATTTTATACTACTTTATTTAACATTCTTTGTTTAGGTTTTCAAATGTTAGTTACATTGTTAAAATTATTTCAAATAACATTATTAAAAATAAAATGATATCATAATAAAATATCACAACTGTGTGTGCATAGGTGTGATTTAAAACATGTTTTAACCTTATTAATAGAAATGCCGTTAATATCATTGTAGTTTAATACTAGTTGATCTCTACTTGGGGCATACAAACACGATACTAACATTTCGTATTAATAGAGCAAAATCTACATGCTATTAGTTAGTTTTTAAATAATGATAAAATAACCATTGCAATATTACATTTTCATGGGTTTTAACTTCATTGTAATAGAGTAATTTAGAAGGTATGTTACACTTTTTTTTACATTTGTGAAAATGTATTTTTTCTACTAAATTATTAGATTGAAATTTACTCCTAACGACTGTCTCCACTCCCAGACTAAGCATGATCTATGTCTTGTTTTACTAAAAATGATCTAAGTAATACATCCCTGAAGTGTGGCAAATTCCTCCCGGGACACCCTGTATAGCATGTCCGGTAGTCTCAACATACTTAATTTATTCTAACATTATATTCTTATTTTAAACGATTTACCGAACTTATTGTATTGATAAGTGTAAGGCCAATACCAGGATCAGTATAAATTATTATTTTTACATTTATTAAATTAAATTTAAACAAAATCGAGTGTCTAGTTTTATTTCCTTCATTCAAATCTTCATATTTATTCAAGTACTCAATATTATTCTAACAAGTGTTTTCCACTCCTTCAATAAGCATGAAGTAAAATTTCGAGTTTAGAAAAGCCTGAAAATTTGGTTTTCGACCAAACCAAATTTTCAGGCTTTTCTAAACTCGAAATTTTACTTCATGCGCCACACGTATAAAACACTGATTTTAAGCGAACTTTAAAACATACTGTTAAGGTTTCGAAATTAATATTTAAGTATTTGAATTTTTATGAGTATTAGTATTTATTTATTTATTTATTCATTTATTTACAGTATCACCTTTCTACAATCAATATACATTTAAGAATACAACAGTATATGTAAAACTATAACACAAAATTATATGTATTACACAATGAGCAGTTTATATAATAAAAATATGAATATAAAACAAACTTAAAATAAAACAAACAACAGACTAAAAATGAGACAAACAACAGATTAAAATGCCAAGTTTTAAAATTGAAAAATAAGTTAAACAAATTATAACAAAAACATATTTGCGAATAATTATCAAGTTAATGATGAGTATGTTTACAGAAATTATCCTGTGAAGTATGATATTTACTACATGAACCAGGCGTATTAAACACTAATTTAGTGTAAAGTTCCTAAAACACTTTATCTTAACAAAACCACAAAACAAATAAAAAAAAGTATTAAGAAATGAATAATTTTCGAATTGATAAATTAATTTTTTTTTTCAACGTTGCATGTATTTTATATTTTTCTTTTTTTCTAATAATAATTAATATACGCTTAAATTTCAGTGCTTTAATATAGATTGATTATTTAGAGCAGTTTTGAATTTATACTCTTATTTTGTTTTGAGTTTATTAAACACATAAATGATAGGAGTACATGTTTTCTAAATATGTCAAATCGAATAGCTTTGAACCATTGCTTGATAATTTAACTCTATTTAATAAATAAAATGTTGTAATATCTGATTTAAGTCAGTGTATTCTCTGAGTTAAAGCGATGATTCGAACTCTTTTTGGGGATTCGAATCCTTTTAGAAGAATCGAATCACTTACATTTGGATTCGAGTATAAATCCTTTCAAAAAATTGTGACCAATTCAGATCACGAATAATAAATAAATTATTCGAATACCTCTACAATGATTCAAATCCAGAATTCGAATCCAAAATGATTTGATTCATACTTAGCTCTGTTTAACGTCATCATTACTGCCAAAATCTTATACTTTATACAGTTGGGACCTCTAAACAATCCTACTACTTCAGAGAGGAATTAATTATGACTGTTTCAAATAAATACGTCAAATTGAAACTTGACAATTCATTTTTAACTTATTGCGTCAATGACGTGTTTAACATATAATAAGCTAGAGTAATTGTTTCCTGTTTGATTCGCCCCCCCCCCCCTATATAGAAGGTAGCATCCGTTAAAAGTGCGTTCATGTGTAAAAAGATCAATGGCGGGACGTATATCAAATGGAAATTATATTCTCCTTTCCTTCCAATTAATGTCTCCGAGAAAGCATCGGCAAATTATCCGGCTTTCAAACAAATTAAACAGCAGCGACCTTACATTCAGTTATTCACTTACGCGAACAGCGAAAAATAAATTCGTCTTCTCTCTCTCCGGGATATGATTTATATAATGAAATTAGAGGGAGGCATTAATATCGATTTATCGGTGAGAGAGAAAAGGCGTGGGGCAAAGAATTACTTTTCCCGAGACATCCCAGGGAAAGACTTATGATAGCTTCAAGTCAAATTCGCGCGGCTATCTCTTGGTGGAACGCTTTGACTGACCGATGATCATTCATCAAAGTCTGATAAGTTACTAACTCGCATTACTGTATATCTATCGCATGTCGAAATATAGATTATTTCGATACACGTTTCCAGTGAAATATTCCCAAAGTCGTATTAGTAACTTATACTTTCTAAAGTATGTTTGATTTATTTATTTATTACAACACATGTTTGCATCTAAATAAAATATCGATAATACTACACTTATCCTTATCCAGAATATTTATTTTTTCACAATATAAAATGTATATTATATAATTGCCACATGCACACACAGTATTTCCTGAACTTCCCAATATTTCAGTGTTTTATACTCGTGGCGCATGAAGTAAAATTTCGAATTTAGAAAATCCTGAAAATTTGGTTTTGCGGGCGCGACTTGCTTCGCCCGCGCGCCCACAAATCAAAATTTTCAGGCTTTTCTAAACTTGAAATTTCACTTCATGCTTAATTTAGGACTGGAACTCCTCGTTTAATAATAGTAATAAAACATATAGTTGTCACTTCTTGCTGGATCCTGTGAATTAAGATTTTTTTAATATATCCTGTGAAATTATAATAATGTTAACTATAAAATAAATCTGTTGCAAATCTTTAGATAAGAGTGTACACGACACTTTGAATATCTTTAAAACCCATATTTTAACTCTAATATTTGTTTTGGAAAATTGCTTTAACTAGGCCCTGTCGTGTCTCCTTCTGGATTTGTTATTATTAATTTCTTTACAATTTTTGAGAATTTTATAATAATCTAGAAGTCAGTTGTCTTCGTAAATATTTGTTTGAAGAAAACATGCATTTTGGATTCAGCCAATCGATAAATTAAGGAAACTCTTTAAAATTTTATTCCACTTTTTATTTAACAAGTTTCCTCTCATAGATATACGATCAACAAATTCCTTTTCTTAATATCGTTCTCATTTTCTCAGTTTTGAAAATGAATCACAGCTTAAACGCCTCCAAGATTCAAGAATCAATTGATATATGACTGCATACATTTAAAGCTGTAACAATAATTATTTTTTAATTATATATATTTTAGTCGGATAATTGTTAATAAATTTGTACCATAAATTTTCTGAAGTTAAAAAAAATCAGGATGTTGTTTCACTCAATAATTTCTGATCAAAAATTGATCAAAATTTTAAAAACTAATGTTTTATTTTATAATTATTGCTTTAAAGATAACACACATTTTTGAACTTTTAACAATATATTATTATATATATATATATATATATATATATATATATATATATATATATATATATATATATATATATATATATATATATTCGGTCAAATTTCAACTTCTGTAATTTCGCTTACAATAAAAAGATTTGATATTTTCAATGTAATAAAAAAATATTACTAATTAGTTTATAGTTTATGTTAAATATGCACGATCGTTAGCTTTGTTTAAAAACTTGCTCATCCAATTTTTAACCGAGAAACCGTTTTGCGATTTAAATGAATATTTCAGCTAGGTTACTAATTAGCGGTAAATATTTGTTATAAGTGCTTATGTCTCATATGTGCCTATTACCGACTTTACATAAATGGACAATAAATTATATTATTATTATTATGTCAATATGATCGAAACTCACTGTTTTGTTGTTTAGTTTTTTATTTTCTTGGAGAAATCACAAATATTCTGCACTTTCAAAAAATACACATATTTTAGTAAAAAAATGTGAGTCTGTTATTTTTCTTGGAGTAGTCGGATTTTAACTTTTTCGCCATTCAAACTAAAAGTTTTATTCACTGATTATAGAGGCTTCTACTTCGTTATACATTGTTGAACATAAATAAAACACTGTTTATCACTTTGTTTGTATAACAATTGGTTTATTTGGTGACTATAGTTTCGATACTACACGTATCATTATCAAACCGTTAGTAACAAAAACTACAAAGGAACATTATTTATATTTGCAAATTTTCTAATAACAGCGTTAAATAATAATAGACAAATAACACAATTTTTAGATTATATTAACTCATTACATCCAAATATAGTATTTACAGTAGAAACAGAAACTAACACTAACATACAATTTTTAGACCTCTCAATAACACGTACTAATGAATCACTAACTTTTGATATTTATAGAAAACCTACTTTCACAGACCGTGTAATTCCTAACTGTTCCAACCATCCCTATAAACATAAACTAGCTGCCTTTAACTCCATGGTAAACCGAGCTTTTATTGTTCCGTTAGTAGTAGAAAAAATAGTTAATCAATACAAAATTAAACTTATTAGAAAATACATATATGCCGGAATCGAACCTAAAACACAAGCAACATATCGTTCCCTTACTTACTTTGGAAATATAACTCACAAAATTAAAAATATTTTAGCAAGACACAAATTAAATATAGCGATGAAACCATTTACAAAAATTAAAAATCATATTTTTAACCATTAGACTCAGATACCAAGTATTCACAAAGCAGGAATATATAAATTAACCTGTAATGATTGTAAGGGAGTGTATATAGGTCAATCTGGTACTAATTTTAAGACCAGACTCAGTGAGCATCTTTGCTCTTTTTGGCATAGATTAATTGATAAGTCATCTTTCGCCAAACATTTGATTGAAAATAACCATTCTTTTGGCGAGGATGTACTTTCAGTTATTCATTTTGCCGAGAAGGGTGGAAAAATGGACCTCCTGGAGTCTTTGGAGATTCACAGAGCCCGCGCTAATCGGGAAATTCCCGTAATTAACGACCAGCTTGACCTTAAATACACCCCCCTCTTTAACGCTGCTATTAGAAAATTTGCAAATATAAATAATGTTCCTTTGTAGTTTTTGTTACTAACGGTTTGATAATGATACGTGTAGTATCGAAACTATAGTCACCAAATAAACCAGTTGTTATACAAACAAAGTGATAAACAGTGTTTTATTTATAAAAGTTTTATGACTAGAATTTAAGAGACTCTGTTTTATCAAAATATGATATTCCATAATGTTTTATGTTTTTCATAAAAAATCCACACATTTTGTAGACGCTGAAAGAAAAATATGTACTTTTATGCCCAGTTAACTTATTTGTTAAAAATTATTTGGTTATAAATTTCTAACAAATATGTTTACAGTGAATTGAAGTATTAAAAAAATAAATAAATTAGTCTAATTACAATAACTTTATCAGAACTTACACTTTATATGTATGTTCAAACCTAATTATATATTGTTAAATCTAAATATCATTGATAACAAACTAAAAATATTAGTGTTTTTGAACTTTACATTAAATCACTGTATTTTACGCCTGGCGCATGAATTAAAATGTCAAGTTTAGAAAAAGCCTGAAAATTTGGATTTGGCGGGGCGGGGGAGCGAAGCAATTTTACCGCATGTGCCACGCGTATAAATCGCGGATTTAACGTAAAGTTTAAAAATACAAAAATCAAATTCTTATGCAAACCATCAGAATAAATTCAAATAATTTTTTACTATTCGGATCCCTTTGGAGTATTCGAATCCTTTTGTAAGTATTTGAATTATTTTATAAGGATTCGAATCGCCTACATTTTAATTCGAATACAAATCCTTTTAAAAACATGTAACGAATCCGGATCGGGAACCCTTTTTTACTAAAGTGTTGGAATACTTATTTTGAATCATTGATTGATAAGGCTGATAAATGTTGAAAGTTCATCTTCACTTTTATATAAATAAAATAAAATAATTTAAAACTTTCAAATATATATTGTAAACTCGCTACAATTGTTTCGCCACACTGTGGCTTCTTCAGGCGAAGAAATGATAAATTACATTTGTCAGTACAGGTATATATACAATGTTTATGGGGGGGTGGGTTTTTCAGTGAAATTTAAATTTAGGAGTGGTGAGTTTGTTAAGTGAACGACCAATTAAACTTAACAAACTCACCACTCCTAAATTTAAATTTCACTGAAAAACCCACCCCCCATAAACATTGTATATATACCTGTACTGACAAATGTAATTTATCATTTCTTCGCCTGAAGAAGCCACAGTGTGGCGAAACAATTGTAGCGAGTTTACAATATATATTTGAAAGTTTTAAATTATTTTATTTTATTTATATAAAAGTTATTTTGAATCCTTCAAAATGATTTGAATACAGGATTCAATTCCTAAATTAATCGAATCTTGCCCAGCTGTGGTATACTTAAATTAAACAATTTCAGTATGTCGTATCTAATACCTATGATATAATTTTATTAATCTTAACCTAATTAATATTGTATTTCTATTAGTTATACATTTTCTAAGAACGGTTCTACAACAGCGTATTATCTGAGTAATAGCGATATTTCGAATCCTTTTTAATGAATTGGATCCTTTGTACAGATTTCAATCCTTTCTGAGCATTCGAATCGATTTTAAGGTTTCGAATCCTTATAGATTGATTCGAATCACCTACATTTCGATTTGAATAGGAATCCTTTTAAGAGAAAATAACGAATCCGGATCACGAATCCTTATTCATAAAAGTATTCAAATACCTCTTAAGAATACTTGAAACCCAATTGATTTAATTCCGACCCTGCTGTGTTCCATACTAGTTTATCAGAAACTAAACTTAATTAAGAATCGTTTCATATAACTAACTTTAATAGGTAGGATTGGTTTTGAATTGAATTACAAAACATTTACAGAATAAAAAGTACTTATACCACACAGAGATTAATGATTTTCCTTTAAATAGCAGCACTACACCACTAATCTATACAAATGGTTCGAGTTGAATTCAATTCAATATACTGTCATTAATATATCAAATATATCCTCGCCTCGTTCCTTAAGCCCATTCATTACAAATTGTATAAAACGAAGTGAATTGAACGATGCCTGTTATCCTCTAGAGTATTTAACATCACACACACACACCCAATATGACGATAACATCCCCCGACAGCGACCAATAAACCTTCCAAAAATTGGTATTGGCAAGCAACAAATTTATAACTAGATTTCGGTAATAATTATCGAATAATGGCGCCCGAAAATTGCGTTAATAGGCGGCGATCGCGTGCTGTGCATAAATCTAACCCGATGCTGTTTATGATGGATGAATAATAATGAAAACAATAGTTTATACTAATTCGAAAAAAAGCCTGGATTGGGTTGGGTTATAAAAACATAAATATGCCCCTATGAATATAATGGACTATTGAACATCGAAGCGCGCGCGGGTGATTTAATTTTAATATTTCCTATTTTCTCGATAGTATTGTTTGATTGATTATAGGAATTTCTATTTAGCCCTGCTGTTTATTGCCACACAAAGAGTTGACAAGAGGATGCTTCGTTATAAATTACAACTTTACTCATCACCTGTGTGTTATCACAAATATCACTGATCAATAAATACACACAGACACACACCCACACTCATCGCGTATTGCAATTTTTAATCTGCTGGGACGCATTAATTCATTTTCAGCCTGGAAATGTTTTGTAATTTTTCACAAGTAATTATGGACACATAATGATTTATTGAAGCAGTTAATTGATAATTTATATGTGCATAACGTAATGTCGGAGGTATAAATATTGAAAATTGTTATTGATTGTCGTAACATGTTTTTGTGAAATATTTTATTAAATTTTATTAATTTATGTATTAGCGATTTATGAAGTTTGTAAATGTGTGTACGTGTAAATATTTTATATTATTTTTGAGCCGGCTTTGTGGTTATTTCTATATTGAAATATTTTATTATTAAATCATAGTTACATTTAATTTGGTGGTAGGTGTTGCTACCATTCATTGGGGTGTTATTTTGTTTACACATTGCAATGGTTTAATAAAAATAGAAATTGCGTTGTTTTCAGCTTATTTTTATTAATTATTGTTGATTGAAAGCTTATATTAGTATCCGATATTTTAATCAATATTTGGTGTTTTTGAAAATATTATATTAATTCGGTTTCATTTCAGAACAAGATTTACATGTATCTCAAAATGTATTAAAAACATTGTATTACTTTATGCTTTCGATGTATACACATTTGCTTAAAAAAACCGGCAAAATTAATCTTATACTTAAATTATTATTGAATGACTATACTTTGTGAAAGTCCTTAACTTAAACTAGACTGGAGTTCAAGTAAAATCTAGTTGATTGAAAATCGAGACAACCCGAGAAGTTGTGTATAATAAATATTATTATATTTTGTACTGTAAAGGCTTCTACTTCGTATACATGTTAATTTATCAATAAAAAACGTTATAACTTTATTTGTATCCCCCTATTTATTTTTATGTAAATGCAGTTTTGGGCAATTTATCTTTCCATTATCAAACATGAAGTATGTTATTTGATAATGGCAAGCTAAATTTGCCGAAATTGGAGTCATGTAAAAATATATAGTGTTATACAAACAAATTTTAAACATTTTTAATAATAAATATTATTATTTAGAATAAAAACATTAACTTAGGTAACATATTCAAGAAATATTCGTGTAATCTCAAACGAAAATGTTAGTTAAATCGAATGCGCATTCAGTAGATTTGGTAAATAGTCATCGGATTAATGTGTTAATACAGAAAAATGTTCTTTTGAGTATACATACAGGGAATTTTCTATTAAGTATACATATGGATACGCTTTTTTTAAAGTTCTATTTTAAGCCTAACACGCGTATTTTCCACTCCCAGACTAAGCATAAAGTAAAATTTCGAGTTTAGAAAAGCCTGAAAATTTGGTTTGGTCGCGTAGTTTGTTGTATACCTAATAGAAAATTCCCTGTATGTATACTCAAAAGACTCTAAATTCGAAATTTTACTTCATGCTTAACCTGGGAGTGTTACTCGCCTTAATTAATAAATGGAGTTAGATAAAGCTCCTGAAATACCTACCTGTAGAGAATTTTCTATTTAAGTATATATATGCACACGGTGTCAATTTTACCACATTCGTTGTTTTTTATAATAGGTTAATTTCAATAGATACAGTAGCATTCAAATTAAAGCTTCACATGAGTGTTTTTCAATCCCAGATTAAGCATGAAGTAAAATTTCGAGTATAGAAAAGCCGGAAATTTTAGTTTGTCTGCTCCACGAAGCGGGGCAACCAAACCAAATTTTCAGGCTTTTCTAAACTCGAAATTTTACTTCAGCCTCCACGCGTACAAAACACTGATTTGATGAAAAGTTCAGAATGGACGTCTTTAACATACTACTTTATTGTTATATTTCTAACTTTATTTGAAATCAGTGTTTTATACGCGTGGCGCTTGAAGTAAAATTTCGAGTTTAGAAAAGCCTGAAAATTTGGTTTGTTTGCGGAGAGCTACGCAGCCAAACCAAATATTAAGGCTTTTCTAAACTCGAAATTTTACTTCATGCTTAATCTGGGAGTTAAAACACTCATGTGAAGCTTTAATTTGAACTCCACTTTAATATCTAAAGATTTACGGTTACTAAAATATGTATACTTAAAAGATAAATCCCCTATATATAGCACATATAATTATTTTTTAAAATTTAAATTCATAGTAGGTAACATTAATATTAATTTCCATTAAAATTTACCAGAGAGAAGCTTTATATAGTTTTGCTATAGAAATCAAAGTATTGAATTTTTAAATCATTTTTAATTAAAAATGCAACTATATTCAAGGGACTTAAAAGAATATGGTAAGAAGTAAAATGAACAGAACATTTAAACATTATCGATATACCTATGCGTTTTTGTTCTAAACTCCAGCTTAGAGTAAAGTTGATTGAGCATAAAGTAAGCCTCAAAATTTGAATTTTAAGCTTTTTTAAATTCAAAATATTTACTTCACTTTGCCAGGTGTATAAAACACTGATTTAGCTTGAAGGTAAAAAAATATATTTATTATACAGGTCGTTTGAAAAAGAACTCAATAGTTTTATTGTGTTAAACAAACTGTTCAAATTGAAACACACACATTCTAGTTTGCGGTGTTTGATTCATGAACTGTCCAAGTTTTTCTCACCTACAGCTGGCACGCTTGCTTGACCTTGAGGCGGCGCCAGGGCTTAGTTTGCCTGATTTAGTTCAGGCGTGCAGTGCAGTGCAATGGCTACTCCACAACGAAAATCGCAGTGTGTTATTTATCTTGTGCAAACTGAATCTGTTATAACAGTGCAACGTAATTTTAGACGTCAGTATGGTGTTGAACCCCCTACAGCAAAAACTATCCGTCATTGGCTACATTCTTTCAAAGAAACCGGTAGTATTTTAAAAGGGAAATCGCCAGGTAGATCACGAACTTCTGAAGAAGAACAAATCCGTGTTTTGTGTGTTTGGAGCCCAAAGAAGTCATTGGCCAGAAAGTTTTTGCTATAGAAGGTTCAACACCATACTGGCGTCTAAAATTACGTTGCACTGTTATAATAGGTTCAGTTTGCACAAGCCAATAAGACACTGCGCTTTTTGTTGTGGAGTAGCCATTGCACTGCACTGCTCGCTCAAGCAGGCGTGCCAGCTGCAGGGGAGAAAAACTTGGACAGTTGATGAATTAAACACTAAAAACTAGAATAGTGTGTATTACTTTGAACAGTTTCTATGACACAATGAAACTATGGGAGTTATTTTTCAAACACTCTGTATTTATTAAGAAGAAAATCAAATCAGATGTTTAGCCCCCCATCAACAATTTGCAGTTGTAATAATGAATAATTTGAATGTTTCTTCTTCAATGTTTAAATATTGGTGGAATACGTTATACATGTTTACGAGTTGCCAGTGGAACGCGGTTTATCAGCTACTGGCCTGAGTGCATAAATAATTATTAATTTATATCTCCATTTAGATACAATTAAACAGAGTAATGATAAATGATTAATACCAGATCAATGGGTAGTAAAAATAATTTTCCTTATTAATAAGTCTACAAATTCCATTGTCGTTACAATCTATAATTAGTCAAAATATTTAGGATGTTGTTTTTAGGATTGTTGTTTAAAAACAAATCGTTAAGTATGAGCCATATTTAAGGCACCACTTATGTGAAACAATAAAGAATAAAGTTATTGGTAGCCATTAGTTTGGCAGTAAATATGATTAATACAGACATTATTGCTTGTCACCGATAGAGAACATGCAAAAGCCGTTATGAAAAGGCAGGCAATTTAGTGTCGGAGGTCTTACACATTATATCTCGGATCTAGTATCGTGTGAACTTAACTGTGTCATTACCGACCCAGTATGCAAATCGTCAGAGCAGAAACCGCCAACTTTCTGGCGGCATTGTATCGGACGGGATCTTGACTCCTGACGATTTTCTGCACCTGTGACTAAAGACGACGCCGCATTCCACCTTCTTCCAGACCTGCAATGTCTGCAGCTAACTACAGTTTTCAAGATTGCCTTTTTGTATTTCATAATATTACATTATGGTGATTACGCCGGAACGAGTCGCTGCAATTTCAGATTAAACTCACGGCGATTTTGTTAAGTGTAACAACTTAATCAACATGCAACATTTAATATTACTTAAATTCTAAATATCTATATAAAATTCAACAAATAGATCTATAAGAAAACTTGATAACTTATACGTGCAACATATATTTTTAAATAATTTAAAAGTATTAACTTTATTATGTATTTGGTTTGAGCTACACGAAGAGTTAAATATAATTATTCTTAATAAGACACTAACACTTTTAAATATTTAATTGACGAAGTGAATACATGATGGAACTCCATAATGCTATTTGAAAAAAAAATACTAACCAGTATTCATCTGCCTGATAAAGCCACTGTGTGGTTAAACATGTTGTAGTGTTTAACAATAAATGTGAAGCCCTCCCAAATGCGTTGTATTATTTTAAATACTAACACTTTCTTCACTAAGCGATATATCTGCAATAGTGTAAATAAATGTTTTTAGTGAATAAAGTGTAATTGTTTTATTTAATTAAATTATAATTACTACACTGATATTTATGTAAATTTGTATTTTTTTTAAAAGAATTTTTTTAACTTTAAGCTCTATTATATTTATTTACTTTTCAAACGAGCCACAATATAATTTTAACGTCCTTCATAATGACAGCGTTAATTTCAAGCCTTTAAACACACCAGATACCCATAAAAACTCCTTTAGGGCATTTATAATCACAATAAAAAATATAAAACGCAGGACACTACCAAGACCAAAAATTCGCAACAATTTAATTACCGACAAGTATGAAATTTTTATGTCCCATTTTCCCCAGGTGATAATTTAATCGTCATTTCCTCATCTTCTATTTTTCCCGAAAGGCACTTTTTTAATTTGATTTTTTTTTTACATAAAGCGTGTTTATTGAGTAGTTTTGTTTTCTGCTTATGCAATATTATTGAATCCGAGTGACGCTTTTAATGTATTTTAGGGGCGATCACGGAAGGCTCTCTCAAATCTCAAATCGATGCCAAACACAAGTCACATTACTTCGTTTCAAAGCCCCCTCTCGAACCGTCGCAACTTTAAAACTCCCCCAGATACCGGATACTCCTAATTGGTGGATTAATGAGAAATTTATTGGTATTATCCTCTCTGTTGAGTCTAGCGAAAATTTCCCTGTAATCTAACGAAATCCAGATCATCCACAATGGGAAATAATTTAAATTATGTTCAAGAAAACCGGAACTTGTAGTTGCGCTATACAATCATCTAAATCAGTGTTTCCAAACCTTTTCTTGGCCATTATACATTTAAATACCCCCCACGTACATAATTTTTAATATTTTATCTGACGAGGCAGATACATGATAAAGCTCTGGAAAGCTACGTTCAGTTTGTCCAACGTATACCTTGCGGCAATCCCTACATTCTAACAAATGTACGCCAGAGCTCGTGGTTTTATCAGATTTGTCTTTTAAATTATTGAGCTATTTATTCTTTTAAGTTAATTCTTTCCTTTGGAACAAGCAATTCTCCATAAATTCATCAATTTATTTATAATTATTAAAAAAGACAAAAATACATCAATGTTATTACTCAACGTGTAAAGACAATTACTTTAGGTCACATGAATTGTCACAGAGAAAATGCGAGGCCCTATAAATTATGTACACATTTACTATACTCCTAAAAATGATGAAAAACAAAATTCTAGTTAATCTTTAAGTACCTGTTACATTTCCTTAAATATAGTTAAGGATTGTAATACTGGTAAGCCAGTTTTCCGATTTACCGGAGAATGCTCTCCAAAATGTACTGGTAATTTTCTCATATTTTAACAGTATTGCGGTAAATTTAATAAAGCTATTTAATTGGTATACATACAACTTTTTTATGCATATAACACTGTCTTCACGTCACTGCTAGATGGATTATATATATATTATCACTATTATAAACAATTCGCTTAATGCATTTAACTCGAGTTTTATTTAGGTATGTATAGAGGATAAGTATGTATACCGGAATTAAGCTCGAGTCAAATGCATTAGCCAATCGTGTGTAATGGTGATCACAGGCAATACATTTGACAGTGAGGTCATGACAGTGATGCCCCAATGCATGTACCGTTAATGTGCATGGGGTTGTCTATATTCATTGTTTTAAACAATTGATTCAATGTGGATATTCTGTGTTATTCTAATTAAGCATGCTCTAGTATTTTTAAACTTTAGTTAAAATTGGTAATTTATATTATTTATTTTGTTTATTTCTAAACTCGAAATTTTACTTTATGGTTAATCAAGCTGTGAAATCTTTTGTTAAAGGCAGGTAATTAATTGATTTCAATTGGCCGTATGTCTGATTTTTACCTCTTAAAACAATATTGTGATTAAGAGGTGATTCTAAAAGTCGGTAAACCTACAACTACCATCTATAGTGTACGGAAGTTTAGTATTTATCTCAAAAAAGAGACAATCTATGCTTGGATTTCTTTACAAATATACAATGTTCCTATTATTACAATGAGAACTGTAAATTATCCTGATTTAATTACCTTATTTAAAAGTTTAAGGGTAAGCCCCCATTATAAAAAAATTACTAAAATACAGGGATATTTTCAAAGTATACATATCCTAATGCATAGTCTGTAGATGTTCAGGCATTCGTCGTTTTCATAAATATATTCAATTTAAAATTTTTAACGAGTGTTCCCACTCCTGGTTTAGCATGAAGTAAAATTTCGAGTTTAGAAAAGCCTTAAAATTTGGTTTGGTCGCTCTGCCAAATTTTACTTCATGCGCCAGGCGTATAAACTCTAATTTAACGCGAAGTTAGAAATATACTGCATTAGCATACTGCTTTGGTAGTATATTTTAAACTTCACAATTAGCGTTTTATACGTGTGGCGCATGCAGTTATTTTTTAAGTTAGAAAAGCCTTCGCTACGCTACGCGACCAAACCAAATTTTCAGGCTTTTCTATACTCAAAATATTACTTTATGCTTAATCTGGGAGTAGAAACACTCTTCAGAAGTTTCAAATTAAACACATTTCTAAAACAACGAATGCCTGAAATTTTTCAGAGTTCACTTTGGGATATGTATATATACTTAAATGAAAAACTCCCTGTATGTATCAGCTAAAAGAACTAGTTCACTTACCATTTGTAACTCTATTGGATTCAATAAATAGATTATTATTTAATTAGTTTTGTATTTTTTAACATAAAACCAATTTTAGTACTTAAATAATAAACTCATCTTGCAGGGCAAACAGAAACATTTAAATTACCGAATAAATTAAAATATTCGTAGAGTGAAACGGTGGCTATAAATTAAAACAAATTCTTAAAGAAATTTAAAAATACCTCGAGTTCTACACTGTTATCTGTACACGTCGTGGAGAATTGCTGGAATAAATTTAAAGGCTCTTCGTTGTAAATGATCGGTCGTATCTTATCTAAAAGAGTACAAACGTTGTCTCCTGCTCGACTCAGTTAATCTGTTACTTTTAATGGTGACTTTGAAAACTATGAGAATATTTCTGTCAAATGTATATACTTTGGGCAGTTATGAAATCACGAAAGCCCATGCGGCTTTCTGTTGGGAGTTTAATGATGTTGGAATAATTAATTTAAAATATTGATTATTTTTTGTATGAAGCAAAGATTTTAAAAACTAATTTTACTAATGATTTATGCTTCAGAGTAATACAAAATCATAATATATCGTCCTGTCTGTACATAGAAGAGAAATAAAGAAATTATTGTAAGAGACATCCTATAATTTCGTATGAAAACGCTCGCAACGCCCTCTGGGTAACCAGGCTAAGCACGGCAATATTTAAAATAATATTAGTTTCCAAAATTAAATATTTCATAGTTGTAAATAAATTTGATATGGTATGTATTTTATTATGGATTTAATAAAACATATGCTTCAAATAATATATATTTACTTATCATGTTATTATATTAAAACAGATTTATCCTTTATTATTAATATTATAATTGTTACACTCATAAGTACAAATAAAATATTGTTTCTTGTTTGAAATGAAATATTTAATACATAAAACATAATAATAACAAAAACCGTTCTATTAAAAAGTTAGTATAAATTCCGTACCGTTTAATTAACTGTATGTAACATGTATATTAATTTAAATGCAAGGAATTTATTCCTAATCCACATGCATACTTTTTTTGTGAAACAAAAATTAACTTTGCTTTGTTTCATTTATTTTATTTAACAGGAAGTTTTTAGATATAAAAAACTAATCCAATTTTCGTTACCGCGATTTTAAACAATGTGTCAAACAATTAGAGATACTTTAAAGAAGATTTCTTTTGACTACCGAGGCAGATTGCTTGCGACTGGTGAGACGAGGATTCCAAAGAGTTCTGCTGACTCAAATAAGTGAGTTACTCAACTGTTTCCAAGGCACTCTTTAAAAAAAACAAAAGATTAAAATTTTATATATAAAATGTACAATAAACTATAACTGTGATACATAATTGAATTCAAAAATACATGCTCTTCCAAAAAAATATGAAAATTTAAAATGGCGCCCATAAGAAAAACAAAAGTTTACTAGGGTCCCTGGGTAAATGTTATAGTTATCTTAAAATAAAATATGTTACTAGATTTATCGTTAAAAAGTGCTTCTATAATGTCAAAGTTGTAAATGTTTGGATTCAATAGTTTTTGAATAAAAAAATTAAAACAAAATTTCAAAAAGTCCGTTTTTTGACAATATCTCAAAAAACGAAAGAAGATATTTCAAATTTGTTTGTAGATTATTATTGGGCTCTAAATTACGCAACTTTGGCCCAATTTAACCGACTCTCTAACGAAACCTCAAAGGTCTATCTTTCTATTTTATAATTTAGAATATAGTTTTTTTAATTACACAAGGTAATATACACTCCGAAAATGATTGGGACTTATAAAAACATTGTAGTAGAAGGACGCGTTATGTTTTGAAAAAAAATAATATCGCAAAAAATGTGAATTAATTAAAAATAAATGTCTATATCTTCTCTTACTACTAACTTTTGATTTACATGTATATATCTTTTATTTCTTAAAATCTGATTAAATGTGGTCGTAGATAATCTATATTACATTATTCTATCCCCAAGTCGATTACTTATTCGTGTAACCCGTTTAATCCTTATAATTACGTGTAAATTGCGTCTTTCCACTCTCGTTATATAATATACTATTACCTAAATTAAAATATAATAATAAAGAAATCAGAAAATTAATTGTACATTCTTAGAGTATTTACAATCCCTATGAAATATTCAATTCATTTTATATTATGATTAAAAATTTTAAACACACATTTTGTTTATAAGAATATCAACGATTTGTATTTAATGTAACACTTGATTAAGTAATTCAAAAGCATATGAGAAAGAAAGAGGCGGAATACACATTGTAGCACATTTCATAAGATAAATGGAGCAATTTTAGGGGGGAAGTATCAAACCTTGGATATAACGACGACGCAAAGTAACGTGACAAGACAAGTGGTAAAGATCTATGGCGATCTCCAGGGGTGACTTGCTTACGAATACACTGACTGCCGGATTGACAATCTAAACTACCTATTTATAGAGAATCGAACTGGGAACGGCGAAACGCCAAACGGGAGACATCCTCCTGATTTAAATCCAACAACCAACTCACGAATATCTCATCCGATCGATTCAATCAATCACCTTATATTGGATATTTATTACCGGCACTAGCCTTCTCATACAATTTACCGCTTTATTAAATATGATAGAATAGAATGAATTCGATTCCGGATTTCGTATTTGCTTGCTGTGTTTCCGGCCGCGCTCTAATTGGCATCATTATATATCGTAGCAAATGTTATTAACCCCGATAACTGACATTTAACCTCGATTATAAGTTGGGAGCTATAACAGGCCTGACACCAACCTTTGCCTCTTATTATCTAATGTTATATCCCCTAATTTTCTAATTAGCTTATAATTGCTCTCACCGATGTAATGTCGCTTCTATTCAGTTCGATTATTATTCATAGACATCTATAAATATACTCATAGGTGTAGCCCCATAGGGGAAGGTACATCAAGACATTATAAAGTCTAAAATTATCGCATATCTATATGAGCTCAAAAATTATGTAAAATTTTGTAAATTTATACATATTCTTCTACGAACAGCAAAAAAGAAATGTTTTGTCACGTGACTACTCAAAAAAAATAATTAACTATTTAACTACACTTTTCGCAACAATATAAAATAAATTTATTGTTTTGATCTTTAGATAAATAAGTGTTTTTTAGGCCTCGGGCATAAAGTAAAATTTCGAGTTTAGAATAGCCCAAAAATTTGGTTTAGTCGTATTGCTTCGCGGAACAATTATTTAATGTTAAGTTCAATATACAATTTAACATTTTTTCTATACTCAAAATGTTACTTTACGCTTAGTCGATATGTGGAAACACTTGTTAAAAGCTTTAAATTGCCCGCTCTTACAAAAACAACGAATTCCTGCAAACTAACTAGAGGCTGTAATGATTGGGATATGTATACTTATACGAAAAATTGCCTTTATTTTAAATATTTACCTTAAAAAAACAAAACAAACAATTTCTTGATTTTTTTTTGGTTTTTTATTTGAGTTAATGTGGAATATGTGGTTCAATTTTTTTAAAGAGTATGTCGGCAACTGTATCTGCAGCGGTTTTACCTAGTTGCGTCAAATTATTTATTTCTGTAAATACCTAAATTATTTAGTAGAAGTGGAAATTGGAATTATAAAACTTAAACTCGCATTTATAACGATTGTGCACATTAATTAAAATGATTTGTGACTGCTTTTTTGCAGATTTAGTTTTACGATGACATTGTCAAAATGTAACGTTTAACCTTAAAATTTGAAAGCTGCATACTGGAACATACGGTTTCGCATGTTTCATCTAAAAACCATACCAGACATATTATGAAGTTTTTTTGTCTCTCTTTATACACGTAATCTGATGACATTAAACTATTTTCGTATTACATGTATTGGTGCAAAAAGCAGTATATATCAAGGAAACCATGGGACACCACTCGTGAATCGCACCTTACAGCTTTTTTATTATTAATCAATTTAGTCATTTAAAATTATTAATAATGTCTTAGTTGATTTATTTTTGCATCTGATTGACTATTTAATAATTAAATATGATTTATGATTATTGACTAAATTAGTTTCGATTAAATTATTCATGATTAATTTTGTCATTAGTTTTAATCATGAACAAAAATTATAATCAACTAAGACACAATTCTCGTTGATAACACACACCATACTTCTTGGAACTGTTCTAATTTGTTTTATTTTTAAGATATTCATATGCAGTAATATCTTAAAATGAAAACAATGTACGTAGAGGGTATGACTTGAAAATCTATTAAATTCTTGTTTGTTGTACAGAAAGCGAATATTTTATGAACATTACCGGATATATTTTAAATATTATAAAATATACACAGTATAAATATGTTTTTATATTATCTGTTATGATTTTATAAATTTGGTGTATTAGAGCAGTGCAACTTGCAAGTGGATTTTATGATTTGCAGCCGTGTAACAGTGGGATAGTAGTTGTAGTAGTGTTGTCAGCCAGCAGGAGATCTGTCAAGTGATACCTGCTGTCTGCAGTGTTAGAATATTGCAGTGTTGCAGTAAACAGCAGCGGACGTTGGATGAACGGACGACATTACCATCAGCACAAACAGATTACCACGTCACGTCACATGTTATATCACATCCTATGACAATTTATGAAATCGTGCGTGTTTGCAAAAATTGATTTCAATTTTAAATTTCGCGCCCATAATGCATCAATAATGTAGTCTCACTAAAATTAAATGGAATCATTTTTGATCTACAAATTAATATACTAATCGTGTGCATGAAAATGATATTCTGTACATTTGTATACATCCACGAGTCATAGTCACGGTTCTTTTTAATATTCATGGTTTAAGGAAAAACACGTTAAGTTGTTATTCTGAACATATTTCCTAGAAAAGAGAATTATATAGTGCGTACCTATATAATTCCTAACGATTGGCATACAATTTGTTTATTTACCCTTGCGCCTTTTTTTCACACGTCTATAAAAAAATAGTTTCCATCGATTCGAAACGTGGATTTGTATTTAGGCATTAATTACAAGATAACAATGTATGCATTTAATGACGTATATTAATGTCTACCCGCGCCATGTTCAGGGCAGATCAATCATGTGTCCTAGTAAGATGTATGACGAGATAATGATGATGTTCTAGTAATTAAGTACTCGCGAATAATTAACCAGACCGTCATCGATGTATCAACCACTTAACGGAGTTTAGCAAACAGGAGTTCCGTAATTTAGATTTATAAACCTCTCAAGACGCAATTCGCCCTTCTGGAGGGAAACTCCCATCCTTTGCCCTTCTGATGGCACGCTGGCTTTAAGGGCTGAGGGGATGAGATGGAGACCCGCAGATTAAGCTCAATGAGGGATCGCAATGCAACGTTCGCGATCCCTCATTCCGTTAAACTTTACAATACCCCGCCCACTCGCTACACTTCTGCCCTTTTCATTCCATTCTTTACAACAGTTAAGCAAGAATAATACAGCTGATTGCTCCGCCAATTCAGAAGATTTTAATTTAAATAATTACGAAATCTAAAGGAAATGAAACAGTTTTAATAAAATTATAATTATATCAAAGAGTTCGAAATATTCTTGGAGCCTCCAATGTTTGCAAATAATATATTCACTAGTTACATTAAATTTATAAAAATGCTGATCTATATTTTGTATACTACATACTCGTATAAAGGTATCGTGTGTCCCCAGATTACTGCCCGGATATTACAAACTTCTTTATTAATTTTTGTTGTTCATTCCGTACAAAAAGTTTTACTTGATTTGAAAACACAATATTTATTATCAAATTATTCGCGACAGCGAATTCAAATTTTCAGGTTTGAATAAGTTTGGAATTTTAATTCATAAACATTTAAAGTTCAAAACTGTACATTTGTTATTAATTTTTAAATTTCAAAACCGCAGGGCTTAAAAAACACAATATAAATATATCTAGGACATTCAGGCAACTAAATATTAAAGAACTGTAGAATAGCAAAGTTAAACTAATTAAATCATTCAGAAAAATAATTTCATTACTAATTACTGACAAATTAGTCACTAGTCATGCCTAACAAATTCAAAATTAATCATATTCAAAATTAGAAATCAATCGACTAAGAAATACCCAACTCTGTTACCAACTACAAACATTAAATATTCATTATTAAGTAATTTTAAACGAATACACTTAATTGGTTGCATATTAATTTATTCATTTATTTAACGGAAGATCCATTTTACAAAATACATTTTGACAAAATTTTATAACTACAAGAAAGATACAGTAATACTTATACATAAAATAAACTTACAATACTAAGACAAATAACAAACATTTATACGTTCAAGTTTGCTGATAAACTGCGAGGGTGAAAAGCAATTAAAAATATCAAAATTTGGATGCAGTGATAGTTTATTTGCTGTACGCATAAACCTTGTAAGTGGACTATTATTCTCATAATTTTTCTAATGGAACTGGATACGAAATAAGGGTAAATGTCGAATTGAGCAATTAGATTGAGTAATAGAGAAAGTAATTTGCAACAGAAGATATCGGCATTCAACAATGTGAAAAATGAATTTATGAAAAAATAACAAATCAGCATACACTCGGCGGGTACTTAGTTTATCAATACATTGGATAGACAAAATTGTATCTAGATTTGTGCTGGTATCAAAGCCTAACTTGACGCAAGTACTTTTAAGAATTTGTTTTAAACGTTTTCCAAAGAATTAATATAAACACATTGAGTTGGTGCCCATACACTGGATCCATATTCTAAATGCGAACGTACAAATGCGAAATAAACTTGTTCAAATGCTGCTGGTGACAAGCGTCTTCCCATTCGTTTTATATAACCTAACATATTTCTAACACAATTACAAATTGCGTTAATATGGCTGGCAAAACATAATCAAAACACATCAAAGATTATACCGAAATCTTTAGTAACACTTAATTGTTTAAGGTGATGACCATCAATTCTATAACTAAATTATATAACACTTTTTTTTTGGAAAATTTTATACTTTTGCATTTTTGTACACAAAAAAACAAACGATTATTTTGACACCAATTATAAACAGATAATAAATCATCTTGCAGCAGTAATCACTCCTCCGTAGACACAATTTCTTTGTATATTTTTAGGTCACCAGCAAAGAGCAAAAATGACGATTGTTTAATAACCAGTGATATGTCATTAATCAAGAGTAAAACTAGGGATTTTTTCATTTAAGTATAAATGTCCTGATGCATGTAAATGTCGAAGCATTTGCTTTTTATGGTTCAATTAGAAACTTCTATCGAGTGTTTCTACTTCCAGGCTAAGCATAAAGTAAAAATTCAAGTTTAGAAAAGCCCGCAAATTTGGGTGGTCGCGTAGCGAAGTGAAGTGACCAAACCAAATTTTCAGGCTAATTTTAACTCGAACTATCACTTTATGCTCGACGCGTATAAAACACTGAAATATCGTGATGTTTAAAATATCCTGGTTAAGCACTATATTTTGAATTTCATTAGAAATCAGTGTTGGCGCATGAAGTAAAATTTTGAGTTTAGAAAAGCCTGACAATTTGGTTATTAAGGCTTTTCTAAATTTTACATTATGCCTAACCTGGGAGTGGATACACTCGTTAGAAGTATTAAATTTAACTATAGAAAACAAAGGCCTCGAAATGTTACTTTATGCTGAATCAGGAAGTGCAATAACTTGTTAAAGGTTTCAAACTAATCGCTTTTCAAAAACAACGAATGTCTAAAAATTATATAAATTATATCAGGATATGTTTATTTAAAAATATAATCCGTGTTATAGAGTGCAGTGAAATACTCATTGTTATTTAAACCAATAATTTAATAATATTTTATATAAAATAAAGACAACCCAATTTATCTGATTAGACCATGAGTGTGATGTTTAACACCAATAAATAGAAATCATACAACTGCCCGGTTTACTAAACCATATTTATTTATGTGCTGCCTATTCTTATGTGTTATGTGTAATATTTAAATATTTGTAACTGCACCTGAATTTATGTTTTGTGTATTGGAAGGACTATAATTACGTGATTTTTTATTATGCGGTCGCAATTTCACGAAATTCATAGAAGTGTAATTTAAAATAAAAATACAATCAAGTGCTTTAATACACGTTCTTTACAAGGAGTTTTACATTCGGCGCGAACACGCCACATCGACACGCGAAACTTGCATATTTTATAAATACTTAAGAGTTTTATAGTTTAATAATAGCAACATTTTCAGTTATTTGATATCCATAGAAATTTCACATTATAATTAAAGGCTTCATATTAATTAAAAATTAAAAGCACAAGCCTCGGATTAATTTCATAAAAAAATATACTGTAGTACCCGGCGCAGTCACCATAAGTAGATTTAGTTAACATTTATAAATTTTGATACATATTTATAAAATGACAAATTACACTAATTATATCAAAAACTTTTTAATTATTTTCAAATAAAGTTTAATTGTTAAATATTACACGATATTGATAATAATTACTCATGCAGAAGTTCTACAAGCCAGTACAATTTTGGATGATTGGGCAAATTTTACATGGAACCATAATTTACACAATTCTTTAATTTTAATATTGAGTTTATTAATATTTTACATTGTATAATAATGAAGTAAATGCTAATTATTTAATTTGTTTATTCCACATATAAATACAATTTATTGATGCTGAAAGTAATAATTGTACTGCCCGTTTTTGTACACGAGTATAATATATAATTAAACATCGTTATTTATACGTTATTGAACTCGGCTGTTTATATATGCGGTTTATATATAGTTTAATTTATTGCAAGTAAAAAATCAGTAAATTTTATTGATTCTAACAAAATATCCAATTACGTTATTTCTTGAACGCTAATTATAAAATTAAACTATTTAATATTTAATTAGTGTACTCGTTTTATTGTTACAATGCCATATAATAATAATTTCTAAAAAAAATTAGTTCATATAAAAAAAATATCTATTAATTTTATACATGGTGTCCCAGGGCATTTATATCGGGCTTTTTCAAAAGACAGCTAATACTAAAGATTTACGATACACAAACATTATTACAAAATTTGCATTCAAAAATTGAATAGTGATTGTTTTCTCCAAAAAGGTTGGTATCCCTGAGAGTTTGCTTAATAATGTTAAGTACTCTAGATTTTTAAATGATTTGCTAGGCAACTCTACTCCGATATTACTCAAAACGTCGTAACAAAGATATTTTTCGTACAAAAGTTGCTTAAAGACCTCTTGAATAATACAAAAATCTGGAGTTAATATTGTTATTCAGCAAACTCTCAGGAATGCTAACCTTTTTAGGTAAAAATAAATTCACTAATCGAATCATTAATATTGCTTTTGTAATAATGTTTCTTGTCCTAACTCTCGACGACTAGCTGTTTTCTAAAAAAAAAGCCTGATACAGGTGCTCTGGGACACCCTCTATACAGAGAGCTTTTTAAGGTATACATACATATCTCTGTGTACTATATACATTTTCAGGCATTCCTTGCTTTCAAAAAGCGATCAGTTTGATACTTCTAACAAGCGTTTCCACTCCCCGATTAAGTTTAGTCGCGTAGAGAAGCGCAGTTTAAAATATTCTACTAAAACTGTATATTTGAACTTCACATTAGTTCAGTGTTTTATACGCGTGGCGCATGGAGTAAAATTTTGAGTTTAGAAAATCCTGAAAATTTGGTAGGACCAAACCAAATTAGGTATTTAATGACTTTTATCTACAAAATAAGAAGACCATGATTTACTAGTAAACTGCCTTGAAACCGTTTTCAATTCATAAATTTACTGAATTGCTGGTAATTGAAAAAGTCTGTAAATTTGCAGTATGTGGAATGCTTTAGTGTCTTAAGCCCAGATATAAGTAAGTATAATTGATATTTTAACATTTCCTGAATAAAAAAAAAAAACTATTTAACTCACTAGTATCTGATTTTCATCTACTGGTATTCTATTCTATTCTATTTAAAGTGATTGGTCCGTTTAGCGGTCCTGCACTGTGACCGCAAGGGCCTATTGTGGCTCACAATTGAGGCCAGTCGTGTGTTCTTACAGCTCACCTTCCAAATCGATCTTCTTTATAAACCCAAGGATCTTATCAGGCGTGATCTTTTGCAGGTCCTTCAGGTTTTGCTTTGGCGTGCCAAAAACTGAGTTCCTGAGTCGATCTCCAGACGGGTAGGCACATAAGACGTGCTGTGCCGTTTTTTCCTCTGCTAGGCAAAGGCGACACTCTGTGGTGTCGTTCAGTCCTAGTTTGTTAATGTGATGCCTTAGGCGGCTATGTCCAGTGGTCCTATAGGTATACAGATGAAATTTATTATATATACAATTACGAAAATGTTATTCGTGAAAATACAAATAATGTCTTAATTAATAAGACAACTTAAGACAATAAATATCCATTGAAACAACTACTTCCTGTGCAAATACAACTCCGGATATTGAATTATACAATAAAATATTTAAAACCTTATTTGATTTAATTTTTTACGACGCTCTATCAAAGTATATGTAACATTTAGCTTAAATTCTCTTCAAACCAACTAACAAATAAAAATGAAATAAGAAATAACAAGAAATTAGAAATGAAAGGACCTGGATTAAAACTAATGTCTTAGTCCATCTACAGACGCGTTTCGAGATTTATCTCGCTTCAGTATAGCTTTGCTTATGACGTTTTAAAAAAAAATTCTCAATAAAATTGAAATAAACTTACTTTAAAAAAGTGTTGTGTGTGGAATGAATAAGTACATAGAAATGGATTGAGTAGAAAATATGGTCGGTATTTATAGGTAGAAAAAGGGATTATGTCATTAGCAGGTATGAAGAATGTGAGACCTGATTATTTACCTTACGGTACAGTTTAAACAAGAATAATTCAAATTCAAAACTATTTGAATTGGAGAAAATAAGCTTACGCTTCTTATAGTTTGCACACTTTAAACATTATATATAAAATTCCGAAAATGTTATTCATAAAAATGCAAACAATGTCTTAATTAATAAGACAACTTAAGACAATAAATATCCATTGAAACAACTACTTCCCGTGCAAATACACCTCCGTATATTGAATTATACAATGAAATATTTAAAATCTTATTTGATTTAAATTAAATCAAATAAGATTTCATTGTGTAATTGAATATCCGGAGGTGTATTTGCACAGGAAGTAGTTGTTTCAATGGATATTTATTGTCTTAAGTTGTCTTATTAAGGCATTGTTTGCATTTTCACGAATAACATTTTCGTAATTTTATATATAATGTTTAAAGTGTGTACACTTTAAGAAGAGTAAGCTTATTTTCTCGAATTCAAATAGTTTTGAATTTGAATTATTTTTGTTTTAGATGAAATTTATTGGCGGAGGAAAATATGAAAAATATTATGATATAGTTTTCTAAATAGAAATATTCAAAACGCTTGCGTTTACATATCAATACGTTGATTAAAATTACAAGTAAGAACACGCTCATAAATATAAGTAAATACATGTAAAATTCTTAATAGGATGTGTATTTTGTTTTAATAATATTATAACAAGCATTTGCTTGAAATTTTGTTGATTCTTTTTATTCATAACGTATTTACATAAAATATGTATAGCCACACATACTGATAAAATTTAATTGTTCCGAGACACATAAAACAAACAAAAAAACAAAACCATATAGCACATACTCGTATAGTGTACAGATAAACATTTAAGTGTCCATTTAAAGTAGTGTCAAACAAAAAGCGCCGGTCTTCCGAAAGCGCCAGCATTCAGATACAGAGAACAAACCATTATCAATGTTAATGTGTTTTCATATCCGAGGTTTCCGGTTAACTAAGTCCATATTCTCCGGTTTAATCCTGGCTAATGTTGTAAGGAAACATTAAATTTGCATAATTATTATAAGATGCTGAAATAATAATGTGCTACTTTCTGTCGAACCCTCCAACTTTTCTACTTCGTTCCATTTAATTGGATTTCACGGAAGAAATATCCAGACATTTAAATTGCTAAAAAGCAAAATCTTCTAGCCAATAATGTTGTTTACTTTTATTTTGAGTTTTGTATTTTGTTAGTATATAAATCAACTTATTCGAGAATCAGGTTATTTTAATGAAATTTGTACTTGATAAAATCGTATTATTTTGAACTAGCAAAATTAAAAACCTAAGACCTATTTATTTTTATTTCAAATTGTTCTCTATTGTATTTCATAGAATATATATTACTACATTTGATGCTATAAATACGGGTCTCTAGTCTTCGCGGTCTTGAATGGACGACAGTCTGAACTTAACCATTTTCAAGTGATTTGCAAGCGATTTCATAGTCCGAAATATTTGACTCGCACAAAGTTAAATATTATCTGAGCACGACGTTGATTTTAAAACGGTTTATTGGATAATAATGTTATATACATAGATTATTTTTATACGAAATGATAGTAAGAAGTTTTATACATTGAATGTTAAAAATGGTGTTGAATGTGTATATTCCTAGCAAGCGCGTAAAATACATAAAAGAAAAAAAAGCATGAAAACAGTTATGATCCCAAAAAATCTCAGACTTTTGTACTTTGTAGAGTATTGGACATGTTATTAAGATTCTAAATTGACAAACATTTGCTACAAACGTTGTAGTCCTAGCAGAAAAGATGGAAATATTGCGAGGAATTTTTTGTTTAAAAAAAAGATTGTAGACGACAATCAGACAAACAGAAACAACAGTTAAGAGTTTACTGTCAACTGTTGGAGAATTATCTGATGACCGGACTGTTTATCGTAAACGTGTTTGGAATTTTTGCAATCGTACAAAATATATCGGCCGGAGTACCCTTTATTTGATACTAACATACATCACAAACAAATCCAAACATGCTCAATGTTGAACATCTTGATGAACAGGCCCATTGTTATGAAAAGATGCTTAACAAATTATTCTCCAAGTGAGTTTGCAGTAATAGAAACTGCGCTCAAATAATATTGTCTTGAAATTACTGAAATATCGAAGACATTAGTAGAGTGTTTTGAAACTTTAAAATTAATAGAGTATTTTGAAACTTTAAAATACTTTGACAGTACTATATTATGTTGATATCCATACGAAATTTTATCTAAATATTTTTATATTTATTCAAATTTTTGCTTGATTTTAATTTTTTGTTCCTTAAAAATATTAAGAAAATTAAACATTTTGACGTTCAATTAAAAATACCTAAAAACGTTCGATAAGGTATTTTCCCATTTTTACATATTTTAAAAGAACCATATTTTCTTGATATCAACGCAAACTTTTATAGAGATATTTTTATAATTTTTTAAGTTATTCCTTGTTTTTTATTATTGATTTAGCAAAAATATCAAAGAAATTCAACATTTTAAGGTTTAATTGAAACGACTGAAAAACTATCGATAGGGCATTTTTCGATTCTTTAATATTTTGAATCATATTTTTTTTAATATCCACACAGAGCTACATTACGATATCTCAAAAATTCTCCAAGTTATGATTTTTCAAACTTTTATTCAACTATAATACAATAAATGAAATTCAACTTTTCGACGATCAGTTGAAAATAACTAAAAAATTATCGCAACTTTACGTATTAAATATTTGATTTGTAACGTGCATCTGCTGCTTTGTTTGTATTCAGTAATAAAATTCGTTTTAAATATATTATAACTAGCTTTTCTTATTCAAATCTTAGTTAAAATTTGAAACTTACCACTTACTTACAAAACTTACAAAAATGAAAAAAATAATGTGTGTTAGTAAGCAGTTATTTGCGTGCAGAGACGGCTCGTTTATAAGGGTTGTAGCACCCACCCCTCTCCCATTATAATTTGAAAAAAGATAAATGTGTCAGCCATATTTTAGTTTATTTCCTTTAAATAATTAATTTCCTTTAAGTAATATATTTTTGTAGAAATGGAAATAGAATCGATAAAATATCTACTTAACATATTATACAATTTTCTCGGTTGACACTGCCTGTAAAAACTTTTCATTCAAGTACTATTACGATGCTTGTCCTACAAAATTACAGGCTTTCATTGCTATTTAAAAAGCGAAGTTTCGACAGGTGCTTACTCTCTGATTATGCATAGGATGAAATTTTGAATTTAGAAAAGCCTAAAATTTAGTTCAAATTTTGAGGCTTTTCTAAACTCGAAATTTTGCTCCATGCGCCACTCATATAAAATACGGAAGTATTGTGTGATTAACAATATACTGCTAAATCAGTATTAAAAATGTACTGCAAATGCAGGATTCAAAATATACTGTTATACAAGAATATTTTTAATATCACAGTATTTAAGTGTTTTACACGCAAAAATTTAGTTTGGCCGCTCCGCTTCACTACGCGTGTAGTAGTAGAAATACTCGTTCGAAACTTTGAATTGACTTTTTGATAAATACAACGAAGGCCTTCAGCAAAATTTTCAGCGTTTATATCGGAATATGTAGACATTGTACACTTAATAGAAATGAATTGATGCACCTGTCTGTAACATACAGACAGGTGCATTAATTTATAGCTAATTCTGCTTAATCTAACTTTTGACTATCATGTTACTAATATTGAAAGAAGTTAAGTAAGTACATTTTTTTAATTGGCGTTTAAAATGTTCGTAATAACGACGAAAACAAGTAAAGTTGATATAGATAGGTAGATAAAAAACGAGAAGATGAGTAAGAAGTATGAGGGTGGGTAAGAAGAGGACTGAGCAGTAATACTGGAATATTAACTGCTATCTTGCGATTCCACCCGATGCACGTCTTGATTGTCCCCGAAAATGTACTTAACTCTTTATGTTTACGAGGATAATGCGACACTTAATAATTTTTATCAGTGCATAAAAGTCTTTCAAGTAAAACCCTTTCGGATAAACATTCGCGATAATTGCATAATTCAGAAAAGGGGTGGATTTATACGAGTTAATTATTCTCATAAATATGAAGTGCCCTGTGAAGTTTTGATGTGTAACTCGCGTTGAGGAGAAGAAGTTATTCGGGGGTAATGTTTACGTTCGTGGAATTCAATTTAAAGTAAAGAAACTGTATGTAAATCCGGGCTGCTTTAAAAATATCCACTGTAGAAAAATTGTAATAGAATTGCTGATGACTTGCTGGATTTGCGAGTTGTATTTTCATCAAAGTGCTTATGCCTGTCTTTGTCTGGCGAGTAGAGGGCAAACACGCTCACAGTTTCTAGTTTACCAGAACACACATAGAAGTGCCTCGGGCTAAATAAATACACTAGATATAGGGAATAGGAATATAAGGAAATCGTCACATTCTCAAGATACTGTTACGAACTACTAAATTCAAACAAAATGTTTTACAAAAAAAACCTACAAACACAATTGAATGAGGGTATTTGTTTTACTTCGCAGATCAGACAAATGTAGCCACAAAATATATATTAAATAAAATCCCGGGGACGGATTCCAGTCGGATCAACATTCACGTCACGCCTTCTTCCGGGACATCGATTTTATATGACCAGCGTTAAGCGAAATTGCGTACTTAACGACTAAACATACGTAATAAAAAAACAAAACTTTAATCAATACGACGACTGCATAAAATTGGGTTTTATAGGCGTATTGTGAAAAGAGAGAGGCCCTTCCGCGCAGCATAAAATACACTTTATTTCTAAACGAGTGATATATATTTTAAAGCCGCATTGGTTTTAAATAATCAATGGGATAGGGGTTTGTATTGGTGTTTATCCCTGTTCCATGCAAAGGCCTTGTTTTATTTGGCTGAATATATTTACCTACTCGTAACCGTTATAACATTTACGCTCAAGTTGCTAATTGATTGGATTAAAATATTTTGATTAAAATAAAATATTTGTTCTTTTAATAAAATGTTTCCATTGCTAATTTTCGTTTGTTAAACTATTGTAAAACATATTTTAAAATCCAAAATAAAAATATACCATTTAGTGATGTTAGTGGTAATTTACGTGGGTAAAAATTAAGGCTCGGATTATATGCAAACTGAAGTTTTGTTATTAGAAGGTATATAAAAAAAAATGTAAGTTTTCTATGCATAACTAATGTTTTTTTTTTAAATAAAATAAGCCAAACATTAGAAATGCATAGAAAACTTACAATTTTGTTGATATACCTCTAAATAACAAATATGCATTTTGCATATAATCCGAGCCTTAGTAATAACCAGTGATGTAAAATGTGGGCATGCGGGGGAAACTGTTCGGAGGGGAATGCGGCATCTGGATGCGCGAAGTGCAATCGCAACTTGAGTCAGCATATTTCGCTAAAATCCGCGGTCGAATGTCGGTCTGTTTCGCTCGTTCGATGCATTCGATGGGAATCGCAGGCCTATTTTCGGTAAAACCGAATACTGTGTAATGGGATATCATTATTGCTTTGTTTGGATTTCATGTTTATAAGAGGATCTTACAATTCAAAATGCTGGATTGTTCGTACCTACTATTTACTTTACATTAAAATGCTATATATTGATTAATTATTGATATAATTTATTATAAATATAACTATTTATCTGAGGGCAGGTGGTGGCCGAGCGGTAACGTCGTCGGGCTGTGTCGCTCGGCGAGCCACAAACTCGGGTTCGATTCCCGTGCACGGGGAGACTTTATTTAAAAAATAAATTCTCGTCGTGTCCCTGGGTGTGGTGTGAATGTGTCGTGACGTCCAAATCCAAATATATGTTAAATTAATACAATCATCGTTAGTGGCTGAATGGCTAGAACCTATGCCAAACAAACAAACCAAAAAAAAAACTATTTATCTGCAATAATTTCAGAAAATATATTAAATAAGTATTAGTAAATAAAAATTAAAATAAAGGACCACTGTGTCAATTGCAATTTTTATATTCAAATTAAGCACATAATATTAACTAAATTTACTTTGATATTTTTCATATATAAAAGATAATTATATTAATAATTATTATTATATTATAATGATTTATGTTAATTGAAATAACTATCTTATACTAAAAATATAAGAAAATAGATATATTATTTCAGTATTATATCAAAATATATAATTTTAAACAGAAAGATTCTTTTATAAATACGAAATTCAAACAACGAGATAAGGATATCCTTTTACACAGTATTCGGTTTCAGCGAATATAGATCCACGAATCCCCTTCGAACCAACGAACCAGACCGTCATTCTACCGCAGATTTTAGCGAAATACGCTGACTTAAGTTGCGATCGCACTTCGCGCACGCAGACCCCGCATTCCCCACCGAACAGTTTCCTCCGCATACCCGCATTTTACATCACTGGTAACAACCATTGGTCATTTACTGTAAATTACGGTATATTACCAACGTGTTTTATTAATATTCTTTCGTGTGCATAATCACGAGATAGGAACATATCAAAAAACTTTCCAAGAGAAATTGAAATTTTAGTTTTGTTTACTGTTACATAGTATACACCATTCCATTTGTTTCTGGATCTCGCCTAGCCATGCTTTCGTGTTGTTATGTTGCAGTATCAACATTTACATTTTTAATTAGTTGCCACTCCTGATTCCTTATTTTAACAGTGTTGCAATAATTTATGATATCATAAGTAATCCTCTTTTTAATTATTAAATCAAATTAATCTAGTGTTGCAATGCTGTGTCAATGTCAAAGTGAAAAATAATTTCAGGCACATATTAAATATTAACATGCCAAAGATTATCTCTGAATCAAAAAGGTTACAAATTCTGAAATCCTACAAACATTTTAGGCAAAGTAATCCAAATCTACAGCATCACAATATTATTACGATTTTAATAGATATTTTTGGGGTATGTCTAGTATTTTAATTATCATATATATTTAATTAAAGATAATTACGTTTCAGTTAGGGAGATCTTCATTACAATTAATTTTACGACAAAGACCTGACGAATTGAAATCTACTACTTCTGGCAAACGATCTAAAAACAGCCATTTTTGGAATCACCTAGCTAGAAAAGATCTGCAACAACTAATTTGGCAATATAACTCTAGAAATCAGTATTTTACTTTGAGAGATCTTTTGAATAATATGAAAGAAAATTATGAGTTCCATGGGAGTAGAACAACACTTTATAAGGTTGTTAAAAGTATGGGGTATAAATTCAAATTAATTAATGGGCGCAAAATTCTCTGTGAACAAAAACATGTTGTTGCAGCTAAAATTATTTTCCTTAGAAAATTTTTACAGTATCAAAATTCCAGTGAAGATATCCAATTTGTATACCTGGATGAAACATGGATATATCAGAATGGATCCGTGGTTCGACGCTGGGTACATGAAACGGATATAAAAAGTAATCCAACTAAATTCAAAAATGAAGGCAAACGCTTCACCATTCTACATGCTGGGTATAGGGGTGGGTTTTTGGATGGGTGCGATTTTTTATTACATTCGAAAAACAATGACCGAGATTACCATGCCACAATGGATGGTAATACTTTTCAAAATTGAGTGGTTAATCAACTTATTCCTGCTTTGGCTAAGCTTTCAGGGAAATGTGTAGTTATTATGGATAATGCTGCATACCATTCTGTGCAATTAGACAAAACTCCTTCATTTTCTTGTAAGAAATGCGAAATGCAGGAGTGGTTGGTTAAACACAATGTAAAATTCAATCCAAAATTAACCAAAAAGGAACTATGGGCTTTATTTATACCTTTTCGATCAAATGACAAAATTTACGTAGTTGATGACATTTTGAGAAAGAACGAGCACGAAGTTCTTAGATTACCGCCATACCATTGTCAATACAATCCAATTGAAATGGCATGGGGGTTTTGTAAGACTTACTACAATAAGCACATAAATTCTAAGCAACCATCTAAGGATCGTGTTCAGAATTTATGGCTTGAGTCTCTCTCAAAATGTACATCCGATATGTGGCAAAATTTCTGTGATCATTGTGAAAAACTTATTTCGGATGACTGGAAAAAAACACATGGGGAACCTTTCTTTTGAAACCATTCCTCCTTTTATTATTTCGCTTGGGGAATCTGGCTCAGAACAAACATCAGAAGATTTAGATGCAGGTTCTCTTGACTAAATAATAAAAATGGAATGAGGGCTTAAAAATTGTTTGACATGAAAATTATCAGTATCACAAGAGGGTGGGAATAAATTTGCAATTCTACAAAAAAATACTGAGGGCCAACAGAAGAGAGAATGACCAAAATTAAGGTGGATGGATGGAGTTGATCAAAATGTGTTAACGGGAAGACCCAAGCGAGAAATACAAATGGATGACGAAATAAGTTTACAGAGCCGAATTCATTATATTTGTTATATACAATATTATTGCTGTGTTTGTATGTACAAAAACCAAGTAGTAAATTTTGTTAATCTTAAAACTGCATATTATATCTGAAAATTTGTAAAACAGGCAACAGTGTAAGATCACAATAGTCAGAAATTATAACCTTAAAATGGAACATCTGACAGTGACATTTAAAAATCCTGATTTAAAACACAACCAGCCCCATTTACAATACTTAAACTGTCACTTTTCCATAGCTAGGCGAGTTCCAGAAACAAATGGAATCGTGTATATTTACTTATTGAAGTGATTTGTTTAAAACAAATAATAACGTAAAATGTAACTTTATGCTTAACCGAGGAGTAAAAGACACTCGTTAAAGGTAAGCCATTAAACGCTTATAATTGTCCACATATACAGAGTGTCTACGCTAAACCATTCTTTAAAAGTTTATGGGGTTGCCGTTGCACTGAAACTTTGAAAAAAGTCCTTGTCATACGGTTGAATCAGTTCTCCTCATGTGAAATATTTTCAACTTTATATTACTTCCGGTTCCACCGGAAGTAGCAACAAATTTGTTTGTTATGGAACACCCTATATATTAGTATTTTTTTAGATTCCTGGTTTAAATTGCAATATATTTTATTCGAACATATGTACACTTATATCTCATAGTTTTTAAAAATATATATATTTCTAAAATAATTTTAAGTGCAACGGCAACCCTATAAATTTTTAACGAACGGATTAGCGTAGACACCCTGTACTCATACAACGACTTTTACCGACATAGTTTTGTTGTATTTGAAAATGTTGATGATTTTAGTGAGTAGCAGTGTTGCTAACTTTAAACAGTTAAATGTCAAAAAAAACTCTTAAAATAGAAATTGCCAAAAATCACCAGATTTTAAGGTTTTTATGAAATGAATTTCATGAATTTTACCAACGAAAAACTAAAATAATTTAAAAAGTTTTCAAAAAAGTTTTAAATAATTTTCTCTATTTACACATATTTGCTTATTTAAAATATTTTTGTATTTTTTTAAATACTTACTTATTTCCCAATATAAACGTATCACATTATTTTTTAGATTTTTATTTGACAAATGGTTAAATAATTTATAATATTAAAATTAAATGAAAACAGTTATTTCAGATTAAATGGCAGTGATAGGTTACTTAGGTTAGGTTAAATATCAGTTATTAGTTGTATAAATAAATTTAGTTCGATACAAATTAGATAAGTTAAACTTGATAAAATGTACTAAAATTAGGTTAGATCACAGAATATGCAATTATTAAGTTTAATGAATAGTTAGGTCTGACCCAAAAGTTAGGATGAATAATATCAGAAAAAGTTAATCAACTGTTACATAGTTCAGGTTAGATAACAATGTAATTAATATTACATTTATCAAAATTTGATGTAATCTAAATTAAACATAAATTAATGTTAGGTCTAACCCAAGGACGATCGAATATACAGTAAGAAGGATTGAAAGATTCTGGAGTGGGGGTAGAGATTGGTTACGTCACAAATGCGTGGGAAATTTAAATGTAGTTACTTTATTACAAGTAATTTCAGTAACTGAATATTAATTTTTACTATAAATATATATTAATAATAATAATTTGATTTGGAAATAGCATTAGCAATATAATGTATTTCCACATTTAAGTATTTGTAATATTGAAATCCTTGTGTACTTTATGCATGTTTATTTTTATTGTAATATGATATACATTTCCAATGTATAAGCATTAACAACTAAAATTACAAAATCGGATTGGCTCAACCTTGAATTTTATAAGTTAACATTGAAGTGACAAAATAGATCATACAAAACAGATTGTAATAAATCTGAGAACTAATATCTAAATATAAATTTTGATAACGTTTAATCATTAACTAAACTAATCAATTGAACTATAAGGATCGTTAGTGTTACTAGTAAGTTGACATACTTATTAACACTAAATAATTCAAAAAGTTTACTTATATAAATATTTGACAATTTTGTAAATTCTAATTCACAGCCTTAATTTATAATAAACTTTAAGGCATTGCCAACTGTAACTTACAATAATTTAATAATTCTAGCAGTAAAAATAATAGCAATTTATTAAAATAAAACACTTTAACTTTGTTTGTATAACATATTATTTATTTAGTTATGACTGTTTTCAATTATACAGGGACTTTTTTTTAGGTAAACATGCACAAGCTGTAAATTTTCTGACATTCGTTGTTTTTAAAAGAGTTCAATTTGAAGCATTAAACGAGTGTTATCCACTCCCAGACTAAGCATGAAGTAAAATTTCGAGTTTAGAAAAGCCCCGTGAAAAAATTTTCGCGTATAAAACACTGATTTTAGGCAAAGTTCAAAAACACATAAATTTCACAACATTTTGTTGTTTTGTTCGCGTGGCGCATAAAGTAAAATTTCGAGTTTAGAAAAGCCCAGAAAATTTGTCTCGGGTCGCTGCGCGACCCTCGACAAATGTTTACGGGACTTTTCTAAACTCGAAATTTTACTTCATGCTTAGTCTGAGAGTGGAAAATACTTGTTTAAAGCTTTAAATTAAACTCAAAAAAAAAACAGAGAATATCTAAATATTTACAGAAAATAGGCTGAATTTGCAATACGTATACTTTTCAGAAAAACTCTCCTCTTTACATTTTATTTTATTTTAGAGAATTTGCTTTTAAAACTTTTGTTGTGTTTAAAAACTTAATATTAGTAATTTCAATAATTAACTTTTATAAATAATCTTTGTTTCAAATATGTTTTTATTATAACCTAATCAAAGTCAACATATTTTTTAATTTAATTACACGTGACAAACTATTATTTTAATTACACTTAACACTAACACATAGACATATTTTTAGCACTATATATTAAAAATTCTATTTATGGAAGTACAGCGAAACCGGAATAAAAGTTATGATAGCCTCAAAAACGTAGCCAAATACAACGTCATCCTTCTCTCTCTCTCTCTGAGGAACTATGGCCTGCGGGAAAAGGGGTAGAGAAAAACATGAAAAGATTCAATTCTGTCATGCCTTGTAACACATATGTGTTTATATGTGTTACTCCCATCGACGTACCTTAGGTCTAACCAAATGACAGCTACAAAAAGTTAGGTTAACTAACGCTATCTAACCCAACAGTAGAATAGGTAATTGTTGTGTAGGTTCGATTATGTGACAAGTATTTAAGTTAGGTAGCAGCCATTTAAGTTACTTCTGATTATTGGGTTTAGTCATTGTTAGGAGGTAGAAAACATTTAGGGTAAATTAGGATGTAGTTATAACTTATATAATTGTAATTTAAACAGAATCTTGGTTAGGTGGATACTATTATTTATATCACATTATTTTAGGTTACACTTCCACACATAAGTCTGCCGTAGTAAGTTTAGGTAACTCGAAGTATTTACTTCTTGTGCCATCTTTTTGAACTTTAATCTACCGTAAAGTTCAAAACACCCAACATTTTTCTAATAAGTTCGAATATGCAAAATTTTGTGAAGTATTTTTTTCCATGGGAAAGAAAACCGTTTGTTGAGAGAATATTTGTTCTTTAATGGATTAATAATAATAATAATAATAATAATAATAGAACCATCGAAGATGCGAAAATTCGTTATTACGCTTTTTTTTAATTAAAAAAAAATCTTATGAAAATCATACATTATTCTTATTTATTACTTTTATATATTTAAAAAAATATATTTTCCATTCATTTTTGATTTATTTTTTATTTAGAATGTTGACAATGTTTAAGATTACATGATTCTTTTTCCGTACAGTAAGTATTAGGTACAGTTTCAAATTACTAACAGTTACCATGTTCCGGTAATAGTATCGATAATATTACCCAATTTTAAATTACCGGTAATTTTAAATCACTAATATAGTGTTCTGAATGTTGCCTTGCAAATAATTTTCGATATGCATGGCCCATAACTACCTATAACTGACTATACAGTTTTTAATAATGTAAAAAATTATCAAATTATTGAATAAAAAACTTTCGGTAATTTAGATTTTAATCAATTGTAACCTTATTTATTATTTGTTTTTCTTCTAAAGAATTTCATTTACGGTTACTCAAAAATGAAGCACATATCTATATTTCATAACTACTAAAAATGTATGCAAATCTGGTATTTCAATAAATTATAATGATTTTTTTTAATGCAGCATGCATCTTAGCCAAATTTTAGCTTGTGTATTTTAATTTCTTTTTGGCAATTTATATTGTATTTTTTATATTTCTCCGAGACATTTTGTTTAGTTAAGCATATTCTTTACTTTCATAATTTTAGGTAATTGAAGAAAATCTGATTAATTTTGTAAATGGAGCAGTTTTCGTGTTGTATTATTTATTATAATTTTATTCCGCCTTTCATGTATCGCAGACGTCAAAAGTTCGCATAATATCGCAATCCACCCTGGAATTTTATAATGTAATCGTTAAATTTATATGATACAGGAAATGTTTTATATATCATGTTTTTTTTTTTCCGAATATGTACAGAGATTCATTGCTTTTATAAAAGGATTCAATTTGAAGCTTCTAACAAATGTTTCCAATTCTTGATTAAGCACGATGTAAAACTTTGAGTTTAGAAAAGCCTGTAAATTTTGATTGATCGCGTAGAGAAGCGAAGCGACCAATCTAAATTATCAGCTTTTCTAAACTCTAAATTCTACTTTATTCACCACGCGTCTAATATACTGAAATATTGTGAAGTTTAAAATATATATTGCTTAGGTTTGATCTCGTGTTGATTAATTTTACAAATTTGTATATGGAATATGTAAAAGCATATTTAAAAGAATAAATTCCTGCACGTATCTTAGATGTAACTTTACCCCTTGCAGGTTAATGAAAATTCTTGCATTAAAATAAAATTAAGTCTTTCTTTTCAAAATTCCTATGATTTTATTAATCTTGTTTTTGAGAAATTGCTTATGATTTTTCTTTAAATAAACTATTTTTCCATTGCTAATTTCAGTCAACTTTAAGCACCTATATTTAATTTCCTAATTGAGCAATTTTATTTATAATAATATATAAAGCTTATTCATTTTCATATTCTCTATATAGCGAATGCTCTTTTTGAATCAGCAAAGAATGTTAATATATCCTTGTTGTTTTTTCTGTAGTTTTAAGCCAAAGTTAAAAATCCCATTTATGTACAAAACTTGCTTGGATAAATTCTGCTAATTTCAGCGCTGTCTTTTTTTTACTAAAAGTAAATACAAAGTATAAATGAAATTGCCAATACTTGGTAGTAAAATATTTCGATAATATTAAAACTGGTTTGTCTTACATAGACATGTTCAAACACTCACTAAACAATTACTTGCTGAGCTAATTGTATAATGCAATATTCGACAATTAGTGTTTGACTTTGTCTGTGTAAGACAAATAAGCTGTAGATGGTAAAAATAATGGAACTTTTAATATTTTTACGAAAATACGTTTCCTCGCGGAAAAGATGACAAGGTTATTTAAGATAAAATCAATTTTTATGAATAGTGCAAATTATGAAAATACTTATTTGTTTTAAAATGTTGCGGAAACGCAATTACATTTAAACAGATTTTATTTCACATTGAATGCGCTTTAATTATCTGGGAAGAAAATTTAAATTTCACGCTTGAGTTTGTCAATTTAATGTGCATTTGTGATACTCCTATCACGAATTATGTTAACGATTTTGTATAAACGTGATTTTCGTATTATAAATAATTATATAACATTTTTAAAAGTTCCAGAAAGTGTTTGCTTACAACAAATTTAATTTTTTATTAATTTGATTTATAATACTATTGAATCTCATAACATTTTCTTCACTTTAATAAAAAATCAATTTTAACATTAGTTTTGTCTTGCCATCCTAATTTATGTATGTAATTCTACAACTAATAAGCTTATTAGATTAGACTCAAGGCATTTACTTCTCTTGAAAATGTACAATGTATACATCGGGATATGTATACATAAAAGAAACATTATCTGTATGATATAATTTAACGTGCAGGGAATGTTTGTTTGAGATAAATGTTAGTTGTACATATCTCGATGAGTATGCGTTATGAGGCATTCGTTGTCATTTAGTGAGCTCAAATTGAAGCTACTAACGAGTGTTTCCAATCCTTGATTAAGCATGAAGAAATATTTCGAGATTAGAGAAGCCTGAAAATTTGGTGTGGTCCCTCCACGAAGCGAAGCGACCAAACCAAATTTTCAGGCTTTTCCAAACTTGAAATCTTACGTATAAAACCCTGTAATATTGTGAAATTCAAGATATTCTTGTATAGCACTATATTTTTAATTCTGCTTAAGCAGTTTATATCTAATACTGATTCAGCGGTATATTTGTAATTTCACAAAATGCCAGTATTTTATACGCGTGGAGCATGAAGTAACATTTTGGGTCTAGGAAAGCCTGAAATTTTCTCGATCAAACCAAAAACTGGCAAAGCGGAGCGATCAAACCAAATGTTCATGCTTTTATACACTCAAAAGTTTACTTCATGCTTAATCAAGGAGTGGAAATACTTGTTCGAAATTTCAAATTGGAAACTTTTAAAAAAGCAGTGCATGCCTGCAATTTTATATCGCATGCATTCTAATATGTACACTTAAAAGAAACATTCCTTGTATAGTACAATGTATAATGTAATGATAGTGGAAACAGCTTCATTTTTATTTTTTAAAGAACCTGTGCATTTCCTGAAATTTAGTGTAACTTCAAGTATTTGGTGTCATTATAGAAAGCAGCGGTTGCAGTAGAAAATTGGCGCAATATAGATTTTCCTAGTTTGGCAACTGCAGCCATAATTCAATTTATTACACGATCCCCGATTCCTTACATTCCGTAATTTGTATTAGCCGGCGTAAATCGGATTTGGCTCACTTTTACAAAAATGCTCTACCGCGGATCTCCATTTAAATCTTGTTCCAGGAGTAAAAGAAAGAGGAAACGGCGGGAACAAGTGGAAAAGCGGTTGTAGCAGACGGTAATCCAGACTTAATGGCCGAGGAGTCAAAATCAATGTGTATTGCGGTGCAATCGGGCGAATCTAACTAAATCTCGGCTAATCCGTCGTGTGGCCTCTCCTTTACAAGAGAAGTCAATGTTCGACGAGTTGTGGCAGCGCCTATCTATCAACGCCCTTTTCACTTCCCTTACAAAGGACAGAAGGTATCGGGACATTGCCTGTTACTTGTTTGTTCAGACTTAAGGGGATCTTGTGCTGGTGTTTTACATGGGCGGAAATCTAAAGAAGTGTTGCATGTAGAACAGTCTAGCTAAACAGAAGAATAACGTAATTATATTCAATTAATATCTAGCAGAAATAATTACAGAATATAATAAATATAAGGCTTCTTAATTATTTGTTTGAATACATATAATATACAAAGAAAATAGTCAAACAAATCAATTAATATATTGATTTTGTAATTAAAATTCACTTGATTTAGTTTCACGTATGTGTGTTTTATTCTACTTGTTTTAGCTTAATATACATATTTATACATATTTTCGTTTTATTCTAATTAATCTAGTGAAAATCAATTGGATTTATTGAAATTCAATTTGTTTTTGATTATTTCATATTCACTAAATTATTAACGATAAACAAATTTAAAATACTTTATACAAACCTGAAGCACAATTTCTTTATCGAAATCTACAAGTAAAATTAATTTTGAGAATATTGATGAAAGAAAATCAATTCAAAGCCTTTTTAATACAACATTATAAGAGAATATAATAAACACTTTTTTATATTGAATATTTTTAAGGACAGAATAAATTAAACTCAGAATGTATTGTATTGTTTATTTTATGAGGCTTTTAGCAATTGAGTTTTATTTATACTATATTATTTAACATACAGGGGTTTATTCATTTAGGTATACTTACACATCCCAATGCAAATTACTCGCATTTTAAAAGCTCAATAATTGCTTAGACTATATAAACAGTCTTTTATTTTATTGATATGAGATGTATATTTTAATCATCACAATATTTTAGTGTTTTATAGGCATAAAGTACTATTTCGAGTTTAGAAAAGTAGAACATTTTACTTCATGCTTGATCTGAGATTTAAAACACTGGTTACAGGCTTTAGATTGAACGCTTTTGAAAAACTTGAAATTTTACAGCGTATACACCGAAATATGTATACTAAAAGGAAAAAATCCTGCGCTCTTTATTAGCAAAAAGAGACACCACCTTGTTCCATAGATGTCGTGTACAGGGAATTTTTCTTTTAGGTATACGATTTTTCGTAGTAAATGTTTAAACATTTGTTTTCACAAAATCTTTAAATTTAAATTTTCTAACGAGTGTTTCCCAACCCTGATAAAGCATGAAATAAAATTTCGAGTTTCACAGGCATATTGTATACATTAAAATATACGGCTTTAGCAGTCTACATAACGTGAATAAAACACGAGTTAGATTCGGCGCTGAACCAATAGCTTGAAACAGTGAGACCAGATAACCAAATTACTCTAATGTATATTAGATTGGCTATAATCGATGTTGTGTATGTGGTTTTTTATTTTTACTTTAAATCAGTGTTTTATACATCTAACGCATAAATTAAAATTTCGAGTATAAAATAGTCTAATTTGGATTGGCCGCTACTCTTTGCTACGCGGCTTCTCTAAACTCGAAACTTTAAAATTAAAAGCCTTTTAAAATACAACGAATTCCTGCAAATATACCAAAAATTGTAATTATCTGGATATGTATACTTAAAAGAACAATTTCCTGTATGTGTTTGTAATGTATATTGTGTTATTTATACGAGTATAAGTTACAAATATAAAATTATATATTCAAATCTCTGGAAATCAATAATCAATTAATTTAACATCTGCTCGCGTGAAGTACGATTCCCACGCTAATAAAAAAACATCAATAAGTACAGTTTTCTAATTGGTGTTTTTTAACAGCATCATTGTAATTAAGTTATTAAAATTGACTGAATAGACATACTTTTTTTCCTTCAAATATAAACAATTATTAAGCTAAACTGTTATCCCTGGCGAATTGTAGGTTTAAATAACTCCTAGTTTACTAATAATAAGTTAAAGTTGTCGAAACTAAAATCACAATAAAACCTCAGTTATACAAACAAAGTTTAAGTTTCTTATATGTGTAATCAATAAGCTATTTATTTTCTTGAGTAAAATGATTTATTATTCTTTTAACAATTTTATAAACTATTTAAAAACAGAACAACACAGTTGGGAGGCTTTGACTTATATTGTTAAACACTGCAGCATATTTTACCACACAGTGGATAATTCATTAATTATTTATCTGCCTGATGAAACCATGTGTAGTAAAATATGTTTATGTGTTTAACAATAAAAGTTAAACCATCTCAACTGTGTTGTTTTTATTGAAAACGGTATTATGGAGATTCATGACGTATCCGCCTCGTATTTAATATATTTAAAATATTTTTATAAACAATCAAATACAATAAAACCCACTACATTTCCGAAACGTGTCGTTGACTAAGCGTAATTTTAAGTACCTGCAAAACATTTCTTAAACTCCATTCAAGCTGATTTTAAGATAAACCATCTATTATGAAAAAACACAAAATTTATTAAAATTTGATTAACACAGAATGGTTTGAAACTACTACGTTACTTGAAATTATAAAATTTACCTTTCAGCCATAACAAATGTTGTTTACAATAAAATTTTGAAAAAACCACAAACCGCTAACGTTTACATGCAACACACATTACATTATAAGTGTTCTAGATGTTATAATTTTTAATTGCATACAGTTCAAGCTATATTCTATATAAACAATATTTTTAAAAACGTGTAACCGCACCATGAACTTTATCAACTTTTTTTAAATAGAATGGTTATTTTTAATGCAAAAAAACAGACATTCTTAATCAATAATTATTTATTAAAGTAGTTAAATACATTAATGAAAATACACTGGTTTTGTGTTAAGATACCAAAATATATTATTACTTTGAGCTGTTGAGTTATTTTTGTTAATGTAACGCATTTTTTTACAATATTTTCGCTTTATGCCGAAGACACCCAATTTTCAGGCTTTCTTAAACTCTAAATTATACTTCTTAGGTTAAGAGAGCCTGAACATTTGTTTAAGTTGATAAAGAAAGCAGCACATATGGCAGTTATACGTTTTCAAAAATATTGTATATGTAGACTATAGCTTGAACTGTATGCAATTAAAAACAATACCATCTAGAACTAGAAGTCTAATGTGTGTTGAATGTTAACGTTAGCGGTTTGTGTTTTTTTTTTTTTTCAAAATTGAATTTTAAATAACATTTGTTATGGCTGGAAGGTAAATTTTATAATAACACTTGATTAATTTTCGAATTACAAAAATCTGCGAATGTTAAAAATTTATTAAATGGTAAATAAATTACGTTACATGCACTAATTGATCAGATTTCGTTTACTCCAAGGCGCGAAATATTGAAATTTAACCACACGAAGAAAATATGTTACTTTCCTTTATTAGGTTTATTGCCTGGTGAATGCGCCGGGCAAATCAATTCTTTAACTTATTACGCTGAGGCGGTGCGCCGTAACTAAAGTTTCCAGTTCTATGTTTAATTAATTTCTTAAAAGTAATCTAAAAGTATTTTGTTGTATTTTCATTATCTAATTTAACGATATGATAATAAACTCTTTTTTTATCATTTTTACCGTTTTCAAAAGATATCCGTTTCACTTCAAAACATGTGCGATGTGGTGGAAGCATAAGGTGTATATTTCGACTTTATAAACTCCTACATGTTCGTAATTACAACAGATATCTAAGATTAATAAAACTAATACTATGTGATAGATATGCTAATATAGATATGAATATTATGGATGTTCAGTTACGCTTGATATAATCAGGTTTGATTGGATGTACATGACGATGTAATTGCTGTTTGAAATTACATTGGGAACTGTTCGAATCAATTAACACATTAATCAAACATTGTTTTTCTTCGATTTAGATATCAATAATATGAAATTGAACGTTGTTACAATCGGCACTGTTTAAATGCCGTATTACCATAATAACACCAGTGTATACATACAAACAACAAACTGAACGGTTTCTGTGTAATATATTATATAATGTGTATATAATCGTGATTATTATTTATATTTATCTACTGAAAATATTGGTATTTAATCATAATAAAATGAACATACATAATCGTGATATTTATGTAGTTTAATTATATTTAATAATGTTAATGTCCGTGATTTAATTTAAGTATTGATCAGTCACTTGCGTTTTTAAAATTACCTTTACACCCTAATAATTATCTTTGCGTGTGTGATTAGAGGCATGTTATCATCAAGTAATGTACATGACGGACATGCCATCTCTGATAAGTGGGAAGATCGAATGAAGCCATCAGCTGCCAACATGACAAGGGATGGCCACCGGTTCAGATTTGAGGTCGGCTTTGTCAAACGACGTCCCACGGCCAGATAAACTAAAGGCTAAGGGCCGTCTTATATCACTGAAATTAAACGATTGCCAACCGCAAAAATATCGCTCTGGAAAATAAAGACGATGTCGACCGGGGCATTTTGCCTCAAGAAGTTCTTTAATTGCCTCGTATGTTTTTTCTCATATTGGTTTTCTGAGTTATTTTATATTAGGTAGAATGAAATTGTCAATTGAGCTGGTTTGGAAACAATTTATGTATGTGTAGTCTGGCGATTTAAGAAGTCTTAGAGAGATAAAATATATCAACATATATCAAATTATCGCTATTTATACATATGCATTTAAAGGCATTCGTTGTTTTTTTTTAATTAGATTAAATTGAAATTACCAACGAGTATTTTAGCTACTCGATTAGGGCACGAAATAAAATATTAAGGCTTTTCTAAACTCGAAATTTTACTTTATGCACCAGGTGTATAAAACACTGATATATTGTACAATCAAGATCATAACTTATGCGCTACATGGCTACATTCTCTCCAATCAGAATCGCTTCTTACCAAAAATACATGTTATGACAGAAGTGATAGAATTCTATCAACTTCTTGAGGTCATTGCTACGAAAATTATTTGTCAAATCTGACAGGTAAAATTTCGAGTTCAGAAAAGCCTAAACGTTTGGATTGGTCGCTGTTTTATTCGTTATATTTTCTCATTAAATTTAACTCGTGATATCATTAATAATCGATAATATTCTTTCGTAAAACCGGAGCAGCACGTTTAATTCGCCCTTTGGGCTTGCTGAAGCTGCAGCTCGGTTTCACTCGTGAATATTATCAATGATAATCATACCACTTGTTATATTATAGCTGAAAATATTTCTGTTCAGCAGTATATTTTTAATCCTGCCTAAGCAGTATACAGGGTGTCACTGAATAACTAATCCTTATTTTCAAAAATGCTAGAGGATACTAAAATAAACATTTTTTATTAATAAACTACTGTCCGGAAATTTCTTAGTGTCAAGATAAACTAAAAATTTCAAAAACTATTTCAATTACAAAAAGAAAGAGTAGTTATCGGGATTTTTGTATTTTGGGATATTAAATCGTTGGTTTATGAGACACCTGTTTATACAGAAGAAGAGTTAGTGGCTCGAATTATTCTAGCGTTTGGTGATATTCGTGAACATTCGCAGCTATTTTAAAGAATTCGGCATATCGTTTGATTCGTGTCATTTAACAAATGTTTCTTAACGTACCTGCTTCAATTTAGTATCTAATTTATCTTCACACCGAGAAATTTCCGGACACTAGTTGATAATTAAAAAATGTTTATTTCAGTGTCCTCTAGCATTTATAAAAATTAGGAATAGTTATTCTGTGACACCCTATATATTTATTACTGATTTAGAAGTATATTTTTATTTCACAATATTTCAATGTTTAAAATTTCGAATTTGGAAAAGCGCTACGCAACCAAACCAAATTTTAAAGCTTTTCTAAACATTCTAAACATTTCATTGTTCGAAACTTTGAATTGGGTGCTTTAAAATAGCAATATATTCCTGAAAATGTACAACGTATGCATAGAAATATGTACACTGAAAAAAAAAAATCGCTGTACATGCATTTTTTTATCAATTTAACATAATAAACTTTAAAATGTAATATAAATTTAATGTTAGTTTTATGCATTTAAATAATAATTGCTACTTCTACTATGGTAAATATCTAGTAAAAAGTTTGTCTTTTATAATATTGAACAACGTCATGAAGCTTGCTGTATTTGTTATTATGTTAAATGCTCGTATGAACTCGCTGACTGTTTATAAAGTGTTTTTAAAAGTATGAACCAATTGAATCATAGACTAAAGAAGAAGAATTCAATTTAAGGTCAGCAAGGTGCTGCCACATTTGTGAAAAGGCCCTTAATAAGGACGATGTGCGAGTGCGTGATCATAATCACATTACTGGAAAAGTATTGAAGACCAGCACATTCAAATTTAATTAAAATTTTAGAGATATTGATAAAAAAACTGTAACTTCTATTGTGTGGTTCTGATTCTCATTTTATCATATAGAATTTACTAATGATATAATAAGATGAATATAAGTTTTACAAAATATACAGAGAGTTTTATGTAATACCGAACATGCCAGAAAATATTCAATGTAAATTTGCCTATGTTCGATGTGTTCTAAGACTCATCAAAGCATAGAGTGCGATTTCATTAGCTACGTTTTTAGTAGATCTAAAGCAAATTACATTTAACGTCAAACTAAAATGTGTTGTCTATTAATCGCGTACATCACTAATAGAATGTTAATATAAAACAGCAAAGAAGAATGAGAAAGAGGAAAACAGATTTTGTTTAAATGCAAAAATAATAGAATAACAGATTCCTGTTACCTCCGTTTGCTAATATTTTAAGATAAGTTTAAACATTGCATCAATTTCACTTGACATTATTAGGAATTTCAATTCAACGTATTTTTTTTAGTTTTATTTCTTTAGATAATACTCAATAAAAATAATGTAGGTGTATTTATTACTTTATTGACTGTATAACTTACAATTAATTAAAGATATGTATCACGACAGTATTAATCTTGATTGTCTTGAAATGCCGATGTCTTGCTGTGGGCAGACAAGCTCCATATTCCCACACACTGCACTTACCATAAACGCACAAGATTTAACAACTGACATATTTTATTTCGACGTTATGCAAAAATAATAGAATAACAGATTCCTGTTACTTCCGTTTGCTAATATTTTAAGATAAGTTTAAACATTGCATCAATTTCACTTGACATTATTAGGAATTTCAATTGAACGTATTTTTTTTAATTGTATTTCTTTAGATAATACTCAATTAAAATAATGTAGGTGCATTTATTACTTTATTGACTGTATAACTTACAATTAATTAAAGATATGTATCACGACAGTATTAATCTTGATTGTCTTGAAATGCCGATGTTTTGCTGTGGGCAGACAAGTTCCATATTCCCACACACTGCACTTACCATAAACGCACAAGATTTAACAACTGACATATTTTATTTCGACGTTACATGAACTTTATTTACATTAGTCCTAATTTGCATTAGAACTACTAGAAATCGCAACCAATGAAATCGCACTCAGAAGAGTGTACATTAGGTTGACAATATTATAATTGGAAAGTAGCCAATCACATCCCACTCAATGCTTTGATGCGTCCCAGAACAAATCGAACATAGGAAAATTTACATTGAACATTTTTCAGCATGTTCGGTGTTACATAAAACTCTCTGTATAGCAGGCAACTAAATTGAATTTTGATTTATTGATTGTTTTCCTTTCATGGTAACTAGATTAGATAATTTAGCATCGTTTGTAAAATCTCATTTTTCTAAGTTAAACAAAGAGCAATTTAGTTTATTGACCCGTAAAGGTGTGTACCCCTATAAATATTTGGAACCCAGATACCGGATATTTCAACATTGTACTTTTCAAGGTTAAGTAATTGCTGTATAAGTATAGCAGATTTCGCACATGCTGAAAACGTTTGGTTTCAGATTTAGAATTTGCTACAATATACTGAATTGTATTTTAAAACATATGTTCTAATTTTGGCAGATGTTTTTGAACAGATTATATCATGTCTCAGTACTACAGACAAACTGGATCCAGCTCAATATTACACTTTACCGGGTTATACATGGGTTGCCATGTTATAATTTACACACATTAAATTAGAACTGCTTACTGATATTGGAATGCTTTTGATTATTGAGCGCGGTATCAGAGGCGGACTGAGTCAATGCAGTAAGAGACATGTAAAAGTGGATAATAAGTAAAGGGTTACAAATTAAGAGTTTCCTGATTTTAAACTGCAATTATCATAAAACGAAATAAGTTGGTCAACAAATTTTTTGTTGAACATTGTAAAGTAAAATCTTAAGTTTTATAGCAAGTTAAATGCTTAATATTAAACTATCAATTAATACTTTAAAAATACATTGATGAGGTAGCCTCCGTTTTCTTCGATGAATGACTGAGATCGATGCAACAATGAACGCATTGCATGCTGGCACATTTCTGGCGAAAACCACCATTAGCTTGCCGAATGTTTCCTTTATCATCTAGAGTTTTAGGTCAGTTCTGATAAACTTTATATTCAACATGATCCCATCAGAAATAATCCAAAGCTACAAACCCTTAGTTTGAATAATGGAATTCGTTCTAATAAAATGCTCTAAATAAGCAATCCTTTGTTCAATCGGCTACTGCACCATTTTCAATAAAAACTTGAAAGTTGACTAAAGATTTGACAGTTAAAATTATGGCAACTAAGTTATTACTTCCTTTTACTTTTATTAAGTAAAAACAGGAGTCACTTAATTTGTCACCTTTCATGTGTCAATTTTAATAAGATTATAGTCTCCAACTATTTAATGTACTTTAATATAAATAATCACTACGGGTAGGCACTGTCTCAGTACTTACCATATGAAGGATTTGAAAAGATTACAAATGTTAAAAACTTGAATGTTAATGATATAGCCGACAACGCAAATCTAATAAGTAACCTATTTAGAAGTAGACTTAAAATATCCAGAACAGTTGCATGATTCTCATTCAGATCTTCCATTCTGTCTTCAGCGCAATGTAGCGCCAGATTCTAAAAAAAAAAAACTGCTTGCTACATTACATGGCAAAAAGCGTTATATAATTCATTACTGAAATTTAAAACAAGGATTAAATTATAGTCTAATACTTAACACAATTGCTAGAGTTGTTAAATTTTAGCAATGAAATTGGTTAACATCGTCTATTGATCTAAATACAAAATTACGCGATACACGACCAAACCTAATTTCAAGGTTTTTCTAAACTCGAAATTGTTTGAAACTTTAAAGTAAATGCTTCAAAGAAAGAAATGTAAGCCTGAAATTGTACAGCGTATGCATTGGAGTATGTACACTGAAAAAAAGAATTACTCTACCTACATTTTTTCATCAATTTAACAAAAACTTTAAAATTTATTATAAGTTTAAAGTTTGTTCTATGTATTTCAATAATAACTGCTACTTCTACTGTGGTTAATATCTAGTAAAAAGTTTATTCTTTCATAGTATTTATGTATTTTATTTCTCGTAGATAAAAAGTTTGTAAGTTTCTATACCTGCGAAGCTTGGGACCAATTTAAATAATTCCTCATAATTAATTGTAGCAAATATTGAAGTTTTAAACTGAGGAAAACGCAAATTCGTGTTTAGTATTTATTCAAGCAGGTAGATCTCTTCCGGGAATGCACCGTTGAGGATTTTATATTAATATTTGCGCTCATCAAAGAAAACGATTATGAATGTTATTCCGTCGCAATTTTGGCCATGCCAAAGGCAGATAAACATTTTATTCGAGAACTTCTTTGTAATCGCACCGAATCCGAAAACGAAAACGCTTAACTTGCCCAATTAAAATGGCGAACATAATTTATACACTCTAATGGATATTTAAAGTGAAATTTATTTTCAGTAATCGCTTCTGAACAAATATTGCTCTAATGCAATATTTAGAGAGGTATAATCTAAATGTTTTAATCTTTTATAAATAAAGATTTTATTGCTTTTTCTGGGATAAGTATTCCAGGCAAATAATAAATACGTTTAGAATTATAAATTGATTTATGTACATTAGTTGTTTTTATTAAAGCGTTCAATTTGAAGTTTCTAACGAGTGTATCCACTCCCAGACTAAGCATGAAGTAAAATTTCGAGTTTAGAAAAGCCGGAAAATTTGGTTTGGTCGGCCAAACCAAATTTTCAGGCTTTTCTAAACCCGAAATTTTACTTCATGCGCCACGCGTATTAAACACAAATATTTTGAAGTTTAAAATACACATATACGCAGTATGTTTAATCTCGAATAATTAATCGTTCTCCGCAATCATGCACGATTGTTTCTTCATTGTCTTCTTAATTTAACGTTGTTACATTGTGATAAATGTTTATTTTATATATTTAATAAATCTCTCACTTACCCGTGAAACATTTTTAAATCTAATTATAGTGTATTTAATTAAAACACTTGGTTTGATTTTAGAATTAGTAAAACAAACGAAGTGTCACCAGGATTATTGTTTATTTCGTTTAATAAAATCTCTAAAATTTAAAAGCAAAAATAGCAGTATGTAAATATAACTTCTTAAATATCGTAGATGTTAGTGGACATTTTTTCAAACTGCAGATTTAAGCTGTATTTGCTAGTCAATTAATATCTAATCGCCTTTTAGTTTTTGATCTAAAATAAATTCAACATTTTATAACAATATTTTACTTTATGTATGTTATTTCTCTCTTGTTTTCCATCTGTCTCTTGTCGGTTATAATTGTTCCTGTTTACAATTCGACGTATATTAATTAAACATCAGACTATGTGTCGTTGGTATGGTGTCGTGCACGGTTAGCAAACTAGTCCCTATTGTAGTAGAGGAGATAATTAGCAGTAGGGAGTATCTTAGGGCGGCGAATGAGGGCGCTTATGAATACTCGAGATGGGAAAAGAATGGGCTGTAAACTACGCTTGCTACTTGACATGACGACTGTTCAACACTGTCTACTTCTGTTTACACAAAATATTAAATGACGAACTAATTAACATTCCCATTGAAACAAACAGTTTTACTATAATTATCTTAATATAAAATATTTCATTTGAAATGGAAATACTACTTCGATATTTTATGAAAGCTACATATTTCAATATATTTGTATAAACTTTTTAAAAATAAATACAATCTCTTAATAAATAATTCTAAGTTGAGAATAAAATTTTAAAATTATAGACCATACATGCAGGTATTTCTTGTCTTTAGCTTCTTTAATAAATTTGATAATTTATTCATCTGACAAAATATTCAACTATTTTTGGCCATAACCATCCAACCACATTTTCGTAATGTACATCTAGCATTAAAGAATAAAAGTGAAGTGAGGAATATGTGTTTTAAGCTCGGTTGCACCAGACACGTTGAACTCGAGTTCAAGCTGAACTTTAGTTTAAGAAGACACTTATTTTGGTTCTAATGTCATTTTAAACTTGAGTACAAAGTTTGTTACCGGGGATTATTTTAATCCTAGGCAACAAGAATTGTAAATATTATTTACAATTTTTCTTATATTTAAAATGAGTTCGTACCCAGCAATTAACTAATTGCCCGATCCAAAGGATTATCTCCCGCGGTCCGGACCGTGCTCGGGCCACCATCTACCTGGGCAGGTGTGGCGGATTGCCCCTCCGGTTTTTCGAAATCGGCAATTAAGGGTGAGGACCAATGACCACCGTCGCAATTTGAAAGAGGAAAGATTATAAATTTCTATACTTCTTTCAAATTGCAGCTTAACGGTTGTTTGGATTTAAGAGTTCGCTGAAAGTAATTATCTTGTATGCGATAATTGCTTTCTAGCGAATTCTTTGCCAACGGTCACGTAGTCCTCAAACCCTCCCTTTTCCACGCCATTTTTCGGGGTATAAATACCGGGGGACGGCATCCAGGAAGGCAGTCCACTCTTATGTTGTACAGGGGACAGCATGTGGATTCGAGAGGAACTTCTGTTCCTCGACTCTTCTCTCTGAGCCAGGAAGCTCTGACCGACGCCGACGCCAGGTGTCTCAGCTGTCGTTCCTGCCGCCAGAAGAAGATTCCAACACAGGAAACAACCGACGCCGACGTTAGCCGTCCCAGCCGTCGTTCCTGTTCTTGGATTAGGACGCCGAGAACCCGATTGCCAGCGCAGTCGCCTCGACGCCACAACGACGCTCCAGTGTGGCGTTCGTTGCTTCCGCCGGATCCAGGCCAAGCCCGCAACTCCCTGACGCCAGGAAACTTTGCCCGACACCAACGCTAGCCGTTCCGCCGTCGTTCCTGACGCCCCGCACTACGAGCGTAGTGTTTGTTGCTGCCTCCGGATCCAGCCAGACGCACCACCCCACCGACGCCGTCTTACACCGAGACGCCGTCTTGCTACTTGGACGCCGCCTCCCTCCAGAAGCCACCACTAGCCAGACGCCACCGCTGGGCTAGTAGAAATTTCCGATCGCGACGCCGACGCCACACCAAGTCTGCCCTGTAACTAGTGCACTGTTTCTCTTGTTCTTATTCTATTTGTTTTATTTTGTTTAAAATAAATAATTGAAAACAGCATATGTGTTTCAAAAGTTAGTTGCTCATCTCTCTTTAACTCAACCAACCTGAGCTAGTTGGTAATCAGCGTAGGGTAACTGGCCAATAGTGAAGTGACTAAAATTTTCACGTAACTTAAATAACCACATCTTTTTGTACTTGATATATTTACATAATTAATAATATTTTTGGTCGTTTTAACATATTGTACCCATAAGGTAGATGGTCTTTCAAAGCTTACCGAAATAAGTCAAAACAAAAGAAAACTAATCTACCAACAATATTAGATGATTATTTAAATTAAAACCTAATGATCCCATTCCTATTTACAATTTAAAGTTAAAGCCATATTATGGTTGACCATAGGTGAATACTTACAGTTAAGTCAAGTGCTTATTCAACAATTTTTTAAAATTTCAGTAATAAATGTCCTAAATTCGCTATGCTTTGTTATTGTGTCATCTTGTATATTAATTCATAACAATTAAATTTTTATGTCAACGCAAATTACGATGATAAACTAATTAAATTTAATCAAAATAATTTTCATAAGAGTAACAGATGGTGAATTCACATGCAGATGTAGCACATAGAATGTAGTTTAATGTGTCTCATCGCTGTATGCTACGCAACTATAATATTAGCTTTGCTTGGCATGAAGGTGATAACGATACGTTATTATTACATCAAATGAGGCTAAATTGAAATATGTTATAATATTATTCAGCACGCGAAATTGATTCTGTCAACAATTCCAAACGGGAAATTGCACCTTCGAAACAGCAAACATTCGAAGCCTTAATATCGTACCGTATTAAATCACTTTTACTACTGCAAACAATCATAAATTATTAAAAAATAATTAAAACTTCTGGAGTGAGGTTAAGAACTGTTCTATTTATTATTAAAAAAAATCAATTGTTCCTTATAACAACATCAACTTTTCCTAAAGTAAATTTAATTTCTCAATAAATTAAAAGATGTGATTTGGAACTGCAGTGAAGAGACATAAGATACTTTAATTTAGTAGGAGATATGTAAAGTGAAAGTTTTTAAACGTAATATAACACAATTTACATTATGTACTATTATATAGAAATTATTTAAGGCACTAATGTGATCATTTATTTATACATTTTTCAAGAATTTGATTTCAAGACAATACGGAACAAACATCGTTACTTATCTATTATTGAATTGTATAAATTAATACATAATTACAATGATGATACTGAATTACTAACACAAATTAATTTCAATGTACCGAGACTGCACTCCAGGTATAAGGAAACGTTCAATTATAAAACAGCCCGCACTGTGCATTACATGTTTTCACCATTATGCAGGATGATTCGTCACTGGACATCATGATTCGTTATCATATTGTCCAACGTTTCGACATATTTTTGCCAAACGCAGAACAATTTATGTGTGAAATTATGGAATGGTTGCACTAGTGGTTATTCTTTTGCTTTTACGTATTAATTCTAATTTTGTTTCTTCACTATGCTAATTGTAAGTTTAAATTCTATGCATATAAATTGTAATTTAGTTTATAAGTTTATTATTGCTGCTAATTGTAACCTAAAATTTCAAACCATATTAATTGTAATTTAGTTTTTTAAGTATTTCTCTGTAATTAGGTTTTTGTACGTGTTAAGAAATTAATATTAAATTATTATTATACACAATTAATGCAATTAACAAACATTTCATTTCTAAATGCTAAACATTAGTATGTAGTTTTTTACACATCGATTTTTTTCTTTTGAGTAAACATACAAGGAAATTTCCTGTAAGTATTCATATCCCTATACGCTATAAATTTCTAGATATTCATCGTTTTTATAAAGATTTAAAATTAAAGTACTAAACGAGTGTTTTTTTTTTCCTAGATTTAGCATGAAGTAAAATTTTGAGTTTAGAAAAGGCTGAAAATTTGGTTTAGTCGCTGTGTACTGCTAAACCAAATTTTCAGGCTTTCCTACACTTAAAATTTTACTTCATGCGCCACGCGTTCAAATCACTAATTTCAGGTGAAGTTAAAAACATACCATTAAAACAGTATCCTAAAGACGTATATTTTGAACTTCACAATAATTCAGTGTTTTATACGCGTGGCGCATGAAGTATAATTTCAGGCTTTTCTAAACTCAAAATTTTACTTCATGCTTAATCTAGAAGTGAAAAACACTCGTTACAAACTTGACATTAAACTCTTTTAAAAACAATGAATGTCAAAACATTTTCAGCATATACATACAGAGAGTTTTATGTAAAACCAAACATTTTCATAAAGACATTTTTTCTTTTAAATATACATATGTATACGTCATAGTTTCCGACGTTTGGTTTATTAAAAGAATTTAATTTAAAGCTTTAAACGAGTGTTTTCCACTCCCAGGCTAAGCATGAAGTAATATTTCGAGTTTAGAAAAGCCTGAAAATTTGGTTTCGTCGCGTAGCGCGAAGCGCGGAGCGGCCAAACCAAATTTTAGGCTTTTCTGAACTCGAAATTTTACTTTATGCGCCACCGGTACACAACACTGATTCAATGTAAAGTTGAGCAGTGTGTTTTAAACTTCGTAATATGTCAGTGTTTTGTACCGGTGGCGGATGAAGTAAAATTTCGAGTTTAGAAAAGCCTGAAAATTTGGTTTGGCCGCTCCGCGCTTCGCGCTACGCGACCAAACCAAATTTTTAGGCTTTTCTAAACTCGAAATTTTACTTCATGCTTAGCCTGGGAGTGGAAAACACTTGTTTATTGCTTCAAACTAAATTCATTTGACTAACCGAGCGTCGGAATATGTACGATGTATGCATAGGGATACTTTAAAGAAAAATTCTTTTTATGAAAATGTTCGGTGTTACAAAAAACTCTCTGTATGTACGAGTATACTTAAAAGATAAATGCCCTCTATGCCAATGATTACAAAATTTGCCATATTTTCGGAATTCGTTGTTTTTATAAAATCGTTCGAGGCTTCTAACGAGTGTATGCACTTTTTTTAAACTCGAAATGTTACTGTACGGTAAATTATGGAGTAGGAACACTGATTACAACTTTCAAATTAAACACTATTATAAAAAACAATATTGTTACATAGTATGCACTAATATACAGAGAGTTTTATGTAACACCGAACATTCTAGAATGTACTCAATGTTAATTTTCCTATGTTCGATGAGGACTGGGACGCATCAAAGAATTGAGTACGATGTGATTGGATACGATTTCTACCAGTAACATAGTCAACGTAATGTACACTCTTCCCATCAAAAATAATTTGAATTTGTCAATTATTATGTAAGCCACAATATGTTGTATTATGAATATTTTAGTTCAACGGAATGTTTATTAACTTTTGTTATATTTTTAATCAGTATATTAATATTTAAAGAAGGTAGGAAGATATAAATGCTTCATCAGTTAACACAATTTTTCGCTACATTTCTTTGTTTAATTTAATACATTAAATACAATTTTATTGCCTAATTTTGTCACACAGCAACTATTAATGTTGGAATTTGTTGGACCTAAATTTAAATACTTGTAAATTTTCTAAATAATATATGGTTTTCAAATAGTAAGGATATTATTGGACACTCTTCGACATAATATAAATAGCTTAATTTCATCTCTTCCGATAATTTCGACGGACTTCTAACTCCTCGCTTGTGAAATGTATCTAAACAAACTGTTTTAATAGGTTCGAAATGGTTAAAATAAATGGTATTGGTCAATCAAAACATTTTAGAGAAAATAAATCATAGGAGTTTCTTGAAATGTTTTCTCCATGCTATCAGTATACTAGAAAAATCTGTGCCTCCTTTGTATACATAATTGATATGTTGAACTATTTGTCTACGTCTGCTTCAAGTGCCAGAATGGCAAATGTCACTTGCTTGCGATAGTTGACAGATTTGATTTATTTTTGAAGTGAAGCGTGTAAATTGGGTTGACTATATTACAATTAGAAATCGTAGCCAATCACATCGCACTCAATGCTTAGATGCGTCCCAGTACACATCGAACACAGGAAAAATAACATTGAGTACATTTTAGCATGTTCGGTGTTACATAAAACTCTCTGTATATATATATTTAACATAAAAATTCCCTGTATAATACATACATGTGAGTTAATTTTCGCTCAATGCCACATTTTTCAAGTAAGGTGTGGCTATGTTTAATGGTAAAAGTCCTTAGTTACTATTAATTCGCTATGTTTTTAACGACTTTTACTTTTATGTACATAATAGAAAGTCCTAGAGAGTATGAAAGAAACACTCGATATATAAGTCGGTGAACAATTGCAAGTTCAAGAAGATTGAATACCGGAAGCGAACCGTCCTAATAGTAATTCCAGATGAGTGTGTTCCAGAAAGGGTGGGTTGGGGTGGGTCGGATGAATGCATTGTCTAACGGCGTCCGGACGCAGTAAAGTATTTTGGAGCATTGTGGGGACGTAAAAAAGGAATATTTTGGCCAATAGCCAACTATAAAATAAAAGTCGCAGTGTTCGTAAACAGACACACACGTATATAGAGAAAACGTTACGTTACGGTCCATTTGAACCGATGCGGATTTTATTCAACATTGCCCGTCCACTGAATAACAAAATACATATTACCTTATTTTGTTCCAACAATTCCCCGTGGCCGCCACGAGTAGATATTGAAAATAATAATGGATGCCCTCCAATGCGGAACATCATTCTTGTTTACTGCCAGTAACAGGTTGCACTAATGTACACTTTCTTTCTAAGTACTGCAGTTGTTATAACTACTAAAAATAAAACGATTTTTAGCAAACAAAAATCGGTTAATATCATGCATTAGTTTATTTCGTACCTTAGATCTGAACTCAGTTAAGTGTAACTTAATTTAAAATTAGTTGTAATAATTTGTAATCTTGATTAAGGCTTTATATGTAATTATGAATTATAAAATTATAGCATTTATTTTTTTTTACTCAATTTTAACGATTCACTTCTTTCTTTATCTTTCATATTTAAAGTAGGGGCGAGCGAAAAAGTGTGATTAATAAACTGCATGTAACTTTAGTGAGGATTTACCGAAATTAAAAAATTGGTCTCATTTTATAGAGAATTGGAAGTACTTTGAAACACATTTTACTCACGTTGACGTTAGTTCTTGTAGTAAGCACCAGCGGGCGTTTTTGGAACAATATCCATATTTTCTAGATTTTCTCAAAAAATTAAAATTGTAAGGTACAGATCTCTTACGCTAGTTTATAATAGGGTGAATCACTTAAAAAAATGGTGAATACTTTATTCTGATAGTTTTATTTTAACCGAAGATATAGTAAAAAATTTGGTATATTTGCCCATTTCCAAGTGTAAGCCATGTAAAAATATAAATTTTTAGCCTTTAGGCTCTTTTTTTTCATGTCCAAGACGTCAAAAACGAGAATAGAAAGAATACTAAAGAACATGTTTCCACTTTATAGTTTTTTTTTAAGCGAATGTGTAATTAAATCGAAGATTACTTAAAATTTCAAACTATGGTAGGCTATAAGATTAGTTGAATGTCGAATGCTAAAATGCGCATATTTACTAAAATTGAAAACACTCATTACAATACTTTATTGAAATAATAATAAAGACAAAATAACAACATGAAACAAATACAAAAATTAAATTAACTGTTCAAAATCTTTTTCGTCGCTGATTACGCACATTATTAGTCTTTTTCTGATAGAGAATACGACCGATTCTATTTTTGCTTGAGAAATACTATGAACAACATTTTGAATGCTAAATATCATCTCCTGTCTAGATTTGGGGCGAGATTGGCAAACAAAGTCTGTTAATAGACCTCATAAATAAAAATTTAAAACAGTGAGATCTGGCGATCTTGGTGGCCATGGAAATATGCTTCTCCCAATCCACCTATTTGGGTACGAATTATTTAAAAATAATTGTATTTCATGAACATAATGTGATGGACATCCAACTTGTTGTATCCCCACTTTACGCCTTATTTCCAGGGAAACATCTTTTAATAAAAGAGGTAATCCATTGCGTAAAAAAATTGAGTACCGCCCACCATTTAATGTATCGTGGAAAAAGTAATGGCCAATAATTTTTCCATCAAGGATACCACACCACACGTTCACAGGCCATCTATCCTTATGATGAATTTCTTGCATCCAGTAGGGAATAGTTTCAGCCCAATAACGCCCATTGACATAAATTGTGGATCCTCGTTGAGCATATTAAGCAACTAATGGCAATAATTTAATCTCATATCAAAATCTGCTTCCTAAATGGCCTGATGAAGCAAAATATGCTAGAGATAAAATGTATGCTCCTTGAAATTTTGAAAACCGCGTAATTAGTTGGAACAAATCTCTAGTGATTCCTCTGACACTTGCTTGTGTATTTCTTCATTCGTGCTTCTTTACTGTCTTCTAGCACCCTTTTTAGAATGAACGGAACCTGATTCTTTCATGCGCTTCAGGATATCTATCTAAATCAATATTTTCTTGATACTCAAAATATATTTTTAACATATCGTATGCTTCCTCGTTAGTGTACGAGATTTTATTTTTAAAGTTAAAAACTTGCACAAGACAAATTGTTGTAGTTTTGACAGATGAATTGTATCAACAAACCAATGTTATTATTTTGTTATCTCATAGCCTACTATATTTTTAGTAATCTTGGATTTACTTACATATTCGTTTAACAAAACATGTAAATTGGGAAAAGTAATCGATCTTATCCTTATAATTCGTTTAATTTTCGGTTTTGACGACTTGAGCATAAAAGAAATGATCCTAAAGACCTACTAGATTTTAAAACATATTTTTATATGGCGCGCGGTTGGAAATAGGCAAATATACCACACATTTTACTATATCTTTGGTTAGAATAATTATATCAGAATGAGGTTTTCACTATTTTTCTCAGTATTTCACCCTATAATAAACTAGTTTAAGATATCTATACCTTGTGTTTTGAATTTTTTGAGAAAATCTATAAAATATAGATGTTGTTCAAAAACGCCCTCTGGTACTTACTATAAGAACTAAAGTCAATGAGAGTAAAATGTGGTTTCAGTTTAATAACTACACTTTTCCGCCCCTTTTCAAATATGAGAGATAAAGTAAATAGTTAAAATTGAGTCAAATTCAACGTAGATTACGATTTGAACCAGGATTTTTGCGAAAAACCTGTTTTTATATTTACCAATAGATGTTGCGCCCTCTAGCGGCGGAGGTTTGAACTTTTAAATTATTTCAAGCCATTTTTCTTCCCCACTTGCATTGTGACATTTTTTACCCCAACATCCTACACTGCATAGTTTCTGAGATACAGCCAGTGGTCACGCTTAATCAAACACCCGGGACAATGCAATTGATTTTTTTAAAAATATTATAGTTGTCTTAAAATGTTTCAAAAGTAATGTTGCTAACAAGGTGGCTCTGAGCGCCGTAATAATATGTTGTTTCATATGATAAACACATAGAAAATAATGTCATTCAGGCATGTGAAACTTTACAAAATTGTGTAAAATGATTTTCTTTTAACCAAGTCAGCTAAGCCTTGATAAAACAATTGATTTATATGTACATTTGTATAATCCTACCAAATTACAACTTGATATCTTAAATAATAAAAAAGAAGTAAAGCTGTCAACCAGTCTGGTGTTACACCGGCTATAGTTTTATAAAATGGGTCACTCTGCATGAAGTGTGTTTATTAAATTAAATAAATTATCTTCTTGCCATGTATACCATACAAATTTAAATGCAATATCTCTAGAATTAATAGAGTAAAAGCAAATATAAAAACAAATAGATTTTTCAATAAATCTCTATTACAGAAACACTATTTTATTATAATTTTCATTATATTGTATTACTTAGTATCAAAATTAATATAATTTCTTTAGTTTAACATACTTTTAATTTCGATTTTTTTACGATAACTCAATGACAAACAGTACAAACGTTATCGATATAGTTTTGTTTTGCTGGAATTACAAAGTATTACTCTGTGCGCTTATTTAAATTACATTTTTGTACATTAATGTTTGCTATATCCTATTATAAATCACCGTCTACTTTAGTCGCTAAATTTTACAACCTAATCACTCTCGAAGGTTTTTAAAGTATAAATGATTGGATAATTCGCTTCGTAGATTGTTTTCCTTTAATTTATCCACCTTATATTTACAAAACATATACAGAATGAAAATATGAGAAATTTTAACTCTGACTTAATACTCGTATAACATCGAATGTAAAAATAAAGAAGATACGTACATTCGTTATTTTTACGTCTGCTGGGAAGGGAAAAGTATATTTATTTCGAAATGCAAAATACATTTTGAAAACGTAAATCTGTAAGAGTGAGTTGGTGTCCCCTTGAGGGCCTCGCGAAGCTTTTACTGAGGGCCAGACGCAAATCTTTTACATTCATTTGCATATCAGGGCGGGGACCGTGGGGGGTGAATTTATTTCATTGTTCTTATTTTTCCCTCCGTACACTATTTTCCCTTATTAAACGAATCAGTCTAAGCTATTACCTTAAATAGGATCGCGACGATTGTCACTGGATAATGGAAATTTCGTTTTGCGCGAGAGGAACAGTTCAATTCCGTGCAGATTCACATTTACACAGGGATATCTCTCATTTAGCTTTGTTTAGTAGGTTTTACGAATACAAACCAAGTTATTTTCAAACACAGCGAGTTTTTCTTTTAGGTATTCATGTCTTAATTACAGCATATATGCTGTAAATCTTTATATCCTTGGTTGTTTAAAAGTTAAATTTGAAGCTTTAAACAAGTGTTTTCCAATCCCAGGTTGAGCATGAAATAAAATTTCGAGTGTAGAAAAGTAAATTTGGTTTGGTTGCTCCTCTAAAACAGTGAAATATTGTGATGTTCATAAAATGCTAATAAATCAATATATTAAAGACGAATATTTTAAACTTAACTTAAAACTAGTGTTTTATACACGTAGCGCATAAAGTCAAATTTCGAGTTTAGAAAAGCCTGAAAATTTGGTTTTCAAGCTTTTCAAAACTCGAAATTTTACTTCATGCTTAGTCTGGGAGTGGAAAACACTCGTTTAAAGCTTCAAATTGAAGTCTTTTAAAAAACAACGAATATCGGGAGATGTACTAACTGTATGATCCAATCTTATCCATAAATAAATTAAACCTGATTTGATGTCTACGTATTGCAAATACAACTTAACTGCAAAAATTATTGATTTACTTTATCACAAAAATTCGTCAGCACGTGGTATTTTAATTAAAAAAAAATCACCATGAATAAATTTTAAATACATTTCATAAATTAAATAAGAAACAATCTAATGAAAAAATTAATAATACATATTCTGAATATTTTTGTTACCAACCAAAATATTCCGTTATAAAATATTAATAAAAATACGTCGCGATGAAGGTCCGTATAGATCTTTCATTATAAAAGAGAGGCATCGATGCAGAATTCTTTTTTGCAACATCTTGTTTGCTTTTAATATCCTGCAAATAAAAATTTAATTCCTTGGGGCATTATGCGCATTTCGCCCTATTGAATTTTTAATTTCCGGCCGCTGCATGTTTTCATCTTTTAACATCCAAAAACCGCCCGCACATGGAAACTTAAATAAATTCCTATGTTATAAATTCCTTACCATTCTCGATAGTTAAAACACCGTCTAAGATTTTTCTACTTTAGTCCAGCCATATTAACTGATTTATTCTTAAGTTCAAAAACACATTATTAATCAAACTTCACAAATTAAAAAATTGCAGTTAAAAAAGTTGTGATAATTCAGATAACACTGGTCTGCAAAAAACATTTTTTTTTCGAGCCCTGACACCATTCCTGCTGATTCTTATGTAAAATGACCTCCTGAATCCGAATATGACCTTCGTTTTCCCCCATCACCCACCGTTTTCGGGGGAGGCCCCCCCACCTATTTTTATCACTTTTCGATAATTTCTAGGGACGAAAAGGATTATTTTAGCCTTTACATTTCTTCTGAGGGGCTAGAGAGGTGAAAAATTCCAAAACATGAACATTTGTAGCAAGGAGGTAGATTTGGGGGGGATTTGCCTCCTTAAATTGTAAAAAAATCATTAAAAATGATCAATTTTTTCCGTTTTTTTTTTCGCAGTTTTTTCACTTATTTTCTACATATTCCAGCTTCCATTCCCCCTCATCCTCCCCCAAACACCCCCAAATAATAAAAATATATTGCAACAATATATAGCAACAATACTACAAATATATAGCAACAGTTCGGAAGATTCACTGTACCACGCTGGCGCTCTCAATACTGCCCCCGTTTCCCCCATCCATTGGAGGGGTGAAAAGGATTATTTTAGCTGTAAAGAATAATAAATAAAAAGTAAAATAATAAATGTAAAATAATAAATGTAAAGAATAATAAATAACTAAGATAAGTATCTTCATTTGGTGCTTGCTTTCCTTTTGTACCCTGAGGTAGAAGTTTCTCGTATCAAAAACCAGCAGTTCTCTGCTAACATGCTCGCATTCCACTTCCCCGAAAATCTCCTCTCGAACTTAGAGATGTCTTGATGAAACCGTTCCCCGTGTTCACCTGTCAAAGCATGAAAATTCCTGGGCAAACCTGTGCGCGCGAGGTATTGAGAGCGCCAGCGTGGTACAGTGAATCTTCCGAACTGTTGCTATATATTTTTATTATTGTTGCTATATATTTTTATTATTGTTGCTATATATTGTTGCTATATATTTTTATTGTTTGGGGGAGAATGAGGGGGGATGGAAGCTGGAATATGTAGAAAATAAGTGAAAAAACTGCGAAAAAAACGGAAAAATCGATTATTTTTAAGGATTTTTTTTACAATTTAAGAGGGCAAACCCCCCCCCCAAATCTACCTCCTTGCTACAAATGTTCATGTTTTGGAACTTTTCACCTCTCTAGCCCCTCAGAAGAAACGTAAAGGCTAAAATAATCCTTTTTATCCCTCAAAAATAGGTGGGGGGGCCTCCCCCGAAAACGGTGGGTGATGGGGGAAAACGGGGGTCATATTCGGATTCAGGAGGTCATTTTACATAAGAATCAGCAGGAATGGTGTCAGGGCCGATTTTCATGCCGACCAGTGTAATAAATGTATATTTATAGGGTCGAGTAGATTAGGCTAGAGTAGATTAGGCTAGTGCAATCATAGTAAAAGCGGTCGTAGCTAAATTTAACTAAGAATCGAAACATTTATTAACTTTTGGCAGGTTTTTCAAAAATTTTATCTACTGTGCGACGCGGCATAGTGACAAACAAAAACGACATTTGATAGATGATCATGAGGGTAATTTTGTTTTACTCCCAATTAACTTTTACTATGACCTCTTGGTTAACGCATTAACGGCCGAGCAATTATAGAGTTAACTCAAAAAGTTAATTTTAGGTAAAATTCTGCACAATTTTTTATAATTTCTATGAATGACTTATTATGTGGCATACTGGTTATTTTTCTTTAAAATATAGATATTGTATATGCTGAACATTTTCAGGCTTTCGTCGCTTTAATAAAACCGTATAATTTGAATTGCCGAACGAGTGTTTTCCACTCTCAAATTAAGCATGAAGTAAAGTTTTGAGTTTAGAGAAGCCTTAAAATTTAGTTTGGCCGCTCCGCTTTGCAGAGCAACCAAACCAAATTTTCAGGCTCTTCTAAACCCACGAGTATAAAACACTGGAATATTGTGAATTTGGAAATACACAGAAAACATATTTTTTAATTAGTAGTAATCAAAATATTTAAATAACAATATATTTGCATATTCTTCACTCATTATTGAGTCAGGTCAAATAATATAATGTATTGAATTATGTTATTTAATAATTTAATAACAACAAATTAATAATGATTTGTTATTGCATCAATGGCGCTTAGTCGGTTATTGTGCATAATTTCCAAAATTGACAGATAATTTAACATTTATGCAAGTGTATGTGTTCATACACCGCAAAATATACACATTTGTCGACTAACGTATATTTACCATAACACATATACAATTGACTATTTGAGTATGTCGGTACTGGTATTTAGAACATTGAAAACGTTTATATTCTGAAATGTTATAAAGAACATTAGATTATCAACACAGCTTTATTTTATATTTGTACTTACAGTATTAAATAAAATTAATATAATTTTAATTACTCACCTTAATTGTTAACTTATACATGAAGTAAAAAAGCAGAGAGAAGGGATGATTATTTTTTTACAAGAATGACAAAACATGTCAAATGAATATTTAATTTTTTTTGTCTATTTGTGATTGACATTTTCAATAAAAAGAAAGTCGAAAGAAAGTAACCTATTCGATACATAAAATTTAATTAAAAATAAAAGTTATGTTGCTATAAAAGCAATTATCCGAAAAGGAAATTTATTATATCCGCGCTCGATTCAACAATAGAATGCATTTCACAGCCGTGTAACTAAATAGCTTAATCAAATAGTTCTTTTTGCGTACTCGTTATTCCGTAAATGTCAGAGCATTCGATTAATCCCTAGTTTAAAATGCAGGGTCTCGTTCCAACAGGCAGTTTGCCTTAATGAAACCCATATAACCTGTGTTTTCCAAAAACGACTACACGGAATGTATCAGTTAAAATATAAATTAGTTCCATTCCGCGAATACACTTCAAACTTCCTTGTTTTATTTATTATTCAAATCCAGTTCAGAATTACAAAACATTAGGTAAATTCGAACAAAAATGAAATATCTCAGAATTTAATTCTCTCGCTGACTGGTATTTAGTACTTTCTTAATTAAAGCTATTTAATTAAAATAATTTAACATAATCATACTGTTTTTTATTACTTTTAATTTTAGCAGGTAGAAATGCAAACCAAAAGTAAATAAAGTTCTAACAGTTTTGTTAGTTTTACTTTAATAACCACAACATCAATAAATAGAACTTTATTAGGTATGAAAAAGTAAATTCTTTAAAACAGCAACCAAATTCCAATCTACAACATTTTTGATTTCTGATAAGTCTATATTTTTTTTCTAAAATTTATATCGTAGGCTAGATGCCATACAGGGATTTTTTTCTTATAACTATACACACTCTGATGCATACTATGTACATTTTCTACATTCGTTGTTTTTAGAAGTGTTCAATTTGATATTACTAATGAATGCAATTGATTAAGGATGGTGAGAAGCCTAAAAATTTGGTTTGGTTGCGTGAAATTTATATATTCTGCTTTTAGCAAATTACTTCAACATTGTATTTTAAACTTCAAAATATTCCCGTGTTTAATACGCGTGACGCATGAAGTAAAATTTCGAATTTAGAAAAGCCTGAAAAGTTGATTTGATCGCGTAGCGCGGAGCGCGGAGCGACCAACCCAAATTTTCAGGCTTTTCTAATCTCGAAATGGTACTTCATGCTTAATCGAGGAGTGAGAGCCCTGGATAGAAGTTTCACACTAATTGCTTCTTAAAAACAACAAAAGTCTGAACATTTACAAAGAAATACTACCTGTACATTTACAAGATTTCAAGAATATACTTTGTTATTTTACAATGTTCTTTGAATTAGAGACTTGGGTTTTTTGGAAACTAAATATTCAAACATTTATAAAAATACTGAAACATAAAAACAACAAATATTGCTTGCACGTAGTTGCAGAAACTTAATATTTTATGTAGATCATAATAATATACACGTAAAAAAATATTTTAAAAGGAAAACGAAAACATAACTTCACATTTTTTACGAGATTACACAAAAGCGGACGTAATAATACACAATCCATAAAATATGCAATTTTATTTTTACATCTCTCCGTCCGCGCCGTAACCTCAGAAGAGGCCTTAAAATTTACTGAAGATTTAAACGGGCCAGGCGATTTATGCGATCTCTCAAAACCCGGCAAACAATACCACACATCCACTAAGTAAGGGGAATAAAACATAAACAATGGGACTCTCGTGATGTGAAAGCTGCGAACAATCGACGGAAAATATATACGTCGGTGGAATTGCCTCGGGTCCGAAAACTTCACTTCAGATATTGCGGCGCTGGGATTCATAGAAAACTTGTGTGTTGGTTTAATATTGGAGTCAATAAGGGATTGAGTGGGGTAACTTGATTTGACTTACAAGGTGTTTTAAGTAAAGGTTTGTATTTCAGAAAATAAATCATAATATGCTTGTACAAAATATTAGGAGTATTTACATTACAATTACTAACCTAAAATATTTACAGAAAACATTTTCACACGCTTTATAAGTTATGTTTATAATCATATTTTGTCTTATCAACAGAAGTTAGTTGAGCTGGTATAAATAACACATCAGATATTAACATCCATTGTAAAGGCTGATCATAGTTGGCTATAACTTTGTTTAAAGTGTTATATATTACTAATTCATACAATACATGTTTTTAATAAATTAGGGAATTCAATTATATAATATAATATAAGCCATAGAGTTTTGTTTTAGAATTGGCAATGAATTTTGCAACATGTGTTGCATCTGTGTAGGAAAAATATAACGTGTGATCAAACGTGATTTTGTTTTACTGTGTCTAAGATTCAGTGTTATATACGCTCGGAGCATAAGGTAAAATTAGGAATTTAAAACGTTTGAATTTTCCTTCGCTTAAATTTCAAACTTTTCTAAACTCAAAATCATTCCTAATTAAGGGATGGAACCCTCGTTGAGGGCAAGTAAATAAATATCCATTAATTTAATTAGTAGTAAGTTGGCTATGAAACATTAACTATCAAAACATATCACGTTTTGATAGTGTAGTATAGGAAACCGAAACCATAGCTTGATTGTAATATTATATGATCTCACGTTAGTAGTTAATTTAAACGTATATATGCCTACTTTCTGTAACTTACAACGACATTTAATAAGATACAGGTATTTTTCAAGGCCAATCCCAAACAAAATTGTTTGTGCTATATTACAAACAATCACGAAAAAGAATTAATTATGTACACAAATCTTAAATGCTAAACTATATACATATGGTAGATGAAAATTAAGTGACTTATTATAATATTAATTGGATGTTCAACAGAATGTTATCGGTAAATAAAAAATATATTTATTTATTTTATGGAATGAATAAAACAATTTCTGTTGTGACCTTAATACTAAGGAAAAACATTTCTGTAACATGAAAAAATCAGTATATGCAATAAAATCATTTAAGCAAAGCCGATGTCTCTGAGCATAAAATTTGTATACTTCTTAATGTGCCCGGTGCACTCACCATAATTTTGAATCTCTGGCTTATGAAATAGAGAGCAATTTATTAATATACAATATTACTATTTTACCTGATGCTTTCCTTGATTTTTAGTGCTTTCTGCAATAATTCATGTAATACGAAAATAGTTTGATGTCATCAGATTACGTGTGTAAAAATAAACAGAAAACTTCATAATATGTCTGTTATGGTTTTTAGATGGAACATGCAAAAACCTATGTTCCGGTATACAGCTTTATAATGCTAATGTTAAACGTCACATTTTGACAATGTCTTCGTAAACCTAAATCTGCAAAAACCCAGCCACAAATAATTTTAATTAATGTGCACAATCGGTTTAAATGTGACTTTAAGTGGTATAATTCCAATTTCCACATGTACTAAATAGTTCAGGTATTTACAGAAATAAATAATGCATTTATATACTGTATAGTTGAGGCTGTTAGTTGTTGAAACTCTATAATATTACGTTGATAAAACACTTAATTTGTTAAGGTTTCAAAATTATATTTATTGTACTACAACAATTGTTTCACCACACTATGGCTTCATTAGATAGATGAATGGTGACCGTTCATCTACCTGATGAAGCCGAAGTGTGGTAAAACAATTTTTGTAGTTTAATAAATATAAACCTAACATATTAAGTGTTTTATTAAAGTAATAATGCATTTATGTTGATTTTGTGTCAGCTCAAACAAAAACGATAGTTCAATTGAATGCGTATTATATCTGTGAATAAAGGAAATGTTTCTTTTAGGTATACATACAGGAAATTTTCTATTTCTATAGGCATACGTTTTTTGAAAAGAGTTTAATTTGAAGTATCTTAAGTATCTTAAGTGAAAGCCTTTATTTGTATAAAAATATAAGCACATTATTTTTTCACTGTTTTATGGATATTATGTCACTAGTAAATTTGTCAACTCATTAATTTCTTTTTTGTTGGATTTTAGAAAAAAAAATCATGAAATCAACAAACATTTTTCTTTCAGAATTAAGCATGAAGTAAAATTTCGAGTTTAGAAAAGCCTGAAAATTTGGTTTGGTCGCGTAGCGCGAAGCGCTGAGCGGCCAAACCAAATTTTCAGGCTTCTATAAACTCGAAATTTTACTTCATGCGCCACGCGTATTAAACACTGAAAGCACTGAAATATTGTGATCTAGTAAACTCGCTTCAAATCAGTGTCTTATACGCGTGGTGCATGAAGTAAAATTTCGAGTTTAGAAGAGCCTAAAAATTTGGTTTGGTCGCTGTGCTCTTCGCGCTAAACGACACAACCAAATTTTCAGGCTTTTATAAACTCGAAATTTCACTTCATGCTTAACCTGGGAGTAGAAAACACTCGTTTAGACTTCAAATTGACCTTTTTTAAAAAAACAATAAATATATAAAAAAATCTACAACACGTAATTGGGATATGTATACTTACAAGAGAAAAATGATAAGAACTTATGATTTAAAGCTTTTCTAAGAAAAATAACACTATATTCTCGCGACCTAAGCAGTATGACATTGTCATGTAACGTCAAAATTTGACACAACTAGGAAAAATCGTTACAGATACAACTGTCGACATACTCTCTAAAAAATTTGAACCACACATTCCACATCAATTAGTTATAGGACATCTCTCTCGAATTTCACTATACAGAGATTTTTTCTTTTAAGTATTTATATCCCGACGAACACACTGTATGGTTTTTACGCATTCATGTATTTTATAAAAGCGTTTAATTTAAAGTTTCTAAAGAGTGTTTCCACTCCCAGATTTAGCATGAAGTAAAATTTCGAGTTTAGAGAAGCCTGAAAATTTGGTTTGGTCGCGTAGGGCATAGAGCGTAGAGCTACCCGACCAGACAAATTTTTCAGGATTTTCTAAACTCGAAATTGCGCCACGCGTGTTCAACGCTAACAAATTGTGAAGTTTATAATAAATGTTTAAATCATTATGTTTTATTAACTATTAAACAAAAATTGCTTAAACAAATACAGAATATATATCGGGATATGTTTACTTAAACACAACATTTCCTGTATTTTCTGTAAAAAAAGAAATTTCTATATAATGGCTATAAGCTGATACTAGTCAAAATAAATTATATAGTTGGTGAAGCAAACCAAGTCTCTATGGCTCCGTCAACTTGGCCCCCCACTTTCAATTTTTCAGAAAAACATCATTGCACAGAAAAGCCCTTAGCTAGCACAGGCTAGCACAGCCAAAATTAGAGCAAGCACACAAATAGTAAAAAAGTTATAGGGGTTTCAAATATGGGGGGGCTAAGTTGACGTTTGCCCCCCACTTTTGATTTTTCAACTTTTTTTATATGATTTGGATTCCTCAGAGCTAGCACAGGCTAGCACAACCAGATTTAGAGCAAGCACAACCCCAACAACCCCTTAAAAATACAAAATTAGTTTGTACCCCAGCTGGGGGGCTGGGGTACAAACTTTATTTCTAAAGGAATCTGCAGCTTAAAGCAAGCACAGGCAGAATATGCAAAAATTATTTAAAAAAATAAAATGGTTAAAAAGATATTTCAATTTTAATTATCAACCGTGAGCTTTCAAATCCTGTATGCGTAATTCCGTTCATGTATTTTAATTATTATGCTAAATGCGTATTTTCTAACAAATCACAATATTTCAACGGATTTGTTGCCAATAACTTTGCCATATACTTAACTAACAGTTTAAAACATTGCTTTCAAATGCTGTGACCCGGAAAGCAAGCACATTTAAGACAGTGACGTAGTGAGTTATTAATGACCAACCCTCGAATAATTTAAAATGTAATAACTCCACCAAATACTAACAGATTTCAAAAATTCTTTCAAAATATAAATGAATAATGCATTGGTAATAAATGCTGTGGCTGAGAAACCTAGCACAGTAAAGACAGAGGCGTAGTAAGTAATCAATATTTAACCCTCGAATAATTTAAAATGTAATAACTCCACTAAATACAGAGAGATTTCAAAAATTCTTTTAAATTATGAATCACTAATGCATTGTTAATAAATGCTGTGACTAAGAAAGCTAGCACAAGAAAGACAGTAGCGTAGTGAGTAATCAATATTTAACCCTCGCATAATTTAAAATGTAATAACTCCACCAAATACCAACAGATTTCAAAAATTCTTTCAAAATATAAATGACCAATGCATTGGAAATAAATGCTGTGACTAAGAAAGCTAGCACAGTAAAGACAGAGGCGTAGTAAGTAATCAATATTTAACCCTCGAATAATTTAAAATGTAATAACTCCACTAAATACAGAGAGATTTCAAAAATTCTTTTAAATTATGAATCACTAATGCATTGTTAATGAATGCTGTGACTAAGAGAGCTAGCACAAGAAAGACAGTAGCGTAGTGAGTAATCAATATTTAACCCTCGTATAATTTAAAATGTAATTACTCCACGAAATACTAACAGATTTCAAAAATTCTTTTAAAATATAAATGACCAATGCATTGGTAATAAATGCTGTAAGTGAGAAAGCTAGCACATAAAAGACAGTGGCGTAGTAAGTAATCAATATTTAACCTTCAAATAATTTAAAATGTGATAAGTCCACTAAATACAAAGAAATTTTAGAAATTATTTTAAATTATAAATCACTAGTGCATTGTTAATAAATGCCGTGACTAAGAAAGCTAGCACAAGAAAGACAGTAGCGTAGTGAGTAATCAATATTTAACCCTCGCATAATTTAAAATGTAATAACTCCACCAAATACAAACAGATTTCAAAAATTCTTTCAAAATATAAATGACTAGGGCATTAGTAATAAATGCTGTGACTAAGAAAGCTAGCACAGTAAAGACAGAGGCGTAGTAAGTAATCAATATTTAACCCTCGAATAATTTAAAATGTAATAACTCCACTAAATACAGAGAGATTTCAAAAATTCTTTTAAATTATGAATCACGAATGCACTGTTAATGAATGCTGTGACTAAGAAAGCTAGCACAAGAAAGACAGTAGCGTAGTGAGTAATCAATATTCAACCCTCGCATAATTTAAAATGTAATAACTCTACCAAATACTAACAGATTTCAAAAATTCTTTGGAGGAGTTATTACATTTTAAATTATGCGAGGGTTAAATTTTGTTTACTCACTGTCTTTATTGTGCTAGCTTTCTTAGTCACAGCATTTATTAACAATGCATTAGTCATTTATATTTTGAAAGAACTTTTGAAATCTGTTAGTATTTGGTGAAGTTATTACATTTTAAATTATGCGAGGGTTAAATTTTGATTACTCACTACGCCACTGTCTTTCTTGTGCTAGCTTTCTTAGTCACAGCATGCATTAACATTGCATAAGTGATTCATAATTTAAAAGAATTTTTGAAATTTCTTTCTATTTAGTGGACTTATCACATTTTAAATTATTCGAGGGTTAAATATTGATCACTTACTACGCCACTGTCTTCTGTGTGCTAGCTTTCCTACTCACAGCATTTATTACCAATGCATTGGTCATTTATATTTTGAAAGAATTTTTGAAATCTGTTAGTATTTGGTGGAGTTATTACATTTTAAATTATGCGAGGGTTAAATATTGATTACTCACTACGCTACTGTCTTTCTTGTGCTAGCTCTCTAAGTCACAGCATTCATTAACAATGAATTAGTGATTCATAATTTAAAAAATTTTTTGAAATCTCTCTGTATTTAGTGGAGTTATTACATTTTAAATTATTCGAGGGTTAAATATTGATTACTTACTACGCCTCTGTCTTTACTGTGCTAGCTTTCTCAGTCACAGAATTTATTACCAATGCATTGGTCATTTAAATTTTGAAAGAATTTTTGAAATCGGTTTATATTTAGTGGAGTTATTACATTTTAAATTATGCGAGAGTTGAATATTGATTACTCACTACGCTACTGTCTTTTTTGTGCTAGCTTTCTTAGTCACAGAATTCATTAACAATGCATTAGTGATTCATAATTTAAAAGAATTTTTGAAATCTCTCTGTATTTAGTGGAGTTATTACATTTTAAATTATTCGAGGGTTAATTATTGATTACTTACTACGCCTCTGTTTTTACTGTGCCAGCTTTCTCAGTCACAGCATTTATTACTAATGCATTGGTCACTTTTATTTTGAAAGAATTTTTGAAATCTGTTAGTATTTGGTGGAGTTATTACATTTTAAATTATGCGAGGGTTAAATATTGATTACTCACTACGCTACTGTGTTTCTTGTGCTAGCTTTCTTAGTCACAGCATTTATTAACAATGCAATAGTGATTTATAATTTGAAAGAATTTTTGAAATTTCTTTGTATTTAGTGGACTTATCACATTTTATATTATTCGAGGGTTAAATATTGATTACTTACTACGCCACTGTCTTTTGTGTGCTAGCTTTCTTACTCACAGCATTTATTACCAATGCATTGGTCATTTATATTTTGAAAGAATTTTTGAAATCTGCTGGTATTTGGTGGAGTTATTACATTTTAAATTATGCGAGGGTTAAATATTGATTACTCACTACGCTACTGTCTTTCTTGTGCTAGCTTTCTTAGTCACAGTATTCATTAACAATGTATAAGTGATTCATAATTTAAAAGAATTTTTGAAATCTCTCTGTATTTAGTAGAGTTATTACATTTTAAATTATTCGAGGGTTAAATATTGATTACTCACTACGCCTCTGTCTTTACTGTGCTAGCTTTCTCAGTTACAGCATTTATTACTAATGCATTGGTCATTTATATTCTGAAAGAATTTTTGAAATCTGTTGGTATTTGGTGGAGTTATTACATTTTAAATTATGCGAGGGTTAAATATTGATTACCCACTACGCTACCGTCTTTCTTGTGCTAACTTTCTTAGTCAGCATTTATTAACAATGCATTAGTGATTCATAATTTAAAATAATTTTTGAAATCTCTCTGTATTTAGTGGAGTTATTACATTTTAAATTATTCGAGGGTTAAATATTGATTACTTACTACGCCTCTTTCTTTACTGTGCTAGCTTTCTCAGTCACAGCATTTATTACCAATGCATTGGTCATTTATATTTTGAAAGAATTTTTGAAATCGGTTTATATTTGGTGGAGTTATTACATTTTAAATTATGCGAGGGTTGAATATTGATTACTCACTACGCTACTGTCTTTTTTGTGCTAGCTTTCTTAGTCACAGAATTCATTACCAATGCATTAGTGATTCATAATTTAAAAGAATTTTTGAAATCTCTCTCTATTTAGTGGAGTTATTACATTTTAAATTATACGAGGGTTAAATATTGATTACTTACTACGCTTCTGTCTTTACTGTGCTACCTTTCTCAGTCACAGCATTTATTACCAATGCATTGGTCATTTATATTTTGAAAGAATTTTTGAAATCTGTTAGTATTTGGTGGAGTTATTAAATTTTAAATTATGCGAGGGTTAAAAATTGATTACTCACAACGCTACTGTCTTTCTTGTGCTAGCTTTCTTAGTCCCAGCATTCATTAACAATGCATTAGTGATTCATAATTTAAAAGAATTTTTGAAATCTCTCTGTATTTAGTGGAGTTATTACATTTTAAATTATTCGAGGGTTAATTATTGATTACTTACTACGCCTCTGTTTTTACTGTGCTAACTTTCTCAGTCACAGCATTTATTACTAATGCAGTGGTCATTTTTATTTTTAAAGAATTTTTGAAATCTGTTAGTATTTGGTGGAGTTATTACATTTTAAATTATGCGAGGGTTAGATATTTATTACTCACTACGCTACTGTCTTTCTTGTGCTAGCTTTCTTAGTCACAGCATTTATTAACAATGCATTAGTGATTTATAATTTGAAAGAATTTTTGAAATTTCTTTGTATTTAGTGGACTTATCACATTTTAAATTATTCGAGGGTTAAATATTGATTACTTACTACGCCACTGTCTTTTGTGTGCTAGCTTTCTTACTCACAGCATTTATTACCAATGCATTGGTCATTTGTATTTTGAAAGAATTTTTGAAATCTGTTAGTATTTGGTGGAGTTATTACATATTAAATTATGCGAGGGTTAAATATTGATTACTTACTACGCCACTGTCTTTTGTGTGCTAGCTTTCTTACTTACAGCATTTATTACCAATTCATTGGTCATTTATATTTTGAAAGAATTTTTGAAATCTGCTGGTATTTGGTGGAGTTATTACATTTTAAATTATGCGAGGGTTAAATATTGATTACTCACTACGCTACTGTCTTTCTTGTGCTAGCTTTCTTAGTCACAGTATTCATTAACAATGCATTAGTGATTCATAATTTAAAAGAATTTTTGAAATCTGTCTGTATTTAGTGGAGTTATTACATTTTAAATTATTCGAGGGTTAAATATTGATTACTCACTACGCCTCTGTCTTTACTGTGCTAGCTTTCTCAGTTACAGCATTTATTACTAATGCATTGGTTATTTATATTCTGAAAGAATTTTTGAAATCTGTTGGTATTTGGTGAAGTTATTACATTTTAAATTATGCGAGGGTTAAATATTGATTACTCACTACGCTACCGTCTTTCTTGTGCTAGCTTTCTTAGTCACAGCATTTATTAACAATGCATTAGTGATTCATAATTTAAAAGAATTTTTGAAATCTCTCTGTATTTAGTGGAGTTATTACATTTTAAATTATTCGAGGGTTAAATATTGATTACTTACTACGCCTCTGTCTTTACTGTGCTAGCTTTCTCAGTCACAGCATGTATTACCAATGCATTAGTCATTTATATTTTGAAAGAATTTTTGGAATCTGTTAGTATTTGGTGGAGTTAATACATTTTAAATTATTCGAGGGTTGGTCATTAATAACTCACTACGTCACTGTCTTAAATGTGCTTGCTTTCCGGGTCACAGCATTTGAAAGCAATGTTTTAAACTGTTAGTTAAGTATATGGCAAAGTTATTGTCAACAAATCCGTTGAAATATTGTGATTTGTTAGAAAATACGCATTTAGCATAATAATTAAAATACATGAACGGAATTACGCATACAGGATTTGAAAGCTCACGGTTGATAATTAAAATTGAAATATCTTTTTAACCATTTTATTTTTTTAAATAATTTTTGCATATTCTGCCTGTGCTTGCTTTAAGCTGCAGATTCCTTTAGAAATAATCAAAAAATATTAAAGTGGGGGGCTGGGGTACAAACTAATTTTGTATTTTTAAGGGGTTGTTGGGGTTGTGCTTGCTCTAAATCTGGTTGTGCTAGCCTGTGCTAGCTCAGAGGAATCCAAATCATATAAAAAAAGTTGAAAAATCAAAAGTGGGGGGCAAACGTCAACTTAGCCCCCCCATATTTGAAACCTCTATAACTTTTTTACTATTTGTGTGCTTGCTCTAATTTTGGCTGTGCTAGCATGTGCTAGCTAAGGGCTTTTCTGTGCAATGATGTTTTTCTAAAAAATTGAAAGTGGGGGGCCAAGTTGACGGAGCCAGTCTCTATTAATTTAGTTCTAGGTGCAGAATCTCTTTTGATTTTGTAAAAATTTCTGTTTAAAATTCAGCCTATATTATATGTACTTGTTTTAACTGTGATTGATTTTTTGAATTAATTTATGCCAATAACCTAATTTTGTTGTAATAGATGCAAGAAAAGGATTTTTATTCATCGGTTTAGAATATTTTTTTATGCAAATATCACTAATAGGTGACTTTTGAATATGCTTACTTTTATCCATAAGAAATAAACTGACTTACGAAAAATACATTTTAATTAATCACAAATAAAGTTTTCTCTTGTTCCAACTATACGAATTTGTTAAATTATATTTGACTGATAAATAATTATAATGTATATTTTTAATTACCAGCTGAGAATCAAATATTTTCCTTAGAACAGAAGTTAATATATTCTAAACCATTTAACATATAAAATATGTACTATTAAATACAGTGATATGATTAATATAGTAAAATAATACTTACATTAATTAATTAAAAGCCAATTTATGCTGGTAATATTGTATAGATAAATAACATAGACAAAAACTGGTGAATGCGCCGGGTAATCAAAGGCATACACATTTTTAATATAATGATTTGTGACTTCCTGTTTATAAGTATTATCAGAATTGTTAACAAAACTTTATGACCAGGATATAATAATAATCAGTATGATTTTTGTATTACTTATCATCAATTTTACATAAACCAACTTCAAGTTATATTCTTTTTAATTTTTTGGTGAAGCATTTTATTTATTACTTAGATAGTAATTAATTTCACTGCAACAATAGACCATGATTCTTTTAACAAAACTATGTACATACTGTATATTTTGTCGCTGTGTATTATTTGGGTCGTGTTCTTCCTCCTTGGCTGGGTCAATATGCGGAGGAGCTTTGCGGAGGAAAATTCACAGGAGCCAGGATCAAGTCGGGCCCTGAAAATAAAGCACACACTATAATCCACTTTCTTTAAATCCCCACCTGAATATGCAGAGAATAGGTTCTTTAATCTGCATACTTAAACGATATATAAGTTTTTTTAAGCCTTGGCAACGTTAATATTTAAAATTATAATGCATATTTTAAACATTAGTCTTTTATGTAACACAGTGTTGACGAATTGATTCACAGTTGTACTTCTTATTACTTTTAAGATAATAGATGTTTAAATACTCTCACGTATGAAGTAGGCTCTATTTCGGTAAAAGTAACCTTTTCTTTTCTACGCATACACATTTATTTTGGAATTATTTTTTAATTTTGTCTAAGTAAAAACTTACTTCAAGTTAATTACACCCAACACCAAAAGTTAGAGTATTTTAACACCCTGTAAACACTCAATCAGCCGTATTTATAAAAAATAATAGAACGTTTCAAAACAATATATTACACATACCTATAAACAGCGTTCATTAAAGTTCGAAATGATTGAATCTAATAAATCTTTAAAACTTCTATTAACTGGATTTTGTAGTTATAAGATAATTTAAAGACTTGATTAAGGATAATATTTAGAGCTCTGCTCTAAGCTATAAATACCATACTTTATATTTATCTACTATCTTCTATTAACAAGGCAAATTTATGAATTGACTTTATTAATCGGAATTAGATACAAATCATATTATATTTTGCAAAATCAGTCCGTGTTATTTAGTTAAAGATGATGTATAATTTTGTAACATTCCTTTAAATCAGTCCTCAATATGCGTGGCGTGTGAAGTAAAATTTCGAGTTTGGAGAAGTCTGAAAATTTGTAATTTTCAAGCTTTTCTAAACCCGAAATTTTACTTCCTATTTAATCAAGGCGTGAAAAAACTCGTTAAAGGTACGTAGTTTAATACATTAAATGTCTATATATTTAATGAATTTTGTCTCTAAAAACAACGGTAATATGATTAATCGGTAAACTTTCGGCAAAATTGCTTTTGATTGACAAATTTGCCATATAACCGTTCATTGAAAAAGTCGATACATTTACAATCCCTTATGATACAGGCCAAGCGTATATTTTATCCAATATTTTACAATATTCTAAGGGACAAGAAAATAATGTATAGCTTGTCATCTCGAATGTTTATATACAATTAGAATTCGAGAAGATTGAATTTTGCAATATTTTTAAGAGTTCTCGTTAAACTTGACTAAAGTTTGCGCTCATATAAAATTTCTTGGTGTAGAGCGCAAATGACGGTGTACTTGAAAATCAATAATAAAATATTGGCCACGTACTCTGATTTATAGGACACTTGAAATATTGCGAGGTCGTATACCTTCAGCCCCTATATTCTCTCCTCTAGAATAATGAATATTTTACCATGCGGGATAGAATTAATAATATTCAATTCGTTGTTGTTAAAACATTATTGATAGATGAGTGGAAAAAATACTTAATGTTAGAATATTATTAATAATTTACATAGTTATAGATTCAAAAACGTTATAAACTAAAATGTATTTTCTAGATAACTAGATGTATCGTAATATGAATAAAACGCAAATTTCATCCATACAGTAGAGAATTAATTATAACTTTGAAATAAATTATACATTTTTCACTACCTTCGATTTATGTAATCACTATAAAGATACTCTTTTTTTTTTTCTTATAAGAATAACTATCCGTTATTACGCATTATACATGTAAGAATTGGGCCTATCTGCATAGAGATCTTGAACTGAGGTTTAAAGCGAAATTTTCTACTGAACTAACGCTAATCTGAATTAAGTTAAAAGTTAAACTCAATTTAAAATATTTATGTAATTTGCTATAAATAATATTCAATGTAGCAGATAGACCTTAATTATGTAACCAATTTGTGGATTTTGTTTTAATTTTAAAGAATTTATAATTATATAGATAAATACTTATAATAATAATAATAATAATAAATAAAAGATTTTGCAGTTACAATATATATTATTATTGGCCAATTGCTTAATTATTTTATATCATATTTAACTGTACAAAATTCACAAATATACATACAGACATCTTTTTTAAATATACCCATCCCAATGCATTCACTGTATACTTTCAGGCACTCGTTGTTTTTGAAAAGGTTCCATTCCAAGTTTTATGCTAGTGTTTTCAGCTCTTGATTAAGCACGAACTAAAATTTTAAGTTTAATAAAGCCTGAAAATGTGGATTGGTCGCGTAGCGAAGCAGATAGATTAATCCAAATGTTGAGGCTTTCTAACCCTCTCGGCCCTGACGGTGGCATTTGCCACAACTATAATTTGGTAAACATATATCTGAGATAATAATAAATAATATGCAGTGTACAAAACAATTTGTTGGACACCAAAACAATTTCAGGGCTGAAAGGGCTCAACTCGAAATTTTACTTCATATGCCAGGTGTATAATACACTGCAATACTCTAAAGTTTTAAATATACTGCTACAGCATACTGATTTAGAAGTATATATTTACACTTAGCAACAATTCATCATAAAATATGTCTGGCGCATGAAGTAAAATTTCGAGTTTGGAAAAGCCTGAAAATTTGATTTGAGTGCTCCGCTTTGCTACGCGACCAAATCAAATTTTCAGGCTTTTCTAAACTAAATTTTACTTTATGCCTCACCAAATCAAATTTTCAGGCTTTTCTAAACTAAATTTTACTTTATGCCTCATCAAGAATTAGAAACAATCGTTAAACGCTGAAATTAAATGATTAAGTGTCACTTATATTTTTAGAAAACTATAACTTATAAAGTAAAATATAACGTTTATCGACTAAGATTTCACAATTTATATATTCTTCGACATAAGTTTAATAATAATAGAATTCATGATTCATACTTTTGAATTTGAGACTATCTGAAATAAAAATAATCATGCCCATCGACGAATAATCAACTTTCTTCCGCCCTATGTTATTTCAAGACTGAAATATTTTCCAACCTAACTGAAAACAGCCGCTCTCTTCGTCGGCGTACTTATTTACTCAAGACGAAATCTAAGCGCACAGGTTTATGTTTATTTTCAGTGATTTTATCAGTCCGTTACATTTATGCGTTCCGCTAAGATTTCTGATATAAACAGAAAATTAAGCGCTAAATTATTACAGCGAGTATTTAAAATAGGTGTAATTAAATTAAATTTATTAAAATGATACTAAAATTTCATTAAAATAAGGTATTTGTAAATATTTTACTTGTTATCTCTTAAATGTGACATAACTTTTTCAAATTAATTTACTTAGTTACACATTATAATAGTTATTGTATAGGTATGCATGAAACGCAGCAAGTGAATTTGAAATAGCGAAATACAGTATAGACACAATGTTGTTTACAATTGTTAATAACATATAACATATGCATCGTACTTATATCGAAAAAAAATATAAAACTACAAGAAAATTCGTAAAAAGCACATACAGTTTTAAATAATAAGACTACTAAGATTATAAATACCCATTGAAACAACTACTTTTCGTGCAAATACACCGCTGGATATTGAATTATACAATGAAATATTTAAAATCTTATTCGATTTATTACAACCATATCGGGAACTTCTAGTTTTTTTTTTTTAATTTTTAGAATTGTTTAATTGTTTAGGCGTGTCTTAACTCAAAATTTTACTTTATGTTTAATCAATGAGTTAACTTTAAATTGAATCCAATTGTAAAAATAGTACGTTATCTCTGAAACACCTTATGTAATACGACAGTTTCAATTATTGTTTTAGTAAGATACTAAAGAATATAAAGTTGTGAATTTGTTATGTATCATACACATACAGAGAATTTGTATTTTAAGTATACATATCTCAATGTAGACGGTGTTAGTTTTTACTCATCCGCTATTTGTTATAAAGGCGTTGAATTTTGAAATTGTAACAAGTGTTTACACTCCTAGATTAAGCATGAACTAAAAATTCGAGTTAAGAAAATTATTTGCTGTTACATAATAATCAGGGACTGGCAGAACGTTGTTAAATCACTTTACTATCAGGTATCATTATGAAAAGTAAAGAAGCCATAAAATTATTTTATTTAAAAACAGACGTTGCTTGCAACCACTCGTAAATGTTTATAATGTCTGTATTCGTAGAACCATTGCATGTTAATTAACTTGAAAATGACACGAACATGTGAAAACGTAAGTAGTGATTAATGAAAATAAAGTGGTATTAAACATAGTGTACTCTTTCTATTTATAATTTAAAATGGAATACCACGTAGTAAAGCAATTAACAATTTTTATGTTAATAAATATGAATAACATGTTCGATTCAAGTAATATCTTATGTTTAATTTGGTATAACAACATTATTAACGTAGCTTTTGATTATCGGAATTTTTGAAAAAAAAATCCGATAATCTCTTATTCTATACACTTCTTTCCTTATAAGCACAATATTTTGTTCATCGTTTAATAAATAACTATCCAAAATGCTTTTGATTCTTCTTCTCCATTTAGAAAATTAATGGCCCTGGCTTTGTATCTCTATCGACCATGCGATTCATTCTGTTTATCATTTAAGAACATTTTTAGGTTATTTAAAGTGTCAAAAAGCCTACTTTAACTTTGAAGCCGATTTTTACTTTACATTTTCATTATGAAACGGAAGTTAACGTTAAAGTATACTTTAAATATTTAAAGTAGCTTCAACTTAATTATGAAAAATGAATAATGTTGCGTTGCATCAATGCCATTGCATCAATTGCGCTAACTGGATTAATGCCCGGTATTATAAAACATTTTATTCCCTAAATAAAATTTACTTTAGGAATAAATAAGTTTATTGCAAAGATAGCGGTATTATAAACACAAAATAACTTTATTTGGCTAATAAATCTCCCCAGTGAATTATTAATTTGTTTTTCTGCCAAGTAAATTTTATTCTCTAAATGATTTGACAGTTAAAAGTCAAAAGTGTATTATATTATTATAATTACTTTAGATTCTACCACTTGTATTTACTAATTTCATTACGGTTATCATGTCTACCATATCATCTGTGTCAGATTTAAGTTCGCTCATAGTATCTTCCCTGACAGTGATTAATTCGAACCACAAGACATTTTAAGGAGTCAAAGACCTAAAGTTTTTCAAATTAGACATAACCAGGAATTTTTATACTTATGCATACGCATTTTTAAGTTCCATTTAAAGTTTTAAATGAGTGTTTTCCACTCCCAGACTAAGCATGAAGTAAAATTTCGAGTTTAGAAAAGCCTGAAAATTTGGTTTGGTCGCGTAGCCCGAAGCGCATGAAGTAAAATTTCAGGCTTTTCTAAACTCGAAATTTTACTTCATGCGCCACGCGCATAAAACACTGAAAACACTGAAATATTGTGAACAAGTGAACTTCACTTGAAATTAGTGTCTTGTACGTGTGGCGCATGAAGTAAAATTTCGAGTTTAGAAAAGCCTGAAAATTTGGTTTGGCCGCTCCGCGCTTCGCGCTACGCGACCAAACCAAATTTTCAGGCTTTTCTAAACTCGAAATTTTACTTCATGCTTAGTCTGGGAGTGGAAAACACTTGTTTAAGTCTTTTATAATTTCTAATAAGCTTTCTTTTTCTTGTTCTGTGTAATTCTGTCCTATTTCACGGTTATTCTCCATAATTATAAGGAATTATACTAAATTTTCAATTTGATTGACAAATTAATTTGAAATATTGACAATTCAATTTAACAAATTGGTGGTTCTAGCTATGGCCATAATGAAAATGTATAGTTTCGATTTGTAGTCTATTAATTAAATTATTTATTTCTAGAATTGCTATTTATTTGGTAGGTTTGCTTAATAATACGCAATTTTATTGCCTATTAGTTTACTAGGTAAATTAATTTACTCCACAAATAGTTATCTAATGATTTATTAATCGTTTATAATACTGGGCATAAAACGTAATATTTATTTATTTTATATATTAACGGTTCCACCGTTTGCAATAGTATACACGTAAGCTTATATAAAATTGATGTAACAAAAAACTGATAAGTGGATGTAAATAATAATATAAATTAAACAAAAATTTAAAAAACATTACAGTAAATATTATAAAAACAGTGAAACAAAGAACGAATACCCTTATTAGTTTTATAATTATAAAAGTATTTATTAGCATATGTATTTATTTACATGTTTATATAAAAATGTAGAAAACAGTAGAAAACAAGATTTTGATATGCAACGAATGTTTCTTTTAAGGATACATTTCCCGATGGATACACTATAAATTTGTTCATTTTATTAAAGTAGTTAATTTAAAGCTTTCAACAAATTAATTACGCATTCGAATACATATACCGAGTACACATCGGTATATGTATACTTAAATGAAAAATTCCCCGCACAAGATGAATCTGTGTAGTGTTTTTGAATTCAAATAATATAAAACTTGTATTTGATATTTGGTAATGCCTCATTATTTAGATACATATCCTGTGCAAATGATACCTGTTAATAGTTTAATTTTGCAAATATGCACGTAACGTATTCAGTGTGCCATCCCTCGAGCTGGCCCTTTCTGGCGGTGGTTGGTGGTGGTGGTAGTGTGCTGACGCGCTAGCAGTTATGAACACGTGTGACTGAGGGCATTTAGTTCTCTGATTACCGCTCCGGCTAACCCCACCGAGTCCGGAATACTAACTTTGTCTTCTCTTCCTTTCTCACTCTCGTTTACACTCCAAATTACCGCTCCCGGCTACCAAAAATAAATAATTCAATATCTTACACTACCTACAGCCATTTATTCTTTTGGAAAGAAAATATAATTGTTGTGTAAATCAGAATAAACGAAAATTATATTTATTTTCGTTTTCTCTTGTTCTGATTTATAAAACAATTTTATAGTTAGTATCAAATATTGAATAATTTTTTTATTGAAATAAATACGCTGTTCTTTGTTTTTTTTTTTTTTATAGAGTTTTAAAATAGTGACATAATGAGCCTTTAGATTCATTCTTTACCTAAAAATAACTTTACGGGTGAGCATCTTTATTCGAAGTAGATTCCACTTATGATAAGTACCACAAAATTGTCGCCATGAGCATTATAAAACAACATTCATACCCATTTTAGTGTGTTATAGAAACCCCATTAAATTCCAACAAAATAGAATTACCGGAAACTGTATAAACACTATAAGCAGAAATAAAATCTCACCCTAGAGAAAAATACCCATTCAAAAGTTGGAAATAGTATTTTGCGCACTTACGAACGGAGACACATCATCCTCTCCTCTTTTTTCCCTTACACTCGTTTTTCCTACCTTTGGCCCGAAAGTGAGTTATTCGAATTTAATGCACGTGTTTCCACGTAATGTAAAATCGATAGTTTCAAGCCGCCTTTGATTAATATTATAATAATGTCGGCAATAATTTGCATACGACAGCAAATTCATGCAGTCGCGTGAATCGTAATCAAATGTGCAGTTTGTTCATTTTTTATTTTTTCGGCGGAAATTCCGTACACATTATCATTAATCATGGTCGTATTTGGGTATCCAGTTGCTGATCGCTTCAGCCAATTATTAATATTTCATCAAAACGGACGTGTGAATTTCGTTTCATCAAGTTTTACGTTGTATTAAACTGATGTGTTTAGGATAAACTGAAAATATTGACATTGGTAATAATTATTGATTTTTGTCAAAAATTGATGCTATGTTTTTTCTATCATGCTGGTTAAATTACTAATGAAATTATGCGCATAAGCCTTACTTTACACTGTAACTAGTGGAAATAACTAAATCCATAGTTCAGTGGTGGCTCGTGGGAATTTTAATTAGTGTAGCTGCAGACAGGAAATGTATCTTTTACAGTATTTTTCACGAATGTTGGCAGTCACGTCATCAAATTATGTATGTATCAAAGACAAGCAGTTATTCTACCATTTTATACTATTATCTGCGCATCATCGTAGTATATAATAGAAACGTATGTCTTGTGACTCCTGATACAAGTACCGACAACAGTGCTCACCGTTTGGAAACGTAAGGCGATGCATTAGACAAAGACGCCATTATAGTGCTTGTCTACCCCAGCACAACGCTTCCCAGAAACGTCAGTAGCGTCACTATCCGTTCCAAGTTTTGAAGTATTTCTGTTTGTTTTAGTTTTTTCGTAAGTTTTTCGTGCTTTTTCATAGTGTAAGTACCTGTAGAATTAATGTTTCGTGATTAGATCGAGTTTTTTATAACCATAAACTCAAAATGCCTGAAAAAAGACTTACTGAAGTAGCCCGAGATATTATTATAAAAGTAATGGACTACTTCAACCAGAAAAAATGCAATGGAGGTCCCCTTTTACCTTTGGATGCAGTCTACGAGGTGAATTGTTAAAATAAGGAGAGCTGTCGGTGAGGGAAAGCGCTTCGTTATTTTGCATGCTGGTCAGAATACAAGTTTTGTGGAGAATGCTTCCCTTATTTATGCAACAACTTCAGAACTTGCAGACTGGTTATGGATGCACTTTACCACAGCGTATTCGTAGAAAAGCAGCCTAAAATTCTTGGACGAAGGCACAAATTACACATTGGCTACAAGATAGCAATAAACCTGTGGAAGTAACAAGTTTAAGGCGGAACTGTTAGCCCTAGCCAAACGATATGCTAGACCTAACAGATATGTGGTAGACGAATATCTGCTCGAACATGGCCATGAAATATTGCGACTCCCACCATATCACTGCGAATATAACGCCATAGAACTAATATGGGCACAGGCAAAACAATATTATGATGCTCATATAGGCAAAAAAGGATATGGAGACAATGAAGTGTTGGTCATGTGGCACAAATCCTTAGAAAAATGTGCTCCGGAAAGGTAGGACTCTGTTCTTAGACACACAGAATCAATTATCGACAGATAGTACATCAGCCAAAACGTTCTGGATAATGTGCCAGAATTTATTATTCGTATTGGGGATGGGAGTAGTTCAGACGATGATGTAACAGACAGTAATAATGATTAAATCAACTTTAACCAAATTACCGGGTGTTGATTCGATCAAAAATTATCATGTAATAACACATTTATGCATTTTCCTGCTTCTCCGATCATTTTATAAGAAAGGTCGCTATTTGGTTAATATCCAACGTCATTAACTATTTTTAATCGTGGTTTGAAAATTAGATAATTTAAAATAAATAGCCCACACAAACAAGATTTCTATCGCGTCCATTTTAAAAATCATGAAATCGTGATAGAAGTGAAAATAAATATTTTTTTATTAAAATTAATTGTATTGCATTTTATTATTATTGTACACGGAATAATGTCAATCTCATAACAGTAATCATTCTTTCGGGATTTTTTTTGTAAGTGCATTCCAACAACGTATTCATTGGCATGAGTTCTTCCTAAGATTACATGTTGGAATGCAATTTCTAGGGTTCAAATGCAGGATTCAGTAAAAAGACTAAACACCAAACCCCTTTTTAACGTTGCGTCAATGCGCGCAATTGCATATGACCTTGAACATATTGTTTCGAAATTTTCTAATTGATGACGTGAGTGTAAACATTCGTGAAATAGACTGTAAGTATATGCGTATGCATTTTTATTGAGTTTAATTTGGAGTTTTGAACCAGTGAATTCACTCCTTAATTATATATGAAGTAAAATTTCGAGTATAGGGAAGCCTGAAAAATTGGTTTGGTCGCGCAAACCAAATTTTCAGGCTTTTCTAAACTCGAAATTTTACTTCATGCGCCAGACGTATTAGTCACTGAAATATTGTAAAACTCAAAATATTCTTTAGTATTATATTTTTATTCCTGCTGTAGCAGTATAATACCCTGTAGGAATATATACAGACACTAAAATATATAGCTTTTGAACTAAAAGTAAAACATTTAATAATAAATAATAAAATAACATAAAAAAGCTGAACAGGAAAACCATTATATTTCCCAATACCGCTAGCACAAGATGGGACGGATGCCGTGCCCTAATTCGCGAGGTGAGGACAGGGGAAAAATCACCATACCACTACAGACTTATACAATACGTTGAATATCTATTATTTAATTATTTATATTTATTATAACTGTAGTAATAGAGAAACTGTTCAAAAAAGAAAACTAATGAATGCTCCAAATTTTACAGCGAATGCATCGAAATATGTACACTTGCGAGAGAAAACATTAGTACAGCAGTGACTAAAGCTCCCCACTTCTAAAGTATCGTATTTTTTACTTGTAAAACACACTTCTCATGTACAGGTTAACAACAATTGTTTTCTTGTTCAACACGACGGAGCTTTTGTTGACAGGCACTTCATAAGCAATGTATCTAATGCTAATACTGTCATTAAACGGGTCGTTATTATTGCTTTTTGCGTTTCAGTCAGTTGTGGCATTTATGGCATGTCAACATTAATTAAATTTCATTTGATATTTCCGCAGATTTGTCAATTTGATTAACAATTTAAAAAATCAAAGTAATTCCAGTTCACACAGCCAAATATTTTGCTGTGCTAGTTTTTTTCTATCGCAACTGTACCATCGGTAGAAATAAAATGATGGTACACGTTAAAACTTGTTAGTGTGTGGTAAACTTGGGACTTGTCAGTTAATTATCATTACGAAAGGACAGAAGGACAGAATTACAGACAGACATTTTTCAAAATTGGTCTTAATTAACTCAGGGGACCTCAAAGTGGAAATATCTACTAAAATTTTAGATTTAAGAATTTTCGCGAGACCAATACTTTCTCTTTGTTTTGCATACGGGGGAAAGTAAACATGAAACAAACTGCTTTTAATAGCATAATTAATATGGCCTTCAGCATTCCGTTATCACCCGAAGTCAGAGGAAAGGAACTCAAGCTCATTTACACAATATCAACAAACCTTAGGTACAATAGAAAAACAATTCCGAGACTGATTTATATACGTTCAAGCAAACATACATTTTTAAATATAACTTCACTAATCGGTGCAGAAACCAAAAACGAAACAAAATATATCAGATTACGATATTCCCCGGCAGAAGAAAACAATTTTAAAAATATATATAAAAATTTCGATTTAACTTAAGCTTACTATCTAAAATCATAATTAACTTATTTACTAGGGAACTCTTTTTTTTAAAAGATGACAGAAATATCTGGAATCTATTCCTTTAACTGTTGTAATTGCGACAAAATATTCATAGGACAAACACAAAGATTTATGTTAACTAGATTCAAAAAACATGTCGCACATATTAAACGTCTAAATCCAGATAAATGTGCGGTCGCTAACTATGCAATTGAAACAAGCCACAAGTTCATACTAGAAAATGTATAATTATTGAAACAGTCATCACATTGCCAGTTAAATATTTTAGAGGCAATTCAAATTAAAAAAACATAAACATATATTGTTAAATTTCGATTTGAGTCCGCTCGAAAATGGTTTATTACATTTAGTGTATCCACGGATTCCTAATTCTCTTGTCAACTCTGTCAAACGCTAAGCTGCTTATCCTCATTCATCCTATTTGACTAAATTATGATTTTGTTTTTTCACAAATAACCTTCTGCATGCTTCTAATTTTCTTATTAAGAAAAACCATTGATAATGGTCACTTTGTGTCTGAAATGTATATCTGGTTACAAACAAATTGTTGAAGAATGGTTTCACGTGTTTTGATCAAAGATATTATCGTCTTTAAGTAACTTAATCAATCCAACAAAAGGGGTAGTGAAATCAATTTATCATCCCACATTTATAAAATAAGGCAATATTTGTAACTTGTGGTACAAACAATGATTTTGGTGGATTTTGATTACTACTATATCTTAAAATTCGGTAAAGATTTTAAGTAGGGTCTAACTAATATATACACCGACACACACACACACACACCCATATAAGGTACGAATCACGAGAGGTGTCCCATGGTATCCTTGATTTGTAGTGCTTTCTGCACCAATCCATGTAACAAGAAAATAGTTTTATGTCACCAGATTACTTGTGTGAAAAGAGACAGAAAATTTCATGATATGTCTGCTATGGTTTTTAGATGAAACATATGAAAATGTATGTTGCGGCATGCAGCTTTAAAATTTTAAGGTTTAACGTCACATTTTGACAATGTCTTCGTAAAACAAAATCTGCAAAAACCCAGCCACAAATCATTTTAATTAATGTGCACAATCGTTTTAAATGTGAGTTAAAGTGGTATAATTCCCATTTCCACATCTACTTAATAGTTCAGGAACTCACAGAAATAAAAAAATGCATTTATGCTGATTTTGTGTAAGCTCAAACGAAAATGTTAGTTGAATCGAATGCGCATTCAATTTGGCAAATAGTCATCGGATAAATCTGTTAATACAGGGAAGTTTCTATTAGGTAGAGGTATATACGCTTTTTTTTAAGAGTTCAGTTTGAAGCTTAAAACGAGTGTTTTCCACTCCCAGACTAAGCATGAAGTAAAATTTCGAGTTTAGAAAAGCCTGAAAATTTGGTTTGGTCTCGGCCAAACTAAATTTTCAGGCTTTTTTTAAACTCGAAATTTTATTTCATGCGCTACGCGTATTAAACACTGAAACGCACTGAAATATTGTGAACGAGTAAACCGCTTGATATCAGTGTCTTATACGAGTGGCGCATGAAGTAAAATTTTGAGTTTAGAAAAGCCTCAAAATTTGGTTTGGTCGCTCCGCGCTACGAGATCAAACCAAATTTTCAGGCTTTTCTAAACTCGAAATTTTACTTCATGCTTAATCTGGGAGTAGAATACACTCGTTTAAACTATAAATTAACCTCTTTTAAAAAAACAACGAATATTTAAAAATCTACAATACAAATCTACAATTGAGATATGTATACTCAAAAGAAAAAAAAATACAAGGAATTATGATTTAAAGCTTTTCTAAAAAAAAATACACTAATATACTCGCGACCTAAACAGTATGACATTGTTCTCTAATGTCAACATTTGACACAATTAGGAAAATTGTTGCAGATGCAACTGTCGACATACTCTCTAAAAAATTTGAACCACACATTGCACATTAATGAGTCTAGGACATCTTTTCCGAATTTCACTATATAAATATATATATATATATATATATATATATATATATATATATATATATATATATATATATATCATTCAAAAGATCTCTCAAAGTAAAATACTGATTTCTAGAGTTATATTGCCAAATTAGTTGTTGCAGATCTTTTCTAGCTAGGTGATTCCAAAAATGGCTGTTTTTAGATCGTTTGCCAGAAGTAGTAGATTTCAATTCGTCAGGTCTTTGTCGTAAAATTAATTGTAATGAAGATCTCCCTACCTGAAACGTAATTATCTTTAATTAAATATATATGATAATTAAAATACTAGACATACCCCAAAAATATCTATTAAAATCGTAATAATATTGTGATGCTGTAGATTTGGATTACTTTGCCTAAAATGTTTGTAGGATTTCAGAATTTGTAACCTTTTTGATTCAGAGATAATCTTTGGCATGTGAATATTTAATATGTGCCTGAAATTATTTTTCACTTTGACATTGACACAGCATTGCAACACTAGATTGATTTGATTTAATAATAAAATGCTCGAAGAAGCGACCGCGTGGCGAAATAATTGTTGCAAAATTAACAATAAACCTCTTGAAAATTAAAAAGAGGATTACTTATGATATCATAAATTATTGCAACACTGTTAAAATAAGGAATCAGGAGTGCCAATTACTAAAAAATGTAAATGTTGATACTGCAACATAACAACACGAAAGCATGGCTAGGCGAGATCCAGAAACAAATGGAATATATTAAACATAGAATTTTTTTAAGTATGCGTGCGCGTTAACCGTATGCGTATGTAATGCCATTAGGCTTAACAGTTTCCGGTATTCGTTATTCTTTTAAAAGTGTTCAATTTATAGCTTTAAAGCACAGCGACTAAACCAAATTTTCAGTTTTTTCTAAACTCTAAATATTACTTGACGCTTAATCTGAGAATGGAAAACATTCCTTTTAAACTTCAAATTGAACTGTTTCAAATACCAACGATTTTCTTGAGGTTTCCATTATACAGGGTGGTACAAAAAACCCTGTTTACGATTTAACTAGGATATGTATATGTAGAAGAAAAAAACTCTGTGTATATACAGATATTTTTTTCAAAAACTATATTTATCAACTCTAGCGATTTCGAAACACTGTAAAAACTTAATTAAAAATAAAAATAACACATGAAAAATATGAACTGAAAGACAATTTAAGAATTTCCAACCAAGAAAGATTTATATCAAATCTGTTAGATTAAAGCCTTGAACTTTTTGATGGTGATTAAAAAAATATTACAACATTTTATACTACGATGCCAGTATCGAGCATTAGATGGCGTTAGCTATCGAATCCATTATTACTTTATACTATATTTTTATAACGTCATAATTTTACTGAATTTTATAAAATGGTGACGTTATAAAAATATAATATTAACTGTTGTGATATACTTATTAAGTCACTATTTTACGAAATTAAATGCTATTCACTTTATGTTTTGTATCTGCTGTTTGTTGAGTCATGAAGTTTAATGTACCAGATTTGACATAAATCCTTCTTAGTTGTTAGCACAGAACGTAGACCCTAATTATGTAGTTATCAGGAAATGCACTTTCCATTTGAGCTACTAATTTTCAGTATCCTCTATTTTCTTTATTTCCACTCCAAAAAAAAAAAATAACAAGGAATAAAAAAGGGTATCATAATATATTTAAGAAAATCGAACCCGGTTTACGTAACTTATTCAAACATGATGAAATATACACGGCCACGTCCCTTGATTGTTTTCCCTATTAGAGTTTATTATTTCTCATCGAGGGGTTAAACAATTCCTGGAGTGAGTCCAATTTTCATGCGAATGTCTCAATTCGAGTTCGAGCGTTTTCGAGAGGGAGGAGGACGAGTGTTTATAAGGTTATCAGGGATCGCGTTTTACGTAATAACCACCGCAGATTATGCGATAACGAAGAGAGGTTATTTCGAAAATACAGGCCAGTCCCGAACATGCAACCCCCGTTCCTTTCGCTTGCACAAAATAATCAAATTACACGACTTTTTAAATTACCACTGTGTATTTTTTAATTCTATTTTTTTATCTGATAGGAATTTCTGGGTTTTCTGTAATACGATTTTGTTAATAGAAATAAAATATAATTGAACCCTACGTCCCCTGTTCCTTGTATTAGAGATTTGGTTAATTTGTTAATCATTGGTTTAGAGGGCAAAAGGCATTGAATTCATTGAAAAAGAATAACGTTGAATAATTTACTTTTAACGAGTGTTTGCCCTTCTGGTAGATCGGTGTTATAATACCTTTTCAGTATACATATGCATCCGGTAAACATTTTCCGACATTCGTTATTTTTTTAAAAGAGTTCAATTTAAAGCTTTAAACGAGTTTTTTCCACTCACAGATTAAGCATGAAGTGAAATTTCGAGTTTAGATAAGCCTGATAATGTTTAGGCTATTTTTTTAAAAGAGTTCAATTTAAAGCTTTAAACGAGTTTTTTCCACTCACAGATTAAGCATGAAGTGAAATTTCGAGTTTAGAAAAGCCTGATAATGTTTAGGCTTTTCTAAATTCGAAATTTTACTTCATGCGCCACGCGGATAAGACACTGATTTCAAGCAAAGTTTGGTCGTTTACAATATTTCAGTGCTTTCAGTGTTTAATGCGCGTAACGCATAAAGTAAAATTTTAAGTTTAGAAATGCGTGAAAATTTGGTATGGCCGCGTAACGCTTTGCGCTACGCGACCAAACCAAATTTTCGGGCCTTTCTAAACTCGAAATTTTACTTAAAGCTTAGTCTGGGAGTAAAAAACACTCGTTTTAACCTTTAAAGTGAACTCTTTTAAAAAAAGTGTATGCATATGTATACCTAGAAGAAAATGATTAATCCGATAACTATTTGCCAAATCTACTGAATGCGCATTCTATTCAACTAACCTTTTCGTTTGAGCTTACACAAAATCAACATAAATGCATTATTTGTTTCTGTAAATACCTGAACTATTTAGTAGATGTGGAAATTGGTTTAGTAGCGAAGCAGAGCGGCCAAACCAAATGTTCAGGCTTTACTAAACTCGAAATGTTACTTCTTGCTCCACGCGTAGAAAACGCTAAAATATTGTAAAGTTAGAAACATAAAAATACTTTTTTTAAATGAGTAATAATAACAATATATAAATGACAAAATATTTACATTTTCTCAAGATAGGTCAATGTATAAACTCAACTTATTTACTAATTTATTTAACAAAAAATTCATAATGTTGCGTTATTCCACCAATGGTGTTAAATAGTTTAATATCTTTCTAACGAAATATTTTTGTTGGTTTAATTAATTACATATTTTGTTCATTAATTAATAAAAAAAGATGGTGATGTGTCTAACATAGCACTTTCCTTATCATTTAAACAATTGATATCTGACATACAAAATTTACTTCACTCTAACTAATTGGTTAAGGACTTTACTGGAAGTTAGTGATTCATACGCGTGGCTCATGAACTGAAATTTTGAGTTAAATAAGCCTGTAAATTTGGATTTGCTTCAGCGCGACTTGCTTTGTTCGCGCACCTCTGCAAATCCAAATTTTCAGGCCTATCTAAACTCGAAATTTTACTTCATGCTTAATCTGGCAGTGGAAACCCTTGTTGGACGATCAATCAGAAACGTATTTTAAAGTTTCCAAGTACCACTTCTAGATTCCAGATTTTGACCAAAACAGATAGTTTACAGTTTCTAGAATTGTACTAAAAAGCTTAAGTTTATTGTGTTATTCTAATATCTAGTTCAGTCTGTACGGCACATTTGGACAGACATTCGGCTTAAGAGATGGCCAGGCAGATGCACAGACATAGACAGACAGACGGTATTAAAATTCTGGTTTACCAGAATTGCAATCTCTACATGTTATATTAAATTTAACTATACGCCTTTAATAGATATTTCTTTAGCGTTGGTAAAGCTTTATGTTTGAAAATTATGAAAAGTATCTCATATTCCTGATGATTTTTGAATGAACTTTGTAATTAATTTGAACGCAGCAAATTTCTTGTTCTTTATTATTAATAATTTTCGCTCGCGAGAATCGATAAAGTTTTTGGATTAATGTAGTGTGTGTGAGGATAATAGGTTTATAATTGCATTCTGTGCTATCATCGTTCGGCTGCGAAACTAAATTCCGTTTTTCTATGCTGGCTTGTATAATAGTTTTATGCATATATCGGAGGTCTTAGTGTCTTTTTTGCGCCTGATTCTACATCAATTTTCATGTTAAACACCTGTCATTTGTTCAAGCACACGCTATGCGGAAATTAATTGAGCTCTTAAAATATTAATACATTCCAGTTGAGTATATATTTACATATTTCACTGTCTGTGTTCTGCAGTTTCAAGTGTATTTCTGGGGGGAAATGCAAACCAACGAATTTCATAAAAGCAAATATCGCATCTACAAACCTTGCCTACTGTTTCACGAAACTCTAATAGTATAATTCAAATGTTTTTTATTCTGCTATCCTAAAGTTGTACCCATAAACGTAACGTTTAATTAAATAGTAACATTTTTAAGAGTTTAAGAGAAATAATCAGAGATACAGTTAGCAGGAGAATGAATAAAAATAACCATTTATTGGTTTTTTGTAGTATTGAATGTATAGAGTATAACTTATACTCCTGCTAAAGTTTAAATTCTAATTGACACTCTAATATTCACTATCTCTCATATGCTTTCACTAGCTTTGTATTCGTAAACATTTCAGACGATATATCCATTTTGAGGTCCTCTGAGTTGATTAAGACCGTTTTCGAAAATTGTCTGTTCGATTGTGCTTTGTAGACTAAACAAACCATTAGAGATATTTAAATAAAACAATAAACTTAAACTTTTTATTACAATTTTACGAACTGCAAAGCTTTTGGTCAAAATCTGGAATTCAGAAGTGGTACTTTACTTTTAGTGTTTTTTTATTCTTCTTGGTATTCTAGTAAATATTAATATATTTTTATTGTGTTATTAACAGAAACTGTTTTACACTTGTCATTAAGGTAGTACACACATATACAGTTCGTTCATGATGAGAGGAACAAGTTTGTTTAAAATATAGGTGATTAATTTCCGGAGAAACACTCGGACACGTTGATTAGTATTTTCACTGAGCATTTTCTAAACATAAAATTTGTATATACAGGGTATCCTATAAACAAATGCCGAAACATGGTCAGCTTTGTTTTTTAAATGGAACACTCCGTATATTATCACATATTTTGTTTCGTCGAAAAATGTTAGATATTAAAAATTTCATCGCAACAGTGTGAGGGAACGTAACCAAGTTTAGCTTACAGTTTTAGACGACGACAGCGAAGAAGGCGAAAGCAACTCTTTGTCAATGTTATTAAGTGTTATTAGTCCAGTCCTCAAAAACGAAAATACCACCGAACCTCTGAAAATCGGCCGAATTAGCTGAAAATTTGTGTGCATGTTAAGTACTGGACTCACACTAAGATGAAAAAGTTTACCACTCTTACTCTTTGGCTTGTCCCGAAGGGGTAAAAAAGGAAATAATCGATTTCTCACAAATCTGCACAATAAAAAAAAATGCAAACAATAAATGCAACTGAGAGGATCTTAAACAAAAAAGTTCCTTAGTACTTTTTTTTAAAGTGTAGATTTGTGGGAAAATGTTTTAATTAATTTTTTAATCTTATTATTAGTCCAGTACTTGACATGCACACACATTTTCAGCTAATTTGGACGATTTATAGAGGTCAGATCTCTGACGACTGGACTACATCGTTTAATGCAACTTATCTTGATCAACCTCCAGTTAGAAAAATTGAATCAAAATTTGTTGAAAACGGCTACGCTAGAGATTTGCCCGAAGGAAAACCAGCAAAAGTATCTGAGGATTCTAAGCTAGATGTTAGGACAATCTTTAGGAACTGCAATTTATCATCAGGATTAGTTTTAAACATACTTCGGGTAGCTAAGTATCATCCTTATAAGGTCCAATTGATACACAGATTATTAGAAGACGATTTGACCCGAATAGTGCAGTTTTTTGAGCAGATGATTGCTGATAATAATATAATCAAAATTTAAATTTTATCACAAAGATATTATTTCTAACGAGGCTACTTTTGTTTTAAATGGACACGTCAATAGACAAAACTGCGGGTATTGGGCAACTGAAAATCATTATTGGACATAAGAATGTCACACACAACATCCTCAAAAAGTAAATGTGTGGGCAGGCATTGTAGAGTATCGAATTCTTCGACCATTTTTTTTAAAGGATCTCTAAATGGGGAACGCTACTTGGGCTTTCCTTAGTTTCATAACCCGTAGGATACAGATATCTCTTATAATGACATATGGTTCTAACAAGATGGGGTACCTTCTCATTTTGCAATGGCTGTTCAAGAATTTCTGGATGTAACTTTTCCAAATAAATGGATTGGACGGAGATGTCCTATTGAGTGGCCTCTATGATCACTAGATGTAACCCCATTAGATTTTTTCTTATGGGCTTATTTGAGTTCTTAAGGTTGTGGTTTACTAAAGTAAGACAGACTCTTTGCAGCCAATAGCGGAAGTAAAAGAGACTTATATTACTATTTCCATAAAAAGGTGAACGTATGATATTGAGAATTTTTGTTTAATGAATGTTGAGCTAATAAATGCAGAATTTACGGACACCCTTGATTTTTTCGTGAAACAAGTTTTTGTTGCCTAAAAATGAGTACATAAATAACGCAAAAATAGCTATTTTTCAACAAAAATAAAGAAATCGTTTTAGATTACTGACATTAAAATCTTAAAAGTTTCAGCTTTATTTTGATGAATCATGCAATGTTGTCCCGTAATCAGAACATCAATGGTACTGGAACTAATTACTACTCAAAACGTTGGATTTTACCCATTACGAATCGCAACCTTAAGTTAATTTAAATGGACCAAATAATGTTGATGATCTGAAACGGAGAATACGGCAGAAAATAAGATAATTATTCGACTAGAAAAATGCATTGAAGTAAACGGACAAAACATTGAATATTTATTACAAAACAATTATTGATATGTTGTTATTTCTTCTGCATGATTTATTGTTAAGCATTATTAAGTCAGAATAGCTGACTTACAATAATTGTCAATATTTCGTAAACAGTTCAAGATAGGTGTATAAAACACTGTAAATATCTATAATTTACGAATACAAATATACGATAATTTACGAAGTGTTCTATTTAAAATAAGCTGACCTTGTTTCGGTGTACCATTTAAAAAAGGTTACCTCGTTTTGGTATTTGTTTATGAGGCACCTTGTGTATAAAATTTTAGTGCAAACAATGCGCAGTTTAAAATACTAATCGATGTGTCTGAGCATTTTTCCAGAAATCAATCACCTGAATTTTAAACGAAATTGTTCCTTTCATCATGAACACAGTAATAAATTAAATACACAAATTTAATTCAACCCAAACCAACATAATAGTTAGTTTAGGATAATACATACCTAGATAATAAATGCATGGTAATGATTAGCATAGTTTTGTAAATACAATTAGGTATGACGAAATACAAGAATGATAAAAACAAAAGCTATATATCTAACTAGTATTTTAAGGTGACTGTCATATTATAAAACTGATATTATTTTAATTTATGTTTTATTTAAATAACATAATCAGTTTTTTCTGCAGTGTGACAAATAAATAAATACTGAAGCGAAATTAATACGCATTAAATAAATAAATATAATAGATAAATAAATAAATGTAAAGACCAATTAACGATGTAAATAAAATATTTACAGAGAGATAAAATGTCATTGTAAATATTTAAACAAGATGAGTCATATATATTATATCAAACATTTAAACAAGATAAAACATATATATTATATATATATATATATATATATATATATATATATATATATTACAAACAAGACAGAATTTTAAACAAACACTAAACATGCAAAATATAAAACGAATTAAAATTAATATAGACTTTCTGCAAAAATTTTGTCTCGCTAAGACTTCTCCAAATATTCATTTAAACAACAATATTTGAAGAATTAATTGTAATTAGTTTTCATATTTTGTAAATATTCTACATACTATTGACACATTCAATGTTTGTTTATACTAACTATTCAGATGTTACACTGGATATTATATAAACTTCATGCGCCTCGCGTATAAACCACTAACTTCTGGTGAAATCTTTAACCAATTTGTTAGAGTGAAATGAATTTTGTGTGACAGTTATCAATTGTTTATATGATTGGGAAAGTGTTATAATGAACATAAAACAATGTTTTATTAATTAGTAAAGGATTATTTTAAGAAAATATAAAAATATGAACCAGCAAAAATTTTTTTTCAAAATGATAGTAACCTTTTAAACGCCATTGATGCAAAACTGCAACATTATTAATAATTGTTTGATAATTAAATTACTGAATAAGTTAATTTGATACATTGTATTGTTTGATTTGTCTTGAGAATGTGTAGAATAATGTCAATACTTTGGAATTCAAATATTTTTACTATTACTTATTTAAAAAAATAATGTTTAAGTGTATTTTTAATTTCACAATTTTTCAGTCTTTTGTACGCGTGGCGCATGAAGTAAAATTTCGACTTTAGAAAAACTTAAAAATTTGGTTTGGCCGTTCCAAACCAAATCGACTTTAGAAATGCTTAAAACTTTGGTTTGGCCGTTCCAAAAAACATTTTTAAGCTTTTTTAAACTTGAAATTTTACTTCATGCTTAATTTGGGAGTGGAAACACTCGTTTGAAACTCCAAACTAAACGATTTTATAAAATCGACGAATGCCTAAAAGTTTATAGCGTATAAATTATGTGTATACTATAAAAAAAGAAGTACAAACTTTCATGTAGAGTCAACTTTTAGAGTTAAGTTATTAATTACTCGGACATTAATGAGTTAACCTACAACATTGTAAGATGATTAAAATTTAAAATGAGTTTTTGGACTAGATTCTGTTTTTTAGTTCTTGTTTAATTTGTAAAAAGATACAACTAACAAAAATCGCTCTTAAATAAATTACAAAACGCTTATGAAAAGTAAGATTTTTATTATTTTAAGAAAAAAATACTAAGAGCATAATTTTTCTGCTTTATTATGAATAAAATTGCTATACTCACTATAGTTTTTGTATGCGATCTATGTTTTTTTATATACATAAGTAAATTTACAAAACACTGTGCAAATAAATTAAATTTCTTGCGTACATTAATCGCGCCTAAAATAAGACAAACACCTATATATCATCTGTTTGCGGGGCAACAAAGTCTTTGTTTGTGAAGTAAGTTGACCATTGTTAGAATCCAGTTTTTAGGGGACGCCCGTCTCTCTGAGGGCAGTTTCCAGCGACCATACTCATTCCCCCAGGATGCCGACACGTACGCCCTCAAGACTTATGGTTTGTTTAGATGGTCCTGTCTACTTTCCACGATTTGTGATCGGAAAACGCAATTTACTACCCAAATGGAAATTTTATACACCCTCCACTCCAGAGAGTAGGGCCCTTATCCTTAAACTATTAAACCGTGGGCACTTGGGTAAATATTCAATATGTAAAAGGAAAAAGAGTCACCGAGAGTTTTTTAAGTATTAGAACATTGCAGGTTAAGTTAATATGGTAAAACTATTTATAGAGGCATAGTCCATTTTTTTTAAGTATGCAGCTTCCGATGCATGCGCAATACATAATCCGTTACTTGTTGTATTTTAAATGTATTCAATTTGGCATATTTAAATGTATACGCTTTTCTAAACTCGAAATGTTACTTATTGCTTAATCAAGGAAAGATTAAGACATTCACCCAAAGCTTCAAATTGAACGCTTTTACAAAATCAACGGATGTCGGAAAATTTACAGTGCATACATCAGGAAATTACCAGCGTATGCACTGTACATTTTCAGACATCTGTTGACGGGTATTTTTAACAATTACACTGTTGGAAGTAAAGTAAGTCTATATTTATGAAAGTAAAAAAAATACGTGGAATGGTTATTTGTATCAGGAAATTGGTAAATAAAAATAAAACGAAATTCATTCGCTATTGTTTACAGTATGGACTAGTCGAAATCCCTGTGTATTTGATATGAACAAAAAAAATAACAAAATTTATCACGCTTTTATTTTCGGTGCGAATTATTTTTCCTAATTCCAATAAAACGCGTTTCACATTCGCGTATTATTCCCTCCGTAAATCAGTAAATGAAAGCAAGGCACGTTTATACGGATCGGACTCGAATCTTATCGATAGAGAGAAACCGTTTGGCTTTTGCGGCTTTGTATCTGCTAATTCGAGATACGTACTAACCAAACCGAGCCAGCCAACCATTTCAGTTGATTTCAGTTCGGTCCCAGCCCTTTTTGAAAGGCAAGGCACACTAGGGCGTACGTGCTTTTCAAGTCACCAAATAAGATATGTATTCACTGTCGACTTGCTGAAGCGACCTAAACGATCTAAACTTCCCACAGATACGGCTCACCCACCTGAGAATCTATGTTTAACTTGTAACTACTTATTGCAAAGTTTGCCGTTTTAACCAACGGATATTAAATTTCCAACATTGATTTATGCATTTAAGATTTAATAATGAAAACTAGATAGGAATACAAATAGTTGCCTGGCTTTTATCAAGGAAATCAAACAAAACTAATTACAAGCGTGTATTCAATACTTTGTAGTAAAAATATCCACAAATGGTTTTGATTATAAAATGTTCTATGTACAGGATGTCCTAAATTTGATGTTTTTATCGGATATCTTCTTAACCAACAAAATTACAATAGTATTAACAGATCATGGCTAACTTAATTAGTTTGGGAGATATCGGCAGTAAAAGTTAGTGGCCTACTTATTTTTTATTCAGAATTTTATTGTTTTAGTTATGACACGAAGTTGATTTTTTTTAAATGACACTTAGTTGTTTGCAATTTACACATAAAGCACACAAAATTGTTTTTAACATTGATGTAACCTAGTTAATTCAAAAATAGCTGAACAAATATAAGTATTAAAAATTAAATTTAATATAATCATTTATTTTATACTGACAGTAAACTAAATTGAAAGTAGTTTGTTATAAACTCATATACCTGTAAACTACATGGACCAATTCTTAAATTATGTTTTGTTCTCAATTTGTGGATGATCTTGTATCGTCATAACCATTTTGAAACTCACTCAATGATTTAAATCTAAAGATTAAATAAAAAGTAAATTTACATTTAATAGATTATACAGATAACTTGCAAGTAAAACAAATAAATAAATGCGAATAATGTACAAAATTCCAGTAGGATGTATATATAAAAATGTATCTGAATTTTTAGGCTTTACTTAACTAGAAATATTTACTTCATGTGCCAGGCGTGTAAAACACTGATTTAATATGAAGAAGACATGCTTAGTTATTCTTAATCCATCACACGATTATACATTTACATTTATACATTTTTTATTTATTTATATATTTATTTATTTACGGAAAACTCCTTTAAACAAAGCAGATAACATGTGTGTACAATATTAAACTCAGAACATAATATTAAGCACATATTGTAATACATAATATAATATAATATAATATATAAGTGGTGTAAGTGGCAAAAAATAAAAATATTCATTCATAAATGTATTCAAATTCAAATTTTCAAATATTTAAAATACTGGAGTAATGAAATACTTAAATATTTTGAACATTTAAATTAATGAAATCTTTGATAATATTTTTTAATAAATATTTGAATGCTTCAATTCTTAAAGTTCCCAGCTTTACTTTAATCCCAGACATTTTAGCATTACCTTGACATGCGACAAAACAAGCCTGGATAGGTGACAACACTGCTAGTGGACTGGTAAAATATTTGAACCCGTTTTTGTTTCTCATCACTTCTTGTATAACACTAAGTTAAAATCTAAACAAAAGACAAGTTGTAGCTTAATGTGCTGTTGTAGTTATGAACCATAATCACGGTTGCAACAATACCATGTCACAAATTGTATATTAAAAAGCGTTCGTTATATAATATTTCCAATCCGGTATTCCTTGTTAATTTAATATTTTTTTATATTTATTTGTCTGTACTTATTAATACATAGAATAGATGCAGGGAATTTTGATTATTTGTATACACATGCATACACTGTAAATATTCCAACATTCGTTGGACCAAACCAAATTTTCAGGCTTTCCTAAACTCGAAATTTTACTTCATGCTTAGTCTGGGAGTGGAAAACTTCAAATTTAATTTAAGAGTTCAATTTAGTCTGATCGCGTAGCGAAGCGAAGCGAAGCGAAGCGACCAGTCTAAATTTTCAGGCTTTTCTAAACTCGAAATTTTACTTCATGCGCCACGCTTATAAAATACTGGTTTTAGGTCAAGTTAAAAATGTACCATTTTATCATACAGTTTTAGTAGCATATTGCGAACTTCACAATATCTTAGTCTTTTATACGCGTGGCACATGATGTCAAACTTCACACAAAATCGATGAATAGTTAATATTGTCAAACAAGAGTCAATAAATAAAGCATTCAGAGCCAGAATGGATTAAGTCGAAAAATATAAAAGCATGTGTTTGTTGCGGATTAATACTTGTTAATGGTATATATTTTTAGAGCTACAGTAAACTGAGTAAATAACTATTGTTATTTTCTAACAGATGGCAACAAATTTCCGTGCTAAAGTGGATCAAGTCCAAAATCTTAGCTTGTGTTTTTGTTTGTGTACTTCCACACATTCATCTAGATCCATTACTTTAAAGTTTTACTAAACAACACACGTGCTTGTTTGGTAAAACTTCAAAGTAATGGATCCAGATGAATGTGTGGATTTTTTTGAACCATCCTCAAACTGTGTCCGTTCACAAATCGAATTAGCCACTTCAGAATCTTCACGGAAATGTATTAGAATCTTCACTCCCGACGACTGGATTCGTGTTGCCAAGTCAAGACTAAGAAGCCTTTCGTGATTGTCAAAGCAAAAAATGATATTTTATTCATTAAAAAACTTGAACACATGATAGTCAACAGGAAAAAATCGATTAGAGGTCAGAAATCATCTGGATGAGGTTACATTAGCTTCTCGAAAGTAAATATGTCTCCGAAAATTTCTAAATTTGTTGAAAAGAGAAATCCGCTGTAAAAAAACTCCAAGAGTGCTCAAGTCAAAGAAAAACGATATCCTTTTAACTTTACCATTTCTTCCCCCATACACCTACGCCCGTTTCAAAAGCCTACAGAGAGAAACTACCACAAACATTCCTAAATGAGGTATTTGCGGAATTAAATGAAGACGAATCTCTTCTATGACGCCACTTAAAGCTTAATTTCAAACTTTTTGGCTTATTTTATGATACATGTGTATTCATTTCATAGACCCTATGTCAAATAATATTTCAGGGCCAAAGTGGATCAACTCCAGTATATTCTGATTTAGTTTTAAATTGCCGCCTTAATTAATATTTTTGAATTTTCAAATTATGACCTTTATTTGAGTTGGTCTTGATACTACAATAATAATAAGAAAATTATTCTTTAAATCTCTTTAGGATTCAACAAGTATTAACAAACTTTAACCTTGATTATCTGAAAACTATAATTTATGAACTTGATCCACTATAGATTTAAACGCTTTAAATAGCATGTAGCCATAATGTAATCGATAAACACTCAATTTTTTTAAATCACAACATATGAAAAGTAGTCAATAATCAGTATATAGGCAACCTAATCGATTAATAGTTGTTGTTTTCAAATGTTGTCGTCAAATGACAGTGAATATAGTAAAGCCTGTAAATATAATCAACATATAATCTATAAAATTAAGTGACACTTAATAATTTGACTATCACGACATTTTGACTATAATCACTGGTCGTTTGTTCTTCTGCCGCTATAGCATTTACCCTAAAATTGCTTGGTCGACTGTCGATTGATTGTATTATGATTATAAATCACTGTGTTGACTATTTTTTTTTACTATGATGTATCGTATGTTCAATAAAAAAAAAAACTCTAGAGTACCATGGAAAATATTTTAGGTTGGTAACTCAGATTTTATATAATATATTAATTGCAGTCAACTTAAATTAATAAAAAGATTAAATCATAGCACTCTAGAGGTTTTTTTTATTGAACACACGATTTAGTATGTCGGACCCGTGTTTCTCATTAATCACTTGGTAAAACATTTTCAAAAATATATTGGTTTGTAAATTAAATTCACTTGGTTTGGTTCACTTATGTGTATTACTACTAGCTTCGGCTTAATGCCATTATCAAGAATGATATAATTCATTGCTAAAATTAGTTTTGATATGATACATTCTTGATAATGGTATTTAGCCGAAACTGGTAGAAAATACAATATATGTAAGTAAAACAAAACCAAGTTAATTTAATTTACAAAACGAATATACGATTTACTAATTAGATTTCTTTATCGACTGTATATTTACTATTGCAATATTGACTATAAGTATGATATCTCTAAGTATGATTTCGTCATTAAATCGCTCTATTGAGACTTCAGTTTAACATTTGTTACATTTTGATTTTAAATTAATTAGTTGGCTGACTTTAGGTTATCATAAGATTTTGTCATATTATATCTTTATCGACCGTATTTTGACTATTGTGACATTATAACTTTAAGTCATTTGGTTAACTGTCTTTTGACTATGATTTGATGTTGTCAATAAATCTTTCTATTGACTGCTTTTTTATTGTGACATTATAACTGTAAGTTCGTTGGTTGACTGTCATTTGACTGGGCTAGGATTTTGTCATTTTATATCTTTATCAACTGTATTTCGACTACTGTGATATGATGACAGTAAGTCACTGGGTTGACTGTATTTCAACCTAATGGGATTTTGTCATTAATTCACTGTATTTTCATATAAACATTTAAGAACAGAAAAAATAGGATGCTTCTATATATAACAAAAATAATTTTCAAAAATAACAATATTTAGAATAAGAAAAAATAACATACTATATTTGTTAATTAACTTAAATTAAACGAGATCTTAATGTACTCAAAAATTCTGCCTTATTGTTAGAAAAGGTATCAACTCCATACTGAACTTCGTGATATCTACTGAAACAATCATTTGTAGCTGAACCGATAACCCCAAAAAACGGTTATTTTTTCCGGAACAAAATCCAGAACCGACCTGATATATATTATATTATTTCATCAAAAAAAAAAAAAAAAACGAAATGCAAAAAATAATGGTTCGAAGCGGTGAAAATGAATGTTGAGTTGTGCGAGGAATTTTGTAATTAAATGTTAAGCAATTCCGGCTTTCAATACTCGGTACAGTTAGGTAGATACAATTTACAAACTCATGAATGCCAGTGAGGTTTTGAATTATTTTATATAATTCATAAGTTACAATAAATCGATTGTATTTTGACTACTGTGACATTATAACTGTAAGTCGCGTGGTTGACTGTCTTTCGACTGGGCTAGGATTTTGTCATTTTATGTCTTTATCAACTGTATTTCGACTACTGTGATATGATTACTGTAAGTCACTGAGTTGACTGTATTTTAACCTAATCGGATTCTGTCATTAATTTACTGTATTTTCATATAAACATTTAAAAACAGAAAAAATAGGGTGCTTCTATATATTACAAATATAATTTTCAAAAATAACAATATTAGGGTTCATAAGTTACAATAAATCTATCTCTATTGTAAACTGATATTAAATTAAATTTCAACAAAAGTAATTCATGAAAAACAGAATAATCTGGATAGACACGATGTTTGAAAAAATAAAGATATCTTGTAAACCTCCTTTGTACACGTTCAAGTGATCCCATATATTGTTTTTATCTAGGGGACCAAACATGCACAGTAATTTAATTTACTTAACATAAGGGAATCAAACAGTCTCAAAGGTTTAGTGTCTTTTGATTATGATAACATTTTGTAATTAAATCCCTTTGTCGGCTGTATTTTCCCCATTGTGACTTTATTACTTTAAGTTACTATATTGACTGACATTAGTCTATCGTGTAAACTTGACTTAAGACGACGATAGTCGGCATTTAGTCCATTGTGTCAACTTGAAATGAGCCGCCGTCAGCCGACATTAGTTCATCCTGTCAACTTAAAATGACATTTAGTCCAATGTATCAAACTTGACACAAAAAGGCGTGAGCCGACCTTGGGATTGTTAAAAATTGAAGACTACTATTAATTATGACACTTGCGACATACATTTTGATAGTTGGGACATATTTTAAACTCACGAATGTCTTCCACTCCCAGAGTAAGCATAAAATAAAATTTCAAGTTTAGAAGAGCACCGCGTAGAAAATTTGTCGAGGGTCGCGCAGCGACACTCGACAAATTTTCACGGAGCTTTTCTAAACTCGAAATTTTACTTCATGCGCCTCGCGTATAAACGACGGATTTTAAACTTGAATGCATATACTGCTAAGATGTGGCAGATATTTACTACGATATAGCGAATTAATGCAAAAAATATTTATTTTGTGAATATTTAGTAAATGCAATAATAAAAATAAAAGTAAAACAAATTTAGTTTGAGACACTTCTACATATTCCTAATATTAAAATCATCATCAGTGTATTTATTATGAAATAAAAACTTTTCAAAAACTAAAACAATAATTTGTAGCTGCACCGAAAACGCAAAATATAACGTTATTTTTTCCGGGACAAAAACCGGAACCGAACTGATATATATTTTATTATTTCATCCAAAACAAAAATCGAAATGCAAAAAATAACGGTTCGAAGCCCTGATAAATGGTACGGTTTGATTACCCATTTATTTTACGTCTTACTTTAAATTACCAATGTGTTTAGTAATATTACAGAGGTATTTATACGTATATATAAGCATTTTCTGTATGAGGATTTAAATAAAAGAATCTTACCTGAATTGATATTTCTACTGGAAGTAGGAATCCTATCGCAATCGGCATCAGTAACATAAAGACTGGCCCTGTATTGCGCACTCCGCCTATGAAACCCTTCGTTAAAACCGGCTTCTGAAAGTTCGAGTTCATCAGGCGGTTTACTGCTCCTCCTATTACGCAGAACCACCGCCGGCTGCCTCCTGCAAGCCAGCACACTTGCAACCGAAATAATCCCAACTATGAGAACCATAGCCGCTGCAGCTAGGATTACCAGCAGAAGGGTCAAGTTTAGGGACGCCTCGCTCACACCCTCCGCCGTCCGCATCACATCCCCATCCCTGTCCCTGTTCCTATCCGTTTCCAGCACGCCGACAGACAACCCTAAGGAATAATAACGGTCATTAGTGGATCGCTGGATTGCCACTTCCCTTGAAAATATTTACTACGGTTTTAGGGATAATTGATTAGCAAATAATTATTGCTGATTGTGGTCCAAGTTTCCCCGAACAGAGGGGCGGATGCTTAATTGTTTTTGCGGGGTGAACTCACTGAGGCAATATCTCAATGTTGCGCTATCGCAATTATTTTCTTATTTCGAGCTTAATATATTCGATTAGGAAATTTGCGCCGTATCAATTACTTCAATATAATTAAACTCACCCCTTTTACTCGCCCACGTTTCCGACTCTGTTCAAGGAAACGACTAATTCGATTAATTAATTTGTATTTTAACTTAGTTTTATAGGTTTTCCTAAATTCCTTGTATAAATATAAATAATTAACTTCTTTAAATATGATATGTGGATTTTATTGAAAGCATTACGTATAGCTTTCTTACTAGTTGATCTTCCATATATTCTTATTTTTTTAATTAATAAAATCTTCGTAATTTCAATGTTAGAGAATTTGAATAGAAAGGGAGATGAAGAGAGTGTGGGCGAGTTTCCCTTGCAAGGTCTACATTTTCTTTTATAGGCGAGAGGGAAGCAATTTAAACCACGTGTAGGTCATTTGAAACGAAATTAAGATGCAGAACGTGAACCTAGTTATTGTTAGTGTCTCCTTTAATTAAATTAGCTGAATCCCTGGGGAACGTACCATTCTCCTGCTGAAAATCCACGGGGACATCAACTCTAATGTTGGACATCAGCACGGGGGGGCTCGAACGACCCCTTGCGTTCTCTGCGTACACGGCGAACTGGTACTCTCTTCCCGGGTGTAAACTATGTAACCTAGAATAAACAATAATAATAAATAAATAGTGCTCCAATGGTGTCAGCAGTTACAATAAGAAAAAAAATCCAACATCATTACAAGTCACATTGAACAGTATATTTAGACAAATTTCATTTTTATTTATTGTTTATAAAGCTTTAATAATTTCTAAAGCGACATCTATGACACAAATGTAGGTCCATCAATTCAATGGTTTTATTACACAAAGTGTAAATACAAGAAACAGTAAAAAAAAACAGTAAAAATCTGAAAAATGTTTGTTTGTATTCAAACGCAAACATAATTTCGTTATTATTAAATATTTCAAAGAGTATAAGAGGTTTCCTGTTTATGATATATAAATAAAAAACAAAATACAAATATACAATTGACACCTTTCAAAGAACTGCAGAATTTTACCAAAAATTTACTTTTGCTCGGCCGTTAATGGGTTAAGCCAATGTTGAAATTATGTAATAAAATCAACGATTTTATGCGTATTCTGTCTTGGAAAAAATCATAAATAATTAGCAAATTATCAAATCGTCTTAAAATTCATAGAATCTACACAAAAATTAACAAACTTTCATTGGTTATAATTGACATTTAAATATCTTCACTGGATATTCCAAATGATTAAATCAAAGTTAATTTTTTTAAAGTAAATACTCAAAAGGGTTCAGTTGTTTAAAAAATTATTTAAAAAATAAACAAACGTTTATCCATAATAAACATGAGATTGAACTTTCACCCGCTTTAAAGAAAACGCAGATCGTTGAAAAATAAACATTGTGTCCAAATTGAAAAACTAAATTATATACGCTCCAAGTTGAATAAAATTTTATTAATGCAAATGACAATGAAAAAGTACAGTTTATCTGTTTCTGATCTGATTACTAAGCAAATATACAATGATTAGTGCTTTTCGAGGAATAAATAACTTTTGTGGTAAAGTTAAAAAATACAAAATCATTTGATTGTTGACGCAAAAACAGATGCTTGCAGCTAAAAAAAATTATGTAAATTTAATTAAATAAATAAATAACATATTATAAGCTACAGTTACAGCTACAGATTTTGATAGAATGATCAGGGATTTTCAAGGAATAAATAAACTGTGTAATTAAGTTGAAACAAAAAACAAAATCGAACAAAACGTTGAACAAAATGTTATGAATTTAACTGAATAAATAAAAAATATGAATAGGTACAGTTTTTTTTTCTAATCTTAGACTATACAGTAAATGTCGGTTTATTATAACATTTTAAGGGATTATCAAAGATTGAATAAATAAACTTTGTGCTGAATGTTTAAAAAACAAATTAAATCTCTAAAAGTGCGATTCTTTTCGCAATCTACAACATGTTAGTCTTACAAAGATCATATCAAACACTCATTGAAACAACTACTTCCCGAGCTAATATCCCGACAACCATTGAATTATCCAACAAGTGTTTGCTGTTACATACAGTAACCTACTGTAAATGTAACAATTTTGGTCAAATTAGTCAGGCCATATATAGACGCGTTTCAAAATGTAACTCTCATCAGTATAGCTAATGTATGTAGTATGTAACAGCAAACACTTGTATAATTCAATTTCCGTCGGGGTATTAGCTAGGAAAGTAGTTGTTTCAACGAGTTTTACTATAGTCTTTGGAAGACTAACTTGTTTTGGATTGCGAAAAGAATCGCACTTTTAATATTTGAAGTATTCTGCAACTAAAAGTTGGCAATTTCATTTAAACAAATTCGATGTTTGACAAAATTACAGACCCTCATAATTGAAAAGAATAATTAAAGATAGTTTCTCTAATATCTGATCTGATATAATGAAGGAAATGTCGGTTTTTGACAAAACCAATAAGGTGCGGAGAAATGAATACACTTGAAAATATTTTGTTATAGAAGTTTGTAAAAAAATCCACAGGTACAGATTGTTCAATCAAGATTTACTTAGATGAGTTGTGATATTTTAATGTCCTTTAAAGCTGCCAGCAGTTTCATAAATTACGGTAAACTTATGTTTAAATTCGTTTATTTTTTTTTCATTCATTTTTTTTGTTTTTGATAAATGTTCGATTTAATTTCATGCTGCATTCAAACAAGATTTCTTAATTCTCTATAACTTTTATCGAGATTTATGTTTTGTAAAGATTTTTAAAAGCAGGCTGGAAAATTGTTAACACTTAAAGTCGCCTAAAACAGAAAAAATAATGCTCAACCAATGCGTTTGTTCTAAATTTAAACAAAACAAAAAAACATCAGATCTATTTATATTATGCCTTTATTTTACAGTAAAGGAAACTAAAAAATCAGTTTTTGATGTGTCGTCTAACGAGGGTTTACACTCCCAGATTAAGCATTAAGCAAAATTTCGAGTTTAGAAAAGCCTGAAAATTTGGCTTGGTAGCGTAGCGAAGCGGAGCGACTAATAGCATATTTCATTAGGAGTCCAGAAAAAGGGATTTTTCCGTGCGCGCGTGGAAGTCATGAAAAATCCATTTCTGGACGTGTAATGAACGCTATTTTTTATTATACTTATCTGAAAACAACAATAGAAAACCAGATATTTTCATTTTTTTTTACTTTTAAAACTATAATTTTTATAATAGTAAAAATAGAATTGAAATAAATATTAACAAAAATCAAATTTAATTGGAACTGTTATTATTAATAGTAAGGTTTATCGTACAATTAGTATTATTGCTAAAGTTTATTCCCTTTAGCATTTCACGATCCTAACTTATTTTTTCAGATGTATTTTCCGCATGAAAAGGGTTACACAATTTCCTTGACACTTCTATTTTTCTATGTATAGATTCTTCTATGTATCCTTCTGCTACATTAGAAGATCGCCATCCTCCGTGCCTTTTCAGAGTGAGCAAATCACCACCGCTTTCGACCAACATGGTTGCCGAAGAACGTCTTAGCCCGTGTCCAGTATATTTTTCCGGATCTTTTAGTTTTAGGTATTTTGCAATAAGTTTCGAAATACCACTGATAGTATGGCATCCAACATGTTGAGCGTAACATTTGCGGTTTCGGTATGCAACAAATAATCATCTCCTTTCCATTTGTTTAGGCCGTAAATCTGCATATTTGCGGTAAAGTGTGCAGGGCTTGAATATACATCCTTCATTTGTAATCGTAAAACTTCTTGATTTATGATTTTTTCCATCTCTCAAAAACACGATAAGAAAACGGCCATTATCTTCTACATCATCTAAACTTAAACGTATTAAATCATCTCAATGGCACGCACCGAAGATTCCAAACACTAATATGACTTTTGCTAATAGATATTGCTCATCTGAAGCTTCGAATACAAATTTGGTAACTTGTTTTGCTATAAGAACTCCAGACTTTTTTGGTACATAGCCTACAGCTTGACGCTTCAAAAAAGCAACCGTTTTTCGAAAATTGTTCGGGTCGATATTTTCTTTTACAGCCAAACAACTTCTTATCATCGAAAATCGACTCCACAAAGTTGACGATTTTAAAGATTTGGACTTTTCAGAAAAATATAATAATAGTTCATCGTCACTCACACTGTTAATATTCTTCTGAGTCCGCCATTTATTAAAAATTTTATATTCTTGTTCGTACCTGGATCTTGATTTGGCCGGTAGTAAATCTGCACTTGTGCCGCTTGCTCCAATATCTCATCAGGAATATCAGCTACATCAGGATTATCGTACATTTTAAACAATCTAATGGATTATTTCAATGACGGAAAAAGAAAAGTCAAAAGTCAAACGTCAACCGTTGCTATGGATACATTTCGTAGGCGCACGAAAAGAGCGCACAAACAAATACTTTCCGTGCGGTGGCTTCAAAAATCGACGTTTTCATTATTCTAGAGGCATATGGAAGCGAAGTGTTTTCAGATAAGTATAATAAAAAACAAATTAGGCTATTTTAAACTCGAAATTTTACTTCAGATAAGTATAATAAAAAAGAAAATAGGCTATTTTAAACTCGAAATTTTACACGGACTGTAAGTGAAATCTTTAACTAATTGGTGAGAGTGAAATAAATTTAGCACGTCAAATATTAAATATTTAAACGACGAGGAAAGTGCATTCTACGAACACCATTTATTTTTTAATAAGTTCAATTTACTATTAACAAGTGGTTCCACTCCTTGATTAAACATGAAGTTAAATTTAAAGTTTAGAAAAGCCTGAATAAAATTTTCAGGCTTATCTAAATTTGAAATTTGACCTGATGCGCCAGGCGAATAAAACACTAAAATAATGTAAAATTCAATTTTTTACAGCAGTATAATTTTAATCCTGCTTAAGAATACAGCAGTATATTTTTTTTAGTGTTTTGTGCGTCTGGCGCATGAAGTCAAATTTGAGTTGAGAAAAGCCACCCGTTGCAAACACTCATTCAAAACTTCAAATTAAACACTTAAAAAAGCAATGAATGGTTGAAATTTTACAGCGCATGCATTGGAAAATAAACACTTACAAGAAAAATTTCCTGTGGATAATAATATTAAATATAAATGAACCTGAAAATGGGCATCTCTCCTAGAACACGATATAGAGGTGTAGCGTGCTCGCCTTGATCGCTGAGAGTGGTAACTCCAGAAGGATCGAGTGGTAACGAGAGATCCTCCACTTCCAACACAAAACTTTGCTGCAAACCGCCGTCTCTGCCAGGCAGACAGGATACTTCCAATCCACCGTGGGTTGCGTTCCGTATTATGCAATTCCTCGGGGATTCCGGTTTAGCTGCGGATTCAATTTAATCATTAAAGTCATTAACGACTATAGGCAGATGGGGGTCTTAAGATTACAAATTACGAACATCCTTAATTCACTAACAGAACACTTTAAAGAAATAATCAGAAAAAAATACATTTTTTATAATATGGTCACCTGTATGACAGGTATACAGACTGTTTTTCATTTAGGTATGGATACCACAATATACTTTATACGCTGTAAATTATCAGATATTCGGCGTGTTTGCAAAAAATTCAAATTAAACCTTTAACCGAGTTTTCCACTCCAAAATTAAGCATGAAGTAAAATTTCGAGTTTCAACCAAATTTTAGGCTTTTCTAAACTCAAAATTTTACTTTATGCGCTACGCGTATAAAACAGAGCAGTATTGAGAAGATATATATTTTGAACTTCACAACAAATCAGTGTTTATACGCGTGTCGCATGAAGTAAAATTTCAAGTTTAGAAATGCCTGAAAATTTATTTTTTTCTCCGCTTCAAACAAACCAAATTTTCAAGCTATTCAAAACTTAAAATTTTACTTCTTGCTTAGTCTGAGATACTCGTTTATTGCTTGAATTTTATTTCTTTCAAAAATTATGACTAACTAACGATTTCAGCGTATGCATATTTATAATTATAAGATATATTCCTTCCAAAAAATTAAAAATTAACTTCTATGTTTTTTCTAAGTTATTATCGTGTTTTTTTTAAGTTTTTCTATCGTTTAACTAATTTTACACTAAATCTTCCTTCTAGACAAAAAAAAAGTTCAAATATAGCGTTTATAGCGAATATTTTGTTTTCTTTAATGTGCAATTCTCTAGATGTTTTGCTGTTTCAAGGTAAATAAAATAGATTAATGCCCGGTATTATAAACGAAAAATAAATCAATAGATAACTATTTGTGCAGTAAATTTATTTACCTAGTAAACTAATAGGCAAATAAAATTCCGTATTATAAAGCAAACCTACCACATAAATAGCAATTCTAGAAATAAATAAATTAATTAGTAGATTACAGACCGAAATTAAACATTTTCATTGTGGCCATAGCTGAAACCACCAATTTTGTAAATTGAGTTGTCAATATTTCAGATTAAATTGTCAATCAAATTGGAAATTTAGTATAATTCCTTAAAATTATGGAGAATAACCTAGGAATAGGACAGAATTACACAAAACAAGAAAAAGAAAGCTTGTTAGAAATTATAAGACTTAAACGAGTGTTTTCCACTCCCAGGCTAAGCATGAAGTAAAATTTCGAGTTTAGAAAAGCCTGAAAATTTGGTTTGGTCGCGTAGCGCGAAGCGCGGAGCGGCTAAACCAAATTTTCAGGCTTTTCTAAACTCGAAATTTTACTTCATGCGCCACGCGTACAAGACACTAATTTCAAATGAAGTTCAGTTGTTCACAATATTTCAGTGTTTTCAGTGTTTAATACGCGGGGCGCATGAAGTAAAATTTTGAGTTTAGAAAAGCTTGAAAATTTGGTTTGGTCGCACCGCGCTTCGCGCTACGCGGCCAAACCAAATATTCAGGCTTCTCTAAACTCAAAATTTTACTTCATGTTTAGTCTGGGAATGGAAAACACTCGTTGAAACTTTAAATGGAACTAATTTAGAAAAAGCTTATGCATAAGTATAAAAATCCCTGGTTTTGTCTGACTTAAAAAACTCTAGGTCTTCGACTCCTTAGAATGTCTTGTGGTTCGAATTAATCACTGTCGGGGAAGATAGTATGAGCGAACTTAAATCTGACATCCATGATATGGTAGACATGATTACCGTAATGAAACTAATAAATACGGGTCGCTGGGCGACCCTCGACAAATTTTTACGGGGCTTTTCTAAACTCAAAATTTTACTTTTTGCTTAGTCTGGGAGTGGAAAACACTCGTTTAAAGCTATAAATTACACTCTTTTAAAAATGAACAAATGTCAAAAAATTAACAGCTAAAATAATTAGGAAAAAGTAATGTGATTTTATAAAAATAATGACATTTTGCTTGTATAGTGTAAATCATTTCGAAAACAATACCTTTTATCAAGTGACTACGATATCTTTTGCCATTTTGACATCCGCAGTTGTTGTTTCAATTCCATGGCATATCATTATTTTTATAAAATCACATTATTTTTTCTTAATTATTTTAACTTAGAAAAACATAAAGTGATAAACGTTAACACGAATGAATTCAGAATTCTCTACAAAAAAGGTAAATACATTTTGTTTCTAAAATAAATAGGGGAGCCAAACTTTGAACATTTACATAGGATTTCCTATGTTGCGTCCTCCAAGTCAACACCCGGTATATAAATAGTTTTACAGACACTGTAATTAACGAATTAATATAACATTACAATACAAAAAAAAAATGTTAGCTTTAACATTTTTTAAGTACTAGGATTAATTTAACGCTAAAAAAACATCTTATTCTATTATAAAACAAACTTTTTAAAGTTTTTCTTTTATAAATTATGACCTGAAATACAGATTATCACAAATTAGCTACGAAGTGGTATGAATTTTGAAATTTTAAATAAAACATTCTACATAGTATCTTATAATAAAAAAAAAAAATGATTGATAAGGCTGATAAATGTTGAAAGTTCATATTCACTTTTATATAAATAAAACAATTTAACCACTTTCAAATATATATTGTATTAACGCTACAATTGTTTCGCCACACTGTGGCTTCTTCAGGCGAAGAAATGATAAATACAATTTGTCGGGTCGGGTATATATACAATGTTTATGGGGGGGGGGTGGGTTTTTCAAAAAAAATGTAAATTTAAGAGGGGCGAATTAGTTAAATCTGTTTGATCGTTGAGAAGATGTCCTGAAAATTTTCTTTTATTGATTTCTAAACACTCCATGATGTTGAGTTTCCGACCTTTCCTTTCTAGATGTAGGACTTGGAAATTTTCATCGAAGTGGTGGTTTTCTTCGATGAGGTGGTTGGAGTATGTGGAGTTTGTTTTCTTTTGTTTGAAGCTGGTTAAATGTTCTCTTATCCTCTCTTGAAACGATCTTCCGGTTTGTCCTACATATTTCTTGGGGCAGTCTTTGCAAGTTAGTAAATAGACGCCACTTTGTTGAGTTTTATTATTTTTGTCTTTATTGTTTTTAAAACAATAAAGACAAAAATAATAAAACTCAACAAAGTAGCGTCTATTTACTAACTTGCAAAGACTGCCCCAAGAAATATGTAGGACAAACCGGAAGATCGTTTCAAGAGAGGATAAAAGAACATTTAACCAGCTCCAAACAAAAGAAAACAAACTCCACATACTCCAACCACCTCATCGAAGAAAACCACCACTTCGATGAAAATTTCCAAGTCCTACATCTAGAAAGAAAAGGTCGGAAACTCAACATCATGGAGTGTTTAGAAATCAATAAAAGAAAATTTTCAGGACATCTTCTCAACGATCAAACAGATTTAACTAATTCGCCCCTTTTAAATTTACATTTTTTTGAAAAACCCACCCCCCCATATACATTGTATATATACCCGACCCGACAAATTGTATTTATAATTTCTTCGCCTGAAGAAGCCACAGTGTGGCGAAACAATTGTAGCGTTAATACAATATATATTTGAAAGTGTTTAAATTGTTTTATTTATATAAAAGATCTTATAATAAAATTAAGAATGTTATTTTATACACAATTTAATTGATTTCTTTTAAATATTACAGTTGTCATATAATATTACAAAAGTTAATTTTGTATCAAGGTGACTCCAAACACTCTAATATATTTTGCTTCCTATCATAGACGTATTGAAAATAAAATCAGTTAGATATGCGCAACGAAAACAGAACTTGAATACAAACATAATAAAATATACAGTGTGTTTTACTTAAATTTTAAAAATATATGTCATTTCTGGTAAAACTATAAGTGCAACTAAAGTATCTTGGTCACCACAATACTTGAATTTGTTTTTAGTGCAACCTACCAAATAAATTCATATCAATAATAAAAAGAAATATAGGGGTGAATTAGTGGTACTAGGTATAATTTTATAGAATGGGACACTGTATAAATGTGTTTATTAAATTAAATTATCTGGTTGTCATGTATGCTATACATAATTTTAATGCAATTTCTCTTACATTAACAAAGTAGAAAAATAAAATAATAGATGCACGTCAAAAGTTTAATGTCTGTTAATGTCATTAAATAACTCAAAAATACACTACCAAAATGCGATATTCCGATAAATCCAGAAAGTTTATGCTGAATGTAGTAAGTTATTTTCAATATAACTAAGCATCACATAGCACATTATACAACCTACAAGATAAAAACAGATCGTCGAATTTCGAATTTTGAAGGAATATATCTATCTGCAAACGTTTCCCTGAGCAAAACTTAAATTACGAAGAATACTCTACATTTTTTAAGGGAAGTGTTTTACAAAATGTTTGTCCGAAAGAAACAGTATGTTACTTTAGAAACTATTCACTGGCAATTTATGGAAGAATCATCAGAAATTTAGATCTCGAAAAGTTCTTTATATTTGGGAATTAAGAAAATGGGTTTTAGCTTCAAAAAGCAGGACGGAAGAAAACATTTATTGGAAATGCCTGAAATCAGGTTGAAGAGAATTTTATTTCTAAATAAACTTCAAGTTACTAAAAAAGAGAACATTTATATAATATTTTATAAAACTTTTAGTTGTATTATAATAACATAACAGCATAACATCCATATAAATTATTATATTATAAATTAAATTAATTAATATGTGTGATCCTACGCCGCCACTGGTTGTGTTGAATATCAAGTTACTCCACTATTGATCTAAGAAGAATGGTTTAGATGTTGACCATTTGACATGACAAGTTCCTAACCTAATTTTAGGTGTGTGTTCAAGAAGCCGCATATGTTAAGTCACTAAAACAACGTACTTCTAAATAGGTATTAAAAATACTATATAATAATAATAATAATAATAATAAATTATCTTTATTCAATTCAAAGAAAATACAAAGTAAACAAAAAACAAAATACAGGCGAAGTTCAGCGATAGCTTAAAAAAAAAAACAATCACTGCTCTTCCACTTAACCTGTGAGGAAAAAATATATATATATATATCGTTTAAGAGTGCTAAAAGAATTACAGATTTTTTTTTATTTCAATGTTGGTTCTAGAAATTAACTGTTTTATAACAAAAAGAAATAAAGAGAGAGAGAAAGAAAAAAAAAATATTTATAATGACAATAATTAAACTAAGATTCTATGGGGAAAACTTATTACATAATATATATTTTTTCATTGCTTGTTTGAAACTATTGTTTGTGAGATTTTTGAGTAGATTGGGTATGGAATTATAAATTTTGTAAATACTAAATAAAAATGATCTAAGAAAAAATGATGTTTTATGTTTAGGTGGAGAAATCCTGCCTCTAAATCTCACATTAATGGTATGAACGTCAGACCGAAATACAATTCTGTCATAAAGATAGGGAGGATGGCGCGTCTGAATAATTTTATTATAAAGGGTACAACAGTGTAGGTTTCGTCGTTCGGTCATGTCTAGCCAATTCAAATCACGTAATTTACCTGATAGGTGACCATATTTTCGAATATCAAATATGAGCCTTAAACACGCGTTTTGAACCTTTTGTATGCGTGGCGTGGAGAGCTATCAAGCGCGTCCCCAGGTGGCGGATAGGGGATCGGCCATATCGACCCAGTTGAAATGGCTAGTGGTAGCTACAGGGATCTTTCTAGGCCTAACATCCTGCGTGGTGGTACCGAAGGCTATCGCCGCGGACCAACTCCCCTCATTCCGGCTGTCGTATCGTGGCTAAGGGATTGCACTGAGGTTAACGATGCCGAGGTCCACATACTGCCTGGCAGTGTGCCCTCGTAATACCATTCAATCTCTGCTGACGTGGTCATGTCTCGCGGGCAGAGATTGAGGGGGTCGTGGCTTAACCGCCTGGACCAAGAGGAGGACACCTCAATAAAATCCTAAATCTTAAGGTAGGGGACTGGGCCGATAAGATGCGTGGCTAGATAGAAGACTAGTCTTTACCGGTCCCAACCTCCAGGGAGATGGCACCCCCTGGTTGCAACTAGCCTTCTCGTAGCATGCGGGGCTCGGTTACGGGTGACCTGTTACTTCCCTAGCTTCTCGTGGGACCAAATATGAGAACAAATAAGGAAAACAAAAGAGAAGGGGATACTACGCCCCCCCCCCCACGGATGTCACCGACATCCCTGAAAATCTGGAGCAGGCTGAGAGGCCTGGCCAGAACACAGAGGATCAATCCTCAACTAAGGGATTTCAATATCCCAAGTTAGGTGGTGCGGCAAAGAAGAGGTATAGATTCCTCATGCGACAAGGGGTTACCATGGAGGAGGCCCGAGCACAAGCCGTAATTCCCCTTAATCCTCCCAACTCCAAGGAAGCGGGCCACAACAAAAGGCCCAGGTCCGATGGCAGTACCCCGGAGAAAAAAGCTCCAACTAAGAGGGTGAAGGCGGGGGAAAGACCTTCCCGCAATCAGACCGCAAAGGCTGAGGCTGGAGGCTCCAGACCTCGCACCTCTCCCTCTGCTGCTTCCTCCTCGGGAGCAGCAAAAAAACGGGCAGAGGCTACCAAATCAAGGCCTCCCCGTAAATCAACTGAAGGCGAAGGTCCGAAGCCTTCCTTCAGTCAGGCGCAGCAGGGAGCATACGGGTAGGTATAATGCCTAGTAAGTTCCCTGAGGCGTTAGCTGATGCGAATCAACTAACAATGCTTCAGGAAGCAATCCTGGATAAAATTGTGGAGCTAAAGGAAGGGGACATTCGCCCAAAATTCCTAAGCTCCAACAATAGACCAGGATGGCTTATGTTGGTATGCGCGGATAAGGCCACTGCAGACTGGCTAAAGTCCGTCGTGCCAGCACTAAAACCGTGGGATGGCGCCTTGCTGAAGTATGTGGAAGAAAAAGATTTTCCACATACGGATATAGTAATTGGCTACTTCCCATCGAGCGCAGGATACTCCAATGAGAGGATACTGCAGCTTTTAGAGGCCCAAAACAGCCTCAAAGCCTCACAAAGCTGGAGGGTGCTAAGGAGAACCTCCAATGGCCCCACAGTAGAGCTCGCCCTATCAGTGGACAGCATATCGTCGGCAAGCCTCAAAGAGGCTGCATATAGGGTGAGCTACAAATTCGGCCACATTCAATTAAGGCCGAAAAGGACCACGGGGGCAGATAAGACAGCCCCACAAAACGAGCCCGAAAAAGCGGATGCGCCAGAAATCATGGAGCTGGAGAACGCTCCAGAAACCATGGAGCTAGAGGAAAGGACGGACGAGATGCCCTACTCACCAGCTTCCGCACCCAATGCCGAGAAGGAGGTTGGACCGGCAGAAAACAACAAGCCGGACAGCCCATCCGTAGCAGGTGAGGGGATCGGAGAAACTGGCCCCAGGGGAAAAGGAACACTGAGTCCTGCCCCCGGAAAGCCAAAATGACCCGATCACCTCAAAAACTAACTTGCGTCCAAATAAACCTCCATCATGCTAAAGCGGCCTCGAGCGTACTTTCAAGGAGGTTTATTAAGGAGCAGTTAGATAAGAGCCCTGGACCAGAAGAGGCCAAATTATGGGACTCCAATCCAAAAACTGTAAGTTGATCTATAGTACCTTACACAATAACGTTAGGGCCGCTTTGTTATTCAAAGCCGGCACTAACTACATTCCTGTTCCAGAATTCATCACGAGAGATCTGGTCACAGCACAAATTAGAGTCACTAAGGGGACGAGCAAGAGGACAATCATTATAGTCTCGGCCTACTTCCCGGGTGACTCCACATCCCCTCCACCAGAAGAGGTCAAACGCCTCATCACCTGGTGCAGGAAGGAAAACAAACACCTGGTCCTGGGCTGCGACGCCAACGCGCACCACACTGTATGGGGCAGTACGGACACCAACAGAAGAGGTGAGTTCCTGCTAGACTATGTTTTAGGTGAAAACTTAGATATAGTCAATAAGGGCAATAAACCTACTTTTATCACATCAGTTAGAAAGGAGGTATTAGACATCTCCCTAGCTGATAATTACATAAGCCAGTACATACAAAACTGGCACGTCTCAGATTACGTCTCACTATCAGACCATCAGCATATACGGTTTGACATCGATAGTGGTAATAACCACATAAATGGATTCAGAAATCCCAAAAATACCGACTGGGAGGCCTACCAAGAGCGCCTTACGTCGGAACTTGCGGGACCACTGAGTCCTATTGAAACAGTCGAGCAGCTAGAAGCAGCATCGACACAATTACAAGATGTAATCAACATCGCTTACGAAAGTAGTTGTCCACTAAAGCAAAGGGCTGTTGTTAGAGAAGTGCCCTGGTGGAACAGCGAATTCGCGAGCCTAAAGGCCAAAACTAGGCGTACTTTTAATAGGGCTAAAGCCTCTGGACAGTGGGAGGAGTACAGAAAGGCCCTTACGGAGTACAACAAAGAACTGAGAAAATCCAAAAGGAAAACTTGGAGGACTTTCTGCGAGGGGATAGATGATCTACCTCCCGCACAACGCCTCCAAAAAGTCCTTGCAAAGGATCACACGAACGGTATTGGACTACTAAAAAAGTCCAACGGTGAATACACTGGAACCCTAGAAGAAAGTCTAAGAGTACTCCTAGAAGCTCACTTTCCTGGGTCCCAGGCAATTAACAGTGAAGACTTACCTGCCATCGGCTTTGAGGTAGAAGAACGCCCTACCAGAGAAAGCAAAAAACTGGCAACAAAGATCTTCACTCCAAGCATAATAACATGGGCGATCAACGGCTTCAAGCCGTTCAAATCCGCGGGGGCAGATGGCATCTTTCCAGCCCTTTTGCAAAGGGCAGGGGAGGAGTTATTACCACGTCTCACGCAAATTTTCAGAGCTAGCTACTCTCTTGGGTATATCCCCAAGCAGTGGAGGGAGGTGGCGGTGGTGTTTATACCAAAGGCTGGCAAACGCCAAATTGACGAGCCTAAGTCATATCGCCCCATAAGCCTCACCTCCTTTCTCCTAAAATCAATGGAGAAAATCATTGATAGAAATATCAGAGGGAAAGCTCTTCAGTCGTTTCCCCTTCACAAACACCAATTTGCCTATCAAGCAGGCAAATCAACAACAAATGCCCTTCACACACTAACAAGTGTAATAGAGAAGAGCATCGCAAGCAAAGAAGTGGCTCTATGCGCATTCTTGGACATCGAAGGTGCATTTGACAACACCTCCTATGAATCCATAGACACGGCCACAAAATCAAGAGGAATTGATGCCTCCACATCCAAATGGATCCATGCTATGCTCAAAGGTCGTAGGATCACACTGTCCATTGGCGATGAGTCGGCAACTGTGTTCGCAGTAAAGGGGTGCCCACAAGGCGGGGTTCTATCGCCCCTGCTGTGGTCACTAGTTGTCGATGAGCTAATATCGGTGTTATCCAACGACGGTTTTGACGTACAAGGCTATGCTGACGACATCGTCATCATAGTTAGGGGAAAGCATGACGATACGGTGTCCAACCGCATGCAGTCAGCCCTTCGGAAAGTAAGTACATGGTGCGTGCAGAAGGGGCTCACTATCAATCCCAACAAGACTGTAATTGTCCCATTTACAGGTCGTAGAAAATTAAATCTTAAGGCACTAACCATGAATGGGACACTCATTGGGCTTTCCAACACAGTTAAATATCTCGGCCTCACCTTTGACCAGAGGCTAAACTGAAAAACCCATGTAGATAACATCATTGCCAAAGCAGTAAGGGCAATATGGGCTTGCCGCAGGCTATTTGGCAAACGATGGGGTTTACACTCCAAGATGATATACTGGCTTTTCATTACGGAGATAAGACCAATAATCACCTATGGTTCCGTTGTCTGGTGGACGAAGACAACGGAGATCACAACCCAAGCAAGGCTCAGCAAGGTTCAACGGCTGGCATGTTTGGGCATCACAGGGGCTATGAACACCTGCCCCACTGGAGCAATGGAGGCTATGCTAAATCTCACACCTCTGCATCTGCACGTGAAAAGGGAAGCAGCACTAGACGCATTAAGAATAATCCAGACAGACACACCAAAATATGGATACCTTAACGGGCACCTAAAAATCCTCAACACTGTGTGTGAAAGAGCGATATACATGCCCAAAGACTACATGTCAACTGACTACGACTTCGACACAACGATTGAAGTGGCCATCCATGGCCGCCATGATGTTGGAGCGAGGGTCAAGCAGTTACAAGGCTCCTCGATAGTTTGGTTCACTGACGGATCCAAAACTGAAAACGGAGTCGGAATCGGTATCACTGGCCCTCGATGCGAGTTATCAAGGGCCTTGGGACGATCCCCATCGATATTTCAGGCAGAAATCGAGGCCCTGAACACATGCGCCCACATATGTTTAGACAGGGGATACAACAAACAGAGGGTTTGCATCTGCTCAGACAGTCAAGCTGCATTAAAGGCAATAAAATCACCTACATGCAAGTCTAAATCTGTCTGGGAGTGCAAGCTATCCCTAAAGCAGCTGGCTAGGAACAACAGAGTCAAACTGGTCTGGGTTCCGGGACACGCAGGGATCAAAGGCAATGAAATTGCCGACAACCTTGCCAAGGAAAGGTCCAAGACTCCATTTGTCGGACCAGAACCTTACAGTGGAATAACTAAAGTCCGCATCAAGGGGATGATCCGGGAATGGGAAAATGCTGCCAAAAGTGCTCTCCTGCGAAACACACCTGGTCTGCGGCAGGCGAAAAGGTTCATCGCCTTCTCTGCTCTAAGAGCCGGACAGTTTCTCAGGTTAAGCAAGGGCAACCTAAGGCTCATAACCGGCCTTCTAACTGGACACTGTCCTCTGAAGTACCACCTCACCAAGATGGGTCAGACAACTGATGCCAACTGTAGGTTCTGCAACGAGGCACAAGAAACAGCAGAGCACCTACTTTGTGAATGCCCTGCCTTGTCCCTTCAAAGAGGGAACTACCTGTCATCGGCCACTTTACACACCAAGGAACTGGTACACATTAACCCTCAAGTTATAGTAGACTTCATAAGAAGTCTAGACATTGAGGGACTCAAGTAGGTCAGGGATAGTTACAAAAGATCTTTTAGGTCGAGGTAACTTCGAAAGGCCCAGAGGCCACACGACCCACCGACCCCATACCATACCATGCGCATTTTAGTATTACAGTCTAAGCAAGCATTGTAAACAACGTCCGCAAAATCAAAGTGACTTGCAAAGAGAGGACATTCCTATTAGAATAAATCATCTTCAGATTAAGGTATGCTCGGGAAATGCACTTATTAATGTTAAGCTTAAAACGCAGATTCTTGTCGAAAGTAAGGCCAAGATTCCTTACGGAATTGACAAATTCTAAAGTGTCGTTACCAACCATAATTTTTAAAAGAGGTTTTGCAAGAGGCGTTAAGCTATTGGGACCAAATAGCATAGCTGTCGATTTTGAGGCATTAATTATCAAAGAATGTTTAGTTGACGATTCGACCAGTTTTTCTATATCGGAAGTGATACACTCACAAGCGGACTCTGTATTTTCAAGTTTAAAAGAGTATAACAACTGTGTATCATCCGCATACATATTTGCCGAACAGTACTTTAGAACATCGGTTAGGAAAGATGTGTAGATGCAAAAAAGTATAGGGCCTAAAATAGAACCTTGGGGTACATCCGTGGTGACGCTTAACGACCCTGATATAACCTTATAAATTTTTACGACTTGAGACCTTGCTTTTAAGGAGCTCGCTATTAAAGATATTGCTTCTATTTGAAACCCCACATAATGGAGTTTAGCAATTATAATATCGTGGTTTATAGTGTCGAACGCCTTACTATAATCAAGTAATATAACTGATGTTAATAAACCTCTGTCAGTAGCTGTGATAATATTGTCAGTTACATTGAGCAATGCAGTACAACAAGAATAATTGTGTCTAAAACCAGACTGTTCCTTAGGGAGAAGGTGATTAACCTCAAGAAATTCCATTATTTGTGTTTTGATAACACGTTCCAAAATTTTCGAGAGTGTTGGTAGTATACAAATTGGCCTAAGGTCTTTGAAATCATTTGGACTCTTTGTCTTAGGGATGGGTTTTATTATACCTATCTTCCATAAATCTGGGAAAGTTGATTGCTCAATACAGCAATTTATAATATGGGTAATATACGGAACAATGAATGGACAACAAAGTTTAATCATAGTAATAGATATGTCATCAGCGCCTACGGTATTCGATTTGATTTCTGATAAAATTCGAACAATGTCTTCATTATTAATTAATTTACAAGTTAATCTATCGGCTACTGTGGAGTAACTATTTTCATTATAAAATGAGACCAAATCATCGTTCGGATTACTTTTAATAGAATTTATTATGTAATTGTTATATCCGTTTATATCCTTTAGAGAGTTAGGAATGTTGTTCGTTTTGTTAATTAAGACATCACTGCTTTTTAGACATTTCCAGATATTTGATCTATCATTTTTCATTACATACTCAAAATAAGCTTTTTTCTCTTTAGATACAGCCGAACTTACAGCATTTCTCAAATGTTTGTAATATAAAAAATCAGTTGGATTTTTAGAGTGTTTGAACCTTTTATAATTATTATTACGCAAATTTATCATTTCCCTAATTGTCGAGGTTAACCAAGGAGCTCATTTTTTTAGTGATTCTAGATGTTGTTAATGGAGCATGTGTGTCAAATAAGTAAATTAAACAGCTGCTTAAATATTTTATTTTGTCTTCAAGATTATTTAAGTATAGTAAATTGTCAATATGCAAAAGTTTTAAATCATTTAGAAAATTATTTACATCAAAATTGACAAAATTTCGGTAAGTTTTAAAAATTTGGGTACGGCTAATAGAGAGAGAAAGTTTACAATACACTAAATCGTGATCAGTGATGTCGTGAATCTTAATAACATCTGACTCTATACATTTATTTTTGTTGGAAATGATAATCAAATCTATTAATGAGATGGAATGAGAAGTCACACGTGTGGGTTGCTCAATAACTTGGCTCAGACCATAACTGTTTAAAAAATCAACAAAAGTAGTCGTATTATTGGAATTAAGATTCAAAAAATTTATATTGAAGTCTCCCAAGCAAATGAAATTATCACATTGTGGAATAATATCAATGATGGTATCTTCAAATGTATCAATAAATGTACGAATACTAGTGTTAGGCGCCCTGTAAACAACACCTATACAAAATGTTTCACTATCAAATTTACATTTTATCCATAGTTGTTCTAAAACATTCGAAGAAAAATCTTAAAATTGTATTGGGTGAGTGTATTGGCTGTAAATACAGTCCAAACATATTCAAGCGGCAATGTTCCTACTAATAAGCAATTACAGGGTTTTCATTAGATTTGCTGGATGTATCAAATAAAGATTACATATGATATAAAATTGATGTTGAAAACAATACGAGAAATAAAGACACTCATCTGTACCACATAAACATTTCTATTTCATATTACCTTGTAATAATAATATAATTTAATTTTTTTAAACGAGCTTTACATTTTTAATTTAGCATTTACAGTGGAAACTGTCTATATATTTCTAAATTTTAATAATCCGCATTTATATAATATATTTGAGAGAATACTTATATTAGCGCGAGCACACCACGTGAATGCATTCGCCCCCAAATGATATATTCTCTGGTGAAAATGTGCCGTTCATATAAAATGCAAATTCAACGCAAAACGCTAGTGATAAGGCACTTTACACTATTAAATGATACCATTGCAGCTGTTTTCACTTTATATTGCCACTGGAGTTTAATTTAATCATTTAACCGGAAATTACATCTACCACCTCCCATTCTCCATCGCGCAACTTAATTAGACTAATACTCTTAATATTCAAAGTGTGATTCTAGAGTTTGTAATGATTCTAAAATAATTCAACAAATTATATTGTTGCACTTTTATTCTAAAAATATGTATTCTTATTATTATTATTCAGTTGATAACGTGTCAATATATTACACATTGCAAAAAACAAATTAAAGAAAAGGGGGCATAATCTATTTTTCAATCCGCAGTAAGAGTTTACAATTTGTGAAAAAAAAAGTGTTTCGACAAATTTTAGTGCTGTACTCTAATGAGTATAGTAGGATAACATGAGTTAAGTAAAGTAAAATACTGTTATTCAGACTGATACTTTTATTCAGATTGCAAGACTTTTAGTAAAAGTTGTATTTAATTACAATGTTAGAACGGAAATTTAAAATGTTGCTGAATTTACAATCGCTATTTGTAGTACAAATTCAAAACATGCTTACTCCAAACGTATTAGTTTAAAAAAAAACCCTTATCATGTTCAACAATTACATACATTTATTTACGTTTTAATTGCACAATTATAACGCGTATAAAAATCTTGTTTGTACGCGTTTGTGTAAAATTTGAATGCGAAAAGGAAACGCTGAAAATAACAAATGATTATTAATGCGGAAGTGCGATTATACGATTTTTAGCAATCCGGTCGCTTGTATAATATGGATTATACTTCAAGCGCGCGGCGGGTTACAAAAAAAGCTTAAAGGAAGCCCGAAAACCGAAAGGACTAATCGTAGAAGATTTATATTAATTTTATTCCCTTTTTCCCTTTTTTATCAGCGCACACACCCTTCTATTTCCGCCGCGATCGCAAAAGAACGCAATTGAATAAAATATGTTTAACTCAACATCAATTTATCTGTATTTGGGGAAATTGGCTAAAATGTTGGGTATTCACATAGGCAATGATTTATTTTAGCTAAAAAAAAAAATCTGTACCATTGAAACATGTTCATGTAATTATATATAATCACAACAATCCATAAACTATACACTCAAAAAAATATATGGTGCCAAGTAACGTGTTTGATTCAAGCATGTAACGTGTTTCTGTCAAACATTCTAACTTGTAAGAATGTTGATATAAACACGCAACATCTTTGAATCAAACATTCAAACAAGTTAGAATGTTTGACGGAAACACGTTACTTGGCAGGCTCGTGTATAAAAATTACTTGTTTGAAGTTATCATTTTTTTTCAGTGCATATACCATTCAGTGATGTTTGTATTTTTTAATCAAATTGATGAAACAAATTTAATTCAATTTTATTAAAGTCCTCTAATATGTGTTATCTCCCTGATTAGGCCCTGAGTTTCGATAAGCCTGAAAATTTGGTTTGGTTGCGAAGTGAAGCGAAGCAACCAAACCAAATTTTTAGGCTTTTCTAAACTCGAAATATTTACTTCATGCGCGAAGCATGCAAATCGCTTTTTTTTTTTCATTTAAACTTCAAGTACCTGTTATTTTGTCTATAGTCACCAGATTTTACCAAAGTTGTGAAATAAAAGTGAATGGTGTTAATAAGGGAGAGACCTAATTATTTTTTAAAACAGTATTGTAAAATTAAAGCGCAAATTTATAAAGGGAATTTTTCTATTAAGTATTCAAATGTTATGGCATTTGCTTTTCATAGTTCAATTCAAAACTTCTAACAAGTGTTTTCATTCCCAAGTTCAGCATGAAGTAAAATTTCGAGTTTAGAAAAGCCTGAAAATTTGGTTTGATCGCGTAGCGCATAACACGCGTATAAAACACTTATTTGACGTGAAGTTGTAATTATACTGCTTTAGAATACTGCTTTAGCGGTATATTTTGAACTTCACTTGAAATCAGTGTTTTATACGCGTGGCGCATGAAGCAAAATTTCGAGTTTAGAAAAGCGCAAAAATTTGGTTTGGTCGCGGTAAGGCTCTTCTAAACTCGAAATTTTACTTCGTGCTTAATCTGGGAGTGAAAACATTGGTTAGAAACTTCAAATGAAACGTTTTTCAAGAACAATGCCTTTGTACACTCAAAAGAAAAATTCGCTGCATGATTTACCCTCTTAGCTACGAAAATTGTAATTATAATCAAATATCTCTAAGGAAACTGTATTTTTTAAAATGTTACTAACATTCTATTTAATACAAAATAATATAATAAAATGTATGTGTGCGTAGAGAGTGTTAGAGAGTGGGCGGTGAGCCAAATCTGCATTTCCATCTCTTGGATTCGAGTAGTCGGAATTTCAGCTTTATGCATATTCAGATATGCTTATCGCGATAATTATCTGAGAAGTGGTGCTGCAGGTGTAAGACTAACACAGCTTCCATTCCATTCCAGTTTTAGCCGCCCCCATTCCCCGCACAACCCACTTCCAACGAACTAGACTAATTGCACGCTAGAGTTATTATGTACTCGAAATTAATATCATTATTATCGCGTCGAATTAGGTAGTTTCTGGATTAATGTGCTCATCTTTGGATGATTTGCTTAACTGGTTGGATGTTTGCTTACCTGCTGGGACTAGGTAGAATAAACAGGGGGTTTCTTGTCTTCCAACGCTGTTGGTCGCCCAACAGGATAAAGACTCAACATCCATGGTGCCTGAAAAAAAAAAATAGTAATATTAACAAAACTGTATTGTGTAGTAAACTGTTTTATAATATAGGTGTCATCAAGTTTCTAATATAAAAGCCATCATGATATAAATATACATGTTATAAATATAAGCTTAAAAACTCGGCTTATATTTAAAAATTCTGATGTGTGAATTTTAAAATATAAGCAATATTTGTTTTAGCGGATATTTTTGCATTTTACACAATATTATATCTATAAATGTCTATAAGAACGGATTCGCTAGCTGGAATATTGCAATGTCTAATTGTATGCATCTTACTCTTAAGAATTACAGTGTGCTGTGATACTTTTATTTCATATTGTTTATTTGCAGTATTTAACGTTTCTTCTTGTGCTTTACAATAAATTAGAGGTTAGAATAGTTTTTATTGTAAAGATAAATCGTAGTTGTATTAACTATTGCAAATAATATAAAATTAGCGTACCATAAATATTTTGGTTATAAAGTGGGAAAACAAGATAAAAGTTGAGCTCCTTACGTATGCTGCATATCCTGTTATGTAAATTTAATACAGTGGTACAAAAGTAAATATGCTTGTATACCGATGGTATGACACGAACCAAAAGATCATTTAAGTGACTGCTACTTTTTCCTATTAAATATTTTTGGGTCTTCTAAAAGGAATAAAGGCAAAATTAAATATCCCATCAGCTAAAAAACCAATATCTCACAGTAAAACCGTTCCATTACCCACTGCTCCGATTTATCAAGATTGCAAACTTTTTTTTACAAGAAGTAGATTCTCTCTAAAGAAGAATGACATAACACTTCTGAATCGGAATTTATGCCTGAAAACGTTTCACAGCCACATTTAAAAACTCAACCGGAATTAAACAATTTAGTATGAGATTTGAAATTGACTAAGAAACAGGCTCAACTCTTGGGTTCAAGACTCCAAGAACGGAATTTACTACATACATCGACAAAAATTTCATGTTTCAAAAAACGCCATGAACAGTTAAGTAAATTGAATGTAAACAAGATTTAATTTGCGTTTGTACAAATATTCCGGGTTTGATGAATCAACTAGATTTTAAACATTGCCCAAATGAATGGCGACTGTTTATCGATTCCTCAAAAACCAGTTTAAAGGCAGTGTTACTACACAACAGGAATTTAAAACCTTCAATACTAGTCGCTCATAAAAGAAACACACAAAGGAACACACAAGAGTATGTCTACTATTTCAAAAGCTGTTATGTATGATCAATATAAATAGCAAATCTATGGTGATCTTAAAGTAATTGCTCTAGCGTTAGGGTTACAAGAAGGCTTTACCAAATATTGTTGTTTTTTATGTTTGTGGAACATCATCAGCACTATAAAGGAAATACATGGCCTTTAAGGGGTCAATATAAACCAGGAACATACAATATAAAATATGATCCATTAGTATATCCAAATGCAGTTCTTCTACCTCCGCTGCATATTAAATTGGGGTTAATGAAGCAGTTTGTGAAAGCTTTGAATAAAGACAATGACTCATTTCACTACTTAAAACAAAGATTTTTAAGTTAAGCGAGGCCAAAATCAGAAGAGGCATTTTTATTGGCCCGCAAATAAAGAAATTATTAAACGACGAAACATTCACAAAAAAGGTAAATGGCACAGTACTTTAAGCATGGATTTCGTTTAAATCCATTGTCAAAGGATTTCTTGGCAATGAAAAGAGTAAAAACTATAACAACATAGTAGATGAATTGTTAAAAAATTGTAAAAAGTTAGGATATCGATGTCATTGAAAATGCATTTTCTACATTCTCATTTAAGCTTCTTTCACAAAAAATGTTGTCAAGTTAGTGATGAGCAAGGAGAAGGAGTTCACCAAGCCATGAGTAACATGGCATACCGATACCACTGCCGGTGGGACCCAGCAATAATGGGCGATTTTTGCGGTTTCTCTACTGGAAAAAAGAAAGTCCACACACAAGAAAAAAATAGCAATGTGTCTTATTTATTACATCAAAAACTTAGATAATATTATTTCTTAGATCTTAAATTATTTATATTTGTAATTAAAAGTTGTTGTTTTTTGTTAAATATTTCTAAAATACATCAGACTTGTCGTCTATTTGTATATTATCGTTTCATCTATTTTACATTGCCGTGCAACATATCAAAAAAACTGTGGATGATAGAAGAAATTTGCGACTATATTAGTTCATTTCTTGTTGGACTTGTTCATAAATAGCCATTTTTATACATGTTAAAAAAAAGTTAAAATTTGTCGGCTAGCGTAATTAGACTCCACACGTGGTATTAAAATGCATACATTTCTTATCTTTTCCGAGACGCAAAACATTTAACTTAGACCAAAACTTGAAAGAAAGTATAGCAAGAAAGCTTGGAAATTTTAATTGTTAATGTTACATACCCTATCATATAGCATTGTAACAAATCAAATAAGATTCTTAATATTGTATTGTCTAATTCAATATTCGACTGTGTATTTGCACTGGAAGTAGTTGTTTCAATAGATATTTATTGTCTTACTAGTCTTATTAATTTAGACGTATTGTTTGCAGTTTATACGAACATTATCGTAATTATATATATTATGTTCAGAGTGTTGAAAATTAAAAGAAGCGAAAGCTTATTCTCTTAAATTCAAATTGTTTTAAATTTGAAATATTCATGTCAGTAAAACATGTTTTTTTTTTAATTTTTTGAAGAATTAAGTTTAATGACAAGTTTTATAAAATACAGTTCAATACCTTAAAAATACTATTTATTATTAACAGTAAAAATTATCAATAACAGTGACGTTGTTATACTGATATAAGTAATTAAATACAAGAATAATTAAGATTGTTTAATGACTTACTTTAACTAGGGTTTTATGTCTTGATTAAGCATGAAGTTACATTTCAAGCTTCAACTCGAAATTGTACTTTATGCGCCAGGCATATAAAACTGATTTAAAGTTCAAAAACACATTAAGGATCTTAAAATAGTAGGATGTATGTGTTTTTTAAACTTCACAATATTTCAGTGATTTGTACGCCTGGCGCATGAGGTAAAATTTCGAGCTAATCAAAGCCTAAAATTTACTTTTACTCTATTCATTTTAAGATTAATGTAACTAGAAGCCTAGTTTATACGGCTAAAATGGCAGAATCTGGTGACATTTTAGGGCGCAGAATTTAAAATTTAGGGGAAACGGATATTGACCTAAAATCGGTTAGACCAAAATTCAGTTTTAAAACATAAGTATTTAAATAACAGTATTTATAGTTAATTGTTTCTATGGATATCATATGGCTCCATTTTACAATATTCTTCAGTATTAACAAAGAACTTTATTATCTTTAAAATTACACAACGTACAGGGTCTTTCTATTGCATTTCACTATTGATCAAATGAGATTTACTATATTCCAAATATCATTCACCTTGTTAAATATATGCCAAAAGATTTCCCGATTTACGAAATAAGTATCACAATATGCGAAATACTTTTTATCTTAATATTTTTGCTGAAAATATTTGCAGTAACAATAACTTTTTTCTGGAAATATTTTATTTGTATTTATACATACAGGGAGTTTTTTTTAAGTAAATGTATTTCAAAATTATCCTATTTTCTGAAAATCTTTAGATATTTCTTGTTTTTTCTTAAAGTTCTATTTGAATCTTTAAACAAGTGTTTTTCATTCCCAGACAGAGCATAAAGCAAAATTTCGAGTTTAGAAAAGACCCGTGAAAATTTGTCGAAGGTCGCGCAGCGACCCGAGGCAAGTTTTCTGGGCTTTTATAATCCCTAAACTTTACTTCATGCGCCACGCGTATAAAACACTAAAATATTGGGAAATTTATGTATATTCGAACTTCACTTGAAATCTGTGTTTTATAGGCGTGGCGCATGAAGTAAAATTTCGAGTTTGGAAAAGCCCCGAAAATTTGTGTCGGGTCGCTGCGCGACCCTTGATAAATTCTCACGGGGCTTTTCTAAAATCGAAATGTTACTTCATGCTTAGTCTGGGAGTGAAAAACACTTGTTTAAAGCTTCAAATTAAACTCTTTTAAAAAACAACGAATTTACAGTTTATGCATATGTTTACCTAAAAGAAAAATTCACTGTATGTAGCACTACTTACGCAAGCATCCATTATCCGTATAAGGAGTCCTCTTAGTTCATTGCTAAAATGCATTTTTTTAACGAACTGCAGCCATTTTGCTGAGAAGTGAAATGTATTAGACAAACTCTGATACGTTTTTGACATTTATTTGAGATAAAGGGCTACATATTCGATAAAAAGTGAAATCCAATAGAAAAACTCTTAAAAACGATTCTTTAATAATTCCGAAACGGTGTTTTCTTTGCTCTACAGATAATAATCAATTTTTACTTATGATCTTATTTTATCCATATTTGCAGTGAAAAGTTTGTCCACCTTACAATTTTTAAAGTATGTGCATTTAATCTACTTTATAAAATTCGGTGATTTTTCACTGTATAATGGAAGTTTTAACACACTTAGTCCGAGTGCAGATAAGGCAACGCAGTTTTCTATGTAAAATGTATGCGAAAACTGCATCCCGTGACTCACGGCTCAATTTTCGTTGCCATATTTAATTACATGCTTTATAGAAAACTGCCTGTCCTGGCTCACCTGCGTCTTATCCTGCGCTCGGCCTTATAGTAGCAAAATACAGCGCAATATAGAAACATATAGAGCTAAGGGTGACTTAAAAGACGTACCTATGTACATATTATGTTAACTCTTTCTTATGAAAAAGGAGTGGACAAATGTCGTAGGGATTATTATTCACATTCACTCCTCTTTGAATAAGTATTACGACGCACTTTCTACTTCGGCTATGTTTAACTTCTAATCTTGATTCCATTTTAGTAATAATTTCAAACATGGATTAAATTGATATTCCCTCGTTAACAGCCGCAAAATTTGTGGCTTCACTTTTCAGTTTTTTCACATACTTCTACTTTTAATAAATGCTGAGGCTAATAGGCTTCTACCCATCTTGAGTTATTTTCAATGTTGATTTTCAGAAGAAGAGACAGTTATTCGTTTTTCGTTATTAGACATAATAACCAAAAATTTTAAAACACAGTGACAATTGTGACAATTTATTGTAGGAAATAGAACGAATTGTCTATTTATCGGCTTTGTGAGTTTTCCTAAAATTTCGGCCAATCAGCGATTAAGGTCAAATAATCCCTATTTTTCCCTAACAATAAACACAACGCGAATGAAGTATAATACTTAATCAAGGTGTGGACACCCTCGTTAATGGTGTCATTAAACGCTATTAATTTATTTTTGCCCCTAAGGCTCATTTGGAGACCAATTGATTAAATTTAATCATTTACTAATTATTGGTCAAACGTTTGATTAAATCAAATTTCTTATATATAAGAATGTTAAAAGTTTTTAAGATAACCTAAGCATGTCTCTTTGATTAATATGCGATTGCGTAAACAAGTTGTAAATAAAATTGTTGAGTTTTTAAGAAGCACTAATCACTGATTAAGTTAATCGACGTAGATGCAAACGGGCAGTAAACAACGATATTATAATTTAGTGGTAAATTATTAGTAAACTGGTTTTGATTGACAAATAAACCGAATTACAGGTAAATGAAAAAGTCGGAAAATTTACAATCGCTAACTACATTATAACAAAATCCCATGCTATTATTAACGTTCTTTATTGAACATTTTTCCTCTAGTTAAATAATTTTGTAATTACTTTAATCTGTTTATAGTTGAAATAGAGTGTGGTATCAAATTTACAGACAAATTGCTTCCATCGTCTTTTACGGAGATTGTTGGTCAGTTTCCGGTTTACGGCTTACGTTGTCTGCACACACGAGAATGCTTACCTGTTGAAAACTGCAACGTGGAAACGCCGTTTTTATTCTGCATCTTGCCGCCTTGAATGGGCAAGACGCCTTTGCTAGTGTTGTAAGTCCAATGGAATCTGGTGACTTCCGGAATCGAATCTACGTGGCATTGCACCACCATGTGTCCATACGCTATTTGTCCCACCCTCTGCACTCCAAAACCCTTTTTGCACCTTGGAGCGTCTATAAACAAAATACATAATTTAATTCGATTTATTTCATTCGTAGTATAAAAATAGTAAGATTATTTAGAAATCAAAGATTACTCTTTTATAAATAAAAATTGCTAAACACATTGTACTTGGGTTTTGCATTTCTTGAATTAATATCTTACCTAACACTTATTATGATATGTTTGATAAAAATAATAACTATTGCTGATACCTTTTGAATAACAGCATAGATATAAACAATGTACAAAAAAATATCACCGTGGTTTGAATGTTTATTTGTATTTATTTTTTTACCTAACAAGTACAATTTAAATGTACATTAGATGAAATAATATGCGAACTGTAAACATTAGATCAAATATGTTTGCATTAAAAAATAACCATAGCATTATAAAGCATACAGGGAGTTTTTCTTTTAGGTATTCATGTCCTAATTTACAGCGTACAAAGGGTGTACAAAAAGTAATGTAACGGCTTGATATCTCGCTTTGTGTTGAGTTTAGAAATAAATGTTTTAAATAACTTGTAACTACTAATTAAAGCTACTAATAAATAATAATTGTTAAAATACAAGGTGATTCAGTTTTAAGATACGAAGGAATCTTATCTTTTTTTTAATAGAACGCCCTTGAATTTCGTTGATATTAGATAACTTGTCTAAATAGAAACATACTAGAAAAAACCGCATGTTTTTAAGTTTCTTGGATCAAACGCTGCAAGGAAAATTACGAACGAAGATAAATTATTTATTATAATCAAGTGTAGGTGTCTTAAAATATTAAAACAATTGTTATTGACATTGGTTATTGTTAAGTTATCTATTATTATTTTTTTATTTTTTCCAAAATACAAAAAGGTATACTAATCCAACGCAATACAACAATTTTAATGATGAGCGTTGATGGCGATCGCGTGAAAATCTACGAGAGTACATTAAAATTTGAATTATAGAATAAACTGAAAAAATATTAATCGGAAAGTGGCATACTGTCATAACTGTATAATACACTGGGATGGAGTCAAATTAAAGAGGGAAGGCAATTTAAGCACTTGCTTTAATAAAACAGTTGAATATTTTGTTTCTTTCTCTGATTGATTCAATAATGAGTAATATTGCCTTAGTTGGTAATACTAATATTGCCTTGTCATAACATGCCAATTTTCCTAGGGAAATATGAAACTTTTTGACAATCTATGTTTCTCTAGGGAAATATAGACTGTCAAAAAGAGACATGAAATTTTTTTCTTTGATACCGTTCATATTTTGAGCGTATTCACACTGGGCACTTCTTGTCGCGCCACAAACGCCCGACAAATGACGAAGGCTGCACGTAAATTGGAGCATTCACACTAGCGACGTCACAAAATGTGGCGCGACTAGTCACAGAGTACAGAATCAAATTGATGCATTCACACGTACGCGCGTTTTCTGTGACTACGGATAGAATAAACAAGTCAAACCTTAACAATAACAAAAATTATGACAACATACCAAATCTTCAAAAAACGCCTGTAAAATATTTGCTGCGGCACCGTTCACGAAATGTTATCTCCTCGACTTCATGCTTAGTCTGGGAGTGGAAAACACTCGTTTAAAGCTTCAAATTGAACTCTTTTAAATAACAATGGATGTCGGAAAATTTACAGCTATGGGAGGGAGTATTTCTTTAAAGTATACGTATTTCAAATTTAGCTTATTTTCTTTGAACCTTTAGATATTTGTTGTTTTTTTTGTTTATAAGAGTTCAATTTGAAGCTTCAAACGAGTGTTTTCCACTCCCAGACTAAGCATGAAGTAAAATTTCGAGTTTAGAAAAGTCCCGTAAAAATTTGTGGGCTTTTCTAAACTCGTAATTTTACTTCATGCGCCACCTGTATAAAACACTAAAATATTGAGAAACGTATGTTTATTTGAACCACATTTGAAATCAGTGTTTTATACGCGTGGCGCATGAAGTAAAATTTCAAGTTTAGAAAAGCCCAGAAAATTTGTCTCGGGTCTAAACTCGAAATTTTACTTCATGCTTAATCTGGGAGTGGAAAACACTCGTTTAAAGCTTTAAATTAAACTCTTTTGAAAAAACAACGAATATATAAAGGTTTATAGGAAATAAACTAAGTTTGGAATGCGTATACTTTAAAGAAAAACTCCCTGTATATTGAAATTTTATATGCAGATTTAGATTTGGCTGGAACCAAATATTCACGGGCTTTTGCTGCTTGCGTTAGCACCCACGACATTTCAAATTATGACATGATGAAAAAGTCAGACCCCCCTCAGACCAGTCTACTATGATAATTACAAACAGGGCCCTTAGCAACATAAATAATAAATTCAAAAAAATTATTGAATATTTTCCTATCTTTAGAAAGATATTGCTTTAATTAAAAAAAGGTATTGATTACAACACGAGAAATATGAATATATTATATACCAAGAAATATACCGGGTGTTTACTTGGGGGACGCAGCTTAGAAAATCCCATGCAAATTTTAAAATGTTCAAATTTTGGAAAAGTAATGTGATTTTATAAAAATAATGACATGCCATGGAATTGAAACAAAAATTGTGGATGTCAAAGTGGCAAAAGATATCGCAGTCACTTGATTAAAGTAAATGTTTTCGAAATGATTTACACCATACAAGAAAAAATCCTCCTAATATAGTAGTATTGTCCAGACCACAGTTATCACTATGTTTTCGTTATGTTTTTTGCCGTTAATTAAGTAACAGCAATATCTTGTGTTAATTTGACATCCGCAATTGTTGTATCAATTTCATGGTATGTCATTATTTTTATAAAATCACATTACTTTTTCTTCGTTATTTTAGCTGTAAATTTTCTGACAACAGTTGATTTTTAAAAGAGTTCAATTTGAAGCTTTAAACGAGTGTTTTTCACTCCCAGACTAAGCATGAAGTAAAATTTCGAGTTTAGAAAGTCGCTGTGAAAATTTTCTGGGCTTTTCTAAACTCGAAATTTTACCTCATGCGCCACGCGTATAGAACACGGATTATAAGTTAAGTTCGAATATACATATATTTGACAATATTATAGTGTTTTATACGCGTGGCGCATGAAGTAAAATTTCGAGTTTAGAAAAGCCCAGAAAATGTGTCTCGGGTCTCTGCGCGACCCTCGACAAATTTTCACGGGGCTTTTCTAAACTCTAAATTTTACTTCATGCTTAGTCTGGGAGTAGAAAACAGATGCTTATAGCTTGAAATTGAACTTAAAATAGAACAGGGTATATCCGCAATTGTTGTATCAATTCCATGGTATGTCATTATTTTTATAAAATCACATTACTTTTTGTTAATTATTTTAACTTAGAGAAACGTAAAGTGTTAAGTCTGAACATTCATAAATTTAGAATTTTTTCCTCTACAAAAAAGTGAAATACATTTCGTCTCTAAAATAAATAGGGAAGCCAATATTTAAACACTTTAAAATTAACATGCGATTTCCTATGTTGCGTCCGCCAAGTCAACACCCGATATAGCCTTGGTTGGCTATACATCCCTTCGGCTTCTCCGCCGGGATGTAGCTAGCCAACTTCAGGAAATAATCTCTTTATATTTCGTAGATGTAATAATAATTATATTAACATTGTAGATCTTATAAATATAGTAAGTTTTTATTAATATGTAACTTTTGAACGGATCAACTTAAAAACAGGCGTTTTTTACTGGTAACATTCTATTTCAACATGCTCTCAAATACCAATGAAATATATATTGTGTTCTATTTAATAAAAAGTAAGTTTTACATTCATAATGAAAATAAATCACCCTATATATTCAAAAATATTGCAAGTTAGTAGCCTAAATTAGTAGCTGTTAGTTTAATTTAAAATGTTTTTTTCTAAACTTATCACAAACCGAGATATCGAACCGTTACATTAATTTTTGTACAGCCTGTATGCTGTAAATCTTTAGATATTGGTTGTTTTTGAAAAAGAGGTCAATTTAAAGCTTTGACCGAATGTTTTCCACTCCCAGGTTAAGTATGAAGTAACATTTGGAGTTTAGAAAAGCCTGAAAATGTTCTGACACTCAATCGTTTACGCAAGATTAAGTGAGTGGCATAAAAGAAATATGTATTATTATGGATGCACGCTTTTTAAATAGACTCTTTGTACTTTCTATCAATATTGAATGTGTATAATTAAGTGTTTTAAAAACATAAACAACTTACGATATTTAACAGAATCTTAAAACGAGCAAAATATTAATATTTACTCAAGTATTAGGATGAGAGAACACGAACAGAGACGAAATAACAACCCATAAATATATTCATAATACGAAAACATGTTTCGTGAAATGAATTCGCAAATTGTTACGTCCTCCTCCACCGCCTCCCTTCCTCTCCAGCTTTCGACAAGTAGTCGAACAAAGTTTACAATAAGTTCTGAAAATGGATTCGCCTTTTCGTGAAATTTTAACTCGATCGCGCGTTTCCATTTCAATGAAACAAATGTTTACATTTTAAAATTCATACGCGGGGAAAAAGTTCGGGATGCGTGAGCACGCCCGCAGGCCGCTTCGAAAATAAGAAAACGCCGCATTTAATCTAACATTCATTTTATGTGCTTTCTCTTTCGACAAGAGACAATTTTCCTAAAGTTTGTATGGCTTTTATATACAAAAAATGAATAAAAAATATATGATGATATCTTTTGCATGATTTTAACTTTATTAATGTTGATGTTATTGAGTTACTGTAGAAGGTGAAGTCATTTGTTTCTATTGATAGTTAGGCTCTGATTTTTTGCAGTTAAAGGTATTCAAAGGCTGCGACATAATTAACTCAAACTATTAAATCAGTCAAATTAGCGTCAACATTCATGAAAAGCTACCCAGTTCTACCAAAATTCAAACTTCATAGCTTGCTTGATAATAAATTCATTTGATCGCCCGGCATTATTGAATGACCATTTCATATTTCTGTATAGTAAGGACGTTCTTTTTTTTTAAATATTCATATCGCGATGTGTACAGGGTTGTGCATTTTGGAGGTGCCACATATGGAAAACTTTTTTATTTAAAGAGATATTCGTGTTTTAATCAACGGCGAAAAGAAAATTGATCATTCACTAGCCGTTTCTGCTCTATAACCGGAAGTTGATGATATGTCATTTTTCTGAAGTTATTGTAACTAATGTGTTTGCATATTTCTTCAATTTAAAGTTTCTAACGACTATTTCCACTCCTTGATTAAGCATGAAGTAAAATTTCGAGACTAAAAAATCTTCAAAATGTAGATCCAAATTTGAAATGTTGTACAGGGTGGTTTTGTTTCGTTGATATTATAGGGTGTAGGCTAAACGGTAAGAGATACAAAAAAACGAAGATATGTGTCCCGTTCTCTATTTTAGTGTTTAGTTTAATGGCGCAATCAGATCTAAGCTAACTAGATTGGTACAGGGTGATTCTCATAATGTACCGATTTTTATCATCTCTTATGACTTGGTTATTTATGGAGATAAAAAAGTTAAATACGATAGTTTTATGATTTTTTACATAGAATCTAGTGGTGTACTTAAAAAAATATAGATGTTTTCATTTTTGAGATATTATCAAAACTTGTAATTTCTTAAATGGGACACCCTGTATTATTATTTTATAAATTATTTTTTTTTCTTATGAATGCAACAATATGTAATACTTAATATTTTGGTCTGTCCTAAATAGCTAAAATACGAATTGAATTGATTAAGCGTTTGTTTTTGTTTTTTTACATGTCATAAAATTCAATTCCAGTTACGGATTGGTTTTGATATTCCGTTATTGACGAAATATTTTCGATTATATTTTTTTATAAAAGGAGTCTAAAATGAATATTTTTCAAAACTATGAAAAATTGAAAATGTTTGAGTGCTATATTGAGATATATAAAAATAAAGACGCAAGTTTATACCTATATTTTGAGCGTTATCCGGAACGAAGACAGCCAGAAAACAAATGTTTCAAAGATTATATCACAATTTAAGTGAGTATGGATCATTTGGAAAACCAAGAAATAAGATTTACAGTAAAGAAAATATAGAAAACTGAAAGCTGATCCGACGGTATCTAGCTGCAACATTGAGAAAGATATTGCTTTAAATGGGTGGTTTCCACTCCCAGGCTAAGCATGAAGTAAAATTTCGGGTTTAGAAAAGCCCCGTGAAAATTAAAAAAAAAACATATTTTCTGGGCTTTTCTAAACTCGAAATTTGACTTGATGTGCCACGCGTACAAAACATTAAAATATTGTGAAATTTATGTATATTTAAACTTCACTTGAAATCACAGTGTTATACGTGTGGCGCATGAAGTAAAATTTTGAGTTTAGAAAAGCCCAGAAAATTTTCACGGGGCTTTTCTAAACTCCAAATGTTACTTCATGCTTAGCCTGGAAGTGGATAACACTCATTTAAAGTTTGAAATTGAACTCTTTTAAGAAGCAACGAATATCCGAAAATTTGCAGCGCATGCGTATGTATACTTAAAATAAAAATTCACTGTATTAGTATATGAGAAAATTGTTAAGTTATTATAAATTATTGTTTGTTTTTTGTAGTTGTTTTAGTTTATCAATGTTTCAATATTCTTGTTAACTGGGTTTTTAATATACCTATTATAAAAGAAAAGAATAATCATTTAATTTATGGCCATCTAGAAAGTCTTTTTTGTTTTTGATTTTTGGTATTTTAGCTATTTAGGACAAAGCAAAAAATTAAGTGTTACAAATTGTTGTAATCACAAGAAAAAAATGAAATATTTTGAGATACTCAGATATAGGGTGCCCCACTTAATTAAAACAACTATATTTTTTTAAGTACACCACTGAATTCTACGTAAAAAGTTAAAAAACTTTCGTGTTTAAAATATTTTTTTATCTCCATAAATATGCGAGTGATAAGAGATAATTAAAACCAGTAGATTTTGAGAATAACCCTGTATCTTCTAAACCAAACTAGTTGGCGTAGATCTAATTGCTCCATTAAACTAAACACTAAAAAAGAGAAAGCGACACATATCTTAGTTTTTTTGTATCTCTTACCGTTTAGCCTATACCCTATAATATCAACGAAAAAAAAAAACACCCTGTACAAGCTGCTAAATATTCTGTATGCTTTGCATAAAGGAAAAGTAAATCGACTTTAAATTTATTATTTTTACCAAGTGGCTTATGTGTTTGAGTATAATTTTATAAACAAAACTATTAATATCTAATAAGTTTAATCTCTTAAAATTAATACATGAATATGCAATGTGTATGTCAGAAGATGATGCCACACGAAACCACTAAGTAGCCGAGTCACGAAGTGCATGTCGCAATAAATCCTCCTTATTTATGAAAACCAGCAAAGCCAAGGAACACGTCGGATGTACTCCACACTGTCTCGGATATGACACATTCCTATAAGTCTAAATAATAAGTTTTGTTCCCGTCATTGCTGACTTTCACGAGGGGCGCGGACGCGTATAATACGATGTGTTATCTCTCGTCCCTGGGAAAAATTTCGCATTTTCGGCATTAAAGGGATTATTAATGGAGGCGGCGCCCGAGAGAGGAATTATTTAATTCACCCTTCTTCGCGGAGTTAAAAAATGTTTATAATTGAATTTCATTTGCATGCTATTGGAATAAATGTTAAAGGAGGGCGCTCAAACAAATCCGCACTTCTAAATTTAGATCAAAGAAGGGAAATTCTAATCGCAAAGATAACACTTTCATAAAGTAATTATGTTTATTTATTTAATCAACACCTTGCTAATTAATATATTATAATCCATGGAGCTCACTTGAATAATTTTAATTAAAAATATACAAATAGGTGAAATGAAGGGTTGAATATACAGGGTTACAACAAATAAAATAGACAGTTTTAGTACTGTATAAAACAAAAGTTCTTTGAGATATTGACATGTGTTGTCAGGTTAAGAAACTACAGTTGTATAGTATAGTTGGTAATACTGTGAAAGCAAAATTGATGCAAACTCTACGTAAAAATTATATTATTCTTGATCCTGTAAACAAAATATTAAATTTAACGTATACAGCGTGTCCCGATTAAGCAGTCGGTGCATGTGTATTTTCTAAACTATTATTAAAAAGCATAAAAGAGTGCTTTATTATTGTCAATAAATCATTCTTTTATCATCAATAGTAACTAAGTTATAAAGAAAAATATAAAATCACCAAAATCAGTTTTTTCGCAGTGTGCTCTGAACGTTCGACTTTTTTGCTGGTTTTACACCGGTCACAGATAGTACTCATTGTCCTGCATATTTTAACTGATTTTAACCGATTCTCTATCTCGTACCGAGTGCATTGACTGCTTAATCGGGACACCCTGTATGTTATTTTTTGACAGCACATTCTAAGTATACATAACAAATACAAAATTCACTTAGAAATTGAAGCTATAAAGCTTCAAACGAATGTTTTAAACTCCCAGATTAAGCATGAAGTAAAATTTCGAGTTTGGAAAAGCCTGAATCACTTCTCAATCATTCTGTACCTAAATTTATTTTATATATTATGTTTTCTGAACTTTGAAAAAATGTATTCTACTTCAAGCGTCTACAATTTACAATTTGCCTTAATTCAATTTTCATTTTTTTCAAAATATTTATAGTAGTATTTATAGTATAGTATAGTATGTTCGTATAAACTGCAAACAATAAGTCTTAGTTAAGAAGACTTCTAAGACAATATATATATATATCCATTGTTGGATACCGGGAGTGAAAAGTCAATGTTGCACTTAAACACTTAACTTAACTTTATTCTTATAACAATAATTACAATACAGCATGTATTCAGAATGACGGTTGGGTACTAACTAACTGCTTAAGTTCTAGAAAGGGTATATATATGGAGGTAAGACCACACGCGTGAGGACAGACAGAGGCCCGTTTTTGGGGACGTTCCCACGAGGGTGGTATTTACCTATCGTCGATACAGAAAAAGGCTTTCAGACTTAAGGGTGCCTAATAAATACAGGTCTAAGACATTAATGGTAAAAGTTACTTGATGAAATTAAAAGAGAATGGTACCTAATAAATATACATATATCTACGACACTAATGGTAAAAGTCACTTAATGGAAAATAATGAAATGTAATACAAAAAGGGTGTCTAGTACACCTGCTAAACTTAAGATACTATATAATGGGGTTGTTTCCCACGAACGTTAGGGTAGATAGTCTTTATATGGCGACAGTCCGTCTAGCACTTGGGTGGTCATCTAACACCTCCCCGCTGAAGACGAAAGATGGGGGGAAGACACAGGTTTCGTCCTACAAAGGAACGGTGCTGCGTCTGGATTTTGGGAAACTCCTGTCGTCTCGTCTGGGAGCTGAGGCCGTTACTGCATTGTAACGAGGTGGTTGAAGTTCGATTTCTTCGGAGGCACGTTCGTAAATTGCAATTTCTCCGGTGTGATATTGACGTTCAGATCGGAGGTCCGATTCGAAGTTGCAATTGACGAAGTTTTTTATAATGGGTGGCATCAATTCTCCATTCCTTGGATTCCTTGTGAAGCAGCAAAGACGTCTTAACAAATTCCACCAACCACACCAACGACAGATGTTACAACACAACATTAGCGTTAATGTAACACCTAGCAGGCTAAGGATTAGTGTATACCAGCTAGTATGTTTTACGATGAACGGTTTGTTCATTTCGTGGTCTAACAACTCGTCGAATTCGTTGAGTTTTTTATCTGCATACTTTAATTCGGTGAGGTCGATATTTGATAGTTTAATGGGTTGTATTCGAAGTGGTATGGAATCGTTGATTTTCTTGTCGACACAGCATTCGTCTTGCAAAATATTAATTTTTGGAACGTAGTCGACGGATATGTTGGAGAACATTTCGCTGGTTGCTTCGAGAACATAGTAATCGGTGTATCCCTTGCAACCGGGATACAATCGGATGATTCCTGTTTTATTAAGAATTACGTCCTCCATGTGGTCATCACAGAGGATTGTTAACGTTGTTGATTTCAGCAACACATATATCCATTCGTTATTCCGGATGGATTTCCAAGTCTGGATATCGGCTCTGATGGTTCTAGTTGAACATTCTTCTGGAATCTTGGAGAGATGCGGCGACAACAATTGGATTTCGCAATTGGCGATTTCAGTTCTTCTTGTGGTGGAGACTCCTTGGCAGATGAACGATCCTTTGATGAATTCGTCGCATTTATTCAAATCTTGCATAAGGTTATATAAGGTTTTTGGTTGTGATATTAGGAGATATCGATAACTAGGTTGTATGTAGGAATATATTAGAGGATCTTGATGTTGCATAGGTAACGGGATCATTTCAAAAATAGTGTAGGATAGTTTGTCTAATAACGGAATATTCAATGCAAATATGACAATGTTTCGCTCATCAACAATGACATCTAAATGTATTAATTTGTAGTAAGTTAGAGCGTTTTTATAAGATGGTGATAAAGGAAGTTCATATTCGCCTTTGTATTTCAATAGCTCATTAATTAAGATTTTTGGAGTGACAATCTCCGGAGATAGAATTCCATGTTTAGCAATATTAATGGCGTGAATATAATTATCAAATTCCTCCATTACTCTATTTGCAAGACTGGATAATGTTGAAATATGTTGAATAATGATTGAATCCAATTCTAAATCATTGGTTTTTCCTTGATTGTTTTGTGCAAGATTTGCAATTTTGAATAAATTTTTATTTAATTTTGATTCGTTTTCCTTTAATGCAACAAAAGAGTTATTAAAATTTCGAATCGTGCTCGAAATTACTTGAATTTGTGATTTTAAGAGACCGTTGATTTGCTGTCTATCGTCTATTATCGAGTGAATACTATCGGAATAATATTTCGCATCATTGGCATCGGGTGTACCAATTAGCCAACGTAGTGCTGTAGATACGCCATTTATTAAACCACGGCGTTTCCTGTTTTCTTTGCCAATATAATGATTCAATATTTCTTGTTTTTTATAAATTAGTTTTAGTTGATCGTTAATGTTTCCTAAATTTTGTTCGCAATAAATTGACGAATGTGAATTCTTATTGCCTTTTGATAGAGAACCACAAAGATTTATTGATTTGAGGATTGAATTCTCAAGTGTTCCGCGAGCCTCAGATAAGAAAGAAATGTTTAAATGGGATAGTAATGTTATTTTTGAATTTGATATTCTAGCGTTTCCTAAATTATTGTAGTAAATTCCGCTTGTTTGGTTTAATTGATATATTTGATAGAGATCATTACAATGGACCAGGATCGGTAGGATCGATAGGATCAAGATTACAATCGTCGTCATCTGAAAACGAGGAAGGTTTCAGTAAGTTTTTATGATATTTTACCTTTTTGTTTTTCAATTGCAATTCTACTGTTTGGTTATCGAAGATTCGTGTTATTTTGTATGGTCCTTTGAAATTCGGACAAAGTTTCTTGGAAAGTTTGGGGTTAGTTGATTTGTTTTTAATGTAGACTTTATCGTTTACCTTAAATTCACACGAGTTATTCTTTCTATCGTAAAGACGTTTGCTTGAGTTTTTTGAATTTATTATATTTTCGCGGGCTATTTTGAATGAATTGTTTAATTTGTTTTGTAGTGACTTGACGTAATCATCATAAGTGTAGAGTAGTTTAGGTTCCTGTGTTATGGAAGATGGCAAATATGGTTTATGACCAAATAATAGTTCGTAAGGGGTATGATTAGTCGATTTATGAGTAGAACTATTATAGCTAAACATAGCAAAATGGATGTATTCATCCCAATCAGACTGATTAGGTTTGATGTAATGTTTTAGGTAATCTTTTAAAGTTAGATGTGATCTTTCCAATGCCCCGTTAGTTTGAGGATGGTAAGGTGTGGTGGATATATGTCTAGTTTTAAATAGTCGCGTTAATTCCTTAATTAATTTGGACATAAAATCTGGACCTTGATCGGTTAATAAAGTTTTAGGAATTCCGAAGTATGTGATTATTCGAGTGAGTGCACTAGCAATTGTTTTAGATTCGTGATTGGGGACTGGTTCGGCGAAACTGAATTTAGTTAAATCATCTTGGGCTGTTAAGATGAATCGATTGCCATTTTCTGTTATTGGTAGGGGACCTACAATATCTAATGCTAAACGTTCTAGTGGTTCGGTTGACGTAGATGTGATCTCCATAGGTTGTCTTGTTGGTTTAAAATCGGTTTTATTAATCTGACATGACTGGCAGTTCTTAATGTATTTTCTTATGTCTGATTTCATTGAAGGCCAATAGTAACGTTCTTTAATTTTTGAATAGGTTTTGTTGAATCCGTAATGTCCTGAGAATTTGCTGTCGTGATTGTCAATTAATATTTGTTTTATCTCGTCTTGATTCTTTGGAGTGATTTTAGTTGTGTTGTATATTTTTATTAAATTGTTTTTAAAGACAAATTTTAGCATTTCATACAATTGCGGTAATTTAATGTTATTATGATGATCTGGTGGTATTAGAGTGAATTCATTATCTTTAATCGTTTTTCTAAATGTTTGCAAGCAATGTAAAATGTTCTTGTATTCGAGTTTATCGAAGTGAAAATTAGTAGGGAATAGTAAATAGACAGTTTGTTTAGAATTACTCAGTTTATTACAACCGTTTATGGTTGGTTTAATATTTTCTAAATTAAAATGACTTTGAATAAAATCTGAGTATGGATTACTTTCATCGAGATCCTGAGACCAAAACATTACTATAGGAGTTTTTATTGAAGTTAGTGGTCGATTTTCCTTATCATAAATAATCACTTCTTGATTGTTATAATGGAATTTAATGAATTCTCCATAAGAATCACTGTTAACATAGTTAACAATTCCTGTTTCAGGAAATAATCTACTAAGTCCATCGGCGTTTGAATTTATGCGTCCAGGTTTATATTTTACTTCATACTCATATTCGCTGAGACGAAGTCTCCAACGAACGAGCCGTGACGAGGGATTTTGCATGTTAAAGAGCCATTGTAATGGCCTATGATCGGTGTATATGGTAAATTTTCTTCCATATAAATAAGGACGGAAATGTTCTGTGGAGTTTAGAATAGCTAGAAGTTCTTTTTCCGTGGTTGAATAGTTTGTTTCCGCTTTATTTAATGACCTGGAGTAATAGGCGATTGGGAGGTCTTCTCCGTTTTTCATTTGTGAAAGAACACCACCGACTCCTACGTTCGAGGCGTCTGTAGTTAAGATAAAGGGTTGTGTAAAATCTGGATATTGCAATATAGGCTCTCGAATTAATTTATTTTTTAGGGTTTGGAAGCTTGTTTCTTGTTCATCTTTCCAATGAAATTCGACATCCTTTTTTAATAACACCGTCAGGGGTTTGGCTATTGTGGAAAAGTTATTAATAAATTTGCGATAGTAGCCGATCATGCCTAGGAAAATTTTGATCTGTTTCGGATTTTGTGGACGAGGTACTGATTTAATAGCTTCTATTTTATTAGGATTAGGTTTAAGACCTTCGTCTGAAATTATATGTCCTAGATATTGACACGATTTGTTCAGAAATTCGCATTTGTCTGGCTGTAGTTTTAAATTGTTCTGCCGTAAGCGAGAGAATATGTTTTTTAATTTACGGTTATGATCATCGAGTGAGACTCCATAAATGACAATATCGTCGAGATAAACAAAACATTGATTGTGAGTGAGCCCCATGAGTACGTTATTCATTAGCCTCTGAAAACAACTAGGCGCATTTTTTAATCCAAAAGGCATCCTCGTGTATTCATAGTGGCCATTGGGGGTGCTGAATGCAGTTTTTGGACCATCATCAGTGTCCATTAATATTTGATGGAATCCGCTGGCTAAATCTAGCGTCGTGAAATATTGTGCGTGCCCTAATTGGTCTAAGATATCTTCGATGTTAGGTAAAGGGTAGGCGTCACCGACCGTTTTTTCATTTAATTTGCGGTAGTCGATAACTATCCGCCATTTCCGTTCGCCTGTGGCGTCTAGTTTTTTCGGGACAACCCATAAGGGGCTGGACCAAGGGCTGGTGGACGGTTTTATTATCCCTTGACTTAACATCTTCTCGATTTGTTTATTTACTTCGTTCTTGTGTACCTCTGGATATCGATAAGATTTTGTATGAATTGGAAGCGGGTCTGTAATGGGAATTTTATGACAAGTAGCGTTTGTATAACTTAAGTTATCGTTTGGTAAATAAAATAAATCTTTAAATTCTCGACAAATTTTCGTGATTGAAGTTTTCTCTTCTGAGTTGAGATGATCAAGCCTTAAATTTTGATTTAGTAGTTTTTCTCTTTCAGGATTGTTTATGCAATTTTGATTTATTTGAAAGATTGAATGAGTGTTAGAAATAGGTTCAATTGATATAGAAGGGACTGTGACAATTTGTTTTATTGATGATTTGTTTATTAGCGTAATTAAACACTGATTTTGGTCATTGATATAAACCATTGAATTTGGAATTAAAAGAGATTGATTGGCTGCGAGATTTTGATTAATAATTATACCCTCTTTGAGGTTGAGTGGATTATTTACGTTGATTCTGACGACAGTTTCCGTTCGAGGTTGAACAGTAATATTTATTGATGATGATTGAGGCGTATTACGATGAATTGGAATTGGAATAGAAATTGAATTTAGAATTAGAGAAAAAGAACTATAGTCGATTTTTGCGCTATGCGTTCTTAGAAAATCGTCGCCTAGTAAGCCGTCGAAAGGGATATTAGTGATTGCATCTATGATTTGGAAATTAGATTTTATTCGTTTATTGTGAATTTGGAGGTTGATTTCGGTTTCACCTAAGGTGTAAATTGGAATGTTTGGTGCTAATCCGTTAAGAGCAACTGGATTTTTATCGTGGATTTTGAATTTTGATAAGCTCATAGCTTTAATTAAAGATATGGAAGCGCCCGTGTCGATTAATAATTTAATCGTTTTATCTGGACAATTGGACATGTCAGATTGAAATGTAACATAAATTAAATCATTTGAACTGAAGAATGAATTAGAAATATTTACGTGTTGGATCGTTTCAACATTTGATTTTGTATCTTCATTAGTTATGGGATGCAACTTAGATTTAGGATTTGATTTAATTTTTATTAGAGATTGATTCTCTTGGATGTTTGATTTGGATTTAGGATTTGCGATTGCATGCGAGTTTGAATTAGAATTTATTTCGGAATTTGCGATTGGATGCAAGTTTGAATTCATTATAAATGGAATTGTTCCAGTGCTTGAGTGATTTGATTTTGTTGGTTTGGTATAGGAGGAGGGACTCGATTTATCAGTCGCTCCTGAAAATTTACTGACGCATTTTGATTATTTTGATTTTGTGATGTTGATTTTTTTGAATTGTTATATTGCCTTTTACGACATTCCTCGAGTACGTGACCTGGCCTTTTGCAATATCTACATTGTTTTTGTTGATTCGCTGGATTTCTAGGAGTTTGATAGTTATGAGAATTGTTAGAGAAATGTATAGATTTCGTGCGGATTTGAGGTTTATTGCGGAAGCAATCTTTTGTAAGGTGATTATTTTTTCCACAAGTTTTACATTTTATTTCAATAGACTTGTAAGTTAATCTCAACGCTTTTTCCTCGGCAATTGCTGCGGTAAGCGCTTCGTTAATAGTTTTAAATTCGCGATACCTTAACATTTGAGATAAATTAGGATTCGAGTGATAGATGAAACGGTTCAATGCAATGTCTTCAATCATTAGGAGGCGTCCTTTTAGGCGTTCTTTATCATTTTCGGTTGAATGTATAATAGCTAATGTACGGGAAGTTAAATCTTCTAATCTCTGGTAGAATTGTGACACGTTTTCATGTTGTTCGTGTTTAATATTAGTTAGCTCTTCAAGTAATTGATCAAGAGATTTCCTATCCTGATATAAATTAATTAATAATTCTGAAATATCCTCCCATGTGGTTAAGTTGCAGTGAATATCGATCTGTTCGCGAGCTTTACCCGTAATTTTACTTTTGACAAATAAAAGAAGTGGAGGTATTTGTTGATCACTAGCGAGTTCGAAAACCGAATCGACTTGCTTAATAAAACTTCTTATTTTGTATCTATCTCCGTCGAAGTTATTCGGAATAAGTTTAATTAAGAAATCAAGTGAAAGTGAGTTAGCATTGTCATTTTGTTCGGAGTTAGGCATGATGTTTTTGTTTGTTTAGGAAAAAAGAGTTAAGGATGCAAGACTGAATAAAAAGCGACTCACCGTTGTTCCAATATTTTCAGACAGTCGGAATGTTGCTGATCGCCGTTCTCTGGATCGGGCCTGAAATCTTCTTATGTTGCACCAGGAGTTTCCTCTGGGAAGACGAATTCGTTGGCTTATTTCGCGAACCGGATGAACGTCCCGACTATCCCACTTCTGACACCAATAATATGTTGGATACCGGGAGTGAAAAGTCAATGTTGCACTTAAACACTTAACTTAACTTTATTCTTATAACAATAATTACAATACAGCATGTATTCAGAATGACGGTTGGGTACTAACTAACTGCTTAAGTTCTAGAAAGGGTATATATATGGAGGTAAGACCACACGCGTGAGGACAGACAGAGGCCCGTTTTTGGGGACGTTCCCACGAGGGTGGTATTTACCTATCGTCGATACAGAAAAAGGCTTTCAGACTTAAGGGTGCCTAATAAATACAGGTCTAAGACATTAATGGTAAAAGTTACTTGATGAAATTAAAAGAGAATGGTACCTAATAAATATACATATATCTACGACACTAATGGTAAAAGTCACTTAATGGAAAATAATGAAATGTAATACAAAAAGGGTGTCTAGTACACCTGCTAAACTTAAGATACTATATAATGGGGTTGTTTCCCACGAACGTTAGGGTAGATAGTCTTTATATGGCGACAGTCCGTCTAGCACTTGGGTGGTCATCTAACACCATTAAAATAACTATTTCCCGTGCAAATTTACCGCCGGATATTGAATTAAACAATGAAATATTAAAATCTTATTTCATTTGTTACAACGCTATCTTATAGTTTATGTAACAATAAGGTCAAATTCTCTTCAAACCAGTCAGCAAACAAAAATGAAAAATAAAAAAAGTAATTACAAGAAAAATGAAAATGAAAGAGACAGACTAAAGCCAATGTCATAGGCCATCTATACAGGGTGTACAAAAAGTAATGTAATGGCTTGATATCTTGCTCTGTGATGAGTTTAGCAAAATATGTTTCAAATAAAACTTGTAGCTTCTAATTTACGCGACTAATAAGTAATAAGTAATAATTGTTAATATACTGGGTAATTCATTTTAAAGCTACGAAACAAATTTACCGTTTATTAAATATATAAACGAGGGGGATCAGATATTAAAGGTACAGGCCAAAATTTACTAACATATATTCTTAAAGAAAATATTTAATACATTCTACAAAAAAACTATATACTTTTGGATATTTCTCGACATATTCTCCATAAAAATTGAGACATTTATCGTAGCGTGACAGTAATTTGAACATCCCTTCATGGTAGTTGCCTGTCAAGTCGATTAAAGTAGTCCATAACTGTTTCTTGCAATTCCTGTTGATTTGCAAAGCGTTTCCCCGCCAAAAATTTCTTCAGGGTTCCGCTGGGTCAACCACTCTTTGGTTTAATTTGACGTGTGGGGTCTTGCGCCATCGTGTAATAGTTTAACTCCTCGTAATCGCCCCAGCCTTTACCTTCTAATGGCTGTACGCAATTTCCGAAGAGTTTTACAGGCACATGTACCTTAAATATCGGAGCCCCCTCGTATATATATAAAGATAGTTTTATGTAACACCGAGCATTTTCATAACGAGAATTTTTCTTTGATGTATCGATATGCATACGTTGCACATTTTCCGATGCTCAGTTTATTAAAATAATTCAATTTGAAGCTTCAAGCGAGATTTTTCCACTCCCAGGCTAAGCATAAAGTAAAATTTCGAGTTTAGAAAAGCCTGAAAATTTGGTTTGGTCGCGTAGCGCGGAGCGGCCAAACCAAATTTTCAGGCATTTCTAAACTCGAAATTTTACTTCATGCGCCACCGGTACAAAACACTGATTCAATGTAAAGTTTAGTGGTGTGTTTTAAACTTCGTAATATGTCGGTGTTTTGTACCGGTGGCGCATGAAGTAAAATTTCGAGTTTAGAAAACATTTTCAAGCTTTTCTAAACTCGAAATTTTACTTCATGCTTAGCCTGGGAGTGGAAAACACTCGCTTAAAGCTTCAAATTAAATTCTTTTAATAAACCGAGCATCGAAAAATATGGAACGTATGCATATGGATACTCAAACAAAAATATCTCGTTATGAACATGTTCGGTGTTCGGTGTATATATATATATATATATATATATATATATATATATATATATATATATATATATATATATATATATATATATACAGCGTGTTAACGAACTACTGTACAGGCTTTCTACCACATAAGGGGCAGCGTTTAAATAAACAATACCTGCATTTTAAATTACCATACATTTAGTAGATAGCTCACAAATAATTATTAAAAATAATTAATAATAATAGGCCACATGTTTGTGGTATCTGGTATACGCGCACATTGCGTATTTTAAGAGAGATTCCACATAGACTGGTAGTTTTTAAACGATTTGGATATCGAATTACACCATCCAGAGAAAAGTGGGTCAGATTGTGAAGAATTATGTCTATGTTATCGTTTTCATAAGTACCCATTTCTGACTAAATTCCGAATATTTTCTAAACGTGTTAATGAAATTCAATATTTTTCCTTATTAGGTTCACACTTCACATTATCTCCACTCTTATTGAAATGTTTAGATAAGAGCGGCAAGGGTGTATGATTTTTAAACATAAAAATAGTTTGCTGTTTAGTCTATGGTGAAGCTTATTCCATCTACATTTTGTAACATGGCGCGATACGTTTATTCAAACATTGAATTGGCAGACATGTTTCTTATTTACGGTGAAGCTCGGTGTAATTCCAAGGAAGCTGTAAGAATTTATCAAGAGCGATTTCCTGAACGACACTTACCACCGCCAAACCGATTTAGAAATTTATTACAAAGAGCACGCGACACTGGAAGTTTGCAACCTGTCGCCGGAGCCTTCGGAGGTGGTGACCGTCCAATGCGATATTTGCGAGCGGAAGATGAAATTTTGAATCTGTTGGAAGCGGATCCTGGTTTAAGTACCCGTATTATCGCCGCTCAGCTAAATATATCGCACACATTTGTCAGCAGTGTTATACGAGACAATAATTTTTATCCGTATCACTACCAGCGTGTACAACATCTTCAACCATATGATTTTCCCAAAAGAATTGCATTTTGTCAATGGATTTTGGCACAAAATGTTCAAAATCCTAACTTTACCAAAAACAATTTAGTGAACGACGAATCGTGCTTTACGCGTAATGGAAATTTTAATTTCCATAATATGCATGTTTATGCAATAGAAAATCCTCGTGTTATGCGTAGAACTCATTTCCAGCATCGCTTCTCCCTTAATATCTGGGCAGGTATTTTAAATGATCAATTAATTGGGCCTTTTATGTTCCCATTTAATTTGAATGGAGAACGATATTTACGATTTTTGCAAGATGACCTTTTAGATCTTCTAGAAAATGTACCCTTAGCGGTTCTTAGAAGAATGTGGTATTTGCAAGATGGTGCGCCAGCTCACTATGAAAGGCGCGTTAGAAGATATTTGGATGATGAGTTTCCAGGACGTTGGGTTGGTCGTGGAGGCCCTGTACCATGGCCTCCAAGAAGTCCGGATTTAAACCCCTTAGATATTTTTCTTTGGGGATACTTTAAAAGTGAAGTCTACACTACGGAAATTGACAATGCTGAAATGCTAATACAACGAGTAAACGCCGCGGCTAATATCATTCGTGAAAAACCTCGTGAAATGTTTGCTACTGTTCGTGCAAATTGGATATGTAGAGCCCAAATGTGCATTGAGTGCGACGGACGTCAATTTGAACACGTATTGTGATTTTTTTATACGTGACCCAGTTTCATCTAGTAATTCTAGACAGTATGTGTGTGTGTGTAGTGCGTGCTAAGTGATTTATACGTCTCGCAGTAGTAACAGTAACTAAACAATACCACAAATGAGTGACCTAGTATCATCTAGTCATTCGAGACAGAGTGCGTGTTTAGTGCGTGCGAAGTGATTTATGCGCCTCGCAGTAGTAAAAGTAAATAAAAAATACAACAACTTACGCATCCGCGAAAAATATCATGAACACAGGTAACCAGAAGTTCTCAAAAAAAAAGGCATGAAAAATTATGAAAAATCCAATATTTTTTTTCCGATTTTATTATTGGTGTCAAAATATTTTGTGTATACGCCCTTAAGAGGATGTACATTAGTTCGATTACACGCTGTATATTTAAATATATATTTTTTTAGTGTTGGATAATTTGTTTAAATTGAAACATATCAGTGAAAACAGTATATTTTGAAGTTCCTTGGATCAAAAGTTACAAGGAAAAATACGAACGTAAATAAAATATTTATTATAATCAAGTGTAGGTGTCTCAAAATGTTGAAACAACTGTAATTGACATTAGTTATTACTAAGATATCTGTTGTTGTGTTTTTCAAAAATACAACTCGAAAAAAAATTTTAATAATATAAATTACTAAAAAACTATTAATCAGAAAATTGCATACTGCCATAACGCCCCCTCCCTTTAGTTTAACTCTATCTCAGTGTATTATCTGAGATAGAGTTAAACTAAAGGAAGGGGGCGAAAAAAGTTGAATAATTTAATAATATTGAGCAAAAACCAGAAATTGGGCAGCATTGGATTCAAAAAAACAATGTCGATAAAATAAAATTTAAAAAATTTAGAGAGCCATTTACAAATCTTAGGTTGGCTATTATTTAGCAATAAAGTTATTATTGAAAAAAAAATCAATATTGATGTATTTTTTCAGTATTTAAACGGCTATTGACTTTGGTTTTAAAAACACTAATTTCATTAACAAATCCCAAATTTATTATACCGTGAGCTTAAAAGTTAGGAAACACTAAAAATAAGAGAGAAGTTACTGTTTACTCTTTTTTTAAAACCAATCATATAAATTGTATTTACCTATAACCCTACTAAAAAAGCAATTAATATGCGAGAAGCCCTACTTTTAAGTACAAATGGCCAATGCCTCGTAAATACGACTTACATTTTTAAACAGTTATTATTATCTTTCATTTATGATAGTTCATCGGCCACTGAAAAAACATAAATCACTACAAATACCAATGAAAAAATTAAATATAAATAAATAAAAACCAAAATAAATTCTTACGATTATTCTATTATTATGATCATAGCGCCAATGGCGCTGAGCGAATGGGGTCTCAACTAGATAGTATTCAAAAATGGAAAACAAACCACGTTTAATAGAAATTCTACGTATTCATATACAGAGAGTTTTATGTAACACCGAACATGCTAGAATGCACTCAATGTTAATTTTCTTATGTTCGATGTGTACTGGGACGCATCAAAGCATTGAGTACGACGTGATTGGCTACGATTTCTGATGGTAATATAGTCAACTCAATGTACACTCTTCCTATTAAAAATAAATTAAATGTGTCAATTATTATGTTATCCACAATATTTGGTATTATGAATATTTTAGTTCAATGGAATGATTAACAACTTATGTTATATTTTTAATCTGTAAAATACTAGTTAAAGAAGGTAAGAAGATATAAACGCTTCATCAGTAAACACGCGTTTTCGCAACATTTCGTTGTTTAATTTAACATATTACATACAATTTTACAAATATATTATCGCTTAATTTTATCATACAGCAACTAGTAATGTTGGAATTTGTAGGACCTAAACTTAAATTCTTGTAGAACTCTTATGTATAGAGGATTTTTAAATATTAAATGATTTTGCAATAGTAAGGATATTAGTGAACACTCTTCGACATAACAAAAATTGTTTAATTTCATCTCTTTCGATAATATCGACGGACTTTTAACTCCTCGCTTGTGAAATTCATCCAAACAAACTATTTTATAAGGTTCGAAATGGTTGAAATAAATGGTATTGGTCAATCAGAAAATTTTAGAGAAACTAAACCATGGGAATGTTTTGAACTGTTTTCTCCATGGTTTCAGTTTACCAAAAAAATCTTTTTCTCCTTTGTATGCATTATTGATATGTTTAACTCTTTATTCCTCGTCTACGTCTGCTTCAAGTGCTAGAACAGCAAATATTACTTGCTTGCGATAACTGACAGATTCAATTTATTTTTGAAGGGTATAGTGTAAATTGGGTTGACTATATTACAATTAGAAATCATAGCCAATCACATCGCACTCAATGCTTTGATGCGTCCCATTACACATCGAACATAGGAAAATTAACATTGAGTACATTTTAGCATGTTCGGTGTTACATAATACTCGCTGTATGTATGTTTAATGCTTTTCCACCATTAACATTCAATCTAGCTCAGTTAGATATAAACCATACATATAATTACTTTTTAAGTATATGTATATAAAGCATACGCTATACATTTTCAGGTATTCATTCTCTTTTATAAGCGTTCAATTGGAAAATTAAAACGAGTGTTTTGACTCCATAATTAAACTTGAAGTAAAATGCTGTGGTAGAAATTGGCTTGGTTGCGTAATAAAGCATAGCGACTAATCCAAATTTCCAAAAATATACTGCTTAAGTTGAATCTTAAGTTAACAAATTTTACAAATATTTATTTTATCAAACTGAATCTTGCTTGTAATTAAAATCAAAAATCCGTAAGCAAATTGCTTCTGGCGTATGCATTTTTTACAATTAACTCAAGTTTATGTTAACACAGAGTAATCTACAGATTATAATTGTATTTAATTATAAGTTCTTTATGGTCACCTAAATTTATTTCTATTTGTGTGAATCGCGATTTATATCGAAGTAGAAAGCCTGCACTAGTAATAATTGAAAAAAACATCACACAAAACTTACTTCAGTGAATTTTTGTTTTTATTGAATAGTTTTTCACTAGTAATAATTAAAAAAATATTATACACAACTTACTTCAGTGAATGTTGGTTTGTATTGATTAGTTTTTGTAATTGAAAAAGTGACAGCTCTAATTAAACTAGCAAAGCCGATTGATTTGTAATTATCTATCAATCAAACACGTTAAAAGCCAAACAGAACCGCCCCGACCGTGACATAATTATCTTTTCGGAAATAGTGTGCAAAAACGATAATTTCACGAATCAACAGCAACGCAAACAAATGCATTAACCGGGGCGAACGTGGCGAGCATCTGAAACGGAAAATTACAATATTCATTGAAACGGCTTTCCGGCCCGATTGATCTGATTGACACATTATTCTCGATCAGGTCGGCGGCTTTATCGGCGACTTTTATTGGCTCGTCTAACTACTTAAATAACTCCGGCTGTCGCCTTTTAAAAATACGCCCAATTTCCGCCGGGCGCGGGGCGGGTGTGAACGGGGGGGGGGGGCAATTTGAGATAAAGTTAATTTTTCGCGCCGGGGAATGAAAAAAGAGATGTAATGGCCGGAAAATTCGCGGTCTCAACTAAGGATTATTCAAGGGGGGGCTGTTCGGATGTTGGATGTCGTCTCTTTATTACCTGCTTAACAGATATGAAGCGCCATCTGGTCTCTTGGATCATTATTTTTTCTTTTGTTTAATTAAAAATTTCGGCGACAAGAGAATGAAATTTCTAATGAACATTTATTTCTATGGAATTAAAAAATGCGAAAAAAATAACTATATACAGGGTGTTGAATCGATTACGTATACATACGAAAATTATACAGGGACTTTTTCTTTAAAAAATCATTTCATACATAGTACATTTTTCGACATTCGTTGTTTTTTAATAGAGTTCAATTTAAAGCATTAAACGAGTGTTTTCCACTCCCAGACTAAGCATGAAGTAAAATTTCGAGTTTAGAAAAGTCCCGTGAAAATTTGTCGAGGGTCGCGCAGCGACCCGAGTTATCAGTACTTCATGCACCACGCGTATAAAACACAGATTTCAAGTAAAGTTCGAATATGCATAAATTTCACAATATTTCAGTGATTTATACGCGTGGCGCATGAAGTAAAATTTCGAGTTTAGAAAAGCCCCGTGAAAATTTTACTTCATGCTTAGTCTGGGAGTGGAAAACACTCGTTTAATGCTTTAAATTGAACTCTTTTAAAAAACAACGAATGTCGAAAAATGAAAAAGAAAATTTATCGAGGGTCGCTGCGCGACCCCCGTTAAATTTTCACGGGGCTTTTCTAAACTTGAAATTTTACTTTACGCTTAGTCAGGGAGTGAAAAACACTCGTTTAAAGCATTAAATTGAACTCTTAAAAAACACCCAATATCTGAAGATTCACAGCATATACGCTGTAATTGGGACGTGTATACTTAAAAGAAAAACTCCCTGTATGTAAAACCGAAAGTATACATTTTCCTGCTTTATTGGTCATTTAAGTAATACAGTTGAAGAATAATGAAAAAATTGAGAAAACACACCGCTAATTTATTCTAACGTTAAAAAATATTTAGGGAAAAATATTGTTTTTCATTATGATTAAATACTGCACATAACTCAATTCGATGATTAGATATTACGATACTAATAACTGAATATTTAAATATTTAATTGATATTGGAGCAATTTAAAATATTGAATGTTTTTTAAAGAATATTGAAATATTTGAACATTTAACATATTTAAAATATATTTATTTTTGTTTAAAAAAATTAAAAAATGCTCAGACATTTAAACATCGCTTGAAATCAGTGCTTTATGCTTGGCGCATGTAGTAAAATTTCGAGTTTAGATAAGTCTGAAAATTTGGTTCTCTACTCAAACCAAAGTTTCAGGCTTTTCTAAGCTAGAAATTTTACTTTATGCCTAATATGGGAGTGGAAAACACTTGTTGAACAGCTATTGGAACATTTAATGACAACACTGATTTCTTAAAGAAAATTGAAAACAAACACAAACCGTAGTTATTTTCATTATCTTTATGAGTTTCGTTAATTATCTTGTTAATTTTTTTTGGAATCTCGTGTTGTCATTGAAGGCTTTATTAGTTTTTAACAAGGGTTTTCCAATCCTTGATTAAGTAAATACTTTACGCATTAAAACATTAAAAACACTGATATAACCCTTAAATGCACGATTTTCTGTTTTCGATTATTTTTCATCTGAAATGATTACAAAATATATTGTTTATTTACGGATATCCATTTAAAATAAATACATAATGCTTAGTCTAAAATAAGTGAAAAGGAATAATTAAGTTAAAATATATAAAATCACAAACAATATACACAACAGATTAAAATCAAAATGCTCCTCATCACTATGCTAAAAGTAATAAATAAGGTTAAATATAAATCACAAACAATATACAAATAAAACAAACAAAACAGATTAAAATGTGAACAAAAATAAAAATCTAATTTGTCTCATGGAGCATGGACTTAAGATTCTTTTTACTTGTGGTAGCAAAGTCTATATTCGCCGAGTTGCAGTGCACGGCAACTCTAGCCATACCATAGTTTCTACCATAATTGGTACGATGAAATGGTACGTTAAAGAGGTCGAAGGAACGCAAACCTCTGCTAGGCACATTGATTTTGTATATATGTATAATTATGGAAATATATAAAAAAATGTAAAGTGAAGAAAAAAATATTTATTACAAATTCAGATTTTTCTGGAAAAATGGCACCATTATATAGTTTTGAAATATCAAAAATTAATTAAGTTATGCATACATTTTTGACATAAAACGTAAAATTTTAATATTCAAGCAACGGTGGATAGGTTTTTGAACTGTTAAGCTATGATGCATTTAAGGTTAATATAAAGACACAAACTGTACTTTGTTATTATTAATCTATCACAAGATTATAATACAATTATAAATTTGTTTTGAATAATGCTAGAAATGATTAAAATTCGGATATTTATTCAATAAAATATTGAAATTAGAATGTTGCGGCTTTTTTGATTATGTAATTCATTTATTATTTATGGTGGGCTTTGGTTTTTGGTAACTAAGCAATAATAAAAAAAGATTACAAAAATATACAAAAATCAATTTACATACTAAATTCAGCAGGTTAAACATTTATAATTAAATCAATATTGCCCGGTATTTTAAACGATTATTATATCATTAGATAACTATTTGTGGCGTCAATTTTTTTACCTAGTAAACTAATGGGCAAATTAAATTGCGTATTATAAAGCAAACCTACCAAATAAATAGCAATTCTAGAAATAAATAATTTAATCAGTAGATTATAGACTGAAATTATACATTTTCATTGTAACCATAGCTGGAACCACCAATTTTTTAAATTGACTTGTCAATATTTCAAATTAAATTGTCAATCATTATTATAATTCCTTATAATTATGGCGAATAACCGTAGAATATGGAAGAATTATACAGAACAAGAAAAGGAAAGCTTATTATAAAAGACTTAAACGAGTGTTTTCCACTCCCAGGCTAAGCATGAAGTAAAATTTCGAGTTTAGAAAAGGTCGCGTAGCGCGAAGCGCGGAGCGGCCAAACCAAATTTTCAGGCTTTTCTAAACTCGAAATTTTACTTTATGCGCCACGCGTACAAGTCACTGATTTCAAGTGAAGTTTACTTGTTCACAATATTTCAGTATTTTCAGTGTTTAACACGCGTGGCGCATGAAGTAAAATTTCGAGTTTAGAAAAGCCTGAAAATTTGGTTTGGTCGCTCCGCGCTTCGCGCTACGCGACCAAACCAAATTTTCAGGCTTTTCTAAACTTGAAATTTTACTTCATGCTTAGTCTGGGAGTGGAAAACACTCGTTTATAACTTTAACTAAATTTAAAAGAGGCGTATGTAAACGAGTGTTTTCCACTCCCAGACTAAGCATGAAGTAAAATTTCAAGTTTAGAAAAGCCTGAAAATTTGGTTTGGTCGCTCCGCGCTTCGCGCTACGCGACCAAACCAAATTTTCAGGCTTTTCTAAACTCGAAATTTTACTTCATGCTTAGTATGGGAGTGGAAAACACTCGTTTATAACTTTAACTAAATTTAAAAGAGGCGTATGCATAAGTATAAAAATCCCTGGTTATATCTGACTTGAAAAACTCTAGGTCTTCGACTCCTTAGAATGTCTTGTGGTTCGAATTAATCACTGTCGGGGAAGAACTTAAACCTGACACGGATGTTATGGTAGACATATTAACCGTAATAAAATCACACAAGTAGTAGAATCTAAAGTAATTATAATAATATAATACACTTTTGACTTTTTACTATCAAATTATTTAAAGAAAAAAATTTACTTGGTAGATAAACAAACAAATTATTTACTGAGGGTATTTATTAGCCAAGTAAAGTTATTTTGTGTTTATAATACCGAAATCTTTGGAATAAATTAATTTATTCCTAAAGTAAATTGTATTTAGGGAATAAAACGTTTTATAATACCGGGCATAAATGTATCAATGGTTATAGTATTTAACATTATTAGCATTGTTAAAACGGTTTTTACTGGCGGATAAAAGGATATGACTGGCAAGTCGCTAGACGAGCCAGTCACCTTCTGGAGCCAGTAAAACCCGTTAACTTGCGTATATTGTTATATATTTTATTTGTCAATCATTTGTAATTAATTAAAATACAATTATTTGGTAAATTTAATTAAATTGGAATTACAAAAAAATATGTAGTATGTTATGAAACATTTCCGTGGATACTTATGTTGTTTATTTGATTAAATCGAATTAAATTATTTCGCAATTCGTTTAACATGAGCGCGTCAATTCACGAAAAACTATAAATTACTATTCCAGTACTAACTTGTTAAATTTAAACAAGTAAGTATACTGACTTGTTAAAATTTTACAAGTCAGTAGCTTGAAAACATAACCTTACTTGTTTAATACTGTCTATTGATAAATTGACGTTGAATTCAAATCTATTATTTGGACGTGCCCGGTTCTACAATAATTCTTTCATCTGCATCAGGATCTTCAGTTGGAATTAGTGAAAAAATTAACAAGAATATTCAAATAATTGAAATATTCAAATATTTGTAATATTCAAATATATAAATAATGGGGATATTCTAAAAATTTGAATATGTTTTAGAATGATTATTCGAATAATTTAGTTTGGAAAATTCCCAGCCTTAATACAACCATTATTGACTATAAACACATAAAAAGTAAATGCTAAAACCTGATATAAATTAGTTTTTTTTAATATTTTTGCTCAATATATTAAAAAGATTTATTAGAAAGAAAACAAACAATTATTCCAAGAAACGAATTCACAGCACACCGCATTGGGTTGACAGTTGTTAAAATCGATTGATGCAAGTGGACCATGATTGAGTTATCATCTAACATGATCCTATTTCACAATTGAGTAGAGTTGGATTAGATTAACTGACAAATTGTGACGTTAGGTTACAAATCGTAAAGTTCAGCCTTCTAACACAACTTTACGATTTGTCATTTAATTGTAAAACTGTGTTTAATCCAACCTAACTCCTCAATTTAGTTTGGTTGGGTTAAAACACAAGGTATAAAGTCAGGTTAAATGATACAACGTAATCTTTAGATATTAAATATAAAAGTTAAACAAAGAACTATCAAAATATGAAATATGGCAGAAATCTTGATATATGTGAGTTTGTAAAGAAAAATAAATAAGTACTACCAGTAGTAAATAAATCTCCTAAATATTCTGACATAATTTACACTTTTGACGCATTCGACAGTTGCTTTTTGACATTTTGTGTCAGTTTTTTTTTGGTACTTCTTTTGACGTATTTCGAAATAGGCATTATTCTAAATGTCATCGCTGTAGAATAATGTTTATTTCGAAATACGTCAAAAGTAGTAAAGTAGAAAACTGACACAAAATGTCAAAAAGCAACTGTCGAATGTGTCAAAAATGTGAATTATGTCAGAATATTCATGAGATTTATTCACTACTTTTAGTACTTACTACTCGAATTTTGGAATTTTTTTAGAAACTCACATATTACAATATTTTTAAGATATTTTATATTTTGTCGGCGTCAGCCGATATTTTATCTATAACAGTATCTATAGCAGTTAGCCTGCATTTGAACTATAATTACAATTGATTAGTCCGCATCAACCAACATTTGAACTATAATTACAGTTGACGTAGCCGACATCTAGTTTACAGAGTGATATCTAATCTAACTCGACAAAGAAATCAAACCTGACATAACTATTAAAGTTTCATCATTTTTTGACTTACTTTCGAGCTAGTATACCACTTTTTGGCATTTCGATCGCTTCGCATGTTTGTTTTAACAGTAATAGCGAATTTTCATGAATTACAAGTGTATGGGATAATATTAAAGGATAAATTAAAAACACTTGGTTTGTTTCACTATTTGTGAACCAAGTGTTTTTAATTTATCCTTTAATATTATTCCAAAATGTTTCACAAAGTGATAAATGAGAAAGTTTTTCAAGAAAGAAAAGTGTATGGGAATTTCAGTTATAATTTTCATTTGTATTGACAAAAACGTTATTGCTGTCAAGGTTATAATTGCTTGTACGTCGTTTTTTTACAGTTAAAACGAATCTTCAAAGATAAAATTTCTATGAATTATACAGCGTGTAATCGAACTAATGTACATCCTCTTAAGGGCGTATACACAAAATATTTTGACACCAATTGCAGCAAAAATAAAATCGGAAAAAAAAATTGGATTTTTCATAATTTTTCATGCATTTTTTACTTTTTGAGAACTTCTGGTTACCTGTATTCATGATATTTTTCGTGGATGCGTAAGTTGTTGTACTTATTATTTACTTTTACTACTGCGAGGCGCATAAATTACTTCGCACGCACTATCGAGGCGTATAAATCACTTAGCACGCACTACACACACACACACTGTCTAGAATTACTAGATGAAACTGGGTCACGTATAAAAAAAATCAGAATAACAACATAGACATAATTCTTCACAATCTGACCCACTTTTCTCTGGATGGTGTAATTCGATATCCAAATCGTTTAAAAACTACCAGTCTATGTAGAATCTCTCTTAAAATACGCAATGTTCGCGTATACCAGATACCACAAACATGTGGCCTATTATTATTAATTATTTTTAATAATTATTTGTGAGCTATCTACTAAAGGTATGGTAATTTCAAATGCAGGTATTGTTTATTTAAACGCTGCCCCTTATGTGGTAGAGAGCCTGTACAGTAGTTCGTTTACACGCTGTAGTCTAGTTTTCATTTATTTAAACGAAATTTTGCCAACTGTCACAGGAATGTCAGTATTGAGAGGGTTGTCAAAACGAATATTTCAAGTGCGATAATTCGTTCGTTTTGACAGTTATAACAAAAAATAAAATTAGATAGGTGGTACTCAAGTACAAATTTTAAGTACTTGTACTCGAGTACCGCCCAGCCCTGTCTTAGATCAATACAATTTGCTTATTAGGGGTATAACTCAATTTTAGAATTAAAACTTTCTATCTAAAAAGAACAGGTAAATACAACAGCATTCGTTGTATTTTAAGAGTTCTATTTAAAGAATTAAACGAGAGCTTTCCACGCCCAGATTAAGCATAAAGTAAAATTTCGAGTTTATGAAAGCCTGAAAATTCGGTTTGAGGCTTCTTGAAAGTAGACATTGTACTTTATGCGCCGCGCGTATAAATCATTGGTTATAAGTGAAGCTTAAAATATACCTCTTTAGCATACTGCTTAAGCAGCATATTGTAAACTTCACAATAGTTCAGTGTTTTAGACGCGTGGCGCATGAAGTAAAATTTGGAGTTTAGTCTGGGAGTGGAAAACACGCGTATAAAGCTCTAAACTGAACTCTTAAAAAAATATCTGAAGATTTACAGCATATACGTGTAATTCGGACATGTATACTTAAAAGACAAACTGCCTGTATGTAATGCCACATGTATTTTTCTCCTTTATTCGTCATTTCAATAAAAAAAAGTAGAAGAGTAATAGAAAATTAAGACAAACACACCACTTATTAACGTCGCTACCTGATTAAAATCCAACTTTAATTATTATTTAAGGAAAAAAAAAGTTTTCATTGTGACTAAATACTCGACATTATTCCGTTAGATGATTGGTTTGCATAACACACTGTTTTTAAAAATATTTAAGAATACTGGTTAACTTGTTTCTAAATATATATATTTAAAAAATCTATTTCTGAATATATTTGATCTCTTTCTTTATCAATAAAATATGCTTATTAAGAGTATTACTTAGTTTTAGAATTGCAACTTTCCATCTAATTAGAACAGGTAAATACGCACTGGACGACCAGACAGGTAATTAATTAACTCAGTTGCAGTGTATTATTTAAATCAATACGAGATAAACATTAGCAACGGTTCAGTCTATTTAACGGCGTAATGTGTTAAGTTAATTAACGAGGATACATACATTCCGGCGGTGTTTCTGTAGTGTGCAATTTCAGTTATGGCATTTACCAAGAATGTTATTGTTTGCGATTGGTGTTTGTGCGAATGAGCGCGATTTTCACTCGCTGCTAATTTCACGACGATACTTCCGATCCGGGAAATTAGGGACCCTCCTTAATGCGATTAGGATGACATAATATACCCCACCATGTCCGTTAAATACAGCAAAGCGTCGTTTTAGGTCAACGTGTTTAGTTACGTTAGGCTGGGTTGGGATGGATTAATTTACCAAAAGTCGTGCATTACATCCTTTTACTCATAATCATAGAAAACCAAAAACAACAAACTATATATAATCTTCAAAAGCAGCGATTTTTAAACTGTGGGTGGATCAGTAGTCGAGTTTTAGAGAGTCGCGACACAAGATTTTATATGTATATTTATTAGTGATGAGCAAGATAAATAATCGAGTAGGCGATAATGCAGCATATATTTTGATCGATATTCTATGATTCCTAACCTAACCTAACCTAAGCAGTATATTTTGAACATTGCTTTAATTTTATAAGCCTGGCGCATGAAGTAAAATTTCGAGTTTAGAAAATGTAAAAAAAATCGATATATATATATATATATATATATTTTAGAAACAAAATGTATTTACCTTTTTTGTAAACGAAAAAATTCTGAATTCATTCTTGTTAACGTTTATCACTTTACGTTTCTTTAACTTAAAATAATTAAGAAAAAATAATGTGAGTTTATAAAAATAATGACATCCCATGGAACTGAAACAACAACTGCGGATGTCAAAATGGCAAAAGATATCGTAGTCACTTGATTAAAGTAAATGTTTTCAAAATGATTTACACTATACAAGAAAAATGTAATTATTTTTATAAAATCACATTACTTTTGCTTATTTATTTTATCTGTTAATTTTCTGACATTCTTTGATTTTTAAAAGAGTTCAATTTGAAGCTTTAAACAAGTGTTTTCCACTACCAGACTATGCATGAAGTAACATTTCGAGTTTAGAAAAGCCCCGTGAAAATTTTCTAGGCTTTTCTAAACTCGAAATTTTACTTCATGCGCCACGCGTATAAAACACAGATTTTAAGTGAAGTTCGAATATACATAAATTTGACAATATTATAGTGTTTTATACGCGTGGCGTATAAAACACTATTTCTAAACTCGAAATGTTACTTCATGCTTAGTCTGGGAGTGAAAAGCACTTGTTTAAAGCTTTAAATTGAACTTAAAAAAAGTTGTATCAATTCCATGGTATGTCATCATTTTTATAAAATCACATTACTTTTTTCTTAATTATATTAACTTAAAGAAACGTAAAGTGGTAAGTGCGAACATAATTAAATTTAGAATTTATCCCTCTGCAAAAAAGTAAAATACATTTTGTCTCTAAAATAAATAAGGAAGCCAATATTTGAACACTTTAAAATTAACATTCGATTTCCTATGTTGCGTCCGCCAAGTCAACACCTGGTATATATATACAACTTTTTGGTTTTAATTGATAAAACAACATATTTTCTACGAAATGTACAATGCTAGAAGGACATAAACATATTAAATTTCTTTATTTTCAAAGTTGAAATTAATAATACAAATAATTAAGCCAAAAAATCAACTTGGCAGGTCGGTCATAATGTATTGTCTGTTTTTTTTTTAACATGACTAAACTTAGGGTGTATTTACTGCGAACAATTTTTAATAATGAATATCATAGTGATACATAAATCATATTTTGTCAAATAAATTGTCGCGATGCAGAAATTTTCAAAAAAGAGAACGCTACAACTTGCAACTTTACAACACATTAAGGGATTTTTCTTATAAGTATACTTTCACATATTCCATATAAACATTTGTAAAATTAATAGACATTGTGATCAAAACTAAGCAGTATACTTCACCATAAATCAGTGTTTTATGCGCGTGGCGCATGAGAAAAGCCTAATTTGGCTTGGTCGCTCCGCTGCGCTATGTGACCAAGCCAAATTTTCAGGCTTTTCTAAACTCGAAATTTTACTTCATGCTTATTCTGGGATTGGAAACAATAATTAGAGCCTTTAAATCAAAAGTTTTAATAAGATCACGATAGTCCGAAAATTGACATTGAAAAATCGTAGTATGTATACCAAAAAGAAAAATTCCTTGCATTTAGAACTTTATCAAAATTTGAACATATGAATGGGCAGATAATGAAGAAGACAGATATTCCTGAGCATAGAGCTTTTACCTGATCATCAAAGAGAGTTTATTAAATTAGTAGTAGATACAAATAATTTGAGGCGGTGATAGGTACTTTTGTAATCTTAATCTTTGTCAAATGAATTATGTATTTTATAAGTAAATTAAGTTGTCATATTTCTGTCAGATTTCTCTTCACATTACCTACAAATTAAAAGATAATTTATAACATAACATAATGAAATGTCAAATTTGATTGGTCATATTAAAAAGAAACAGATAATAAGTATTTGGTTTGCTGAACTTGAAAGCTAACATAAACAATTCTAGCATATTTATGACCTTTTAACAATAAACATTTCTTAGAAAAGTGTTTAATTTATTAAATTAAACAAAAACTTGTTTCAAATTTGGACGACATAACATAGGGTACAATTTTTACCATGTAAATCCCTATGGCCATACTTAAATAAAACGCACGGTATATATATATATATATATATATATATATATATATATATATATATATATATATATATATATTCTGTAATATAATTGTGTAACGAATAATTGTTGAATTTGTCTGTAAATTTATTGGTAAACAACCTAGAAACTAATTCACTTTTTTTTCAAAATAGGGGTTTCACGAGCTGAAATATTTATATATACCTAGTCAATAAATTTCTCGAAACGTTAAAGTTGACCTTTGTAAAAAATAACAGGAAAATGTAGGTACTAACTAAAAATCCCGTACACTTTTAATAATTGCGAGAAAGATTTGATTTTGTCTAAAAATATAAAGAACATTCCAAGGAACGTACTCCTGTATTCATTTTCAATCTGTGATTTTTTGTTTTTAAAATACAGCATCTCAAAGTGACATGCCTCGCTTTTTGAAAAGGATAGTAGGTATACTTCAATGAAAAAATCCCTATATGCATTAATTAATTTCGTGAGTTGACTGACTAGTAGGTGATAAATAGTATGAGCGAAACTCCTCAGAAGAACAATGTTAATACCATACACATCCCTACTTCGAAATTTAAAATAATAAATTACCCATTATTACAATTTTCAGAACGAATAACTATTGTTAGTTTTAAGAGAACCAACTACCCCAGAATCAATCTTGTAAAAAAATTATATGATATATATTATTAAACTATGAAACTATAAACGCTTTGATTAGCAAGAGTTACATCTATGCTTAGAGTATCAGTCCAATTGAACGGAAGTGTGATTCGCTTTTTTTCCGGTTTGATTTTTTTTGTGGGACGAAGCTCGAAGGGAAAATGAGCGGTAATTATTGATGCTTCAATTTGCCTGTTTGGCGCGATACGTTATTTTCATGTATTTCCGCGTTATTTCCAATGATTTATGTGTTTACGCATTTGTTACATTTAGCATTCTCTCTTTTTTTGCGAGCCGTACTTGATATTTATTACTCAGCATGCTATAACTCTCAGCGGATCACCGTTCCCAACTAGTTTTTAATTGTAATGCTAAATACATCTCCTGATTGATATATCGTCTGTAGTTAAATAAATTAAATTTAATTTTTCATTTAAATAAATGTCTATCAATAATTAAAGTGTGTAATTAAATTATTAAATCCAATATTCTGAAAAAATTAATAGTATTTAGCGATTGTTAATTAACCGACAAATTTACTGATCTACCTGTAATTGAAAAAGTCGGTAAATTTACAAACACAAAAGGTTAAGAAACAGTGATTTAAATATTATAATTTTGAAACCTAAATCTACGTTCTCTCCTACAAAACATTTTTGCTAATGCAAAATGTAATTTCATAGCGCAAAGAATTAACTTTGTTTCCACCCAAACATCCCAAAACACATAGTCGAATATTTTTTTTCTGTATTTAATTAAAACTCATCATGATTTACGCTTATTTTCCATTAAAACCCTCACCACTTTTTCATTAGTAATATCCATACAGTCATGCAACCATGTATATATGAAAGCTGTGTGTAGTGGGATTCGCGATTAAATACACCTGTATTTATGAAAGCAGGAATTCGGGTGGGAAATGGCTGGAATTACAAGCTGCGGCAATGGTGCGAATGCTGGGACACACGGTGTTCCATCATTGCAATAGTTCGATACTAAGTATATCTCGGAATAACAAGCATCCGTTTAGACGTAGAACAGATGTTGAATATTGAGATGTAGACACAGACATTCCATTATCTTGACTACCCACTTTACCCTGCAATTACTAGAGACATCATCCCAGATGCTCGATTTATGCTTGTACCTACTTTAATTTTGCAACTATTTATTATTATTTATTTTGTTATATTGTATTATAGATCAATTACAATTAGGTACTCTATTTGACTTAAATAATTAAGACGCTTTAAACAAATTATTTATTTATTTCACACTACAAATACCGTATTCAAGACACAAATATCTAGAAGTTCTCAAATTTTTCAAATAGTGAAAAATGCTGATAAAATTATAACTAACTAAAAACACAACTCATAATCTGCAGAATAGACGCGTATAAGGTTACTATTAAATATCAAAAAAGTTTACTCAATTTATGATAATGACTTTTTATGCCAATGTTTTCTCCACAAATTAAATGAGAAGCTAATTTAAGAGGAATGCATGGATATTTTAAGGGTACGGGCAATAATTAGAAAATTTCGTTATTGCTGTATTGGTCGTCTATTGGAGGCTCGGTGAGCCAGTGTGTCTGATTGCTGATGCGATATATTCAAGGGGAACACGCATTAAAACAATTACAGAATCGTGTTGTTTGGTTAATTACTGATGCTTGATTGTGTTTCCCTTATCTACCACCATCTTGCTGAATATAAAGCGGCCACCGGAGCTGTTTATGTTTTAGCATGTTATATTTATCTGATCACCGATTTCAGCCCCGCGAACAAATGATCCCATTATGTAAATATTTATACGTTATACATAATTATTAATTAATGCTATTAGACATACACATGGCTCATTTGTATTCCGCAAATTATGCTCCCTATTCTATCTATTTACATTAATTCATACTTTGCAATTATTTTTACAAATAAAATACTTTTTAACTGTTTGTATTACTTAGACTTTATTATTATATTATAATTTTGATAACTTCAATTTGTCTTTATCAAACTAAAAAAAAAACACTTTAAGTTTATACTCATTAAGGGTTACTAATTACTAATTACTAAATAAGTTAATTTAATATATTGTATTATTTGTTCTGACTTAAGAATGTGTGTAGAAAAATGTAAATATTTTGTTATTTAAATATTTCGATTATTACTCGTTTAGAAACAATGTTTTTAGTGTATTTCTATCTTCACAATATTTCAGTGTTTTATACGCGTGGCGCATGAAGTAAAATGTCGATCTTAGAGAAGCCTAAAAAGTTTAAGGCTTTTATAAACTTTAAATTTTGCTTAATCATGCTTAATCTAGAATTAGAAACCCTCATTCTGAGTAAATCATTAATTGCTAATAATTTTCCATGCATTTAATAACTTTTATCGGTAAAACAACGATATCGTCATTTCCAGGAAAATTATCGTTTAACCAGTTTAAAATCACATGTTTACCGGTAAAAAAAATATATGTATGAAAACTTAAAGTTGACAAGGATGCAAAAGATAGGAAAGATTCACAAAATTTAACACGTAAAAACCTATTCAACATTAGATAATTATTAGAAATATGTATGTAATGTATTTATTAAAACATTGTTTTTATTTATGAAAAACAAAATCAATCGATTGGACATGAAGTTACAAAATCTCGAAGTTGATTAAATTTTATTAACAAAAAATGCCTGTTTTCATGTGTACTTTAGGCACTAAAAGTTTCACGTTTCACAAATATTTTAAAGTAATTTCAATACTGCTAAATTTTAGTCAGAAGAGTAGATAAAAAGATGATAATCAATACTTTTCAAGTCTTTATTTTGTTTAACGTTGTATAAATCAGGGCCGGCCAATTAACGGCACGCGGGCATAAATGCCAATCTAAGTATATTATTTTACGCATTGCCATTTTTAACATGCTCAAGCAATTTTAAGTTATGACAGTTAAGGCCTGTTCAGAATGAGAGCGTCGAGCGTTGTTGCGTCGCGTTTGCGTCACGAATGCGTCGCGTTGAAAATGAAACCATCTTATGTGATTGAATTCAAACATTCAGAGTCACAGCGTTAACGGCCTGAGTGTTCACAACGGATTTATACAAATTCGATACTAAGATTTTTAAAACTAAAAATCCAAACAAACTCATTTATGATATGAAATAAATAGAAAAATTATTAAGTTTATCTAAAATACATAATATGAGCATTTACTATATCTATTAATATACTTTAATAATAATAAGATTTATTTAATTTTCCACTTTTGCATCTCAACGATACGATTTTCGATTAATGCAACTTAAGCTGCAATATTTCAAGTGTAAAATCGCGTTTATTTGGTCAATTCTAATTTTCTTGTTTAATTTGTATTTATAATACAGCATTTCAAGTAAAAGCACTAAACGAGCAAAGTGATGAAGACATTTTGAGGTTGACGCTCGACGCAACGTTAACACAACGCATACGCTACACGACGTTCGACGTTCGACGTTCGACGCGACGTTCGACGCTTGCAACGAACAGGGCTTTAGAGCGAAATCTCAAAGTTGAAGAAAATTCTGATTTGTTTTGACGAAACTGACACAACCGTCACTGTCGATGAGTGATCCCTCATAGTTCGTTTGCTTTTGGCAGTTCAAGTGAAACTTTAAAAATGAAAACTTTGCGAGATTTCGTCTAGCTTTCATTTGTTCTTATAGAATCGAGACAACCATCACTGTTGCGGAGTTATCGCCAATAGTTCGTTTGTTTTGATAGGTAGAGCGAAGCTTCAAAGAAAACATGTGCGGGATCTGGTATAGTTTCAATTTGTTTTGACTAAATTAACATATCTATCAACGTAATATATTACTAGCCCCTACCTTTAAATTTTAAAGATAAGATGTGTGCATGGTTCACTTTAATTTTAATTTGTTTTGACACAATAATTTAAACATTCATATTTCTAGAACGCTTTAGTAAAGAAAAAAATATAACCATCAACTTGAGCACATTTTAGTAGGCTTATTATGTTAAAATTTTTGTTCTTATAATTTTTGCAAAACAATCACGAAGATTGCAGTAAACCACAATTGAATCACCTAGAAGCAAAGAGATGTAACTGATTATTAAAAAATAGAGAAATCCAGTTCAAGTAATATTGAAACCAGCAAACAAAATAGCAAAATAGTTACATGGATTTACAGAAAATTTACTAAATAGCAGTACCTATCAATGAAAGCTAATTAACAAAAAACTGTTTTCTTACATGTACTACAATTGCTTAAAATTGGCACTCACACCCCTTTGCTTCTGAGTGCCTCATTTATCTTTTTTTTGCCGTCAAATTTTATTTAATATTTTTTTGCGTTTATTTGTTTCATTATTTGTTTTTTATAACATGTGTTTTCCTTTACAAATGTTTATCCGAACTAGAGTTTTATTAGCTTTTTAAATTTAAATCTAATTGGCATCTTGATACTTTTAAAATTTATAGTAAAGTTAAAACAAACAATCAATTTAGTCTATATTTGTTAAAACAAAAACTGTTAAAAAGCAGTGTATTGTTTAATCAAAGTTAAATCCACAAAATGTATTCAGAATAAACTTTAAACTATTTTGCAGAAAAAAATAATTAATTTAGCACTTATTTACAAAATTGTTTATAACAAAAAACACTTGGTAAAGGCATTGCGATAAAGTCAGTAGGAAGCAATTTATTATAAAACTCACTTATTTTTCTTAGAAACAAATTAAATACGCACTTAAAAAATAAAAGATCTTCATTTTTTAATAACTTTGAAGTTAATATTTCGGGGATATTATTATTAAATGCAAATTTATTGTTTCAAAAATATATAAAAGAACGATTAAGTGAAGTGTAAATATAAAATATAAAATCACTGCAGACCAGAGCTGCGACGAATCGTCGTAAAAAGGATTCGAATCACGAATCCGAATCACCTAATATGATTCGAATCACGAATACTAGAACAAACGATTCGTAAGAGATAAATATGGTTCGAATCAAAGATTCGAATCCTGTTTCTTCGAATCACGAATACAAATCCTTTGAGAACAAATTTGATTTTATTATTTTTTTGCAACCATTAATATATAAATATCGTTACTAGTTGTTTTAACAAAAATATTTAAAAGCTAATTATTTATTATTAACACTGAACATCGTTGATAACAGATTACATATCTGATTCCCTGTAACTCTGATTAAAGATGTATTTGTGTGTTTCTAAACTTCACTTCAAATCAGTGGTTTATAATCGTGGCGCATGAAGTAAAATTTCGAGTTTAGAAAAGCCCGAAAATTTGTCTCGGGTCGCTGCGCGACCCTCGACAAATTTTCATAGGGCTTTTCTAAACTCGAAATTTTACTTTATGCTTAGCCTGGGGATGGAAACCTTCATTTAAAACTTAAAATTGAACTTTATTATAAAATCGACGACTGCCTGAAAATTACGTAAATAATAAATTCCTGAATATCATTAAAACCGAGAAAGTCAGAGAAATGTCATAGAATTATATTTAAATTGACCAAAACACTATCGAAAAAGCCATATGATTGAAAACGATGTAACAAAATGGGGGTTTCAGAAGAAGTTATATTAAAATGCCAGGCAAAAAATAATTGGAATCAGGGATAAGTCGGAAAAAATTAACATTTCAGATTGTGGCTTTTACTTTAAATAATATTAAACAAAATTTTAAAAACAAGATTATTACTTTTATTCCTTTAATGTTCTTATCAAAGCATTCAGTTTGAAGTTTCGAACAAGTGTTTCCACTCCCAGACTAAGCATGAAGTAAAATTTCGAGTTTAGAAAAGCCCCGTGAAAATTTGTCGAGGGTCGAATTATTTTTGACAATTCAAATCCTTTTGTAAGTACTCATATCATTTTATAAATATTCAAATCGTTTTATAAATATACAATCCATTTATGAATATTCGAATCCTTTTAAAAGTATTCGAATATTTTTATAAGGATTCGAATCATGTAACAATTTGGGTCAAATTATTCAGGCTATCTATAGACGCGTTTAATAGTAAAGTAAATTAAAGAAAATGAAGTATTTACTTTGATTTCCTTATTTCAACGCTTCAGGTTTATTGAAACGTTTTATGTTATTCTAAGTAATATTTCCACTTCTTGATTAAGCATGAAGTACAATTTTGAGTTTTCAAAAAGCCTGAAAATTTGGATTTGCTTGGGCGCGCGAGCGAAGCGAGTCGCGCCCTAGCCAATCCAAATTTTCAGGGTATTCTAAACTCGAAATTTTACTTCATGCGCCAAGCGCGTCAATCACTGATTTGATGTAAAGTTCAAAAATACAGATCAATATCTTTAATTGGAATAACACGAAAACTGATATTTAGTTTTTTATCAACGATGTTTAGTGTTCATAATAAATAATTAGGTTTTGTAATTTTCTGCTAACAAGTGGTTATAGTTTTGACTTGACTCAAATATATACGTGTACTTGTAAAACAAAATCAATTCTAATCATTAACGTATAAAAAATACAATTATATGCAATTTCAGTAAAAGTGTTCAAAATTAATAAAGGTGCGGCCCTTGCAATATTCTATGTGTTAATTTTGGCCATCGAAACAATTTAAGTTGGCCAGCCCTAGTATAATTAAATTTAAATATTGGTTTATATTTAATTTATATATACATTTCCTTAATAATGAATATCTGATGGATGCACACATCAACGCCTCGATAAAATGATCAGCATTCCTATTCATTGCACATTAGTTGTCATGATGAGCTGTTGGAAACTAATTAATTACTAGATGATGTGACTAGGCTCACAATTATTGATTACATTCGCGCTCGCGTTAAAATTAATAACTTATCAGTTGCACATTAGTATTCCGCTCTCAATTTTAAACAATAACATCCGACGACAGGGCGGAGAAGAGAAACACGCTAGTCCCATGACAAGATGAAGGATCTTCGCCTCATCACGTTTACCATCGTGAATGTGTGCAAGTACATGTGTGTGATCAGGTGTTCAATTTCAGCGTTTCAGCACAGACGGAATTGTATTGTATTGTATTATAAGACAGTAACACTTCACTTACATTGCACGACAAGGTTGAGCGGGGAACTGTAGGTCTCCCCTTCGGTATTTGTTGCCGAACAGGAATACTCCCCTTCAGAAGATTTGTCTATCCGCTTGATGGTCAGGGTGTTGTCCATGGGAAATATGCCCCCGCTCTCGTTGAAGGGAACCAGATGACCCTGCGACCAAAAAAAATAATTTAGTTGAGTGCGTTTGGGTTTTATGTGGGTAATTGAAATTCGCTGGTGGGAGGGGGGATATAATGCACTACTCGAATTTAGGGCTGGAATTGTACACAAACACTTGCGTCAAGTGCGCGGGGGTATTAACTTGCAGTTGAAATTCATGGATGGTTACACACCAGGACAATGCATAGTAATTTCCAGGGATGCTTATTTTTATTGCTGAATCAACTTTATTACATTCTAAAGTGGACCAGGCTTAATGAATGTCAAAAATGTAGCCTCCTTTAACGTTGAACAAAGCATTTTATCATAAAGATAACAAAAAAACATCGCACAGTTAACAATTATAGAAAAAATAATAATTACTCTAATAAAACAATTATTGGAACAAATGCTAATATAAATTATGTAAAAGCTATCAATAAACAAGGACACCTCCATGTTCACCGACTAAACCCAGAGACAACCGCTGAAGACTTAAAAAACCACCTACTACACAGCGCACCAAACAACAAATTTCAAATCGAACAATATATCAATAATGATAATATGATATCATTCAAAGCTTCATTTCCAATCAATGACGTAGGCCAAGTATATGACTCATCCATTTGGTCGCTCGGAGCAGCAGTTAGACGCTTCAGGTTTCCAAAAACAAAAAAATTTCAAGCACCAGCCTCCCCAAATCATCAACAAATTACGAACGGCGCACCTTCCATGGAAACAACATAAGCTTAAATGAATATTGTTTTAAAATTGCGCATTTAAATGTTCAGTGCTTAAAAAATAAAATTAGTGAGATTGAAATATTCTTAAATCATCATAAACCAGACGTTTTTTGTATCAGTGAGCATTGGATGACGAGTGAGCATATTGATTGTCTTATTATGCAGGAATATGTTGTAATATCATCATTTTGTCGTCGCAATCACATACATGGCGGAACGGCTATACTAGTAAAATAACAAATATCAAATGCATGTAAAACCTTTGATTATGCAAAAAAGTTTAATATTGAAATAGACTTTGAATGTTCAGTAACTATTTTCAACAATAGCACTTGTGAAATATGTATCATTAGCATTTATAGATCGCCAAACGGTGATTTTGAGGTTTTTATTTGTCAATTAACTGAATTGCTCTGTATTGTGTCACAAAAGTATCAAAATATATTTCTTTGCGGCGATATAAACATAAATAACCTTATCCACAATGATAGCTCAGTTACTCTGCAAAATCTATTTAAATCTTTTAACTTATCCTCTTTTAATCTAAATAGTGAACCTACCAGAGTATGCAGAAATGGACTTAATGTAAGCATGGCTGAAATTGACTACATAGTAACAACAGCTTTAGGAAGTAAGTCGTTCTGTATTGTGGAGCCGAATATATCGGACCATACTGCACAGATCTTAAACTGCGAAGGAATAACCATCGTAAAAAATCAAATAAAAAATATAACAAAGTGCGCTAGATATTTTACTGACGAAAACATCTCTAAATTCAGATATATGTATTCTAATACAAGGCCACACCTTTCCTATAGAGAGTACACAAATATTGATGTTGCATATAAAGAATTCTGGGACTGCTTTTCCGAATGTTTCAATAAATGTTTTCCCCTTGTGACCAAAAGAACTAAGAAACCAACAAAAAGTTTACCATGGTATACTCAATCCTTAAGAACTCTGTCAGAGGAATTAAAAAATTTAAACTGGCTTCGTAAAGTTGTAGTCTCAAACGAAATGAATAATAAATATAGATCTCTTAAAAATAAATACAGAAAAGCAATTATACAATGTAAGAAAGAATACTATTCAAATAAAATACATTCATCTCCAAATGTATCAAAGACAACATGGAATATTATTAATAACCACATAAAAAAAATATAAAAAAACGCCACTCCACCAAAAATTAATACTAACAATAAAGTAATAACAAATTTAAATGAAATTGCAAACATTTTTGGAGAACAATTCTCGACGAATATAAACATACAAAAGCATAATCATTTCAATGGCATAATGTCGAAGAACTGCACCACAACAAACACTGTTTCACAAACATCCATGTATTGTAATCCTATTACTGCATCAGATGTCATCATTGCAATGAGTGAACTGAAATCTAAGCACTCAACTGGCCATGACGAGATACCGATCACAATGATTAAAAAATGCAGTAATGAATTAGCACCGGCGCTTGCTAAAATCATAAATAAGTCAGTATCGCTAGGTCAATTTCCAAATTTCCTTAAACTGTCAAGTATTAGGCCAATTCATAAAAAAGGTTTAACCCTTGATGTGCAGAACTACCGACCAATATCTATGCTTAGCTCCTTTTCCAAAATAATCGAGAAAGTAGTCTGCACAAAAATTGTAAAATACATGGATAAATTTAAAAAATTCAGTCCCCAACAGCACGGTTTTAGGCACAACCATTCAACTGAGACAGCTTCAATTAATTTTATCCAGCACATAAACGATGAAGTGGATAAAAATCACAAAGTTGTTGGTGCGTTCTTCGACTTGTCGAAAGCTTTCGACACTTTAGATTATGCATTTATTGCCACGAAGCTTCACTCGCTTGGAATCCGAGGTCCAATTAACAACTGGATAAACTCATACCTACTAAACCGACAATTACAGGTTAAAATAGACACCACAACGTCAGAATTGGTCGACATAAACCTAGGTGTACCACAAGGTAGTGTAGATGGTCCTCTCCTCTTCATTCTATTTATCAACGATCTACCTGATCATATGATCGACCCACACATCTGTATGCCGATGACACATCGGTTATTGTTAGTGGATCTAGTGTAAAAACATGTAATGATAAATTAAATAATATGCTTAACCAATTCAATGCATGGTGTAACTCAAATAACCTAATTATCAATTACTCTAAAACAGTCTTTATAGAATTCTATATTAGAACAAATCCTTCTAACTTTACAATCAGTTTAAATAATAACATTACTGAAATAAGCAGATCCACAACATTTCTAGGAATAGAAATAGACAGTAATTTGGCATGGAATGAACATACCAACAAACTCTTCTCCAAACTTAATAAATCCTATTTTGCCATAACACGATTGAGAGAGGTATTAGACATAAATGTCTTACTGTCTGTGTATTATGGTTTGGTCTATTCGGCCCTAACCTATGGAGTTGTTTTTTTGGGGGCAATCCACTGGTGCGAACAAAATATTTGTAATGCAAAAACGCATCATAAGATTATTATTTAATATTAAGCATAACGAATCATGCAGAACGGCATTTAAAACAAAGAAGTTCTTGTGCTACATTCACGATCACAATAAACACAATAAAAGAAGTAACAATATCCACGATCACAACACAAGATGTTCAAAGAACATATATCTACAGAAACCCTCTAGTGAAAGATATAAAAAGTCCCCTCTCTATGCTGGTGAAACTATATGAAACTATATAACAAGCTTCCTGATATTTATAAAAAATTAAATCTTAAATGTTTCAAAGCAAAATTAAAAAACTCTTGATTGACAATTGCATCTATACTATAGACGAATTTTATAAACTATTTTAAATGTGCTGATTATTATTGACAACTGTATCTGTACTATGTAATATGCAGAAATAAATTATCTATCTATCTATCTAATCTTTGGATTTTACTATTTGAAAATGTATGTTACTACACTTCACATTATAACTACATTATATTTTACAATATAAAATCTTAGAAAAATTATACCAGTTTGTGTAAAACAGGTCCGGTCCGATATCACATAAATGTAGATACAAATTTTTAAAAAAATGGTGACGTGTCTATCTTTCTTCACTAATCGCTTAGTCTAAAGCAGTAGGGTCTGGTGAAATTTCGTTGAATACTTGAAATTAATAGCTTATTTTTCAACATATTTTTCTTATTCCTGTAAAACTGTGTTTGTTTGTTAATGTTTTTCCTTATCAACAAGATATTTATCATTTTAAAGTCAAAATACCGTCTCAAATATCATTGCTGACTAATTTAAAAAAGATTACATATAAAAATTACTAGAAGAGCTACGCCCAAAAGTTTGAAAGGGGAGAGAATAGGGAACGTTTGAAAGAGGAGAGAAGAAGAAAAGGGAAATAACAAACTAGAATTTACTTTTCTCTGTGTACATTTTGTTTTTAATCGTAAAAAAAATAATTAAAATAATTATTAAGTTAAACGGTTGTATGTTCAAGAAATCATCGTTTCGTTGGGTAAAATCGAGTTGAATTATTTAAAATTTTATTACTATCAATAATCTGATTTTTTTCCTAACTAAAAAAATGTTTCAATTATTCGTTCATCCTGTGGAGACAACAGTTGTGAGTTTACTGCCAACTGTAGAGGAATTCTCTGATGACCGGACTGCTCATCGTGAACATGTTAGGAAAGCTGTCGCCATTTTTGATATGATAAACAAAAACTAATATATGCTTTCAGAGCTCTTTTTTAAACCTTACTTCTTGTACCTAATCAAAATGTGTTTACCTTTAATTATTTTTTGTTGTTTACTATTAATTTATTTTTATCATGACATTCTTGATAAATGAATTAAAAATTAAATAAACTAAAAATAAATAATTAAAGTATTGCAAATAATATATTTTTGGAAAGCTTACAAAAAACGTGATCGAACGAAGTCATGGCCAACTATGAATTGTATTTATAAGAATACAACTTTATGTCATATCTCAAGAAAATTAAACTGAAAACAAAATATAAAATAGTCAGGATATTCTACTTAGAAAGTGCCTCAAGAAAGTCTTTACCGCATGCCAATATCTTTATAAATAAATAAGTTGTTTCAATATTTCAAAATAGCCAAATTTAGAGTTTTAACGTAAAACTCGAAAACAATTGATGATAGACAAATTTTGATTAGCCACATGAAATATGCTCTAAGAAAGAGCTGTAGAAGTATCTATTAGTTTTTGTTTATCATTCATATTTCTGGTACTGTACTTGAAGAAACCATCGAAAATGCTGCCCCCTGTACATATCTTTCTCTTGTTTCTGATAATGAGTATTTAACTAATTATATTCAGCAATGAAACAAAATTTTCTGTGCTATCAAATAAAATACAGTGCAATTGGTCATTATCTATCGATAAATGTATAGATAATTTATAGCTGAAACGAAAACAAACAACACAAAATCAATATGGCCGGACTATCTGCTATCAGATCACAAAAACACATCACAAAAAAATTCCAAACATGTTGATGAACGAGCTCATTGCCCAGTAAAAACTGTTTTTTTAGATTTCAATTCAAACAAAAAACAGTTTCACTGATAAAACCCGGCTTGATTTTCTTTCATCAATAAAAAAAATATAGAAGAAGGGAAATCAAACTCGTGTTTTATAAGCGATTTATTACTTTACAACTCTAAACAAATAGTGTATAAAAATATATTTTTATTTTATTCCAGCTTTGCTCATACCTGGTTTTTCTAACGAACTATCGAAGCCGTCGTTATTATTATTTTTTTATAATTGTATTTATTTATTTTAACATTTAAACAGAATTTTTATTTCACGTAACCCAAAAACAAAAAAACAAGTGCAGTAAAACCTTTGATAATTGAAAGTGAAAAGACGAATATTGTCAGGAGTAACAAGAAAAAAAAGAGGACTGTGCCTTTTTCTAATAAGTCCAGCAGACAGGGATCTACTAAAAAATATTTTTAAATATTTATTGAGATTCGGTGTATTGTAAAAAATAGTAAGTAACTTACATAAAACTCATTAATAAACGTTATTAATAGCAAAAACGGGAACTGAAATTCGTAGCTTTTTGAAAAAATTAGGAAAAGACATTTGTGAAGAAAAATACACTCGCTCTTTGTAGAATTTATTAAACTATCCCAAACTAAAAAATGTAATGTTGTGTATGTTGAATAAACTAAATAACCTATTAAAATTGCCGGTTTTAAATATATTTTACTTCATGCAAAACACCGACTTCAAGTGAAATCCACAACCAATTGGGTTGAAATATAATAAATTTGATATGTCAAACGAACAAAGTTACTTGTTAAATTATATTTGCGTCAGAATTTTGCTTTTCACTCCCTTAAAATGTAAAAGTATACTATCTAGCAATTTCAGTACGTGTATTATCATTTTTTTCACTTTGTGTACATTTTAAAGGTGGAATAGCAAAATTCTGACCCAAATATAATTTAATAAGTAACTTTGTTCGTATGACATACCAAATTTATTATACTCCAACCCAATTGGTTGTGGATTTTACTTTAAATCGGTGTTTTGAATGAAGTAAAATTTTGAGTTTAATTCATATTGCATAATTTATATTAAAAATATTAAATGACAAAATTAGCCCTAGATTATTATCCATACCGAGTGTTTCCACTATTTGATAAAGCATGAAGTAAAATTTCGAGTTTTGAAAAGCTGAACATTTAAATTTGGGCGAGAAGCAAAGCGTAGCGTCCAAATGAAAAATGTTGGGCATTTCTAAGCACGATATTTTTCTTCATCCAAATGTCGATACTTTTCTTAACTCGAAATTTGTCATTATGAGCTAGGAGTGTAAAACACTGATTTAAGATAAAAACATTGGCATTTCAATACATAAAATGCGCTATAAAAACGTATCTTGTTTAATTTACCAAAATGCTGCTAAAAATTTGTTAAATTACCAGTACATTTAGGGCACCTTTTTCTATTTATTACAATCATTACTTCGAACCATGTAAGACTGTTTGCTATTAACTGAAATATTGTCAAATTGATGAATAAAGAAGAGAAACTTTTAAAAGCGCAAATATACGCAGAAATAATTTATAGTTATAATTGGGCCATGAGTTGTTCTATTTATAAAATTAAAAAGAGATCGGTAAAATGGGAATCATATACAAAATCCTTATCTAAACTTATAAAATGTGAACATAATTTATAATTGTAAGCTAAATATTTTATTGTTTCGTATAAAATAGATTGTCACTATAATAAGGTTACAACTAAAAAGTGTATTTAAATAAGTGTTTATTTTACACAAAAACTATATCAGAATCAATTACATTTAGCTTGTTCTTGGTGATTTAATAAAACTAATTCGCGAAGTTGGTCCACTAACAGTTTTTGTAAATTAAAAATCCGTTACTTTGTTGTCTTTATTGTTATATGTGTTAACAATAACAAATTAAAAACCAAATTATCATAAAATTTGTAAAGTTATTTTCAAGTTGAATTATTTTTTTTAATTAATATCCACAAAATTTAATTTTTTAATTGAGCCTTTCTAAATTGCTGACATTTCTCACTGTGCAATGTTGTAGATTAAATCGCTTAAAAGATTCTAGAAATATATTTATTTTATTAGGTCACACTAATTATTAATTCAACATTTTGCACTGCAGTACGAAAACACCCGTATTGTATTAAAACAAAAATCCGAGATTAAAGCAAGTGTGTGTTATTAATGTACAGTGGCGGGAGCCAGTTTACGCATCCGGTCAGAATGTGGGAAAACGGGAAAGCGGGCGGAAAAGAGAGTGGAAATACCGGCGGGAAAAGGGGGGCTAAAAAGAAGGGACCGATGTGAGAAATGATGCGAAACGGGCGCTCCGAGGACGAGATAAATATCAAGTAAGACAGACATAGATAACACAAATCCAGTGTCAAGGTGATAGATGAAAGCGGTGAATAGATAGATGCATGCTAAACAAAAAGAGAGCGAGTTTTATTGGCCGTGAAAATAACAAATTGTGTACGCCGGCTCGGCCTCCTCAAAGCTATTTATTGAATAGTTGCCGTTTTTAGCAGAATGATTTATCTACGTACTCTAATAATTTTAATATAAATATGTATATTCTTAATTAATAATAATATTCTATTAGTACAATCTCGAATATTATATGCGTATATCAATTATTAACAAAAATTAACCGTTTCTCCCTTTTATAATTATATTCAAACGTTTTGTCAGGGGTATCCAACCCGCGGTTCAAGGTGAGTGTGAGTGCGGCCTAAGCGCAAATCGAAAATTCTTTGTTTAAGAAATATGCCATCCCTTTTTTGTTTTTGTCAAAATTTTCAAGCGGGTAAAATACTAATATATTTTTAAGTTCAAAACATACAGGTTTGCGATATTGCTTTAGATTTAATGTTTGGCGCATCAAGTAAAATTTCGAGTTTAATTTGGATTTTGACGCGAAACGTTCAGGCTTTTCTAAACTCGAAATTTGACTTCATGTTTAATCTGGAAATGGAAACAATCGCTTAAAACTTCAAATTGACCACTTTTATAAAATCGATAAATGCTGAACATTTACAGCATATACAATATGTATATTTAAAAAAATCATACAGAATATTACCTAAAATCAACTTTTAGAGTTAACTATAATTGTTGGGCCTGTAATAGGATAATGTCAAAAAGGGTGTGCTTTTCTAATCAAGACAATAAAAAAAATGTCAAGTCATAATTTTTAGTATTGTTTGTTTTGTAATTTTTATTTCCAAATTATCGAATTATTAACCATTTCTGTTTAGTACATCAAAATTGTATACTCCATTGAATCGGTCATTTTGAAAAGGGGCTAAATACGCAATTTCAAAATTTTAATTTTATTTAAAAATAGATAAAGTTAATAGGGGTTTTCAACAATTAAATACTTCATCAATAAATAAACCAGGCAAAAATTACTGCCAATAACGTTAAAAATAAAATTTAAGTTTTACGCGTTCGATTTGAAACTTTTACTAAGTGTTTTCGTTCCTTGATTATTACCTAATTTATAATAACAAAATTGAAATTTGTGCAGCCTCTAAAATTAATACTGCGATAACAGGATATTCACCAACTTTTGTGTGAATTTTAAGTAAACTTCTTTCGTATGAAATATGAAAAAAAAAATATGCTATTTGTAGTTTGCCAATTATTTTCATTCGGATTTAAAAATGCCCAATATATTTTAATAACATTTTTAGTCAAATCTAATTTAATACAAAATAACATCAAAAGTTATATTATTGATTTTCATGAACTTTTGTGTGGATAACAAGTACTTTATTTTTTCAAAATATGCAAAAACCTGAAAATACTCCATTTGCCGTTATAATATTTTAATGACCGGTTTGGGCAACTCTAATTTATAACAAAACATATTAGAAAAATAGCTCAATAGATTGTCATGAAATTTTGTGTGACTGTCAATTAAATTTAGTTCTTTGAAAAATCTGTAAATACCCAGTTGTTGTTTCTGAGTTCGTTTCACTTAAACCTGAAAACACTTAATACTTCGATAAACATTTTAGGCAAATCTAATTTATAAACAAACATAACTTTAAAATTGTTCAATGGATTTTTAATAAACTGTATGTGAATATTAAGTAAACATAGTTCTTTCAAAATAAACCTAAATCTAATAATACCCGATTTGTAGTTTTTGAATTATTTTGAGTTGAAAAAATGTATTTATTCTGAAGCTCATTAGCGGTAATGTATGCTTAGTTTATTTATTGAAAATTTTGAATTTGCGGATAACATAGTAGTTTTGGCCTGTTTTTATATGGAATACACGAGTAGAGGTACTAAGGGACAGAAATTTGATAAAAGTTATGTTTTTCAGATCGTGAATATTTGATAAAATATTGATTTTATGTTTATTTCTAGATTTTAATCAACTTCGAGCTTTTGTAACTTCATGTAAAATCGATTTAGTTTTTCTTGAATAAAAACAATGTTTTATTGCATTACTTTATATTGGTTATATAATGTTGAATAGGTTTTTACTTCTTGAATTTTATAAATCTTTGTTAACTTTTGCATGTCTGTCAACTTTGATCTTTCATACATATACTTTTCACCGGTTAATTTGGTTTACCGATAATTTTCCTGCAAATCACGCTAACATTGTGTTACGGATATAAGTTATTAAATGGACAATTAATAAATAGCGTTTACTAATTTACCTAGAAGGAGAGTTTCTACTCCTACATTAAGCATGAAATAAAATGTCGAGTTTAGAAAAGCCTTAAAATTTGGTTTGATAGCTCCGCGAAGCGGAGCTATCAAACCAAATTTTCAGGCTTTTCTAAACTCGAAATTTTACTTCATGCGCCACGCATATATAACACTGAATTATTGTGAAGTTCAAAAACACATAACTACATCTTTAATTAGAATAACACGAAATAAAATATGTAGTCTGTTATCACCGATCTATATTGTTATAAATGCATGTTTGCTTTGTTTACCCTCTTCATTTACTATTAGTGAAAATATATGAACCGTTTTTTTTTGTTGTTTGCTCATTGCGCCCCAAGACAACTCGTCGTTGGTAAACGTGGCCCAGAGAAGGCAAAGGGTTGGACACCCCTGGTATAAGTTGTACCGTTATCCGACATTTATCGATAAAAATTACGTTTTCAGTGGTTTCGTAAATCTAAAATATCTTTGAATCTAAGATCAAAAGGGAATTTAATTTTCAGTCGATTTATGCCAAAAATATTATATAGTTTAATTAAAATAATTACCTGAATGTAAATATAGGCCATTTCAACTAGTATTATTTTGTAGCCAAATAATTTAAGCGCAACAACTTTATTCTGCAAGAAAAAGCGCCCTCTATTCTCAAGAGAATGGCAAAATCTGCAATTGTTCATCTTATTTTATTTAGGAAATTTTAAATTTATAAGATCACTGCATGTGTACTTGTCCCAAAAATGTTAAATAACTCCGAAACGATTGGGTATTGGGATACCGTGTATATGTCATACATCCTAGTGCAGAATTCAATAAATTTCGTTTAATTTATAATTATACGACATAGTTTAATTCAATAGAAAAAATAAATTAACAGAAATAATGGTTGACATTTAATTAAAAGAAAAAATCTGGAAAAAGAAAAAATCCGGACGGAATTTAAATCCTCTTTTTGTCTCCGCTTTTTGTATTGTTCGATTGATTTTATTCGGGTGTGATACATGTTACATACATTACCGTGTTCGTTATTGCTCTTCAAGTCTGACAGATATTGGAATGCCCAATTGGATGGCGTTGATTGATTTAATTTTCTGAGTAATCGCTTTGCAGCATGTGATCAGGATTGTATCCACCGATTGGATTTAAATACAGAATTGCGACAAATTGTTTTGCCACTGATCGCATCTATTATACATACACTAAGACTTCAATTCAGATTCTAATCAATTTGGTCATTAGTTGTGTTATTCGTAATGGCCTAATGTATCGATATTGTGTGATAAATGCATATTTACAAAATTTTAAAGCGAATTTATCGATTTTCTGTAATAATTTTGTCTCGTTGAGACTTTCAAATATTCATTGAAATAGCTACTTGCCGAGCTAATATTCCGTCGAATATTGAATTAAACAATAAATATTTGAGTTGCATTATAGCTCTACTATTTCTAAGCAGCGTATGCAAAGTGCAACATATTTGTTCTTGCATATATATAAAATGACTAAAATACGTCACTTAATTTATTTACTTTGCAAAGATGAAAATCATCAACATATACAATTTATATCAAACACTTATGGTCTCTTTAGTGCAAGAACAAATTGCTCGTTAATGCCGTATCATGAAAATAAGACACCCTACATAGAATGTGTCAATTATGTTGTATTTCTCGGATATTATTTTAGGTTCATTTTAAATTTTATCTTACTATCTTTTTAATTACTATTATTATTAATATTATTAATTAACAAAGTTACGGTAAAAAGAAAATACTGACGATTTTAAATTGTTTCGCCATATATTGAAAACAAATAAAGCTAGTTGAAAGTAGTTAACGTTGTTTTATTTTGTATTGAAAATAGATGCTTATGATTTAAAAAAAAACACTTGGTTAATGACTCAAAGTCGAAACTAGTTGGAATAAAAAACCAAAATATTAGTAAAATTTAACCAAGTGTTTTCCTTCTTTAAATCACAGTTAAATATGTTTCAGCACGTGTAAGATAAGAAACTTGTTCAAGATATGGATGCTTACGTCTATTTTAACTTCTTATCCCAATTGTAAGTACGATAAAACGATATATGTACCAGAGCTGGGACGAATCCTTGTAAAAAGGATTCGAATCACGAATTCGAATCACTTAATATGATTCGAATCACAAATACTCGAATAAAGGATTCGTAAGAGATAAATATGATTCGAATCAAGGATTAAAATCCTGTTTTTTTGAATCACGAATACAAATCATTTAAGAATAATTTTGATTTTAATATTGTTTGTAACTATTAATATATACATATCGTTACCAGTTGTTGTAACAAAAATATTCAAAACCTAATTATTTATTATTAACACTGAACATCGTTGATAACAGACTAAATATCTGATTCCCTGTTACTCTGATTACAGATGTATTTGTGCGTTTTTGAACTTCACTTCAAATCAGTGTTTTGTACCCGTGGCGCATGAAGTAAAATTTCGAGTTTAGAAAAGCCCGAAAATTTGTCTCGGGACTTTTCTAAACTCGGAATTTTACTTTATGCTTAGCCTGGGAGTGGAAACACTCGTTCAAAACTTCAAATTGAACTCTATTATAAAATCGACGAATGAATTATATTCAGTTTGACCAAAACACTAACAAAAAAGCCATATGATATTATTAAATTTGTCAAAATCATCAGGCAAATTACAAAACACGTAAAACTTTAGAAAATTTTTATCTTTAAAAACATTTTCAGTCACTTAATGTTCATATCAAAGCATTAATTTTGAAGTTTCGAACGAGCGTTTCCACTCCCAGACTAAGCATGAAGTAAAATTTCGAGTTTAGAAATGCCCCGTGAACATTTGTCGAGGGTCGCGCAGCGACCCGAGACAAATTTTCTGGGCTTTTCTATACTCGAAATTTTACTTCATGTGCCACGCGTATAAAACAGTGATTTAACGAGAAATTTAAAAACACACAATGGAAATTATTCAAGTTAATCCTCACAATTAATTCGAATTATTTTTGAGGATTCAAAACCTGTTGGAAGTATTCGAATCCCTTTATGCCTCTTTCGAATCCTCTAAAATGATTCGAATCCAGGATTCGAATCCTGAATGATTCGAATCCTGCCCAGCTCTGATATGTACTGATATTGCCGATATGATAAGAAATCTAATAAATACGTAATATAACATGATTCAAGTCTATACATATTCCGTACAGGATACACCTTTAAGGAAAAAAACTTCTCCATTGTTGGGTATTCCTAAGTGCAATGCGAGTTCATGAAAGAAAGAAACAAATTTTCGAAATTCCCTCCGAACAAAATTAGCAGATCTGTGAGAGGAACTAAAAGGAAAGTTCGGTCCATTTTATCAGCAAATATAGACTAAGTAAACGAAGTTCGATCAAGTCGGCCATCAGAAATATTTAGAAAGCCCCCTCCGTCCGTTTCTTCATGATTCAGTTAATTAACTTTTCCCTCTCTCTCCAATTTAAGAAGGGGGTGGTTAATTTATTTCAACGTACTAAAGACAAAATAATCCGACGAGAACGGAAAACTTGGGAGATATAAATTAAAATAATTAACGTGAGTGCGCTCCCGCGTGCGCGCTTTTTTTTATTGCGATTTCTTCCGTCTTTTTATTTAATTTTATTCCTACCTCTGTCTTTGGCTTTGTATTTTTTCTCCTTTTCCTTGCACGCCCAAATTAACAATGATTAAATTCATGGATACAATGTACAGCCCTCCTTCTTATACATTTAAGTTCCTCCGGTTTTATTCTTTTTGGATGCAAATTACTCCGCAACATTCGTAATTACATTCATAACCGGCAGTACATTTATTCCGATGCCGCAACAATAATGCAAATTAACATAATTCGTTTTACATATAAAAATCGTTAGTTAAAAATTACATTAATTTCTGATTTTAGTAAAATTATTATTGTTTAATTTAATAATATTCAATGCAGGGATTTTATTCTCTTAGTATATTCTAAATTACAGCATGCAGAAACTCGTTGCTTTTTTATAAAAATATCAATTTCAGGCTTTTAACGAGTATTTCACTCCTTGATTAAGCATAAATTAACATTTCAAGTTTAGAAAACCTGAAAACCTGAAAAACCTAAATTCCTGCAAATTTTCCAAATGCTGTAATTATCGAAAAATATTCACTTTTCATGTACTCAGTACTTAGTCTACAAGTACTTTATTTTCTAAGTACATGTACTTGTACTCGACGCCTTTTTTTGCCACAAAATACACTTGAGTAAATACTTTTGTATTTGAATACATTTCAATGTACTCAGGTACATTTGGGTGTACTCGATTGTATTTAGATTTACATTGAGAACATTTTAATACTTCGATGACGAGATTCAAGAGAGTTATATAACAACTTAACGCTACTTTTGTCTACAATATAGAGACTATCTTCTCTCATTAGGTCTCAACTTTTCTTACCTTGGGACACCCAAACACAAAATATGAATATTTTAAGGCACCCTGATATTGACTTTAGCAAAAAGTTCATTAAAATATTGAAAATGTATTGTAATATTATTACCTTTATCTCTTGTTTTGTTTAATATTTATTTTAAACTGTCATCGTACATGTGTTATATTTTTAAATTGTGTTATATATTTATCATTTTAATGTATTAAATCTATATTGCTATACATCTAGTAATATAGATTTAACACATTAAAATATAATATTTATTTAGGTAAATACTTGTACATAGACACATTTAAAGTGATTAACAATTACCAATAATATATTGAGATGAAATACTTAGTTAACTGAATAAATAAATAAATAAAAGAAGAAATATTGGTTTTGAACTTCAATTCAAATCAGTAATACAGGGAATTTTACTTCCAAGTATACATATTTCGATTGCGTATGTGTTTGGAGACATTCGTTGTTCCTTTAATGAGTTCAATTTTAAGTTTAGAGCGAGTGTTTTTCACTCTCAGACTAAGCATGAAGTAAACGACTAAACCAAATTTTCAGGCTTTTCTAAACTCTTCTACTTCATGCACCTCTCTTACAAAACATTGAAATTTTGTAAAATTTAAAATATTCTTGTCTAGCAAAATAGTTTTAATCCTGCTGTAGCTTTCTTTTTCAAAAACTAATTTAGCAGTATATTTGTAAGATCAAAATATTTCAGTGTTTTATACACGTGGAGCATGAAGTAAAATTTCGAGTTTAGAAAAGCCTGAGTTTGGATTTGGACTCTTCGCGTCCAAATCCAAACGCTCAGGCTTTTCTAAACTCGAAATTTTACTTCTTGCTTAGTCTGGGAGGGGAAAACACTCGTTTAATGCTTCAAATTGAACTTAAAAAAAGTATGCATATGTATATTTTAAAAAAAAAATCCCTGCATAACTCTATATAAAATGTTATTACATAATTATATTTAATCTATAAACGAGTGTCTTCCACTCCTAGACTAAGCATGAGGTAAAATTTAGAGTATAGAATAGCCTGAGCGTTTGGATTTGGACGCGAAGCGTCTAAATCCAAACTCAGGCTTTTCTAAACTCGAAATTTTATTTCATGCGCCACTCGCTTAAGAAGCTGATTTCAAGTAATGTTCACTTGTTCACGATATTTCAGTGTATTTAGTGTTTAACACGCTTGGCACATGAAGTAAAATTTCGAGTTTAGAAAAGCCTGAGTTTGGATTTGGACACTTCGCGTCAAAATCCAAACGCTCAGTCTTTTCTATACTCGAAATATTACTTCAAGCTTTGTCTGGGAGTGGAAAACTCTCGTTCTAAACTTTGAATTGAACTTATTAAAAAAAATAAATGCCTCTAAATGCATACGTATTAAAATATGCCATGTATACTTGAAAGACAAATTCGCTATATATAATATAATATGTTTTTTATATTTTTTATAAAAGCAATAAAATTATGATAAAGAGTGTTTTCTACTCCCAGATTAAGCATGAAATAACATTTCGAGTTTATAAAAGCCAAAACGTTTGAGTTTAGGCTATTCTAAACTTGTAATTTTACTTCATACACCACGCGTATAAAACACTGATTTATGCTAAAGTTCAAAATCATACACATACACACATCAACAAAATGTACATAACTTAAGCCAAAGAAATTGTCAAGTTTTATACATTTAAATATTTTTGTTTAGCAGTTCATTTTTAATATTGATCAAACAGTATATTTTTTATTTCAAAATATGTCTGTTTTATACGCGTGGCGCTTAAAGCAAAATTTCGAGTTTAGAAAAGCCTAATTTTGATAAGTCGCTCCGCTTCGCTACGGGACCTATCTAAATTCTTCAGGCTTATCTAAGCTCGAAATTTGACTTCATGCTTAATCTGGGAGTTTAAGGCACTTATTAGAATTATATTTAAATGAAAACAGAATTATTCCATTTTGTAGTGTCTTACCTTAATTGACCAAAATTCTTTTACTTACTGAAAAACCATGATGCGTTAAATTATAATAGTTGAAAACTCAATAAAAATTGGAGTATTAGAGAACTATCAAAAAGGCTAGGTGAGTTGAGGAAAAATCTCATTATCTCAATATTTAATAAAGGCCACACAAGACATAATCAAAAAATAATTATGGAAAACTCTCATAACTGTCACAAAAATTGATAAAAATTACAAAATTGAGAAAATATCGAAGGAACAACTTTTGAAATATCAATGGTTGGATTAGGACGAGATTTTGATGAACTTGTTCAAATTGAATAATATAAAAACTAACTGAAACACAGGGTAAGGCACGGGAGCCAAGTGGTTTTGGAAGGGGTATTACGCTTTCGTTGTAGAAAAGAGGGATGTGTTTTAGGCGACGTTGCATTCTTTGGCTCATAGCATTTCACTGTCAGTAATCGGTTACCAAAAAATTCGAAATCATCGATCTCTATTTTTTCGAACAAAATGGGGTTACCGTTGTAACAAGTGAGCATAACGTTGACATGATGAACACATTTTTCATTCCATTTGTAGTTTCAGCAAGATGGGGCGACGGCACACAGAGCAACAATGGCTGTTCTTTGATCCATGTTTCCGAATCATTTTATTTTGAGATTTTGTGACGTTTTATGGTTCTCTTGGAGCCGTGACTTGTCCACATGTAACTTTTTTTATTCGGGTATTTGAAATAACTTGTTTACAAGAACAAGCCCCGAATATTGATAGACTTGAAGAGAAATCTGCTGAAAACAGTAAAGACTAATTTTTTTCAACGGCTTCAACTTTCATTGAAGAAAATGAGTGTTCAATCTTTCCTGCAGGTCTCTTTTGATTTCTATATATTCAATTATAGGGAGACATTAGAAATACATTTAATAATAATAATTGTACTAAGATAATATAATATAGGGTGTCTACGTTCGATAAAAGTTTATGGGGTTGGCGTTGCCGTCGCTGCGATAGAATTGTCACACAAACATGTAGAGTATTTAATGAAACTTATCCACATTTGCGGCTGATGAATAAAACAAGATTTAGAGTATTGGAATCAAATTTTGTTCAATTGGCAGTTGCCATGTATAAAGAATAAATTGATAATTTGTTCATTTGTGTAATTATTAATTTTGTTGATCTCTGTAAAACTTTGTACTAATTCTTTTTATTATTTGACATGTCGCAAGACAATCGCGACAAAGCAAAAGCATACTACTTGTCTAATAAAATTCAATTGCGACTTATGCGCACATTATACCCTGCATAAATGCGACGAAAAGCGAATTTTTAAAATAATTCGAAAACTACTTGCTTTAAGTATATAGTTGTAAATACCTTTTTGTAGAAAATTTTCCCCCTAATCGTACCATGTGATAAAAAAATGGGTCGTTTTATTTAATAAAATTGAATTACTAAATATTGAAGAGGGCACTTAGATATTGACATTTTAAGAACACTTGTAGTCAAAATTTGCAGTTTCGAAATAATTTACTCCTAGAGGCATCCTCTAGGTACAATTAGAGATATAAATCATATTTTTATCTTATTCTTAAGAGAGTTTTTTATGCAAAATGCAACATCAGTTCAAATTATTCTGTCAACAAACTAAATGTTAGTTTTGCGAGAGATTAATTTGACCTGATGTTGCATTTTGCATATAAATTATGCATAGAACAGTAAAGCTGTCGTGTAACTCAAATATTCATTGTATAATTCAATATCTGTCGGGGTATTAGTTCAAGAAGTAGTTGTTTCAATGAATATTTGGAGACTTGTCTCAATGAGACAACATTTTTTGCAGAAAGTCGATATTAATTTTAATTCGTTTTTATATTTTGTAAATACCTATTGTTACGTACTTGTACTTAGTCGAGTAAATTTTGCTTGTACTCAGAACAGCTCTGTATATACTTAAAAGAAAAATTCTCTGTATATATTTTTGGAGAAAAAATCTATTAAAGCAATCGCAATCATTTAATATATATATATATATATATATATATATATATATATATAATTATTCGCGACGCAGACTATTTTAATATTGCGTATGTGTGAAAATATAAAAAGGAATGTGTGCAAGCCTTTTTCTAACTCTCTAATAGATTTCTTATAAAATTCCCACCCTGTACATAAAATAGGCATATGCTAAGAGATACGACGCGTTGTTTTATTATTCACGAAAGTACACATGTTTTTAAATAAGAGTCTAAAAGCATAATACTAAGACCATATATCTCCTGTATATAAAACTGAGAAGGCAACAGAGGGAAAGTATTTGAAAATTTCCCCAGTGTAAAACATCCTTCATAAAAGAAAAAGACCAGGTAAGAGTTATGTGTTGTGTTCCCGTCTCAAGCCCGTCTGGCACGCATTACATCCAAACCCGCTGAAAACGTATAAAAAAAGGCTGAAAAGAATGATGCACTTTTAGCGCAAAAAACCGACATTTGTATTTACGCAATCGGATATTTCAATTCCACGTTTCCTCGTGTTTGCTTTGAAAACCACCGTCATTCCGTGAAATAATATTGGTTATATCAATCTTTTTGTTTTAGTATGGGAGTAAGTTTCTATTTACACACACATACATGTAGAGGATTATAAGTTAGTCCTCACATACTCACATTTATGGAGAAGTTAAAGTTTAGACACACACACACACACACACACACACACATGTAGAAATAAGTGGAGTGAGAGAGGAAAAGTAAACGCCAACGGTCGAAGGAATGGGGTGGAAAGAAACGGCGAACAGAAGACCAGATAAAGGAAAATTCTGAAATGAAGTGAGATTCTATTAACGGCCTGTGAAAAGATGAGCATTTGATACATCGCATGATGAAATGTGCTTTTCATCTGGCTGACACTTTCCCCCCTTTATCATTTTTGGATTAACTTCGGTGAAATATTGAACTGCACAAATATATATATTTTTTCCGTAAGGGAAAAGAGCGAAAATCATCAAATTAATGAAAAGCGAACACAGTGTTGGGCTACATTTATTGATTGAGTTCCTTGTTTAAACCTTGCCTCGTTTATAATTTAGGTAGAGGGTGTTATAATCCGTTATGCTTATATTTGTTCCTGCTTTTATGTAATTAATAATTTATTTACAATAATTATTTTCTTTCACCAACAACCTATAAAGTATGAAGAAGAACAAATATAAAAAAAGTATTATAGTAAGAGTAAAGATTCCATTAAATACTTAAAATTAATTTATATTTAAAGCATAACAAAATGTTAAGAAATTTAATTTAAATGATGTGAATACACAAATAATTTATCAAATTATTCAAATGCCAACCGCTTTAATAAGCCATTCAAAACTTGATTTATGATTCACAATCAAACATAGTTTATAAATACATAGACTGATTTATGAAATCCCTTCAACTTAACTCAATTTACACTATTTTAAAACGTAACAATTAATTGTTTCATTATAAATACGAATGCCAGTCGTTTAATTCCACTAATGAGCAACTGCACGGAAGTTAAAACTTATAAAACTTTTTTGCAAGCGTTATTAATCAAACAATTCAATTCACGCTATTCTTTAGCTAAACAATACTCTAATTATAATGATAAATATTTGCAAGTAAAACTTTAGAAGTACAAGGGTCGGTAGCAATTTGTAACTGTACATCATTATTATTAATATTTACTAATTATATTTATACAAGGAATTTTTCTTTTAAGTATGCATATGTATACGCTGTAAATTTTCCGACGTTCGTTGTTTTTTTTAAAGAGTACAATTTGAAACTTTAAACACGTGTTTTCCACTCTCAAAATAAGCATGAAGTAAAATTTTGAGTATCCATAAGCCTGGAAACCAAAGCAAATTTTTAGGCCTTTTTAAATTCGAAATTTTACTTCATGCGCCACGCGTATAAAACACTGGTTTTAAGTGGAGTTTAAAATATACTGCTGAAGCATACTGATTTAGAAGTATATTTTAAACTGCACATTAGATCAGTAAAATTTTGAGTTTAGAGAAGCCTGAAAAGTTGGTTTGGTCGAGTGACCAAACCAAGTTTTCAGGCTTTTCTAAACGCAAAATTTTACTTCACGGTTAATCTGAGAGTGGAAAACCCTCGTTTAAAGCTCCAAATCGAACTTTTCAAAGACAAAAAATATCTGAAGAATCACAGCCAATACGCTTTAATTGGAATAATAATACTTAAAATAAAAACTCCCTGTTTGTCTCTACTCGTGGTAAATACACCTCATGTGTACATTTTTCTAAATTCGAGTTCAATTTGAAGTTTTTGGCGAGTATTTTCCACTCTTAAATAGAGTATGAAGTAAAATTTCGAGCTTAGAAAAGCCTAAAAATTTGGTTTGGTTGCGTAGCGAAGCGAAACACTGGTTTAGTGACCTCTGAGATCAGGTATGGGCAACCTTTGACATGTTGAGGGCCAAATTTTAGCGTCCAAATACGTTCGCGGGCCGCGTTTAGAAGTACTTAGTGGATTTTAAAGTAGTGATAATATTTTTTGCGATAGATATTAGACATGAAATAATACGACAATGTTATTATTGTACAATTTATTAAAATAACAAAATGAAATTTATAAAAATGGTACATTATAATTATATCGTTAAATTTGCAATTGTTACAAACTACGAAAGTTAAATACACCGAAATCAATGGGATACTTGACCTTGAATTTGAGAAACTAATCCATCGATATTTGGATTAATTCCACTGACACAAAGACGTAAATAATTTTCCAAATTATCGTCAATCAGTCTTGTACGATGTGTTGATTTATTAACTTTCATCAATGAAAAGTACTGTTCGCATTTATAAGTACTGCCAAACGCACAAATCAATCTTCTTACGAATTTTCTAAGCTGCGGAAAATTGTCTTCTTCTAGGTATTTTTTGTAGAAATCGCACAACAAGGAGTGAGTTTTCTTGAATCTCGATCAACTCCATTTGTAAGTGTATTGGAGCATTTTGTACAATATATGTTGTAGGAGTAGCAAATAAACTGAAACAGTCTTCCATGTTTTTGAAGTCGCAACATATGTTCGAAAATTGTTCCGACAGTAACTTGAGTTCTTCAGCATATTGAGCATAAGCAATATTTTTATACGCTGAGAGCGTGTTGAAATGGTTCAAACAAACTGTTACTAGACAGCATCTGTGACTTCCACAAGCGTAGTTTGATCTGAAACGCTTTTAAATGGCTGTACACATCATTTACTAACTGTCCTTGTTTTTGAAGTTTCAAATTTAAATCATTCAAATAGCCTGAAAGATTGACCAGAAATGCTAAGTCACATATCCATTTTGGGTCACTTAATTCAGATAGTGGTTTATCTTTTATTTTCATAAAGTCTGCTATCTCATTTCTAAGCTCGTAAAACCGTTTCAACATTTTTCCTTTGCTCAGCCATCTGACTTCACAATAACATGTTACGTCGTTATATTCAGCTGATATTTCATCCAAAAACGCCTTGAACTGACGATGGTTAAGCCCTCGGGATCGAATAAAGTTGATGGATTTTACTACCACATTCATAACATTCTGGAGTCGAATGGACTTAGAACACAAGTTCTGTTGGTGGATAATGCAATGAAGGACTATCATATCATCTTTTTTGACTATCAAATCATTTAATTCTGTTGCTTTTTCATTCAAAATTCCGATGAAACCTTTACGTAAGCCGACCATAGAAAGTGCACCATCAGTGCATACTCCAATTAATTTTGACCATGGCAAGCCAAAACTTGTGGTTCCTTTTAGCGGCTGTAAAGCAAGCAATTCCTCAGTAACAGTGAACTCCTTATCAACACCTCGAATAAATATAGCCAGTTGAGCTGTGTCAGACAAATCGGTGCCGGTGCTCTCGTCTAATGATATGGAAAATGATTCAAAACCAGCCATACGGTCAGTCAATGTTGTTTTTATATCATTAGAAATCATTTTTATACGTCGAACAACAGTTCGTCTTGACAAACTAATTTTTTCAAATTCTTTTTTCTTTTCAGGAAACATAATACCGCAAACTTCTAACATACACTCCTTGATAAATTCTCCTTCGGCAAATGGTTTTAATGCCTTTGCCAATTTTGAGCTAACTATAAAACTAGCTTTCACAACATTATCAAGTTGTGCTCTTTGTTTATGAAACATATGTTGCTGTTTTTCCAAATTTGCGGTAAGCTTCTGGATTTTGTCTGTTTTTAATTGTCCTGTCAGTGAGTGCAGCGTAGCATGCTTAGTTCAGTAATGCCTCTTTATATTGAATTTTTTCATTACTGAAATGGATTCATTACACAGCAAACAAATAGGCTTACCATTGTGCAAGATAAAAAAGAATTCTTCAGTCCATTTTTCTTGAAAATGGCGACCCTCTGTATCTACTTTTCGTTTCTTTCCACCAGACATCATTTTTGTTTACTTTTCGTTCAATAAACTTAATAACAAACTATAGTTAGTAACCACTCAAGATGCACACAAAGTCACAAAGCAAGTTGGCGGCTCGAGCAGTTCGCTAGGATATCGCTTGTCCAAGTTATCACCTTGGTAGCTCAAATAGAACTGAACTAAAGTTCGGGCCATCCACCCGCTAATATAGGCAAAATGAACGAATAATCTGGAACACACTATTTTAGAATAATTGAAAAGCAATAAATCTTTTGATGTGTCGCCCGTGAGGCGGCGATTATTAAAGAGTGAGGCGGCAAACATCAAAGAATTTCATGTTTGCCGCCTCACTGTCACTCCCGTGAGTATAAGTACCTAATATAATATTTTTTTAATTGGGTTTTTTCAAAATGTCTCGCGGGCCGGATCGGGCCCGCGGGCCGGGGGTTGCCCATATGTGTCTTAGATGAACGTTTTGAATGCGAGGCGGAACGGGAGCGGGCGCAAGCGTTTGCGTTTTAACACATAGGTTTATATGAGAGTCCGTACGCGGACAAGTGCGAGGCGGAGAAAACGCCAGCACTCGCGTCTGTTTAAATCTGAGCGGAGCGGGACGAACGCGTTTTTCAGTTTTAACACATACTTTCTTATGCGCCTTCTTATACGGGCGGGTGAAACGCGTTTTCAAAGCGGGCGTTTTTGCAATATTTTTGTAAAAAATCGGCCAAAGCGAGTTAAATTTGTAATATTTTCCTTACAATATTTAGTCGTAACGCAAAAATAAATATTTTTGCGTTTAGATAAGTGTCGAAAATTAAAAAATAAATAAACAAAAAATATAAACTATAAATTTTTAGGTAAACTTCCATCTCTAAGATATGAGTATAATTTTATTTAATATTTAAAAAATCTTTGATATTTTCTAGAAATTGCGAAAAATAAAATAACTAACAATTTAAAATCGCCCCCAATCTCTTGTAAAAATAGTGTGATGAGAACAAAATAATTAAAAGAATTAATAATCATTTTTTGAGAGCGGTCTATGTGCTCGTAAATTTTGTACCGCCAGCAGCTTCTCTTTTTCCTGACTCTCCAATTGGCCAACATACTAGGGAAATGCCCATTTCACAATCTATTTTTAAAATGCAGGTTATTACCCATCAAAGTGTGTGAAATTTTTGACAGAAATTTGTATACCGGTTACGGATTAAATAAAAGGAAAAAAACGTGATTGTCTATATACTAGCCCTAAAACGTGATTTTATAAGTATGTTTGATACAGAAAGTTTTATCTTAGAAATTCAGGCACCGCCCAAGGAACAAATCCATTTAAGTAATGTTTCATCAACATTACAACAACGTTTAATGTTGCTGCACTGTTGATATACCGTTATTTGTTTGTTTTTTGCTCAGTTGGCGGAGTGCATGTGGAATTTAGGTAAGTAATATTTATATTTATAAAAACACTAAATACATAAATACAGTAACGTCTATAAATAATAAAGGATAAATAAATAATAATATGACGCAATTAAATCTATTTCGTCCATGCTTATTACTCAGCGTAGCACAACTGAATGATAGACGGCACCGAAGGCTCGGCGGCGATCACGCCTAGTACCCGCTTGCAAAACGCGTTCAATCGGTGTTAAATACGCGTGGCGCGTAAAGTAAAATTTCGAGTTTAGAAAAGCCAGAAAATTTACTTTATGCTAAATCGGGTAGTTAAAACCCTCGTTTAAAGCTTAAGCTCAAACTCTTAAAAAAACGAATATCTGAAAAATTACAGCCAAGACACTGTAATTGGAATATGTATACTTAACTCCGTGAATATTTCTATTTACGTTAAATACACGTAATGTGTAAAATTTGCTGAATTTATTCGGATATAAAAATTAGCTTCGTTGCAAATAATTGAATTATCTTTACTAATTGTACTAACATACTAAGTATAGAAAAACATATTAATAATATAACAAAGGGATTTTGAAATAAAATACGGAGAAATAGCTTTCTATTTAGGCATGTATGCACACGGTGTACATTTTCAGGAATTTGTTGTTTTTAAATAGCTTTAAATTTTATCTTCAAACTAGTTTTCTAAATTAAAATTTTGTAAGAAACAATAATCAGTTTATGAGATTTGTTTGTTTATAAAGATTATAATAACAAACTTTAGTTAAATCTTATTCAAATATTCAATTTATTTGTCTATTAAAATAGATATTTTCGATATCACCAAGGTAAAAACTTCAACTTCATTCGATGAATAACTATTGTTTAATTTAAATCGTAAGATTTTCGTTATTTCTGAGTAATTGATTGATATAGTAATATTAATATAAGTACACTTTACTGTGTGGAAAATGTTTTACCAATATTTAGATAATTAACATCGAATTGTGTATAAAGACATAATTCAACGAGGTAAATTATGATGGGGTTGGTAGAGGTTGATTTTGCAATAAAGGGGTTGAAATCCCCTTGTGTGTCTATGTCTACGTTTATACATCGATTCACTCGGCAGCTGTTATACACTCATCAGAATAGCAGGAAAGTTTGAAAACTTCGAGCCCCTCTGTGACATTAATGTCACTAATGATTATATCAGTCTGACTGTTCTAATTCCATTCCCTCGTGGAGATAATTTCCCTGAATTCTGATTGCACTAATCCGATTTGTATTATTGGAATTAATTTTCAGCTTATCTTGATAAACAATATAAGAGAGGGCGGCGAGAAAGCAGGGAGAGAGAGCGGTGCTAATGTCGCCTAATTGCGTTATCAAAGTTATTAAAGAGTTTTGACGGATGTGGAGAACTGGCGATGGAGAAAAGAATTATTTGATAGAGTTAGCTAATGATAATAACATTAATTATAAGAAAATTACGATTTAAAATTAAAGTTTTACTTAATAATTCCTCTGGAGTTTCAATGCTTGACATATTTCAAAGCTACAACTTTAGACGTTCAGGTAATTTGAGCAAAATAGTTTGCGAATACTAGTTTAAACAAACAATGCCTTTCAGAGAAAATATGAGGTCTGGGACAACAAATATTTTCCATGCCCTTTGAAATATTAGGATAATACAGAGCATCTTTTAATGAAAGCCTATTTAATGGTTAAGTCAAACCGATTTTTTTAAGATTTTCATTTACAGCTTTAGGAATTGCTATTCAGGTGCAAGTTTGTTAAGTTTGTAAGTCCGCAATATAAAACGCAATTATTACGTTAGAACATTGAGGCACATTTGCACCTCGACTGATTAACTATAATTAACCACTAATCATTGAATAAACTTCTGATTAAGTCATAACATTAGAATATAAAAATATTATAAATCTGTCTCTTTCTTCGATATACGATTTTGTAAATAATTAATTAATAAATTTGTTGTGTTTTTAAGGAACACTAATCATTGATTAATATAATTGACTTGGGCGCAAATGGGTGTAAAAGTAAATTAAGGCTAATGTAATCCAGATTAAGATTAAGGCTAATGTAATCCAGAGCTGGGAATTAGAATATTCAAATATTCAAATATGAGACATTCAAATATTTAAATAATATATTTTTAAGAATTTTTGAATTATTTAGTATAAGAAATTATTTTATTCATTTTCTAATTCTTTTTAATTAAATATGTAAATAAATAAATAACTTCATTTTAGTAAATCTGATATTCGAATACTCAAATTTTCAACGTAAATTTAATCCTAAATCAAATGCTTAAACATTTTCGCGTGTGTAGGTAAATGCATTTTTTCTAGTAATTGTACTCTACTAAATTTTTCAGTTTTGAGCATCAACAGGAGTCAAAATGTTTAAATTAGAATGAAGCAGCTATCTTAAATTATATACTGTGAAGATTATTGCAAGCAATAAAGCAGAAAATTGTGTACTTACAGTTCTTTTAAACTAATGCGATTTGTTTTGTACTTGTAAGATTATGTAATTTTATTATAATTTTATCTGTTAATTATTGTTCATCACGGTATTCATATAATATTTAATACATTCATAAATATTGTTCCAAAACTTGAAATGTTGGAGTTTTCAGATAATTAAACGTAAATCTTAAAAGTACTTGATTTCATTGCAAATATATACCGGGTGTTGACTTGGCGGACGCAACATAGGAAATCGCATGGTAATTTTAAAGTGTTCAAATATTGGCTTCCCTATTTATTTTAGAGACAAAATTTGTGTCACTTTTTTGTAGAGAGAAAAATTCTAAATTTATGAATGTTCACACTTAACACTTTACGTTTCTCTAAGTTAAAATAATTGAGAAAAAGTAATGTGATTTTATAAAAATAATGACATACCATGGAATTGATACAACAATTGCGGATATTACCTGTTATTTTTAAAGTTCAATTTAAAGCTTTAAACAAGTGTTTTCCACTTCCAGACTAAGCATGAAGTAAAATTTCGAGTTTAGAAAAGCCCCGTGAAAATTTGTCGAGGGTCGCGCAGCGACCCGAGACAAATTTTCTGGGCTTTTCTACACTCGAAATTTTACTTCATGCGCCACGCGCATAAAACACTATAATTGTCAAATTTATGTATATTCGAACTTCACCTAAAATCTGTGATTTATACGCGTGGCGCATGAAGTAAAATTTCGAGTTTAGAAAAGCCCAGAAAATTTGTCTCGGGGCGCTGCGCGACCCTCGACAAATTTTCACGGGGCTTTTCTAAACTCGAAATTTTACTTCATAGTCTGGGAGTGGAAAACACTCGTTTGAAGCTTTAAATTGAGCTCTTTTAAAAACCAACAAGTGTCAGAAAATGTACAGCTAAAATAATTAAGGAAAAGTAATGTGATTTATGCTTTTTGTCGTGGTCTGCATAATACCACTTTATTAGGAGGATTTTTTCTTGTATAGTGTAAATCATTTCGAAAACATTTGCTTTAATCAATTGACTGCGATATCTTTTGCCATTTTGATATCCGCAATTGTAGTTTCAATTCCATGGCATATCATTATTTTTATAAAATCACATTACTTGTTCTTAGTTATTTTAACTTAAAAAAACGTAAAGTAATAAACGGTAACACGAATGAATTCAGATTTTTTCCCTCTACAAAAAAAGGTACATTTTCTTTCTAAAATAAATAGGACAGCCAAAATTTGAACATTTCAAAATTTACATGGGATTTCCTATGTTAATTTTATTATTTATTTAAATTTAAACTATAAACTCTACGAAAAACTAAGAAATTTATTAAAAATACCAAAAACATATCGAAAGTTTTATCAATTCATATTTAACAAAAAATGTTCACTTGTTAGAGATGAAACAAAAACATTCAGTTGATTTGCAGGACCGAACAATGTGGAAGATTTCATTTTAACTAAAGGTGTTTTGTTGTTTTGCTAACACAATAATTTCACAAAAATCATATATTTCTTAAGAACTCTCAGTTCATTTTATAACAATCTCATCGTCGATTGACATAAAAATATATTAATTCAAAGCTATGTATTTAAAATATTCAAATTTTGCGCTTAATTCTGTAGACTGGCAACAGGGAAACAACAAAGCTGCAGTTTTACTTCCTACTTTTAAAGAAATATAAATGTTTCATGCTAACATCCTATTGAAATAATTCAATTATTATATTTTGGCAAAACGTATCGCTATAAAAATTGTCGGCTATGCTTTTTATTCGAAAGTACTAAGCAATTATATGCCATTTCAAGTCCTTTCTCTTTATACAATTTAAACAACATGAATTTCTGAAGAAACTTGCTAACATATTTAAATTCTAAATAAAGTAAGCTTAATACAGCATTAAAATATGTTAACAAGTTTCTTCAAAAATTCATGTTGTTTAAATTGTTTAAAGAGGATGGAGTAGAAACTTTTGTCTAAACTCATTGAATTTTATGGCGATTAGACATCTATTGATTTTTTATTTTTTTTAATCAATTAAAACTCAACAATAAATTAAATTTAAAATAAAATTAAATAAGTATTCAGTTTGGTTTAATATTTTATTATCTACATATTTAGGTATGCAATAATATTGGAACCAGTGTTTCAAACTCCCTGATTAAGCATGAAGTAAATATTTTAAATATAAACTCGTAATATTTACTTCATGCGCCAGCTTTATTAAACACTGTTTTGTTGTACAGTTTTAAAAGCACCATATTCATCTTAACAATAACACAAAATTCTTCATAATATAAAAATATTCTTCTTGTCTTTATTGGTTATTATTTATAGCAAAAATTCTTCATATTAAAGACATTTTATCAAATAAAGCACTGGCACTGCTCCAAAGTGCTAAATCCGCAATTGCATGCTACTCTTGACTGGAAACATTTTGTGTGTTCAGTAAATTAAATTATTTAATCAACATTAATAAACTTTGAAGTTACAACATTTTTAATTTTCTTAGGTGTGAGAACTAATAATTTTATTTAGAAATATTCGAGTAATGAATTATTAGTAATCAGTAATAACTCATAAAGAGAATGAGAGTGATGATTTATAAATATTACTGATTACTCATTTTCTCCAGTAACAAATTGCCCAACTCTGGTTATAACGGTGAATGCATTCAATATTATGGTGCACACGCCGGGCAATCAAATATATTCCTAATATAAATGGATATGTGAATAAACAGCCATTATATTATACAGTAATAAATGAGAAAACATAATCTGTTTATAAGTTGCACCTTTGTAATTACACTAAGATCAAAGAAAAAAATAATTAAATTAATTAAAATTCAACACTGAAAACGAGTCATAAATCGAAAAAAAAAAATATATGTAAAAGTGGTTTGCGTTTATCTAAAATTAATTGAATGCCGCCTAATCGAAATACTTTTCGAATATATAATCAGTAATTAATAAGTAGTCACAGTAATCAACGCTGGGGATTATTTAAAGTCTAATTAAATATTGAATGGTTGTTGATTGCCGTTAATTAAGCCTTTGTTTGGGCGCCAGGCTGAGTGCGGAAATGATGTTTTGATCGTAATTGGAGCATTTTATATAATATTTGTTAATTAATTACATACTTATTTACACAGATATTGATATTACGAAAAATATACCGAGTGACTGTAAATGACTAGGCGCAAAACAAATTTAGTTTTTACAGTTATCATTATTTATTTGAAATGACAATTGTCTTAAAATATTCTACCCAGTTTTTAATTGTATAGTTACATTTTCGAATAGTTTTTTTTTTAATTCGTGAGTATCTTAACTTTGTTAAGATGTATTTCTTAACGGTTTTAAGAACATCTATAATAGTAATAATAATATCAGGTTATAGAAAATACAGAAAATGTTTCTTTTAAGTATACATATGCCAATATGTATGCAATTTGATGCATTTGTTATTTGTTCTTAAATGAGCTTAAACTGAAACTACTAACGAGTGTTTTTAATCCCAGATTAAGCATAAAGTAAAATTTTGAGTTTAGAAAAGCCTTACAATTTGGTTTGATCACTTGATCTAAACTCGAAATTTACTTTATGTGCCAGGCGTATGTCACTGAATTAATGTGAAATTCAATATATTCTTGTTCAGCAGTATAGTTTTAATCATTAATTACAACAGTTTATTTTTAACACTGATTCAGCTGTATATGATTAACTTTACAATTTAACAGTGATTTAAGGGCGTGACGCGTCAAGAAAAATCTCGAGTTTAGAAAACTGTGAAATTTTCAGGCTTATCTAAACTCGAAATTTTTCTTAATTCTTAACCAAGGAGTGGAAAAACTCGTTCGAAACTTCAAATTGAACATTTATAATCAACCAATAAATGTTTGAAATGGTACAGCGCATGCATAGGAATATGTACACTTAAAAGACCTGTATTAAGCTACTTTCTAATGCTACTCTGAATACTATGTAAGTTTTCCCAGTAGAATTCCATATTATTCTATTAATAGGGCAGTTGAAATTTAGTGAGATGAATCTAAAAATCGACAAAATTTGAAAATTCACTCGGGACCTTATGACTACAAAAATCATTCCAATTTACTTCACTAATTCACAATCACACAATCCACAAGAGCATTGCCCACTATTTACATTCCATTTTCACATTTTTTTATTCAAATTGGAATCAAGGATACCTCTCCCCAACATTTTAACAAACCGAAACAAAGCAAACAAGACCGCCCTGCCCAAAATTGAAAAAAAAATATAATCAACTCCCCGATGAGCCTTGGATTAAATCGTGTGACGTTTATTTAATTTGACGGGCGTTAATTGTCAGTGCGTGTTCGCCAAACGGCGGAATCGATGAAAATGCACAATTCGAAAAATAATAACAAAAATAAACGCGAGGAAAAAAAAGAAATCCACTGCCGGCTTCCTTTTATCAGCATTTCCGAATCATATATTTTATCTGCGTCGCAAACAAGCCCCTTTTCAAAAGTCAGGCCGGGTTTTATTACGTTTTTCTATAAATCCGTTTTTTGAAGGGGATATTAAATGACTAGTGATAAAGTGTGATAAATATTTTTATGTAAAGTAGTATTCATTAAGTCATTTTTTAGCGTGCAAGTAAACACATAAATCATCCTCTTGGTCTATAGGCTATTGTCAGCGGATTTCGCTCGGACTTTTATTAAATTTATTACAATGAAATAATTAAATTCAATTTATTTGATTAATAATATATGAACAAAAGAGCAGGAGGCCGGCGAGAGTGTAAATATATTTTTCGCGGGTGGGTCTGTTGCAAAATCGAATGAAATATTCTGATTATTTACTTCGGGGGACAAAAACACACATCAAATATGCATGCGGACCGAATTTAAGAGCCCTTTGATTCTGTTAGGGAGGACGTTTATTTAATTTATAATTTCAAGGGGCAGAGGAATAATTTGTATTAGTCTGACAATTCGTTCGAGTAATTCAAAACAAATTTATTTTCTTCAAAAAGATATTTATTGTGAATTTATGCAGATTTCGTATCTTCCTATTATGTATACTCAAACTGTAAAACCATTGCTGTGTTTAATTTTAATTAAGCATAAATTCAATAATTTATTACGAAGTAATAAAATTATTCAAAAAAAGAGAAACAGAATTATAAAGACTAATTCACGCACTTAAAAGCAGAAGGATGTAAGTGCCAATAAAAAAAAAAAAAAAATGGAGTACATGCAAGGGAAACATTTTTTTATCTGTTAATTAGCAAAGAAGAAAAATTAATAGTTAGCAAAGATAAATAGAGCTTTCATTAGTAAGTTTGCTAGTCAATATATTTTCTGTAAACTTACATAATTACTTTGCTATTTTGTTTGTTGGTTATAATATAACTTAATCTTTGAAAGTGAAATTCAAATTTTTTCATTAGTTACTTACACCCATTTGTTTCTAGTTGATTCAATTGTATATGAAATACTAATATTTGAACATATAACTAAAATAATAAGACCAACACGTTTCATCTTTAAGTCCAAATCAGTTAGCAAAGATATTACAATAATATACACGTTCTTCCGAAATGAGATATAACACGTAAAATATAGAAGCAAAATAATATTCTATTCCTGCGGCATCGTAAAAATAAACAAGGGTAGACGTTTTTCGGGTAGGGGTGTATGTTTACCGTATAATATGGGGAAAAAGTTGTCACTAGAAACGTATCCGTTGAAAGTGTATAAAGCATGTAGCATGTGTGACGTCTATATTTGATTTTCACGGCGCGCGGCAAATTTTTAGAGGTGGCAGAAATGCAGACTTCAAGTTTCGTAGGCTCGAGGATCCTTTGCAACCGAGACGTACTTATATTCTATTCAAGGGCTCAGGTCCCGAATGCAAACAGTGCAAACAGAGTAACGGATGTGATTCATGCACTATTGAAGACTTATGTACCGAAAATGAAAACTGCTTGTCCAGTAGTGTAAATATATGAGGGATGTATAGTAGAATTTATGACAGGTGTCCTATGATTACAGATTTGAAATCTAGGGTACACATTTTTTGGGGGTATTTTCGGCCGTAATATAACGAGTGGTGTGATTATTAGCGATGATATTTTGGAGTTAATACCGACCTGCAGATTCAACGAGTGCGCAGCACGAGTTGAATGTGCTGCTTTGGTTTCAACGACAAAATATCATCGATAATTAATTATATCACGAGTTATATTTAGTAAGAGAATATAACGAATAAAATAATGTGAGTCCTTTAACATAATCGACAGCTATGATATAGTTGTTTCCCTATTGATTATGAATTTTTTAACCGCATAAAAGTTCGTAAACTGCCGCCCCTGCGATTGTTTCTTTATGACGTTTTTTTCGTGGCACTTTTCACTTCTTTATTAATATCACTTCACGAAACTTTACCTTAGCGATTTTCATCCATTTTGACGTTTTGAATGACAAGACAACTTATCACCGCTTCTTTTGTTTTTTTATCATCGCGGTGATAGACATGAACCTACGGCTTTCCTTGCATTTCATTGGTAGAAAATTTGTTCTAGTAGGCTGTGAGTTGTATTCTCAGCCGTAATATAACGAGTGGTATGATTATTATCGATGATATTTTGGAGTTGAAACCGAGCTGCAGATTCAACAAGCCTGAAGGGCGAGTTGAATGTGCTGCTTCAGTTTCAACGACAAAATATCATCGATAATTAATCATATCACGACTTATATTTAGCGAGAAAATATAATGAATAAAATAATGTGAGTCCCTTAACACTATCAACAGCTGAGATATTGTTGTTTCCCTATTGATTGAGAATTTTTTAACCGCACAAAAGTTCGTAAACTGCCGCCACTGTGATTCTTTATTCATGATGGTGTTTTTTGGCGTCGCACTTTTCACTTTTCTATTAATATCACTGCAGGAAACTTTACCTATTTTGACGTTCCGAATGACAGGACAACTTATCACCCACCGCTTCTTTTGTTTTTTTATCATCGCGGTGATAGACATGTACCTACGGTTTTCCTTGCATCTCATTGGTTTAAAATTAGTTCTAGTAGGCTATAAGTTATATTCTCAGCCATAATACAACGAGTGGTAAGATTATTACCGATGATATTTTGAAGTTGAAACCGAGCTGCAGATTCAACGAGTCCGTAGGACGAGTTGAATGTGCTGCTTCGGTTTTAACGACTAAATATCATCTGGTATTAATCGTACCACGAGTTATATTTAGTGAGAGAATATAACGAATAAAATGTTATAATCTTACTTATCTGAAACTTCCTAGCGGCACAAAACTCAGAAAATTGTCGCCAATGCGACTCTCTATTTCGCACTGTGTTTTTCGGTATCGTATTTTTCACTACTTCACTTATATTCCTGCTAGAAGCCGTGCCAAAACGATTTCCAACGTCCATTTTAATATTTGGAATTCTGACGTCTAACCACTTTGACGTTTAAAAAACAATTTATGACCACAACAAACTTATCATTGCGATGATTTTTTATCATCGCTGCGATACACATACTGCTACGTATGTACTTGCATCTGATTGGCTGAAAATACATTCTAGTAGGCTATGAGTTGTATTCTCATATTAATATTATTTCTTCTACTTTTTTGCGCTAAATTGCAACTTACCTTAAATTCTCCTAATTAGGGGATTTATATTATTATAGTTATTTTATTTTAAACTTAAATATAACAGGACACCTCTCGTGGACTGGACTATAGTCGTGAACATAATTTTTTTTATAAATTTAAATTATAAATTTTAAAATTATACCATAAATAAGCATGTTTCTTTTAGGTATTAATATCTCTTGATTGATTTTGAACTTAAACCTATTTCCACACATTGTTCAAGCATGAAGAAATATGTCTAGTTAAGAAACGCCTGAAAATTTAGATTTGCATATAAGTAATATACACCGAGTTCTTCTTTCAAGCAAACATATCCCAATTGACTGCTGTAAATGTTCAAATATTCGTTTCTAAAAAGTTCAATTTAAGGCTATAAACAAGTGTTTTCCACTCCCAGGTTGAGCATGAAGTAAAATTTCGAGTTTAGATAAGCCTGAAAATTTGATTTGGTCGCGTAGCGCGAAGCGCGGAGCGACCAAACCAAATTTTCAGGCTTTTCTAAACTCGAAATTTTACTTCACGCGCCACGCGTATAACACACTGATTTAAAGTGTAGGTACCTTTTCTACAATATTTCAGTGTTTTCAGTATTAAATACACGTGGCGCTTGAAGTAAAATTTCGAGTTTTAGAAAGCCTGAAAATTTGAAATGTGAAAATTTTCAAACTTTTTTGAACTCGAAATTTTACTTCATGCTTAATCGGGGAGTGGAAAACACTCGTTAAAATCTTCAAGTTGAACTCTTTTAAAAGAAGTGTATGTATATGTATATTTTCTTTTAAGTATACATATCCCAATCATCTGCTGTAAATTTTCAGTATTCGTTGTTTATTTTTAAGTTCAATTTTAAGCTTTAAACGAGTATTTTACAGTACCCGGTTAAGCATAAGGTAAAATTTCGAGTTTAAAAAAGCCTGAAAATTAGTTTGTTCTCGTAAAGAAAATTTACAGCGTATACAGTATATTGGGGTATGTATACTCAGAAGAAAAACTCCCTTATAACGTTTGAAATAGGGAAAAATTAACATAACACTTTCATATGATATCATTATTTTTATTGACCTTATTAATTTAAGTAATCTATTTTTTGGAAGGCTAATATTCATTAGTAATTTTGATGGTTATTTATGAGTGCACAAAAAAACCTTGTTAAATTAACTAGGCAGCCATGTATCGATTCGCGACTGTCAGCACAGCCAATCGTAATGTTTTATTCAATGACACAATCACGTTTTATGGTGGTTTTATTTGCATCTAAATCAGGATTATTGACTGCTAGCTTCCGCACGCTTCCGTTTTCTATTAGACGGTGCTTAAATTTTTATCGCCGCAAAAGACTTTAAGCTTATATATTTAATACTCTCAGCTGATTAAATAGAAATTGTTATCTATAAAGTCACTCAATAAAAATTCTGCAATGCATAATCTATTTAGAGAGAAGCGCTGGACAGGATTCAAATAGTGAATTCGAATCTTTTTTAAAGGATTCAAAAAAGGTATCGAATACTAGGGTGCAAAAGAATTTGTAATCCAGTTTTAATAATTTTTTTATGAGGGTTCGTATTCGAAATGTGGGTGACTCGAATACGTAAGTATTTCGAATCCTTGTAAAATGATTCAAATACTTATAAACCGTCAAAAATAATTAGGCAAGTAATTCAAATCTATATAAAAGGATTCAAATACTTACAAACCATAAAAAATAATGTTAATTCAATTGTATGAAGATTTGTTTTTTGTGTGTTTGAACTTCACTCTATATCAGTGTTTTATACGCTTGGCGCATGAAGTAAAATTCCGAGTTTAGAATTTGAATTTGGACGCTTCGTGTCCAAATTCAAACGTTTAGGCTGTTCTAAACTTGAAATTTTACTTCATGCTACAGATATTATGTACCCACTGTCAATAGCTAACAGTTAGCTATTGGTAATGGGTACACAATACATCTAGCGTAGACAAATAAGTATTACAGGTTAAAAAGGTTCTAAATTGTCAAAGCATTTTTATTTTTTTTATATTTATCGATATATTGATAAAAGCTTGTGGGAATTGAAAAAAAACGAAAACATGAGGTATATTATGAAATGCATAAATAAATGCGGGACTTGCTTTTTAATGTCAAAATATTAATTATTTAAAACATATTCCCCAATAATAATTATATTTGATTAATAAATGATTGGCGTAATCATTTATTCAAATAATCGATTTTATTTGCTAATAGATAGTTGTAGACTTAATATAGCTGCAGTAAATTATTTTACGATTATATTAATGCGAATAAATTAATAAAATCTCATATAAATTGCATAAGATAAATATTATACAAGGAATTTTTCTTTCAAGTATACATATCCTGATGCATGTAAATGTTGAATCAGTGGTTTTTTATAGTTCAATTTAAAACTCCTAACGAGTGTTTCTGCTCCTGTGGTAATTTCGGGTTTAGGAAAGCCTACAAATTTGGTTTGGTCACGTAGCGAAACGAAGCGACCAATCCAAATGTTCAGGCTTTTCTAAATTCGAAATTTTACCTCATGCGCCATGCCTATAAAACACTAATAGTGTTTTATACGCGTGGCGCGTGAAGTAAAATTTCGAGTTTTGGAAAGCCTGAAAAATGCTTTAATCGCTTAAAAAAGAAACAGTGAAAGAACCTACACATCTTGATACTTGATGCAGTAATGTCTCAGTGCGTAAAAGAATGACGACAACAATTAACAGCTGGTCGCGCGTACACGCAAAAATACGCGATCCAGTGTGCATACAAATGAGGGGCCAAATATAACCTAACCTGGAGAAGAGTTTGAAAAAGCCTATGAATTCACGTTCTTGGACCCTGGTTTCTAGAATTAAAAAATGTAAATATTGTTCATCTCATTTAATTCTCAACTCACCTTTTACATTTCACTGTAGTCACTATACATTAAGCTTATATATTAAATACATTTTTTACTCAAGATAACTTCGAGATATTTTTTAAATTTTAAATTAATGTCTTTTACCAATAGTATATTTTTATTGTACTGAACTCCCTAAAGAAGGCGCTAAATAGCTCCGAAAGCTTGGAAATTAATAAATTTATTGGATTAAATAATTACCCTATCATTAGCGGCCGATTACCCCGTTACGAAGTTTTATGTTTTCCTAACAAGTACGACCTTTACTTCCCTCCGTGGTTTCTAAGAAATGTCGAATAGACAGCATATCTTTAAATTTCATTTGTGATAATTATTGTTTATTAAAAAGACATAAGTACCTAATGTTGTTTTTTTCTTCTATACCCTAAAAGTCTATTTTATTGTAAAATACCAAAAGTTTTATTCGCAGTATTGCAAGAGTAGTGCTAACAAAATAAAAATAAATAATGGGTTTTTCTTGCACCTATGTGTTATTAAGGAAATCATTTCAAAATTATAAAACAACGCAATCCATCTTATGGTTAACACACATAATAAAGATGCATAAAAATAAAAATAACAGTAAAGATCTGATCTTACTGCCATTTCTAATGGAGCACGTACACTTGTACTTTTTTATGACGCAACTTACTGTTGCGCAATTGTGATAAAGCAAACTGTTCACAAACAATGAATTATCAATTTTCAAATGTAATTGAGTGACATCAAATTAACATTTTGTTGTTTGCAAATGCAGCTTGTTATTATTGAAAAATTGCACAACAATAAGTTGCAGCTGAAAATGTACAAGTGAAAAAGCACGATAAAAGTAAATACATATTTTAGTTTAAGTCAATATTACCCTATTATACTGATCTACAATAAATTGACGCAGCATAGCTTTTATTACGTGTTAGAGAGTAATAAATATGCAAACAATAGGAGGAACGAAGATAGATTATAAACAAAAACCTGTTCCTTTAAGTACTTGATAATACTTTCAGCTATCAATTGTGAATGACAGATATCTTGACATTTCGATTAATTGGTTAAGAAAGATTTACTGAAAATAAATTTACAAATATTTGTTGCAATATTTCAACAGCACATCCGCTACTAGCATGAGTAAAATTATCATATTTAATAACTGGGTTTTAATAACTGAGTTTTAATAACCTACAAAAAATTCAAATGAAAACATGAATAAGGTAATTTATAATAAATGTTTAAATAGAGATCCAGTGCACTAATCTGTCATAGAAGTTTGTTCTCACGTTATGAAGCATTAGAAGTGTAATGGTTCCAAACACATTGATAATTCTTTTTCAACTCATACATGATTACACACTTTCTGTTTCACGTATGGCGAAAGGAAAAAGTCAATTACAAGCAAATCAGGAGACCTGGCTGCCCACCTGATATCGAAAAAGTAGTATGTAAATATTCGCGCACATTAACCATGTCGTGCGCAAAGACAGTCATCCTGCTGATACCATATTTGGTTGAAGTCTACTCCTAGAAGTGGCCTCATAGCTGAAATTATTTGATCCCGGAGAAGATACAAATACTTCACTCTATTCAAATTTTCAAATGAAGAAGAGTCAAACAATGTTCAATGTTTGTGGGTATCGAGTTCGCAAATCCATTCGGTGTCATTTTGATTCAATTTTTTCATTTGTACATTTACAATTGTTTCACAGAACACCATTCTTTCAATGCCATATTATAGAAATATCTGATGACCTGTTAAAATTTTGAAAGATTTGTATTCATTTCGTTTAAGAACTTGTTGGACCGTTTCCCTGTTAGTAGGCTCAGTCAACTTAGCCCCCCGAAGTTTGATTTTTTTGAAAAAAACTATTGCGCTAGACGGGCCTTAGCTAGCGCCAGCTAGCGCCACAAAAATTAGAGCTAGCGCCATTACGACAAGAAAGTTACGGGGGTTTGAACTTTCGGGGGGCTAGGTTGATGCTAGCCCCCCGAGTTTGGATTTTTTAAGTTTTTTTACACTATTCGGATTCCTCAGAGCTAGCGCCAGCTAGCGCCACCATTTTAAAAGCTAGCGCTACCCCCACAACCCTAAAAAATGATAAAACATTTTTAACCCCAGCCCCCCGAAATGAGAATTTTTTCATCAAATTAGGTGGAAAAGCTTGCTTAGAGCTAGCGACAGCAGAATACGAAAAAAAAATTCTCGAAAAAAAATCAGGTAAAAAAATATTCACATCCAAATTTTGATACGAGAGCTTTCACATCCTGTGTGCGTATTACCATTTACTTGCTGAATTTCAATACAAAATTAAGTGTGGCATTTAAAATACTGCTTCCAAAAATATATCGGCCTTCGAAATACCTTATTTATGTTCATAGACATCAGCTATTAGAAATATGATGCATGGAAAACAGTAGCGTAACTAAAAATTGTGTTTTCACTCCTTGCTAATTTAAATCGTCATAACTCGGAAACTAACGGTACGATTATAATTTTTCTTTCGTCGTTGGAACACCTAAAATGATATTTTTTTTTCGTTGATGGAATGACTAAAGTAATGTTTATAAACACTGCCAACAAGAAAGCTAGCGCCAGTAAGACAGTAGCGTACCTGACGATTGATTTTTTACTCCTTGATAATCTAAGTCGTTATAACTCGGAAACTAACTGTACGATTTCAATTTTTTTTTCGTTGATTGAATGACTAAAGTAATGTTTATAACCACTGCCAACAAGAAAGCTAGCGCCAGTAAGACAGTGGCGTAACTGACGATTGATTTTTTACCCCTTGATAATTTAAGTCGTTATAACTCAGAAATTAACTATACGATTTCAATTTTTTTTTCGTTGATGGAATGACTAAAGTAATGTTTATAACCACTGCCAACAAGAAAGCTAGCGCCAGTAAGACAGTGGCGTAACTGACGATTGATTTTTTACCCCTTGATAATTTAAGTCGTTATAACTCAGAAATTAACTGTACGATTTCAATTTTTTTTTCGTTGATGGAATGACTAAAGTAATGTTTATAACCACTGCCAACAAGAAAGCTAGCGCCAGTAAGACAGTGGCGTACCAGACGATTGATTTTTTACCCCTTGATAATTTAAGTCGTTATAACTCGGAAACTAACTGTACGATTTCAATTTTTTTTTCGTTGATTGAATGACTAAAGTGATGTTTATAACCACTGCCAACAAGAAAGCTAGCGCCAGTAAGACAGTGGCGTAACTGGCGATTAATTTTTTACCCCTTGATAATTTAAGTCGTTATAACTCGGAAATTAACTGTACGATTTCAATTTTTTTTTCGTTGATGGAATGACTAAAGTAATGTTTATAACCACTGCCAACAAGAAAGCTAGCGCTAGTAAGACAGTGGCGTACCAGACGATTGATTTTTTACCCCTTGATAATTTATGTCGTTATAACTCGGAAACTAACTGTACGATTTCAGATTTTTTTTCGTTGATTGAATGACTAAAGTGATGTTTATAACCACTGCCAACAAGAAAGCTAGCGCCTGTAAGACAGTGGCGTAACTGACGATTGATTTTTTACCCCTTGATAATTTAAGTCGTTATAACTCGGAAATTAACTGTACGATCTCAATTTTTTTTTCGTTGATGGAATGACTGAAGTAATGTTTATAACCACTGCCAACAAAAAAGCTAGCGCCAGTAAGACAGTGGCGTACCAGACGATTGATTTTTTACCCCTTGATAATTTAAGTCGTTATAACTCGGAAACTAACTGTACGATTTCAATTTTTTTTTCGTTGATTGAATGACTAAAGTGATGTTTATAACCACTGCCAACAAGAAAGCTAGCGCCAGTAAGACAGTGGCGTAACTGGCGATTATTTTTTTACCCCTTGATAATTTAAGTCGTTATAACTTGGAAATTAACTGTACGATTTCAATTTTTTTTTCGTTGATAGAATGACTAAAGTAATGTTTATAACCACTGCCAACAAGAAACCTAGCGCCAGTAAGACAGTGGCGTAACTGACGATTGATTTTTTACCCCTTGATAATTTAAGTCGTTATAACTCGGAAATTAACTGTACGATTTCAATTTTTTTTTCGTTGATGGAATGACTAAAGTAATGTTTATAACCACTGCCAACAAGAAAGCTAGCGCCAGTGAGACAGTGGCGTACCAGACGATTGATTTTTTACCGCTTGATAATTTAAGTCGTTATAACTCGGAAACTAACTGTACGATTTCAATTTTTTTTCGTTGATTGAATGACTAAAGTAATGTTTATAACCACTCCTAACAAGAAAGCTAGCGCCAGTAAGACAGTGGCGTAACTGACGATTGATTTTTCACCCCTTGATAATTTAAGTCGTTATAACTCGGAAATTAACTGTACGATTTCAATTTTTTTTTCGTTGATGGAATGACTAAAGTAATGTTTATAACCACTGCCAACAAGATAGCTAGCGCCAGTAAGGCAGTGGCGTACCAGACGATTGATTTTTTACCCCTTGATAATTTATGTCGTTATAACTCGGAAACTAACTGTACGATTTCAATTTTCTTTTCGTTGGCTGAATGACTAAAGTAATGTTTATAACCACTGCCAACAAGAAAGCTAGCGCCAGTAAGACAGTGGCGTAACTGACGATTGATTTTTTACCCCTTGATAATTTAAGTCGTTATAACTCGGAATTTAACTGTACGATTTCAATTTTTTTTTCGTTGATGGAATGACTAAAGTAATGTTTATAACCACTGCCAACAAGAAAGCTAGCGCCAGTAAGACAGTGCGTACCAGACGATTGATTTTTTACCCCTTGATAATTTATGTCGTTATAACTCGGAAACTAACTGTACGATTTCAATTTTTGTTTCGTTGACTGAATGACTAAAGTAATGTTTATAACCACTGCCAACAAGAAAGCTAGCGCCAGTAAGACAGTGGCGTAACTGACGATTGATTTCTTACCCCTTGATAATTTAAGTCGTTATAACTCGGAATTTAACTGTACGATTTCAATTTTTTTATTGTTGATGGAATGACTAAAGTAATGTTTATAACCACTGCCAACAAGAAAGCTAGCGCCAGTAAGACAGTGGCGTAACTGACGATTGATTTTTTACCCCTTGATAATTTAAGTCGTTATAACTCGGAATTTAACTGTACGATTTCAATTTTTTTTTCGTTGATGGAATGAGTAAAGTAATGTCCAGGTAATTTCCGAGTTATAACGACTTAAATTATCAAGGGGTGAAAAATCAATCGTCAGTTACGCCACTGTCTTACTGGCGCTAGCTTTCTTGTTAGGAGTGGTTATAAACATTACTTTAGTCATTCAATCAACGAAAAAAAAATTGAAATCGTACAGTTAGTTTCCGAGTTATAACGACTTAAATTATCAAGGGGTAAAAAATCAATCGTCTGGTACGCCACTGTCTCACTGACGCTAGCTTTCTTGTTGGCAGTGGTTATAAACATTACTTTAGTCATTCTACCAACGAAAAAAAAATTGAAATCGTACAGTTAATTTCCGAGTTATAACGACTTAAATTATCAAGGGGTAAAAAATCAATCGTCTGGTACGCCACTGTCTTACTGGCGCTAGCTTTCTTGTTAGCAGTGGTTATAAACATTACTTTAGTCATTCCATCAACGAAAAAAAAATTGAAATCGTACAGTTAATTTCCGAGTTATAACGACTTAAATTATCAAGGGGTAAAAAATCAATTGTCAGTTACGTCACTGTCTTACTGGCGCTAGCATTCTTGTTGGCAGTTGTTATAAACATTACTTTAGTCATTCCATCAACAAAAAAAAAATTGAAATCGTCCAGGTAATTTCCGAGTTATAACGACTTAAATTATCAAGGGGTAAAAAATCAATCGTCAGTTACGCCACTGTCTTACTGGCGCTAGCTTTCTTGTTGGCAGTGGTTATAAACATTACTTTAGTCATTCAGTCAACGAAAAAAAAATTGAAATCGTACAGTTAGTTTCCGAGTTATAACGACATAAATTATCAAGGGGTAAAAAATCAATCGTCTGGTACGCCACTGTCTTACTGGCGCTAGCTTTCTTGTTAGCAGTGGTTATAAACATTACTTTAGTCATTCCATCAACGAAAAAAAAATTGAAATCGTACAGTTAAATTCCGAGTTATAACGACTTAAATTATCAAGGGGTAAAAAATCAATCGTCAGTTACGCCACTGTCTTACTGGCGCTAGCTTTCTTGTTGGCAGTGGTTATAAACATTACTTTAGTCATTCAATCAACGAAAAAAAAATTGAAATCGTACAGTTAGTTTCCGAGTTATAACGACTTAGATTATCAAGGAGTAAAAAATCAATCGTCAGGTACGCTACTGTCTTACTGGCGCTAGCTTTCTTGTTGGCAGTGTTTATAAACATTACTTTAGTCATTCAATCAACGAAAAAAAAATTGAAATCGTACAGTTAATTTTCGAGTTACACGACTTAAATTATCAAGTGGTAAAAAATCAATCGTCTGGTACGCCACTGTCTTACTGGCGCTAGCTTTCTTGTTGGCAGTGGTTATAAACATTACTTTAGTCATTCCATCAACGAAAAAAAAATTGAAATCGTACAGTTAAATTCCGAGTTATAACGACTTAAATTATCAAGGGGTAAAAAATCAATCGTCAGTTACGCCACTGTCTTACTGGCGCTAGCTTTCTTGTTGGCAGTGGTTATAAACATTACTTTATTCATTCAGTCAACGAAAAAAAAATTGAAATCGTACAGTTAGTTTCCGAGTTATAACGACATAAATTATCAAGGGGTAAAAAATCAATCGTCTGGTACGCCACTGTCTTACTGGCGCTAGCTTTCTTGTTGGCAGTGGTTATAAACATTGCTTTAGTCATTCCATCAACGAAAAAAAAATTGAAATCGTACAGTTAATTTCCGAGTTATAACGACTTAAATTATCAAGGGGTAAAAAATCAATCGTCTGGTACGCCACTGTCTTACTGGCGCTAGCTTTCTTGTTGGCAGTGGTTATAAACATTACTTAAGTCATTCCATAAACGAAAAAAAAATTGAAATCGTACAGTTAATTTCCGAGTTATAACGACTTAAATTATCAAGGGGTAAAAAATCATTCGTCAGTTACGCCACTGTCTTATTGGCGCTAGCTTTCTTGTTGGCAGTGGTTATAAACATTACTTTAGTTATTCAATCAACGAAAAAAAATTGAAATCGTACAGTTAAATTCCGAGTTATAACGACTTAAATTATCAAGGGGTAAAAAATCAATCGTCAGTTACGCCACTGTCTTACTGGCGCTAGCTTTCTTGTTGGCAGTGGTTATAAACATTACTTTAGTCATTCAATCAACGAAAAAAAAATTGAAATCGTACAGTTAATTTCCGAGTTATAACGACTTAAATTATCAAGGGGTAAAAAATCAATCGTCAGTTACGCCACTGTCTTACTGGCGCTAGCTTTCTTGTTGGCAGTTGTTATAAACATTACTTTAGTCATTCCATCAACGAAAAAAAAATTGAAATCGTCCAGGTAATTTCCGAGTTATAACGACTTAAATTATCAAGGGGTAAAAAATCAATCGTCAGTTACGCCACTGTCTTACTGGCGCTAGCTTTCTTGTTGGCAGTGGTTATAAACATTACTTTAGTCATGCAGTCAACGAAAAAAAAATTGAAATCGTACAGTTAGTTTCCGAGTTATAACGACATAAATTATCAAGGGGTAAAAAATCAATCGTCTGGTACGCCACTGTCTTACTGGCGCTAGCTTTCTTGTTGGCAGTGGTTATAAACATTACTTTAGTCATTCCATCAACGAAAAAAAAATTGAAATCGTACAGTTAATTTCCGAGTTATAACGACTTATATTATCAAGGGGTGAAAAATCAATCGTCAGTTACGCCACTGTCTTAGTGGCGCTAGCTTTCTTGTTAGGAGTGGTTATAAACATTACTTTAGTCATTCAATCAACGAAAAAAAAATTGAAATCGTACAGTTAGTTTCCGAGTTATAACGACTTAAATTATCAAGGGGTAAAAAATCAATCGTCTGGTACGCCACTGTCTTACTGGCGCTAGCTTTCTTGTTGGCAGTGGTTATAAACATTACTTTAGTCATTCCACCAACGAAAAAAAAATTGAAATCGTACAGTTAATTTCCGAGTTATAACGACTTAAATTATCAAGGGGTAAAAAATCAATCGTCAGTTACGCCACTGTCTTACTGGCGCTAGGTTTCTTGTTGGCAGTGGTTATAAACATTACTTTAGTCATTCCATCAACGAAAAAAAATTGAAATCGTACAGTTAATTTCCGAGTTATAACGACTTAAATTATCAAGGGGTAAAAAATCAATCGTCAGTTACGCCACTGTCTTACTGGCGCTAGCTTTCTTGTTGGCAGTGGTTATAAACATTATTTTAGTCATTCCATCAACGAAAAAAAAATTGAAATCGTACAGTTAATTTCTGAGTTATAACGACTTAAATTATCAAGGGGTAAAAAATCAATCGTCAGTTACGCCACTGTCTTAGTGGCGCTAGCTTTCTTGTTGGCAGTGGTTATAAACATTACTTTAGTCATTCAATCAACGAAAAAAAAATTGAAATCGTACAGTTAGTTTCCGAGTTATAACGACTTAGATTATCAAGGAGTAAAAAATCAATCGTCAGGTACGCTACTGTCTTACTGGCGCTAGCTTTCTTGTTGGCAGTGTTTATAAACATTACTTTAGTCATTCCATCAACGAAAAAAAAATATCATTTTAGGTGTTCCAACGACGAAAGAAAAATTATAATCGTACCGTTAGTTTCCGAGTTATGACGATTTAAATTAGCAAGGAGTGAAAACACAATTTTTAGTTACGCTACTGTTTTCCATGCATCATATTTCTAATAGCTGATGTCTATGAACATAAATAAGGTATTTCGAAGGCCGATATATTTTTGGAAGCAGTATTTTAAATGCCACACTTAATTTTGTATTGAAATTCAGCAAGTAAATGGTAATACGCACACAGGATGTGAAAGCTCTCGTATCAAAATTTGGATGTGAATATTTTTTTACCTGATTTTTTTGCGAGAATTTTTTTTTCGTATTCTGCTGGCGCTAGCTCTAAGCAAGCTTTTCCACCTAATTTGATGAAAAAATTCTCATTTCGGGGGGCTGGGGTTAAAAATGTTTTATCATTTTTTAGGGTTGTGGGGGTAGCGCTAGCTTTTAAATTGGTGGCGCTAGCTGGCGCTAGCTCTGAGGAATCCGAATAGTGTAAAAAAACTTAAAAAATCCAAACTCGGGGGGCTAGCATCAACCTAGCCCCCCGAAAGTTCAAACCCCCGTAGTTTTCTTGTCTAAATGGCGCTAGCTCTAATTTTTGTGGCGCTAGCTGGCGCTAGCTAAGGCCCGTCTAGCGCAATAGTTTTTTTCAAAAAAATCAAACTTCGGGGGGCTAAGTTGACTGAGCCCTGTTAGTACCAACTTCTGTAGCAATTCGAATGCTGTATTTTGACGAATCTACTTCTGCAATAGCGCAAGTCATTTATTGTTAGAAATACATCCAGTGTGTTTAAAAGCACGAACAATTCCTGAAATTGTTGAACAATGTGGAGTTTGCTGGTTCTCAAAATGTACAACAAATATATGAACTGTATCCCTTATCGAATTGCCACCGTATAGCCGTTTATTAACTTGTATTCTCTCTACCAGAGTATAAGACATCGCGGCAGTTGACAATTGCAAGTTTGAAGCAAAATTTAACAAACAGGATATTTGTTTTTTTGGAATACGTAGGCATGGTAACAATAATTATTACGATTCGTCTGCTGTATATTTTGTCTTTCTCTTACTTCAGAAAATCCTATTGTACTGTATTAACCTATACATTTTGCTATGCTGCTTGAAAAAAATGTTGAACGGTATATATAAAATATCTTTATTTTTCATTAAATGTATAAATTTAAAATAACTCTAATATATATATATACACAAATCAACGCATTTCACACACGAAATAAAACCCTCATCGCTCACTGAAATGGAATTAAACAGAACGACAATTTGCATAATCAAGACTAATTGAACATCCGACATGAATTAAAATGTGGATTTTTTATTCACGACCACGGAATATTTAAATATCCAAAAACACGAAAGAAGCTAAATAAAATAAGTCACAAATAAATTAAATAGTATTACGAAAGCCCTAAATATTAGCCTCAATCGAGGTTTAACAATCTAATTGTATTTAATATTTATTATTTTAATCATCTAAACATAATCGGCCTTATGCATAGTCCGCTAATCGCGACTAACGTGTGACTAACTAAGGTTTAGTAAGAAAATGAAATATCGTCGTATGCATATTCCAATTTTAGATCATGAATTTTTTAGATCATGAATTTAGGGGTATGTGGGCAAATAAATAGCCTTAGGCAGAACATATCAATTAAAATCGCATGTTCATACCATATCCAAATAAAATCTTACAATATAACGGGTGTTCGATAAAAAAACGCCAAACGCCATAACTCTGTTAGTTATTGACCGATTTGAATAAACTAAAAAACAAAGTAAATGAATGGCTGAATACTATAAATTGACAGTAATTATATATTTTCTCAAAATTAACTTTATTGATAAATAGTAGTCAACTTTAAATTTTTATTAATATTTTTCTGAATCAAATTATGCCTGATATGTTGATATTAATTTAGTATTTATATCAACAAAATAATATAACACATCTTATTGACATGATTTTTGTGGCAATAAATGTGGTGTGCCTTGGAAAAAATGGCCTTTTAATACTGTATACATAATGTATACGCTGTATATTTTCAGGCAATCTTCGATTTTATAAAAGAGTTCAATTTAAAGTTCGACCGAGTGTTTCCACTCCCAGACTAAGCATGAAGTAATATTTCGAGTTTAGAAAAGCCTTAAAATTTGGTTTGGTGGCGTAGTGCGAAGCGCTATGCGGCCAAACCACATTTGAAGGCTTTTCTAAACTCGAAATATTACTTCATGCGCCACGCGCATTAAACGCTGAAATATTGGGAAGTGGGACATACACTTTAAAGTGAGAAATAATTGAAATATTTAAATAACAAACATTTTTTTTTCACAGTCTCAAGTCAGGTCAAATAATACAATGTATCAAATTAACTTATTTAGTTAGTAACTATTAGTAGTTATTCTATTCTACATGCAGTTGTAACGCAGGTACTAATTTGTTGGGTCGTTATTATTCATGTTTGACATAACCTTACAATAAATGACATTTGACCCTTTTGTACAAGGCACACCGATTATAATTTATTTTAAATATTATTTTAAATAGAAGATTTATTTCAATATTTTGTCGACAAAAATATTTAACAAAAAACAAGAAATTTGCATTATTACATTCAGAAAAATTATATCTAATGTAATAAAGTATTTAAACGGCCATTGACTTTCGTTTTTAGTTCAATAAAATCGGTTAATAAATAACAGAGTAATGGCGTTAAGGGTTCTTATCGAACACCCGGTATACTGTGTTTCAAGAAAATCAGAAAATCAGAAATATTAATTGGACGATATTAATGCAATTTACAGAATTTGATGATGTAATTGAGCTGCATCAATGATACAAAAATCGACTCGAAAAACAAACAAAAAATGAATAACAATTAATAATTTGTTGGACTGCCACGATTTTCTAAGTACTCACTAATACATGGAGACATGCTATTAATCTAGAGGTATTTCGTTTCAAGCTCCGGTAATTTGACATTTAAGTTACATTATAGTGTTAGGAAGACGCTGTAAGTTGCCTATATTAACACCGATCATATTTAAAACATGGTCTATTAGCGATAGATCGGGAGAACGAGATGGCCAGGGTAATAAAGTGATTTCGGCACGATCAAAAACCTGTTGTGTATTGGCCGCTATATAAGGCTGGGCATTATTTTGCCGAAAAGTGGGATTCTGCAAGCCTTTTACATAGAGCACCAACAATGGCTGTAAAATGTTGTCAATATACCGAATCGAGTCAAGACTTTCCTCTAAAAAAATTAGAGAAGACCGACTACCATACGCTATCACCCCCAAAACGATAACTCCCTGTATAAGGGCCGTATGTCTTTTAACAGAAAGTTGCGAACTTCTGCATTCACCGCATTGATCTCTCACTCTTCTGCAAGCATTATGAGCCGAGAAACGGGACTAAAACTCATCACTAAAGATAATGTTATTTCATTCATTGGTCCAGTGTTGTTTTTTACTAAATCAATCAAGTTTTGCTATGTGATACTGCGGAGTAAGAAGTAGACACAATAAGGGACGGTAGGATCTTATACCGAAACTGCGGATTTTTCTGTAAATATCAGCCATGCATATTTTTTGGCCATTTAGAGCCAACTAGTCATTTCCCAATGCCTGCGATGTTGTAAATCTGCCCCATAAAGATGCAAGACAAAGAGCTCAATCTTCACGCTCAGTGGTGCTTCTTAACCATCCTGATCCAAGTCTACATCGATTTTCCCCAGCTGTGAACCATCTAGACCAGCAGCGTACAATCATAGATACACTACGACTTACCCTTTCAGCAATAGCACAAACTAAAAAACTGGCTTCTCGCAGACTAATAATGCGACCTCTACCAAAATCACTTAGATAGTGAGATTGTGCACGACGACAATCAAGGGGCATCATGTTACATTTTACCAACTGAAACGTCAAACTAGTCACAAACTACTTGTATATTAAAAGCAGCTACATTAAAAAATCTGCAGCTTTTCATAATAATAAAATCAAGAACAAATAACATTAAATAAGAACCAATAGATTTGATTTTTTGATCATCAATACAATTACAATTATAATTACAATCGTCCAAATAATACTAACTGTTCTTAAATGCAGAATATGTATACAGGGTGTACAAAATTGATCTAACGACTTGATATCTTGCCTTGTGATGAGTTTAGAAATAAAAAAAAAAAAGAACTTTATTGGCATATCTCCACACTTTACATTACATTTACCTTTACATTAGCTTATCTCATTACCCTCCCGTATCCCTCTTACTCTCCCTTCTCTTTTCCCTCTCCCTCCCCAGCTTTTCCAACGTCCTTACCCTGCTCCCATCCTCCCTCATCCACTCCACTACCCTTCTATTCCCTTTCGCTCCCAGCCACTCCTCTTTCACCCCCTCACATTCCTCCGCCAAGTGTCCCCACGTATCCCTCCCCTGTCCACACAACACACACCTTCCATATTCTTCCCCCATCCATACTTTCCTTCCTCTCTCCTCCGATCCACACCTCGCCCTTGCCACAATCATCCTATCCTCTCTACCCCATCCCTTCCTTATCAAATAATTCGGCACCCTCCCATACACCTGCCACCTCCCATACATATCGTTATACTGACTTCTGTCTATACACCCTTGCTTTTCCTGCCCTTCCACCTCCTTCCCTTTCCCCCTCACCCACTCATCCATCTTCACCCCATTTCCTAGCCATTCCATTACCTTCGCCTCCGACAGCCCTACCCTCTCATACATTTTCCTCCTCTCACCCCTCCATCTACCCCCACCCACACTCGTTACCCATACATCCTTCACCAATCTCTCCTCATCCAGTTCCCACAATCTCATCTCGTACCTGACCACCCTCACCATTGCCTCCCACTCTAGCCTCTCTCTGTTGGTCTCCTGAAGCACTATGTAGCTCGGCGTGGACCTTTCCACCCCCAACATGTGCTTTAGGAACCACATCTGCTCCCTCTCTATCACCTCGTACCCTCTCGTCCCCCACACTTCTACTCCATACATTAGCACCGGTCTTACACACGCATCCCATATCTTACACGCCACCGTCACATTGTTCCTCATCCACTTCCCCCACGCCATTCCCCACGCCTTTCTCGCCTTACCCTGCACCCACCTCACATGCTCCTCATACCCTCCCGTTCCTTTAAACCAAAACCCCAAATACTTGAAGCTCTTCACCCTCTCAATAACTACCCCCTTCCACTCCAATTCTTTCCCCTTCCCCTCCCTCCCCTTATTTCTAAACTTCACCCACTTCGTTTTCCCTACATTCACATTCATTCCCCTTTTATCCATAAACCTCTCCACTCTCTTCAACATCTCTTTCATCCCTTCATACTCTCTTGCAACCAACACCACATCATCCGCATACGCCAGTATCCATACCTTCCTTTCACCCATCACCACTCCCCCCGCCTGCCCTTTACTCATCACCTCTTCCAATTCACTCATATATACATTAAAGAGCATCGGGCTCAGCGGGCACCCCTGCCTCAAACCCTCCCACGTTCTAAAACACCCCGACACCTCCTTCCCCACTTTCGCCACCACCCATGTCTCCTCATACACTCTCCTCACCCACTCCACCATCCCCTCACTCACTCCTCTCCTTCTCAAGCACTCTATCAAACTCCCCCTCAGCACCGAGTCGTATGCTGCCTTAAGATCCATAAATACCGCATACACACATCCTTTCTTCTCCAGCACTCTCTCCACCATTCGCGCCAGGGTAAAAACCTGCTCCCTCGTCCCCCTCCCCCTTCTAAACCCTCCCTGCGTCTCCGGCAGTATCCCCTTTTCCTCCACCTCCACCTCCATGCGATTCCTCACAATCATCATCGCCAGTTTATAACCACTGCTCGTTATTGTTACCCCCCTATAGCTACTGGCCTCTTTCTCATCCCCTCCTTTATACACTGGACACATCATCCCAACCCTTCACTCTCCCGGAAAGCTCACCTCCCCCCTCCACATCTGATTCAACAGCTCCCTGAATTTTTTCTTCCCCTTTTCCCCAATCTCCTTCCACATCTCTGCCTTGAGACCATCCCTCCCTGCCGCCTTTCCACTCTTCACTTCCTTGAACGCTTGCTCCACCTCCTCCTCCGTGAACTCTTCGCCTCTGTCTCCACCTCTGCTTTCTCCAATCTCCCCTGGTACTCCGCTTCCTTCTCTGCATTTCCTTGTCCATTCCCTCAGCGAAACCCCTACTTGCCTCCTTTAGAAATAAATCTTTCAAATAAAACGTGTAGCTACTAATTGAAACTACTAATAAATAAGTAATTCATTTTCAAGATACAAAACAATCTTGCCTTTTTTGCCATGTTTTTAAGTTACATGGGTCAAATGTTACAACAAAAAATACAAACGTAAATAAATATCTATTATAATCAAGTGTAGGTGTGCAAAAATGTTAAAACAATTGATATTAACATTAGTTATTATTAAGGAATTTGTTATTATTTGGTTTTTCGAAAATACAAAATAGTGTGCTTGCCCAACTCTAAAAAATAACAATTTTAATGATAAGATGTTATGGCGATCGCGTAAAAACCTACGGGACTACATTCAAATTTGAATTATAGAAGAAACTGAAAAAATATCAATCGGACAGTGGTATACTATCATAACTGTATAATACACTGGGATAGAGTGACACTGAAGGCAGGGAGCAAAAAACAGTTGAATATTTCAATATAACGTTATAGTTCTTATAAATAAAGGATGTTTTCATTAATATGTCACTTTTGAACGGATCAACTTAAAAACATGCAATTTTTACTGGTTGCCTTCTATTTTCTATCTAAAGTATTCCATTTAAAAAAAGGAAGTTTGATATATATCATGAAAATGAATTACCCTGTATATTTAAAAATAATGTCAATTACTAGCTTAAATTAGTAGCTATAAGTTTTGTTTAAAACATTTTTTTTCTAAACTTATCACAATCCGAGGTATAGAGCCGTTACATTACATTTTGTACACCCTGTATATGTTTTGAATTATTTAATGAGTACTTACTACGTTAATTGTGAATCATTTTTGTAAATCATCAAATCAATTAAAACAAAGTTACAAGAGAATATTTAATTAGTACATGTTTATCATCCTAGCATGCGAATTAACGACTCTGTCGTCCCTATTCTGAGTTTATGTTGCGGAATCACGTCTCATTATTATTACGATTTGGTGGTATCATTGTGGACGAGCCTGTATGAATTACAAATACGCCATGTTGGGGGATTACCGCATTGTTTGGTCCGGTTGATGTTATTGTATCGTTTTTTGTGCGCAGAAAGAATAATATTAGGCCTACAGTGAATTACTCGTATTTTTTGTAATAGCATCAAATATGCAATAACAACATTCATTATTTTCTGGAAAATATATTTCCATTTCTGTATTTTATATGAATTTAGAGGATCACTATTAATTATCAGAAAAAATCACAATTTCTTTGTTATAGTACAGTTTACGAGAAGTGTCCTGTGACATTTAAGTTCAAATTAAAATAACTATAATAACATAAATCCCCTAGTTAAGAGAGTTTGGCATAAGTTGCATTTGTTTACACAAAAGCAGAAAAAATAATGTTACTATGAAAATACTTACAAGAAAAATTGTACCATAGATTTTAAATCTAAAATCATAGGACACCTCTCGCGAATTCTACTATACAGGGTGTCAATTTGAAAACAAGCCAGCCACAATATCTTTGGAACCGTAACAGTTAGAGAAAATTTTCCAAAACCGTTAATAGGATATGGAGGGGGAACCATTTTGATCCACATAACAATCTTCTGCAACCAACCCCTTAGGCTGTAGCCACCCTTGCCTATTTTTTTTTAATGGCATGGCCCCACTTGTGATATATAATTACAAAGGTCTTAGAAAATGCTAATCAGTGGTACCAACAACATTTTTTATTGTTACATAAAAAATGTAAAAAAAGAATAATTACTAAATTATAGTATGCTCAAAATGATTTTTTTTTATATTGCGGACAGGTGCAATTTATTCAGTTAATAAATGTATTCCTGGTTCAATGGAAGATTCAATGGAAGTTTTGTTCTTATTTTAATATTTTTTTTAGAGTTGTCCATATTTTAATAAAACAATCGATAACTCTTATAAATATTGGGTATTATTTGTATATCTGTGCTTTTTCATTTGTAATTTGTAAAAATAAATTGTTATAATACCTAATTTGACAATTTTAAAATAAAATAAATTGATTTAATTTTTTTTACATTTTTTATGTAACGATAAAAATTTTAATTAGCAGCACTGATTAGCATTTTGAAAGACCTTTCTAATGGTCTCCATATCCTAGAAACGGTTTTGAAAAATTGTCTCTAACTGTTACTGTTCCAAAGATATTCTGGCTGGCTTGTTTTCAAATTGACACCCTGTATATGACATGACAGTCAAAGCAATATTCATTTTATAGTTGTAAAGAAGAATACAAATAGATATTTTACGTTATAAAATTACAGAATATATGTTAAAAAAATATATGTATGAATTCGTACACATGAATGATTTAGTGTGATTATATGGTTTTTGTTAAAATGTTGAGTAAATAATATGCCCATAGATTGGTGAAAATCAATATGCGTTCATCCGGGCGTTTTGTCGTTAATTTCGCATGATTGTGCCGAGTCCGGAATTACATTTTCCCAGTACTGTATCAAAATAATGTCTATACGAATCGTGCATATTATAATTACGGGACCAATATTACCGCTATTACAATTATTCCTAAACTGGTAATCGTATGTCATTAATTTCCGATATACAACCGTTATATATCAATAAATAGATACACATTTTATTAGAGTTTAAAAAGCATTAGTAATTCTGAATTCAAATAGTTTTACATACACGGATTTTTAGTTTTTATTTTACCTACATATTCCAAAGCAAACTGCTGCAAGTGCTCGAATTTTGAAAGGTTTTGTAAGGCGAAATAAACATTAATACCATTTTACTAATATATTCTAAAGCAATTTGCTGCAGTTGCACGAATTTTGAAAATTTACAACAAAACGTAGGTATACAGTCAATTTTTCTTTCAAATAATACATATCCTGATGCATACTTTGTAAATGTTCAGACATACGTTGCATTTATGAAAGTGTTTGAATTGCTTATCGAATGTGTCCATTCTTTAATTAAACATGAAGTAAAATTTCGAGTTTAGAAAAGCCTGAAAATTTTAAGGCTTAACAATATTTTAGTGTTTTATATGCGTGGCGCATGATGTAAAATTTCGAGTTTAGAAAAGCCTGAAAATTTGGTTTGGTCGCTCCGCTTCGCGGAGCGACCAATCCAAATTTTAAGGCTTTCCTAAACTCGAAATTTTACATCATGCTTAATCTGGGAGTGGAAAACGCTCGTTTCAAGCTTTGAATTGAACTCTTTTAAAAAACAACGAGTGTCCAAAACTTTACAGCATATACATATGTATACTTTAAAGAAAATTCCATCCTAAATCATATTTGATGCTTAATCAGCGAAGGGAAGAAGGGAATCACTTGTTAGAATTCAAACTATAAAATTTTCAAAACCAACGAATTGAGAAACATGTTAAAAGTGTGATACTTTTTGCAATCTACAACTAATTTGTCTTACATAGACAGAGTTAAACATCTGATGAAACAACTACTTCTTTGGATAATGCCCCGACGACTATTCGATTATACAATGAAATGTTTGCTCCTATATACAGTAATATACTGTCCAAGAGTCGTCGGGGTGTTAGCTAAAGATGTAGTCGATTAAATAGGTGTGTGAAATTAGTCTTTGTAAGACAAATTATTTGTAGATTGCGCAAAGTATCACACTTTTAATATTTTTTAAATATTCTACAACCAAGTTTTGGTATTTTATTTTATATTATAGTTCATTACGTGTATATAAAAAACTAAAAGTGGATTGGAGTTATTTTGCCTATAATTTAAGTTTTACTTAACGGTAAATCTTATTTATATTTCGTATAGGAACATTATTAATTGCTGTTTTGTGTTGTAGGCGTTCACTTTGTGGTACATCTTAAATACATTTGTAAATATAACACTTTTTACTCTCTTTAACCACTATATTTTTCACGTAATTTCTGACTATAGTTTCCACTATCTAGTAATCATTATCAATCTAAAAGTGAAAGTGAAAACGTTTAGTTTGATAATGACTACTAGATAGTCGAAACTATAGTCACAAATTAAGTGCAAAATACAGTAGTTAAATAAAGTGAAAAGTGTTTTATTTACAAATTATTAATTGCAACAATTAAAACGAAATTAGATATACATGCAGATGATTCTGTAAGTAAAATGTTAAATTTATTAAATTTAGCATATATGTTTTAACCTCACAATCTAAGTATTCATATCAATTACCAGCTGTATTATTAAGAATAACATGTATAGTAAATTCAACAACTAGTACTAGTTGAAGAAAATTGTGACAAACAAGATTGGTCTATTAGGATTTTTCACTTTTTGGCCAGCATAATACGAATAAATATTTGATTATTCATGATGAAATTTACAAAGGTAACTTTAAGTTGTTTAGCTATAAAAAAATAAATTTTAAACTTACATTATGATACCAGCTGAATATGTGTGGATCCGGTCTGGAAACGCATTCGCATCGCAAAACCACCAGAGATCCCTCCTTAACGGTCGAGCCGCCCCCGACGGAGTCCAGGCGAACCGCCACCTTCGGAGGGTCTGCAACAATCGCATTACCATTACCACCGCTGACTACTTAGATAACATGCAAAATCCACCCCCGAATATTATTAATCGCCCTAAACCGGGAACCCGAAACCCGATCCGGACCGTTCCATCCGACCGTGAACTAACGCTTATTTATTTAACCCCCCCTCGAATGCGAAAGCGAATACGAATGAAGGAGCAATTGCAGGAGTGCCAATTATCCGAATAAAATCGCGCGTTCTGAAAAGCCCTCAGGGCTTTTTTCAAGTTCAGGCGATCAAATTCTTTGTATTCTGTATAGTTACCGGATTAGCTCTAACGCCCTTTATAAAGATCCTTTCTTGCTGTTTAATGGGCGAGTACAAAAACCTTTCGTTTATTTTCGGTGAAAAAAAAAACAGTTTTTTTAATTTCTAGGACAAGGGTAACAACTACCATTGATATATCTAATACCTGCTAATGGTATTATTTTTTTTTAACAAAATAACCGTTTTAATCCCTTAAATGCTTATTGTAGAACAAAGTATAAAATCACAAAAATGTTTGTATAAACAGCAAAAAATAAGGCTTAATAAATTAGACAACTTAGACAATAAATATTCATCGAAGCAACTACTTTCCGTGCAAGCACACTACCGATATTAAATTATACAATGAAATATTTAAAATCTTATTTGATTTGTTATAACGCTATATGATGGTATACGAGTATATTAACAAATAAAAATTAACAATGAAAGGAGTTATTACAAAAAAAAAAAATGAAAGGGACCTAAAACCAGACAGGTTGAGGCAGGAGAGCCCCACCGGAACGACACGCAAGTGATTTTGTAAAGGGCGAGATCTGAAATTTTATTTCAGAGTAGGCAATGAACAACAAACCTTTCTCAAATGACTAATTAAACATATCTAACTGATGATATCAGTGATGTCCAAATTATATCCCAGTATAAATCTTATTGAAGTGAAATAACATAATTTAAATGTCAAATATCAACAAACCCTAAAAGAAATTGTTGTGATTCGCTCCTTAATTTTTATTTTTGATAGTATACACTTTAAATAACATTTATTTAACAATATACAGAGAGATTTATGTACCATCGAACTTTTTCATAACGAGAAATTTTCTTTTAAATATACATAAGCGTACAACGTATGCTTATGTATATTTAAAAGAAAATTTCTCGTTTTGCCGATGCTACATTTATTAAAAGAATTTAATTTGAAGCTGTAAACGAGTGTTTGCCACTGCCAGGCTAAGCATGAAGTAAAATTTCGAGTTTAGAAAAGCCTGAAAATTTAGTTTGGTCGCGTAGCGCGAAGCGCGGAGCGGCCAAACCAAATTTTCAGGCTTTTCTAAACTCGAAATTTTACTTCATGCGATACCGGTACGAAACACTGATGCAATGTAAAGTTTAGCAGTATGTTTTTAACTTCGTAATATGTCAGTTGTACCAGTGGCGCATGAAGTAAAATTTCGAGTTTAGAAAAGCCTGAAAATTTGGTTTGGCTGCTCCGCGCTTCGCGCTACGCGACTAAACAAATTTTTTAGGCTTTTTTAAACTCGAAATTTTACTTTATGATTAGTCTGGGAGTGGAAGACACTCATTTCAAGTTTCAAATTGATTTTTTTTAACAACGAGTATCTAAAGATTTACGACATATACGGTGTAATTAGGACATGTATACTTGAAAGAAAAACTCTGTGTGTGTACAAGTTGAGGCATTAATTGCGATTGATTGGCTACAATTTTTAATGGTCATATAGGCAACCCAATTTATACATAACTTAAAAAATAAAGCTGTCAAATTATATTGGATGAAGATGTTCGGTGTTACATAAAACTCTCTGTATGATATTTTTTTATTTTTATAATGCTTTGATTAAATTCCATTTATGTTTAAATCTATTGTCATAGACCATCTATAGATGCGTTTAAAGATTTGTCTCTTTTCTGTATAGCTTTGCTTATGACTTTTTATAATAGAAATTTAGGAATAAAAATGAAGCACAGTTTCCAAGTAAGTTTGTTTCACAACTATTCCTAAACTTTTATTTTAACAGGTAAACCTGGTTATACCACACACAACACTTTTTTAAAGTAAGTTTGTTTCATTGTAATGCGTATTGCTTATGCTTTATGCGTATTGTAAGTTTTCTTGAAAGCTTTACTACGCAACCAAACCAAATTTTTAGGCTTTTTCAAACTCGAAATTTTACCTCATGCTTAATCAAGGAGTGAAAATACTCGTTAGTAGCTTCAAACCGAACTCATTGAAAAAACAAAAATACAATAGGAAAATCATTTGATAAAAGGAGAAAGTTATTTGATAAACAGTGAAATATGTTGATATGAAACTGATAAATGTGATTTTTATTTTATAAAATGGGAATTTAATTGTATACATGGTGAAAAACTAACGAAAAACTCTGTATATTTAATATATCTATATATTCGTGTACAATGAATAACTATGCGTAATACGATCAGTATAAACAGGCCGTTGAGACTCGGATGGCAGTGTAATTGATTTAATAAACTCTTCATGCACGAAATCGGACCTAAGAGCATCGTATACCTCCCTTATTCCCTTAATCCTGTTAGGGATGCGGTTTCTATTCCGGGACGCAGACTGACCTAACATTTGTCACAAGATCCGGGTGCAACCGCATGCCCTTTGCCCAGTGCCAAATGCCCAGGGATACCATTCCTATTCTACAAGTATTCAGGAGCTGCAGGTACATGGAGAGCCCTTTACTTAAATAAACACCTAGCCTGACATTAATCATCCCGAACTTTCTGGTGTTTTTTCTTCTTCGAGTCATAATTATAGAGATTACGCAGTTTGACCTTGCCCTTTTCACCTTTGGCTCTAGCCTAAATTAAGGTCAATTCCTTACAATCCCTATGTATTAATGGCTTAATCGATGTTAGTTTATTAGCAATTTCAAGATTTTTTAACAGATTACACACTTATAAAAATAAAATTGTATTCTTATTTATCATTCTAAAAAATCTAATGAGAAAAATAATGCGAGAATTATTATCAGGATTATTAGTTATCGTAAACAAAAAAAAATAATTGAGTTCTCAACATTTATTTAAATTGATAGCAGAAATTGATAATAGATATACCTTAATTATACAGGGTGCCTTGTTAATGTGGGAAAATGGCTTAACCATAGATTCCTAGGATCAAAATATAATGATTTAACATAACATGTCTATACCCAAACGTTTAAGATGAAGCCGGAATTAGTCTTGAAAGTTCAAAAAAATATTATTATTTTATTTATAACAATTGAACGCTATATTCGATCCGACTAAAATTTATTAGGGTTGATTATCATAATATAACCCATCACTTCAGTTATTATGGCCATCATTGGTTGACAAGAAGTATAAAAAACAATAGTACTACACCATAAAAACTAAAATATGTTTATATTGGCGCGCCATATAAAAAATACATCTTTAAAGATTAGTTCATTTAAAAGTTTTTTTGTCTCCTAATAATGTTTGATATCTTGCACGGTATTGCCACAAAAATAAAATACAAATAAATTATTTTTTATTATTTAGTAAAAACGAAATCTAGTTTTTCGGGTGATTAAAAATACATGTTTTTTCTTTGTCGCCGCCATTGTTTAACAAACGTCAGTTGTGTATAATATTCATTAACGAGTGTTATTTGAGAATTAATTGTTATCTTCATTATGGTTAATAATTATTCATATTCCTCTGGAGCAAACAGATACAGGAAGTTTTTCTTTTAAGTATACGTATTTCAAATTCAGCCTATTTTCTGTAAATCTTTACATATTCCTTGTTTTTTTTAAGTTCGATTTGAAGCTTTAAACAAGTGTTTTACAATCACAGACTAAGCATGAAGTAAAATTTCGAGTTTAGAAAAGCCCCGTGAACATTTGTCGAGGGTCGCTCAGCGACCCGAGACAAATTTTCTGGGCTTTTCTAAACTCGAAATTTTACTTCATGCTCCACGCGTATAAAACACGAAAATAATGTAAAATTTATGTACATTTGAACTTCACTTGAAATCTGTGTTTTATACTCGTAAAGTAAAGTAAAATTTTGTGTTTAGAAAAGCCCAGAAAATGTGTCTTGGGTTGTTGCGCGACCCTCGGCAAATTTTCACAGGGCTTTTCTAAACTCGAAATTTTACTTCATGCTTAGTCTGGAAGTGGAAAACATTCGTTTAAAATTTCAAATTGAACTCTTGAAAGATAACGAATGTCGAAAAATGTAAAGCTTATGCATATGTTTACCTAAAAGAAAAATTCACTGTCTGTTGCTTGTATTAGGATTTTGCCAAGGAAATTGAGGGGACCATATTCATTTTTTATATTGTTGTAGCAAAACCGTACAAGATATCAAACATTATTAACAGACAAAAAACTTTTAAATGAACTAATCTTTGAAGTGATATTGTTTTTTAATGTTTATAAGGTGCTCCAGTAAAATCATATTTTAGTTTTTATGTTGTGGTACTACTGTTTTTTATACTTCTTGTTAAGCAATGATGACCATAATAACTTAAATGGTGTTATATTATAATAATCAACCATAATAAATTTCAGTCAAATCGAATATAGCGATCAATTGTTACAAATTAAATTAATAATATTTTTTTAAACTTTAAAGACTAATTCAGGCTTAACCGTAGATTTTTGGATATAGATAGGTTGTGTTAAATCATCATATTATTATCCCAGGAATCTATGGTTAAGCTATTTCCCCACATTAACGGGACACCCTGTATTAGATGTGTTGCAATATTATCACTGTATGTAAATTGAGTTTACGTAAAGAATATAATATATTAATTAAACAATGTTCCGTCTTTGTATCACTCTTTATAAAGTTTCTATATTGTTGTAATGTTATAAAAAAACAATATAAATATTTGTTTGTCAGTTTTCAATTATGTAATGCCCTACATAAATTCATATTTAAAGATATAAAAAAAATATTAACTTTAAGTTTAATGAAATGAAAAGAGGATTTATTTGTTAACTTTTTTACACATTTTGTCGATTGTGAGGCAATGAAATATTAATCACTTGTCATTTCTCTAAAAGTCTTACAGGGTTTTTCGTTTGATGTTCACCATGTGTCAAGTGAAATTACTATTTTTAAAAATGAAAATCCCACGTCACATTTCTGAGACTTTATAGACTATTACTGAACCAAATAGAAAAATTGTTTAGCCCATGGAAAAAATGTAACGAAAGGTCAAGCCCCAACAATACAGATGTGCTTAGTATAAAGCAGTTCAGTAAACATCAGATTTCAGAACTCTAGAACTTTATTACATACTACAGGATTTTTAGTTTCATTTTTACCATGTTACAATTTTATCAAATAAAAATCTCACATTTCAGTTTTGTATAAATATATTTTACCATTTGTCAAATGATTTTTTAGCAAATGAAATTCCCGTTTTATTAAAAATAATTAAATAAAGTGTAAGCGCGTTTAATACAAGGAATTTTTCTTTTAAGTGTTTCGAACGATTCATTCCACTCTTTGATTAAACATGGAGTAATATTTCGAGTTTAGAAAAGCTCGAAAATTTGGTTTGTTTGCTTAATATCAATTAAAGATTCAATAATAATAATGAATCTCAAAACTACGTAGATATTTTTTTTCCGTATTTCTTTATAAAAGTATTAAAATGATCCTAAAGACTCACAGGTTAAGCATGAAGTGCAATTTGAGTTTAGAATAGCCTGAACTGTCCAAATCTAAACTCAGTGTTTTCTAAACTCTAAATGTTACTTCATGCACCACCCGTATGAAACATTGACATTGTGAAATAAAAAATTACTGTTTGATCTATATTAAAAATATACTGCTAACGCACGATTCAAAATAAACTGCTTAGCAAAAATATTTAAATGTGTAAAATTTGACAGCTAAAGTTATGTACACTTTGTTGATGTGTGAATGTGTGTGTTTTTGAACTTTAGAATAAATCAGAATTTTATTCGCATGTTTAGAAAAGCCTGAATTTGGATTTGGATGCTACGTCTCCAAATCTAAGCATTCAGGCATTTCTAAACTCGAAATTTTACGGCATGCTTAATCTGGGAGTGGAAAAAAACTCTTTATAATAATTTTAATGCTTTTATAAAAAAAAACGAAAACAAATTGCTGAATAATTTTGCGATTTATTGAATTTTTAATTGATATTGATCGTTTGGTTTGTTTTCGTAACTAATATTAAACATCAATTATCTTAAAACTTTAATTTTTAGTCGATCGATTTCAGATTAATGGGCTCAACAATTCTTTTACTGGGCTTATAAATAGTCCGTAAGGTGGCAGAAAAACAATATGAAAATTATTTAATAGAAGGGGAAAGTCATTTGACAAATAGTGAAATAAGTTGATATAAAACTGATTTGTAGGATTTATATTTCATGAAAACGAATATTATGCTGTTTGTACATAAAATTGTGGTTGTTACAAACGCTCAACTTTTTATAAATTCATAGATATTATTTTTATTTGATAAAGAAGGTAAAGATTTATCTTTTTGAAATAGGTTTTCCTCGTAAATAAAACAACTAAATTACTAGCAAGAATCTTTTTGTTTATTTATAGAAAGTTCAAGCTATTTAATAATTATTGAAATAGTTTATGAAAGAAAATACATTGAAAGCAATTGTGTTTCTCTAGAATTGATTAATCCTTCGTATAATAGTACATGGATTTCCCTAACCCTATCTTAGCTACATGGATGAGTTAGTAAACGGTCCGATAAATTATCTCACTGGAGGTAATTTAGTGATTTATGTGCAGGGAGGAAAACTTTAATATTTGACTGCATGGTCTAACCTTTGCATAACTTATCTAAATCCTTGGCCTGGACGATACGTAACTTTACGTGAACTGATCAGAATACAAACAGCCGAATTTGTGCTGCTCGGTTTCCAAAACCAGAGGATCATCTTTAATTCTCCGCAGGTCTCGACACGGGAGGGGAAAAGGAAAAAGCCCTCCTTTGTTAAAGACATTCACGACGACGAAAACCACCCCCCGCTCGCTCTTACACCCCGTTTAAACCGGCTTAATAGAAATGTTGTTTAGACTATTTCTCGCAGCTTTATTCGCATTCGCCTTCAAAGCCTTAAATTAAATAAACCCCAGCTCTGACGCGGAAACGCGGATATCTCCTCCACCGCCATTGTTTCATTATTTTAATTATCGGACCGGATGTCGTACCATTAAATAATTAATGGAGTTTACTGCAGAATACTTTTATATATTATCCTCGCATTAATAGTAATTTTTGTTCTTCTAAGCAAATATATTCCAATGTATACTCAGTAATAATATTCGTTAATATTTCAGTAAATATTGTTTGGGTATTTGGGTATTTGGGTACTTTTGCAGTGCTGAAACATCTCTTTTGTAATGATTTTGCCCAACTAAACAGAGGATGTTTAGTCAAAAGTAAACCTAAAAATCCCATTGTTCCCATCACTGTGTGCACTCTGTAAATTTTGAGGCATTCGTTGTTTTTAATAATGGTCCAATTTGACAGTTTTAACGAGTGTTTTGACTTCTTGGTTGAGCATAAACTAAAATTTCCAGTTTAGAAAAGCCTGCAAATTTGGTTCGGTCCCAAAGCTACACGGCCATGTCAATTTTTTAGGCCTATCTAAACTAGAAATTTTACTTTATGCTTAATCAAGGAGTGGAAATACTCTTTAGAATCTTCCACCGTTTGTATTTAACAAAACTAATTCCTGCAAATTTACCAAACGCTGTAATTATCGTTATATATATATATATATATATATATATATATATATATATATATACATATATATATATATATATACATATATATATTTATATATATATATATATATATATTTATATATATATATATATATATATATATATATATATATGTTAATATCAACTAATAATATTCTCCCATCTATTCTGAAGGGGTATGTTTAGTGTAATAATAAATTACAGTCAGGAACACGCTGCCCTATAGCCAATGTCCAGTCCTGAACGCCAAAGGCAAACCGTGTCGAGATAGTCGAGTATCCCTTTATCAGTAAATTAGAGAAAGCTATTAAGCTATATTGTGATGTATAGGGCAAAGCTTGTTAACCAATTTACACTCAGATGCAACGCTAATTATCGAGATTATCGTGCAGTGTGGCCTCTTTCTTTTTTTTCAGTCTGCTTTTCGAGCAATCTCCCTATCGTGGTATCGGCGAAAATGTATCTGGATCAAAATGGATTACACAATGAGATATCGTATGATTAATTATAGTTGTGCTCTAACCCGGAAGCTATTAATTAGTTTGCAATTTAAACTGTACAACTACATCGTAAGTTTATTGTTATGTAAAGACAAGATCTGAAGATATTATGAGGATATTAATAAATTGGCTGATTTATTGTTCTATTCCAGTGTTAAAATGTCGTATGTATCATCAAACGTAAATATCAACTTTAATTAATTTCTGACATTGAAAGATTGTATTTATTCGAATATCCTGGTATTGACAAAAGAATTACATATAGTGAAATTCGGAAAATATGTCCTATGACTCATTGATGTAGACTGTGTGGTTCAATATCTTTAAAGAGTATGTTGACAGTTATATCTGCAACGATGTTTTCTAGTTGTGTTAAATTTTGATGTTGTATGACAATATCATACTGTGTAGGTCGCGAGTATATTAGATCTTTTTTTAGAAAAGCTTTAAATCATAATTTCTTGTGATTTTTTTCTTTTGAGTATACATATCCCAATAACGTGTTGTAGATTTTGAAATATTTGTTGTTTTCTTGAAAGAGGTCAGTATGAAGTTTAAACGAGTGTTTTCCACTCCCAGGTTAAGCATAAAGTAAAATTTCGAGTTTAGAAAAGCCTGAAAACCAGACTTATCTAAACTGGAAATTTTACTTCATGCGCCACGGGTATAAGACATTTCAAGTGAAGTTTACTCGTTCAGAATATTTCAGTGCTTTCAGTGTTTAATACGCGTGGCGCATGAAGTAAAATTTCGAGTTTAGAAAAGCCTGAAAATTAGGTTTGGTCGCTCCGCGCTTCGCGCTACGCAACCGAACCAAATTTTCAGGCTTTTCTATACTCGAAATTTTACTTCATGCTTAGTCTGGGAGTGGAAAACACTAGATTTAAGCTTTAAAGTGAACTCTTTAAAAAAAGCGTATGCATATGTATACCTAATAGAAATTTCCCTGTATGTATACTTAAAAGAAAAATTCCTTGTATTAACAAATTAATCCGATGACTATTTGACATATCTACTGAATGTGCATTCGGTTTATCTAACATTTTCGTTTGAGCTTACACAAAATTAACATAAATGAATTATTTATTTCTGTATATACCTAAACTATTTAGTAGATGTGGAAATTGGAATTATACCACTTACACTCAGATTTAAAACGATTGTGCACATTAATTAAAATTATTTGTGGCTGGTTTTTTGCAGATTTAGTTTTACTAAGACTTTGTCAAAATGTTACGTTTAACCTTAAAATTTTAAAGCTGCTACCGGAATATACGTTTTCGCATGTTCCATCTAAAAAACCATAGCAGAGATATTATAAAGTTTTCTTTCTCTTTTCACACACGTAATCTGATGACATCAAACTATATTTGGATTACATGTATTGGTGCAGAAAGCACTACAAATCAAGGATACCATAGGACACCTCTCGTAAATCGTACTTTAATTAAGAATTTATTTAAATGATAATGCATACATTTAAATAGACTTTGATTAAACGTTATTCTATTAAAGAGTTTTATTAAGTGATTCTTTTTAAAACTCATTGATGTAACGACATATACAGTCCATTAAACAAAAATATTATTTCTCCCGTTATCAATCATGCTAAAAAATACTGCTATTTTGTAATTTCAAATTAAATAAACTTCAATTGACAAATTTTGTTCAATTATGTGCTGTAAATTTTTAGATATTGGTTGTTTTTTTTTTCACGTGTTCAAATTAAAGCTTTAAACGAGTGTTTTCCATTCTCAGGTTAAGCATGAAGTAAAATTTTAAGTTTAAAAAATCCTGAAATTGTTTAGGCCTTTCGATTTGCCTTAAAAATGTAGCTCAAGAACATACAATTCTCATCTTGATTAAATAATAAATAACTGAAGTTTTAGTAAAAATCAAAAATAGAAAATATTGACTTTTTGGCTATAACTTGAAAATAAAAGATGATAGCTAATTTCTGTATTCGGCATTGAGTTTGTCTCGAAAATGAGGATGAGCCATCAACGTTTTTCTATATCTTTTAATAACCGATATTCCCTATAGTAACATCGAATTTGGGCCACCATGTACATCTCTTATAGATTAAGATAACCATTAGAAATCAATACGCAATCCTAAATTTCGTACACAGAAAATTATTACTTTTATTATAGATATACAGGCTAATGAATTGCACAGACAAACTTCTAGGACTGAAAGTATACATGACAACAAGAATTTTTTGTTAATAAATGTATAGTCAAAAGTGTTTCCTTTCAGAGATAGAGATTCTCAAAGATTTTTTAAGAAGCGCCTAAATGCAGTCAGCTTAATTTACTACCTACCATCTGTTGCCATTACGATGGAAATTAATGCAAATAAGTAAAATATATGTATCAAAATTGACGCTATTATGATGCATGTATGTCTAGATCGTTTTTTATTTTTCAAAATTCCTATGCAAAATGATTAAACATGCAATTTGGGTTGCCTATTTTAAGGTACTTCTTGAGCCTGCAAAAGACTCAGTTTTAGATTAGAGCACACACTTTTCAAAGCATCTAATAAAAATGTAAATTTTTCTAGATTAATATTAACACATTATAGACACAATTTATTGAAAAATAGGATTTGTGGAAACTCTGGATATGTGTTTTTTATATGCAGCCTTACGAAGTAATGTTCTTTATCAAATCTCTACAAATATTCAAAAATAAGATATAACCACTTATTTGTTATACGTTTAAAACATACAATTATTGAAACAAAAACTAAGTAGTCGTTTCAATAAGTGTTGAAACTAGTCTTCGTAAGACAAATTTGTTGTAGATTTCAAAGAAGAGTCGCACTTTTAATATTGCTGAAATATTCTACAACCAACCAGTTTTAATTTCGTTTACACTTTATGATTGACTATTATCTCAGACTATAGCTTCTGGATCCATCACAGTTTATATTCCATATTCTAGAACGAAGACTAAACACTAGAATGAAGACACTAAACTACAGACTACTCTTCAGACTTCTTTCTCGTTTCTTAAACTCTAAACTCTGGACCAGAGGCTCTGGGCCAAATTGCTTCAAGTGCTAAAATTAACACCTGAAATATTTCAAGGGTCGCACCTCAGAAATATAAGTATTTTGCAAAATCAAGTGTTATTATATTTTATTTTTATTTAAAAGACCATTCTACACCTTTTAGATGTTTTACAAAAATTCAGATATATTTTGAAATATCTTTTTGTACATAAGTGTTTGAGAATTGTTTTTAAAATAACAACAAGTATTTATTTGCGTACAGAAGAAAAGAGCAAGTGTTTAAATATTGAGACTAAAAATATTTATTCGCAAAATATAACTAATTCTAATTTCGTATTGTACAAAATTATATACTACTTTATAAATACAATTTGCGTTGTCATTAAAAAAAACATAGAGATATTTTTAATTTTGAGGATAATCACATTTTTAGGTGCGCATTTGATTAGAGAGAAGTGAACATTCGGAAAATTGAATAACGTGAGATCAAACTAGTAGCATATTTAAAACTTTATAATATTTCAGTGTTTTGTACGCGTGGCGCATTACGTAAAATGTTGAGGTTAGAAAAGCCTGACCAAATCAAATTTTAAGGCTTTTGTAAACTGGAAATTTTACTTCATGTTTAAATTAAACGCTATTATAAAAACCAATCGTTATTAAAAGTTACTAGAAAGAATAAATTACTATCTGCTAATTTATCTATAATAGAAAACTAAGTTAAATCATATTTGCCTACTGAAATTACTTCAGTGATTTTCATGTTGATTTTTTTACATTTTTGAAAACTTTTGCAAAAGTTAGTAGATTTTCTCTTAATGCTTAAAAATTCAATTTAGGGCAAACATTATTTTAACGAATTCTTTATAAATTAAGATAAAGTGCATTCTCTGTTAATGGAACTCATTGCATTTAATAAAATATTTTTTCGCCAGATTTGTTTGTGATATTCTTCTTATTTTGTAATTTTAAAAATCATGTTTATTTTCTTTATAACAACTAGACATTTATTAAAATTTATTTAAGTATATGTAAAATAAAAATAAGTATTGAGTTTGATTTGATGTTTTCAAATATTATATTTATTGAAGTGTTCAATAATATTCTAACCAGTCTTTGCATTCGTTGTTTAAGCATAAAGGAAATATGTCGAGTTTAGAAAAGCCTGCTAAAGACTTTTGAATCTCAACTCAAGACTGATCTTTAAAATCTAAACTCTATACCAAGACTATTATAGATTCCATTCGTTTGTTTGTAGCTTGGTTTATGGATTCTGACATGACTTACTAATAGATGCATGAGAAATTTAATTTAAACAATTTAATAAATAAACTACGTTTTATAAGACTGAAGAATACAAATCACAATTTATTTAATTTTAATAGTAAGTGATATATATTTTAGAATCTAAAAACATGCATATTCGTCTATTTAAAATGTGAATGTAAAGTCTGCCGAAATATTGTATTGTTTTATTTAATTTATTTAAACGATACGGATATTTATATACAGATAAAAGTTTATTAAATTGGTTTACTAAAAAGCATTAGTCTCATTTCAATAAAAACGATTTCTATGGTTTGCCATTCTTTAACAATAGGCAATAAAAAAGGCCACCAAGACAGCCAAAAAAATCATAAAATACAATCCAAAATCACCGAAAACTAGAAAGGTGTTAGTTACATTTTATACGTTAAACATTTAAAATTAGAATTTAATACATGTTAATAATTTAATTACACTGCATTACACTTTTTTTAGTTAAATGGCAATCTGAAAATGATTAGGTTGATTCACTTTATATTTCCGCAGTTCTTAAAAGTCCTAACAACCTAAGAATAATGACTGATAATATTTTGAAGATAGAATACATTTTTACGGTTCAATAATCAATTTGAATTTAAGAATTGATACTTTTGTATTGTATATAATATCCATTTCTAATATTAGATAATTCCGCCCTTTTTACGTAAACTAATCAGTCTAACATTTAACACGTAATTTATTTGCAAATATAAATCTACATCCGTATTTTAATATTAAAATAATTTTAACTTTAAAATCAGTGTTATGATATGTATGAATTATTAATCATTCAAATATTGATTTTTAGATTTTCATATAGAATCTACCGATTTTAATTGTCTCCCTATTTTACATTTTAAACAATCTGTATTTTTTTTTTTACAAGCGTGTAAATGCTTTGATGCGTGTGTAATGAATGTTTTTTTTTAAATATATATATATCCCGATCTATACGCTGTAAATATACAGCGAATTGCTGTTTTTATAAAATTGTTTATTTTGAATCTTATAATGAGAGTATCCACTCCTTGATTAAGCATAATCTAAAATTTAGAGTTTAGAAAGGCCTGAAAATTTATCGCGCCACGGCAAATCCAAATTCTCAGGCTTTTCTAAACTAAAAGTTTTAATTCATGCGTCACGCATATAAAACACTGAACTATTGTAAAGTTAAGAAATGTTGAAATTTGATCTTACGTTCATTATTTTTACTAACCCCCATAATGTTGATGTTCAGAGATTTATTAATAAACGCAATTAATTGTTTTTATACGTTTTTATTGAGGTAAAAATTTTACTAATTCTAATATTTTAAAAATTTGACTTACGGAACTTTCAAAATAAACAGTTTGGTTATCCCGGCGCGTTCACCATTTGCCGAGTAGCAATATTGTTATATTGTATATAAAGGAGTTGTTTACATATGAACAAATACTGTTTACTTTAATATAATAGAATTGTAAATAATGTGTATCCACCCGAACACACTCATAACGAGAGTCCAGTTTGTTTTATCCATCCGGCCGCACTTGACCACATCTGTTCGCTGCGACCGAGGAGGACTAATTGAAATTCAAGTCATCCCGTATTCATGATAAATAACCTTTGTACCGGGATAATTTTAGTTAATAGATTCCAAGGGATACAACTTCTTGAAACTTCAAACCAGATATTAGATCCTGGGTGCCCCGATATCCCCGGGATAAGATGTACCCTCTTGTAAGAGGGCGGGCGCGCAAACAATGCTCTATATATGAGATGCGAATACTCAATCATCTTTCTAATTCAATTAGTACAGTTTCAGGAATGAAATTTGAATTGAATTGGAATTTCCTTATCACGCTCGCGCCGTTGTCAAAATTCTAACATTTGTAAACAAGGAGTCGTTCGGGACTGTACACGGGAGAATCGTTGTCTAAAATGAGGGGACAGAACGTACTCGGAATATTAAGTGTGTTTAATTGTGTTAAGTTAAATGCGTCTTTTATACAGATTTATTAAATTACATTTTAAAGATTCATGTTTAATGAAATTTGAAAATAACATATGTAAGTAATTACAGAAACTTTTCTCATCAGATATTTTAAAATCACGGATCACGGAGCACAGCTGTAAACTAAAACAATGATATTTTATTCGCTTCTTTTTTCTCTATCAGATATCAGATAGAGCTAGGACAAATCCTCAAAAACAGGATTCGAATCACGAATCACCTAATAAATATGATTCAATTTAATGAATTGAATCCTGCTTATTTGTTATTAAAAAAACCTAATTATTTATTACTAACACAAAAAATCGTTGATAACAGATTAACTACCTGATTCTGTGCTATTCTAATTAAAGATGTGTTTTTGAACTTTACACTAAATCAATGTTTTATAAGGAATCACTTCTAATTATGAACAATCGATTTTGGAAATGTTTATGATGTTAGTAACATTTTTTTTGTTTTATGCGATGTTTTTTTTTGAAGCAATTGAATCTGATTTATTATTTTTTACGAAAAATATACATAAATCGAAATATATTGTTTTTTGTTTTGTTGAAATTGTACATTTTAAAAAATGCTTGTTTTAACTTATTCGACAATGTTTGACGATATTTTGCTAATTTATAGAATATTAAAGAATATTTATAGTATAATATTCTATAACTATTACTATTAATTTTGACGATTTGTTGAAATAACTTCTATGAATTTCATCGATTTCCAAATATGTATACTTATTAAAAATATTATAATTTTTTGACAAAGCTTGAAGTCTATTGACAATTAGTGACAGATTTAACACTAATTGGACTAGAAAAATAAACTATAGACGCCCAAAGCCAAATAGTTTTACCAATTTAAGTGTAGATATTTAAAACGTGCAGTTTGTCTTTTCCTGATCTGATATTGTAAAGGAAATGTCGGATTTTATTAAAATAAACAGAGATAATTAGGAAATAAATAAATTTTGTACTAAAGTTAAACATATTAAAATTCACTGTTTTTTCAAAAAATGCTCAAAGTTAATAAACATGATTAAGTTAACTGAATTTATAAAAAGCAGTTTATCATTTTCTAATCTGAGATTATTAAGGACACGTCAGATTTTGCAAAACCCAAGAAGTGTCTTAAGAAATGAGTAAACTTTGTGTTAAAGTTGAAAAAAAAACAAAATCCACCAAATTTTAACAAAATTATAGACGCTTAAAGTTGAATAAAATATTAATAATTTAACAAAACAAATTAAGAATTACTGTATATTTTTATATGATATGAGATTATCAAAGAAACGTCAGATTTTGATAAATTTAACTAAAATAAGTATACTTTATACTAAAATTAGAAAATAAAGGAAATAGATCGATTTTTGACAAAATTACTGTCGCTTAAATTTGACTAAAAGTTTATTATTTAAACTGAATTTATTAAAACGTGCAGTTTATCATTTCGTAATCTAGGATTATTAAAGAAACATCAGATTTTAATAAAATCACTAGAGATTGTTGAAAAATTAATAAATATCGTGCAAATATAACACAAAATTTTATTAATTTAATTGAAATATTTTAAATTTACAAGTTTCTCTATCGGGTCTAAAATTATCAAATAAAATACCAGATTTTGATATAATCTGTTTTTTGACAATGTCTGAAATTCAATTTGTTTCTTAAATAGAATCTTTTCTTTAAAAATTATATACATTTACACTTTTAACATTAAATAGTACTGCTTGCTACAGAATTGTACTCCCTATTATTTTGTATTATACGAAATAATTTGATATCATCGGCATATAGTAGAATATTTGACATTATATAAATTTAGACAATATTTACGGTACTTAACATCTTTAACATATTTAATAAACTCTATAAATATTGTCGATTTAGTTACTTTAATAATAATCTAGATTTCTATAATTGTTGATAGTATTGGTATTTTTTCAGAATTTCTTTTTTCAATCTGCTTTGACAATGTTGGTATTTTTTTTTAGGTTTTCATGATTCTTATGTCACTATTTTTTATAATTTCTGTGAATTATATTATTCTTCATGATTAATTTAAAAATGCTTGTTTTTTAGTGATTTCGCTAAAAAAAAACTAATATTCCCGACTTTGCCGTGACATTTCCCGATGAATAAAACTCTCTGGATTTCCCTGTTTTTCCGGTTAGTCGCTACCATGTATACAAACATAACATTTGAAGCTTCTAACAAGTATTTCTACTATTTGATTAAGCATGAAGTAAAATGTTGACTTTAGAAAAGCCTGAACGTTAATAAATGCATGCCAAATCCAAATTCTGGCTTCTCTAAAATCAAATTTTACGCTAGGCGTATAAAACGCTGAATTACCATGAAGTTTGAAAACAAACAAAAAAGTATTAAGTGAATCCTCGGAATGAATTCGAATTATTTTTTGAAGGATTTTAATATCTTTGTAAGTATTCGAATCCTTTTATAAGGAATTGAATCATCTACATTTGGATTTGAACACGAATCCTCTTAAAAAATGTAACGAATCCGAATTACCAATACTTTTTAACTTTAGTACACGAATACCTGTTTTAATTCTCCCAAAAGGATTCAAATCCTAAATGATTTGAATCCTGCCCAGCTCTGATATTTTAAATTAAAAGTATTTTTTTCGTGAAAGTTTTTCAATCAAACATTTCAGTAAATCAAATATATTTGAAATAACTTGCTTATTTTCAATTGTTAAAAATTACTTATAAAAATCAATAGACTAATAAAACAGCGTTTGATTTTCTTTCTTTACTACTTTATTTTTCACGGTTATATAAACATGGTAATTTTTTTCAGTGTAAATATACACTTCAAGTATTATATTGTTCAATAACTAACAATTCATTTATTGAAAATGAGTAAAATTTACATTTAACAGTAAAAAATCAAATACTGAAGAATGGAAATTAAACTGTGTTTTATTAGTGATTTATTACTATACATAAATCAAAGCAACAGTAAAAAAATCAATAGAATTAAATAACATTCAATCTAAATAAATATTAAAACATTATTTGCTTTATTTTCTTGGTTTATAATAAATGTATTTCAAATGATGTGTGCACTAATTCAATTTTGATTTAGGTTGTAGCCCCAGACTCCACTTTTCAACACAATTTCAGAAAATGTCTCTGTTAAATTCGAATCTTTAACTAAAATTAATGTCGAATGAAAAATGTAAATTTAATTAGCGGATGCCAAAGTGAAATCGTAAGCGTAATGCAAGAAAAATTATCTTGTGGGGATTCCGTAATTTAGGGAGATTAAAAGATCATAAATTCTCGCGTCAAAATTAATTAGAATTTAATCTTGGCGCTTTTTTTTCAGTAACCTCTTGGATGGAAGACGTTCCTGACAAATCGCTCGATCGGAAACAATAACTCCCTTTCCTCCCGCATCGAATTTGTTAAATGGATTTTAATAACACTCGTTCATTAATTAAACGCGCCTGTGTGCGGGTGTGTATTTGTGTTTTCGCACCTCATCATTTATATCCAATATTTTCGGATGAAATTTAATTACTTACAGATCCGTGTAGGGGTTTTCAGGAGGGGTGTTCAATGTTGTTTTGTGATATTTCATGATAAAATTTTTTTATTTAGTTTTGACTTACGATCGTTTCCATTAGTAAAAATATACAAACAAAAAATAAATATGGGAGTAAGAAAGGAAAAAGAAAACTGAACGTTTTTATAATACAATATGTTCAGTGATTTATTTACTTTCATTGTGATAAAGTAAAGGCCTAGAAGATACAAGAAAAAATAACGAATGCTCAAAACTAAATTAAACACATAAAGCGATGTTTTCTTTTAAGATATTCTAATAATAAAAGTGAACATTTTAAAAGCGCATGAGTTAGTTAGATGAAATAACCATTTGTGAAATTCCTTAACGATAAAAAGCGAGCGGTAAATTTTGAATTTGCCATGTATCAGCGTTTTATACGCATAGCACATAAAATAAAATTTTGAGTAGGAAAGCCTGAAAATTTGGATTATCGCGTAGCGCGAAGCGGTACGCGAAGCGGTACGCGAAAATACCAATTTTAAGACTTTTCTAAACTTGAAATTTTACTTCATGCTTCATGTGAGGTGGGTGCAGGGTGAGGCGAGGAAGGCGTGGGGAATGGCGTGGGGGAAGTGGATGGGGAACAATGTGACGGTGGCGTGTAAGATATGGGATGCGTGTGTAAGAACGGTGCTAATGTATGGAGTAGAAGTTTGGGGGACGAGAGGGTACGAGGTGATAGAGAGGGAGCAGATGTGGTTCCTGAAGCACATGTTGGGGGTGGAAAGGTCCACGCCGAGCTACATAGTGCTTCAGGAGACCAACAGAGAGAGGCTAGAGTGGGAGGCAATGGTGAGGGTGGTCAGGTACGAGATGAGATTGTGGGAACTGGATGAGGAGAGATTGGTGAAGGATGTATGGGTGACGAGTGTGGGTGGGGGTGAGGGTAGATGGAGGGGGGAGAGGAGGAAAATGTATGAGAGGGTAGGGCTGTCGGATGCGAAGGTAATGAAATCGCTAGGAAATAGGGTGAAGATGAATGAGTGGGTGAGGGGGAAAGGGAAGGAGGTGGAAGGGCAGGAAAGGCAAGGGTGTATAGACAGAAGTCAGTATAACGATATGTATGGGAGGTGGCAGGTGTATGGAAGGGTGCCGAATTATTTGATAAGGAAGGGATGGGGTAGAGAGGATAGGGTGATTGTGGCAAGGGCGAGGTGTGGATCGGAGGAGAGAGGAAGGAAAGTATGGATGGGGGAAGAATATGGAAGGTGTGTGTTGTGTGGACAGGGGAGGGATACGTGGGGACATTTGGCGGAGGAATGTGAGGGGGTCAAAGAGGAGTGGCTGGGAGCGAAAGGGAATAGAAGGGTAGTGGAGTGGATGAGGGAGGATGGGAGCGGGGTAAGGACGTTGGAAAAGCTGGGGAGGGAGAGGGAAAAGAGAAGGGAGGGTAAGAGGGATACGGGAGGGTAATGAGATAAGCTAATGTAAAGGTAAATGTAATGTTAAGTGTGGAGATATGCCAATTAAGGTCTTTTTTTTTACTTCATGCTTGATCTGGAAGTAGAAACACTTGCTTGAAACTACAAATTTAATGCTTAAAAAAACAACGAATGGCTGCAAATTTATAGCATATAAGTATATCGAAATGTGCATTCTGTAAGAAATGTCTATATGATAAAAAAACGGAGACAAAAAAAACAAATTACCTACATATTTTAATCACTAAATATAGAGAAAATTTTTCTTGTTTGTTTACATAATACGCCAGAATTTTCAGGAATTTGTTGCTTTATTACATTTTTTTACTCTGAATTTTCAGAAATTTGTTGCTTTACAAAAAGCATTCAATTTGAAGCTCATAACGAGCGTTTCCACTTTCCGATTAAGCATGAAGTTAAATTTCGAGTTAAGAAAAGCCTGATAATTTGGATTTGCCGGGGCGCGCGAACGAAGCGACTGAAATATTGTAAAGAACAAAAATCACTAAACTTTCTTAGCTACTTCTGTTTTATTTGCAATATCCAAATAGAAAAATTCATAATGTTTAATTCATAATTTAAATTTATTCTAGCAGCTTTGATAAAATTAATTCTATTCTATTATTAACTAGTGAAAACTTGACCGACTTGTGCAGGTACAAAAATGCAAAATCCAACTCTACAATTTTTATGATTTGATTCGAATAGGTTAGTAGTCTGTATATAATAATTAGCTAATGGAGTTATGTAATCAAATTATCAATTCTGTTTTAAATGGACGCAATATAAAAGGCAGCGTTTTCGCCATTGAATAATGTCTACCAGCGTTGATATAAAAATAGAACCCAATCAATAACTGATAAGATACAAGAAAACAGTAAATTGTATCTTTCAAGTAAAACGCGTTTATTTTTTTCAGTTTGAAGGGTGAGATTTATTGGGTTATTATTATCGTTTTCAATCGAAAACCAACTTTTCATTCCTGCAATGAAAAATAATTTTAATGTTATTCATTGAACTGATAGGCAAACTGACCAACGATGGAATTATTTTATTATGTCTAAAAAAACCTTTCAATTTGTTGAATTTAAAATTAAAATGTTAATGAATTACTATTGAATACCAGAATAGCGACGTTTATTCAATAAACTAATACTCAACTTAAAAATTGCAATGCTTTGGATTCCTGCTATGAAAAATAATGTTTATGTTATTCACTGAACTGAAGGACAAACTAACTAACGGTGGGATTATTTATTTATGTCTAAAAATATTTTAAAATTCGATAATTTAAAACTACAATATATTTTATAAAATACTCTAAAATGCAAGAATTGCAAGATTTATTTAATAAACCAACACGTTACAAAAATATTGCAATACTTTTATTCGATTTAACAACTAAAATTATTATAAAAATAAAGCCTCTGTTATTTAAATAATTTCGTTGATTAAAACTCTCTATAATTAATAATTAGAATAACATTTCATTATACATAACTGTTTCTTGGTATACAATTTGATCTTCTTTTGATTTAAGCCTCTTTTTCAAGGATTTACTATCCTTTTCAAAAAGCAAGGCATGTCACTTTGAGGTTAAATATTGTGAATTCGGTGGAGTCGATTGTTTATAAATTTAAACCACATAAAGATACTTCATTCCTAGATATCCTGATATTTTTAAATAAAATTTGCAAAACTAAAATTGATATAAAATGCGGTATGTCTATCATAATACTATCTATCATAATACTTTCCCCCGTGTTAGATACTTGAAATCAATAGCTTTCACCTACCTTATTTTCAATAAATGTTTCTTATTTATACTTTTTTCGTAAGCCTTACTTATGTTTTCCACAAAATATTAATCATGGCAAAGTCAAACTAACGACATTTATAGCAATAGCTCACTTATTCATAGTAATTAATTCGTAAAATTCACATTTTTAAAACAATATTAGTAAAATAACTAAAAGAGCTATGACATAAAGTAAATGTGCATTAAATGCTAATTTTTCGATTATCTTTAACTTTTTTTAACAATTTTTTTTATATGAATTATATTAAAGAAAAATCCAAAAAACTAAGAGTAAACTCCCAGTTCTGGTTTTCACAGTGTCACTAAAAGTTGATCGGATACTACTATTGTAATAAAAAGCTTAAATTTATAGTGTCATCTTAACAGCTCAATCAGTTTACAGTTTATCATGGCGAGAGAATTACAGAATTAAAGGACAGAAGGACATACAGACATTTTTGAAAAATGGTCATAATCAACTTGGGGAGCCTGAAAATGAATATATCTACTAACATTTTTGATTTAATATGCATATGAGAAAGTAAAAAAGTAGTGTTTTTCCATGCATTTTTCAAAACGGTCGAGTATAACTTGCGTGAGACATGTTTTAGATTAATGAAAAAAATAAGGTGGTTACTAGAATCTATTTGAAGTATGAAGCCTTAAGCAAATCAACATTTAATATTTTTATGAACAGAATTTTAGGATCAAATATATATACCTAGTAGAAAGGCCAATGCTTAAAACTGATGTGTTCTTTAATTGTTGGCTTTTTCTACTGAATTGATTAGATTTCGGGAAAAATTGAAAATCGTATACGACGTAATTTTAATGAGACCAAAGACCAAAGTTTGGCATAGTTTTTAAGTGGGTTTTGTTTACATAAGTGTTTATATGGCAATGATATAATTTGAATTTTAATCGCTAAAAATATTAAAAGTACTATTACAAAATACTCCCTCCAAATTTATCAAGCAAAGACTAACTCAAACTCTCATTAAAATAAAATTACTTTCCGGGCTAATACCGCGACCGATATTAGATATGACTATAATCCAATATCTGCTAACATAAAAACATTAAATTACATGAATGTAATCATAATTTCATTAATGTCATTTGGAAACTCAATAGAAGTAAGTATGTGTATTTAGCACTGAATTTAAAACTGTTTAAATTGTGTATTTAGATTTGAACAAAAATTACTAAAGTATGAAATGTTCTTAAAATTTGTAGTAATTCTGAATGAAAAGCACAAGGTAAATTTTTACATAAGCAATAGAAAAATTGTTATAAATTATAGAGGCTCAGATTTGAATATATTATTACTATTATTAAAAAATCCTAGCAAATTTATTCTTTTATTGCCCGGTATTATAAACGATTTATAAATCATTAGATAACTATTTGTGAAGTAAATTTATTTACCTAGTAAACTAATGGGCAAATAAAATTGCGTATTATAAAGCAAACCTACCAAATAAATAGCAATTCTAGAAATAAATAATTTAGTTAGTAGATTACAGACTGAAATTATACGTTTTCATTTTGGCCATACCACCATTTTTTTTTTTTAAATTGAATTGTAAATATTTCAAATTAAATTGTCAATCAAATTGGATATTTAGTATAATACCTTATAATTATGGAGAATAACCGTGGAATAGGACAGAATTACACAGAACAAGAAAAAGAAAGCTTATTAAAAGTTATAAAAGACTTTAACGAGTGTTTTCCACTCCCAGGCTAAGCATGAAGGAAAATTTCGAGTTTAGAAAAGCCTGAAAATTTGGTTTGGTCACGTAGCGCGAAGCGCAGAGCGGTGAAATTTTACTTCATGCGCCACGCGTACATGACACTGATTTCAAGTGAAGTTTACTTGTTCACAATATTACAGTGTCTTCCGTGTTTAATACGCGTGGCGCATGAAGTAAAATTTCGAGTTTAGAAAAGCCTGAAAATTTGGTTTGGTCGCACCGCGCTTCGCGCTACGCGACCATACCAAATTTTCAGGCTTTTCTAAACTCGAAATTTTACTTCATGCTTAGTTTGGGAGTGGAAAACACTCATTTAAAACTTTAGATGGAACTACTTTAAAAAAAGCGTTTGCATAAGTATAAAAACTACTGGTTATGTCTGACTTGAAAAACTCTAGGTCTTCGACTCCTTAGACTGTCCTGTGCGAATTAATCACTGTCAGGGAACATACTATGAGCGAACTCAAATCTGACACGGATGATATGGTAGACATGATAACCGTTATGAAATTAATAAATACAAGTAGTAGAATCTAAAGTGATTATAATAACATAATACACTTTTGACTTTTAACTGTCAAATTATTTAGAGAAGAAAATTTACTTTGTAGAAAACCAAACAAATAATTTACTGGGGAGATTTATTACTTAAATAAAGTTATTTTGTGTTTATAATACCAAAATCTTTAGAATAAATTAATTTATTCCCAAAGTAAATTTTATTTATTGAATAAAACGTTTTATAATACCGGGCATTAATCAAATTCAAATTAAATCAACTCATACTTTCTGCTAATGATATCAAAATCCAGTTTTTTACCATTTTTTGCAGGGTTTAAAGCAAAAACATATAAACACTAATTCGATTGCTTAAGTTTCTTGCTTAGTATTTATTTTCTCATAGAGCGCATTTTCCTTTCAAGTATACATATCCCGTACAGCATTTGGCAAATTTGCAAAAACTCGTTGTTTTTATTGCAGGTAAATTTATAGCTTCTAACGAGTGTTTCCACTCATTGGTTAAGCATGAAGTAACATTTTTAGTTTAGAAAAGCCTGAAAATTTGGTTAGGTCGCGGAGCGACGCGAAGCGACCTAACCAAATTCTCGGGCTTTTCTAAACTTGAAATTTTACTTCATGCTCCACTGATTTATGGTAAAGATCAAAATATGCACTGCTTAAGTTTGATCTTAGCGCTATATCCCAAAGAAACTTGCTCCAATTTCGAAAACGCAAGATTTGGTTACGATTAGACGGAATAAATATTTGTAATATTAATTAACGTAAAATTAAAGTTTAGCAGTGTATTTTGAACTTTAAACTTCAAATTTGGATTAGTCGCTTCGCTTCGCTACGCGACCAAACCAAATTTCAGGCATTTCTTAACTCGAAATTTTACTTCATGCGCCACATGTATAAAACACTGAAATATTGTAAATTTTAAAATATATGTAAAAGGGTCAGAGTTTTTAAAATTTAAGTATTGATTTAATCATTCAAAGACAAATTCAAATATTTAAAGTGTTCTAGTTTTCAAATATTTGTTTAAAAACATATTCAAATATTCGAATAATTCAAATATTAAAATATGGAAATATGTATGTCGTGATTGAAATATTTATATTTAAATATTCGACTAATTGAATTATTCCATTTTAAATTCTAGCCTTATTTAGAAGCCATAAATTGAACTTTTTTATGAAATCAACAAATGGCTAAATATTTACAGTGTATAGATTGGGATATGTATACTTGAAAGAAAAATTTCCTGTATAGAGAAAGACTTCAAGATTTGTATGGATCTTTACGTGTTGAGTCTGGAAAACGCATTTTTGGTAAAGTAATTTTTGGTTTATTAACTACTTTAAAGAATGGCTAATATGCTGAACTCAACAAAATTCAAACCGAACTAAATGCTTATTTATCTAACTTGTGAATACTTACAAGCAACATGTATTTGTCTTCTATCCTCCAAATACCCACCCGGAAATCTAGGATTATCTGCTCTGCATATAAGATCTTTGCCATCGTCATCAGCTTCCAGGCGTATTGACAGTATGCTACTTGAGAAATTTTCCGTTTCCTCCTCCTGCAAAAGACGATCCAGTTCATATAAATCAAGCGATTAGAATAAGTTCTCCTCCTCGCTGCAGTTCGGAACGCGTTCGAAATGAAAATAGATTTAGATGATTACCGTTAGAAGGGCGTTCCTTATCGGTTTTCCTTCGAGTGACCAACTTATTTTCGCAGGTGGATAAGAACCGGAAGTTTCGCACCGCACCGTTTGAACTTTCGCAGACGACATGAGCTCGTTCGGTGTTACGATTTTCACCTTGTTTGGTTTCACTTGAAAAAAAGGGATAAACAGCGACATAAATATATATCTGAATCAATATCAATCAGATGTTACAACAGAGGCAATCACTCAAAGTTCCGTATGGAAACTGCTCGTTCCTGCGAGAGCACCTTTTCACCTCAGACTCAATCCGGCGAGCATTTGTTACGTTGTTTATTGCAGGACTGCTCTCCGGAGAATCATCGAAATGCATAATTTATGCTCCGAGTGTTCCTCCCAGTAGCTTGCACTAAATAATGATCCGCGTTTAAAACAACAACTTAATCTCACCACACACTAACCCCATAAATCCAACTTACAGAAGCCCCAATTATCGTTCTATACACAATTACTCAATATCTAATTAAAACACGGTTTTTAATTCAGATTCCACTATTTCACACATCTTTCCTCACGATTTCGTTTATGTAATGAAGATTCAGAATTATTTTCTTCTGTAGATCCATTTTTTTTATATACAGGGAATTTTTCTTTTAAGTATACATACAAGGAATTTACTATTAGGTATACATATGCATTCGCTTATTATTTAAAGAGTTCAATTTGAAGCTTAGAATGAGTGTTTTCCACTCCCAGACTAAGCATGAAGTAAAATTTCTAGTTTAGAAAAGCCTGAAAATTTGGTTTGGTCGCATAGCGACCAAATCAAATTTTATGGCTTTTCTAAACTCGAAATATTACTTCATGCGCCACGCGTATTAAACGCTGAAAGCACTGAAATATTGTGAACGAGCTTGAAATCAGTGTGTTATACGAGTTGCGCATGAAGTAAAATTTCGAGTTTAGAAAAGCCTGAACATTTGGTTTGGTCGCTCCGCGCTTCGCGCTACGCGACCAAACCAAAATTTCAGGCTTTTCTAAACTCGAAATGTTACTTCATGCTTAACCTGGTAGTGGAAAACACTCGTTTAAACTTTAAATTGACCTCTTTTGAGTAAACAACGAATATTTAAAAATATACAACACATAATTTTGATGTATACTAAAAAAAAAAACTCCCTGACTATATAAATAGTCAATGAAGAACTTAATTGTGAGTATTATAATGATTAAAATTATTTTTTGATAATAAATTAAAATCTTTATCGTTTTTAATTACATTAACAAAATAGTTCAATTAAATAAGTGGAGTGTGTTTAGCTCCACGAAAAGCCAGTTTTCGAGAGTTGGGGGATTAAGTTTGTGTAGTATTGAATGCAATTACTGAAAGTAATCTCCGATAAAGCAGGATTTTTATCGGAGTAAAGTATTCCCGTAATAGGCACTTACAGTAAACGATGATAGGGACTTCCCTGATGATATCTCCGGCCATCTCTAAGGACGTTGCCCGGCATTCGAGTGTGCTTCCCCGCAGACTTCTGGACACCTTGCTAATCAGTAACTGGTTGACAGTTGTAAATGCCTCCCTGCTTGTGTCCACAACGCTGTCCAGAATCGTACCGTTGTTCCACCATATTAAACTAGGGCGTGGTATTCCTAAAAAAAATATTAACAAAATAACATTAAACACAGTTTCATTACAATGTTTTTCTAGTTAGGTGAGTGTATGAATAACCGTCAAAATTAAAATAGCTAGAGAAACGTCAGATCAAACATAGAATAAAGTATAGTCGAATGTGAATCATAAACGTACATACAGGCATTTTTTATAAGTATATATACCCTGATACATAATATGTAAATATTAAGGTATTCGTTGTTTTCATAAAAGTGTTTAATTTTAAACTTCTAACAAGTGTTAGACATAAAGTAAAATTTCGAGCTTAGAAAAGCCTGAAAGCTTGGTTTGGTTTGATAATTGCCGCTTTGTTTGTATTTAGTATTTAAATTCGTTTTAAATGTTTTATAATAACTTTTTTGTAATTATCTTTAATTTTACTCTCGCTTTAGGTCAAAATTTTTCATATACAACTTACAAAAATGCAAATACTAACTTGTGTTAATAAAGAGTTATTTGCGAGCAGTACCGTTCATAGGTTCATAAGGGCCGCAGCAATTTATTTCCTCTTAGTAATATAATTCTGTAGAAGTGGACGAAGAGAAAAATTCCATAAAACGTCTACTTAGTATACAATTTTCCAGTTTGACACTACATGATAAAACATAATAATTGTTTCTTTTAAATGTACATATTCCGATAAATGCGCTGTAAAATTTTAGGCATTCATTGCTTTTTCAAAAATGTTCAATTCAAAGTTTCGAACGAGTCTTTCCACTCCCAGATTAAGCATAAAGTTAAATGTCAAGTTTAAAAAGCCTTAAAATTTGGTTTGGTCTCTCCGCGAAGCGCAGTGACTAAACCAAATCTTCGCGTATAAAACACTGAAATATTGTGCAATGAAAAAAAGAAAAGACTGCTTAATCAGTATTCAAAATATAGTGCTAGAGCAGGATTATAAATATACTTCTAAACACGAATACTTTGAATTTGGCGATATTCAAGTGTTTAATACGCGTGGCGAGTTTAGACAAGCCTGAAAATTTAGATTGGTCACTTCGCTTCGCTACCCGACCAAACCACATTTTTAGGCTTTTCTAAACTCGAAATTAGAAGTTTTAAATCCAACATTTTATAAAAACAGCGAATGCTTTATAAGACAGAATTATAACTACCTAATTTGCCAAATACTTAAAAATTGTACGTGTGATACTACTTTGTTTTAGCTTGAAGCTAAATAATTACTTGTTTGTTCGTCTGCTGTATCTTAAGCAGTGTTTCTCAATATTTTTACTTTAGTCTAAAAATTTTCTATGAAGTACATTTTTTTATGACTGCTTGTAAGTTCTAATTATTAAAATCAAGGATAAAATAAACATATATCTTCCCAAATTGGGAGATTTATAAAAACTAGCTCAATAATAAAGAAAAATTAAGTAAAATATTTTAACTTAATGTTTTTGCTGATTGAAAATCTATCAATTTTACAATGATTACATTTTCACAACGTTTTAAAGTAAATATTGACAAAAATTCTTCAACTAAATTTCAAATTTTCCATCCTTACTGAATAATAAATAGCACCCAATTTTAAATTTAATCTATAAGTTTAAAATTAAAACAAAAACGTGTTAAATTTATAGACATTTTCTAAATAAATATCTTCAACGTTTGCTCTAAATACAGGATAATCAAAAATGCCATTAAAATTTTCTACACCAGTTTTTAAACTACATTCAATTTTAAATAAAATATGTAAGTTTTAAAAGGATTCAAAAAGGCATTAAATTATAACAATGTTTGTAAAAAACATATTTATATACTCCTATTATGAAATATCTTACATTTGGGTCCTTCACTGATTAGTAAATGTAACCATTGTGTTATTCGTTGCACAATTCACCGAATACTTGTCTGAGTTCAAGTATGCAAAACTGACAAAACACCAGGCATTCAAAAAGTTTATTACTCGTGGCTTGCGTCACAAAGACCGAATGAGACCTCGGATGGGTCAATTCTGATGCAAATCAGCATTCCCGATGCGGTAAGATCACTTTCTCACGCTCAAAAGCACCTAATAAAACAGTTAAGTTTAAATCGAAATGAAAACTGTTTCTTTTTCGAGTCGAGTGCCGTTTGTGCGATTCAGTGTGTAAGAACGGAACATTGGATCATCGGTGGAGCAGCAATAGTATGAGGAAGACATATTAGGCTACTCATTAGAGAAAACTACACATTGTGCGTTTAAATGTTAAAAAATTAGTGATAGTTTGATAACAAAACAAACTGTTTTTTTAACATATGTGTATAGTCGTAGACTGACAAAGCACTGTAACATTCTTCAGGCAGAGGTCATGGCCATCCGAGTGGCAGTGGACTGGATCCACAAAAATGATCTTTAGGGAAACTGCATCAGTTCATTACTGATAGCCAAGCCGCCATTAAGATACTGAATAGTCCGTACTCTAACTCGAAGGTAGTCAGAGACTGTAAAAAATTGCTAAATAGGCTTGCAAATAACTGTGACGTGGGACTCATGTGGGTACCTAGTCACAGTGATATCAGAAAAAAATTCAATTGCCGACGACCTTGCAAGAAAGGGTGCAAGAATACAGGTAGAAAGATGAAGATACGTGTCTCATAACAAGGCAGCTATGGCCTATATGGGATACTATAAACAGCAAAAGATTAATTGCACTTAGCAGAATCAACATAAAGACGGCGGTAGGCATCCTCACGGACCACTGCCTCCTAGACATGCACAAGAGATGGGTCTTGAGCACAACGACTTTTGCAGAGAATGCCTGGATGTGGAGGAGGAAGAGACGGTACTCAATTATCTGGGACAATGCCCTGTTCTTGAAGGGAAAAGAATCAAGTACCTTGGTATGCACTACGCAAATGGACTAGCGGACCTCACGCCTCTAGATGTGAGAAATCTGATCGGGTTTATTAGGTGCTCGGATTGGTTTTTATAGGTGGGGAGTGAGGGAAGATCTGACTCCTTTTTACCCGTATGGTATCACAAGGGGCCCTTCGGGCCTGTGAGCGTATAAATCGTTTAAATTGCTGCACTCTATTAGGTATCGTGCAGCAAGTTTCATACTAGTGGTAAATGGGTACAATTTCATGCTTACTGTACAATATACTATTAATTGTCGAGTGAAATAACTCTAAAACTATTAACGGGGTATTTTTAAATATTTACATATTTTAATTTGACCTGATGTTAGATTTTGCATATAAATTATGTAACTAAAATATCTACTTCGTGCGCTATTTGTATAAAACACTAAAATATTATAAGTTCAACATATACCTTTAAAAATAGCTACAGCTTATGTTTGGTTTTAAGGTAATGTATTTTAGAAATATTTATTTTTATCAAATCTTTGAAAATTCTATTGATTGTAGCAATTTGTTTTTCGATATGTATATAGCGTAGCTTCTGAGATAAAAAAATGCATCTCTGGTACCTTTAAAAACTACCCGTACAAAAAACTGGCATTTATTTTGCATTATGATCTATAAAACAAATGATTACTTACTAACTAATTATTCTTATATAGTTGATTATTTAAGTAGAGTGAGGCATTGAATTTATAAATGCAAACGTTAGCGTATATTTATATAAAGATTAAATATCACATATATTTTTTTGAGGATCTAACGATGATAAATCACTGGAATCAAGCTCCTTACCTCCATTAGTTTGACAGGATAGAAAAAGTTCATCTCCTTCGAGGAAAGGTCCCGCTTCAGCGATAATTTCCCTTCCCTCAGCATCGAAGACCCTGGGCGGCGAGGGCTGCACTGCACAGACCAAATAAACAAATGAAACAATTACACATTCATGCTCTACCTTTATTCAAACATGTAAATACGCGAGGGCGGAGAATTAACTCGACTATCCTGACCTACTAAAGTTAAGTTGACTTTAAAGTTTCTGGTGGGCGAGTTAATGAAATCGACTCGACATCTGAATACTCCTTCGTCTGTGGTGTGGACTTGATGGATTTTGAGGCGGGCTCTGGAAGGATTTTGCTCGGTGATGAAGTACGAGCGTTTTCCCAGGCCATCGCTCATAGCTAGATGGGATGATTCGTTCAGAGGGCCACCCCTTGCATCCAGACTGAAAAAAAAGAAATAAGAAAATGTACTCGATTTCTTATTGATTTTCTGATAACTTTAAGCACAGAAAAGTTTAACAAGTTGTATTTTACATTGATCCAAGCATTAACCACATTAAATTCACATAAAGTACTACTGTAAGACAAACATTTACAATTAATCAGAATTGTATGCAATATATATAGTTTTTCTTCATTGGGACTAAATCAGTTGATGTTTAATACTTTGTTATTGTTGTTTTTTTAAATTTTTTAATATTTTAAAAATTTGAGCAGACATAATTACTCTAAAGATGATTAAATAAGTTAAATCTAACAATCTATATAATCTACATTGTGTACTTACTCCTCACATCAAAGTTACGATTCTTCACTGCTGAATTAAAATAGTTGCAGGAAACTATTTGGCGAGTTCATCAGCATGAGTAATAATTAGACAGAAATAACATGTTTACTTACTATTATTTTAGAATTCTGGTATTCGTCATCCCGGAAACAATAGGACATTTTTTCGGAGAAAATAGGATAGTTGAGCACTCAATACAATGCAATCGTCAGAACAGAATATGTTTTTTTCTTCGAGTGTAAAATATAAACAGTAACTAGTTAATTTATATATTTTAATGTGAAATTGTACAGGGAATCTTTTATTAAGTATACATATTTTGATGCATGCGCTGTAAAATTTTAGGCATTCATTATCGTTTAAATACATTTAATTTAAGGTTTCGAAGGAGAGTTTCTACAAATAGTGTTTATAATTACTACAATAGAAGAACAATATACATCTTTGGTGTTATTTGGTCTAGTTCTACTTAGCCTAAAATGGATTTCTATCATACGTTTATTGAATTAACACCCAGATCGCAATGTTTTTATTTGCTACACAACATTTTTAAAACCAATTATAATTAAATTTTGTATATCGCTATAATATGTAAGTTTTGAATAAATTCAACTAAAATGACGACTTGGCATAAATTTCATATAAACTGAAATTTAGGGAAAATCTATTTTTTCTATATACAGAGAGTTTTATGTAACACCGAGCATACTAAAATGTACTTAATGTTAATTTTCCTATGTTCGATGTGTACTGGGACGCATCAAAGCATTGAGTACGATGTGATTGGCTAGGATTTCTAATGATAATATAGTCAACCCAATGTACACTCTTCACGTCAAAAATAAATTAAATTTATCAATTATTATGTTAACCACAATATGTTGTAGTATGAATATTTTAGTACAACGGAATAGTTATCAACTTTTGTTATATTTTTAATCAGTAAAGTACTAGTTAAAGAAAGTAAGAAGATATAAACGCTTCATCACTAAACACAATTTTTCGCAACATTTCGTTGTTTAATTTTACATATTAAATACAGTTTTACAAAAATGTTATAGCTTAATGTTGTTATACAGCAACTAGTAATGTTGCGATTTGTAGGACCTAAACTTAAATTCTTGTAGAACTCCTACGTACATAGGATTTTTAAATATTAAATGATTTTGCAATAGTAAGGATATTATTAGACATTCTTCGACATAACAGAAATTGTTTAATTTCATCTCTTCCGATAATATCGACGGACTTCTAACTCATCGCTTGTGAAATTTATCCAAACAAACTGTTCTAGAAGGTTTGAAATGGTTGAAATAAATGGTAGTGTGATTGAACAGAAAATTTTTCAGAAAATAAATTATGGGAATTTCTGGGACTGTTTTCTCCATGGTATAAGTTTACCAGAATAATCTTTTCCTCCTTTGTATTCATTATTTATACGCTTAACTCTCCGTTCTTCGTCTACGTCCGCTTTAAGTGCTAGAACAGTAAATATCACTTGCTTGCGATAACTGACAGATTTCATTTATTTTTGAAGCGAAGAGTGTAAATTGGGTTGACTATATTACAATTAGAAATCGTAGCCAATCACACCGCACTCAATGTTTTGATGCGTCCCAGTACACATCGAACATAGGATAATTAATATTGAGTACATTTTAGTATGTTCGATGTTACATAAAATATATTTATTAAAAATTAAACCTTTATTTCCTTGAAATCTGTGTTCCTTTAAATTACATGTGGATTTATTTACACATTGTATCTTGAATTCTGAAAATACTAATTACATTTCCAGCATATGAATATATCTACAACCGGATTTAAATGAACTTTTTTAAATTTACACAAGCAACATATATAATCCCCTTTTGATAAAAATAATAAAGTTTTGCAATGCATTTTATGTAATTAATTAGTTGGCATGCATTTACCCAACTAATTAGTTACATAAAATGCATTGACAGGTTTTATATTATAGATTGGGACGCTCTTCTGACTTCATTATGTATACCGGGTGTTCGATATAAAACGCCCAACGCCCCATAATTCTGTTATTAGTTGACCGATTTCAATGAACAAAAAACCAATTTCAATGGCCGGTTAAATACTAATAAATGAAATCAATCTTGATTTTTTTTATAATAACTTCATTGCCAAATAATAGCCAACTTATAACTTTTAAGTAGCTGCCTATAATTTTTTAATTTTATTACATTAGATATCATTTTTCTGAATTCAATAATGCCCAAAATGTTGTTTCTCGTTAAATATTTTTGCGGACAAAAAAATAAATTAAATCTGTATAAAATTATATTTTTCACAAATTATTATTTATGTGCTTTAGAAAAATGAGACAAATGACATTTATTGTAAGATGATTTTATACATAAATATTAACGACCCAACAAATAAGTTACATTGAAAATACATTTGTAACATATCTGTTAATTCGATATTGTTCACGATTATGTCAGAAACACAGAGTAATAACAAATGGTTGACATTACTTTACAATTAATGACAGTTTGCAACCTGATTTATTTTTACATGGCATTTATTGCCAAAAAATCATGTGAACCAGATTGATAATAATTATTTTTTGGCATAAATAATAAACTGAAATCAGGATTCAAGAAAACAAAGCCTAATAATATAAAATAAGAAAAGTATATGCAGCCATTTAAAAATTTAAAGTTACTATTATTGATAAAGTTGATTTTAGGAAAAAATACATAGAGTTTTATGGAACACCGAACATTTTCATAACGAGAATTTTTCTTTGAAGTATCCCTACGCATACGTTGCACATTTTTCGCTGCTTGGTTTATTAAACGAATTTAATTTGAAGCTTTAAGCGAGTGTTTTCCACTCCCAGGCTAAGCATGAAGTAAAATTTCTAATTTAGAAAAGCCTGAAAATTTGGTTTGGTCGCGTAGCGACCAAATCAAATTTTCAGGCTTTTCTAAACTCGAAATTTTACTTGATGCGCCACGCGTATTAAACACTGAAAGCACTGAAATATTGTGAACGAGTAAACTTCGCTTGAAATCAGTGTTATACGCGTTGCGCATGAAGTAAAATTTCGAGTTTAGAAAAGCCTGAAAATTTGGTTTGGAAAATTTTACTTCATGCTTAGCCTGGGAGTGGAAAACACTCGCTTAAAGCTTCAAATTAGATTCTTATAATAAACCGAGCATCGGAACATGTGCAACGTATGCATATGGATACTTCAAAGTAAAAACTCTTATGAAAATGTTTGGTGTTACATAAAACTCTCTGTATAATTATATATAATCATTTTATAGTATATGAACGGCGACTGACTGTTTTATTAGTTTATTCATGGCGTTGAGCGTTTTTTATCGAACACCCGCTATAAATCTAAAATATTATTTCTAAACTGTAGTTCATATTGATATATTACTGTTTCAAACCCTAGTTATTCAGCAAGTTATTCTTTTAAGTATGCATGTTTCAATTACGAAGCGGAGCGACCAAACCAAATTTTCAGGCTTTTCCAAACTCGAAATTTTACTTCATGCGCTACGCGTATAAAACACTGAAATATAATAAAATTCACAATATGCTGCTCAAGCAGCATGCTAAAGACGTATATTTTAAACTTCACTTAGAACCAGTGATTTATATGCCTGGCGCATTAGGTAAAATTTAGAATTTAAAAAGCCTGAAAACCAAATTTTAAAGCTTTTCAAAAGTCGAAATTACTTCATGCATAATCTGGTAGTGGAAAGCTTTAAATTAAACTCTTTTAAAAAACACCAAGTTATTCGGGTATTGGGCATTACCATTTCCCCAATCCTCGCATTGAGTAATTGTAAAGTGAACAATTATAGAATCGACCACTTTAAAGATACTCTTACGCGAACAGCATTAATTTTGCCGAATAATCGAGTTTTTACCACTATCATCTGATAATTAATTGTCAGTTTCGTAATTTCAATTATCGCGTTTACAGAGTTTAAGGCTAGAATTTAGTTTAGTCACATGTCGAATTCTTTATTGATATTTAATGGTTTGCTCAAAACTTGTGCTGCTTATTTTCAAAAATAAATTGATACGTTTTTAAAGTAAGTCATAGCTTAAATTGTAAAAGACATTAAGTGCTTGCCATTTGGTTCCGGTACATTTATGATTTTTAACCTTAAATCAATTATCTAATTAACACATTACTATATCATCTGCCTTCATTAGGATTTGTTTTCTGCCTTCATCAGGATTTGTCTTCTGTAACTTAAAATTAAAATGTATAATCGGCATGGCCAAGAGGGAAAAATTATTTAACAAATTGATATTTTAATTGGTTAAAAATGGACAACAAATTTTGAAAATAAACAGTGAATTCTAACAAACATTGAAAAAAATATTAAAAATTGAGATCTCTACACATTGAAAACCAATGACTTTTACGTAAATTGATGAAAATCATAGAACCAGCTAACTTTTGTAAGTATTTAGTGGATTGATCAATATCAAAAGCACAGTGTAAATCGACAAAAGTTTAAAAATTTACACAAATCTTGAAAATCTGAGACAGATAAATTACACAAATGCCGTGAAAATTGCTGCAGTTTGCGTTGCAAATGACAGCCTTTTATTAATTGTCTAAGAACCACAAAGGAAAGTAAGAGTGGTACTTGGCGAGAAAACATAACTACAAATCTTTTATTTATTGCCCTTGGTACGTGATCTTAGAATTATATATACGTTGAAATCTCTGAAGAAAAAGATGAGACAAGACAAGACAAGGAGACAAGAAACTTGTAAATTGATAAATCACTTGGAAAAAAAAACCTAATATTAGTGGTCGAATTCCGTTATAAAGTCTTATAAATTTTGATTTTCAAAATTACCTAAAACTGACAAAAAATCTTCAACATTATAGTAAATAAATTATATTTATCACATTTTTTTACCCTAAGAAACCATTGAGTAGCGAAACATGTAGTGATTTAATAAATAAGTTGAAAATCATAAACAGTTTACTGTTTTTATTATATCGAGTAACTAAGTTAAGTATTTTTTATTCAAAATTCATGTAGGTACTTTTGACTACGATTTTGTTACTTCATTATTATTCGTTACAAAATATTTGCAGTTCAGTTTTTGGAATTTTAATTTAACATGACTAAACTTGCTATTTCTATAAAATATAAGTTGAGTGTTAATCCAATAATAATGTCCACTTTGTGTCCAAAATGTACATTTGGTAATTCAAATGAAAGTGTGAAGAAAGGTTATTAGTGTATTATTCATCAATTTAATTTGATCTTTACGTATCTCAATCACTTTATAATCAGGAAGTATGTGGAATCGCTAACACGAATAAAAGACTTCTATTGCAAACCTTTCTACTAACCTAATCTAAAAGTATTTGATTTGAAGTTTCTCAATAACCAGAATTTGAAATTGTGCGGTCTTTACATATGTTCGCTTCCTCTTGCTTCGTTTTACTTCGTTTCGCTTTGTTTAGCTTTGTTCTGCTTCGGTTTTCTTTGCTTTCCTTTGGTTTTCTTCGATTTTCTTTGCTTTATTTCGCTTCACATTGGTTAGCCACCTGAATGGCAATGAGGCACATTGTTTATTCTAGTGTAAACCTTTCTCCTAACCTAACCTCGATGTAAATGAAATCGCTATACAGAGAGTTTTATGTAACACAGAACATTTTCATAACAAGACTTTTCTAAGTATACATAAGCATACGTTGCGCTTGCTCCGACGCTCGGATTATTGAAAGATTTGAAGCTTTAAACGAGTGTTTTCCACTCCCAGGCTAAGCATGAAGTAAAATTTCGAAGCGCGGAGCGGCCAAACCAAATGTTAAGGCTTTTCTAAACTCGAAATTTTACTTCATGCGCCACCGGTACAAAACACTGATGCAATGTAAAGTTTAGCGGTGTGTTTTAAACTTTGTAGTATGTCAGTGTTTTGTACCGGTGGCGCATGAAGTAAAATTTCGAGTTTAGAAAAGCCTGAAAATTTGCTTTGGTTACTTCATGCTTAGTCTGGGAGTGGAACACACTGGAGTACCTTAAGATTTACGGCATATACGCTGTAATTGGGACATGTATACTTGAAAGAAAAACTCCCTGTATGTACGAGTTGAGGCATTCATTACGATTGATTGGCCACCATTTTTCATGGTCATATAGGCAACTCAATTTACACACAACTTAAACATTAAAGGTGTCAAATTGTATTGGAAGCAAATGTTCGGTGTTACATAAAACTCTCTGTATGTGCAATGGGACAAAAACAAATTTTTTCTATCGCAAACTTTTCTACCAACGTTACCTAACAGAAAGTAGGTTTTACTGAAGGGTGTCAATAACTCGGATTTGAAATTTTGCGGGTTTCACCATACATTCGCTCTGCTTAGCTCACATAATTAGCAATAACATAATATGATAGCATAATATCAGAACGTTTTTGAAATTGAGAGTCTTTGATTATTTGTATGTTTCTGACATTAAACTTAACCAGTATATTTTGAACTTCACTTTGAATCAGTTTACTTCATGCTCCACGCATATAAAACACAAAAATATCGTGAAGTTCGCAATATGTTACTAAAGCAGTATTCTATAGATGTATATTTTAAACTTCACTTAATACCGATGCTTTACACGCGTCGCGCATGAAGTAAAATTTCGAGTTTAGGAAAGCTTGAAATTATCGTTTAATCTCTCCGCTTCGCGGTGCGATCAAAGAAAGTTTTCAGGCTTTTTATAAACTTGAAATTTCACTTCATGCTTAATCTGGGAGAGGAAAACACTCCTTAAAAACTTTAAATTGAACCCTGTTTAAAAACGACGAATATCTGAAAATGTACAACGTATACAGTGCAATGAATATACTTAAAAAAATTCTGTATATTCAACTGCATATACATTGCAACATAATGATATTAACTTAACTTAAAACATAATAAAAAATAACTGCATGTTTTTGAGTTTACGTGAAGTGATTATTACACTAAAATAAATATAAACAGGAGAGATCAAATAAAACAACAGCTAACCTAATCTAAAAATTATATGTTATTCGACAAGGAAGATGATCTCAAATGTGTAGTAAACATACAGAGAATTTTATGTAACACCGAACATGTTCATTGCCGACGCTCGGTTTATTGAAAGAATTTAATTTGAAGTTTTAAACGAGTGTTTTCCACTTCCAGGCTAAGCATGAAGTAAAATTTCGAGTTTAGAAAAGCCTGAAAATTTGGTTTGGTCGCGTAGCGCGAAGCGCGGAGCGGCCAAACCAAATTTTCAGGCTTTTCTAAACTCGAAATTTTACTTCATGCGCCACCGGTACAAAGCACTGATGCAATGTAAAGTTTAGCGGTGTGTTTTATACTTCGTAATATGTCAGTGTTTTGTACCGGTGACGCATGAAGTAAAATTTGGAGTTTAGAAAAGCCTGAAAATTTGGTTTGGCCGCTCTGCACTTCGCTTTACGCGACTAAACCAAATTTTCAGGCTTTTCTAAACTCGAAATTTTACTTTATGCTTAGTCTGGGAGTGGAAAACACTCTTTTTAAGATTCAAATTGAACTCATTGAAAAAAAAAACAGCGGTTATCTAAAGATTTACGGCATATACGCTGTAACTGGGACATATATACTTGAAAGAAAAACTCCCTGTATGTACAAGTTGAGGCATTAATTGCGATTGATTGGCTACAATTTGGAATGGTCATATAGGCAATCTAATTTACACATAACTTAAAAATTAAAGGTGTCTAATTGTATTTGATGAAAATGTTCGGTGTTACATAAAACTCTCTGTATGCAGACAAATTAATATAAAATATAATATCAATATAGCATGTTTACCGAGTTGCACATTAACATGATGGGTGAGTTTAAAAAGTGTGTTGTGCTTGCTCGATTGTTATAAAATATATTCTTATGTCTACTACCTGAACTACGGACAGCAAAGTTTAGCTTAGAATTTAGCTATGAATTATGCTGCAGGTATTTGATTAATTTGTAAATTCAAATAATTTCAGTCAACCGTTTTCTACTTTGTAATGATATTATGTTAAATTCTCGTTAAACAAGATATTGTCCATTTCTAAAACTTCGAAAACAAAGGCATACCAAGAATGTCCTTTGGATATTTTCAACGTCCTTTGGCAGTAGCATTAACTCCATACTACGCTACAGTATTCTAATTTACTTCTTATTAATGTGTAGTAGTTAAGTTAATTACAGGTTCAAGGGTTTTATAAAAGTGATTTACGTTAGATCGAACTTCAGCAGTATATTTTGAACTTTACTTTAAATCAGTGTTTAGACGCATGGTGCATGAACTAAAATTTCGAGTTTAGAAAAGCCTCGTTAGAAGTTTTAAATTAAATGCTTTTATACTAGTAAAATCTACGAATGCCTGAACATTTACCGCGTATACATCTGAATATGTGTACTAAAATGATAAATTTCCTATATTTGAAATTAATTAAGTAGAATAAAATATCTATTAACTACTTCCTAAACAGATTATTTTAACATTTTCCCCGTAAGTAAAAAATTATTAATTCTCCAATGTTACTATAAACCATCTACTCAAAATACTTATTAAATACGCTCATGATGAAGTTATACGTACCAGGGTTGTTATATTTAAAACAATTTGTTTTAAAACAGTGTTTTAAACATGTTTAAAAACAGCCTCCGTGTTTTAAACGGTTTTGTTTTAGACATGTTCTAGATGCTAACTTCGTTTAAAACATGTTTTGAACATCAAATTTGTTTAGAACGTTTTTTTGATTATCCTAAATTAGTATAACTATATTATATACTACTTTATTAATTATTTTTTGTTTAAGTTTTGAAATTTTAGTTAAATTGTTGAAGATATTTCAAATTACGTTATTACAAATACAATTTTATCATAATAAAATATAACAATTATTTGTGCATAGATATGACTTAAAACGTAATTTAAATATGTTTAGCCTTATTAATAGAATTGCCACTAATATCATTATAGTTTAATGCTTGTTAATCTTTACAAGGCGCATACAAAAACGATACTAACAATTCGTATTGAAAGAGCAAAATCTACATGCTGTTACTACTTATTTGACTTAAGTTTCGAAGGACCAATTTGTAATGTAGAATTACAAATAATGAATACTTAATGAGTTAAATACTCAGAAATGTTCGTATACATATTGTAATAGGTCAGTAGGTGTCATGTGCAAATATTATTTTTGACGAAATTAAATTAAAATATTAATACAAAAATCACCCAAGAAAATAATAAAGAAAAATCAACATCCAGAAAATACGAGAATAACAATAGTCGATCAAAATTTTTAATCTGAAAGAAATAACAAATGCAGCATCGCCTTAAAATAATAAACAAGTACCGGCGCGTGGAGAAATGCTAAGACGTACAGAAAGATTCAGTTCAGGGTTTAACGAACGCAAACACAACAAGTGTGCAATGTCAGGGAAATTACGTTAATGTGAGACAGGGATGGGTTTTGTGACCAAATATGGTAGTAGATAAAGTCTAAGCAACAAAATTTGGGGAGGGGAGAACTTTGAGAGCAGCAAAAAAACGATTCTAAAAAGGGAGTTCGTTTTGGGACAGGGACGAAGATAGTCAGTATTTGAATGTAAATGGGAATAGGAAGTTTCAGTAGGAGTTAGTGAAGTAATGTTGATAAAAAGTGTTAAGTATTGAGAATGGAGTTAGAAAATGGAGAATGGAGTTAGGGATAACAGCGCTGGAGAGACTATCACGTAAGAGTAAAATTAATTCTACATCAAACCGACTAAGTTAAAATGAAACAAACAAAACCAGCGAAATAATTTAAACATCTGGGAAAAAGGGGAAGATGGAGGGGGGGGGGGGGGGGGGATGCGAATGAGGGATGCATGGTGGTTGATGTGTAAGGCCGAATTGGACAAGAACACGAGGTATGTTCTACTAACTAATCGACCCAGTCGATTGATGTGTTAGGCCAATCCGAGTTAGTATTGCGCTAACTGTCCTACTAACTAACCACACGAATGAGGGATGTGTGGTGGTTGATGTGTAAGGCCGAATTGAACAAGAAAACGAGGTATGTCCTACTAACTAATCGACCCAGTCGATTGATGTGTTAGGCTAATCCGAGATAGTATTGCGCTAAGTGTCCTACTAACTAACCACACGAATGAGGAATGTATGGTGGTTGATGTGTAAGGCCGAATTGAGCGAGAAAACGAAGTATGTCCTACTAACTTATCGGCCCAGTCGATTTATGTGTAAGGCCAATCCGAGTTAGTATTGCGCTAAGTGTCCTACTAACTAACCACACGAATGAGGGATGTATGGTGGTTGATGTGTAAGGCCGAATTGAACAAGAAAACGAGGTATGTCCCACTAACTAATCGACCCAGTCGATTGATGTGTTAGGCCAATCCGAGTTAGTATTGCTCTAAGTGTCCTACTAACTAACCACACGAATGAGGGATGTATGGTGATTGATGTGTAAGGCCGAATTGAGCGAGAAAACGAGTTATGTCCTACTAACTAATCGACTTTAGTCGATTCATGTGTAAGGCCAATCCGAGTTACTATTGCTCTAAGTGTCCTACTAACTAATCACAAGAAAAAAATAATTCGATTATGAGTGGAACGAGGTAAAAGGTCGTTCTACTCATTAATCGGAAATGAATGGCGATTGATGTGTAGGGCCGATGTGAGAGATTGTCCCACTAACTAATCGCAAGTGTGTCGAGTGTGTGATGCTAACTCCGAGATGGTTTTTGTGGGTTTCCCATCTCGTAATGCAAATGCAGGGGCTAGTTAATTTTGCTCCCACAAGTAGAGTCATACATTTTTTTTGAGTTTAACTAAATGCACATGACTTTTAAGCATAAACGTTGGGTAATATATTTTGTGAATATAAATAATCTAAGACATACCAATTCATTAGAAATGTCATGAAAGGTCAATAAACTTTGCATACGTTAAGCTCATATCCTGTTTTATTTATTGTCCACACATCCTCCTAGTCAAATTAAAAGGGAAGAAAGACACAGTATTTACGATAATGCATATTGACACAAACAACGAACCTGGTAAATAAATAAAAGGGTTACTACATACACAACACAACGTAAACAATAATACAAATTATAAATTTCTACAATACCTAGGGAAGAATCATTACAATATGTTATTATTCGCGTCGCGTAGTCGAAGTTTACTTGATGAAGTCTTCAGTTCATCTCTCCGTTTCTTCTCCTCGAGCAATTCCTCCCCGGGGTTGATGGTGGTGTCTAAGGTTGGGTGGTGGTAATGTGATCTCTTCTGATTTTTTATCGATAAACCGTGATTACCACCACCCCAACACTATTACCAAACTTCTGCAACCGCATCTCGGCGTGTCCGGGGCTGCATCGCAGCTGTTTAGACTTCCCGCTAAGTCGGAATCCTTCTTAAGCTGTTTTATGACGCATTGTCCGCTCGCGCACTTTCACGCAAACACCATAAAACTAAGCCGTCCTTTCAAAACTATATACACGCAGTAAAATATACAATAAGGGCCGTTACTCAGAACGGACCTTGGTCAAAATAATAAAATGCAAATGTGGAGGGTCGGGGTTGCGGCGAACCAGGTAAAGTCGCAACACATGCTATTAGTTAGTTTTGAAATAATGATAAAATAAACGTGGCAACATTACAGTGTCATGTGTTCTAACTTCATTGTAATCAAGTAATTTAGAAGGCATGTCACACTGTTTTTTTTTATGTTTGTGAAAATATTTTTTTTTATAAATTAATAGATTGAAATTTATTTCTTACGAGTGGCTCCACTCCCAGACTAAGTATGAAGTAAAATTTCGAGTTTAGAAAACACTGAAAATTTGGTTCGGTCGCGTAGCGCGTAGCGCGTAGCGCTACGCGGCCAAAACAAATTTTCAGACTTCTCTAAACTCGAAATTTAACTTCATCCGCCACGCGTATAAACCACTGATTTCAAGTAAAGTTCAAAATATACTGATGTTTATACATTTATGAGTTATTGCATTATTAAATAAATTCTATATAACCCTATCTTGTTATGACAATTGAGGTTATGTATAAGACTCGAACTGGGGCTATTAAATTATTAGTGGTAAACAATAGTAATCTACTAACACGTTTTATTAATCCGAAAATGTCAATACCATCCTTAAAACTGCGTTAAAGCTGTACGCTAACGTCTATTAATTGGCGCATTTATCAGATAAAACTGCTGGGAGTTTGATGCCAACAGTTGGGAAATTTTCTGATGAATGCACTGTCAACAGCAAACAGGTTCGTCATTTTTACAAGTGTACAAAATAGAAAGGCCAGAGGAGCTTTCACTAGATACCAATGTAAAGCGTAAGAAAAAAACATGTTGAGAGTAAATTTTTCTGATGAGCCCAACCAGCCTTGTTGTGTTTTAAACATGTTTTAAACACGTTTTAAACATCTTTTAAACATGTTTTAAACACTTTTTAAATTTCTTTAAAACATGTTTTATACACGTTTTAAATATGTTTTTAATTGTTTTTGTTTCAAACACTGTTTCAGTCAAAAAAACATGCCTTGTTAAAAAACTATTTGTTTTAAATAAAATGAAAAAAAAAGTTTTTTTAACAACCCTGATGCGTACCATAAAAAAATCAGGATAACTCAGCTCATATAATAATTAATTAGTATTTTGTGTCTCCTGTAAAATTTGACATTTGACATTTTGGACTTACAAGGTTTCATTCTTGTGGCAATTCATGACAATTCATTAATAGTATTAAATACAAATGGTTTATTAAAAATTAATGTGAATAATTTTTGAATCTCCTGTTCACGAAATAAACGTGTATATCATTAATTAATGAACGCAGCTTATATTATTTGTAGAGAGGATAGCGTATAATTGGCAGACAATGAATTGTCTCTCACGTTCGGCAAATTAACGCGTAGTGCATGCGACAGCCGTCACAATTAACGAATATTTTATGAGCGCAATAAAACGCCAAACGGACTTTTCAATAAATACATTATTACCAGCTCTCCTGATTCATCCATTCCGCATGATTGGCTCCGATTTAATTTAACGTACACATAAAATTGGGGAACTGCAGCAGAAAACTGTTCACAATTAAATAAGTAAAATTCAATCAGCAACGGAGTACATATGGCCGCCGTTACGGAATACATCAAAACCGTAGAAATGGATCGAAGTAATAAAAGTTTGGTTTGAGAATTTCAATTTGCATTCGTTCGACTTATAAAAGCTAATAAAAATTTTCATTGCGCAGAGGCTGCCACTTTACTAGTTATAATACTGGCGCACTGTGCATCGGAAAAGTAATGTTAATAAAATGCAATAACTTGTAATAAACTAGATTAAATCTGTTTATAGATGGTAGACCCTACCGTAAAAATCATATTTGACGTTTTTAACGGAATCTCCTCTCTCTTTAACCCTTGATTACCTTCAGGCTCGCACGCATCAAAACCATTCTATTAATATAACAGCCGTAACTCCGTGATAGTTTCAAAAAGTTAGAAACGAGAGTATTTTTAGAAGAGCACTCCTGTCACAGCTCCTCCGCAACTTCTCTAACTTGTTCGCTCCTTATCCTTAATGCCCGCTAACAAGATAGTGTCATCTTTGGTGAATTCGCAATTCTTTTCATTTCCCCGGAAGAACAAAAAACGGGAAAAAGAAAACTCGGACTTATTGGATTCATGATCGCTACTTTGTCACTCGTTAACGTTTTCCCTCTCCGGAATAATTGGAATTCCTTGAATGCCATTAACATTCGCACGTGCATAAGTTTCAAATTGCCCCCGTTCAATACACTAAATTAAAAGTTTGATTTCGTATTTTTATTTGCAACATTAAGGCGGCTAATTAGTTTCTCTTTGTCTATCCATTGTTGCTTTAATGAACGCCATGCTTGCTGAATAAATTCTTCAAGCGCGAAAGATCCTGACATCAAGAGGAACATGTATAAATAAGCTTACTCCATGTGGTTATTTTAACAACATATAAGTATACAGAGAGTTTTATGTAACACGGAACATGTTCATCCAATACAATTTGACACCTTTATTTTTTAAGTTGTGCGTGAATTTGGTTGCTTATATGACTATTAAAAATTGTAATCAATCAATCTCAATTAATGCCTTAACTTGTACACACAGGGAGTTTTTCTTTCAAGTATACATGTCCCAATTATATATGTCGTAAATCTTTAGATGCTCGTTGTTAAAAACAAATCAATTTGAAACTTGAAATGAGTGTCTTTTACTCCCAGACTACCGGTACAAAACACTGACATATTACGAAGTTTAAAACACACCGCTAAACTTTACATTGCATCAGTGTTTTGTACCGGTGGCGCATGAAGTAAAATTTCGAGTTTAGAAAAGATTACAAATTTGGTTTGGCCGCTCCGCGCTTCGCGCTACGCGACCAAGCCAAATTTTCAGGCTTTTCTATACTCGAAATTTTACTTCATGCTTATCCTGGGAGTGGAAAACACTCGTTTAAAGCTTCAAATTAAATTCTTTTAATAAACCTAGCATCGGCAAATGTACAACGTATGCTTATGTATATTTAAAAGAAAATGTCTCGTAATGAAAATGTTCGGTATTACATAAAACTCTCTGTATATTTGTTTTTTATAGGTAACAATTCATTTTGGATAAAATAGGATTGAAATTAGAAGCATTGAAGACGATTTGAAAAATAATAATAATTGAAGATGATAAAAAAATTTCGAGTTTAGAAAAGCCTGAAAATTTGGTTTGGTCGCGTAGCGCGAAGCGCGGAGCGGCCAAACCAAATTCTCAGGCTTTTCTAAACTCGAAATTTTACTTCATGCGCTACCGGTACAAAACACTGACATATTACGAAGTTTAAAACACACCGCTAAACTTTACATTACATCAGTGTTTTGTACCGGTGGCGCATGAAGTAAAATTTTGAGTTTAGAAAAGCCTAAAAATTTGGTTTGGCCGCTCCGCGCTTCGCGCTACGCGACCAAACCAAATTTTAAGGATTTTCTAAACTCGAAATTTTACTTCATGCTTAACCTGGGAGTGGAAAACACTCGTTTAAAGCTTCAAATTAAATTCTTTTAATTAACCTAGCATCGGTAAATGTACAACGTATGCTTATGTATATTTAAAAGAAAATGTCTCGTAATGAAAATGTTCGGTATTACATAAAACTTTCTGTATATTTGTTTTTTATAGGTAACAATTCATTTTGGATAAAATAAATAGAAACTAGGATTGAAATTAGAAGCATTGAAGATGATTTGAAAAATAATAATAATTGAAGATGATATCAAAATTTATTAAAATATCTAAAAGAAAAGGGGAGATCGAAAAGCCAGAACAACTACATTTACCTCTTTCTTTTATTATTAATTTAAAATGACATTAATCAGTAGCGAATTTAGAAGATAAAAATTACATTCACCTTTTTATTTACTTATCAATTAAAAATGAACATTTATTAGTAGCGGATTTAGCACTTGAAAGGCTCCAAGCACAATATAATATTGTAGCCGCTTTAAATATTTTCGGTTCCACTACAGTGAGGACACTGTACTTCAAAATGACATAACAATTTTTAATGTCCATTTGAACTGGTTGGTTCAAACTGCTGATTATACTTATTATCAAAAGCACATCCGAGAACTATTTTAATCAATTTTGTCACTTTTTTCAATAAGATTATTGATTTTGTGGAATGGTAAAAAAATTTAAAAAACTTAACAAAATCTATGTTTTATTTTCTTAAACTAAAATATATATATATATATATATATATATATATATATAATTCTTTATTGGCAGATTGTACAATAAATAATTAACATAAAAATAATTCTGATGCCTAAAATAACAAATAAATTCTTTTGCCAATTGGCTATCGACCATTGGTCTTTCCGCCTGATGTTTAATTGTTTGTCCTTGTCCGTTCTTGTGTAAAAAACCTCTTGTTTGTTAGTGTCGTCCAATGTCTGTCAGATGATTACTGTTCACAAACCGTCATGATCACTAATGTCATGGAATGATGCAGTGAAATCATGAATGGTGATGGTGAAACGTTTACGCTTGGGAGTGATGTTTTGGTTTCGAGGGATACATAAAGGGTGAAGGAGATTGTAGAGGATAGGATTTGAGGCGAATTTTTCAGCTAAGTGTGATAGTCGGGTTTCGATGGGAGTGACTGCTGTTAGTTCATAAAGTAGGGTATTGGATGGGTTATGTAGGGGGTTTTGGGGGTGTCGGATTTTGGTCAACATTTTAAGGGCCGATCTTTCGGCGACTTGCAAATTCTTTATGGTGGTAGGATGGGGGTTGTGATATAGGATTGAGGCATAGTCAAGTAAAGGGCGACAGATCATTTTATACATATGTACGGCTGTGTTTGTACTGATGCCTTGTTGTTTGAACGTCAGACTTCTAAAGTGGGCCGCCCGATTCTTGACTTTTGTTTTAAGGATTGCGGAGTGGGTTTTGAATGTGAATTTGGGATCAATGTGAATACCTAGGTACTTGCTGATGGCGGAGGGGAAGATGACTTGGTCGTTTATGGTAATTGAGAAGGTGGAGTTGTTTTGTCGATGGTAAGGAATCAGGAGCTGGGATTTGTTTGGGTTTATGGAAATTCGCCACTTCGCGAACCACGGTTGAATAGTGTCGATTAGGCCCTGAAGGGTGCTGAGAGCTTTAGGGAGAGTGGGGGCATGTGCGATTAACGCAGTATCATCGGCGTAGAGGAGAGGAAACCTAAAATAAAATAATTCATTTCTAAACAATTTCTGCTACTTAAAAAAAATAGTTAGTTACTTTCTTGCCAGTTCAAAATAAAACGAAAATAATCTAAAACGAATCATTTCCTAAAATTTGTTTTTTCGTTTTTTAAAAGTGTTCAATTTGAAGCTTTAAATCAGTTTTTTTTTCACTCCCAGATTAAGCATGAAGTAAAATTTTGAGTTTTGCGAGTTTAGGAAAGCCTAAAATTTTACAGGTTTTTCAAAACTTAAAATTTTACCATATGAGCCACGCGTATACAACATTGAACTATACTGCCTTTCAAAAAAATCAGAACACAAAGTATTTATTGGACGATTTTAATGAAATTTACAGAATTTGATCATGTAAATGACCTGCATCGATGATCAAAAATATATTTAATGGTATTTTTCCTTGATTTCACCATTATGACGAGCTGCTGATTTTTTAATGTAATTGCTTCTATTATCCAAGTAGCCTCTGAGTAGTTTGACGTTTCAGTTTGTAAAACATAAAAAGATGCCCTGTGTTCGTCGGCGTGCAGAATATCATCATCTAAGTGGATTTAAAAGGGGTCGCATTATTGGAATGCGAGAAGCGGGTTTTTCGGTTCATGCTATTGCTGAAAGGGTAGGCCGTAGTGTATCGGTGATCGTACGCTGCTGGTCTAGAAGGTCCGAAGCTGGGGAGAATCGACGTAGACTTGGATCAGGACGTCCAAGAAGCACCACTGAGCGTGAAGATCGAGCTCTTCGTCTTACAACTTTAAGGGACAGATTTACAACGTCGCGGGCATTGGGAAATGACTGGTTAGCTCTAAATGGCCAAAGAGTATCCATGGCTACTGTTTACAGAAGAATCCGCAGTTTTGGTATAAGATCCTACCGTCCACAATTGTGTCTACCTCTTACTCCGCAGCATCGCAGAGCAAGACATAATTGGTGAAAGGAAAGACAACATTGGACCCATGAATGGAATAACATTATCTTCAGCGATGAGTCTCGGTTCTGTTTATGGGCTCATGATGGTCGCAGAAGAGTGAGACGTCGACGCGGTGAACGCAGAATTATACAATTTGCTGTTGAAAGACATACGGCTCTCACACAGGGTGTTATGGTTTAGGGGGCTATCGCTATCGCATATGGTAGTCGGTCTCCTCTAGTTTTCTTAGAAGCAAGTCTTAACGCGATTCGGTATATTGACAACATTTTACGGCCAGTGTTAGTGCCCTATGTAAATGGCTTGCAGAACCCCATATTTCAGCAAGATAATGCTCGACCTCACACAGCGGCCATTACAAGACAGTTTTTTGATAGTGCCGAAATCAATTTGTTACCTTGGCCATCTCGTTCTCCAGATCTATCGCCAATAGAACCTGTTTGGGATATGATAGGTGTTATAATAAGTAACTTACAGTGCCCTGCTAACACTGTAATGGAACTTAGAGGTCAAATTTTCGAAGTTTGGAATGAAATACCCCAAGTCGATATTGACAGCCTGATTTCTAGCATGCCTCGACGTGTTAATGAGTGTTTGGGAAATCGTGGAGGCCCAACACATTATTAATTTTTATTCATTTGTTTTTTTGTTTTTCAAGTTGATTTTTTGATCATCGATACAGTTCGTTTACATGATCAAATTGTGTAAATTTTATTAAAATCGTGCAATAAATACTTGGTGTTCTGATTTTTTTGAAAGGCAGTATATTACGAAGTTCAAAATATGCTACTAAAGCAGTATGCGAAAGGTGTATATTTGGAACTTTACTTAAAACCAGTGTTTTATACGCGTGGCGCATGAAGTAAAATTTCTGGTTTAGAAAATCCTGAAAATTTGGTTTGGTCGCTTGGCTACGCGACATACCAAATTTTCAAGATTTTCTAAACCTGAAATTTTACTTCATGCTTAACAAAGGGGTGGAAAAATGTTTGATTTTTCAAATTGAATCCGTTTTTATAAACTGGAAATATAAATCTCTTTAATTTAAATAAAGGTTTAGGGGTATATTGCCAGTTGTAATTGCCCCCTTAATTTACAATTAACAATACTACTAAGTTTACGAAAAAGAAATAATCATTGTATATACATTAATCTTATTTAGATAGAATTTTATGTGATAATAATTTAACGGCATTGTTCCATTTTGTTATCTTATTTATTTTTTCTTTTGCGAATGAGACAAAATATATTTTGAAACCTAATCAAGATAAACATTGTCCGCATCGAATAAAAGATTTATTAAATAATCATTTGGCCCCAACGAGCGTAGGCTGTCCGGACGACGATCTTAAGTATTCGTCCAATAATTCTCTCTCTGTTGTTTCCCCTAGTTTTCCATTTTATACATCAAGATGTTTTAGGAATGTATCCAACTTTCAGTCTGTATACTCATATAAGTAATACACCTAATATTTTAAAACTAACCACTAGCATAACATATTTAGAGGTACACATGCAACTACAGAAAATAGAGGCTAGGGGCCTCAAATCTTAGGCCCTAAAGTAATGTTTAATTTTAATTTTTTCGCTAATTTTTATTATCATTACAACCCAAATCTTTAATTTGTATTGCTCTACACACCTAGCCTCCTCGCTAGACTAGAATAAATCTTTATTTTCTAACGTGTCATGTGAAAAAAGTCACACTTGATAAATTTTTAACAGAGTTTAGCAAATGTTTTGTTATTTTTTCGGTGCGGACTTCTGTACGCACTTATGTAAATATCACTTCAATTTTAGTGTAAAAATAGGCTTTTTGAACTCACCACCTAGACAGTGTCTAAACATCACTTTCCAGCAGGGTTGTTAAAAAAACGTAATTTTTTTTAAATTTTAATTAAAACAAATAGTTTTTTTTTTACAAAACATGTTTTTTTTATATTAAAACAGCGTTTAAAACATTAACAATAAAAAACTCGTTTAAAACGTGTTTAAAACAAGGCATTTTTCTTTTGAGTATACATATCTCGAAGGGTACATAAATTTGCAGGAATTCTTTGTTTCAAAGCGGTTAATTTGAGGCTATTAATGAGTGTTTTCCACTCCCAGACTAAGCATGAAGTAATATTTCGAGTTTATAAAAGCCTAAAAGCGTAGCCAAATTAGGCTTTTCTAAACTCTAAATTTTACTTCATGCGCCACGCTTAAAAACACTGATTTATAGTGAAGTTTAAAAAAAACACACACATACAACACCGATTATTAGCAACCTAATATACGTTATAGTTATTGGGTTGCCTATAATCACTGTTTTAAACAAGTTTGCAGCTCAGAATTTTACTCACGTTGTATTTACATCTACATATTAGATTGCTAAAGCCGTTTAGTTTAAACTTTACGATATTTCAGTGTTTTATACGTGTGGCGCATGAAGTAAAATTTCGAGTTTAGAAAAGCCTAATTTGGATTGGCCGCTCCGCTTCGCTACGCGGCCAATCCAAATTTTCAGGCTTTTCTAAACTCGAAATTTTACTTCATGCTTAGTCTGGGAGTGGAAAACCTACATTCAAAGATTCAAATTGAAATCTTTTAAAAAAACAACTAATGTAATATTTACAGTGTATACCTGAAAGAAAAAATCCCTGTGATTAAAAATTACATCTATGCACACACAGTTGTGATATTTTATTGTAATAAAATGTTATGTTTAATAATGTAATTTGAAATATCTTCAACAATTTAGCTAACATTTGAAAACGTAAACAAAAAATCTTAATGAAGTAGTATAAAATATAATTTAGCGAATTTAAGATAACAAAGAAACGTTTCAAATATGTTTTAAACAAATTTAAGATTCAAAACATGTTTAAAACACGACGGCTGTTTTTAAACATGATTAAAACACTCTTTTAAAACGAAGTGTTTTAAACATACCAACCCTACTTTCTAGGCTGTGAGTTCAACTGTTTTGACAAAACGAAACTCGCATTTTCGGTATTACACTTTTAGCAAAATCCTGGGGGCATTAAATATAGTAAATATTAATTGAATCGCGCGTAATTATATCAATAATACAATACTGTCAAAAATGTCAATCTATTTCTCCAAAATGAGATTCTGTTACAGTCACATTATTAATGTAAATCGATATCATTATGACAAAATAAGAGAAAATTATCTTTTTCACTGCCAAAAATGTGTCTGTAATAATAATATATTGTTTGATAATTGACATATTAAACTTATTTTACTTATAAATTGGTTAATTTTACCTCACGCGCCATGCGTATAAAACATTGGTTATAAGTGAAGTTCAAAATATACGTCTTTACCAAACTGCTGTAGTAACATATTGTAAACTTTACAAAATTTCAGTGTTTCTTACGCTTGGGATATGCAGTCAAATTTATAGTTTAGAAACACCTGAAAATTTGGTTTGGTCGCTCTGCTTCGCAAAATTTCCAGGATTTTATAAACTGTACTTAATGCTTAATCTGGGAGTGGAAAACACTCGTTCAATTTAAAGCTTTAACTTAAAAAGAACAAAGAATTTCGGAAAATGTAAGTATATTCGCTGTAATTGGGATATGTATACTTTGAAGAACAAAGTCCTGTATGGACCTTATGATTTCAATTTTTTAAATTTAAGACCCATTAAGATCTCAAGTTGCAATGTTACAGAAAACTTTTAGAAAAATGATTTAATCAATACACATTTTTTTAAATAGAGATTATTTTTTTATAACTTTTAAAAATTTTAAACTTTATGGGAAAATAAAATAACTCAAATAATCGTCCATCATTAAAACCCATGAATTTATTACTAATGGAACTTGAATTTTTAAATATCCAGAGAAGTAAAAATTATATTTTTTAAGTTTTAAACCCTCACGATTCAAAAACTAAATTATTATTTAAAAAATTAAAGGCATGGTGTAAAAATTAAGCGAAAAATGAAGGTAGAGAAATATTGAACTAATAATGTAACCACTTTAAAACTAAACAAAAAATACTTGTGTAAATCTATCCCTTAAAACAAACAGGAACAGGTCGATTTTAAGATTTTTTCAAATTTACAATATGGTTTTCTGATATCGAAATATATTGCCAATATTTCTACCGAAATTCTAAATTAATACAAAATGGATAACTAATTACACGATTGACATAGATGCAGAATATTATAGATGACAATACCCTTCAAATATTCATATACAGCTTTATTATTATTTAATTTAGTTACTCAAAATTAATTGATTAATATTCGCATCTGATTGACAGACTAATACTAACGTATGACTAATGATTAATAAATAAATTAGTCATTATTAAATTATTCATGACTAATTTAGTCGTTATTTTTAATCATGACTAAACATTTAGTCAACTAATGCGAAACTATGTTTAAGTAGTTGAAATGTTCGAAAATTTTAATATTCGTTCAAATACATATTGGAATTATTTTAATATTTAAATATTCTAATGTGTAAAAAATATAGTGATTGATATATTCATACTTGAATATTCGAATATTTGACTATTTGAATTATTCGTATTCGAATTTCAGCCTTATTTCGTAATATAGCGGGTAATAATATATTACGTCACGAGAGTGGTATGCAGCATATTACATATGAGCGGATATGTTGCGCACGAGCCGCGCAGCTGCGAGTTGCAGTATTCCGCGATTATATAATTGCCATACCACTCGAGAAACGTACGATACTTTTCCTACGCCCTAACAAAATAAATAATGAACATGAAAGAACAACTTATTTATTCAATAATTTTTGATAGTAACATGAAATTAATGAAAACTAAATTACTACTTGATAAATATACATCAAATAAATGCTATTTCGTTGTGCGGTAATCAATCAGCTGTTCATCTGTCAGCATGTAATATACTTGTCAAAGCTATTACGTGCATGTGTAGGTAATGTCAATCATACGCGTCAAGATCACAGTGTGCTATGATGCGGTTACTTGGTAGGGCGTAGGTAAAGACATAAATGTTTAGAGAAACACAAAAATTTTGGGCATTTCTATATCTAAAGTTCGTATTATTAATGTGGTAAGGTTGATTAGCCTTCAGATTTGATCAGTAAATTATTCCATGTAAATAATGGTAGTAAATGTGACTGAAATAGATTTTGGAATTGAATTCAATGTTGTGAATACATAATATGAAATTTTTATAAGAACGTGCAGATGTTTATGACAATGAAATCCGTATTACGTATCGTAGGGCATTCGTATTGTGTTGAATAAGAATACGGGCTTCGATTGAATAACGTCGTAGTATAAGCCTTGGTAGTCCCGGCGTTGGCGTTGTTTCACGTCCAGACAGACTTTATATTAGCAATAATTCGTGACGGGGTTTATCAGACGGAACAGGTCGGGACAACGGGCAATATTCCTTATACTCTTATACCCCCTTATACCTCGCAGCCGTTGTTGTATAAAAGTAGTGGGCTCAGCAATTTGCCGTCCCGCTCTTCCTGTTCGTCCTGCCTTTGATTTATACATCCGGAACGCGCTAAATATTCAGGATCTCTCCTCGGCTCTGACCGCTCCGAGGAATCGATAACACATTCTTGGGATAAATGCGAGCGCCAAAACCGGGATAAGAGGATTATACTTGCACGCCCACTATTATATGACCATTCATATTTTCTGATAATTGCTATTGGATTTCAATTGAAAAGCATCATTTGTGGTTGCTTCTAGTTTATTGTTTTACCTGTATAAAGGCATTCCACTGGAGTCCTTGAACCAAAACACCATGCTGACTGCGTCGCTTGGAACTGGGGGTGTTACGTCACAAGGTAACTCCACATCTCGTCCTGGTACAGCCCAGACAACTTTTGTTGTTACTAAAATTTAAAAAAATTAAACATTAAAAAGTAGCTCCTTGTTTGTACATATACATCTTGCTCACGAGCTCATTTAAAGACATTAAAGAACACCCACAAGCAAATTGACGGTTGTAATCAGTTACTCGTTTGGAATTTTACATTTATGTTGATTTGGCAAATGTTTACATTTTTGTCAATTTTCACAGTTCTAAAGTTTTTGTAAAATTTTATGATATGTATTGGTTTTGAGAATTTTATTTAAATAGTTATAATTACTTAAAATTTGTGATTTTTGTTAATTATTGGCAGGGATGTTTTTTTTTAGGTATACTTTCACATATTCCACATACAAACTTGTAAAATGAATGACCATGTGATCAAAACTAAGTAATATATTTTGAATTTTACATTAAATCAGTGCGCATGAAGTTAAATTTCGAGTTTTAAAAAACCGAAAAATTTGGTTTGGTCGTTCCACTTCGCTTCGCTGTGCGACCAACTTAAATGTTCAGGCTTTTCTAAACTCAAAATTTTGCTTCATGCTTAATCTGGGATTATAAACACTTGTTGGAGGCTTTAAATAAAACGTTTTTTTTTTGTTATCAATTTCAGTCATATCATTGTTGTTATTTGTCAAAAAAGTGAACAAATATTAACAATGAAATATCGTCTTGAATTTGTGATGATTTTTATCAATATTTGTGCCATTTTAAATTTTGCTAAATTTATTTAAATATGTTTTCTACGGTTTTTATCAATTCTAGTTGATTTTTAAATTGTTTTTCACAAATCTTGTTATTTCCTCAGAATTTTTAGTGAATTTTCAAAATTCTCTTTATGTTTGTAAGCTTTATTTATAAATTCCGATAATTATCCCCTTTTTTAACAACTTTGATATTTTCAACGAATTCTGCATATTTTGTAGTTATATAAAAATCATGAAATTTATAATTTATTACAATTTTTGTGAACTCTAATAAATCCATGTAGTGATTTGGTCAATGTTCACGTTTCCAATTTAGCTATTTTTATTTTGCTATATTTGGGCCTAGCCACAGACAGGGATTTTTTCCTTTATGTATACATATCTCGATTTTCCGATATAAATGTTTAGTCATTTGTTGTATATATAAAAGCTTTCAATTTGAAGCATCTAACTAGTGCTTTCAATCCCGGATTAAGCATGAAGCAAAATTTCGAGTTCAGAAAAGCCAGAAAATGTGGTTTGGTCATTTTGGATTTGCTGGTGCGAAGCTTAGCGTAGTGCGCCGGCAAATCCAAATTTTCAAGCATTCATGAATATTCAAAATTATTAGGATTAACAGGAATTGGAATTTTCACATAAAGTACGTTGATGACAAAGTCTATATTTAAATGGTCTGTTTGAAATGTACTATTCTTGTATGCAGTCATTTAGCATGTAATGTTACATTTTAGGGTTCAACTGCAAATGCTTTAAAAGTTTTCATTTGTTAAAAACGAGTTATCCGTTCCCTATTTAATGTAAACTATAGACTTGTGTAGACTATCTTTTATACAACATAATGTATTGACCCTACCCTATATATTTTTACACAAAACAATCATGTTAATAAAAAAAATTCACTCAATTTCACACAAAAAATCCGACTTGCATAATTACAACACCCGCAACGCAATGTGTCTAACAATTTCTGTTCACAAGTCAAAATTGAAGTCACCGCACTACCTAAATGTGAAACTACACAATAAATTGCCCAGCCAAATCAAACAGCCTACGGGTAATTTATTTAATAATAATCTTAAACAAACACTTATTGAAAAATGTTATTACAGCATTAACGAGTATTTAACAGACACTGTCATATAAAAATGTATATTATCTATTTTTATAGTAATGTGTACGTGTAGGAAGAAATGGAATTGGGTAGGAAATAATGTCTACAAAAAAACAGTTGTTTTTAACACTAAATTAATTGACAAATATACAACAATGAAACTAACTGTTACAAACAATCACATTTGTTTTAATATAGTCATTCTTTCATGGCTAACAATTTTTTGTGTATAAATAAAATACAAAATAATTAATAACTTATTTATTTTTCTAAGTAAGTACAAGTGACATATCTGATTAAAGAGAGAATCCCTATTCTAATGATGACAGCCAACTCTGGTTTCCATTTAAAAAAAATACAAGTTTTTTTTTTAAACATTTATTGGGTATTGGTTTTAAACCATTCCACTGTGTATTTTGTAATAATGCCTACTTGGCAGGACTCAAACCCGCGACCCCGGGGTCTCCAAAATATAAGTTTGTGTTATATCTCGAAAACGAATGTCAATGGAAAAAATCTGATAAAACTTTATTATTCAGTGTAAAATTATCTAAATCTTTGCCATTTACAGTTTTTCTATCTCTTTTAATAACCGAAAAAATCGATTTTGAAAAATTGGCACTTCACATTTCTCAGAATATCTAGTTACCCTTACTTTTTCGAAAATTTTTCAAATGATTTTTTATTCAGATTGTAAAACTAATATATAATCAGAGGTACTTTTCGCTTATCATTCCTTTTGTCTTTCTTAGCTTTTGAGGGTCCTCTGTGGTAAAATTAAGATTTAATAATAAAAATTTTGTTTCTAAGTCATACTAAACTGTTTGTAAAGACTTACTTTTTGTCAAAAAATGGTTAATAACAGAGTGTTTCCTATCCGGTCAGTAATCTGGGGACACGGAATGCCAGCTCATTTTTACTCAATCTTAAAAATGTCTATTTTTATCCGCTATATTTTTCCATTTATGTGATGTAACCTTTATTTTTTATTTCATAATTGTTATTCACTGCAGTGACTTGTACATCCATTATCAAATGGCAAAGTATCAATACACATACTATATTATTATATTATAATAACTATAACTATCCCCGGGCAGAAAGACTTATGGTTGATGATAGCCCTTGTAAAAAAGAATGGGTAAACAACTAATTATATGTGATGTTTGTATAGAATGTCAAATTTATTAATTGTTTTTCTGTTTTAATAAAGAGAGTTTATATTTTGTAAATCCTAAATCTTTTGAGATATAATCTTTAATGCTTGCAAAACTAATTTGTTTGGTATTAAAAAACTTTCGTTTATTAATATTACTATGATTTTCTTACCTTTACTGCAAACTGCAAATGCTTTAATCGCAGTTGTATTGGGAATACAAATTGTATTTTTTTGTACGATTCCAATACATTGCTATTTTAGATTTTTTTTTCTCTTAAAATCATAATTTCACTTACTGTGTGCCGGTGACATATTTTGACAACTTATTTTTGACTCTGTAAATATGATCAGATAATTTCTTTAGACTGATTATCTCATGCTTTATATCAGTAAATACTTATATTTTTTGTATTAAGAAATGTAAATATAGGTAAAACGAAAATATTCAAATATTTACACTTATAATGAAATATACTGGTAACGTGATTTAAAAAGTTAGGATATATATGTGTTTAAAAATTCGCGTTGTATTTCGGCGAAAATATAAATTATGAAAGCAAAACAAGGGGGCGAAAACAAACAGCGATCAAAATGAAACTTTCGAAAAGTTTAATAATGTTGGCGCGACAAATTTTTAACACAATAAATAGGATAAGGGATGGGAAAGCCGCATCCGCAGCCAGGCCTGTTTCGGCTAAAGGCCGTTCCGCACACACAATAACTCATCGTTCCCGGGCAATTTTCGGATTAATAATCACATTAGGACCGCATACGCAAAACGGATACAAACGGGACAAATGTATCATATCTGCACTTTTTTGCCACGTCTGGATCGGATCGGGTGATAACAACAATGGGCTGGGATACACGCCCACGCGTTTTCAGGCTGGCAAAGTAATCGTTTTCGAATAAGCGCATCGTTTTTTATTTGCGATTTTTTTATATGGGGGTTGTCTGAAGGTCAGGATTTAACTGTTGAACGTCTGTTTCTAGAATGTATCCATTGTTATACATACATACCTTTGTACGACGAAGAGAACTATTTTTTTGTTTATTAATTATACAGGGTGATTCAGAATAGGTTTACAAAAAATAAGCCCCTGGACAAGATGTGAGCTCAGGGGCTTATTCGATGACAATAGGTTAATTAAGCATAGGTTTGATTAGTATTAACAAAACGATTCAGTATTCACTAAACAACAGCTGACTTAAATTTTGAAAAATTAAGAATTATTATTGATACAATTCAACAACTTAATCATAACGGAATAATAAAATAACATAACATATTTAATACGTGTAAATAACTAATTTTAACTTGACATTAAGTCAGTGTTTTATACGCTTGGCGCATGGAGTAAAACTTTAAGTATAGAAAAGCCTGAATCTTTACCAAAAACGCTTACAAAACACTGGTTTTTAAGTAAAATTAAACCTACTGCCTTAGTATCATATTGTCAACTTCACAATATTTTAGTGTTTTATACGCGTGGCGCATGAAGTAAAATTTTGAGTTTAGAAAAGCCTGAAAACTTGATTTCAACCTCTTAAAAAACAGCGAATATCTTAAGATTTACAGCATATAGGCGGTAATTGGGATATGTATACTTAAAAGAAAAACTCCCTATTTATTAAATATTTTTAGAGATTATGCGAAATCTGTTTTAAATAGGTTGAAATTGGTTTTAAAAAATGTGAATTCATGAGTGACAAATTAGATTCCATTACAGTTTTCCTTTTGTTTGTGCCAATTTCTATACAAATCTGAAAAGCAATTATCAATACAAGTAGAGTATGAAATTGAAAAAATTGCGGCACAAAGAGGCTAAAATGTTTCGACTTTGCATTTATTCAAACTAAATCAATTGCATTTATTCAAACTAAATCTTGAGAAAAAAGTGACAAAAGGACCTTCTGTCAAAATATTTGTTTTGTTACATTTTCTCTTTTATAGCAAGTACTTAAGGAAGTCGCTGCTGTTAATTACTTACTTACACCTCATTAGAAATGAATTGGTTCAAATATCAACAAAATTTGCAAGATAATCACTTGATTAAAGAATTTATATTCTTTAATCAAGTGAATAAGAATTTTAAAGAATTATACAAGGAATTTTTCTTTGAAGTACACATATCCTGATAATTACAGCGTTTTTAGGAATTCGTGAACATGAATACCATTTAATTTAAAGCTTCTAACGAGTGTTTGAACTCCTTGGTTAAATATTTCGAATTTAGAAAAGCCTGAACATTTGGCTTGGTAACTAGCTCGGAATTAATGCGAATTTGTCATTAGATCACCGGTAACAACATTTGTGATATTTTAATAGGTGGTTTTCATATAATTTTACATTTATTTGACAAAATAATTTATTCCGAAGGACGAATCAGCAAATATTTGGCCGAGATTTCTGGCACACTCCCGTTCTTAAACTCGTGTAATTTGTTGGACATCAATTGAGACATATTTATAACTTTATTATTATATTGGAATGTGAACTAGTTCAGTTTTTCCTCAATTTTTTTTGTAGATTTTTTATATGAAATTAACCAAAGAATTATAATTTAGGAAAACAGAACAAGACCATAGGTAGGTATAAAATTGTACTTCTTGGTATTGATTTTGCTCTATTAATACGAAATGTTAGTATCGCGTTTGTATGCGTTTATTAGAGATTACTTAGCATTAAACTATAATGATATTAACGGTAATTCTATTAACAAGGCTAAACATGGTTAAAACACGTTAAAAATAACATTTATGCACACATAATAGTGATATTTGCTTATGATAAAATGTTAGTTTTAAAATTGTTATTTGAAATTCCTAAAAATTTTAACTAAAATTTAAAAATGTAAACAAAAAATGTTAAATAAAGTAGTATAAAATATAGTTTAACTAATTTAAGATATTAATAAAAAGATTTAAACAAATTTAACGTTTAAAACATATTCTAAACGAATTTAAACATTTAAAACATGTTTAAAACAAAACCGTTTGCTACACAGCGGCTGTGTTTAAACATGTTTAAAACACTGTTTTAAAACAAAGTATTTGAAACATAGCAACCTCGGTTTCCACTCCCAGATTAAGCATGAGATAATATTTCGAGTATAGAAAAGCCTGAAAATTTAGATTTATCGGGGCGCGCGAACTAAGCGAGTCGCGTCCCGGCAAATCCAAATCTTCAGGCTTAACTAAACTAAATATTTTACTTCATGCGCCACGCGCATATAACACTGATTTTAAGTGATGTTAAAAATATACTCCTTATAAATAATTTATTACTCTGTTTATAAATCAAAGTAATGTTTTCCAGTACTTTTTTCTTGTTTCAATGCAAAATCCTGAAACGCATTTTGTCTGATAGCCTTTAGACACAACGCATTTTGTCTAGACAATGTGCGAAATGACAGACGAATGCAGTTGTACCTAGCCATTGTCTAAAAACATTGGATATTGCCCGTTCTGTCTAGACAAAACGCATTTTGTCCGTATTTTATGTTTTGTAACATATTTAATTTACACTATAAAATATTCGCATTTGATAAGACAAAATCCCGGCTGCGCCACTAAAGTTTAATGATGTCTTATGTGATTTTCGTAAGGTAATAAAATGGTAATAATATATTATTATAAAGATAAATAATTTCTTCACACCATCTTGTCATTAGACTTGTATGCATACTGTTGGTCAATGAATACAAAAAGATGACTCACGTATTTTTATCCCTCTAAAAATTAAAGATAAGAAAATTTTACCAATTAGTTTTTTTATTATTGTCCCTTTATTGTCACTTATTCCTAAACAAAATAATCGATGTTGAGGGAATTTGTCTTGTACATATCCCAATATATCGCTGTACATTTTCAGAAATACGTTGTTTTAATAAAATCATTCAATTTAAAACTTATAACGAGTGTCCACTCCCAGGTTATCCATGAAGTAAAATTTTGAGTTTAGAAAAGCTTGAGAATTTGGTTTGAATGCATAGCGAAGCGGAGCACTCAAATCAAATTTTCAGGCTTTTCTAAACTTGAAATTTTACTTCATGCACTAGGCGTATAAAACATTGAAATATTTTGAAGCTCAAAATATACTGCTATGATTAAGTTGATAAATGTTACAAATGTTTATTTCTTCTAAACAATTAATTTAAAATTCGAGCGTCAGTAAAGAAAGAAAGAAACCGCTGAATGCATTTTAATTATGTCAATTTGCTTAATTATAATTACATTTAGATTACTTAACTGGCATCTCAATATGCACACGGCACATTTTAGATTTGAAACTGAACATAGTTGTATACCGTTTTATGTTCAATAATAACAAAATTGTTTTATTTTTATTTATTATGAACTGTTAAAAGTCCGCTTTTTCCCATTTGTAATAATATTATATTATGAGCAATAGGTGGAAGGTGAAATCGTATTTCTGTACATAATAACTTGATGCTAAACAGTCCATTGTGCCCCGAGCTTACATAACACAATGCGAGACGTTTGCCTCATTGTCTCCTAGATGACTTATGACGTTTTAACATACGTTCTCGGGTTTTGTAAACAAAAACGGTCCAACAGAGATAATGCACGTACGAGAAAGTTCAAACCGTTGGAAAGGTGTAGGGACAGCAAATTGTACTAAAACGCGAAAAACTGACGACTCTTTCTCGCCTCTTTATATTAAGATACAGATAAATGAAAGAGATTTTTTGTGCTGAAACGAAGTACATGAATGACATGACTCTTTCAGCCAAATCATTTCACGTTTTTATTTTTTGGTATACAAGTTTGCGGATGCAGATTTATATTCATGAGAATAAAGCCAGCATCTAAGCATCTAGTCCTAATTCCTTTATTTTTACATGTATAATATAATTTAAAAATGATTATGAATATTAAATCTAAAACTTAAATATCTAAAATTTAATTAACCTTAACGCGTATTGGTTTTTAATTCAGTTAATAATTATTTTATGAGCTCTCCAGTTTAAACAAGCAGTTCTTTTCCTTTTGTTGCTTAGTATTTATAATTGTTTTAATGACTTAAAATCAACCAACAAATTAAATACCGATTTTTATGCCGGTAAATCGATATATTAATTTGTTTCATTTATTATATATTCCAACAAAATACTTTAATAAATGGATTCGACAACTTGTAACACAAGATATGATTTTTATCAAAATATATATTTTAATAAGGAAAAAATGGTGTTATAAAAGTATGTTAAAGCTACTAGATTTACTAGGACTTTTCTTATTTTTGATAAACACATCGTAAATTTTTAGGTATTCGTTGTATATGACGTTAAATTTTAAGCTTCTAGGAAGCGTTTCCACTCCCAGGTTAAGCATGAAGTATAAAACACTGAAATATTGTCTTGAAAATATACTGTTTAAGCAGTATTCTAAAGCCGTATATTTTAAAATTTCGAGTTTAGAAAAATCTGAAAATTTGGTTTGCGCAGACCAAACCAAATTTTCAGGTTTCTATAAACTCGAAATTTTACTTAATGTTTAGTCTGAGAGTGGAAACACTCGTTAGAAGCTTCGCATTGAACACTTCTCAAAAACATCGAATATATGAAATATTTAAGAATATCGAAAAATGTTTAAAATTTAAGTTGTAGATCTGTACAAATACTTAAAATCGAGTAAAATAAAATTACATTTATGTAGTTTTTTGACGTCAATTATAAATAAGCTCAGAAATATGTAATAATTCTCCTGTTGTGAAGATATAATGTTTTCTTTTATTCGTTTTTTTTTTAATTATATTGTCTGTTCTACAAAAAATGTCTTTGTATTTGAAAGAAGCTAAAAAATATTTAACAAAATATTGGCACCATTAAATTAACGTTTTATGGTTAACTCGCATAGTATTTCTAAAACTGATGCTTTCCCTAAAACCATACTAATAATTTCGAAATAAAATTATTTACAACTTTATTTGCGTTTTCAAACCGGTGCCAAACTAAAAAACATGTAATTTTATGTTAAATATGACCCCGAAGCAAAACTCCGTAATAACCCGTAATAAGCGCGCAAAGTTTGGATAATTCTAGTATGTTGTCAGATTTTCGTCGGTCATTATGGATTTTTGTAATACTTTGAAAACTATTAAGTAAAGAAAAGTAAAAGGTAAAGATTTCAAGTATTTACTATAACCTACGACTTTAATTTGGAATATTTATCGATATTCTTAATAGTTCCCAATCATTCGAATGTGTTCACGAACACGATTTATTACATACGATGAAAGTAAGAACTGTAAACCAATAGATTTAATTAAAATAAATTGACAACATTTATGATACTTTTAAATGTTGCAAATCCAGTAATTATTTAAATTGATTACATATGTATTAAAATTTCGTCAGTTTTTTAAAAGTAAGCAATATTTAGGAAATTGATTGAAATTATATAATTTCAAAAGAGTCGATATATTTTCGTAGACATTTCAAGAAAACGTCGATGCAACCAGACATTGTCAGAAATCATCGAAATTTGGTAATAATTGAATAATCGATAAAATTATCGAAAAGTGGTCGACAATCTTGCAAAGTGATGAAAATCATAAATATTTGAAAGCTATGAAAATAGAACTAATCGTTTTTTTTTTCTTATTTTCTCCTATCTTACCTTAATATTAATAACAGAAGTGCTACAAAATCCATATTTGTTTTTTGTCAATGTTTAAGGTTTGTATCAATTTTATACACGTAAACAATACTTTTAAATTTGGAATTTTCCCTGATCAATTAAAACTGGCTCTTCTTAAACATATATTTAAGAAAAGTTAACCTCAGAAAATGGAAAATTACAGACCATAAGTGAAAGAGTATTAAATTTTCTCTATAAATGCGATCTTTTTGACCAATTTCAATATGCATATTTGAAAGAAAGATCAACTAATCGTGCTATATTTCAATTCACACAATCAAAAGTAGAAGGATTTGAAAATGTAGAATTAAGTCTAGGTTTTTTTCTAGATTTATTGAAAGCGTATGATATGATAGATTATAAAGTACTGCTCGGACGTTAGTAATACAATACAATGTTTTACGTTATATCTTTCAGATAGAATTCAGTTGGTCACAATTGAGAAGGATGGCAAGCGATACAATTCTGACAAAATAAACAGTGGAATTGTAGGAATACCTCTGGGGAGCATTTTAGGCCCAATTTTGTCTAATATACAGGCTCTCCATTTCAAAAAGACTCACCCTAAATAACTCTGGATCAGACGTAAATAGGGTTTTGAGAAAAAAAAAGCACGTCTATTTTGTTTTCAAGCGGTACTGTTTTTTCAAATTTAACTTTTATCTCCTCACCCCCAGCCACTTCAACTTTATAATTTTAAATGGCACCCCTCCTCGTGTAAAATCTCATTTTAAAGAGCATACAAATTACTATCCAAGTGAACTAATTTCAATTATTTTTTGTTTGCTGGATAGAAACTTGTATGCCCTTTAAAAGAGGTATCACACGATGGAGGGTGCCATTTAAAATTATAATGTTGAGCTGGTTGGGGGTGAGGGGATGAAAGTTAAAATTTAAAAATTAGTATTTTTCAAGTTCCCCCTTGAAAACAAAATTGACGTGTTTTTTTTCTTAAAACCCTATCAACTTCAGATCCAGAGTTATTTAGGGTGGCTCCTTTTGAAATGAAGAACCTGTTATATAAGTGATTTACATCAAATAAGAACAGATATTAATCTCAATTGCAGTATAATTAATTACGCGGACAATACAAACACTACCTTGTATCTGCTAAACTGTTCCTCGAGCTTATTGCCACATGCAATGAAATATATACAAGCATTGATGATTGGATTAAATCAAACTTATAAAAATTAAACAAAGACAAAACTGTTGCTGTTCTGTTTAAAAACAAAACTGTTGCTGTTCTGTTTAAAAACAAAACTGTTGCTTTTCTGTTTAAAACAAAGCAATCAATAATATTCTGCAAAAGAGACATAAATGTATATTTAAGAACATCAGTTAAATTAACACCTCAGGTGAAATTGTTAGGAGTATCCTTGATGAGTCTGGATTGGTGTTACATGTGAAATACTTATCGAACAAAATTTCAAAATTGCGTCATATAATGAGCAATATAAAAACTACATTCACACAAAATACCTGAAAATAATTTACCATTCCAGCATTGAATCTGTCCTGAGATTTGGTATTGTGGCTTTTGGGCACAGCGGCCACATTGTTATAATATTTATAATGCAACAAAAATAATTCGAACAATGTCAGGTAAAATACCAAAGGTTTTTTTAGTAGAAATAATAATAATTCACTATTTGTGTATCAATGTTTAAAGTTTGTTTTCAAAAACAAAACAGTTTTCTGTATTTCTAAAAACCACAAGTACAATATGTGAGAAGGAATAAAAATGTTGTATATCCTAAACACAAGCTAACATTCACAGAGCCAAATGCATATTACAAATATAATAAAATTTATAATGCACTTTCCAGAGCTATATAAGAAAGACCATCGGTTTCAAAGTACAAAAGTACAGTGTATCGATTAATGCTAGATGCAGAAATGGATTAAATAATTGATTTTTCCTATATCAAATTCATACTTTATTATTATTTTTTTGAATTATGTTTTGATTTCTTTTTTTGCCTTGTATTGTGTTACATCTGCACGAACCGTGTTTTTGTATACATACCTTTAAAAATAAAGTTTGTTTGTTATTATTGTTTTTATTATTATTATTATTAATATAAATTGATTTATTCATAATTTCATGATTTCCTCCGAAGACTTTCGTAAGCAATCACATGAACTTCAATTTTGTTTAATTTATGTTTATTTAATTTCATTAATGATTAAACATTTCACTTCGTTTTCATACTATAAATATTTAGTATTTTAAATAATATCGATGAATTGTACAAGCTCTCGTAAATTTTGTTAATTTTTTTATATTTTCGTTACTATTGCAAAATTTTATAAGCATCGTCTATTTACTTGATTTTATCATTTATACGATTTTCAATACATTTCATGTTTCTCATGCACCTTTATATTTTTGTTACAATTTTCTTCAATTTAGAAGTTATCGACTTCTATTAACAAATAAAAGTCAAACATTTGTTGTTTTGATTTAACTGGAAGTTTTAAACGAATGTTTTCCACTCCCAGATTAAGCATGAAGTAAAATTACGAGTTTAGAAAAGCCTTCTAAACTCGAAATTTTATTTCATGCGCCACGCGTGCTAAATACCTACTTATTGTGAAGATGAAGTTGAAGAGAAGTAAGTTTCGAAAAAAATTATTACTTTTATGTTTTTTAATCTCCGGTTAAAATCCTGGTTAGTCATTACGAAATTTAACTTTTCATGTACTTAATGAGTTTTAACTGTTTTGTGTTGTAGGCCTTCATTTTCCGGTATATCTTAAATACACTTGTAAATTAAACATTTTTTACTTTGTTTAACCACTATATTATAGTGGTTAAACAAAGTAAAAAGTGTATTATTTACAAGTGTTACGAGTTTTACGTTGAGTAAAATTATTTTATGATTTATCGATAAATTACCGCGGGCAGTTTAAAATTACCAACCCCTGCCCTTAATGATACTTTTCTGTAGCTTTTAGCGTTATTTCGATTTTTTTTTTTTAGTGGAGCTTTTCGAAGTTCTTACATTGTTTTTTTTTTTATTCTGATAATAATCTGAGATATACCCTATTATAAATTAAATGTTGTATAAATATTGAAAAACAATCTTACAATCTTGTGACAATAATTTGATGTTAACAGGAGATTATGTTGTAATAATATAGAATTAAAATATGAAAATCATTATTGAGAAAATATTTGTAGTCTATATTGAATAATTATTGTATCAACATAATACATGTTGATACACTATTGATTCAATGTAAATACAAATAAATTTTCAATGCCGTTTTTTTATATTTTATCACAGTGTGATTTCGTCTTAGTATTTATTATTGTTAGAAGATTGTAAAATTTGTTATTTATACAATTTTCAACTTCTACTATGGCAAATACATATGAAACAATATAATAAGTATTATTTTTAGACAGAATGAGTACAATAACTACCGTATTGTATTGTATTGACATATATTGAATGACAAGATACAGTATTGTATAGGGTGAGCGAAACTCGATGTCTCAGCTCTACTATCAGAAAAGGAAAAACGATAGAAAACATCTGAAAAGCGGTTCATAAATGGGATTAAGTAAGGTCCATTTTAATCAAAAATTGCATATTTTTTTAAATTTAGAAACTGAAGTAATGACGTCATCAAATATTTTTTTTGCAGAAACATACCTATATTTTTGGATATTTAAAAAAAACTGATTTTTCTGAATAAACTTAGTACAGAAACAAAATTGCTATCTTCTTCCGTTAAAAAATTATAAGCAAACTTAGAACAAAGTATTACCAAAAATTCACAATTGTCACGATTTAAACAAGTAGCCTAATGAAACATTATTAATTCGTATTATTAATTATAATTGATTAAATATTAAAAAAACACATAATATGTTACTATATTACTATTATTTATTTAATAAACTATAGATTTCTCCTTTTTACAACATTACAAAAAATATATTAAAACAAAATAATAACACGCATAAGTTACAATAAATAAATATCGCGCTTAACATTAAACAAAAAACACTAAACAAATGAAAACAGAAAGAAACAAAGTATGTAGGCAATCACTACAACAAAATTTTAACCACCTCCTACTTCTAAACAGAGTTGTTAAAAAACATGTTTTTTTTATTTTAATTAAAACAAACAAAACAAAACGTGTTTTTTTCATCGAGACCGTGTTTAAAACATTAGCGATTGAAAATATGTTTAAAACTTGTTTAAAACATGTTAAAAACACGTTAAAAACGTGTTTAAAAAAGAACAACAGGGCATTTTTTATTTGAGTATACATATCGCGATAATTACAGCGTTTTTCAAATTTGCGGGAATTCGTTGTTTCAAAGCGGTTAATTTAGGGCTTTTAACGAGTGTTTTCCACTCCCAGACTAAGCATGAAGTAAAATTTGGAGTTTAGAAAAGCCTAAGAATTTGGATTGGCCGCGTAGCGAAGCGGAGTGGCCAATCCAAATTAGGCTTTTCTAAACTCGAAATTTTACTTCATGCGCCACGCTTAAAAACACTGATTTACAGTGAAGTTCAAAAACACACGCATACAACAACAATTATAGGCAACCTAATATACGTTCGAGTTATGGGGTTGCTCATAATCACTGTTTTTAAAAAAAATTATTTGCGCAGAATTTGACTTACGTTTTATTCACATCTACATATTAGATTGCTAAAGCCGTATATTTTAAACTTTACGATATTTCAGTGTTTTATACGTGTGGCGCATAAAGTAAAATTTCGAGTTTAGAAAAGCCTAATTTGGATTGGCCGCTCCGCTTTGCTACGCGGCCAATCCCAATTTTGAGGCTTTTCTAAACTCGACATTTTACTTCATACTTAGTCTGGGAGTAGAAAACCCTCGTTTAAAGATTCAAATTTAAATCTTTTATAAAAGCAACGAATCTCGAAAATTTACACTGTATGCATACGTATACCTAAAAAAAAAATTGCCCGTATTTAAAAATCACATTACTGCATACACATTTGTGATATTTTATTGTAATAAAATGTTGAGTTTATTATTGTAGCTTGAAATATCTTCAACAATTTAGTTGAAATTTAAAAATGTAAACAAAAAATCTTTCAAAAAATATAATTTAGCAATCTTAAGATAATAGAAAAAACGTTTTAGGCAAAGTTAACATTTAAAACATGTTTTAAACAAATTTAAGATTTAAAACATGTTTAAAACAAAACAGTTTAAAACATGACGGCTGTTTTTAAACATGTTTAAGACACCGTTTTTAAAACAAAGTGTTTTAAACATAACAACCCTGCTTATCCAACACTTATCCAATCTCCGCCTTACTTCTATTACTGAAGCCTTACGTAACATTTCTCTAGATAGTTCATCGCAAGTATGTCTGATTTCTTTTTTTAAATGTTCCAAGTTAACAGATGGTGTTTTGTAAACTTTGTTTTTTAAAGTTTCCCACAAGGAAAAGTCTAGTGGGTTCAAGTCCGGTGATTTAGGCGTCCACTATATCGGTTCATTTATACGCATCCAATTTTCTCCATAAGTTCATTTAAATATTGTTGGACAGCTCGTGCCTTATGAGGTAGAGCTCCGTCATGCTGAAAACACATGTTTGCTCGCAGCTGTAATGGCACATTTTCGAGAAGTACGGGAAGTTCTTCTTGAAGACTCCTTCGTAAAAATATGGACCAATCAAATGCCCATAAATAATACCACACCAAATGTTAATACCGAAGTGTCCTTGGTTTTCAATCGGATTGACAAAATGTGGATTTTCAGTAGCCCAAAAATGTTCATTTTTTTATTGGGCTTACCGTTACTAACAAAACAGCTTTTATCCGTCCACAACACATGCTGGAAAATCGATTGTCATTGATCTCTAAGTTTTCCATCACTTGGACGCAATAATTTATTCTTCGTTAATGTTGATCTGACAAGTGTTCTAAGTTGTGAAGTTTATAATCGTGGTAATCATTTCCTTTCAAAATTTGTCGTACCGAACAATATTTTAAATTCAACTCACGACAGGCTTGCCGAATCGAGTTCCTTGGATGGTCTTGAAAATACTGCAAAACAGTGGCAGCAATATTGTCAGAATTGATCCTTTTAGCAATTTATTTTTAAGGTTGGAATAACACGTTCAGGGTTCTAGGGTTCGTTTGAGATTCTCTATAAACTAATAACATGTCGACATTATCGTTGTGCGTAAATATTTTTCAAAATCAAATAACAACAAAACAATATTCATACTTTGTTATTTGCTTTCAAAGGCTAATTGTTTAAGTCGTAACAATTGTGAATTTTTGATAATACTTTTTGTAAAGTTTATTTGTCATTTTTTAACGGAATCAGATAGCAAATTTTTATCTCTACAAAGTTTATTCAGAAAAATTAGCTCTTTTTAAATATCCAAAAATATAGGTATGTTTCTGGTAAAAAATATTCGATAACGTCATTATCTTGGATTCCAAATTTAGAAAAATATGCAATTTTCACTTAAAATGGACCTTACTCAATCCCATTTATTTTTTCAAATTTTTTACATCGTTTTTCCTTTTTTCATAACACAGGTGAGACATCGAGTTTCGCTCACCCTGTACATACGTGTATTGAAGGACCAATCATATTAATGTTTACTACAATATTGTACAAAAATGAATATCTATTACTAAGTGTTCAAATATATTCCTTATTTACACAATATTTCACAGAAATTGAATATCTATTATTAGATTTTTATTGTTGATATAATATTAAAAATTAATAATTTTTATACTGGAGTTATACAACATTGTATCTAGAATAATTATAATTATAGTAGCACAATGATTAATATTTTCAAGATAGAAAGTATCACTAATTGCAAACTTTATTCTGACAATATTGTGCACAATGATTAATAATTTCAAGATATAAACACAGATACAATGTTGCTACAATAGAAATACAAAATATTTTTCTCTATGGTATAATTATTAGAAACAATTTACCTGGATATGCTCTAGAAAAAAAAAATGTTTACCTAATATGATTATTTAGGTTGTTTTGTTAAACGAAATTATATTAAAAATATCAGGAAAAAAAATCATGTAATATTTTAAGATTGCGTTAAAGGAATCTAATTAAAGTAAAGAATGGCTTTAACGTAAAGTAATACTAATTACAAAAGAAATTTACAAGCGCGGTGTGAAAGGCAAAAAGCGGAAAAGGAAAAGAAGGGTTGGGGAGCCCTTTGAAACAATGACCTTCGTGTCGTAGTACCTGCATCGTAAATTTAGTAGCGTTTAACCCCCAACAAGTTCCGGCAGTCCAGTCCATAAGACGACTGGCGTGCTAAATTGATTTTAATTAGCATAATACACTGAACACGAGATATGACCAATGAAGATGGATCGTTGTTTTACTCAAGTGCGAAAATGGACACTGATTTAGACGTTATTAATAGTACACGAGGGACGTGTAAGGCAATAATGATGTGGAATCATGGGGAGTTTCTTGGGATAGGGGTTGGATGATGTAGTAGGAAAATATGAGGGTAGTTGATTCATTTTATGTGTATTTACTACTAAGTTTATTATGATTACTTCTTAAAGCTCCAAGAAATCTCTCTTCATAAAAAAATCTTTTAAATACAATTTGTTAATTTTTTTCAGTTAATTTTCAGTAAACGTAGTTAGTGAACGCTTTTAGCGAGTGCTTCCTTGGTTCAGCATGAAATAAAATTTCTAGTTTAGAAAAATCTGAACATTTGGATGTTTTGGGTTTTCACTCGGGCTTAATGTCTTACAAATGTCAGCTATGATATATACAGGGAATTTATCTTTTAAGTATACATTATTTATTTTTTAAAAGAGTTTAATATGAATTTTATAGCAAGTGTTTTCCACTCCCAGATTAATCATGAAGTAAGATTTCGAGTTTAGAAAGCCTGAAAATTTGGATTGATCGCGTAACGGAGGGAAGCGAAACGACCAATCGAAATTTTCAGGCTTTTCTAAACTCGAAATTTTACTTCATGCGCTACCCGTATATAACATAAGTCATTGTAAAGTTCAAAATATACCTCTTTAACACATTATTTAAGTATTATATTTTGAACTTCACTTGAAATCAGTGTTTGATATGCGCATGAAGTAAAATTTCGAGCTTAGCAAAGCCTGAAAATTTGGTTTGGTCGCGTAGCGCTCCGCGACTAAACCAAATTCTCTGCTTTTATAAACTCGAAATTTTACTTCATGCTTAATCTGGGAGTGAGAAACACTCGTTTGAAGCTTCAATTGGAACTCTTTTTAAAAACGACAAATATCTGAAGATTTACAACGTATATAGTACAACCGGATATGTATACTTGCAAGAAAAACATTGACCGTCTAAAGAATTTACTTTTATTGTGCAAGATAATAATTACATACAACAAACAATATCTCCCGTATGACATACTAAACATAAACAATTTACGATATAAAATATTTCTCTGACATTCCTCCAAGATACTCCCACGATAAATTAACATTGTTTATTTTCCTCCAGGCCTGTCAGCGCAACTTTTCCAGGACCAGGCAACGCACGCCTAACAAATAAGCAATTTTTTTTTCCACCGTCATCCCGGCGGGATCCGCACGCGAAAATTGAAATTCGCCCAAATTCGAAACTTTCCCGGATCTGTTGAATGTTAATTTCAATTCGGAAAGATTAAAGGAGGACACAAAGGAGACCGATTAAATCCGGTTTCGTTTCGCATTTCAGCGATCGGTTACATTAAAAAGTTGTAAAAGAGAAATGCACTTTGATAATCCAATTATTTAAGTTGGATAATAAAAAAAATGAGGGAATTAAAAAAGGCAGAGATGTAATTCGGAGAGCGCGGGGTATTTGAAGTGCAAATATTTGGAGGATGTTCGGATTTGGACGCTCAATTGAATTCATTAATTTCCATTCGTTCTATGAGAAAGGTTTCATCCAATGGGTATAGTCGAGGGTTTGATGGTAATTCTATAAATCCGATTGATTATGAATGTTTCCATAAAATGTCCACTAATATCTGTTTCAAAAGTTGCTAATCCTGTGTTTGAATATCAATAAAATAAAACGCATTTCTTTAATAATCAGTTTAAAAAGACTTATGCTTCTTTTTAAACTGATTATTAAAAAAATGCGCAATCAGTTTGACGTAACGTATTTAGATATAGATTTTTTTCTTTTCAAAATATTGTTTATATTTATCGTTATATAAATAAAGGTACTCATTTTTTTTATTATTTCAGAATACCCAACTTAAGTAATTTATTTCTAGGCATGTATTGATAAGTACAAACTCATGTTTTCATGAATTATGTATATCATCTTCCTCTACAACATCACTTAATTAAAGCAATATATATTCTATAATATTTGTTTAAATAATTGAAATAATACAAGTTGACAACATAAAAATAGATAGGGTTTATTTCAAAATTCATACACTCAGTTGTTAATATTCATAAATTGAATTAACTTCTTTACAAAAATCAAAATTAATTTAGGCGGAATAGTCACTATGATTTTTAAAAGCACTTAGAAAATAAAGGTTGTTTACGGTTCGAGGGTTTATTTAAATTGTGTTAAAACGCAATATGTTATATAAAAAATATATATTATTTTATTAAAAAATCAATCGTATTGTTATAAATACAATAATATTTTAAACACTATGCATTTATAATAATAATCTAAAAAACTATTTAATAAAATTGAAACATCAGTATGTTATTGGAAAATATTCAATTATTAACCTGTAAAAAAACAATTTGCTTTGCTCCACGGATGTTTTTTTTATTACCCTTCAAATACAGGGGCTAAAACTTTTAAAACGAATATTAAATATATTATTTTTAAATCTATAACGAGTATATTATGTGTGTATAATATACTCGAATTCGGAACTTGACTAACCAATGTCGTAAATTATTTAACTTGATTAATGAGTGCTTCCTGTATTTATAATCAACTTTAGATTACCTAGTACTATGTGACAAAATTGCAAGGTTTATAGAGTCTAACGGTTGTCGCATGCAGCGGCAGGAGTGGGGATACACGTGCGTGTGACGTCATTGAATGTCTAATGCAGGTATGGGCAACCTTTGACATGTTGAGGGCCAAACTTTAGCGTGCAAATACGTTCGCGGGCTGCGTTTAAAAGTACTTAGTGCATTTTAAAGTAGTGATAATATTTTTTGCGATAGATATTAGACATCACGTAATGGTATAAACTATTGTGGGCCCAAGCTGTATAATGTTCTACCAGAAACAGTAAAATCTCTCCCGTTAAACGCATTTCGGAAATCAATCAAACACTTCCTAATATGCAATGGATTTTATAGTATTGACGAGTACCTTTTAAGCGACACTTCACAACTAAAATAATTGAAGCCATTGAACATTTTAATTATTTGTCATTGTTTTATATATGTAATTTTATCTTGTGATTAAGTGATATTGTTTTTTTTTTATACATATATATATTTTATTATATTTTGTATTTGACCTGTGTATAACCACCATGTTTTTAGCACCAATAAATATACTTACTTACTTACTTACTTACATCAAATAATACGACAATGTTATTATAGTACAATTTATTAAAATAACAAAATGAAATTAAAAAAAATGGTACATTATAATTAAATCGTTAAATCTGCAATTGTTACAAACTACGAAAGTTCAATACACCGAAATCAATGAGACACTTGAGCTTGAAATTGGGAAACTAATCCATCGATATTTGGATTAATTCCACTGACACAAAGACGTAAAGAATTTTCCAAATTATCGTCAGTCAGTCTTGTACGATGTGTTGATTTATTAACTTCCATCAATGAAAAGAACTGTTCGCATTTATAAGTACTGCCAAACGCACAAATCAATCTTCTTGCGAATTTTCTAAGCTACGGAAAATTGTCTTCTTCTAGGTATTTTTTGTAGAAATCGCACAACTCTACGTCTTCAAATTTGGATTTTGGAAGTGAGTTTTCTTGAATCTCGATAAACTCTATTTGTAAGTGTATTGGAGCATTTTGTACAATATATGTTGTAGGAGTAGCAAATAAAATGAAACAGTCTTTCATGTTTTTGAAGTCGCATAAGCAATATTTTCATACGCAGAGAGCGTGTTGAAATGGTAACTGTTACCAGACAGCATCTGTGACTCCCACAAGCGTAGTTTGATCTGAAACGCTTTTAAATGGATGTACAAATCATTTACTAGCTGTCCTTGTTTTTGAAGTTTCAAATTTAAATCATTCAAATAGCCTGTAAGATCGACCAGAAATGCTAAGTCACATATCCATTTTGGGTTACTTAATTCAGATAGTGGTTTATCTTTTATTTTCATAAAGTCTGCTATCTCATTTCTAACCTCGTAAAACCGTTTCAACATTTTTCCTTTGCACAGCCATCTGACTTCACAATAATATGTTACGTCGTTATATTCAGCTGATATTTCATCTAAAAACGCCTTGAACTGACGATGGTTAAGCCCTCGGGATCGAATAAAGTTGATGGTTTTTACTAACACATTCATAACATTCTGGAGTCGAATGGACTTAGAACACAAGTTCTGTTGGTGGATAATGCAATGAAGGACTATCAAATCATCTTTTTTGACTATCAAATCATTTAATTCTGTTGCTTTTTCATTCAAAATTCCGATGAAACCTTTACGTAAGCCGACCATAGAAAGTGCACCATCAGTGCATACTCCAATTAATTTTGACCATGGCAAGCCAAAACTTGTAAATACCTTTTGAACTTCAATAAAAATATCCTCTCCTGTAGTGGTTCCTTTTAGCGGCTGTAAAGCAAGCAATTCCTCGGTAACAGTGAACTCCTTATCAACACCTTGAATAAATATAGCCAGTTGAGCTGTGTCAGACAAATCGGTGCTCTCGTCTAATGCTATGGAAAATGATTCAAAACCAGCCATACGGTCAGTCAATGTCGTTTTTATATCATTAGCCTTCATTTCTATACGTCGAACAACACTTCGTCTTGACAAACTAATTTTTTTCATACTCTTTGTTCTTTTCAGGACACATAATACCGCAAACTTCTAACATACACTCCTTGATAAATTCTCCTTCGGCAAATGGTTTTAATGCCTTTGCCAATTTTGAGCTAACTATAAAACTAGCTTTCACAACATTATCAAGTTGTGTTCTTTGTTTATGAAACATTTGTTGCTGTTTTTCCAAATTTGCGGTAAGCTTCTGGATTTTGTCTGTTCTTAATTGTCCTGTCAGGGAGCGCAGCGTAGAATGCTTAGTTGAGTAATGCCTCTTTATATTGAATTCTTTCATTACTGAAATGGATTCATTACACAGCAAACAAATAGGCTTACCATTGTGCAAGACAAAAAAGAATTCTTCAGTACATTTTTCTTGAAAATGGCGACCCTCTGTTTCGACTTTTCGTTTCTTTCCACCAGACATCATTTTTGTTTACTTTTCGTTCAATAAACTTAATAACAAACTATAGTTAGTAACCACTCAAGATGCACACAAAGTCACAAAGTAAGTTGACGGCTCGAGCAGATCGCTAGGATATCGCTTGTCCAAGTTATCACCTCGGTAGCTCAAATAGAACTGAACTAACGTTCGGGCCATCCACCCGCTAATATAGGCAAAATGAACGAATAATCTGAAATAAACTAGTTTAGAATAATTGAGAAGCAATAAATCTTTTGATGTGTCGCCCGTGAGGCGGCAAACCTCAAAGAATTTGATCGAGCAAGTCGAGTGGCGGCGATTATCAAAGAGTGAGGCGGCAAACATCAAAGAATTTGATGTTTGCCGCCTCACTGCCACTCCCGTGAGTATAAGTACCTAATGTAATATTTTTGTAATTGGGTTTTTTTAAATGTCTCGCGGGCCGGATCATATCTTACAGCGGGCCGGATCCGAGGGGGGTTGCCCATATGTGGTCTAATGCATAGCGCGCTGTGTTTCTACAGGGTGTCCCATTTTAATTCGCCAGTACCGATAATTCTGACTCAGTGCATTGAAGCAAAAAGTGTTCTGAATAAAAAGTTAACGGTTATGAGGGAGACACCTGATGCCGTCGACTTTACATCCCAGGGGGTAACTTTAAAATCTTAAATAGAAACCCCCGTTTTTTATTGCAGACTTGAATAGAGCGTTAAAAAGTAGGTACATTTTATTCCTGTTGTTTTCCAAAATTGTTGATTGATGGCGCTGCAAACGTGAAAATGTGTTTTTATCAATTAAATAGCAAAATTCATCTCATAATTATTTGTTATTATTACTTAAGACTTACTCACAACATTACAAGTTTGTTTTTCTCTGTGTATAAGGTGACCAAACAGATGAACAATACTCCAAATGTGGACGTATTAAGGAAATGTAGAGGAGTAATATTGTTTTTGCGTCAGTGAAATCTTTGCTGTTACGCTTGATAAAACCTATCAGTTGATATGCTTTGGAAATGATTTTTGAAATATGGCTTGAAAAAGTCCAATTATTGTTTACTATAATTCCAAGATGTTTTATAGAATTGACTCGCTCTATATTCCTATCATTTAAATGGTAAACGGCATCTGTTGAGAATGGTCGTCTTGAAAATGAAATTATTTTGCATTTGTCCACATTTAGACACAGTTTGGTAACCCTACACCAGTTACAAAAAGAAGTAAGGTCTACTTGAAGATTATTTGTGTCTTGTAATGAATTATTACGTAAAGAGATCTTCATGTCATCCGCGAATAACAGAGTTTCGGCATATGAAAAGCAGCTAACAACATCATTATTGAATAAGTTAAATAAAAGGGGTCAAAGGTGGGAACCTTGAGGTACCCCTGATGTGACGCTTATAGATCGTGACGTCGATTGACCTATTTTAATAAACGGTGTACGACAGGTGATATAAGATTCTACCCAAGGTAGTAGAACTCCAGAAATTCTGACATGTGCCAACTTGTTCATTAAAATACCATGATCAACACTGTCGAATGCTTTAGAGAAGTCGGTATACACAGAATCAACTTGACACCCGCTCTCCAAAGCATCTACAATGTAGGAGTCATATACTAAGAGGTTAGAGGCAGTTGAAGCCCCAGCACAAAACCCGTGTTGATTAAAAGATATTGTGGAATGTAAAGCTTCGGTTAAAAATGATGTTAACAGTTTTGCAAATATCTTTGGAATAGCTGATATGATCGATATAGGTCGATAGTTTTGAAATCTTTTATTATCACCGCTTTTAAAAATTGGAATAATATTTGCAATCTTCCAACATGCAGGAAACATACCACTGGATAGGGATTTAATAAATAATAACCATAAAGGTCTAGACATAGAAAAAGCACATTCTTTCAAAAAAGCGGCAGGTAAACCATCGGGACCTGGGCTACGATTTAGTTTCAGTGAGCAGAGAGACTTTAAAATCTCAGTAATCTTTAACTTTGGTGGATGAGGGATATTTGTAATTTATTGTCATACAGTTTGACCTTGCCCCCCTACAGGGGGAGGGGCAACTTTCAAATCTTAAATCTTAAAGAGTAGGTCAATTTTATTCGGGGTGTTTTTAAAATTTGGTGATAGATAGCGCTGCAAACGTCAAAATCTATTTGCGTGTCAGTTGAATTGCAAAAATCATCAGATAATTGATTATTGTTATTACTTAAGACTTACAAGTTTATTGACAAACACTGCATGACCATAAATTGACATCATGTTTTGACTTGGATTACTATTATTCGATTTGAAAAAGAAGTACTCTTTTGGGCGGGGTGAGAGAAAAACAAAAGTGTAATGTTGTGAGTGAGTCTTAAGTAATAATAACAATTAATTATGTGATGAATTTTGCTATTTAATTGATAAAAAACACATTTTCACGTTTGCAGCGCCATCTATTAACAATTAGAAACAACCCGAATAAAATTTTCCTACTTTTTACCGCTCTATTCGAATCTACAATAAAAAATAGGGGTTTCTATACAAGATTTTTAAGTTGCCCCCTGTTCCCGCCCGGGGGGCTGGGGGGCAAAGTCGACGGCATCAGATGTCCCCCTCATAACCGTTACCTTTTTATTCGGAACACTTTTTGCTTCAATGCATTGGTTCAGAATTATCGCTACTGGCGGATTAAAATGGGACACCCTGTGCGCATTGCTTTTCGCAGTATTTTATTTATTTAAATTAGTGATATGTTTTTATAGTACATGTATCGTTTTAATGATTCATTTTTCAAAACAATATTATTTGAGTCTATTATTTTATAGTGTAACTATGATCTTTTGGAATATATTAATTAACACGAAAATCATAATTTTCAGGCAATAGAATGTTCATCGTAATGTTTGACATAGAACAACCGCACATCATCCCTCCAGTCGCCCCAAAGGATGGAGTCCACATAGGTAATACTGTCGTAACTAAAAATGGCTAGTGTACGTTTTTTATACTCCAACATTAATTCCCTAACAAACAAATCCCATTTACTCAGCCATTACCTGTCCAATAATCCTACCCATATAAACCTAATGGTAGAAACCAAACACAAAACACCATACACTTTTAAATACTGGTCCTCAATTCAGAATCTCTCCACCATCCACAATGATAATCATAGAGGAGGATCAGTGATAGCAGTACATCCTTCTGTAAACCTGTGTAAAGCAAATTCCCCAAAAATAAACAATCCGCTAAATGAATGCCTTCACTGTACCTTAGTATTCCCTTCTTATACTGTCCACCTATTTCTTGTATACATCCATCCACACTCCCAGATGGAGGATAGTATATTCAGCAAAGCATCGCTGTACGATAATGCAATTATTCTTCGTGATTTTAATATCAATAAAACTAAAGCTCGCCACCTATCTTCCTTCCTATCGCAATCGAACTTTACTCAAATTAAAACACCTCGCACCTTCATTATGAACAATAATCCACCATCAACTCCCGATATCCAATTATGTACAAAAATCCTAAGTGACTTAATAACATCAGTATCACTTATTCCTGACTTGTGTTCCGACCATCTTTCAATCCAATTTGACCTTAATATTCAACAACATATCCCTTTACCCACTCCTCTTTGTATTTATAATTTTAAAAAATGCTGTACAGTTAAGGTTAATGATGAGATGGAGACGTTTATCAAAAACAATCCGACTCCAAATCCCGATATTATAACCAAATTTAACAACCTGCTTTCATCTACAATCCTTAATCACACTCCTAAACAAACTAAACAAACATACAAATATCCGCTACCTAACTATATCCTAAGACTTATTAAATTCAAAAAACAATTATATCGTGACATTAAAATAACAGGCACAATAGAACTTAGACAAAAATTTAAGAGACTGAACAAAGACATACACCGACTATTAGACGAATACAAGAAATCGACATGGATAAACGCTTGTGAAAACATAAATAGCATGAAAGGCAAGACTTACTGGACGGAAATTAAGAAATTAACAAAATATAGAAAGAATGACAAAATAAAAGAAATTATCGACCCAACTACGAATACTTTAACTAACGATACCAGACAAATGGCAGACATACTTAAAAACAATTTCAAGGACACCTTCATATTTGCGCAAGACGAATCATTTGACAAAACACTACTTGAGACAGTAAATTCTTGGTACGACACATTCCCTCTTCACCCCTCACCTCCACCCGACAATGACATTCTAGACGAATCGGACTATTATGACATCCTAAATAAAGGAAAAAACACAGCTCCGGGGCATGACCATATCCATCGACGTATAATAAAATCCCTTAAGGACAATATCCACCAATACATCCATAAAATATTCAACCACAACTACCGCTACCAAAATTTCCCTACAGAATGGAAACATGGTATAATAACATGTATTCCAAAACCAAATCTAGATCCTTCCTTAACTTCCAGCTACCGTCCAATTACACTTCTCCCTGTTCTTGGTAAGCTCTTCGAATCTCTTATTAAACGCAAACTTATGCAACCATTACCCAATATATCCCAACATACCAGTTTGGTTTCTTACCCAATCGTTCCACAACCCTTCCCCTCACAATTCTTACTTCTAACTGCGAGACAGCCCACCTAGAGGGTAGAAAATCATCTATGCTTTTTCTAGACATTAAAAAAGCCTTCGACTCCGTATGGCATCGAGGGCTTTTATATAAATGCTACACCCTTAATCTGCCCAAACACTTCATTATCCTAATAGCCAACTTCATACAAAATAGATCCCTACAAATTAGAATCCATTTCGACCTTTCCACTACCTTTACTCCAGAGCAAGGTGTCCCTCAAGGTTCCCCACTTCCTCCCATCCTATACAACTTATACTGCTACGACATTTACAACCCAAACCCTGACTACTTCAATCCTTTAGCATACCCTCTCCAATTTGCAGATGATACTGTTCTCGTTGTCCACTCTAATAATATTCCAAATTCCATATCCACCCTCCAGCAATTCTCCAACAAAATTGAATCGTGGTTTAACAAATGGAGAATTAAAATAAACCCATTAAAATCCAAACTCCTAATACCTTTCCATCGCATCCCACCGACTCCTCATTCAATTACCATCAACAATAACCGCATTACCTCATCCCCAACCTGCAAATACCTGGGCGTATTATTTGACAAAAAAATCAATTTTAAATAGCATACACTGGCCATTAAAAACAAAATTCGTGCTAGAGCTAAACACTTTAGATGCCTCACTTATAGAGGTAAAGGTATAAATATTAACACCGCCGCACATATATATAAAATGATATGTAGACCTATGCTGGACTATGGAGCCGTTCTCTTGTCACAATCCCGCCCCTCCCTCCGTATTAAAACATATTCAAATTTCCGTACGATCATCCCTCCGCATTTTAACTAAATTACGGCATCCACATAACCCCTTATATAATCCATCAAACATCCTACTCTACAATAGTACCGGAATTACACCTACCCAAGACCGCCTTTTAGCCCTTTCCCAAAAATTCTCCACTAACCCTGAAAATCTAGAGCTTCTAGATAAACTATGTATCCCCAGAAATCCCGAAATCCCTCCTAAATGCAAACACCCATCAGAAACCACATATGAATTCATCAAACATTTCACCTCGCTAGACAATGACAGTTAACAATCATGACGGACTAAATAAATGACAAACTAGGGTAGAAAGACCTCAGGTCGGTAACCCTTTGGTTACATTTTTTAAATTATAAGAATACATATGTTAATAATTATTGTATTGTAAACAACCAATAAATATTTACTTATTATTATATAAATTAAGATCTAAAAGATATTTTGTAAATGTTTTTTAGCAAGAATATATGTGCTCCGTACACTTTTCCGTGCGTCTGACACTTTTTCTTAGAAAAAAACCACTTACAATTATAACTTAGTTAAACACTAATTACTTTTATATTCATATTGTGACATTGTAGTTTCGACAATTTTCGTGTGCCATTATCAAAGTAATACCATAAAATTACTTGGTAAGGAATGTAAAGAGGGGAAAGAATACATGTTCAACCTGGTTGTTAATTATGTGTCTGGATTACGTTTATTCTTATTTTATTTTCAAACTAAAATTGTCACTCACACAGTGAAAATAAAAGTGATGGAAAAGTGAGTTGTAAGTTATTTGTTTTTATACAAAATGTATCGGGAAGTAAAAGCTACAAAAAATATATTTTTATTAATTAGTTGTTTATTTTTGAATATACATTATTGATACAAATCAGTAAAACAGTCATTTTACGTTTTGTATATGTATTTATTAACATACGTATAAATAACTTACGTACACAATTTTTTCCCATATTTTATATTGTCAAGGAAAACACTCGTTTAAAGTTTTAAATTAAGCTTTTTTGAAAAACAACGGATGTCGGAAAATAAGAAAAATTGCTCGTGTAACCAAACAAGTGTTTTATGAAACGACACACAAACGAACTGACTGCAAAAATTAGAGGTTATAATTCAGTGTTAAATTGCATTTACTTAAAAATCCTTCACAGAGATTTATAATACACATGACAATTTTAAATGTACCTTTTACTAACTTTTTTTAAACAGGCATTTAGTTAAATGATGTTTAAGTAAAAGGTACATTTAAAATTGTCATGTGTATTATAAATCTCTGTGAAGGATTTTTAAGTAAATGCAATTTAACACTGAATTATAACCTCTAATTTTTGCAGTCAGTTCGTTTGTGTGTCGTTTCATAAAACACTTGTTTGGTTACACGAGCAATTTTTCTTATTTTCCGACATCCGTTGTTTTTCAAAAAAGCTTAATTTAAAACTTTAAACGAGTGTTTTCCACTCCCAGACTAAGCATGAAGTAAAATTTCGAGTTAAGAAAAGCCCCGTGAAAATTTGTCGAGGGTCGCGCAGCGACCCGAGACAAATTTTCTGGGCTTCTCTAAACTAGAAATTTTACTTCATGCGCCACGCGCATGAAACAATGATTTCAAGTGAGGTTCTAATATACATAAATTCACAATATTTTTGTTTTGTACGTGTGGTGCATGAAGTAAATATTTCGAGTTTAAAAAAGCCCAGAAAATTTGTCTCGGGTCGCTGCGCGACCCGAGACAAATTTTCACTGGGCTTTTCTAAACTCGAAATTTTACTTCATGCTTAGTCTGGGAGTGGAAAACACTCGTTTAAAGCTTCAAATTAAACTCATCTAAAAAAAAAATAGCGTGCGCATTTTTTTTTTAGGTAAACATATGCATAAGCTGTAATTTTTCCGACATCCGTTGTTTTTCAAAAGAGCTTAATTTAAAACTTTAAACGAGTGTTTTCCACTCACAGACTAAGCATGAAGTAAAATGTCGAGTTTAGAAAAGCCCCGTGAAAATTTGTCGAGGGTCGCGCAGCGACCCGAGACAAATTTTCTGGGCTTTTCTAAACTCGAAATTTTACTTCATGCGCCACGCGCATAAAACACTGATTTTAAGTGAGGTTCAAATATACATAAATTCACAAAATAAATGTTTTGTACGTGTGGCGCATGAAGTAAAATTTCGAGTTTAGAAAAGCCCAGAAAATTTGTCTCGGGTCGCTGCGCGACCTTCGACAAATTTTCACGGGACTTTTCTAAACTCGAAATTTTACTTCATGCTTAGTCTGGGAGTGGAAACACTCGTTTATAGCTTCAAATTAAACATATTGTGACATTGTAATTTCGACAATTTTCGTGTGCCATTATCAAAGTAATACCATAAAATTACTTGGTAAGGAATGTAAAGAGGGGAAAGAATATATTTTCAACCTGGTTGTTAATTATGTGTCTGGATTACGTTTATTCTTATTTTATTTTCAAACTAAAATTGTCACTCACACAGTGAAAATTAAAGTGATAGAAAAGTGAGTTGTAAGTTTTTTGTTTTTATACAAAATCTATCGGGAAGTAAAAGCTACAAAAAATATATTTTTATAAATTAGTTGTTTATTTTTGAATATACATTATTGATACAAATCAGTAAAACAGTCATTTTACGTTTTGTACATGTATTTATTAACATACGTGTAAATAACTTACGTACACAATTTTTTCCCGTATTTTATATTGTCTGACGCCCGGTATTATCACCTTTTTTTAAACAGGCATTTAGTTAAATGATGTTTAAGTAAAAGGTACATTTAAAATTGTCATGTGTATTATAAATCTCTGTGAAGGATTTTTAAGTAAATGCAATTTAACACTGAATTATAACCTCTAATTTTTGCAGTCAGTTCGTTTGTATGTCGTTTTATAAAACACTTGTTTGGTTACACGAGCAATTTTTCTTATTTTCCGACATCCGTTGTTTTTCAAAAAAAGCTTAATTTAAAACTTTAAACGAGTGCTTTCCACTCCCAGACTAAGTATGAAGTAAAATTTCGAGTTTAGAAAAGCCCCGTGAAAATTTGTCGAGGGTCGCGCAGCGACCCGAGACAAATTTTCTGGGCTTTTCTAAACCAGAAATTTTACTTCATGCGCCACGCGCATAAAACAATGATTTCAAGTGAGGTTCTAATATACATAAATTCACAATATTTTGTTTTGTACGTGTGACATTGTAGTTTCGACAATTTTCGTGTGCCATTATCAAAGTAATACCATAAAATTACTTGGTAAGGAATGTAAAGAGGGGAAAGAATATATTTTCAACCTGGTTGTTAATTATGTGTCTGGATTACGTTTATTCTTATTTTATTTTCAAACTAAAATTGTCACTCACACAGTGAAAATTAAAGTGATAGAAAAGTGAGTTGTAAGTTTTTTGTTTTTATACAAAATCTATCGGGAAGTAAAAGCTACAAAAAATATATTTTTATAAATTAGTTGTTTATTTTTGAATATACATTATTGATACAAATCAGTAAAACAGTCATTTTACGTTTTGTACATGTATTTATTAACATACGTGTAAATAACTTACGTACACAATTTTTTCCCGTATTTTATATTGTCTGACGCCCGGTATTATCACCTTTTTTTAAACAGGCATTTAGTTAAATGATGTTTAAGTAAAAGGTACATTTAAAATTGTCATGTGTATTATAAATCTCTGTGAAGGATTTTTAAGTAAATGCAATTTAACACTGAATTATAACCTCTAATTTTTGCAGTCAGTTCGTTTGTGTGTCGTTTTATAAAACACTTGTTTGGTTACACGAGCAATTTTTCTTATTTTCCGACATCCGTTGTTTTTCAAAAAAAGCTTAATTTAAAACTTTAAACGAGTGCTTTCCACTCCCAGACTAAGTATGAAGTAAAATTTCGAGTTTAGAAAAGCCCCGTGAAAATTTGTCGAGGGTCGCGCAGCGACCCGAGACAAATTTTCTGGGCTTTTCTAAACCAGAAATTTTACTTCATGCGCCACGCGCATAAAACAATGATTTCAAGTGAGGTTCTAATATACATAAATTCACAATATTTTGTTTTGTACGTGTGGCGCATGAAGTAAAATTTCGAGTTAAGAAAAGCCCAGAAAATTTGTCTCGGGTCGCTGCGCGACCCGAGACAAATGTTCACGGGGCTTTTCTAAACTCGAAATTTTACTTCATGCTTAGTCTGGGAGTGGAAAACACTCGTTTAAAGCTTCAAATTAAATTCTTCTAAAATAAAAATAGCTTGAAAATTTTCTTTTAGGTAAACATATGCATAAGCTGTAATTTTTCCGACATCCGTTGTTTTTCAAAAGAGCTTAATTTAAAACTTTAAACGAGTGTTTTCCACTCCCAGACTAAGCATGAAGTAAAATTTCGAGTTTAGAACAGCCCCGTGAAAATTTGTCGAGGGTCGCGCAGCGACCCGAGACAAATTTTCTGGGCTTTTCTAAACTCGAAATTTTACTTCATGCGCCACGCGCATAAAACACTGATTTTAAGTAAGGTTCAAATATACATAAATTCACAAAAAATTTGTTTTGTACGTGTGGCGCATGAAGTAAAATTTCGAGTTTAGAAAAGCCCAGAAAATTTGTCTCGAGTCGCTGCGCGACCCGAGACAAATTTTCACGGCGCTTTTCTAAACTCGAAATTTTACTTCATGCTTAGTCTGGGAGTGGAAAACACTCGTTTATAGCTTCAAATTGAACTCTTCTAAAAAAAAAAAAACGAATATCTAATGATTTAAAGAAAATCAGCTGAATTTGGAATACCTATACTTGAAAGAAAAACTCGCTGTATATTAGTATGTATTATTTATCTAATACAATGTTAAAGCTACATCGTTCTAAGTATTTTTTTCGCCGCATTTTTATATTTTTTGGACGTCTTCTGTTACCTACATATCATTATGTTGTAGATATATACTCATACAAATCTTTTTGTCCTTAATTCAATATTTTTTCATCCGAAGAGTCGCTGTTAAAATTTGACGAACTTGAATTCATGATTATTAACACTAACGTGTATTTATAACGACAACCGAACGGAATTCACTGTAATTTAACTTCAAAATTAGAAACGTCAAGGTAAATCGCCACTTAAATTGAAAGAAATTTCGACATTTAACGCTAACGGGTATTTATCCGCTAAACGACTTTTGAACAAGTTGGTAATACTGCATATTTACTTTTAAATATCATTCAAGATGAAATGTGTTGATAATACCGGGTGTAAATCTATTTTACGTTTTAATATCGTTTGATTAAATTCTGTAATTAAACATTTAATATGAATATACGTCGGCTGTTTTACAGATGCTTTTATAATTTCATCCGAAATGTCCATGTGTTTTCTTTTTATAATGATATTATGATATGATATACTAGTTAATTTTTTAACTACTAATTTATGTTTCATTTTTAGTTAAATGAGAATTATTTCGACAAATAGCAACCGCTCATATAGCTCCAGGGATCACAAACCGATGTACGCCAATTAATAATAACTATACAATCAAGCATTGAATTTAAAATTTGTAATCATAACACAAATGTGTATTGCACTTACTTAACAATAATAAATAGGAATGTTTTATTATTATAAAATATAGAGAATATAAGGAAACTGGACGAATGTACACAAACACAGTAACATGCTGGTATTCAGGCATTCAGTGACGTCACATTTCCGACGCAGCCCGAGTCCTGACGATGAATGCGACAACCGTTAGAGTCTATGAACCGTGACAAACTTGAACTTATCAAGTTATAAAATATTCACTGTTATCATCAAGTTAAACATTAAATCAAGTTCAACTTAAAATATAAAAAGATATATTTTGAGCTTTGCACTGAATCAATGATTCGCATGCTTGGCGCATAAAGTAAATATTTCGAGTTGAACATTTTTAGGCTTTTTTAAACTCGAAATAATAATAATAATCTTCATTGTCTAAACGGAAAAAGACCAATTCAGGACAAAATCAAAACAATATAAAGTTAAAAAAATCATAAAATACAATATTCATATAAAAATGAATACGCTTAATGAGAGCATTAAAATGATAATAATAATACACAAAAAATCAATATTTATAGCAAATTTATAGTAACTGAGCAGTTACCACATTTTGAGCTGTACGGTATATCTTTTAAATCATTTATGAAACGATTAAAGCTGATTGATCCATCTTTATACAACCATGTTTAATTGATTTTGTCTACAGGGCTTGGGAGTATATTGTATTAATTATATCGAATATGTATGTTTATATATTAATTGTTTATTTTATTATAAGTGTGTAAAATTATAATTGAAATATTGTTTATTCCGTAAATTAAGTATTATTATTATTATTAATGAGCAGAAATACGATTTTAAATAATATTTAAGATTTCTTCACATTACAAAAAATGTTTTAAAATATTTACATCATGCTTAATCACGCAGTGGAAAACACTTGTTAAAAAAATCAAATAAATCACAACACAAGGTTTTAATGGTTTCAATTATGATAATTAATCTACCTATGTTTTATGATATCCATCATTTTGTGACGCTTCTCTTAAAAACAATTGACATTTCTTAAGCTTTCCCTAAGTTAAAAATATAACATAATAACGCTATACAATTCAATAAGTATATATTTTTTGTGTGCAATTACTTGTTTCCTCGTTAGCCATCCGATATTCACTTAATCATTTTCAGATGAATATTAAAATACATACGGGAAAGAAAATAATTGGGAAATGGATTGTTTTATTTGTGTTTGAGTGAAACGGGATACTTTTCGACCCCTAGCAAAAAAAGAAGAAACAAGGAAAGAAGGGAACTCGGTGTGTGGTAAATATAAGCATCTCACTGTCAGACAAATGTTCTTAATCACGCTAGCGGTTTTTGTTCTTTTCAAGTTGACGACAGTCACGAGAAAATAATTTGCGAGCAACAGACTGGAAATAATTGATAAATTCATTTTCCTGTTATCTACCACTAAAAAGTTTTATACAGGTTGAACAGTTTTTAGGATATAACTAAATTTCACTTTTGAAATTAATTGAAATCTAGATATTTCTAGTTTTAAGAATAAATAATCCTGAAATTACAACTTTTCATTGCCTAAAATATTATAGTATTAGCGAATAAAAAAATATTGTTTCTTATAGTTATTAAGGAATTTCCATTTAATTTTAATTTAAAGTGAATATTTATGTCAACATTTCATACAGGGAATTTTTTTTGTAGATACATATTCAGATGTAAATTTCCGACAATTATCGGTTTTTAAAACCCTTCAAATTGAAATATCTAACAAGTGTTGACTCCTTGATTAGGCATAAAGTAACATTTCGAGTTTAGAAAAGCCTGAAAATTTGGTTGGATCGCGTTGCGAAGCAGAGAAACTAGAAACTAGAAATTCATGCGACAGGCAAAATACTATGAAGTTAAAAATACACTACTTTACCAAACCACTTCAGTAGTATATTTTGAACATTAGTTAAAATCAGTGTTTTATATGCGGGGTCAAACCAAATTTCCAGGCTTGTCTAAACTCGAAATGTTACTTCATGCTTAATCAGGGAATCGAAACACTCGTTAAAAGTTGAAATTGAACTTTTTAAAAACCACGAATGCATTTTATTTTTAATTTATTTTCTGAGCTTGAAATGTTACTTCATGCTTAATCAAGGAATGAAAATACTTGTTCGAAGCTTTAAAAATTAAACGATTTTCAACAACAAATGCCTGAAAAATTATAACGTATACAACAGGATATGAACACCTGTGTGTACGATTTTTTTTTTAAGTTTTCATGTTGCTAAACTTGTAATAACAGACAGAAAACGTTGATACATTGACATTGAAAAATACATTTTACACTTTAAAACCGTCAAAATAATGTCTGCTATGAATATTAGTGTTCATTATTAATACAAAAGGGTATGAAATTTGTATTTTTTCTCTGAGTGCAACTTTTGCTTCGCACGGTTTTGATCACGCAAATTGAACTCAAGTCAAGAGTAAAAATTCACTCAATTTTACATTGATACCTGATTACTGAGGCCCAATAACTATTTTTTTAATTAATGATTTTTTAAGCACATTGAGTTACACTAATTGGCATAGTTTTGCAGAATTTTTAATAAACATGGTTGAATTTTGCCAGGTGAATTTAATAAGCCGTTACGCAAGAATACTAACTCCGCTGACAGCCAGATCTTTTATCCGCAGTAATGATGGCGCCAGGAATAATTTACCGCTGTATTTATAACCATCCAGAAAATAAATAATTCTATTAATACAAAATACTAGTCCAGGCGAAAATATTAAAAGTAGCAAATGCACTAACGCCATTGACACAAACCCGTGTAAAAGCATTCCGAAACAATCGGCCACATGTTCGTCACTTTTCAGCTTTGTTCAACCGACCGCTTTTTGTGCACCGAAATAATTTATCATAAACATATGCTGTTTGGTAAATATTCAGCACATCGTAATGAGAAACATCCGATGGACGAATATCCTATTCAGAACGTCACCTGAACTTTCAAGATGTTTATTTTCCTCCTCCTACTCTTTCGGGACTTTTCTTATTTTTCCTCTTTCCGTCATTCACACGAAAATAGATCGGTGTATGTTTTCGTGGAAGGAAATGGTCGTCCTTGTTTAACGAATTCACTGGAGACATATTTTCCCTTCTCCATTTTGGACGTTTAAATAAATGCTTGTGTGTGTGGATGTGTTTGAGTGTACGGGATAAAACTAAAAATAAGCGCCCCGGCGTTCATGAATGGAGTTCGTAAGCGATGAGTAAGATGGGTGATTTCATTTGGTTTTCAAATTCGATTGACGTTTTGTTTGTTGACTTGAACTAATAACTTTAAAGCTTGCACAAATAGAACAAGGGTCTTTATTATTGTTGTGAATGATTAAACAAAACACCTTTGAAAAATTAGGAAAATTAACTCTTAGAAAGAAGAAGACTTGTGATTGAACGTGTTAACTGTAGTTTATGATCTTCTAATCTAAGTTTTAAACTCAAATGTTGACCCCGAAGTCAAAACCAAAGTTAGGCATTAGTTGTCTACATTTTTAGTCATGACTAATTACTAAATTAGTAATGAATAATTTAGTTATTAATTATTAGTCATATGTTATTATTAGTTTTAAAGAGGTTACATTAATAGTACAATATTTTTCTACCTTCATCTTTCTCGTAACTTTTATATAATGTCATTTAATTTTCATAACAAAATTCTCTCATTAAATGATAAAAAGTATGCTAAAATAATTATTTTTATTATTTAGTATTTAAATTATAAGGGTTTCAATTTTAAAAAGATAATTTTGTCCTTTTTGGATATTTTTAAAATTCAAATTCCATTACCTTAAAAAAATCATTTGTTATAATAATGGACGCTCATTGCAGTTATTTTATTTTCATTGCAGTTATTTTAAAATTCTAAACAAGTTATTAAAAAAAAATAGTCAAAATGTGTATTGGTTGAATCATATTTCTAAAAGCTTTCTGAGACATTTCAACTTGAGATCTCAATAGGTTTTAAATTTTTAAATTTAAATCTCCAAGTCCAAACATATACTTAAATCTTAATATTCGTTTTTTTTAAAGTTTAATTTGCGGCTTTTTACGAGTGTTTTCTGCAAAGCGGAGCGAACAACCCAAATTTTGAGGCTTCACTAAACTAGAAATTTTACTTCATGCGCCACGCGTAAAAAACACTAAAATGTTGTGAAGTTTTCAACATGTTAATACAGCAGTATGGTAAAAACACATCACCTCTTTATAAACTACGACCAAAAGGTCAATTTTCTTACACATTATTCATATTTCCAGTTAACTTTGACCTTTCGTAATTATTTAAAAGAAAAGAAAATTTCATGAAATAATAACTACAATTTAAGGAGATACAATAAAATTAGTAGAATATCATTTCTTTTTTAACAAATTAAACGAGATACCATAAAAAGAAAGATTACAATCACCAGCGCTAATCAGATAAAATTGTACCATCGGTTGAGCGGTTCTTGTCTACCATAGTTGCAACGGTGAAAATATTTTCGAAAAACTAAACTATTTCTAGTATTATAGAGAACATTAATACTTAACCACTTAAGTAATTTATAGCAATTTATATCTAAATTAGCAATTTTAAAAGGAATAAATCTAACAAAACACGGCGGTTCTGTAATGTTTTTAGATTTAACTCTTTAAACATAAGGTTCGCTTGTATAGCAAAGAATCTTGAAATACACCTTGGAAAAACGTACGTCTTAAAACTCTGTTTTGGACAACGCGTTAGATTTAATCAATTTAGTTAAGATAAACTGGCGACCAAACGCATGAAGCATATTTCTGTTGCGATCTTACTAGAGAACAATATAGTAGCTTTCTTGTATCAACGGAAAAGTCTTCACTCTAACACTTCTTTGGTTTAGAACACACGGTATCTCTATGCTTATCAAAAGTAAGTTGGAAATCATTATTGGTCGCGAATATAATCAACAAAGAGATAAGTTAGTGAATTAATGTTGATAGAAAAAGTTAGGAGAGGCGTTAAGGATGGATTTAAGGATAACAACGTTGGAGGGATCATAAAGTAAGAACATTATTTTTATATCAAACCAATTAACGAGGGCTGGTTCGTTCCACTATAAAAGATTTAAGAAGTACGTAAGAGTAATATTAATTCTACATCAAAACGACTAAGTTGAAATCAAACAAATGAAAACATCTAGAAAAGGAGAGGATGGGGAAAAAAAGTAGTGTGCAGAATATACAGAGAGTTTTATGTAACACCGAACATGCTAGAATGTACTCAATGTAAATTTTCCTATGTTCGATGTGTACTGGGACGCATCAAAGCATTGAGTACGATGTGATTGGCTAGGATTTCTAATGGTAATATAGTCAACCCAATGTACACTCTTCCCGTCAAAAATAAATTAAATTTGTCAATTATTATATCAACCACAATATGTTGTATTTTGAATATTTTAGTTCAATGGCATGCTTATCAACTTTTGTTATATTTTTAATCGGTAAAATACTAATTAAAGAAGGTAAGAAGATATAAACGCTTCATCCGTAAACACAAAATTTCCCAACATTTCGTTGTTTAATTTAACATTAAATATAATTTTACAAACATTTTTTACTTGCTATAACTGACAGAGTACATTTATTTTTGAAGGGAAGGTGTAAATTGGGTTGACTATATTACAATTAGAAATCGTGACCAATCACATCGCACTCAATGCTTTGATGCGGCCAAGTACACATCGAACATAGGAAAATTAACATTAAGTACACTTTAACATGTTCGGTGTTACATAAAACTCTCTGTATGTGTGAATAATAAAAAGGTAAAATGATTAAAAAAGAGAATATATGTGCGATTTACATATAAGGTCGACTTGAGCGAGAAAACTAAAGATGTCCTAATAACTAATAAGTCCAGTCGATTGATGTGAAAGGCCGACCTGAGTTAGTATTGCGAGGGATGTCCTACGAACTAATCAAAAGAATGCGGAATATATGTGTGGTTGATGTGTAAGGCCGACTTGAGCGAGAAAACGAGGGATAGCCTACTAACTAATGTTTTACTAACTAATCACAAGAATACGGAATATATATGTGGTTGATGTATTAAGCTATCTTGAGTGAAAAAACGAGGGATGTCCTACTAACTAATCGACCGAGTTCAATTGATGTCTAGGGACAACCTGAGTTAGTATTGCGATAGATGTCCTACTAACTAATCACAAGAATGACGAATTCGATTCTGAGGTAAAAGGTCGTTTCACTTATTAATCGAGAATGAAAGTGCGATGATGTGTTGGAGATTGTCCCACTAACTAATCACAAGTGTATCGAGTGTGTGGTGTTTTTTTTTTAGTTTTCTATCTCTTTATACAAATGCTGGGGTTGGTTAGTTATACTGCCACAAGTAGAGTCATACTATTTTTGAGTTTAACTAAACGAGCATGGCTTCTAAGCACAAATGATTGATACAATATTCTGTCAATATAAATAATATAAGACATACCAGTTCATTACAAATGTCATAATAAATGTCGATAAACTTTTCCTACGTTAAGCTCATATCCTGTATTATTTATTGTTCACACACCCTCCTGGTCAAATTAAAAAAAGGAAGAAGGACACAGTGTTCACGATAATGCATTGACACAAACAACGAACCTGGTAACTAAATTAAAGGGTTACTACATACACAACACAACATAAACAATAATACGAATTATAAATTTGTACAAAGTTGATAGTGGATTGATTTCTATGAACGACTTAATGAATTACATACGGGTAGTTATCTTTTAAATATACATAATGTATACACTGTACACTTTCAAGCATTATTCGATTTTATAAAAGCGTCCAATTTAAAGTTTCAAACGAGTTTGAAATTCCACTCCCAGATTAAGAGTAAAGTAACATTTCGAGTTTAGAAAAGCCTGAACGTTTTTGAACTCAGACTTTTCTAAACTCGAAATTTTACTTCATGCGCCACGCGTATAAAACCCTAAACTATTGTAGTTAGAAATACACAGAACACATTTTTTTAAATGAGTAATCATAAAATTATTTAAATAGAAAATATTTACATTTTTCTTCACACATTCTCAAATCAAGTCAAATAATATAATGTATCAAGTTAACTTATTTGGTAATTAAAATTACAAAAACCTTAATCATGTTGCGTTATTGCATCAATAACGTTTAATGGGTTAACACAACAATTTTTAATAAAAACTTTCAAAGAAAATTGATCAAATAAATCAAAAGACTTGTCACACTACACACCCTTAATTAGGTTACTTATGTTAATTTCTAGATTAATATTTTTAAAAGTCTAATGCTTTAGTTTGTTTTTAAAATAATTTGACCTGAAGTGCTTTTCTGCTCCTTGTTTAAAATGAAGTGAAAATTAGAGTTTAGAAAAGACTAAACATTTTGTTTTGCCGACGCTTGTGAAGCAATCACCAAATTGTTGAACATGCGACAATCAACACATTAAGTACACATACAATGAGTTTTTCTTTTAAGTATACATATCTCAATATATACGCTGTTAATGTTCAAGCATTTGTTGTTTTTATAAAAGTTTTTAGTTGGAAGGATCTAAAGAGTGTTTCCATTCGTTGATTAAGCATAAAGTAGAACTTCAGGTTTCTCTAAACTCGTTTAAAACACTGACTTGAAGTGAATTTTAAAATATACTGCTCCAGCTTAATCTCACGTTAATAAATTTTAATTCAAGTAATTTGCTTTAAGATATGTACGTATTTGTAATTAAATAAACAAATCTGAAAGCAAATTGCTCCAAATGCTTGAACTTTTGAGCTTTTTTTTTCTCCACTTACCCACACTATTATTTTGTTTGGCGAATACATAAATACATTTTTTAACAGTTTAGAACTATTTGGAAACTTACGTCGCATTTGTGCTTATTGTGTTTTTTTTTATCTGAAACACATGTGTTAAGTCTTGGTGGCCGTTAGGCTAATAAAAGAAGTTAGATGTTTTTCGCCGTTTAATTATAATAATCACACACGTAATACAATTCTTACTGCGAGTACAAACTCTAATTCGGACCGATTATTCACGTACTTTTCGGACCGATGGTTATTGAAGAAGAGAGCGATTTGCCTGTCCGGTACCTATTTATATAGGGGGTGGGTCTTCCCTCACCCCGACACCCAGATGGAGGGTGGACATTATCCATGCCGCCCCCCTTGAAAGACAGTGATCTTTCAAAGTGAAAGTTTCAAATATAAAAACGTTGTTTGTCAGGTGACTCAATTAGGTAACGGACTCAGCAAATCGTCAATTATGCACAAATACAATTTGAATTTTAAGAAATTATATACACAATTACAAACTAAATGAAAAATAGAATACATTTAAACGAGAATGAAAATAATTTGATGAGTAAATGTTCAAAATAGAGTTCTGATTGGACTTCCGACTTAGCCTGGGATTAGAATTCCAATGAAAACTGTTTTAATTAGATTCTAACTGAGAGTTCTAATTGGATACACTGATCCCCTCGCGTTCAATTGGTAGTACGCACACCTTAGACACAGCGCGTTTTAAAATGCCACTCGCGGTTTTAACGGTCACAACCCGCACTTCACCATCATCGCCGGGGTGCTGCTCGATGACTCGTCCCAGGACCCAACGTAGCGGTGGAAGGTTGTCGTCTTTTAACAGCACCATGCCGCCGATTTCGACTCCCGTAACCGATGCTTCCTTTGTGCGCTGCCACTTGTGTCGCACCTGAAGCTGAGACAGGTACTCGCGTGACCATCTCTTCCAAAAGTCTCCCTGCATTTTTTGCATGAGCTGCCAACGTGACAGCCTTCCCATCTTGATATGTTCCAGGTCTGGACTCGGTATATCTGTTAGCGGTCGTCCTATTAAAAAATGGCCGGGGGAGAGGTAGGAGATATCGTTTGGGTCGGTGCTGATCGGGGTTATAGGTCGTGAATTAACAATGGCTTCTATTTGAGTAAAGATAGTTGACAATTCTTCAAAAGTTACCTTAGTTTCCCCAATTACTTTATAAAGGTGCCTTTTGGCAATTTTAACTGCTGATTCCCAAAGACCCCCCATATGTGGAGACCGTGCTGGAATAAAATGCCAGTTTATACCCTGGCTCGCAGTTTCACTTCCAAGTCGCCTAACATTTTCTTGGTTATCAAAAAATTCTTTTAATCTTTTTAGTTCGATATTTGCGCCGACAAAATTGGTTCCGTTATCGGAATAAATATCACTACATTTACCTCGTCGGGCAATAAATCTCCGCAAGGCAGCAATAAAGGCTTCTGAAGTAAGATCGCTTACTACTTCAATGTGCACAGCTTTTGTGCACATGCAAATAAACAAGGCGGCATAAGCCTTTACAATCTTAATTTTGCGGCTGCTTTCCTTTATAAAGAAAGGGCCGCAATAATCTACTCCACATGTGGTAAACGGTTTGTCTATCGTGACTCTAACTGAAGGTAGATTGCCCATTATTGGCTGTCTTGACTTAGGATCAATTTTAAAACAAACTACACACTTCCTAATTACATTTTTAATACTATTCTTGGCATTAATCGGCCAATAATTTTGCCTAGTTGCAGCTAACGTCGACTGTGCACCTGCATGCAAATGTTTTAAATGCGTATCCAAAATAATTAATGACGTTAATTTATGTCGTTTAGGTAGTAATACTGGATGCATTGTATCAAAATTTTGATGAGAATGTTTTAGTCTACCTCCAACCCGAATTATACCTTCCGTGTCGATAAAGGGATTTAATTTCAATAACGTACTTTTTTTAGAAATGCATTTATTTGCTGTTAAATCTGCTATCTCTTCAGTAAAACATTCTTTTTGTGCTATTTTTATCAACACATTTTTTGCATTTTGCAATTCATGCACGGTTAAATAACCTTTTACTTTATTTTTTGTATTTTTACAATTTAATTTAAATCTAAGGCATAACGCTACTATCCTAACTAATTTAGAAAAACTACTATATTCATTAAAAATACTATTTTCAGCTAATTCAACTGTATGTACAAAACTATTCTTTTTAATTTCGGGTACTTTATGTTCCTCTATATTTTTTGGGATATTAGTAATAACATCATCATGTTTTAGATATGATGGTCCCTTCCACCACAATTCTGAATTAATTAATAATGAAGGTGCCATGCCACGTGATAATATGTCTGCAGGGTTTAATTCTGATTTTACATACGACCAATCAAGTTCTTGAGATAGTTCCCTTATTTGTTCAATTCTGTTTGCAACAAAAATTTTAAATTTATATGATGGAGCATGAATCCAGTGAAGCACAATTTGAGAATCTGTGAAACAATGACACTTTTTTATGTTGATATTTATCGCCCTTTTAACCTTAACCATTAATTGAACTAAAAGTAGTGCACCGCATAACTCTAGACGCGGAATGGTTTCAGTTTTTACTGGCGCAACGCGAGATTTTGCACAAACTAAATTGATGTTATATTTTTGTTCATTTTCACCTATGAATTGGCGAAGATAAATACACGCTCCATAGGCCTCTTCACTCGCGTCGCAAAATCCAATTAATTCAAATTCCCCTTTTGTACCTTTATTAATTAAGCATCTAGGAATCTGGACTCTTTTTAAATGTGGCAACTCGCTATATAAATTTTTAAATTCATTTTGAATTTCTACTGGTACTATTTCATCCCATTCTAATTCAAGTTTCCATAATTTTTGAATTATTATTTTAAATAATAATACGCAAGGATTTACTAACCCTAACGGATCAAATAATTTTGCCGATTTAGACAAAATATTTCGTTTTGTTATGGCACCGTGCGATAATTGTGGTACCACATAGCTAAAATAATCAAGTTTAGAATGCCAATATAATCCTAATATTTTATTTACATCATCTTTGTCGAGTAAAATTAAATTTTCGGTGCATTTATCCAATCCCTCGGTGATTTCGTTGTAATTCGAGTTCCACTTATTTAATAAGAATCCACCTCCTTTTAAAATGTCTATAATATTATCTCGTAAAGTTAACGCGCCTTCTAAAGTATCTGATCCCGTAAGTAAGTCGTCTATATAAAAATCGCGTTTAATAGCAACGGACGCATTAGGATGAGTATACTTTGCATCTTCGGCTAGTTGTTGTAAACATCGGACGGCTAAAAAGGATGCTGGAGCAGTACCATACGTGACTGTATTAAGTTCAAAAAATTTAAGAGATTCTTCCTTATTTTCCCGCCACACAATTCGTTGGAAATTACGGTGATTAGGTTCTATTAAAATTTGGCGATACATTTTATTTATATCCGCGGTAAATGCATATAGAAATGATCTAAATCGTAAAAGAATACTAAGGAGATCTTCTTGTAATATAGGGCCTGTTAACAATAAGTCATTTAATGAATTCCCGCTATTTGTTTTCGCGGACGCATCAAAAACAACCCGTATTTTAGTTGTGAGTGATTCTTGTTTAAACACAGCATGATGGGGTAAGTAATAGTTAGGTATCGCGTCGTTAGGTTTAATTTTTTGCATGTGACCTAAATCTATATATTCATTAATGAACTCAGTGTATTTTTCTTTTAATTGAGGATTTGATTTAAAGCGCCCTTCCAGATTATAAAATCGCTTTATTGCCATAAATTTTGATTCTCCAATGTCAAGAGGAAAAGAGTTAAAAGGAAGTGCCACCATAAATCTACCCTCGTCAGTCCTTTTGACATTTTTTTGAAAATGTGTTTCGCATTCAGTTTCCGCTGGTGACAGGGAATTTATTGGTTCCGGTTGAACAGATTCCAGTTCCCAGAACTTTCTTAAATCCAATGTCGCAGCATGACAAGTACTTGACGTTGTTTTTGTCAAGTTTGGTATATTACCCCCCATTACCCAACCCAAATGGGTTTTTGAGAGGATTGCACCCGGAACACCCGCTGTTTTCCTGCCTGCACAAAACAGGTCCCAATAAACTTCTACACCTAATAAACCATCAACCGGGCGCGATTGTTCAAATTTCGGGTCCGCTAAATTACAATTTTTAGAAAATTTAAATACATTTTTGTCAATATTTTCGTTAGGATGCATCCCAGTAATATTTGGAAGAATGTGAAATTCGCAAGTTCTTTTATAACTATTATACATAGATTGAAATGTTAAACAAATTTTATGTGTGGCGTTTGAACTAGCGCCGTTCACCCCTTGAATGGCTAAAAAATCATACGTTTTCTTTAACCGTAAACGAATTGCAAAATCTTCTGTTACGAAATTAGATTGACTACCTGAATCTAATAGGAATCTACCTTCAATTATGGAATTATTTTGATCGAAAACCTTGACAACCGCAGTTGATAATAAGGCTATAGCTCGACGGCTAGCAATATTAACTGATGTTTTATTTTCGTGACTTGTTGATGCCCTAACATTGTTATTTGAATTGTTTTTGTGCAATAAGGTATTGTGCTTTAGTTTACATACCTTGCACGGATTTGCAAAACATTTTTGAACAGCGTGATTAGCAGATTTCAAACAATTACTACATAGTCCATTTGATTTAACAAATTCTATTCTTTGATCTGTATTCATTTGTTTAAATTTTAAACAATTTGGAATATTATGTGTGCCATTACAAAAGCGGCACAATTTCCTTTTTTCTGAATTATTCTCAGAAATAAATTCGTCTTTAAGATTATTTATTACGTCTAACGAATCACATTTTTTTTGAATGAACTCACAAATGTGAATAATTGTTGGAAATTGTTTTTTATCTAATGTTCTTTCAAATTCAAAATAAGTTTTCTGATCTATTTTAATAGAAATTAAATGTATAATAAGATCCTCAAATAATTCATCATTTGATCGCCCTAATAATTTTAATGCACGGATGTGTTTATTTATATTTCTGGTTATTTCCCTAAGTTTAACAGAATTTTCACTGTCAGTCTTTTGAGAGTTAAATATTGCACTTATATGTTTATTGGCAATTTTTCTAATGTTATCATAATTATCTACTAAGGTTTGCCAAGCTGCGTCATATTTTGCGTCGCAAATATCGAATTCACTAATTAATTCTGCTGGTTCGCCTTTTAAGCATGAAATTAGGTAATGAAATTTTTGAATATTCTTTATTTCACTGTTTTCGTGTATTAACGACTTGAACTTGTTATAAAAATTAAGCCAGCTTTCAAAATTGCCATTAAATTCGGGCAGAGAAATTTCAGGTAATTTAGTATTAGAATCCGAAGTCGGTGTCGAACCCGATCGTAGATTTTTATTAGAATTTTTTGATTCTATTAACATGGTTGCTAATTCATATGCCTTATCATATTTTGCCTCAAATTTCTCTACCGCCTCTACCTCGTCTTCGGGAATTTCCAAATCTGCGGGCCTTAGTTCGTCTATATCCGCTTGTACTTTTATAAATTCATCTAAAATTCCCTTAATTGCTTCAGTTTTATTTTTTAATAAAAATATTGTAGCATTTTTAGCATCATCACTGTTTATGAATGTTTCAAAACGAGTTAACTTACTTTTTAAAATTCCACGTTGTTTTTTTAATTCAGCCATTGTTAATTATTACAAGGATATGGAAAAAAATAGGGAACCGACCTTATAATATCTTCTCCTGAAGAATGTTCCTCCTTGAAATGTGGCTGCCCTCTTCTTCTTCTTCTTCTTGCGCGAAACACTTAGTTGTTCGCGAATTAATTAACGATTAACGAGTCTATAGTCAGTGATATTCTTGATACCAACGAATCCGTTTCGAAGGACCATGTTAAGTCTTGGTGGCCGTTAGGCTAATAAAAGAAGTTAGATGTTTTTCGCCGTTTAATTATAATAATCACACACGTAATACAATTCTTACTGCGAGTACAAACTCTAATTCGGACCGATTATTCACGTACTTTTCGGACCGATGGTTATTGAAGAAGAGAGCGATTTGCCTGTCCGGTACCTATTTATATAGGGGGTGGGTCTTCCCTCACCCCGACACCCAGATGGAGGGTGGACATTATCCAACATGCAAATAACTTAAATAGACGTAAATATTTTGTTGTGTACAACTTTCTATTTATATATAAATTTCTAGTATATAATGTGTTTGAGTAGGATGATAAATCGAATCCATTTTCACTTTCAACGGATACAATTTAATCATCAAGGAAATATTCGCATTCCGCACTCATCGTGCCAACACAAAAAAATCCGGCACAAATCGATGCCAATATAAAATTTCCAAGAACATTTCAAAAGCGCTAATAATTTCAGAGAAAAAGCTCGCTCCGCATGATCTTGTCTAAAAGGAACTCGCAAAATATATATATAAATACAAAAAAAAAAACTTTGTAGCGTCCCTCGTGCAACATAAAGAAGTGTCGTGCGCCGTTTTCTGGCATACCGCCATAATACCAACTTTCGGTTTTCACACACACACGAAAATAGATGCGTAGGTGAGGCATTTTGCTTTCATAATAACTGCAAAAGGTCCGCGAATTGACTGAATTATTCAGCAATGAAAAGTTGTTTCGAACACACGGAATTCCAGCGGGACGCATCAGTTTTTATTGAGTAGAACAGATGATTTGTGGCGTTCGTCTCTGGCGCGATTTTTATCTGTCCATTCGGCCAATATTTCGCTATAACGTGGAAAACTCTAGATTACACCGGGTCACGTATATATAAGATGGTCGAATTTGGTGTCCGGAGGCCATTTGGGGACGTTTTGCGTCGTGATATTCCGGTAATTGCCAAAAGGTATTAATAGTAATTGGCAAAAATTGAAATATTTAATTTTAGACGCCCTAATGTTTAACTTTTTCATTTGCGTGTGTAGTAAATCAATTGATTATTTTTAATTTCCTTATTAAATGGGTTCCAATTACTCATCTACTACGTAAAATAAGATATTACTAGCTAAAAAAAAAACAACGTATTATAAATATCTATTAAATAATAACATACATCATAATCTAACACTTAAAATGCATCAAATTTAAACGCAGGAAACTTCAAAAATAATAAAATATTATATAGGGGTTATTTCTTTTAGGTATTCACACAAGGTTTTTTTTAAAGTCTACATATCCCAATGCATACTTTGTAAATGTTGAAATATTCGTCGATTTTATAAGACTGTTCTATTTGAAACTTTTAACGAGTGTTTCCACTCCTTGATTAAGCATTTAGTAAAATTTCTAGTTTATAAAATCCAAAAAAAATTGGTTTGGCTGCGTAGCGAAGCGGAGCGGCTAATCCAAATTTTCAAGCTTTCGTTTACTCGAAATTTTACTTTATGCGCCAGGCGTATAAAACTGATTTAACTTAAAGCTTAAAATATACTACATTATCATACTGCATTTGCAATATATTTTAAACTTCACACTATGTCAGTGATTTATACGCGTGAGGCACAAAGTAAAATTTTGAGTTTTGATAAGTCTGAAAATTAGGTTTTGTCGCTCCGCTTCGCTACGCGACCTAACCAAATTTTCAGGCTTCTCTATACTTGACATTTTACTTCGTGCTTAATCTAGGATGGAAACACTCATTAGAAGATTGAAACAACGATTACCTGAAAATGTACAGAGTACATATCGGGGTATGTACAGAGAGTTTTATGTAACACCGAACATGCCAGAAAATATTCAATGTAAATTTTCCTATGTTCGATGTGTTCTGGGATGCATCAAAGCATTGAGTGCGATTTCATTGGCTCTGATTTTAGTAGTTCTAACGCAACTTACATTTAACGTCAAAATGAAATGTGCAATTCATTAATCGCCTACATCACTAATGGAATGTTAATATTTAACAGAAAAGAGAAATGAGAAAGAGGAGAACAGATTTAGCTTGAGTGCAAGAATAATAGATAAACAGATTCCTGTTATTTCCGTTTGCTAATATTTCAAGATAAGTGTATACATTGCTTTAATTTCACTGGCGATTATTAAAAACTTCGATTCAGCGTATTGTGTAAACCATTTGATCAAGACCACCCCAAGTGCGATGCTTTGGGTGTACCAGCGAAAATGCCGTCACAAAACTGCCTTTTGGCAGATTTAAATATAAATATTCCAAATTTGAAGTGAGTGGCGAGGCAGGTTTGCAAGTTTTGCCCCTAGGTCTGCTGCCAGCACAACAACACTGGGGTGTTAGGTGTGCTGCTTCATTTGGCAAACATTTCAATTTTGATTTATTTGTTAACTCAATAAAGATAATGTAGGTGTATTTATTACTTTAACTTTTACTTTTTAACTGCGTAACTTACAATGAATTGAAGATACAGTGAATTTTTTTTTTAGGTAAACAAGCTGTAAATTTTCAGACATTCGTTTTTTTATCAAAAGAGTTCATATTGAAGCTTTAAACGAGTGTTTTCCACTCCCAGACTAAGCATGAAGTAAAATTTCGAGTTTAGAAAAGCCCCGTGAAAATTTCTCGAGGGTCGCGCAGCGACCCGTACAAATTTTTTGGGCTTTTGTAAACTCGAAATTTTACTTCATGCGCCACGCTTATAAAACACAGATTTCAAGTGAAGTTCGAATATACATAAATTTCACAATATTTTAGTGCTTTATACGCGTGGCGCATGAAGTAAAATTTCGAGTTTTTTTTTTTAGCTAAAAATGCATAAGCTGTAAATTTTCCGAAATTCATTTTTTTATTAAAAGACTTCATATTGAAGCTTTAAACGAGTGTTTTCCACTCCCAGACTAAGCATGAAGTAAAATTTCGAGTTTAGAAAAAAAATATTCACGGGGCTTTTCTAAACTCGAAATTTTACTTCATGCTTAGTCTGGGAGTGGAAAACACTCGTTTAAAGCTTCAAATTGAAGTTAAAAAAATAACAAGGAATATTTAAAGATTTACAGAAAATTGGTATAATTAAAAATAACGATACAATTAAAAATGCTTAAAATACTAATGAGAAACACAGATTCAAATCCATTTAATTCTCCCCATGTACTAGACGTATCAAATTTCACTCTTTACGACTAGTTATTTTCGTTGCGAACAACCCGTGCTAAATCGCATTCGTCTTGCAAAAACATTTAACTTTAATACAATAAAATTTGCGAATAATTTGTATATAGTAATATATTGTAATAATTGTATAACAATGGTACAATTAATTATTATAAAATTATCATTACATAATAATAACCAGTTCACGCTCTTAATTCAAATAAATTGATTGTTGATATACTCTCAAAAATGCACAATATTTTTTAATAAAAATATCATGGTTGGTATATAATGAAGTAAAATAGGAGTATCCTGAGAAACACAGGATAAATTGAGAACCAGTCATCAGTTCACAAATGGCAGTGATCACGAGAGGATGTGGCTTACAGCCTTGCGTATGAGACGCTCTGAATTGTCACCTGGACTCACTAAAAAATGACTGCAAGATAAATGAAAATATTGAAGAATGAAATCCTAGAACGGATACCCTAAGATACCCGTTCTTACTTGTATACTTACAAGAAAAATTTCCTGTATGCTGATGTATTAATTGTAAATTTTCAGGTATTCGTTGCGTTTCTAAAAGCGTTCATTTTGGAGCTTCTAACGAATGTTTCCACTCCTTGGTTAAGCATGATGTCAAATTTCGAGCTTAGAAATGCCTGAACCATTTTTATAGTGTTTATGATTTTAAAATATTGTATGCGGGTAATAAGGGACGGCAATTGAATTACAAAGAATTACGGAGAGGAATTAGAAGTAAAGAAGTTACGATGGAAAACCCATCGTAAATAATATTGAGGAGCTTTAGATTTCCCCCATAATGACATTCCTTACTGCTTGAGTTTACTTAAAGCAGTTTGTATTTATAGTTCAGCACCTTTATAAATTTCTCTATAATCCTTGATAATGACTTATATTCGAAACTTGTCGAAATATTAAATTAAGTCAGTGAAACAGTACAAGTGTTTCAAATTAATAGTTTATATATATATATATATTCACAGTTTGCTTTGAGTTATGTAAAGTGATCAATCACTTATAAAACAAGATTTGATTTCACTAAATTATTTTTCACTGTTAAGTTATTGAAAAAGAGAACATGGTACTCGAAATGTACATCTAACAATAAAAAAATAAATTATTTAAGAAAGGAAATCAAACTACATTTTATTAGTAAAAGTTCATAGTTTTATATGTTTCACCACGGGTTATGTGACAAATTAACTAAAGGTGTATTTTTTTTACTTATAAAAAAATATCCCTGGATATGTACAATAATTTCTATTAATTAAATTCACTAAATTATATTAAAAGAAATATTTCAATAGTTGATTTATAAAATAAACTGCTGTAGAGTATAGAGCATTTAAATCTAACTTTTATTTCAATTAATAATAACTTTCAACTAAAATGCAAAACAATTAAAATTTAATTCCCCGTCATAACAAAATGTCGTTTATCACAACTCCCACATTAATAGCGGGTTCCGTGCGCTTGAGCTCCGAAATTGTATTAAAGATTAAACTAATTACATTTGGTAGTTGTTTAGAAGGGACTAGGCGTTTCGCAGGTATTATTTAATTTGGATTATCTTGTTGCGACCACCACTTACTCCACTAATTAACGAATTTCGAGATTATTTAATCTAATTTAACGCATGACCTCTAAGCTCACCCAAGACTCTCTCCCCCGGATTACACTTTAATATCGAGTAATTGAATTGTCGGAACACTGACCCACAATACAAAAATATTTCATCTTAGGATAGGCAAAAACGGGTATGCCATTATACGTATCTAAATTAAAACCGTATAAATTCTCGTTTATATATTTATTACTTTCCTAGCAGAAAATATCTAGCTACAAGCTTTATTTATATAAAAAATAATAAGAAGCAATATAGCGAAATAGAACAAACAAAACCATGTCATTATTAAAAAACATAGTTTTTATTAAAAAAAGCTCTCATTAATAATATAATAAACAAGTATAAAATTAATTACTATGATTAAAAAATGAATTAAGTTTAAAATAAAAGTTTGAATTATTTTCTGAATACAAAAATAAACTGTTAACGGTAAAGGCTTCTACTTCGTTATACATCATAATTCACAAATGAAACACGATTTTAACTTTGTATAACTGAGACATTATTAAGTGACTATAGTTTCGACAACTTTAACTTGTCATTTTCAAACTCAAAGTGAGTTTGAAAATGACAAGTTAAAGTTGTCGAAACTATAGTCACTTAATAAAGTCTCAGTTATACAAAAAAAGTTAAAATCGTGTTTCATTTGACAAAAATAAACTATCGACATTTTTAATTTCACCCTCTGAGTAAAAAACAAACAACGTTACATCAACATTGAAACAACAATTAACGTTATTGTTATGTTGATGAAACATTACTCAAATGTATTTGCTTAGTCGGCAACTAAAACTACCGGGAATGCAAATAAAATATAAATTACTACAGATGAAATTAATTTAAAATATGATAAGATGAACACTATAAATACTCGAACAGGAATCCATAAAACAATTCTTGAAACCAAATTTCAGTTATTTTAGATTTTGCATTCTTGAGAGTATATCAAAAATTAATTTATTTGAATTAAGAGCGTGAACTGGTTATTATTATGTAATGATATTTTTATAATAATTAATTGCACTATTGTTATAAAATGATTACAATATATTGCTATATACAAATTATTCGCAAATTTTATCGTATTAAAGTTAAATGTTTTTGCAAGACGAATGCGATTTAGCACGGGTTGTGCGCAACGAAAATAACTAGTCGTAAAGAGTGAAATTTGATACGTCTAGTACATGGGGAGAATTAAATGGATTTGAATCTCTGTTGCTCATTAGTATTTTAAGCATTTTTAATTGTATCGTTATTTTTAATTATACCAAGAAACATGCTTAAAAATAAGTGTCACTGTAATTTTCTACAAGAAAATAGCCGGCGTTGTTATGGATCATAACCTTGAACATAACGAAAATATGCTTGCAATAATAACTATGTTCATTTCGAAAGTATAAATGTGTTGAAAAGGTTGCATTAACTATTATAATCAACGTTTGTTAAAAAAATGATCAATTAACTCCGAAAGTAACATTTTAATGAAAATAAAACTCAACCTAAAAAATCAAATGTATAAGCTTTTCTAAACTCGAAAGTTTTCTCCAAATACTGAACTATAGTTAATTTAAAAAAAAATAATAAATTAATTTATTAGAATTAAGCGGAATCGGATATTTAATCTGTTATCAACAAGTTACAATGTTGATCACAAACAATTACCTTCGAATATTTTCTTAAAAAACTAGTAGCCGTTGTTTTGTTTTCTTCAGCATTTTTGATAGCGTGTATAAATAAGTACTTATAAGAATGTATACAGCAAAAACCGAAATACCGGTAAACATCGGCAAATTACCAATAATATTTTGAGAGTAGTTTTTGCGGTTTCCTGGTATGGGGATCACCCCCTGTTTTGTGTTACACTTAATGAAATATTAACAATCACCTGATGTTTACATTAAAATTCTTAAGTCGTTGATCTTTACGAGCACTATATAAAGGTTAATCGCTGTAGAAGCAAATGCTAATGTAGTTAATAATTCTAAGTTTTTATGACGATTCTCAGAAATATATGTATCATCACACTCATCACAAATACAAGTGCAAACAATGTTTGATAAATGCTTCAATTAACGTGAGAATTTAATATCGCGAGTAAAGCAACTACAAATCATTTACCTTAATATTTATTTGTAATTATAGTTTAAATACGTAGATTTATTTATATTAATAATAAACGTCTGTTAAGTTTTTACATTCGAAGAATTTTTCTTTTAAGTATATAGAGGAAGTTTTCCTTCAAAGTATACGTATTCCAAATTCAACTTAATTTCTTCAAATCTTTAGATATTTATGTGTTCTTAAAACAGTTCAATTTGAAGCTTTAGACGAATGTTTTTCACTCACAGACTAAGCATGAAGTAAAATTTCGAGTTTAGAAAAGCCCCGTGAAACGCCACGCGTAGAAAACACTAAAATATTGTGAAATTTGTGTATATTTGAACCTCACTTGAAATTATTGCTTTATACGCGTGGCGCATGAAGTAAAATTTCGAGTTTAGAAAAGCCCAGAAAATTTGTCTCGGGTCGCTGCGCGACCCTCGACAAATTTTCATGGGGCTTTTCTAAACTCGAAAATTTACTTCATGCTTAGTCTGGGAGTGGAAAATACTCGTTTAAAGCTTCAAATTGAGCTCTTTAAAAAAAACAACGAATATCTAAAGATTCAAAGAAAATGAGCTGAATTTGGAAAACGTATACTTTAAAGAAAAACTTCCTGTATATCCCAATGTATACGTTGTAATTTTGTAGGCTTGCGTCGATTGTATTAACGCATTGCATTTAAAGCTTCTAGCGAGTGTTTCTGCTTCTTGATTAAGCATGAAGTAACATTTCGAGTTTAGAAAAGCCTGAAAATTTTGTTTGGTCGCGTAGCGAAGCGCCTGGCGCATGAAGTATAATTTCGAGTTTAGAAAAGCCTAATAATTTGGATTTGCCAGGGCGCGACTCGTTTCGCTCGCGCGCAACGGCAAATCGAAATTTTCAGGCTTTTCTAAACTCGAAATTTTACTTCACGCTTAACCCAAGAGAGGACACCCTCGTTACAAGCTATAAATTTGGCGTAGAAAAACATTGATTTCCTGCAAATTTCTCAAACGCTGCAATTATCGGCATTCTGACAGTTTCATGTAACACCGAACATGTTTATAACGAGAATATTTCTTTTAAGTATACATAAACATACGTTGTACATTTGCCGAAGCTCAGTTTGTTAAAAGAATTAAATTTTAAGCTTTAAACGAGTGTTTTCTACTCCCAGGCTAAGCGTGAAGTAAAATTTCGAGTTTAGAAAAGCCTGAAAATTTGGTTTGGTCGCGTAGCGCGAAGCGCGGAGCGGCCAAACCAATTTTCGGGCTTTTCTAAACTCGAAATTTTACTTCATGCGCCACCGGTACACAACAATGATGCAATGTAAAGCTTAGCGGTGTGTTTTGAACTTTGTAATATGTCAGTGTTTTGTCCCGGTGGCGCATGAAGTAAAATTTCGAGTTTAGAAAAGCCTGAAAATTTGGTTTGGCCGCTCCGCGCTTCGCGCTACGCGACCAAACCAAATTTTCAGGCTTTTCTAAACTCGAAATTTTACTTCATGCTTAGCCTGGGAGTAGAAAACAGTCGTTTAAAGCTTCAAATTAAATTCTTTTAATAAACCGAGCATCAGCAAATGTACAACATATGTTTATGTTTACTTAAAGGAAACATTAAACTAATTTAAAAAAACAACGGTTATCTAAAGATTTACGGCATATACCCTGTAATTGGGACATACTTGAAAGAAAAACTCCCTGTATGTACAAGTTGAAGCATTAATTGCGATTGATTGTCTACAATTTGTAATAGTCATATAGGCAATCCAATCTACACATAACTTGAAAATAAAAGGTTTCTAATTGTATTGGATGAAAATGTTCGGTGTTACATAAAACTCTCTGTATGCACTTCTGTGCAATAAAATTTAGTACACAAAATATGTTATAGTTTAAAGCGAACATGATGAGTTTTCTAGTTACGTAAATATGTCAATTTCCTTAATGTCAAAATGCCGCGTCGTTTAGACAACAATTCAAAAATTCGAATTCTAACTAAAATAAAAGATGGTTTCTCTATTAGACAAATTGCTCGATTGGTGACATCAGTAAAGACACTGTTTTCAGAGGTAAGAAACGTTGGGAGCAAGAAAGAAGTGTTATAGTGTTTTATTATTTATTGAAAGTGCTGCTAGGCAATTAAAACAGACCCGAATTATACAACTAGAATATTATGAAAAATAGTTATGAGACTTGTGCTTAATTGTATGGCACCGAAGTATACATGTATACCTAAAAAATCCCTGTATGTAATTGAATAGCTTCAAACATTTGTTACACTTTTATGTCCATAAACCAATATTGACATTTACTTAATAAAAAACATCTGCAATCGTCGCTTTGATTTATTTTTTATAATTATGTGATTTATTTCGTTGAGTAAAACATACCAATATAGAATATAATAATATAAAGCGCGATTATATTTTAAAATTAATTTAAATAAAATACTATCAATTATACAAATCACAAATGTTATTAATTACGAGTATGATATGAATTATACATACTTGCACAAAACGACAGTTGCAAGATGTTAGCAGTTTGTAAAGTAAGTGTCACACACTCAGCGAGGGATCTTTGTTGTCAAAGGATGTACATAAACATTTCAATTACAGTTGGCGCTCACTTAGCGCTCTGAACGATGCCGTGCGTCTCCTCCGCTTCCTCTCCTCTGATATAAAGGTATGTTCGCAATGTTCAAGCTTGAACAAATGTAAAATTCTGTCTATTCCTATCTCTATGAAGTTATTTATTCTTTTAACCACGACACAATTTTCAATGCAATTTATCTCTTGTTATCTCTCATTCATATGGAGTATTTATTCAGTTTCTCTTTCTTGGTGAGTGTTTGCTAAAGCCGGCGTACGAGGAGTCCGATATTAAAAGTACAGGCCAAAATTTAATAACATGTATTTTTCAAGAAAATATTTAATACATTCTACAAAAAACTATATACTTTTGTTTATTCCTTGACATATTTTCCGTAAAGATTAAGACATTTATCGCAGCGTAACAGTAATTTAAACATTCCTTTATGGTAGTGTTGCTTGTCAAGTCGATTGAGGTAGTCAACAACCGTGTCTTGCAATTCCTGTTGATTTACAAAGCGTTTCTCCGCCAAACATTTCTTTAGGGGTCCGAATAAATAAAAATCGGTCTTGCGTCATCATGCAAAAATTTAACTCCCTCAATATTTCGTTTGCGGTGTTTGTTTCACAGGCACCTGTACCTTAAATATTGGACCCCCATCGTACACTATTAGACAATTTTTATCAAAACGTCGATTTGCTTAATTTTCTAGTTGCTGATTTTACTTGCATGCAATTGTAAATAGATGATGTTAAAATAGCTAATAAAACTTGATGAATTTTATAAAAAAATAAGTTCTTTACCCATACAGTGTTTTTAGTAATGCATTCAATCCCCTCGATTCCGTACGAGAAATGTTAATTTTAACGTATATGTTAAACCCTTACAATCTAAATATCCAAATCAAATAGTAAACGCGCGTAGACTGTGATGTTAACATGTACGTTAAATTTAACATTTCGTGTATGGAATTGCCCTGAATATTTTTCTATTACGAATTATACCATGCTTGGTTGCTTCAAATACATTTTTAAACTTTGGAAAATACTAAAGATCTGGAAATATTTAGCAGCATTGTTTCTAATAACGTTGATTCAAAGAAAAAAGTGCAACTTCTGACACTATTTCAAATGACATTCCTATCACCCGTCCTGGCATTTATGTACCTCCTTTTTATGTTTGTCCTGATAGTGTGTTATTTTTCTAACCACGACTTTCAGTAATATTCACGCTGGATGAAACATAATAAAGTGGAATATCGTCACTTAATGCAAAACAGATTTATATTCAGCAGAGAGCGAATAGCGAAATATCAACTGTTCTACTCGTATGAACAGCGGTGGCATTCGATGATGTTGCAATCATAAATATCGAATGTTATGCATACTTGAAGCACATACCGTGTAATTTTAGATATGCATATCCTTGCACGCTTCACTCCTCTAAACTAAACTAAAGTGTTTGTATGTATGTGTGCATGCATGTATTCGTATTTGTGTGCTCTTGAGGGTATCTCGAATTGCACGCTGTTCTATTACTGGATGTTGGCGAATAGTTATAGCTGCTTTACTATATTTTTATATTTATAACTGCATCGCTAGGTGATAAATACATTTATTTGGATAATTTCATTATCAATTATAATAGTTGTATGAGGAAATAATAATTACAAAGGATGTTAAATTAAACCTCAAGGATAGACCGTAAATGAAACATGCAAAATAATTTTCTGTTAAGTATTCATGCTTATGAATTCACTGCACATTTTCATGCGTTCGTTTATTTTATAAAAGAATTTAATTTAAAGCTTCTAACGAGTGTTTCTATTTCTTTGTTAAGCGTTTTTTAAGCTTTTCTAAACTCGAAATTGTCTAGCATTTAAATGTTAGTGTATGTGATTCTACAAACATGGAATATACATATTACTATGACGAAAAGATTTTAAAAGAAGTCTAATAAATGCTCTTATGGAGATCGGAGATAATACAAAAAAAACAGTAGACATAACTATATATTTAAACTATACAAATATACGTTCACAGTCCCGGAGCGTCCACCAAAGTTTCGAGAATCGGTTGATAATTAATAATTAATTAATTGGAACTCAATAAGACTTCACGTATCTTAGAGATTTTTTATTTTTTTATTTAACCAAATCACCGTTGTACATAAATCTACAAAGATAATTAATTAACTTATTTTAACATAGTCCTTATAGATATATTTATACACACATAACATAAACATATACTTAAAATGTAAAAAAATACTAACTAAAAAGTAAAAATCACTAACATAACCTAAATTAAACCACGTACATAACACAGTAATCACGTTAAGCATTCATGTAGCTGCTGCTTAAATGGGCTATACGGCACACCAAAAAAAATCGACGGTGGAACATATATTATTACACTGACTGGAGATATGCGACAAAGGACTATGTGTATGTGGGGAAATATCGCTGGGGAATAAACTGTCATATAGGTTTTCAATTTAAATTCACTTAGTTTGTTTTACTAATAAATTTATTTTTCGACTAGTTCCTACTTGATGCCATTTTCAAAATGTTTTCTAAACTTCTAAATTTATTAGTAAATCAAACTAAGTGAATTTAAATTAAAAACCTATATATTAGTAGAAATATTTTACCAAGTGATCAATGATGAACAAGCTAACAATATAAACTGTCATTTTACGTTATTTGTAAGTATATTGTACTAAAATTTTGTACTAAAATAAACACTGTGGCGCCATGATTATTTAAATGACATCTCCATGAATAGAAACGTACCTATCTTACAAAAATGAAAGACGTGGCCTCTGCAGGTATATCACTGTCTTTCATATATGAAAGACATAACACGCAATGTGTTAAAAGACAAATTCCCAGTATGTAATACAATAAGTCACTCATACAAATAAAAAAAGGAGTGCATAATTTTACCTAAAATCAACTTTTAGAGTTAACTCTCCCATTGTTCATGACAATACTGAATTCTTAAAGAAAATGGTATACAAACACAAACTAGTTATTTTCATATTCTTTGTGAGTTTCTAAACTATCTTGTTCATTATATTTTTTAAGAATCCGGTGTTATCATTAAATGTTTTAATAGTTTACTAACACTGGTTTTCCACTCCTTGATTTAAGCATGAAGTAATTATTTCGAGTTTAGAAAAGACTGAACATTTGAATTCGTTGCGTAGCGAAGCGAAGCAACCAATCCAAATTTTCAGGCTTTTCTAAACTCGAAACATCTACTTCATGCGCCAAGCGTGTGAAACACTGATTTATTATAAAGTTCAAAAACAAACTTAGTTATTGTTAATTCACCACAAGATTGAAATAAAGTAGGGATACATATTTAAATTAATTCTAGGAATTTTGAAAATTAACGTATTCAAATATTCATTCAAAAACTTATTCAAATATTTCAATAATAAAAATATTGAAATAATTCGAATATTTGAATATGTTTTCGAATGTATATTCGAATATTTCAATTTTAAAATATCCTAATCTTACTTATAACAAAGTACCGTAAAAATATAAAATAAATCGAGTTCATAGATAAGAACTAATGATATAAATCATTATCTTGCAAATTATGCTTTACAAATTAAAATTTACATTTCAATGTTAGTCAATTTTATATCATTTCATTGTTTCGAATAAAAACCATCTACAGAAATGCGTTTAGAAAATATAAAAAATATTTGAATTGATTACTTCTGTGGATGCGTGCCAAATTAAAATACTCATTAGCATTGAAATTTTAATCAAAATTAAACTTCAGAAATTTCAAATTTCGATGGCTTCTTTATCATTTCATTGTTTCGGCAGTTTTCAATTGCATTGAACGTATAAATGCTTGAGGATAACAAGGAAATTAATTATATAACTAATAATGAGTAATATTTCGATAGTTTTAATTAAGTATCAAATGTATTTTTTTACTTCCTTTATGTTTTATTTAATTTTGGAATTACATTGATTAAGACATATCTAAATAAATAATAATATTTATAATATGTATATTTCGATAAAATGCTAATTATTAAAGTATTAAAAGTTTGTTTTCATTTTGTACCTATTAATTATCTACATCTCAATATACAGGGTTGGCCAAAGTATGGGAACACCGGATTTCTGGCTAAACTATACGTGCAATGAAAAAATACTCATAATATAAATGTTTGTAGTCGTTTTAATCTATTCATTAGGTTTTACATTATTAAATAAAATAATAAAAGGAATAGATAGATGTTTACTGTTGCTTGTCTCACCTTATAAAAAAATGTAAATGTGAAAGTAACACTCGCTGTTATTATTGCACTCATTTCTATCAGATAATTCGAGGACACATTATTGGACTAATCTTTTTAAGTGAAAATTTAATCGCTAATCAAACAACAGTAAACAGCTATCTATTCCTTTTAATACTTTATTTAATAATGTAAAAACCACAAGTCGCACGCCCACTAAGCCAGACATTATTGTAATTGTTTAACAAGTATTTATCAAAAAGTTTAAAATATACAGAGTGTTCCTTTTGAAAAAAACACCGATGACGTCATATCTCGAGAAATATGATAACTGATAGAAATCACATTTTATTCTTGAATAGATGACAACGACTACAAAAATTTATATTAGGAGTATTTTTTCATCACACGTATAGTTTAGCCACAAATGCTTTTGCCCAACCCTGTAGATAATTGTTGTACTTACAAAATTAAAACGTAAACCTAACAAATCGTTCAATTGGTTGGCATTTACTTTATGGTAGATCTTTATAAAAGTAATAGTAAAAGCACTTACATTTTATTGAGACATTGCTGGTTAAAACAAGGGTTGAGTGATGCAAGTGATTGCGAGCTGCAGTTTAATTCGTAATTTTAGGTACTTCTTTGCCTTAGCACCCAATGTGGTAAAATAATGCTAAGTGTTTTTACCATTATTTTTGCAAACCCAACAATTCACTAATTACCACATTTTTTTTAAATAAATTTGATAAATAAAATATGGTCTAAATATACGTATTTATAAATATTTGTGCAATAATTTATCAGTGTAATATGTATTTCGACCACACACATTCACTTATTTCACATTCATTAAATTAAAATGCATCCATTAAAGTTCATGGAAATTCATATTAATATACAGTTATGTATATTACAAATAATTATGAATTTGGAATTGAAATTAAACTAAATAATCGATACTGTTTGATACTTAGCTAAATAATAAATTAATGTTTATTCTATGAAATTTAATATTACATGTTATTTGTTTATTTCAATATATTAATACACACGTGCAATAATAAATGAAAATAAATATAACTTAATATTGAGTGAAATTAATATTTCTAATCAAACAAGTATATAAAATTATACAACAAAAATTTGCCACGTACATAAATAGTACCTACTCAGAATACAAGTTTAAGTACTTGTACTCGTGTACTACCCAGCTCTGCTAAATATGCCTTTTTACAGAGAACATGATTATAATTCTTAAACTAAGAGGAATTTGTCTTTCAAAAAATGAATCTAACATTGTATCCCTTAAGACAAATTCACAATATTTAACATTTCTGGTAATGAAATAAAGTGGAAGAATGTCTGATGATGTTTAATTATATACAGGGAATTTTTTGAAGTATACATATACGCTTTTTCCAAAGTTCCACTTAAAGCTTTAATAATTGAGTGTTTTTCACTTCCAGGTTAAGCATGAAGTAAAAAGTTGGAAAAATTAGCTTGGTCGCTCCGCGAAGCAAGCCAATTTTCAGGTTTTTCTAAGGCTGTGCTTAACCCGTACTGTCGTTTCAATTTACAACCGTTTAAAATTATGAAAAAACATGAAGTTGTGGTTTAAAAATATTTAATTTGTTACATAATTGTGCACTTTTGTTGGAAAAAATATAATTATCCAATAAAAAGGATCTGCATTGATATTATGAACGATTCTCTTTTTAAAGGAAAATGTGGATTTTTTGATAACTATACATTTTATGAGAAAATGATATTAGAATTATATAATCACAAAATTATTGTTAAGGGTATGATCAAGTCACATTTTAGAGTTTTATAATTTTATTTTTAACTATACTAAAATCAAAAAATCAAATTATCATGCCATCTGAAGTTCAATTTTAGACAGAGGTGTGAAAGATGAATTGAAAAGTTCAAAATAATAACAAAAAATCAGTATTCTTAGTTTCCATAGGGTAGAGCGCACTGTTAAGCACTGAAATCACTGTAATATTGTGAACAACTTGAAATCGGTGTCTAATACGCGTGGCGCATGAAGTAAAATTTAGAGTTTCGAAAAGCCTGAAAATGTAGTTTGGTTGGTTCACTTCGCTGTGCTTCGCTATGCGACCAAACCTAATTTTCAGGCTTTTCTAAACTCGAAATTTTACTTCATTCTTAACCTTGGAGTGGAAAACACTCGTTTAAAGCCTTAAATTCACTCCCTTTTAAAAACAACAAATATTTGTATATTTCAACACAGTTGTAAAATGTATACTTAATAGAAAACTTCTCTGTATATAAAAAATTGCTAGAAACATCTATTTTTAGAAAACTCTGCATTTTATTTAAACATAAAATTGTTATATAGAACATGATTCATATCATTGCCACTAATTAATATGAATCCATGCATTACTGCAATGCAAGTTTGGTTTATACCAATTACGAAATGTGTGCTTGTGATCTTGTTACAATCAACACATCAAAAACGGTGACTCACAATCAGTTTAGATTAACATTGTGTTTCCCGCAATTCCGTTTCTATCGCATAATTGCGATTTACACGCCATACATCATAAATACCTTTGTGCGTTTGAATGAAACTGAAGCGAGCCTGAAAACGGCCATCGACTATTAAATATCAAAACTGTTCATCTATAAATACCGACGCGACCGTCGTAATTACCTTTTTGCAGTTTCGTTTTGTCAAACGATCCTGAAACGAGGCTCAAGTAGAACAACAGGCAGAGCAGCAGGTTTTGGTATCCTGATAAGGATTCACTCACGCTTATTGATAACAAACGCATGTTGTCACTGAAAATCACTTGAATTCATCGAGTGATTCATTGAAATTATTTAACCCTTATAAGATTCATTAAGATTATTAGTCCTTTTCATTTATTAAATTCCACTTGTTTTTATCCAATACTAAACACTTTCGAATTATTTTTTTTAAATAAGTGTATGTTTTATATGTATTGGTGAAACACTGTATAAAACTTTCTTCACTTGATCATTTAATAAAACACGATGTTCTATTATCCACTAATGTGCACTTGATTTTATCACTACGACTTTAATATTTTCAAGACTTTGCATAATGTGTTTGAATTATTTAAAGTATAACTAAATGTTACTGACTTAACGCTTGAAAATAGTTTTCAAATAATAAGCTTAATAAAGCTTGTCAAATAACTTTTGAAAGATTTCAATTGTTCTTTAAATGTACATGAATTTATCAGAGCAGTCTAAAGTGTTATTGCAAGGCAATTTCAATTATATATTAGAAGAAAGTAGATCAAGTCTTTTTATCGTTTACAATTCGCAAACTGTTAGGCACACTGATGAATTTAGAGATGCCACTGATTTATTTTAAATCCAATATTAATACTGAAAGCTTTACATTTTCTGGTAATCATATTTATGCAACTACCGAAATGTTCTCTCTTGTATTTTTAAAACTGAGCGTATTTATTTAAACGTATTTCTTTTTAGATAAGCACCATGAAATTTTAGTTAATGAATTAAATGTTCACTGATTTTACCGAAACTCGCAAGAATTTACGTATACAGGGATTAAGGTCCCCTTAATGCACATTTTCATGGACTGAAATAACGCGTGTGATTCGATTTCAGTGGCGCGCGCTCATCGCTGAAACGCACTGAAAAGCTCGGCTCGCTCGCGCCAACCCTACTGAGTAATCCCGAAGACTTTCAAACTCCTACTCCAATTTTTTGCGTCCTCTTATTTATAGAATACAGCGTGTTTGAATGTATACGTGTGTGTGTTTTTGTATCCCTGTGTATGTGTATGATGCTTCTATTTACAGGATTATGTACCCGCATCTCATCGGCATGTTCTTATCAGATGGTGTGTTTATTTTCTTTAGAGGGGTATTATACAAGCTCCACTTCTCGAGTCAATTTACCTTGGCGGTCTTGTTGAAATTTTAATCGCTTAAGTATGTACCTGTATTAATTAATCTGAAAACATTAGGCATATAGGCATAAATAGAAAATGTAAATGTAATTAAATATTCACCGTTTCCCGAATACAACAACTGCATAACTTAAATTTGATTAGTGTTACATTCTTCAACACTTGTCAACCTTTTCTTTATTATGCCTACTTTTAAAAAGTTGATGCTCCATGTACATAATTTTTATTTCTATACATAAAAAGATAACTTTGTAGGATTGTAAGAGAGAACATGTAACAACCTTCAAAACTGTATATCAATTTGGCCTGCGACTTTAAACACTTAAAAAATTGGTCTTTCAATTACCAACATCATGTACTAATATTTCACTTCAATAACTCCACTTTTGGCAACAATAAAAGATAAAATAGGTGCTTTTGAACTTAAGAATAAACTAGTGTTTAATACGCCTGGCGCATAAAGTAAAATTTCGAGTTTAGAAAAGCCTGAAAACTTGGATTTGCCGGCGCGCCTCGCTTCGCTCGCCGTGCCTGCTCCAAATTTTCAGGCTTTTCTTAACTCAAAATGTTACTTCATGCTTAATCAAGGAGTGGAAAAACTCGTTAAAACCATATTTAAGCACTTCAATTAAATATTATAAGTTATGTTTCATTGATATAATTAAAAATTCATGTTTTTTTTTAATTTTCACGATTTCTTATTATTAATTCCAATATAAATATTGTATTTACGATTTTATACTAATTATATTTGTTGTATATTTTATAAATAATTTTAACTTTTTATATATGAAATGTAATCTTTGAATGAATGCTTTTTAATAATGGTTATTAATTTTATTAAATTTATCAATTTTCTCAAACCTTTTGATATTTTATTTTATAAAAGAAATTACAGAATTCTTAAGTGTAACAATGTCACAAAAATTATGAAAATTCCAACGAACAAACATTTGCTGCAAATATTTATGAAATTATGTGAAGCAAAAATGATGAGTAGTTAGAAAATATATGATTGATGTTTTGATATAATTATAATAATTACCTATAATTAATAAAATGGATGTTAGGAATGCACTTTATTAGAAGAATTACACTATTCAGTATTTGAAAATGTTTTCTGATTAACTTTCAAATACTTATTAGGGTGATTTTTCTATAATTTTCAGCCAAAGTTAAAAACGTAATCCAATTGTTACTGATATACAGAGAGTTTTATGTAATACCGATCATTTTCATAACAAGAATTTTTTGTATGTATCCATATTTTATTAAAAGAATTCAATTTGATGCTTTAGGCGAGTGTTTTTCACTCCCAGGCTAAGCATGCAGTAAAATTTCGAGTTTAGAAAAGCCTGAAAATTTGGTTTGGTCGCGTAGCGCGGAGCGGCCAAACCAAATTTTCAGGCTTTTCTAAACTCGAAATTTTACTTCATGTGCCACCGGTACAAAACACTGACATATTACGAAGTTTAAAACGCACCGCTAAGCTTTACATTGAATCAGTGTTTTGTACCAAATCCAGATTTTCAGGCTTCTCTAAACTCGAAATTCTACTTCATGCGCCACCGGTACAAAACACTGATTCAAGTTTAGCTGTGCGTTTTAAACTTCGTAATATGTCTGTGTTTTGTACCGGTGGCGCATGAAGTAAAATTTCGAGTTTAGAAGAGCCTGAAAATTTGGTTTGGCCGCTCCGCGCTTCGCGCTACGCGACCAAACCAAATTTTCAGGCTTTTCTAAACTCGAAATTTTACTTCATGCTTTGTCTGGGAGTGGATCACACACATTTTAAGTTTCAAATTGAACTCTTTAAAAAAAAACAACGATTATTTAGGGATATTCGGCATATACGTTGAAATTGGGACATGTATACTTGAAAGTAAAACTCCCTGTATTTACAAGTTGAGGCATTAATTGCGATTGATTGGCTACAATTTGCAATGGTCATATAGGCAACCCAAATTTAACATAACCTAAAAATCAAAGGTGTCAAATCGTATTGGATGCTTTGGTTTGATAATTAGAACATACGAAAATGAACATTGAAAATATTCGGTGTAACATAAAACTCTCTGTATATTTTGACTAGTTGAGAAAACTTAAGAGTCCGTTAAATCACTGTAAAACTAACAGATTTTGTTTAAAAACGAATGTTTTTTTTTAAGAATTAGCAAAGAATATTCAAATATCTCGGATGTTTTTTCTACAATTTTCAACTAAATTGGGTTTTTTTAAGTAATCTTATAAAAATGTACTGATTTCGTGAAATGTAAATCAACAGCATAATCCGAATATTTCAGTGTCCAATAATTAATTACAAATGTTATTATTTTTGTAAAGTTTAGGTAATTAGAACAATTTTTGTTATTTTTTGTTAATTGGTAAATTTTCATGCATTTGGTTTATTTTCATGATTATGGCCATTCTATTAATTTTGAACTACAGTTTGGTGTTGAACTTAGTCTGTGATGTGTGTTATAAAATATATTCTGAATACGAATTTATATTTTATTAGGTACTTGAAAAAACTTGAAACAGAATTAACATGACAAATTATAACATATATATATATAAAAATATATATATATATATATATATATATATATTTATATTTATATATATATATATATATATATATATATATATATAAATATATATATATATATATATAAGTATGAATGAAATTGCAAATCCTTGGTTGTAGATTACTTCAACACATTAAAAGTGCGATTCTTTACGCAATTTACAACAAATTTGTTTTGTAAATCAAATACTTATTAAAACAACTACTTCTCGAGCTAATACAAAAAAACAATGTTTTAATGCATTACATAAATATTTCTGTAAATTATCTAGTGTTGAACAGGTTTTTACATGTTGAATTTTGTACATCTTTATTAACTTTCGCATATTTGACAACTTTGAGCATACTTTGTAACCTGTAATTCGGTCAATTTGTGATTCCAAACTGGTTTACCGATAATGTTAATGCAAATCACGATAACTTTATTTTACGCATAAAAGTTATTAAATGCATGTAAAATTAATAGAATTTAATGATTCATCTAAAACGAGTGTTTTCACTCCCAGATTAAGCATGAAGTATAAATCGAGTTTAGAAAAGCCTGGAAATTTGGTTTGTTCTCTGTGAATTTTATGTTCATTTTTTGCTGAACCGGTCATTTTTCACCATTGTTTAAACATATTTTGTCCTAATTGGTTGTTTATTTCAACTTTCTTATTTTAAAAACTTGTTAATCTCCCTTAATAAAAACGTTAAAGCGGCGGGGATCCGAGAAGACTGCGACTTTTACGTTGCTCTTATGGGAGACGACTGTACGCGGGAGTGGAAAAATCGAAGAATTCATTTTAGAAAGTTCAAATTTTCACAGGACCGAAAACAAAAAAATTCCGCGTGTCTTAGGCTAAGCTGCGCTCAAATCCGACCGCGTTTTCTATTTTAAATCATTTTTTTAATTTTACGCCTGACGGAAGATTTCCTAACCTCAATATTTTACACGCTGGTCTTGCTTCACACGGGACTTTTTCAGGTCGCGCATACTACAATTTCGATGGGATTTGACCTGGCCTTTCCAACGCGACACTTCCGAGCGCTCAAATCGCCCGATTAAAAAAAATATCGCATTTAATCGATTTTGCAAAAAAAATACATTTTCAAAATTTTGCGTCTATCGTGTTCAGAAGTCCATTAGAAACACGACCTATCTATCGAGAATTTTTTCTATCGAGGAAAAGTACTATTTTTGTGCAATTGAAATTTCATAAAAATATATACAGGCTGTCTAAATCTCGCATTTAACCGATGGTTTTTATTTTTTCTCCAAAATGTTTTGTTTAAACGCAGATCGCTACGATTAAATTTAGCGGTGTTGGGACATTTTTTTTTTTTATTGGCCGCCTTCACGGGCTGTGAGCACATTTTCGGTCGAAAAATTGCGATAGAGGAATTTGGTTTTCACATTTCGATTTCGAATAATTATCCGCAACCGACGAAACAAAACAATTAAAACAAAAAAACAATTTTTTTTAATTTTTCATTTTGATGTTTTTTTCGCGAAAAATTGCGATAGTGAAATTATGATTTCAGATTTGGATTTCGACTGTTTATCCGCGACTGAGAAAAATACAAAATCAAAAATCTACATTTTTTTCACGGGCTGTTAGCACATTTTGCCTCTCTATGTGCGAGCGAAGCGAGCAAGGCAAGCGAGCGAAGCGAGCGGCTGGAGCGAAGCGACCATCTCTTCCAACCTTTTCACGAACCTTTACATCCATCCACTCCATAACAACTACAAAACAACGATTTACCTTGCAGTCACCACCATTCGGCTCATGCACCAACGCCTCTCCCCCTCCCTTTCCCCTTGCTACTATTATACATATATTTTTCTTCAACATCATTTATTTTTTTTTTTAATTATGCAATTCTCTTTACATTTCCTTGATGCGGTGGATGGAGAAAGCAGTTCGTATATTAATAGAACTCTGCTGCTCGCTAACGCTCACCCCAGCTCGCTTTGCTCGCTTGCTTGCTCGCTGCGCTCGCAAACTGAATCATGCTTAGCTTTGATTTTTTTACTTTTAAAATCGCTAAAATATCGTAAAACTTGCTATTTGTATTTATTTCGATTAAAATTTAATTATTTTTAAACTTAATTTAATAAAAAAAAATACTTCCATTTGAAAAAGAAAAAAACACTTGCTCCAAAAACGTCATCGAAAAAAATAAGGAATTTTTTGATACCTTTAACAAAAGTTGTTTTTTTTTCAAAAAAATGCAAATAAATGCCTTGATTCGAAATTTTACATTGAAACCCGCATAAGTCTGTCCTTTTCCCACTCATGGCTTTTGATAGCCAGCGCCTAAATAATTTTCCAGAATTGCTAAAAACTAAAAAATATTTATTGCTCCGGTCCTACTTGAGCTAGATAATTGAAATTTTCAGCATTTATACACATTTATATATCCTATCTACTGGTACAATTCCCATTATTTTACTGTATCAAATATTCAAACAAAAAAAATATAATTTATTTATTTAATTAATATGAAAAATTAAAAAAATCTATCTCCTGTCCAAATTAAGCTGGATGAATGAAATTTTTAGCATTTATACATATTTGTATATCCTATTTATTTGTATAATTGCAGTTGTTTCACTGTTTTAAATACTATAGCAAAAAAAATAAAAATTGTTTTTTTAAATAATTTGTTAAGTAAAAAAAAAAAATTATTTTTGATCTAAATTGAGCTAGGCCAATGAAATTTTCAGCATTCATACAGCTTTGTATTACCTATTTATTGATTAAATTTCCATTATTGTACTATAAATAATAGCGGAGCTAAAAAATAAAAATTGTATTTATAATTCGCCGTTTTAGCATGAAAATGGGGTTTGAATCGCAGAAAAAAAAAAATACCAATTTCCGCCCTAATAGAACTGGATCAATGAAACTTCTAGCATTTATGTAGATTCGTGTTGCCCATTTACGGTCCAACTGCCATTGGTCTACTATTATTATGACGGAAGTAAGAAAAAAAAATTGTAATTTTTGGTGATTTTTAAATTTCATTTATTAAAAAAAAATACTTCCGATTGAGCAGAAATAAAACACTAATTATAAAAATATCATAGAAAAAAGTGAGGAATTGATTGATACCATTAAAAAAAAATTATTTTTTTTCAAAAAATCCAGGGGGTACTACCCCTTCATTAAAAATTTAACATTGAAACCCGCATAGGTCTGTCTATGTCCCACTCATAGCTTTTGATAGCCAGCGCATCAAAATATTCCGGAATTGCTAAAAACTAAAAAATATTTATTGCTCCGGTCCAACTTGAGCTAGATAATTGAAATTTTTAGCATATATACAAATTTATATTTCCTATCTACTGGTATAATTCTTAATATTGTACTGTATCAAATAGAGAAAATTTGTTTTCGCGGGGATAAAGGAGCAACTACCCTCTCTATGTGCGAGCGAAGCGAGCACCGTAGCGAGCGAAGCGAGCAAGGCAAGCGAGCGAAGCGACCATCTCTTCCAACCTTTTCACGGACCTTTACATCCATCCACTCCATAACCACTACAAAACAACGATTTACCTTGCAGTCACCACCATTCGGCTCATGCACCAACGCCTCTCCCCCTCCCTTTACCCTTGCTACTATTATACATATATTTTTCTTCAACATCATTTATTATTTTTTTAATTATGGAATTCTCTTTACATTTCTACATTTCCTTGATTCGGCCGTCGGCTCCCCGTTTGGTAAATCGGGCTAAATGCTAGTGATTAATAAAATAGTTATAGATTCATTATTTCTATGGAAATTAAGTAATTTTCATGGTGATTACATTTAAACTTTGCATTTTTGTAAATGTTTTTAAATTTAGTGGATTTTGTCTTTATGAAGAAATTTTGTAATGATTATGGAGTATTACTACGTTTTTTGCACTTTAAAGTAGCAAAAACACGTAGTAATACGCCTCAATTAATTCAATAATATAGACCAACGTATGGTATGTTTAGAATTAAATTTTTGAAGAAGAAACTAGTCAAGATAATTATAATATCAAATGAATAAACTTAATGATTTTAATTTTTTGATTTTCTAGAATATATTAGATATTCTTAATTTTGAAAAGCCTGTTAATTTTCTTTGAAGTGCATAAAAACATTTATTAATTTTTAAATATATTTAAAATAAAATTAAGTATTTAATCTGATTTCCTACTTTCAGATCTTCATATTTATACTTCAACCGGTGTTTGCACTCCTTTTTTAAGCTTTAAGAAACCGAAATATTTACTTTATGCGCTAGGCATTTAAAGCACGGATTTAAAGTGAAATTTAAAAAATACTCCATTTTACAATTATATCAAACCAACCCAAAAAGTATTATCAGTTTGATATTTACATAGTTGATGAATCCGTTATTTCTATTTCAACTTTTACTGGCTAAATTAAATTAAATTATTAATAAGAATAATATTCGCAATCAATAACGTTATTTATGGAAGCGATCCGCGCGTTGATCAGCTCTGATCTAATCAAATATTGCGCTTTCAAAATTCTAGCAATTTGTTTTGGAATATGTGGGGATAATTAAAAGAAAAAATCCAAAAGTAAATTGCCCAAAGAGCTTAAATTTTTGTAGATTTGGTTACACAAAATAAACTTTTATAATATTTATGAATGTGAGATAAAACTTAAGCAGTATATTTTGATCTTCACTGCCCGTATTTCAACAGAATCTTGGTTATTTGAAGAGATAGAGAGTCAGATAAATTGGAGCAAAGTTGCGTATTTGAGGGCCCAATAATAATCTGAAAACCAATTTAATATATCTTTTTTTCGTTTTTGAGATATTGTCAAAAAAAGAATTTTTTGAAGTTTCATGTTTATGTTTTTATTTAAAAACTATTGAATCCAGACATTTACAACTATGAAATTATACAGGCACTTTTTAATAAGAAATCTAGTAACATATTTTATTTTAAGATAACTATAAAATTTACCCAGGGACTATTGCCAATTTTTGTTTTTATTATGGGCGCCATTTTGCATTTTCATATTTTTTTGAAGAATTTTTTTTTATGAATTAAATGATGTGACACACTTATAGTTTATTGTACATTTTATATGTAAAATTTAAATCTTTTGTTTTCTGTAAAGAGTGCCTTGGAAACAGTTAAATAACTCACTCATTTTACAACTCCTAGGACCCATAATTTGCTTACATATTACCCCTGAAGACGGGAATTATTGTGACTGTAAGTGGCTTGATTAAATGTCTTTTGACTGCGCTAGGATTTTGTCTGATTATCTCATTACGTACTATATTTCGGCTATTATGATGTTATGATTGTAAGTCACTTAAATTACTATATCAAATACAGTCAATATAGTGATTTAATGAAAAAATACTAATAAGTTTAAAGACAGCTAACCACGTGACACAGTCCTAATACCAGAATAGTCGAAATACAGTACATATAGGCATAATTAGACAAAACCTTATCATAGTCATAAGACAGTTAACCAAGTGACTTAAAATCCTAATGTCACAATAGTAAAAATGTGAATTTATGACTGTAAATCACTTGGTTGATTGACATAAGTCTATCGTTTCAGCTTGACATAAGTCGACGCTAGCCGACATTTAGTCCATTGTGTCAACTTGGAATAAGTCGGCGTTAGCCGACATGTGGACTATAATGATAGTTGACATACAAGTCGGCGCCAGCCGACATTTGGATTGGTTCTTTGGGGAGGGCGCATTTACTGCATTTAGGCCTCATTAGGGCCTTTGTGCTTCCTCCCGTCGATTACCCAGCCTCAGCTTAGCCAGCCTACTTGGTTCACGTAGTCTAGCAAAGCCGAGGTGGGTAGATCCCTTATGTAGGCCATTGTAGGCCATCTTTCATCCAATAAGGAGCCTCTAGTTGACAAGAGTGCCGGGCAATCGCTGAGAATGTGTCCGGCAGTCTCGTCTTCCATGTTAAACCCTCTACAGAATGGAGAAGCAACTATCCACATCCTGTGTAGGTGACCGGTGACCGGTCAGGGCGGCAGTTATGCGCCTAAGGTTCCCCCTGGTTAGCTGCAGGTACTGTTTCGCTGATCTCTCGTTGGGATACAATAGTGATTCCTTAGAGAGCTTGCAGCTCTTAATGTCATCCCAACGCTTCCTGAATTTCTCCAGTATGTTGGTTTGTACCATATTACACAGAGACAGAGGCGCAAGGCGCACTAGCGGCTCCGATGAGAGAATGTCCATCCCAGCCGCTGCTCTTGCCAGTTGTTCGGCTCTCGTGTTACCTGTGTTTAAGTCGTGCCCCTTCACCCAGCAGACTTTAATCTTATTATACATTGCTGCTTGCCTGAGTTTTCTGTGGCACTCTACTGTTGTCTCTGAAGTTGTATGTGATTTATTCAGAGACAGTAGCGTTTGCATGCTGTCCGTTAGGATCAGTATGGCTTTATTTGACACTTTGTGGTTTGTGAGGTTTTCAGCTGCAAGTATTATATCCATCGTCTCTAATTGTGTGACGGTGGTATGCTTTCCCATCGGGACCTTTGTCTAGATTTTCTGGGTCCTGGAGAAGACTCCAATCCCTGATCAATCCATCCTTTTGCATCCATCTGTGTAGATCCTTATGGCCGACTGTCTCATATGTTTAGTTGGTTGAATGGTAACCGTGTAGGGTGCATTTCGAATGAGTGTCGGTCTGCAGTAGTCAGTGCCAACCTCTAAAAGAGGTATGTCTTTACAGACACTCCTCCAGAGGTGTCCTCTGATTTCCCCACAGCGGTTACTGTTCCAGATCCCACTGCCTTGAAGGCAAAGTATGATCGCCAGGGCCTCTCTTTCCACGTGAATATCACCGACATTTGGACTATAATAACAGTTGACATAAGTCGGCGGCAGCCGACATTTGAGCTATAATGATAGTTGACATAAGTCGGCGCCAGCCGATATTTAGTCCATCGTGTCATCTTTACATAAATCGGCGTAAGCCGACATTTGGACTATATTGACAGTTGACATAAGTCGGCGCCAGCCGACATTTGTACTATAATAACAGTTGACATAAATCGGCGGTAGCCAACATTTGAACTATAATGGCGACTTATCGGCGTAACCCGACATTAAACCAATCGTGCCAACTTGACACGAGTTTGAATTGAACTATAATGAGATCCCCATGTTGTTGTTTTTCTATGTGACAATTACGATACAAATTTAACAGTTGTGATGTATTTTAAAGTAACGAGTGTCTTTCACTCCCAGACTAAGCATGAAGTAAAATTTCGAGTTTAGAAAAGCCCCGTGAAAATTTGTTTCGGGTCGCTGCGCGACCCGAGACAAATTTTCTACGCGGGGCTTTTTTAAAGTCGAAATTTTACTTCATGCGCCACGCGTATAAACCACTGATATACAATAAAGTTAAAAATATATAACGCTTAGATGTGATGGTGATCAAAATTCATTAGTGTGTAAGTAGATAACTTTAGCCGGTACGGGGACAATTCATTCCCTTCCCGGAAGTTCCGGTTTCCGGTTTCCGGTTTCCGGTTTCCGGTTTCCGTTTCCGGTTTCCGGTTTCCGTTTCCGGTTTCCGTTTCCGGTTTCCGTTTCCGGTTTCCGGTTTCCGTTTCCGGTTTCCGTTTCCGGTTTCCGTTTCCGGTTTCCGTTTCCGGTTTCCGGTTTCCGTTTCCGGTTTCCGTTTCCGGTTTCCGGTTTCCGTTTCCGGTCGGATGTTGATTAGATAAGATAAGATAAGGTGTTTCCGGTTATACAGGATGTAGATAAGGGTTTCCGGTTATACAGGATGTAGATAAGGGTTTCCGGTTATACAGGAAGTAGATAAGGGGTCCTGGCTGGTAGGAGAAGGTGGTGAGAGAAAGTGGTGGAAGGTGTGTGCGTTGAATATACATTGTCGCAATAATGCAGTTTACAAATACGGAACCAGAGCCTCTAATGGATCGCATTAACAGTGCCATAGAAGCATACCACGAAAGTAAATTAACCTCCGAACACTTAAAATATTTACCAGAATATTACTTGAAGAGGTTGGAAGGTCTGGAGCTTTTAAACATCTGGTCATTTTTACCGCTGAGCTTCAGGGACAAGGAAAGATTACCCTGTTTTGAACACTACAATACGGGAAGGACTCACATCGATGGACCACCCTCACCAAAATATAAGTGTCATCAGTGTTTGAACACATCGAAAATTTCATTCCCAGGCAGTGAGAACTCCACATAGCAGACATTTCATTCCCAGGCAGTGAGAACTCCACATAGCAGACATTTCATTCCCAGGCAGTGAGAACTCCACATAGCAGACATTTCATTCCCAGGTGGTGACAACTTACCGACAGTTAAAATGAATTATACCACCTTTATATTATCATCAGGATTTGTGCTATTTATTGTAATAGTTGTATGTGTTATTTGTGGGGGGTATTAAGGTTCCTGGGATGAACATAAAATTTAAATAAAAATATATTTAAATAAAAATTGTTTTTTATTTTTTATTATTCTTTACATAATTAAACAACTTTTCTACATTTACAATACTACACATACTGAACCTAATCCTATGTGATTGACAAGCATGCAGAGTTTTACTAAAATTAGGACATTGATCATCAAATTCTAAATTTACAACATTATCATAAAATTGTTTCAAGTAAGTAAATTTTTGACTACCCTTTACATACACAATATCCGCAGATAGTTTTTTAAATAGTTTTGGTAATTCACTTAAATCACTACCATTTGTGCTGTATGGGATCCCATGATAATTGTTTTCCAGCCATCTAACTTGTTTCTTAGAGTCCAAGCTGAGATTACGAAATGGTGTAGGAGGCTTGAAGACGTAAACGATGGGATGTTTACCATCATAGGTGGCAGCAAGTTCTTTCGGGGTAAAGTCGGGTATGTTGAAACCCTGGATGTCTATAAACAAGACTTTTGGCGGCGGAGGTGTTGGTGGTGATGTAATTCTCCCTAAGAGTATTGGACTTAATACTTTTTCCATATTACGAACCCGTCTCTTGAAACGAAGTCTATCAAGAGTTTCTTGCATCCAGTTTATATCATCGTCACTGCCATCTAACGTGTATGTAAATGTTACAGGGATCAAGTCAAAGCATACTCGATTTGTGGTAGACATCGTTGAATGATTCTGGATTACTAATATTGTATTGAAAATTGTTTGCTTTTATAGCGATAGACTTATCTAACCGCAAGCTCAAACTTGTTAAATTATCTTTTTAACAATTCCCGAAATAGGTGTGTACTCAAGAAGAGAATCACTCAAAATGAGGCAGTATGCTCGGGTATTATCTTTAAAATTTTCAGTGGCCTCCATCTCAATGCGCAGGTCCACCGCTGAAGATTTTACACTCTCGTTTTGCTTGGACACGTCAAATACAAACATAGCACAATTATTGAAATCAGTGAATGATAAATAGGGCTTGTTTATTCCCAGGTGGTGACAACTTACCGACAGTTAAAATGAATTATACCAATAATTCCTCAGTAGCGTCAGATGAAAACATCACACAGCATTTATGGGTTCCGTTTTGGTCGATAATTTTTGTAATTATATTTATTATTATTTATACAATATTACATTTATGTAAAGGTTATAAAAAATAAATAATTTTAAACATATTTTATTTTAAATTCTCCCTACATTATAATAATTTATCACAGCTATTAAATACAGTTCAGTGTGAATGTGTTCCATAAATAAAATGGTGATCCTTAAAAGGACCGTTTTTAATCCACGGTTGTTAATGAAAAATATTTTGGGTGAAGGAGGTGATGTATAAAAAAATAATTTTAAGGATATGGAGCTGCCGCAATATCTATATGTCCCCAGGCTAGAGTTTCGATACCGTCTTTACATATATAACGCTTATCATCGTGAGGTGATAGGGCCAATTTATTTTGACTGTTTGAAAAAATAGTATGTTTAATAGAGCGGAATAAATTTTGTTTCCGAGTGATGGTGACAGAATTGTTTAAACAATTTTTGTAATCATCACCCGAAATATCCTTGACCACCACATTTTTCTTAACCCCCTTCGCCTTCTTGGACCAATCACCCTCGACGTTATTGGCATACATTTTAGCCCTAAGCCCCACAAATTCCTCCATAATTTTGCCCCCATTTTCATCCTTCATCAAACCTAAAACGGCCTTATTTTGCTGTGGGATACCATACTGATTGTGTGGGTCAAAATTACTTGTATCAAATTTTGTTAAGTCCTGCTTCATATCAGCAAAAACGTCCTCAGTATCAATTTTAAGTGTCAAACTATCTGTGTCCATATAACATAACCTCACTTTATTACCATATTTGAACTTTAAATAGTCGTAATAAAAATCGTACATTAATAATTTACTAAGATCTAAAACGGAAAAACCGATATAAATGGGCTTGTTGTAAACAGCCTTCAATCTATCTAATTGGATCGCTACCAAATTTTCGGTGAAAATTGAACAAGAGTTAAAGTTTAATTTAGCGATTAAACTCTCAGCACCTTTACGATGACCGATATCCTCCCAATGATTCACCAATTTTACATCTACACGCTTATCAATGTTTTCCATAGTCTTGCCAAAAACTGAATTATTCATCAATTTGTAAAAATCTTTTTCGAAATCGTTTTTAGCATTTTGACGCATGGCAGTATTTAAATCAATATATTTCTTCAACCAATCCGATTGTTTGAAAGAAATTACTCGGTGAATTTTAGTTAATTTTAACCCGTTACGTAGAGCCTGTTTTAGGTTACGATAATGAATAATGTACTTTGATTTATTATTTAAATTTGTAATTAATTTAGTGTTGACAAATTTAGAAGTGGGAGGCACAACGTTTTCCGCAAGAAAAGGTAGATCGTTGTGTAGATTATGGATACTTTCTGGATACTCAATGTCCACCTCCAAAAAGTATCCCGTTGGTGAATGATCGGGCACATTTAAAACATTAAAAGTCGCAATTTCCATCGCGCTTAACCACTGAAAGTCCGCGTATGGCAACATCTGAGACATAGCCCATCCATATAAATTGTTTGCGTCCCAGTACGTCAGATATGTGGAGGATTTTTCAGCATTAAATTCAGACATGTACTTGTTATTCGCTAGAGCGTAACGTAATGAGCATTGACTTATACCCCCACGAATACCTTTCCGAATAAAATGATGCATGTCCAAGTCCGTAAGTAGTTCTAATTTAATATCTGTCAGTTTAAGCATAGCATCCCACGACAAGCCAGGAGCTGTGTAATAGTGAGCGGGATCCAAATTATATGCGTTCAAACAAACATCGCGAAAATTTTCAAAAATATCTGTTAATAATAAAACATCTGTTTTTAAGTATAGATCCGAATATTCCTGGAGATTTTGACAATTAAATTTTGACCAAACGTTTTCAGCATGCTCATACTCCGCAACAGTAATATCTGCGTTTGTTAACGAGTTAAAAAATGATTTTTTAGGCGGTAATTCTGTTTCAGCCAATTTAGAAAAATCATCCATATATTGATATGGAAAAACGCCCTTCTTTGTTAACAATTCAAAATGTTCTTGATTAGGAAAATGTGTGCGAACTGTATTTAATTGGTTCATGTTTAAATTTTTAGCCAATTTTTCTAAACTTGACGCCATGAATCTAAAAGAATCTAAAAATCTTAACTTAAAATATATATCCCGATCAATGCCTCGTTTATCTGTATATTTATCGACTTTAATTGACTTTGAGAAAGAAATGTATTTCTCCTTATTTTGAGGGATTATATCAATTTTATCCGTATCTAAACCAAATTCTTTAATAAATAGATGGGAATCGTACCCACTTAAATTATGGAAAAATATAGGTAGAAATGTCGGGAGTTTATAATTCAAATTGCATTTAGAGTGGGCGGCTCCAATAAATTTTCCCGTCAAGTGACAATGATCTTTAACTTTGTCACACACTTGAATTTTTTTATTACAAATATGACATTCTGTCGAAGAGTTAAATAAATATTGTTCTTCTGGAGTTAATTTAGATATTTTAATTATCGGCTTTAAATGTTGATCATAAATTAATTTCGCATCTTCGCTCAATTTTTCCATGAAAACTTTAGGGCAGTCCAAACCAGTATATGTAAAAAATTTATTTAAGTTTTGATTAAAACTACATTTAATGTAATAAGCAAAACTATACGGAGTATGAATATGTGTAGAGTAAGTATAAGATTTTTGTGGATCCGGTTCACAGGTTTGAATCGGGATGAGAAGAGATTCAAAATCAGCATAAACTACAAATGGTACCCGCATTTTAGAATTGAAATTTGAAAATGATAATAAATTTCCTGGTATCATGTCACCATTTTTATTTTTTATTAAATTGGTGGTTGGCATTACTGTATAGACTTTATTACAGTCATATTGAGAGTGAACCAATAACGCGTTCTCGGTAGAGAAAAACGTCAAACACCCATCACATAAGAATTTTTCGTGCTCATGGCTAGACACTTGGGATGATACGAGTCTGGACATATCTTTAATCCAGACATAATGACTTTTTAATCCATCCTCGATGTAGAGGAGGTTAACATGTCTGTCGCGCTTGGATTTTGTAAAATAAATCGGCCCTACCACCTCGTGGACATGTTTTTCAACGTTAAACTCCAACCCGTACACATTGATTGAAATATTATTAGAAATTTCAAATTTTGAGATTTGTTTTAATTTAAATGGTAGCTCCATACCCGTCAAATTTAACACCGTACTGTAATGCGGATAAGAAGAGGGACGATGTGGAGCGTTTCCGTGGGCAACTGGATACAGTGCTGACGTCACTGACCACGCGAAACAGGCATCATCATTGTTTTTGATGTTAATACATGCTTGCTTCTTTTTGATGTTGGGTGGAAGATCTATGTATGAAGAGCCGCGGATGGGGGTATACTTATTGATGTTCACCTCCAGGTGGGACACCTTTATCAAGGCCCATCCGCTGTCTCGCTCCTGCAAGCGATAAAAAGCGCTTATAAATAAATGCGTACATTAATTAAATCAATGATTTTTACAATAAACAAATATTTTAGAAAACTTACTTGGAACTCTTCACTCTTTGTTAGCACGATGTTACACAAATTCTCGTATACCTCCTCCAAGTCGTCGGTTGGGGTTACCACCACGAAGCGGGTGTTGAAGGATTTTAGATCCGGTTGACACTCATCACCGGGTTTGGTGTACAACCCAAAGAGCTCAATGTTGACCTTCAACACCGTGTGCAGTTGACGTTCCACTAGACGGATAAACTTCTCTTTACACTTCTCGAGAAATGTTGGGATGTCAACCTCTTCATCCTCCATGACTTGAAGGGCATAGCTGGCGATACGGTTCTTAAAGGCCGACATAAGTACCTTCACTCCCTCATCGTCATAGCGCGCAACATTGTTAATATGTCTCTGGGACCTCGAGTGTCCCGCAAGAAGTTGGGGTGTGGCAAATTCCTCTTGACATTGATTACACCTTAACAGTTCAGCATGTTTAGGTGTGGAGGCACTAGTAGAGGGATTCACATTCTTCCTCTTTGGTGTAGGGACACTTTCACTGGGATTCACATTCTTCCTCTTTGGACCTCTTTTAAGTGCTAGAGGTATTTGTTTTTCCGGATGAAATTTTTTTGTATGTTTCACTCTATTAAAGTTCTGAGCGAACGTTGCAGAACAAAACTCACACGGAAACATTTTATTAATACTATTATTGACGAACGGAACCGTACTAGTGTTCTTAGCAAACTGAATAGCTTTTAAGTTGGAATCACATTATATATAATGTGAGAATAGGTGGTGGAGATTAATTTTTGTCATCAACGATTAGATGGAAGTTGTGGTGGAGATTAATTTTTATCATCAAAGGAAATTCAAGATTATGTGGATGTTGTGGTGGAGATTAATTTTTATCATCAACGATTAGATGGAAGTTGTGGTGGAGATTAATTAATATCAGCAACGGAAATTCAAGATTAATCTTGAATTGTTGTTGATATTAAGAATGTAATCACCACCTCCACCTATTTTCGCAATATATAATGCGATTCACACTTGAAAGTTATTCAGTGTTACGATTAAGTTTTAACCTAAGAAAAAAATAATGTGTGACGAATTTACCGAGGGTACGAGGTGTGGGGAATGCCCAATTTGCTTAACAAATTGGGTAGGATTTGCATTGAAGTGTGGTCATTTATTTTGTGGGGGTTGCATCGCGAAAATCCGTAAGTGTGCGATCTGTCGGAGACGGATCTGCCGTGAAAACGTGCTGAGGATTTATTTGAATAATTCCAGTCCGAGTGCGTCTTCAACAGATCGCACACTTACGGATCCTACTCCATCAACCTCCACATCAACTCCGCTCACCTCAACATCTTTTGCTACCACGCTCGCCTCAACATCAACTCCCGCACAACAAATGTGGGAATTGTATAGAAGGGAGAGGATGCGAAGGGATCAAAGAGATGAGAGGATTAGGCGAAGGGTTCAAAGACAGGTTCGAAGATTGGAAGAGTGGAGGAGGAGCCGGGAACACTTAGAGCAACTATTTGATCTTGACCACCCCGATTTTAGTTGGATATTAGGGCCGGAACCGCAGGAATCTGCAGAATCCGATGATGGAGAATCCGATGAAGGGATCTTTGATGCAGACACGGAGATTGAAAATTCGGATGAGGAACCAACGGCACCATTAGCACCAACGGCCCCAGTAGCGCCAACAGCTCCAGCTGATGATGGTGATGACAGTGATTGGTAGTTCCAAATCATTAAAAACGGTCCTTTTCAGGACCAACAATTTATTTATGAAATATATTTACATTGCAAGCCAACGGTCTACGTATTAGTTTTAATCACTAACATTATTTTTTAACTATTAGGGGAGATGTGAGTAATACTAAATAATAACAGTAGAGTATTTTAAAATATTTTATTGAGTAAGTTTCTTAATTTCAAAATCAATACAAATTTTATTAAAATGTATATGCAAACATTCCAACATCAAAAATGAATTTTGTTTATGCTTATAAATAGAAATCCATTTTAACACATTTTTATATAATTCATTACTATTTGAATCCTTTGTACAAGATAATAAAATTGAACAATAATATGAATAAAATTGTAACGCTTTTAAATTATTCAATTTGCATGTAATAAGTTGTTTCAAACACATCAAATTACAAAATGTTTCTTCCGATATAATAACACTCAACTCCCTCTGCTCAATCCATATAGCCATAATATTTTTATATTCATTCTTGGTAATCTTGTGATCTCCAATGGTGATGGGCCTTTGTAAATTATTCTGGTTGATGTTCATAAATTGTAGCCATTCCTCCTCAGTGAAGAAGATACATGAATGAGCGCCCCAGATTTTCACAACTGGAATGAATCCTAGGGCTGGGCTTATTCCGATGCTCACGCTCTTTGTAGCTGATTTGTTTAGAGGATATGTTGATTGACCCAAAAGTGTTAATTCAATCTTGAACGCATTATCGTAATTTGAAATTTGATTGTCAATGACATCATTGAAAGTTATTTCTAGATTTGTAGCAGACATCGTTGAATGATTCTGGACAACTAATATTTGATTGAAAATGTGTGCTTTCGTTGAATGATTCTGGTAAACTAATATTTTATTACAAAAATGTGTGCTTATATAGCGATAGTCTTATCTACATCCGGACCCTTATCTAACCACAAACTCAAACATGCCTAAACTTGTTCAAACCAGTTCAAACTTGTTCAAACCAGTTCAAACTTGTTCAAACCAGTTCAAACTTGTCAAGGTTAAACTTGTCTGTCTCTTAAAACAAAATATTGAATAATGCTTTAATAAAAATTTAAAAAATTATTTTCATCTAAATATCCAAACTGATGTAAATATTTATTCACATCAATTTCAGAACTTGCATTGATAAAGATTAAAAGCGTGATTAATTTGATAAACATCTTGTTGTGTTGAAGGTTAATAGAAAAACTGATAATAATTACCATCATTAAACATATTTATATTTTTAATAATACAAACATTTACATTTATGTAGTTATAATACATTTGACTTATCTATCCAGCTATTTTGCGATTTATCTAATCCTAACCACTTGACGTACACTTTATTTCCCTTTTTCCTCAACACTTTTTCCACTAGGTAAACATCCTTATGTTTAGTTTTTAAAAGTTCTTCAGCATAAAACGCCCCCTGGATTGGATCCCCCGAACTATCTTCTAATAGGTAAACGGTTGGATTTGAAACTTTTACATGTGCTATTTTAAATAATTCAGTTGTCCAATTCGGTGTGTAGCCTTTATTAAATAATGCTTTTTGCTTACTAATACGGACGATATCACCCACTTTAAAAATCTTCTTTCCTACTATTTTGATATGTGAGTAAATTGTTTTTAACAACTGCTTCTCCTTATCTTGAGTGACGTCACAGGGTCGCATTCCAGTTGTACTGTGTTTCCGATTATTGTAATTGGACGTAATTTCACTTAAAACATCTATCCATTGATACTTTCCACGCAAACTAAATGCGCGATAAAGATGTTCTTTTAAAGTTCTTATCACACGCTCTGCCATTGCGGCTTTCATGATTGTGTAAGTAGAATAGTGGTTAATTCCGTTGCTGTGCATTACCTTCCTAAAATGTGAGTTGTAGAATTCATTTCCTTGATCAGTTTGCAAGTTTGTAGGCGTTCGTCCATCTTTTAAAATATTTTTAAATGCATTAGCCACATTTACACCAGATTTATCTTTTAACGGAGCGGTCCATAGATATTTTGAGAAACAATCAATCACTACTAATATGAATTTAAAACCCTTGTTTTCTCTTGCATAAAGACCAAATTCGGCTAAATCTGCCTGCCACAAATCGTCTAATCCTTTGATAATTGTCCGTCGTCGTGGGAATTTTTTTCTTGCAGGTTTATGTAATTCTTTTACAACATCACTTTTTATCTTGCTCATCCTCACCTCTGTCGAATTATATGTATGGAATCCAATTAATCCCAAACAATACTGACGATTTGGATCGAGATCAATGGGAGGGTTTACCAAGTAAATCAAAATCTATCTTAGGCAGCTTTGGGAGTTTAGGTGATATTGAATGATGCACTGATGCTGGTGTGTCCGCATGTGGTATCGAAGTATGACTAATATCTATATGTTGTCGTTTTAATGCATCAACAAGTTCAGACATTCGTGTAAATGGATAAAATCTACTATTCATTTGCTCTACACTTCGAGATTGTACCAATTTTTTATATTCCTTCAGATCATTGTTTAGCATGGTGATATTTTTGGACAGTTCATCTGTCGTCGTTCTAAGTTCTACTAGTCCGGATCTAGTTTCTTCACTTAATGTGTATTTAAGTTTGTTTAATTTATCTTGAAATTGTTCAGATTGTTCAGTATTGTATTTAAAAAGATTATTTTCAAATGTTTCAGTATTACTTTTAATAAGATTTCCAAGTTGCTCAATTTTATTATAATTGCTTTTAATAAGATTTTCACTTTTATTGAAAGTTACGTTGAGTTCATTTAATTTTGATTCAGTTTGTTTACGTTTATTATTAAAATCATTCTTGAGGGCATTATACATATTTATAGTGTTGGTTGTGCTATGATTTCTTGTTTTGCTCGCAACTGTATCCACATATTGTTTTGTAGCACAATCGTTTGAATCATCCGGATTCATGACATTTTTTAATTGTTTACTTCCAATGTCAAAATGACCATGATGTGTAATAACGAATCCAGGACCGGGAGGACCGCTAGGTCCGATCGGACCGATCGGACCGGGAGGGCCTCTATCACCTTTATAACCGGGGGGACCTGTCAGACCGTGAGGCCCGCGATCACCGGGGGGACCTGTCAGACCGTAAGGACCGGGAGGGCCTGTTGGACCGGGAGGGCCTGTTGGACCGGGAGGTCCGCGAGCACCGGTCAAAGACGTGTTGGAATGACGTCCAAACTTATCGACAGACATTATGTGAATGATGTGCAACAATTAAATTAATAAATTATATCAGCTTCTCTCAGTTCTTCCTCGATCGATGCAATTTCATTGTCGTGAGAATTATTTCCAGCTCGTCGTGACGCATGTAATAACCATAATCTTTCAATTAATTCATTAGGATCATCCCAATATGTATATCTGTGAGTTTTATTTTCTACTATTAAATTTGAATCGAAACCACGACCGCCTTTAGACCTGTGCGAGCTTGCTTCAGACTTTGATCTGTGTTGTGAATGTGGCAACAATGGTTTAATAATATTTCTATATTTGTGTGACCGAGTGCCCTGAAGTTGTTGCCCAGGATCAAAATGTCGATGTAATGAATTGGTTCTTTTAAGAATATCCACATAATTTATTCGATCTGCTTCCTTGTATGCTACAGGATCCTTTCTGAATAGTAATTCATATAGACCAGAAGTGCCGATATATCTAACTCCGTCAATGATTAAATCATTTTCATCTAAATCAATGTCAGTATTGCCAATTTTAAATTTAGCATTATCCTGATTGAAATTTATACCATGAATTGTGTCAAAGTCATCACCCCCCTCATTTATTAATTTTTCCACATATTGTCTTGGTAATGCGGCGAATTGATCCAAATATTCCCGAATTATCTTAGAATCAGGTTGAGAAATTGTTGAAATATTTTGTTCCGACGGTTCGTGTGTAAAAACGTCTCCATCATCTATAAAGTCCAACCTTTTTGGCTTTTGTTTGTATTGCGAAAAGGGAGATGAATGAGCAATCTTATCAACATGAATAATATTACTGAAATCATATTTTTCCTGGATTTTCTCATTTTCTTGTTTTATTTCTTTATTTTCTCGTTTTATATCTTCATTACTCTTAATTATTTCTTCGTTAGACTTAACTAAGCTTTGTAAAGGTTCCGTAATTGGTTGAAAAAAATTTTTCAATCTGTCATCATCTTCACTACGATTTAATTTTAAAGCCAGCACTTTTTTTCTAATATCCTTTTGAACTTGTATTAGTTTCTTTTGAATGTTGCTCATCTTAATGAATGAGCCTCTTTTCTTAATGAGCCTCTTTTCTTAACGAGCCTCTTTTCCTAATGAGCCTCTTTTCCTAATGAGCCTCTTTTCCTAATGAGCCTCTTTTCCTAATGAGCCTCTTTTCTGAATGAGCCTCTTTTTCTAATGAGCCTCTTTTCCCAATGAGCCTCTTTTCCTAATGAGCCTCTTTTCTGAATGAGCCTCTTTTCTGAATGAGCCTCTTTACTGAATGAGCCTCTTTTCTGAATGAGCCTCTTTTCTGAATGAGCCTCTTTTCTGAATGAGCCTCTTTTCTGAATGAGCCTCTTTTCTGAATGAGCCTCTTTTCTGAATGAGCCTCTTTTCTGAATGAGCCTCTTTTCTGAATGAGCCTCTTTTCTGAATGAGCCTCTTTTCTGAATGAGCCTCTTTTCTGAATGAGCCTCTTTTCCTAATGAACCTTTTGACGTAACACGCGCAACGTTTGTTGTTATAATGATGAGAGTGGTTGCTTAGTCTATGATTATATACTCATCGAATCCATTGCGGTACCTACCCGCATCAGAATCTTTATCTATTGTAATAAAACCATATTTTTCTTTCCAACACTCTGCACACAAAGACTTGAATTTTTCAAAAGTCATATCACTACTTACGTGATCAGTGTAAACGTGTTTTAGGTTAAGATCATCCTGTTTAAATAATATAATTAAATTTGCATTATCACGAATCAAGTGTTTAGGTATGCGAGTATATGTCTGGCAAAGGTAGAACGAATCAATGTTATTGTGTCTACCCATACTGAAATATTCACGGATTTTATCCTGCTTATCACATGCTACATCGTCAAAAATAAAAATTGAGTTTTCCTTAGCTTCTTCAGGGCTAATTATTTCAGCATTCTCTCTATACGGGAAATATTCAATCTCTGGTATCCCACTAATAATATCTTGCAAGTATTTATATTTTGGTTGATAAAGAGACTTTGAATAAATGTAAATGTTTTCAAATTTCAATCCGTTTACATTAAACAAGAGTGTTAACATTGCATTCGATTTGCCACAGTTAGATGGGCCGCAAATAACTGCTCTAATAGAATTTGGTAATAGATCACCATGTTTTTTCTTATTATTTTTTAACACATCCCCCACTACGTTGTCAAAATTTGTTACAGTAAGAGATTGTTTCTGTTTAACAACTTTCATCGTACTGTCACCAACGATATCTTTCAGGGGCTATATATAGCGAAGCAGTCCTGATGAACGCTCAAATGATTGCGTACAGCGGCAGAGGATTCATCAATTCCATAATCAACAAGTTGCCCATTGAATTACATATCCCCGGCTATCAGTACTGTGGACCTGGCACACACTTGGAAAAACGGTTAAAAAGAGGTGACCCCGGCATTAATCCATTGGATGCGGCCTGCAAACAACACGACATTGCTTACTCTGAGAATAAGGATATTAGCGAAAGACATAAAGCGGATAAAATCTTGGCGGAAGCTGCGTGGAGTAGAGTAAAGGCTAAGGACTCTAAATTCGGTGAAAAAGCAGCAGCGTGGGCAGTTACCAACGCGATGAAGATTAAGACAAAAACGGGAATGGGTATTAAGAAAACAGCTTTGAGAAGTGGTGTAGTTATGAAGGCTCGGAAAGCTATAAAAAATTTTCGTCGAAAAATTGATAAGCCTGGAGGTGTTAAAGAAAGTAGCAAGATTGCATTATCGGCCGCAAAGATTGCTGTAAGAGCTGCTGGTGGAAAAAAGAGGATTCGAACTCCTAGAATTATACCTATTCCAAAGCAGGGTGGTATTTTGCCACTTATCCCGATATTTGCCGGTTTAAGTGCTCTCGGAGCCCTCACTGGTGGAGTCTCCGGCATTGCAAAGGCAATAAGCAGTGCCAAGGACGCTCGATCGAAACTTGAGGAATCACAGCGGCATAATAAAACGATGGAGGCTATAGCTCTAGGCAAGCAGGGAAAAGGTCTATATTTAAAACCATATCGAAAAGGAATGGGACTCTTTCTAAAACAGCACAAGACAAAAAACTGTTAAACTCGCTACCCAACCGCGCACTAACCGATACAGACTTGCTAAAAGGGGCTCGAAACGTGAAACATTTTAGAGGAGTGTTTATGCGTGATTCACTACCATCTAAACCTCTTTATATAGAAGCGGGTATTATTAACTTGGATTCCCAGGATGGTCGCGGTACGCATTGGGTGGCTTATAAAAAAGTAGGCAATAGTGTTCAGTACTTTGATAGTTTCGGAAATCTTCCACCACCTATGGAAGTAATTAAATATTTTAAAAATTGTAAAATTAGATATAATCATGATCAATATCAGACCTTTAATACGTACAACTGTGGACACTTGTGTATAGAATTTTTATATAACTAAATAAATTTTTTCTAAATGTGTCAGTCATGTCTCAGACCTTCACCTTACAAGGTACAAGCAGTGTACTCTCCACAAACTATTATCCTCCTATAGAACTTGAACCAAATCGACAGTACTGTTTGGGGTTAATTGGACTTCATACATATAATTCAATACCAAATATTGAATTCGGTGTTAATAATAAATTTATTTACGGCAATAAAACAGTTAATATACCTACGGGCTCATACGAGGTTACAGACATTGAAACTTATTTGCAAAAACAGCTGTTTGGTGATAAGAAAAAAGAGGAAGTTGATAAACTATTTTCGCTTAAACCCAATAATAACACCTTACAGTGTGAACTTAAAAGTAAATTCGATATAGATTTTACATCTGATAAAACTATTGGTAAATTATTAGGGTTTTCGAAAAAGCTACTAAAGGCCGGTCAACTACATACATCAGATTTACCCGTGCAAATAATTAAAGTAGATAGTGTACGAATTGAGTGTAATATTACTTCAGGTGCCTATTACGACGAAAAATTATCACATACGTTGTTTGAATTTAGCCCCTCAGTTGATCCTGGCTTTGCAATAAATATAGAACCAAAAAATATATTATATCTACCGTTAAATACTCGTGATAGGATTGATAATATTACTCTTAGAATTATCGATCAAGAAGGCAAATTAATTAATTTTAGAGGAGAAAATATTTTGATTAGACTAGAATTAAAAACATGGGGATAGTTTTTGATAAAAACGATAGGACATTTGTCAATCCCGTTATTCAGAGTTCATCCCTCAAACAGATAACACGTATTAATCTGTCAAGGTTAACCTCCCTTGGATATAGAATTAAAAACTATGGAAAACGTTTTCGAACAAGTGCGGTATGATGATCGCATCAGTAAATATCAATACCACACTTATCAGCCTAGAACTACAAACTTTGAAAATAACGATGAAATTCGAATAACAATTCAAAATCAAGACATTTACACATTTCCTGGAAACAGTTATATTTACTTGAGTGGTGAGGTTGAACACAATCTCACTGCTGGTAAAAAATTTGAGTTGGTTACAAACGTGTTTGCTTTCCTATTTGAAGAGATAAGGTATGAATTAAATGGTGTGGAAATCGATCGAACCCGAGACTTAGGGATCGCGAGTACTTTGAAAGGATTATTATCCTATAATGATTTTGAGGATATGAAAGAATTAGGGATAGCTGGATGGGCTAAAACTGGACATATTAAAACATATTTTCCCAACAAAAATTTTTATGCACTGATACCTCTAAAATGTTTATTGGGTTTTGCTGAGGATTATCAAAAGCTGATTATTAATGTTAAACAGGAATTGGTTTTACTTCGCTCCTCTAGTGATGTAAACTGTTTTGTGTGTGATGATAGTGCTCAAGTTGTTTCACAAATTAAATTTAAACTGAATAAAATTGAATGGAGAGTACCACATATTCAACTGAATGATGATTTAAAACTGAAACTGATGGAACAAATTAAAAATGATCCAAATATTTTAATTCCATTCCGAAAATGGGAATTACATGAATTACCAACCTTGAAAAAATCTAGAGATGATATATGGGCCGTTAAAACCTCGAGTAGTTTGGAGAAACCAAGATATGTAATTGTAGCCTTTCAAACAAATAAAAAAGGTGTAGCTAATGCGGATGCAACAAAATTTGATCACAACAATATAAGGAACATAAGAGTTTATCTCAATTCGGAATCATTTCCATATGATCACTTGAATTTGGACTTTAAAAGTAATGATTACTTGACTGTCTACAACATGTACTGTCAATTCCAGCAGAGTTATTATAATCAAATAAACAAGCCCTATTTATCATTCACTGATTTCAATAATTGTGCTATGTTTGTATTTGACGTGTCCAAGCAAAACGAGAGTGTAAAATCTTCAGCGGTGGACCTGCGCATTGAGATGGAGGCCACTGAAAATTTTAAAGATAATACCCGAGCATACTGCCTCATTTTGAGTGATTCTCTTCTTGAGTACACACCTATTTCGGGAATTGTTAAAAAGATAATTTAACAAGTTTGAGCTTGCGGTTAGATAAGTCTATCGCTATAAAAGCAAACAATTTTCAATACAATATTAGTAATCCAGAATCATTCAACGATGTCTACCACAAATCGAGTATGCTTTGACTTGATCCCTGTAACATTTACATACACGTTAGATGGCAGTGACGATGATATAAACTGGATGCAAGAAACTCTTGATAGACTTCGTTTCAAGAGACGGGTTCGTAATATGGAAAAAGTATTAAGTCCAATACTCTTAGGGAGAATTACATCACCACCAACACCTCCGCCGCCAAAAGTCTTGTTTATAGACATCCAGGGTTTCAACATACCCGACTTTACCCCGAAAGAACTTGCTGCCACCTATGATGGTAAACATCCCATCGTTTACGTCTTCAAGCCTCCTACACCATTTCGTAATCTCAGCTTGGACTCTAAGAAACAAGTTAGATGGCTGGAAAACAATTATCATGGGATCCCATACAGCACAAATGGTAGTGATTTAAGTGAATTACCAAAACTATTTAAAAAACTATCTGCGGATATTGTGTATGTAAAGGGTAGTCAAAAATTTACTTACTTGAAACAATTTTATGATAATGTTGTAAATTTAGAATTTGATGATCAATGTCCTAATTTTAGTAAAACTCTGCATGCTTGTCAATCACATAGGATTAGGTTCAGTATGTGTAGTATTGTAAATGTAGAAAAGTTGTTTAATTATGTAAAGAATAATAAAAAATAAAAAAACAATTTTTATTTAAATATATTTTTATTTAAATTTTATGTTCATCCCAGGAACCTTAATACCCCCCACAAATAACACATACAACTATTACAATAAATAGCACAAATCCTGATGATAATATAAAGGTGGTATAATTCATTTTAACTGTCGGTAAGTTGTCACCACCTGGGAATGAAATGTCTGCTATGTGGAGTTCTCACTGCCTGGGAATGAAATGTTTGCTATGTGGAGTTCTCACTGCCTGGGAATGAAATGTCTGCTATGTGGAGTTCTCACTGCCTGGGAATGAAATTTTCGATGTGTTCAAACACTGATGACACTTATATTTTGGTGAGGGTGGTCCATCGATGTGAGTCCTTCCCGTATTGTAGTGTTCAAAACAGGGTAATCTTTCCTTGTCCCTGAAGCTCAGCGGTAAAAATGACCAGATGTTTAAAAGCTCCAGACCTTCCAACCTCTTCAAGTAATATTCTGGTAAATATTTTAAGTGTTCGGAGGTTAATTTACTTTCGTGGTATGCTTCTATGGCACTGTTAATGCGATCCATTAGAGGCTCTGGTTCCGTATTTGTAAACTGCATTATTGCGACAATGTATATTCAACGCACACACCTTCCACCACTTTCTCTCACCACCTTCTCCTACCAGCCAGGACCCCTTATCTACTTCCTGTATAACCGGAAACCCTTATCTACATCCTGTATAACCGGAAACCCTTATCTACATCCTGTATAACCGGAAACACCTTATCTTATCTTATCTAATCAACATCCGACCGGAAACGGAAACCGGAAACCGGAAACGGAAACCGGAAACGGAAACCGGAAACGGAAACCGGAAACGGAAACCGGAAACAGAAACCGGAAACGGAAACGGGAAACGGAAACCGGAAACGGAAACCGGAAACCGGAAACGGAAACCGGAAACGGAAACCGGAAACGGAAACCGGAAACCGGAAACGGAAACCGGAAACGGAAACCGGAAACCGGAAACGGAAACCGGAAACCGGAAACCGGAAACCGGAAGTGGAAACCGGAACTTCCGGGAAGGGAATGAATTGTCCCCGTACCGGCTAAAGTTATCTACTTGTGTAACAAAATATGCAAGAATTACTTTTTTTGTTAATCATTTTGGAATAATAATAATAAAAGTAGAATAAATTTAGCTTGTGCGACTTTTCAATACTGTTGATATTTAAGTCATCATATCTTTAACGGGGTTTTGTGTGAGAATCGATTCTTATTATTATTATTACAAAAGATTGACAATTATTAATAAATTTTGTCTGCTGTCAAGATTTAATTGATTAATAGGTATGACGATATTGTTTCCAAGTCGTTCCTTGCAAAAAAGAAAGTATTATAATTTTGAATATCAAATCCAAGATAAATTATAAGTGTGATACATCATTAAGTTCAGAAAAAAATATTCTTTCAAAAAATATAAAAATCCAAAATGGCGCCTATAAGAAAAACAAAAGTTGGCTATTGTCCCAGGGTAAATGTTATAGTTATCTTACCAAAAAATATGCTACTAGATTCATCATTAAATAGTGCCTGTATATTGTCAAAGTTCTAAATGTTCAGTTTCAAAAAATATTTTTTTTAATGATATCTCGAAAACAAAAGAGATATTTCAAAATTGTTTTCAAATTATTGTTAGGCCCAAAAATACGCAACTTTGCCCGAATTTAACCGACTCTCTATCTCTTTAATTAACTGAGATCTCCATACATTCTGTCGAACTACGAACACACTGTATATATCAGTGTTTGATACGCGTGGCGCATGAAGTAAAATTACAAATTTAGAATAGCCGTAAAAATTGGATTTGCCGGGGCGCGACTCACTGCGCTCGCGCGCCCCGGCAAAACCAAAATTTCAGGCTTTTCTTAACTCGAAATTTTACGTCATGCTTTACCAAGGAGTGAAAACACTCGTTAGAAGTTTTACATTATAAGCTTTTATAAAAACAACGAATTCCTGAAAAATTGTGTTACATCTGTAGTCATTAAGATATGTATACTTAAACGAAAATATCCCAGTGTAAATAAAATGTGCTAAGTGATTACACATTTGATTTTTCTGTTTCTAAAGTCAATGTTTAATAATTTCGTGACATAAAAGGAGATGAGTATGATACTGCGCAAAAATATCAATTACTTGCAGTCATTAACTCGCCATGTTACAAATAACAAGAAGCCGGAACTTTTTATAAAGAGCTACGTGTTTAGCGTCGATGTAAGTAATTAACGGGACACAGCTATACATCCCGCGTTTTATCCTGATGGAAAATGCAGAGCTATTATCTGGAAAACCGCACATTTCATATTAATTACGGCAAAAAGCATCTCTCGCAGCGGGATACTTGAACGGACTTTTTCCTCCCCTATTCCACCCATTTTTATATATTTTTTTTTTCTGTTTTTAAAAGCACACATATGAATCGCTGAATGCGATGGAGGAAGTTCGAATCGATGTGACTTTTTGCGGGTGCAGAATTTTATTTTCCTATTAAAATATTCGAACGTCACGCGTTCATCTCAACCCCCGCCGAAAGTGATTTTAATATATTAATATTGATTCCCCACCGCATTTTTGTCTTCCCTTTGCATGTAAATTTTATAATCTAAAAAGTTTTTGAATTCCATCGCCGGCGAACGCGGCACTTAAATGGCTTCACTAAACTGAAAAAGAAAAAGGGAAAGACTCGCAAGAAAAAGTGTTGTCCCTATAAGTATTAATGGATCCCCCGTGCAATAACAATAGGGGATGAAAATGAACACGGCTATAAACAAGAGCATATTTGATGGCGTCTATAAATGGGAACATATAGTGTCTTCATAGTCTAAACAACTTATGCTAATAATGGGAATACATGTAGGGGGCTATTCTTAGTTTAAAAAAAGTAGCAGTGTCACGTATATGGTGTATAATGAACAGTAATTAGATTGACATGCGTAAATCACTTACTGAGACGAAAATGGTTTTAAATAGACTACACAGGAAATGTTTATACAAATTCCTGGGGTTGAAAATAATATCTGACAAAGAATAATGGATATTAAAGTGAACTATTTTTACTAAAATATTCATTCATAAAGAGATCATCTAGATAACAGTTAAAAAGACATGAAGTTGATGAACGATAATACGCAGTTAAAAATAAAAGTATGGGCTATTTGCATCATTTAACCTATCGACACAAACAATTGATAGCATTGCCATTGTTAACGAGTTATTCTGGAAAATAATTAACCTTGTATTTCTAAACCTTTGATCAAATTGTATATTAGGGCGGCACAAATTGTAAGGAAGTTTTTTTTCAAAGAGTGAGTCTATTTTTTTCTCATTCTACGTTCACCTCTAAGAAAAAAAGTCCATGGGACCATAGGTCTACGGTGAATTTCAAGCCGCATTAATTTTAATTGAAGATTTTACTTTAACCGGTTGTAATATTTATTTGGATTTCAGTTCTGATTTATAATATTTCCTATTTTTATTTATATTATAGGGTTCATAGGGGTTTTGAGTGGGACGAATTCAATGTTGATATTTATTTTTGTCTTAGGCATCTGCAAAATGTCAAATTTAGTTTAAAACTTAGAAACTTCTATTGCTTCTACATAAAATCTCGCAGAATGATGAAAATCATGAAGAATTAAAATCAGATATTGTGCAAAATAAGTTGGTCAAAATTGGCATTCTTAGACTTATTTGTACATACAAATTAATGATTAGATTTGGGTGAGTTACGTGAAGATTATAATAACTTTAATTAAAACACTTTTAACCTTTCTTCACAATTATTATTATATACCAGATGTACATTTCGGTCACAAGGTGACCATTATCAATGGTTTGATACTGTATCAGTATCAATTCATTGATAATAATACTGTATTAGTATCAATTCATTGATAATGGTCACCTTGTGACCGAAATGTACATCTAGTATATAATAAAAATTGTGAAGAAAGGTTAAAAGTGTTTTAATTAAAGTTACAAATTAATGGTTCAATGGTCATTAATGTTGATTACTTTCGTCAGTTTTAGTTGACTTTTTAAATTTGAATCACAGAAAAACATGAATTAATAAATTGTAATGTATCGTATGTTCAATAAAAAAAACCTCTAAAGTGCCAGCGAAAATATTATAGATTGGCAACTCTGAGATTATCTGTTATAATTATTATGTCTGATGTTTTACCTAACCTAAATTTAAAATAGATTAAATCATGGCACTCTAGAGATTTTTTTTTATTAAACATACGATATCATTGTTATAGATGAAGTATGTTTATGAACTTCATTGTTAATCAGTGTTTTATACGCGTGGCGCATAAAGTAAAATTTCGAGTTTAGAAAAGCCCCGTGAAAATTTGTCTCGGGTCGCTGCGCGACCCGAGACAAATTTTCGACGCGTGGCTTTTCTAAACACGAAATTTTACTTCATGCTTAGTCTGGGAGTGGAAACACTCATTTCAAACGTTAAACGTTGTAGATTGCGAAAAGAATCGCACTTTTAATGTTTGAAGTATTCTGCAACCAAGAATTGGCAATTTCATTTATACTTATGTTTGAACGGTAACGTGACCGCCAGTCTAAGGTGTCAAATTGTTTAGAGGGAATGGCAAAGCTATACTGATGAGAGATAAATCTCGAAACGCGTCTATAGATGGCCTGAATAGTTTGACCCAAATTGTTACATTTGCAGTAGGTTGCTGTATGTAACAGCAAACACTTGTTGTATAATTCAATGTCCGTCGGGGTATTAGCCCGGGAAGTAGTTGTTTCAATGAGTGTTTGATATAGTCTTTGTAAGACTAACTTGTTGTAGATTGCGAAAAGAATCGCACTTTTAATGGTTAAATTGGACGCTTTTATAAAATCGACGTATGCCTGAAAAATGACAGCGTATACGTTGTGCACATAAAATAGATAATTTTCCAGTATGTAATATAATAAGTCATCCAAAGCGATCATTAAAACAAGAGCAGAATTTTTCCTTAAACCAACTCAATAATTGCTCGGCCAATAATGAGTTAATTGAAAGTTTGGCACTTTATAGAAAACCGAAATATTTGATGTAAAATCACTTTAAATGGATATTTATGAACTAAATTAACTTTATAAATTTTAAAGAAGTCTGTGTTGCATACCAAAGAATATTTCATGAAAAATGCTAAAAAAACGAGACCTTTTCTACATTTCTAGCTCAATTTGTAGAGCAGTAATCGTAATTTAAAAACTTATAAACGCATACATCTTCAAACCGGCTTGATATCTAATCCTAAAATTCGATATTGTTCTTTGTCTATGTAATGGCAATACGAAATCTGAAATAGTTCTAGTGTTAATTTGACATAGAATTACCCCTCAATAACATAACATTACATGTCGTAAAAAACAAAGAGAATACCTAAAAAATAACAATATTTAAACATGTATCAGAGTAATCGCTTCTACAATAAATCAAATGTTTTGAACTTATTTTGTGTCAATAATATTTTGTATTTCTTGATCAATTCTAAGACTTTGAAGTAATTTTGATAACATTTCGAAAAATACAATGGTTTGTACGAACTCCTTTACTTTGAAAACTTATAATTACAATTTCAAGCAAGATATTTTAGTTTTCTGTACTATAATATGAGTCTTAAATACACTGACCTCTTGATAAAATATTTCTGAGATCTTTACCTAATTTTGACACTGTATAATTTTTTAAACTTTATTTCACTCCAAAATCCAATATTTTTTTATCAAATTCTTCACTTTGCAATTAGAAGATTTTTACTATTCTGTATAGCAATATGAACAACAGTCTTATCTTAATAAATTCTCATCATTTGAACTTATTTTAATAATATGTGATATTTTTTTAATTAAATTTTACCCTAAAAGACAATTCAGTTTATAAAAATATCCATTTAAGTGATTTTACATCAAATATTTCGGCTTTCTATAAAATGCCAAACTTTTAATTAACTCATTAATCAAAGAGTTCACTCTAAAAGTTGATTTTAGGAAAAATTCTGCTTTTCTTTTAATGATTTCTATGAATGACTTATTATAATTAGTTCTTAGTTATATAGTATATCTCAATGTTTAATGTACGCTAGATTTACTATTGTTACTATTATTATTATATCGATGACAATTTTTTATGTACAAGTATTATTATTTGTAACTATGTCATTGTAAATCAAGATTCTATCTATGTAGATATATTACATATTGGAGATATTTCTATTAAATGTACATAACGCTGCAAACTTTTCTCCGCCATTTTTAAGGAAAAAGTTTATATAAATGTTTCAAATACGGGTCTGTCAACTTAGCCCCCCCAACTCAAAATTTTCAAATAAAAAATATTGCGCCCGAAAGGTCTTAACTTGCGCTCACTTGCGCCCATATATTAAAACTTGCGCTGTTAAGGGTAGAAAGTTATAGCGATTTGAAAATAGGGGGGGCTAAGTTGACGCCAGCCCCCCATCTCGGAATTTTTAACTTTTTCTTTCATAAATACATTCTATGGAACTTGCGCTGTCGATACCACCTAATTTTACAAGTTGCGCTGCAAAAATACACCCCCTAAAAACGAAATAAAGGAGGGTGCCAGCCCCCCCCACTTTACATTTTTTAAGTTTTATTGCATTGTACACAAAGCTTAGAAGTTGCGCTCACTTGCGCCATCGAAATTTCTTCAATATCAGTTCTCATGAAAAAGTTATGGCATATTTTATATATACTCGAATCCAGTGCGCGTATTCCCATAATCTCCATGCAACTGCAGAAGAGTAATACAATAAACATACTTAACTCACAACCACTGTCCTTCTTCGTCGAAAAGCATACATTATACAACCAAAACAGTAATTTTCTATAATATTTGCATATTTAATTTTATTTATAAAACAAATAACTATAATTCGATTCAATTAATAAATATAACTTTAACAATGTATTTAAAATGCATTTCTGCTGATTAGAAAAGTTGCGCTGTTTTCCCAGTGGCGTCACAATTAATTTATTATTATTTAATTAAAATAAATATTTTTCAAACCAAACGGAAAATTTTGAATTTTCTAAGTGATATTACTTTAACAATGCATAGGAAATGCATTTATTCTAATGAGAAAAGTTGCGCTGTTTTCCCAGTGGCGTCACAATTAATTTATTATTATTGAATTAAATTGAATATTTTCAAAACCAAACGAAAAATTTTGAATTTTCTAAGTGATATTACTTTAACAATGCATAGGACATGCATTTATGCTAATGAGAAAAGTTGCGCTGTTTTCCCAGTGGCGTCACAATTAATTTATTATTATTGAATTAAATTAAATATTTTCAAAACCAAACGGGAAACTTTGAATTTTCTAAGTGATATTACTTTAACAATGAATAGGAAATGCAATTATGCTAATGAGAAAAGTTGCGCTGTTTTCTCAGTTGCGTCACAGTTGATTTATTATTATTGAAATAAATTAAATATTTTCAAAACCAAACGGAAAATTTTGAATTTTCTAAGTGATATTACTTTAAATATGAATAGGAAATGCATTTATGCTAATTAGAAAAGTTGCGCTGTTTTCCCAGTGGCGTCACAATTAATTTATTATTATTTAATTAAATTTAATATTTTTCAATCCAAACGGAAAATTTTGAATTTTCTAAGTGATATTACTTTAACAATGCATAGGAAATGCATTTATGCTAATGAGAAAGGTTGCGCTATTTCCCCAGTAGCGTCACAATTAATTTATAATTATTGAATTAAATTAAATGCTTTCAAAACCAAACGGAAAATTTTGAATTTTCTAAGTGATATTACTTTAACTATGCATAGAAAATGCATTTATGCTAATGAGAAAAGTTGCGCTGTTTTCCCAGTGGCATCACAATTAATTTATTATTATTGAATTAAATTGAATATTTTCAAAACCAAACGGGAAACATTGAATTTTCTAAGTGATATTACTTTAACAATGAATAGGAAATGCATTTATGCTAATGAAAAAAGTTGCGCTGTTTTCCCAGTGGCGTCACAATTAATTTATTATTATTGAATTAAATTAAATATTTTCAAAACCAAACGGGAAAATTTGAATTTTCTAAATGATATTACTTTAACAATGAATAGGAAATGCATTTATGCTAATGAGAAAAGTTGCGCTGTTTTCCCAGTGGCGTCACAATTAATTTATTATTATTCAATTAAATTAAATATTTTTTAAACCAAACGGAAAATTTTGAATTTTCTAAGTGATATTACTTTAACAATGCATAGGAAATGCATTTATGCTAATGAGAAAGGTTGCGCTGTTTCCCCAGTAGCGTCATAATTAATGTATAATTATTGAATTAAATTAAATGTTTTCAAAACCAAACGGAAAATTTTGAATTTTCTAAGTGATATTACTTTAACAATGCATAGGAAATGTATTTATGCTAATGTGAAAAGTTGCGCTGTTTTCCCAGTGGCGTCACAATAAATTTATTATTATTGAATTAAATTAAATATTTTCAAAACCAAACGGAAAACTTTGAATTTTCTAAGTGATATTACTTTAACAATGAATAGGAAATGCATTTATGCTAATGAGAAAAGTCGCGCTGTTTTTCCAGTAGCGTCACAGTTGATTTATTATTATTGAATTAAATTAAATATTTTCAAAACCAAACGGAAAATTTTGAATTTTCTAAGTGATATTACTTTAACAATGCATAGAAAATGCATTAATGCTAATAAGAAAAGTTGCGCTGTTTTCCCAGTGGCGTCACAATTAATTTATTATTATTGAATTAAATTAAATATTTTCAAATCCAAACGGGAAACTTTGAATTTTCTAAGTGATATTACTTTAACAATGAATAGGAAATGCATTTATGCTAATGAGAAAAGTTGCGCTGTTTTCCCAGTGGCGTCACAGTTGATTTATTATTATTGAATTAAATTAAATATTTGCAAAACCAAACGAAAAATTTTGAATTTTCTAAATGATATTACTTTAACAATGCATAGAAAATGCATTTATGCCAATGAGAAAAGTTGCGCTGTTTTCCCAGTGGCGTCACAATTAATTTATTATTATTTAATTGAATTAAATATTTTTCAAACCAAACGAAAAATTTTGAATTTTCTAAGTGATATTACTTTAACAATGCATAGGAAATACATTAATGCTAATGAGAAAGGTTGCGCTGTTTCCCCTGTAGCGTCACAATTAATTTATTAGTATTGAATTAAATTAAATATTTTCAAAACCAAACGGGAAACTTTAAATTTTTTAAGTGATATTACTTTAACAATGAATAGGAAATGCATTTATGCTAATGAGAAAAGTTGGGCTGTTTTCCCAGTGGCGTCACAATTAATTTATTATTATTGAATTAAATTAAATATTTTCAAAACCAAACAGGAAACTTTGAATTTTCTAAGTGATATTACTTTAACAATGCATAGGAAATGCATTTATGCTAATGAGAAAAGTTGCGCTGTTTTCCCAGTGGCTTCACAATTAATTTATTATTATTGAATTAAATTAAATATTTTTCAAACCAAACGGGAACCTTCGAATTTTCTAAGTGATATTACTTTAACAATGAAAAGGAAATGCATTTATGCTAATGGGAAAAGTTGCGCCGTTTTCCCAGTGGCGTCACAATTAATTTATTATTATTGAATTAAATTAAATATTTTTAAAACCAAACAGAAAATTTTAAATTTTTTAAATGATATTACTTTAACAATGCAAAGGAAATGCATTAATGTTAATTAGAAAAGTTGCGCTGTTTTCCCAGTGGCGTCACAATAAATTTATTATTATTGAATTAAATTAAATATTTTCAAAACCAAACAAAAAATTTTGAATTTTCTAAGTGATATTACTTTAACAATGCTCAGGAAATGCATTTATGCTAATGAGAAAAGTTGCGCTGTTTTCCCAGTGGCGTCACAATAAATTAATTATTATTGAATTAAATTAAAAATTTTCAAAACCAAACGGAAAATGTTGAATTTTCTAAGTGATATTACTTTAACAATGCATAGGAAATGCATTTATGCCAATGAGTAAAGTTGCGCTGTTTTCCCAGTGGCGTCACAATTAATTTATTATTATTTAATTAAGTTAAATATTTTCAAAGCCAAAAGAAAAATTTTGAATTTTCTAAGCGATATTACTTTAGCAATGCAAAGGAAATGCATTTATGATAATAAAAAATGTTTCGCTGTTTTCCTAGTGGCGTCACAATTAATTTATTATCATTTAATTAAATTAAATATTTTCTAAACCAAACGAAAAATTTTGAATTTTCGAAGTGATATTACTTTAACAATGCATAGGAAATGCATTAATGCTAATGAGCAAAGTTGCGCTGTTTTCCCTGTGGCGTCACAATTAATTTATAATCATTTAATTAAATTAAATATTTTCAAATCCAAACGGAAAATTTTGTTTTTTTTAAGTGATATTACTTTAACACTGCATAATTCAATTTCTATATCAATTCGTCCAGAAAACATAATATGCTTAAATGCATTTACGTTTTTAACTAAATTATTAAATACATGTTTACATTCATGTCAAACAAATATCCATAGATGTGATATATGTTCGCAAATAAAAATAAAGAATGAACATTTTATTTCTGTTGAATTTTCACATTACAACATACATAACTTAGAAAACATTTTACAATATAATTTAAGCACGGAATTTAAACAAAATTGCAGTTTGTGTAATACTAAATTATTATTTGAAACACAGTTAAACAATTTATTATTCATAGAACCCGTTAACACGGACAGTAAAACATTGAACTTAGTAACTAATTTAGAAAATATTTCGTTTAAACTAAATGTACAGAACAAACTGTTTATTGTTCGTGGTGTTGTGGGTTTTATACCGGGTCATTTTATAGCATTTTGCAGAAGACATAATGGCTTATGGGAGGAATACAATGACTTGCTTCCAAGCAAAAATCATTGTTCAAGATAAAAAGAAGTAGAGGTTAATATGTTGCTATATACAATGTAGGGTGACCGACGGGAACCATCTGTTTTTGGGAATGATCACTGACGCCACTGGGAAAACAGCGCAACTTTTCTCATTAGCATAAATGCATTTCCTATGCCTTGTTAAAGCAATATCACTTAGAAAATTCAAAATTTTCTGTTTGGTTTTGAAAATATTTAATTTAATGCAATAATAATAAATTTATTGTAACGCCACTGGGAAAACAGCGAAACTTTTCTTATTGGCATAAATATATTTCCTATGCATTGTTAAAGTAATATCACTTAGAAAATTCAAAGTTTCCCATTTGGTTTTGAAAATATTTGATTTTATTCAATAATAATAAATTAATTGTGACGCCACTGGGAAAACAGCGCAACTTTTCTCATTAGCATAAATGCATTTCCTATTCATTGTTAAAGTAATATCACTTAGAAAATTCAAAGTTTCCCGTTTGGTTTTAAAAATATTTAATTTAATTCGATACTAATTAATTAATTGTGACGCCACTGGGAAAACAGCGCAACTTTTCTCATTAGCATAATTGCATTTCCTATTCATTGTTAAAGTAATATCACTCAGAAAATTTAAAGTTTCACGTTTGGTTTTGAAAATATTTAATTTAATTCAATAATAATAAATTAATTGTGACGCCACTGGGAAAACAGCGCAACTATTCTCATTAGCATAAATGCATTTCCTATGCATTGTTAAAGTAATATCACTTAGAAAATTCAAAATTTTCTGTTTGGTTTTGAAAATATTTAATTTAATTCAATAATAATAAATTAATTGTGACGCCACTGGGAAAACAGCGCAACTTTTCTCATTAGCATAAATGCAATTCCTATTCATTGTTAAAGTAATATCACTTAGAAAATTCAAAGTTTCCCGTTTGGTTTTGAAAATATTTAATTTAATTCAATAATAATAAATTAATTGTGACGCCACTGGGAAAACAGCGCAACTTATCTCATTAGCATAAATGCATTTCCTATGCATTGTTAAAGTAATATCACTTAGAAAGTTCAAAACTTTCCGTTTGGTTTTGAAAATATTTAATTTAATTCAATAATAATAAATTAATTGTGACGCCACTGGGAAAACAGCGCAAATTTTCTCATTAGCATTAATGCATTTGCTATGCATTGTTAAAGTAATATCACTTAGAAAATTCAAAATTTTCTGTTTTGTTTGAAAAATATTTAATTTAATTTAATAATAATAAAGTAATTGTGACGCCACTGGGAAAACAGCGCAACTTTTCTCATTGGCATAGAGGCATTTCTTATGCATTGTTTAAGTAAAATCACCTAAAACATTTAAATTTTCACGTTTGGTTTTGAAAATATTTAATTAAATTAAATAATAAATTATTTGTAACGCTACTGGGAAAACAGCGCAACTTTACTAATCAGCAGAAATGCATTTTAAATACATTGTTAAAGTTATATTTATTAATTGAATCGAATTATTGTTATTTGTTTTGGAAATAAAATTATTTAAGTAATAATAAAAATATATATTTCCACCATGATACGGCACTGGAATAAATATGCAAATATTATAGAAAATTACTGTTTTGGTTGTATAATGTATCCTTTTCGACGAAGAAGGACAGTGGTTGTGAGTTAAGTATGTTTATTGTATTACTCTTCTGTAGTTGCATGGAGATTATGGGAATACGCGCACTGGATTCGAGTATATATAAAATATGCTATAACTTTTTCATGAGAACTGATATTGAAGAAATTTCGATGGCGCAAGTGAGCGCAACTTCTAAGCTTTGTGTACAATGCAATAAAACTTAAAAAATGTAAAGTGGGGGGGCTGGCACCCTCCTTTATTTCGTTTATAGGGGGTGTATTTTTGCAGCGCAACTTGTAAAATTAGGTGGTATCGACAGCGCAAGTTCCATAGAATGTATTTATGAAAGAAAAAGTTAAAAATTCCGAGATGGGGGGGCTGGCGTCAACTTAGCCCCCCCTATTTTCAAATCGCTATATCTTTCTACTCTTAACAGCGCAAGTTTTAATATTTGGGCGCAAGTGAGCGCAAGTTAAGACCTTTCGGGCGCAATATTTTTTATTTGAAAATTTTGAGTTGGGGGGGCCAAGTTGACAGACCCTTCAAATACTGCTGCTATTTATTAATGATCTTAGCAACATAATTAAAAACTGTAAATATTTGCATTTTTCAAACGATCTTAAAATATACAAACGTATTGTCTGTCAGGAAGATCAGATTGTAATGCAACATAATGTTAACTCATTAATTGCTTAGTGTAAACTTTTTTTTTTCAAAGAGTGTGTCTATTTTATTCTGATTCTACGTTTAATTCCAATAAAAAACATTCCATGTTATCATGGGCCTACGGTGAATTTCGAGCCAAAACAATTTTATTTGAAGATTTTACTTCAGCTCTTCTTCGTTTTTATAAGATTTTCATAATAATTAATATAATTAATAAATGTATTTAAAACGTTTGTGTGAACGTATTCCTTAAAAATGGTCAAAATATATATAAAAAAGTTTGCAGGCCCCCTTGTGGGATGCCTAAGGCAGAAATAAACATCAAAATCGAATTCTTTATACCCCAAAACCCAACATACAAATAAAAAAAGAAAATATTTCAAATCAGAACTGAAATAGGAATAAATATTACCAGCAGCAGTAAAATGTTCATTAAAATTAATGCGGCTCGAAATTCACTGTAGACCCATAGTACTTTTTTTTTTTGTTTGTTTGGCATAGGTTTTTACCATTCAGCCACTAACGTTGATTTTTTTATATTAACATATATTTCGACTAATTTGGACGTCACAACACATTCACACACATCCATGGAACCGGAGACGAGTATTTTTCGTTAGATCACCAGATCACCTCCGTGACCGATTTGTCGAAACCGGCGGCTCAACTGCTCGGCCACGGCGGGCCCGACCCTTAGTACTATGGACTTTTTTTGTAAGAATTGAACGTAGAATCAGAAAAAATGGGACACACTCTTTAAAGAATAATCAACCCATCTTATTGTATACACAGGGAATTTTTCATTTAAGTATACATATCCCTATGCATACTCTGTAAGTCAGGGTTGTCCAACATTTTAGCCTCGCTAGGCCACATTCGTCAAAGACGAGTTTGTCTTGGGCCGCAATAAGTGAAGAGCAAAAAAACGGTTTATATATTTCCTCTCATAATAAGTGAAGAGGGGAATAAAAGGAAACATTCATCAATAAGAATGAAAAACGTTGATAACAGACTAAATATTTTATTCCGTGTTATTCTAATTAACGATATACTTATGCGTGTTTGAACTTCACAATCGTTTAGTGTTTTATACGCGTGGAGCTTGAAAATTAGGATTAGCCAAATGTTGAGGCATTTCTAAACTCGAAATTTTATTTTATGCTTAATCAGAAACACTCGTTAGATGCTTTAAATTGAACGTTTTTTTGTAAAATCAAAGAATCCTTGAAAATTTACAACGTGTACAACGGGATATATATACTAAAAGAAAAAATCCCTGTATATATTGCCCGTATTATATGCAAAATTATATCATGTAATATTAGTGCAGGGTAATATGAATATTGCGTGTGCTGTAGAAAAATTACTGTTATGTACATATCGGCGTTACAACTTAACTGTAAAGGAAAATGGTTGCATGATAATTTAAAAAATGGTTTATTTGGAAACTAGTTCCAACACAAAAAATAATTGACTTAAATGTAGGTGACATAATCGTTAGCTTTCGCACAAAGAATATTATTTGAATATTTATATTATGGAAGTACTAATAGTGTAACTGCAATATCTATTTATCATTACCTGCAATAATTATATTTATTACTATAATTAAGGAAATCCTTAGGAAACATATACCGTTATTGTTGTATGTACTAATATCCATGCATTGCTTTGATGTTGTACATACATTGTAATTAAATTGTAGCATGTATATACACACATAACCAATAATTTCATGTTACAATTATTCTCGTATAAAATATTGTTATCATTATCAAATATACTGCCTTTCAAAAAAATCAGAACACAAAGTATTTATTGGACGATTTTAATGAAATTTACAGAATTTGATCATGTAAATGAACTGCATCGATGATCAAAATATCAATTGTTTTGGTTACTATTTAATGGTATTTTTCCTTGATTTCACCATTATGAAGAGCTGCTGATTTTTTAATGTAATTGCTTCTAATATCCAAGTAGCCTCTGAGTAGTTTGACGTTTCAGTTTGTAAAACATAAAAAGATGCCCCGTGTTCGTCGGCGTGCACAATATCATCATCTAAGTGAATTTGAAAGGGGTCGCATTATTGGAATGCGAGAAGCGGGTTTTTCGGTTCGTGCTATTGCTGAAAGGGTAGGCCGTAGTGTATCGGTGATCGTACGCTGCTGGTCTAGATGGTCCGAAGCTGGGGAGAATCAACGTAGACTTGGATCAGGACGTCCAAGAAGCACCACTGAGCGTGAAGATCGAGCTCTTCGTCTTACAACTTTAAGGGACAGATTTACAACGTCGCGGGCATTGGAAAATGACTGGTTGGCTCTAAATGGCCAAAGAGTATCCATGGCTACTGTTTACAGAAGAATCCGCAGTTTTGGTATAAGATCCTACCGTCCACAATTGTGTCTAGCTCTTACTCCGCAGCATCGCAGAGTAAGACTTGATTGGTGCAGGGAAAGACAACATTGGACCCATGAATGGAATAACATTATCTTCAGCGATGAGTCTCGGTTCTGTTTATGGGCTCATGATGGTCGCAGAAGAGTGAGACGTCGACGCGGTGAACGCAGAATTTTACAATTTACTGTTTAAAGACATACGGCTCTTACACAGGGAGTTATGGTTTGGGGGGCGATAGCATATGGTAGTCGGTCTCCTCTAGTTTTTTTAGAAGCAAGTCTTAACGCGATTCGGTATATTGACAACATTTTACGGCCAGTGTTAGTGCCCTATGTAAATGGCTTGCAGAACCCCATTTGTCAGCAAGATAATGCTCGACCTCACACAGAGGCCATTACAAGACAGTTTTTTGATATTGCCGAAATCAATTTGTTACCTTGCCCATCTCGTTCTCCAGATCTATCGCCAATAGAACATGTTTGGGATATGATAGGTGTTAGAATAAGTAACTTACAGCGCCCCGCTAACACTGTAATGGAACTTAGAGGTCAAATTATCGAAGTTTGGAATGAAATACCCCAAGTCGATATTAACAGCCTGATTTCTAGCATGCCTCGACGTGTTAATGAGTGTTTGGGAAATCGTGGAGGCCCAACACATTATTAATTTTTATTCATTTGTTTTTTTGTTTTTCAAGTTGATTTTTTGATCATCGATACAGTTCATTTACATGATCAAATTGTGTAAATTTTATTAAAATCGTGCAATAAATACTTGGTGTTCTGATTTTTTTGAAAGGCAGTATACATTTGTAAATGCTATACTATAAACAAAACCAGGGCCAGGAGAGAGTAGAAGTTTGTCTTGCCTGATGTGGCTCTTATAAAAGCAATATTTTTAATAATAATAAGTAAAAAGAGGAAAAAAAGCAAACATTCATCACTAACAATAAAACAACCTTAATAACAGACTAAATACTTTATTCCGTGTTATTAATATTAAAGATGCACTTATACGTTTTTAAACTTCACAATAGTTCAGTGTTTTGTACGCGTGACGCATGAAGTAAAATTACGAGTTTAGAGAAGCCTGAATTTTGGTTTGGTCGCTCTGCTTCACGGAGCAACCAAACCAAATTTTAAGGCTTTTCTAAACTCGAAATTTAACTTCATGCTTAATCTATAATTGGAAACCGTCGTTCCAGATGAATCATTAAATGCTACTAATTTTCCATGCATATAATACTTTTATTCGTAAAACAACGTTGTGATTTGCAAACAAATTATCTGTAAACCAGTTTAAAATCACAAATTTACTGAATTACGGGTAAAAATGTATATGTATAAATGCTCAAAGTTGACAAATATGCAAAAGTTAATAAACATTCTTGTTGCTCTTTTGATTGTGATTTGTTTTCATTCATCTCTTTTACATATTTTGGTTCAGCAGATTGTGGTTTCACCCTCTTTTTAGCCATTTCTGGACTATTATTATTGCCTGTTCTTGCAGATTTCGTAGAACTCTAGATTTCTTCGTTTTGTTCTAATTTATTAAATCTATTTAATAGATATTTATTTGTTGTAATTAATGATTGATATGATTGATTATTTGATTGTAGTGATCCATTAATTTCTTCCAATTGTTTAACCATTGCAGTTACGTATTTTATTTTAATTTGGTTTGGTGGCTCCGCTCCGCGAAGCGTTTCTAAACTCGAAATTTTACTTTATGCTTAATCTGCGAGGGGAAACCCTCGTTCTGTATAAATCACTAAATATTAATTTTAATCTTTTTTTGTCCGTAAATTATTGTTATCGTGATTTGCAAGAACATTTTCTGTACACCAGTTTAGAATCGCAATTTCACGAAATTACCGATAAAAAAAGTATATGTATAGATACTTAAAGTTGACAAATTTGCAAACGTTAATAAATATTTACAAAATTCAACACGTTAAAACCGTTTCAACCTTAGATAATTTACAAAAATATTGATAATATGCATTAAAGCATTGTCGATTGGACATGAAGTTACATGAGCTTAAAGTTAATTAAAATGGAAAAAAAGGTAAAATCAATATTTCATCTAAAGTCTACAAAGATTTTTTTTAAATATCGTATTTTAATGTAATTAACAAAAATGGTTAAAAAATTAATTAGTATCAATTAAAAATAAAATTACAAAATATCAAAGATTACTAAAAATAATACAATAAAGAAATATTCATTATCTTTACTAAAAAGAACATTCAGACTAGTACTTATGTAATAAATAGAAATAAAAATGAATTAATATTATTTTAACGCAATTAAAAAAATAAATCAAAGAATAACATTAGAAAAGCTACAAGTTGACTAAATGCAGAAAATCAAAGTGTACTGAACTTAAAGAAGCTCAAAGTTAATAAAAAAATTTCAATTGTAGAATACTTATGTATTCTTTACAAATCTCATAAAAAAACTAAAAAATGTTGGCATACTGAACAACAATTGTTGATAATTCAAAAAAAATCTTCACTACTACATATCTAAAATAATTTTGGTATCAAAAGGAAATTTAATAAAACGATAAAGAGATTTATTAAAAAAAAATCTTTTAAAAAATCTTATTTGTACTAATGTTTTCAATGTAAGTATACATACCTGAAATATACTCAATACTCTGAAAATTTGCAAATTGTCGTGGTATTTGAAAAGAGTTCAAATTTAAGATCCGAACGAGTGTTTCCACTCCCAGATTAAGCATGAAGTAAAATTTTCAGGCTTTTCTAAACTCGAAATTTTACTTCATGCGCCACGCATAGAAAACACTGAACGATTGTAAAGTTTGAAATATACTAAACAGAGAGCAATATGGTAAAGCAGTATATTTTGAACATTAAATATACTGTCTTTAAAAAAAATCAGAACACCAAGTATTTATTGCACGATTTTAATAAAATTTACACAATTTGATCATGTAAGCGAACTGTATCGATGATCAAAAAATCAAGTTGAAAAACAAAAAAACAAATGAATAAAAATGAATAATGTGTTGGGCCTCCACGATTTCCCAAACACTCATTAACACGTCGAGGCATGCTAGAAATCAGGCTGTCAATATCGACTTGGGGTATTTCATTCCAATCTTCGATAATTTGACCTCTAAGTTCCATTACAGTGTTAGCGGGGCGCTGTAAGTTACTTATTCTAACACCTATCAAATCCCAAACATATTCTATTGGCGATAAATCTGGAGAACGAGATGGCCAAGGTAACAAATTGATTTCGGCACTATCAAAAAACTGTCTTGTAATGGCCGCTGGGCGAGGTTGAGCATTATCTTGCTGAAAAAATGGGGTTCTGCAAGCCATTTACATAGGGCACTAACACTGGCCGTAAATTGTTGTCAATATACTGAATCGCGTTAAGACTTGCTTCTAAAAAAACTAGAGGAGACCGACTACCATATGCTATCGCCCCCCAAACCATAACTCCCTGTGTAAGAGCCGTATGTCTTTCAACAGCAAATTGTAAAATTCTGCGTTCACCGCGTCGACGTCTCACTCTTCTGCGATCATCATGAGCCCATAACTCATCGCTGAAGATAATGTTATTCCATTCATGGATCCAATATTGTCTTTCCCTGCACCAATCAAGTCTTGCTCTGCGATGCTGTGGAGTAAGAGGTAGACACAATTGTGGACGGTAGAATCTTATACCAAAACTGCGGATTCTTCTGTAAACAGTAGCCATGGATACTCTTTGGCCATTTAGAGCCAACCAGTCATTTCCCAATGCCTGCGACGTTGTAAATCTGTCCCTTAAAGTTGTAAGACGAAGAGCTCGATCTTCACACTCAGTGGTGCTTCTTGGACGTCCTGATCCAAGTCTACGTCAATTCTCCCCAGCTTCGGACCATCTAGACCAGCAGCGTACGATCACCGATACACTACGGCCTACCCTTTCAGCAATAGCACGAACCGAAAAACCCGCTTCTCGCATTCCAATAATGCGACCCCTTTCAAATTCACTTAGATGATGATATTGTGCACGCCGACGAACACGGGGCATCTTTTTATGTTTTACAAACTGAAACGTCAAACTACTCAGAGGCTACTTGGATATTAGAAGCAATTACATTAAAAAATCAGCAGCTCTTCATAATGGTGAAATCAAGGAAAAATACCATTAAATAGTAACCAAAACAATTGATTTTTTGATCATCGATGCAGTTCATTTACGTGATCAAATTCTGTAAATTTCATTAAAATCGTCCAATAAATACTTTGTGTTCTGATTTTTTTGAAAGGCAGTATATTTTAGTATTTTGAACTTCATAATATTTTAGTATTCATTAGGTAGTAGAAATGCATAGTAATTTAATTTCTATAATCATTTTATTGTAATTTAATTATTATTTGAAAATAGTTCTCTTGAAATATTTAATAAAATTAAACGCTATCTCAAGAGTTGAAGATAATTGAATAAATCAAGTTTTCAAGCAAGATTTCATTTTGTCGCACCCGATCGACGCAAATTCGCTATAAAGTAATTGAAGTAGTATACTTCTTTTTATATATTTGTGTGTGTGTGTGTCTTTGATGGTGAATTGCGATACAACACGTATTTGCTTGCCTTGGCTTCCTTTGTTCGGCGCGCACTTCGGAGGAAGCAAAAAAAACAATGAATACTCCTATCGATTGAAATGTGAATACACGGCGAAATAAATATTTTATAGGCTTTCATCACCTTATTTCCTTCCACACGGTGCGGACTTACCAACAATATATAGACCTCCTGATATTTTCTTTCGGCCTACTTTAAGCTGTTGGTAAATATTTATCGTGTATATGGATCTTTGATATAAGGATTTGAGCTACAGGTAAATGTTTTTTCAACGCACACGTTTTATATGATATAAATAAGTATACGCTTTTTGTCAGTGTTTAAATAGGTATTTCTCTCAATTTACTATTTATAAATTGTCTATAAAATTATAAAATAAAACCAGATTTGCTAACATGAATGAAAAATCTCTCTAATTCTATTCAGTTGTTATTATTGAAGAATAACAATCATTTCAATTCTACTCATAAAATACTATACAACTTTGAGCGCCTATAATTAGAATTGAAACATAATACTAATTCTCAAACTGACGTTAATAAAGCAGGTACAAAGGAAATCTAGCTTTCGCATCGTAAAGGCGGCAGAGTAAAAAAAACTATGTAATTAAATATGTTATAAAAAATGAGTTGTTAAATATGAATGCCTTTAACTGCTTTAACGATCTACAATTTACTGAGGCACGCACATTCCCATTCGGTTCTTTAGTGTAAAGGCGCTGGAATATTACAAAAATAGAACGTACCTAACCGTGAAGATCGTGAAATATGTGTTATTCGCTTCTGGAACTATGATTTACATAATTCCACCTAATATAATATATTACAGTGGTGCTCTTGTATTTTTCATATGAGAGGGTGATAACTTAAAAATAATGGAAAGTTCCTTTGTTCCGCCTGTTTAATTCACCTATTTTCTTTATATGATACTTATATAGAAAATAGGTGAATTAAACAGACGGAAAAAACGAATTTTGTAAAATATTCAACTACTTTACACGAAATAAGCTCGACTAAGTAGTGATGTAAAATTACCCCCAATTTAAAATTTGGTAATATTCTCAGTAATATTTTTAGAAATATGGTGACAATTGGTCATTTAATGTAAGGCATAAAACATACTGTACCGGGTGTTTGATTAAGGGCCATCGACTGTATCTCAGAAACTATACATGGTAGCATATTGCGGTGAAAAATGGCTTAGTAAACGTTGCCAAGAGAAATCACATGAAATATTTTTTAAGTTTATACCTTTTTTTTTTATCAAATAAACGCTAAACCAAGCTACGTCGAAAATATGAAAATCTTAATCAACGCAAAATTTCACTCAATTTTAACTATCTTCTCGTTTATTTTGCTTTCACATAAGACGCAGGAGAGAATAGAAATGTCTACTCATTTAAATGGCTGTAACCTTAAATAGGTTTAACTGAATTTAATAAACTTAGGGTCATGTCATTTTATTTACGATTGAATGCACTTTAAAACGTTATTGACTCTGATTCACTTTCGTTTTTGACTTACTTTTTTTTGAGACCATCACCGTAATATTTCGATTTTCTTAAAAATGATAAATTAGAAGTTGCACTTTAGTTACATTAGTTAATTGAAGTATAAATTACTGTGAAAACTAGTGAAAACTGCATCCCGATATCTTTATCCTAGCTAGAGATATAGTGAACATTTGACAGAATGGGGTTATTCAAGACCACGCACTCTAGAAAAATAATATAAAATCTAGTATAACCCAACAGGTTAATAAACAATAAGTTCTTGTTTGATGTGCAAAAGGTAAAGCACATTTTTTTAAATAATGGGCCTCGTCAAATCGTTTATATTTTATTAGAAAAAGATGTGAGTAAATCAATCAATATTAAAAATATTAAAATGGACTAGACTATGCTTACTATTAACTGTATGTTTTTGAGTTTATGTGAATTAATTATTACACTAAAAAAGAGTGTTATTCCTTACTTCACTTTTTATTTGTATCGTTAGATGTACATTTCGAGACACAGGGTGCTCATTATCAATAACAAAACTCATTATTGATAATGAGCACCTTGTGTCTCGAAATTTACATCTTACGATACAAATAAAAAGTGAAGTAAGGAATAACACTCTTTTTTAGTATGCTTACTATTGCTTACTAAGGTATATATTTAAACTAGTTTAGAACTGTAATTAAAATAAATTATTAAAATAACAATAATAAATAAGAGACAAAATAAAGCAATTAGTTTAATTTTGTTTCTTATTTCTTAGTATTAATATTTAAGTAAAAATTAACTACACTTAATAATTTTCGTTGTTGTCTATACAAATGTAGTTAAAACCATGGCAGGTATTATGATAATAATAGAAGAAAAATCAATACAATCCATCTATAAAAATCTTGACTTGGCCAACAGGGTTTAGTAGTTTACTTTTCAGTAAGTACTATTCATACAAAATCAAAAAAATAAAAATTTATTTCCAAAACGTCGGCGGATTAAGATCGAAACTTCGTGATTTTATTTTAAATTGTAACTGTTTACTTATGATATAAGTGTCTTAGTTGAAACTTGGCTAGACGAATCCATCACGATTCAGAACTTGAGCTTAAATCGTATGTAATATATAGATTAGATAGATCTCCGACAAACAGTGCTAAGTCTAGGGGTGGTGGTGTACTCATTGCGGCGCGGTGTAATATATCTAGCGAGCGTTTGGTTGCATCTGAAGTAGTAGTACACTTATTTGTTAATATAGCTAAAAATATTATAATTGGTTCTACATATATTCCGCCAGGAGCAGGCCTATCGTATTATCAGGATCATGCAACATCTTTAGATGGTATTTGTAGTAAGTCCAATGACTGTAAGTTTCTATTTTGTGGAGATTATAAATTGCCTAAAGGGGTTTGGAGCATTAAATTGAACAAAACTCTAACCAATGAAAATACTTCACATCAAGCTTATGTTTTATCTAATGTGTTAAATTACCACCATATAACTCAAATAAATAGAATTCCTAATAAAAGAGGCATTTATTTGGACTTATTTTTTTCAAACATTGGTGAAGATATAGAAATCGCAAAGGCTTTTGATCAATTATGCCGTTCTGATGTACACCATTATCCTTATATTTTAGAAGTAAATAATCAAAAGTTTGAATATATTATTATGCCAGAAATTCGGATTCACGATTTTAAATGTGCAGATTATTTTGCTTTAAATAATTATTTGTCTTCTATCGATTGGGTTCATGCTTTGAACGCTAATGATATTAATATTGCTATTGATAATTTCAATAACATTGTATATAGTTGATTTGAAAGGTATGCACCATTAAAATTAATAATAGTTTCAACTTTTCCATTTTGTTTTAGCACTAACTTAATTAAACTAACTAAACAAAAAAAGAAAGCTCATGCTGTTTTTAAAAGTTCTGATCTTCAAACTGATTACATATATTTTAATGAATTACAGTCAAAATGCAAGAGACTTAACAATGAACTATACACATCCTATATTGCTAAAAGAGAAGCAAATATAAACATTAATCCTAAGTCTTTTTGGAATCACGTAAATCAGTGCCGTAACTCATCTAGTCTTCCGAAAAACTTATATTTACGAGATAAATGTGCAAACTAAATTAATGATTCAGTACAATTATTTGCCGAATATTTTTCAGCGGCGTATACAATTGATAATCAGTTTGTAGTACCCAATTTTGAAAATCGGCCATTAATAAAGTTTTGCAATGTAAATGTTACTCTTACTTTAACTTTATTGTCTAATCTGGATAAATCATGGAGCGCAGGCCTTGATGGAATTCCAGCCTATTTTCTGGAATAGTGTAAATATACGCTAGCTAAACCAGTTCTTGATTTGTTTAATCTATCTTTATCATCTATTTTTATCCCTTAAAGTTGAAAAAGTAGCTACTTGACACCAATTTTTAAAAGTGGCAGAAAAGAGAATATTGAAAAGGAGTAGCCTTGCAATCCACAATACCAAAAATATTAGATCTGTTAGTTTCTCAACAAATAGTGAGAAAGTGTAAAAATATATTAGCTGATCAACAGCACGGTTTTATGAAAAATAGATCAACTGTATCAAATCTTACTTTCTACCATACATACCTGTCGAACGCTTTAGAGAATGCTGTCAAGTTGATGCTATTTATAGGGACTTCTCTAAGGCTTTCGACCGTGTTAATCATCGAATTTTGTTACATAAGTTAGCGTCTCTCGGTTTTGGGTACACCATTTTTAAATGGTTAATAAGCTACTTAACAGATAGAGAACAGGTAGTCAATATAAGTAATACAATATCATCAGAAATTACTGTTACTTCTGGGGTCCTACAGGGCTCCCATTGCGAACCAGTATTATTTGTATTATTTATTAATGATATTGGCCAGTATATTAAATATAGTAATTATCTTCTATTTGCCGATGACCTGAAATTGTTTAAATCTATTAAATGCCTGAATGACCAACATAAATTACAGTTGGATCTGAATAGTTTGTCCACGTGGTGTGAAACTAACAAATTATTTTTTAACTTACAAAAATGCAGCTCAATTTTCTTTTATCGCCGTAGCAGAATAGAATTTAATTATGCGATATGTAATCATGCATTGCTTTGCGTTGATAACATCAAAGACCTGGGTGTCATATTTAATTATTTATTTATTTTTATTTATTTATTTATTTATTCTCTCACGGGAAACCCCTTTTACAAATAATATGTACAAAATAATAACAATAATATTTAAAAATTGATAAAACGTATTAACATTAATAACTAAAATTTAATAAATGGTGGTAATAATTACAGCAATTATTCTATATAGAAATAACAAAATCTAAAAACAAAAATAACATAAGGAAAACTAATAATGAAATTGATTTATTATCCTAAAATATTTCGCATAATACCAAATCTAAAACTCCTTAGAGGACTGTTAAATATATCAAACCATTAACAGTTGTTATATAAATTAGCGAGTATAATTTAAACTTTAGCCATCACATTAAACGCATATCTAACAAAGCACTAGGAGTCCTTGGTTTTATTGGACGCTTTTCGAAAGATTTTGATGTTTCCGTTTTACTTAAATTATACACTTCCTTGGTCAGACCTCACTTGGAAAACGCATCTGACGTTTGGTCTCCTTATACGAGAGTACTTTCAGCAGAGTTGGAGAGAGAAAGTACAGAGTCGCTTTTTGCGCTTAGTTTCTGCTAGACTAGATACAAATTTAGCAATAGTACTATGCATAATATGTTGTGTCTCAGCTCGCTGGAAAATAGAAGAATAATAAATGATTTGTGTTTTCTATTTAAGCTTATACACGGCGAGATAGACTGCCAAAGCTTATTAGAACAATTAGATTTTTATGTGCCTTCTAGAGGTCCCAATAGATCGAAACTATTATTTTATTTGCGCTATCATGCAGTTAATTACGCAAAATTTAATCCAATATGCAGAATGATGAGTTACTGTAACGAAGTAAACAATAACAATTATTTTTTATTACATCATTCTTCATTTTTAACATTTAAGGCTAATTTGAAATGAATCAATTTATCCGCTAATGTTAATAATGTTTTATGTTAATTTCAATTACATAGTTTGTGAACTCATATATTTTTATTCGATATTATATTATACAATCTAGTCTTTACTGTGATATTTTGCTCATCAGTTACTGATATTAATTTCAATCTATTATTGTACAATTTATTAGTTTTTATGTATTTGTCTTTGTACCCATTTGTTGATTTTATCTCTAAATAATGTATACACCCTTTATTGTTTTTTATTATTATCATATTAACTCACGTAAAGTAAGAGTAACATGAACATGTCTAATACAATTGTTATTTTTCTGTTATTCACTCTGTATATATAAATATACTAACTGTCATATATATATATATATATATATATATATATATATATATATATATATATATGAAGTTATTCTAATATTGTAAATTTATGTAATAGGTGATTCCGTAAATAAATGAAATAAATAAAGTAGAAATAAACATTTTAATATCAAAACACCGTTAAATAAACGCAAATTACATCAATAACTATTTTATTTATTTTTTGTAAAGGCAACAAGAAAAATCGTTAGGTGTAGGTATTATTAACTGAGATTAGTTTCATTTTGTCATATATTTATCATTATTATTTGAATAAATTATTCAAATTGCAAATATAAATTAGTTTAAATATGCTTCTAAATAAACAATAAACTTATGCGTTAATTTTGACATATCATAGTCTTCTCTGTTTCAATATTTTTGACAACCATTAATTTACTCACATCTTTGAATAATAAAATATAAATGTTATCACGAAGCCCATTATTTAAAACATAAAACAAGAATACAATGTTGGTTAGCCGAGCAGCCTACTGGATTTTATATTATTTTTGTAGAGTGCGTGGTGTAAAATACCTAAAATCTGTCAAAGTTTCAATATAACTTCGACTAAGATAAAGATATCGCGATGTGGTTTTCACTAGTTTTCACAATATTTTTTGTTTTAATTAACTAACATAACCAAAGTATACCTTCCAATTTAAACATTTTGAGGAAATCATAAATATATGGTGATTCTATCAATCACGCCCCCATGGCGCTTACCATCAAAACTAAAGTAAATCAAAGTAAATACCGTTTAAGAGTGCATTTAATTATGAATATAATATGCTTAAGTTAGTATTAAATTCGGTTAAATCTAACTAAAATTACAGGCATTTAAATTAGTAGAAGTTTTCATTCTCCCCTGCTTCTTATATGAAAGCTAAAAATACGAGAAGCTGGCTTAAATTGAATAAAACTAAACGTAGATTAGGATTTTTATATTTTTAGCAGAGCTTAATTTGGCATTTATTTTATAAAAACGTGTATTTATCTTTTATGATAGGGATTGCGCCCTCTAGCAGCGAAGCTAGAAACAAAATATATGTCGAGCGATTTCGCTTGACCTCTGTGACAGTGACATTTTTTATCGCAACATTCTACGATGCATAGTTTCTGAGATACAGAAGCGTGGGCACGCTTAATCAAACACCCGGTACAGCAAAAAAATCATGCCTTGCCAAAAATCGTAAAAATTCTAAATAAAAGATAAATCAAACAGGACAATTTATAGTAAGTTCTTTTTTTTCTAAAATATATAACAGTAAAATTAATAAGAATACCTATGTGTGTGGTTTTTTTTTTAATAACCCAAAAATGTTATTTTTCTTGCGTTTCTGAAAATTTTGTTAATTTTGAAAATTGTGACGTTTATTTTTTCTGTGAGTTTCCTATATTTTCGTTAATTTTTAATATTCTAAAACTTTTCGCGACATTTCGTTAATTCTTAGAACCCTGGCAGTTTGTATGAATTTACAGAATGTTCAGGATCTTGATTTTTAATATCTTGACAACTTTCATGAAATTAATTTTTTTTTATCAAAATATTGACGGTTTTAGTAAATTACTTGTATTTTCGTTAGTATTGAAAATGCTGATAATGTTCATAAATTTTCAAGATTTTCGACCTTTAACATTTTTAAAATTAACAAAGATTTAGGACATTTACGAACACTGCTAAGAATGTGAAAAGATATTAGCGATCTTCGTAAATTTCCTAAATATTCGTTTATTTTAAAAATGTTAAAGCTTTTTATGAAATTTTTCGTCGATTTCAAAAACATTGATACTTTTTAGAAATTTTCGTGAATTTTTAAAAAATATTTATGAACTTTTAAAAAATATTTCAGAATTTTTAAAAAATATTCGTAATGTTTTAAAAAATATTCGTGAGTTTTGAGATTTTTGTGAATTTTTAGAATTTTCGTTGTCTTTATATTCATAATGTTATTACTTCTTTTATTTACATCGTATATTTTAATTTATATTAAACAAAAAAAGACAAAATAAAAAATCGCTTATATTTGCATAAAATTTAGTTTATACAAAAATAACAATTTTTAGAAAAAAATTAAATGATCTCATATTTGCATCAAATTTGTTTGTCTTTTGTATCATTATTATTAATAAATTGTCTTAAGTACGTGAAATCCGTTAAAAAAATGTAATTCTTATATTTTCTTGTATTGTTATTTAATATTGTGTGCTTGTATTTAATTTTATATACATAGTAGTATTAGTAATAACAAAATTGCGAAATCAATAAGATGTTATAAAAACAAATACATCAAAAATTTACAAAAATATAACTTTTTAAATTATAATAATATTTAATTTTAAAATTTTAAATATTAATAATTATGAGTATTTTAAATAAATTGTCACAACCAACAAGCATCATAAAACTTAACAAACATCTTCGAAATTGTCTGTTAACACAAATTGAGCAAAACACAACATTCACCACATACACATATTAATATTGTTATAGTTTTACATACACTGTTTTATACTTAAATGTATATTGATTGTACAAAGGTGATACCGTAAATAAATGAATTAAAATTTTAAAAAAAATGTAAAAATTGACAATTTCAACAAGAATACAGCACTAAAACATCATAAAAAATAGGAGAACAAAGAATCCTCAACAAACTTTTATGTAATTAGTTTATGGTGGTTTTTTCGTATTAATTAATAAAATCAACTAAAAATCAGGAATGCATGTAACATACAGTGAGTTTTTCTTTTAGGTATACATAGCCCAATTACAGGGTGTATGCTGTAAATCTTTAAATATTCATTGTTTTATCAAAAGAATTTAATTTAATGCTATAAACAAGCGTGTTCCACTCCCAGACAAAGCATGAAGTAAAATTTCGAGTTTAGAAAGCGCGCGAAGCGCGGAGCGACCAAACCAAATTTTCAGGCTTTTCTAAACTCGAAATTTTACTTCATGCGCTACGCGTATTAAACATTGAAATGCTGTGAAATTTATATATTTTAAACTTCACTTAAAATCAGTGTTTTGTACGCGTGGCGCATGAAGTAAAATTTCGAGTTTAGAAAAGCCTAAAAATTTGGTTTGGTCGCTCCGCGCTTCGCGCTACGCGACCAAACCAAATTTTTAGGCTTTTCTAAACTCGAAATTTTACTTCATGCTTAGTCTGGGAGTGGAAAATACCCGTTTATAGCATTAAATTGAATTATTTTTAACATACAATGAATATCTGAAGATTAGCTTTTAACTAAAATCGTCAACATTATTCATTTCAAACAAAATTTGTTGAAATTTATAAGCTTAATATAAAACAGTCATAATTTCAAATTACATGGAATAATAATAACATTTGATCAATTATTTTTCTATAACGAGTGTTTTCCACTCCTAGATTAAGCATGAAGTAAAATTTCGAGTTTAGAAAAGCCTGAAAATGTTGTTTGGTTGCGTAGCGCAGAGCGACCAAACCAAATTTTCCGGCTTTTCTAAACTCGAAATTTTACTTCATGCTCCACGCGTACAAAACACTAATTTTAAGTGAAGTTTAAAATATATAAATTTCACAGCATTTCAGTGTTTAATACGGGCGGCGCATGAAGTAAAATTTCGAGTTTAGAAAAGCCTGAAAATTTGGTTTGGTCGCTCCGCGCTTCGCGCTACGCACCAAACCAAATTTTCAGGCTTTTCTAAACTCGAAATTTTACTTCATGCTTTGTCTAGGAATGGAAATCGCTTGTTAATAGCATTAAATTAAATTCTTTTGAAAAAACAATGAATATCTAAAGATTTACAGCATACATCCTGTAATTGGGCTATGTAACATATACCTAAAAGAAAAACTCCGTGTATGATACGTGCATTCTTGATTTTTTGTTGATTTTATTAATTAATACAAAAAAAACTCAACCAACTAATTACACAAAAGTTTGTTGAGGATTCTTTGTTCTCCTATTTTATTAGATTTTTTAGTGCAGTATTCTTGATGAAATTGTCAATTATTACATTTTTACTTTATGCGCCAGGCGTGTATAACGATCTGATGTGAAGCTTGAATAATTATTTTAAATAAATCCCCTTATAAGTATATGTATTATAAAGTAATTTAAATCAAATCAATCAAATCATCGAATTTGTACTTTTAATCTTCTTTTGCAAATGCACACAAAACATGTTACCAATGTTATCGAATCAGCTGGATATTATACCGTAATTTATATTAAATTACCAGAGGTAATTACCGACGTAAATTACTACTTCATATCACTACATATGACACATAGGAAATTTAATAGAATAAATGTGTTTATGTATATTTTAAACTTCAAACTAAACTAGTAATTTTCACGAATGGCGAATGAAGACAAATTTCAAGTTTAGAAAAATCTGAAAATTTGAATGTTTAACCAAGAAGTGGAAACACTTGCCACAAGTATAAAATTGAACGTTTTTGTAAAAACAGCAAACTAATTATGAAAAATAATCTAGCCGTGGACTGAGTAAAAGTACTCAGAGTATTTGTACTGCAGAAAATTACCAATTTACAATAACATTACTGCTGTATCGCATTGTACCTATGAAAAAAATACACTGATCAGTATGATCAAATATTGAATGGAATAGCTTATAACATGAGTGAAATATCCTAGCTGAAAAAGAATAGTAGTCAACAACTTGCTTCTTCAGTATTTCATAGAATTTTCTTTTCTTTTCTTTTTTAAATAAATAAAATAAAATAATAAAATACAAACTCATATAATAAGATTTATTTAAATCCTATAGCAGTATTTTATTGTTAATGCTATAATAAACAATGAATGTACTTACTTACTTGAAATTAAGTTTAACATGAAAACGTACGAAAATCATACATGTTTGCGAAATCGATCGTAATGTTTACTTAAGCTAAAGCTATGTAATTACACGAAACCCGGTGCAATTTGACTCCAAATGAGGGATGTATATTTACAGAAGTAACAGGAAATACTAAATGAATTATTTACCTTGACGGTCTAAACATGAATAACCAGGGATTATTAATTCAATAATATATTTTTGGATCACAATAACTTTTCCGGAAAATGTGAAAGTAGCACACTCTTATCGTGGTTATTTGAAAAGTGAAATTTTAATTTAGGATAGTAATAAAAACTTGAATTTTTTTAGATCAGCTTATTTAATATATAGAAAATATAAGTTTGCCAATAGTTTGCAAAAAAGTACGTTTTCTGTTAATTTTAATATTTTTTTTGTATTGAAAGTATAAAGCAAAGATATACTAATAACGGATAAATCTCGAAACGTGTCTATAGATGGCTTAAGACATTTTCTCTAAGATCGCCTAAGATTCTTTTAATGAATATTCATTCCCTGTAATTTTTTCAATTTACTTTAATTTCCTGTTGGTTCATTTAGTTTGGTCAAAGAATAATTTGACCTGATGTTGCATTTTGCATATAAATTATGCATATAACAGTAAATCTGTGGTGTAATTAAAATATTCATTGTATAATTTAATATCTGTCGGGGTATTAGCTCGAGAAGTAGTTGTTTTAATGAATATTTGGAGACTTGTCTCAATGAGACTACATTTTTGCAGAAAGTCGATATTAATTTAATTTATTTTTATAACGTATTTAACACTTGTTCTTAAGAATTATTGTAAAAATCTACAAATTTTTTTTTAAGAATAGGTCAATTTTCTTAAAAACATGTAATAGCCTAAATTATAGCCTATTTATTTCTATACAGAGTATTTTTCTTTTTAAGTACACATAGCTCGATGTATGTAGTGTAAATTTGTAGACGTTCGTTGTTTTTTAAGGGTTTAATTTTAAGATTCTAACGAGTGTTTCCAATCCTGGATAAAGCATGAAATAAAATTTCGAGTTTAGAAAATCCTGAAAATTTAGATTGGTCGCGTCGCGTAGCGAAGTGAAGCGACCAATCCAAATTTTCTTGAAATTCTTTTTATTGTACCTTATGCACCCCGCGTATAAGACACTGATTTAAAGTAATGTTTAAAAAATACTGCTCAACTTTGATCAAGGTTGTATTAACCTTGATCAAAGTTGAGCAGTATATTTTGGAAATATTTAATTCGTCCAACCAAATCTTGCTCTTTTAAAATTCGAGTCATTTTCTTTGGGATATGTCGTTTAAATCAATCTTAGGCAGTACATTGTTAACTTCACTGTTTAAATCAGTATTTTATACGTCTGGCGCATGAAGTAACATTTCGAGTTTAGGAAAGCCTGAAAATTTGGTTTGGCCGCTCCGCTTCGCGGAGCGACCAAACCAATTTTTCAAGCTTTCCTAAACTCAAAATTTTACTTCATGCTTAATCAAGGAATAGAAACACTGGTTTGAAGCTTTAAATTTATAATCAATACAAGCCTAAACATTTACATCGGGATAAATACCAAAAAAATCCTTGTATATTCTGAGTTAATTTTTGAATTACTCATGGGAAAAAAATAATTTAATCGTACAATTCCGAACATTTGAAGTTGCGGATTCGCTTATTTACATAGCACAAAACCCTTAAATATTGATTAATATAACGACTATTAAAGCATATAGTATGTAAATAAGGAGCCAGAAAGCCCGACCCTAACAAATAATATCGGTGGTTGAACAGAAAATAGGTTAACATTCAAGTACAGGGTTCGCTGAATAAATAAACACTTAAGATCCTAATCCGTTTATTGTATTATTTTTACTTATGATATTAACGCCGCGCAAATTCATTCGCTCACTCTAATTTTCATACAAACATTTCGGGGTAATCCTAAATCCATACATTAAAAGGAGAATTAGAAAATATAACGTGAATAAAACACATCCCGAAACGACTTAAATTGGGTAAATTACAAACGAAAAGCCGGGCTTTAAAATTTATGTGCTAATGCGGAATTGCATTAACTTTTCCGCGCGTCGTGTTCGTTTTGTCCGCGTCTGTTTTCCCCGAGTTACAGTTTCAGTTTCAGTTTGGCCGAGTTGGTTTTTGAGAGTGCATTGAACTTTTGGTCAGAATTTTCATCTTCTTGAAATCGCCGCCATTGTTCGGTGCAAGGGGGCTGACGTAAATAAATTAGAATATAAATGTTGGGGATTAGAGAGGACGAATAAACTCGACAGGTTACTAATAGTGCGAAGGGCTCGTGTGGCCGCTGGCCCGCTTTAACACATCCGACAATTTTTTTTTTTATTTTGTGTTTTCCCTCCGATGAAATCCCGCTATATTTTTATTTTTTGTCCGGCGAGTTTTATCGAAGCAAACATAAATATTCCGGCGGGAAAATTAACCATTTAAGCGACTGGCATTTTTCTCCCTCGGAATTTAATATTGCACAACAACGCGAAGGAACACTGCAGATGTTGAATGAATGAATACTCAATTCTTGCTCTGAATTCCTTAAATTCTAAACATATATAATTATAATACCATCAGGTAAACAATAACATGAGATAAATAAAAACATACATTTATTTTGTTATATACAGGGTGATTCAGTTTGGTGTTTCACCCCTTTCTTACTTTTTTTTTAAAGTAAAGTATAACAAACCATACGTATTTGTAAACGGCAGGAAATACTCTGTTTAATAGTGTCACCGAATTGATAATACTATGACAACTGTCAAAGTAGCGATAGTCAACTTGTTTTTTTCTAATGACACCATACCTGTTTTTTGTTCAACTTGGATAGAGGATACTTTTCTGCATCCTAACATCTTTCACAACTATACGCTTAGATAACAAAAAAATTATTATAAAAAAATCATATGTGGCTACGAAAATTATGAAAAATTAAACAAACTATTTCATTGTTTAATTCTTGAAGGTAAGTCATTTAAAAAATTCAAACATTCTTTTAAAAAACAAATAGCCACAAATGAAGATATAAAGTGGATATTTTAATAAATCTTCATATTTCTGTTAATGATTTCGATAGCTAACGCCATCTAATGCTTCATAGTGGCATCGTCAGTGACACGAATGCACAAAGTGCATATACAGGTCACTGTTTCGTCCACGAGCGAGCAGAACTCTGTTTGTGAAACCAGAAAACAAATATCAAAATTGAATTATCTGGTGCCGGAATACTGAACACAAATTCAATCTTCATATTTCTATTCTATAGACATATGATTTTTTTATAAAATTAACCGATTTATTGATTTTTTTTATCTAAACGTATAGTTGAGATAAATATACGGATGTAAGAAAGTGCCTTCTATCCGAATAAAACAAAAAAATAGGTATGGTGTCATTTGAGAAAAAAAAAATGGCTATCGCTACCTTGATAGTTGTCATCGTATTGTCAATTCGATGACCCCATAAATAAGAGAATTTCCTGCCGTTTACAAATATATATAGTTTGTTATATTGTATGTTCAATAAAAAAAACCTCTAGAGTGCCATGATTTTATCTTTTTAAACTTAAAGTTGGCTACACGCTTTAGGAATTGACATAGTTGCCAACCTACAATATTTTCCATGGCACTCTAGAGATTTTATTTTATTGAACATACTATACATTGCTATCTAAATAAAAAAGTTAGAAGGTGGTCGAACACTAAACTGAATCACCCTGTATAGTTAGTTATCTATAGTATTATAATTAAAGTTAGGGTATGATTTACAAGTAACATACAGAGAGTTTTATGTAACACCGAACAGCTACATAACGTGAATTTTTCCACATTTTCCACATTTTCACATTCTCCGATGCTTAGTTTATTAATAAAATTCAATTTGAAGATTTAAGCGAGTGTTTTCCACTCCCAGGCTAAGCATGAAGTAAAATTTCGAGTTTAGAAAAGCCTGAAAATTTGGTTTGGTCGCGTAGCGCGAAGCGCGGAGCGGCGAAACCAAATTTTCAGGCTTTTCTAAACTCGAAATTTTACTTCATGCGCCATCGGTACAAAACACTGATTTAATGTTAAGTTTAGCGGTGTGTTTTAAACTTCCTAATACATCAGTGTTTTGTACCGGTGGCGCAAGAAGTAAAATTTCGAGTTTAGAAAAGCCTAAAAATTTGGTTTGGCCGCTCCGCGCTTCGCGCTACGCGACCAAACCAAATTTTCAGGCTTTTCTAAACTCGAAATTTTACTTCATGCTTAGCCTGGAAGTGGAAAACACTCGCTTAAAGCTTCAAATTAAATTCTTTTAATAAACCGAGCATCAAAAAATATGGAACGTATGCATATGGATACTTAAACGAAAAATTCTCGTCATGAAAGTGTTCGGTGTTACATAAAACTCTATGTGTATTAATAACTGAAAAAATTATAAGAAAATTAATTGCCTTTCAAAAATATATACAGGCAGTCCCTCCAAAACCGCACGTTAAAAGTACATGAACTTCTATATAATGCAATATAATGAAATTTTTAGTAATTGTGTAATCGAGTGTGCTTTTTTCAATGAAAATATTTTCAAGATTATACGAATTCTAATTATATTAGAAGTTAACACCAACTTCTTTATTTTAAATAGAATGCTGTATTTTTTACTGCAAATTTGAATTCTTCATTAAAAATGTTTGCGTTTTCAAGATATTTGACGATTTTTTTTTTTAATTTATTCCATTTTCATTGCCGAAATTTAAAATACTTTGCCTAAATTTAATAAAATCAAAAAGGATGTGTTTTAAAAAAATAAACAAATGTGGTTCCGCCGGCTAATGAAACAAAATCTGATCGCTGGAAATAAAATTACAGAAGTGCAAAGTTGATTAAATTATTTTCAACTTAATTGTCATGATTGGAAAAAAATCCATGGTAATTTACTTTAATTATAAAAATCAACAAAACAGCAGATCGGCATTTAAAATATAATCAGATTTTTTTTGTTTTGCGCATTGGAAAATATTTTTACTTTCCCCCGTATGTAATACAGAGGGAAAGTATTGTTTTCGTGAACATATTCGAATCAAAAATTTTAGCGGAAATATCCATTTTGAGGTCCCTTGAGTCGAATAAGACCATTTTTGAAAAATGTCTGTCTGTCTGGCTGTGTGGCTGTGTGTGAGTCTGTGTGCGCTTTACCGCAAAAACCGCTAAAGATATCGAGATGAAACTTGAAACTTAAGCTTTTTGTTACAATCGGAAGAACTGAAAAGCTTTTGGTGAAAATCGGAAAACCGGAAGTGGTACTTTACTCTTAGCGTTTTTCAGTTTTTTTAGATTGTTTCAATAAATGTTCATCAAAAAAGAAATTCTTTCAAATAAAAGTTGTAGATAATAACAAAATGAAGATGTATTGTTCACTTGCTTTTTGTCATAGCACTCTTAGTTTTTGAGATATTTCAAAAGTTGTGTGTTTTATCTAGTTATTGGTGTGTGACAGTGTATGTGTCGATACAATTGAAAAATATTTCAAATAAAAGTTGTTGGAAATGAAAATCTAAAGATTTTTTGTCGATTCACTTTTTGTCATAGCACTCTTAGTTTTTGATATATTTAATAAATAGTGTTTTTTTATCTAGTCATTGATTTGTGTCAGTGTATGTGTTGATACAATTGAAAAATGTTTCAAATAAAAGTTGTAGGTAATAAAATATTAAAGATTTTTTGTATGTTTACTTTTTGTCATAGCACTCTTAGTTTTTGAGATAATTAATAAATAATGTTCTTTTATCTAGTCATTGGTTTGTCTCAGTGTATGTGTTGATACAATTGAAAAATGTTTCAAATACAAGTTGTAGTTATCAAAAAGTTGAAGACATTTTGAAAATAATAATGCTACAAATATTTTAAAAGTGATTTAATACGCAATTTATGGGGGAAAGTACTATGATGGACACATCACCATTTTTTATTTTATTTTTGAGTAATTTCTGTCAGTTTTAAATAATTTAATAAATTAATAAATGATTTATGAATTTGTAAAAAGAAGTCGACGATCGCAAAATAATCAATCATTTTTAGTGAAAATAAAAAGTCGACGAATCGCAAAATAATGAACCACTTTTAGTGATAAACATTTTTTTTTTTTGGTTTTTACTTTAGAAAATCTAGAGTTCTCATTTTTAAGCAAATTCTGTTAGTTTTAAATAATTTCAGCTGAACTTTTTTGTTTTTCACGTTGGAAAATCAAGAGTAGTTATTTCTAAGCAAATTCTGTCAGTTTTAAATAATTTCACAAAAATAAAGTATCAAAACTATCCTAAAAATTGACCAGTAAAATGCTTCAAGTTTTTTTTTTTTCTTAAAGTGTTCATGATTTTCGCACTTCTAATATTGACAAAAAACAACTTTCACGTTTTTCGGCTTAAATGTTATCAACGTTTTAATAAACGTTTTTGTACAAGAATTTAGATTAATTTTCAATTTTACACAGGGAAATCAGTCAATTTGGCACGCTGTAATGTTTCTAGCTACTCAATTTTGTTTTTTCTTTCGGGAAAAAAAAGACTGATCTTTCGCGAATACATCCTGCGAAATTCATTAATTTTAAATTGTTTCTTAATATCTTTACGATGTTTCAATAAACACACCGATTTATATAAAAATATCTTAAAATGAAAAAAAGGTAGGTACAGAATTAAATTTTGCGTCATAATATGTAAAAATATACAGGGCGGAGCGACCAAAATATATTGCTTAGGTTTGATCTGAACTACATATCCCAAAGAAAATAGCTCAAGTTTAAAAAGTGCAAGATTTGGTTGGACGAAATAAATATGTGGAAAATGTAATAACGTAAGATCAAAGTTAAGCAGTATTTTGTAAACTTCACTTTAAATCAGTGTTTTATACGCGTAGCGCATGAAGTAAAACTAAAATAAATAATTAACAATTTTGAATTTTTAAAGATTTGGTTCCAGGAAATAAATATTTGTAATATTTATTAACGTTAGATCAAACTTAGTCAGTATATTTTGAACTTCACTTTTAATTAGTATTGTATACGCGTGGCGCATGAAGTAAAATTTCGAGTTTAGACAAGCCTGAAAACCAAATTTTCCGGCTTTTCTAAACTCGAAATTTTACTTCATGCTTAATCTAGGATTGAAAACACTCGTTAAAAGCTTAAAATTTGTAAGAAAATAAATTATCTTAACGCATCTTATCAAAATATTAAGTCTAAATTAAAATCATGCAATTAAATCAACGATTTTAAAAAAACGTTTTGTTTAAAACAATTTTAAAATATCAACAACTATCGAATCAACATAAAAATCACAGAATCTATACAGAAATTAATAAACTTTGATTGGTCGTGATTGAAATTTAAATATCTTCGCTGGATATTCCATAATATCAAATCAAATTTAAAATTTGATTTGATATTTATTTATTTTATAAGCTTATTTTTTATTAAATAAAATTCTATTCAATTTAAATAATTTCTGTTCAAATAAATTCCCGATTTATTGTCTAACGAGGGTTTTTACTTCTAGATTAAGCATGAAGTAACATTACGAGATTAGAAAATCCTAAAATTTTGGATTTGCCGGGGCGCACGAGCGAAGCAAATCCCGCCCCGGCAAATCCAAATTTCCGGGCTTTTCTAAACCCGAAATTTTACACCATGCCTAATCTGGAACTCAAAACACTGGGTAGAATCTTCAAATTTGTAAGAAAATAAATTGTCTCAACGCATCGTCGCAAAATATTAAGCCTAAGTTGAAATTATGCAATAAAATCAATGATTTTAGAAAAACGCTTCATTTGACACAATTTTAAAATATCAACAGATTATCAAATCAACACAAAATTCATAGAATCTACACAAAAATTAATAAACTTTGATTGGTCATTGAAATTTAAGTGTCTGTGCTAGATATTCTAATATCAAATCAAAGTTAACATTTGATTTAATAAATTAAAGTCCATTCAATTTAAATAATTTGTGCTCAAATAAATTTCTGATTGCATTTCTAAGGAGGGTTTTAACTCCTAGATTAAGCATGGAGTAAAATTTCGAGTTCAGAAAAGCCTGAAAATTTGGCGAGCGAGCGAAGCGAGTCGCGCCCCGGCAAATCCAAATTTTCAGGCTTTTCTAAACTCGAAATTTTACTTTATGCGCCACGCGTATAAAAAACTGATTTCAAGTGAAATTAAAAATATATTCAACTTGATTTTATGTTTAATCTCACATTAATTAGTTTTAAAAATGTTTATTGCGTCTAGCCAAATTGTAAAATTCTTTAAATATTTTTATTTTTGGCGGAATTCTAGCACGAAAATATTGAACTTAGAATTATTAATAGTTAATGGTTAGTTATAGAATATATTATTATTTGGTATTCTTCACGTACCCCCATGTAATGCTCGCGTACACCAGTTTAGAAACAACTTTTCTAAAGCTTAAAAACTCAATTACACGCTGAAAAATTAGCTAAATTAGCATTTTCTTGAAAATAAATCCATGACATTTCCTGTTTGATTATATGGTTATATAACATCCGGTTATGTTAAATATATGCAGATGTATATCAGCACAGGATGTGTTGTCAATTCTAATTTGATGAAAACGCTTTAAATTTATAACGCGGAAATATAAGCACTTGTGCTAATAGTGTTTGTTTATAATCACTTAAACGCGAGTGACAAATATGTAACGCGGGCAAATTTGGCGCGTGCATTCAATTATTATTAATAGACACAGGTACACCTAAAAATAGTGTCTAGTGCGTGATTTTCGTGTGCGAGCGAAAAAAAATACGGAAGCTCTAATGGATTTCCTTGGCAGTGTACACACATTATTTTGAAGTGAAATTTATCTCATACGAATTCCATGAACTTTATATTTTTTAAATTTTTCATAAATATGAACCTGTTTTTTTTTTGTGAAAACTGCAGTACATTAGTATTTTCGAATTATCTGTTGTGTTTTCTAGTATTAATACTGTTTCTTTTAGTTCATTGTTTCCTTTTTTATACAACATGGAGGGTTGTGTTATAATTTAAAAAAAGGAAACACTAAACTAAAGGAAAGAGTATTAATCCTAGAAAACACAACACAAAATTTGAAAATACTAATATATTAAAGTTTTCACAAAAAAGCACATTTGAATTTATTAAAAATTATAAAAAATATAAAGTTCATTCTCTCTATTTATTTTTTAAGATCAGCTAATAATTAAGATAATTCTCGGTTACTCTTTAAATTAAATTTTTACTAGTAAAGATTGTGATTTTTAGTAATTAATTCATTACTTTGCTCCAGAAACTTCATTCAATTTCCGTATAAATTTAATTCAATGACGCAGCAATTTTATAGATGATTTACCTTTCGTGAAAATAGTAGCTTTCTTTTAGAAAAACTACCCATATTGCGGTCTTGGAATTATAAATCAATACCACAATATAGAGCAAATTTTATAAAATGGTCGATTTTAAATAAAAATCTTTATCGAGCGCTCCGCTTTATTACCTTATATCGCCACTTGGGGGTATAGTGGCATTCTTATCGAAAATTACGCCGTATTGGGAATGGGCGATGGAGCTATGGTGGTTTGCTATCAACTTTTAAAGTTGTCAACTTATATAACGGGCAGCGTTAAGCGCGGTTGTAAAATTCGGCAAACCGGGGACAAGCCACGACAACGCCGGATGTACAGGATACAGCTCCGAAAATGGCGCAAGAATCTATTACAGCGTTTTATTTATAAACACCTTTTCTCTGGCAATTTATTTTATAAATATTTTTAAAAACTACATTTATCTACGGTCTCACTAAAAAAGCTTAATTTATGCATTGATTAATATATGTGGTGGTCAACTTTTTAGCACTAGTGCTTTAATAGCTAATGCATTTTTAATTATACTTACTTGTTAAATTAGCATTTTCTGTCATTTCTGACATACATCGGGATCTATATCTTAAAAGAACAATGTATGTTGTTTTAAATAGTGATGTTATTTGCATTTTAGTCTTTTATTTCTTTTACATCGTCTTTTTTAGAATTTTGTCAGGATTAGCATTAATCCATAACAGTGTATAATACTTTTTATATTCTTGTCTCGATTTTTGCGGCAGCAAGTTCTCGCTTATATTATTTGCGTACTTTTTAATTTCAGGTGGAGTATTATCAAATTCTTTATCTAATTTACTTGATTTGTCACACATAATTTTACTTATATTGAAACTTGTTTGAAAATAATTATAACGACGTCACGATTTATATCTGACACTGACAGTTTTGAAATTCAAGGCAACCTATGACGTTCAGTTCAATTATGGAAATTCATTTTTTATCTTGTTACAGTATGAAAATACATGCAAAACACATAAGAAGCAAGTGTTTCAGAATAAATATTCTAACTCAAGAGTGAGAATATTTACATTCTATTATTAAAAATGATTTCGGAATTATTACATTCACTAATGGTCGTGGAAGAATGTATTTATTTAATTATTGCAATATTAAAGTTATAAAAATAAGACGAAATTATTAAAAATTAATAACACTCATGAAAATTCCACAAGAGCCGATAAATGTAGAAAAATTTTATGATTTTTGTAAATATGTTCGCGAAAGCAAACCAACACATTTTGACACATGATTTAAAATCATCGAAAAGTGTTAATAATTAATTCAGATGTTCGAAAACATTGACAAAATTAATTTAAATTACAAGGTGACGAATTTCATCAACATTTACAGAATAATCATATAATCATTCGATATTTTTTAAAAGATTTCAATTTGAAGTTTTAAACGAGTGGTTTCCACTCCCAGATTAAGCATAAAGTAAGATTTAGAGTTTAGAAAAGCCTGAAAATTTGGTTTGGTCGCTCCGCGAAGCGGAATTTTAATTCATGAACACTGAACACTGATTTGATGTGAAGGTTAGAATATACGTCTTTAGCATACTGCTTTAGTAGTATATTTTGAACATTTCTAAACTCAAAATTTCACTTCATACTTTATCTGAAAGTGGAAAACACTCATTTAAAGCTTTAAATTGAACTCTTAAAACAACAACGAATATCTGAAAATTTACAAAATATACGCTGTAATTGTATTATGTATACTTAAAAGATAAACTCCTTGTATTAATAACTGAGTCCTGCTAAAGTTTCATGTTTGATTTCAATCAATTTTTATAGCAAAAATATAAATTATGTTGATTTTCATGAAATCCAATTCTATCTAATCCAGTTTGTTTATTTCTAAATAGAAGTAATGATACTTTCATGGGTGTGTTAAGATTATTAAATATAATTAGACTCACAATAGACAAATAATTAATATTTTTAAAATACGTCATCCCCTCCTTGCCCATATGTGCCCTCTTGCAACTGTGATAAGTATTTACAGTTGCTAAGCATAAAGTAGACTTGATTTTAAGTCAAATTGCTCGAAAATCAAGGCAAGTCATAAAGTTGTGTATATAAAACAAACATTACCTTTTCAAATTATTATCCATATTTTCCAGCACTTTTCTTAATTGAAATACCATTCGCAAACGCTTACCAAAACAAATATCAAAAGAAAAGCGAGAAAAAAAAAACGAAAAAATAAAGGTAAATATTTTGACTGGGATATAAAAAGCTCGGAATCCCGACAATCCCCACCGTAAAACCCAAGGTTTATTGAACTTTTGTTATTACACGTCGGAATCGATACGTAATTTACACAAACATGATTAATATTACACAAGTCCCCCCCAATAACAAACAATTACGTACGAAAAGAAAATTCGCTGAAATTTCCCGGGCGTGATCGATATTTTCTTATCGCCTCGGTTGATTATTAATTCAGCGACTATTGTTTGATTAATAACTTCTCTTAAGGTGGCTGTTTCAAACTTGATTAAGAACTAGTTAAAATATTTAAACTATTTAAAGCTGGGGATAAACATAGATAATATCTGATGCTGTCAAAGTATATCTGCGAGTGATTGTCTGTCTAGACATTAATAAGATTTGTTGTTGAGTTTGTTTCTAAAGAAAGTACTAACAACAGATTATGATTAGATATTATAAACAGATTGAACTTGAATTCATTAATTTGATATTTTATGTAGTGTACTACTGTAATCAAAAAGTAAGGTGAATTTTTCATTCAAACTTCGTGGTTACTACTATTTCTATGCAGACTTTCATGTTAATATATTCTATTGCTGCAGAGCTACACATGTTTTTTTAAATGTACAAAAGTGAGTTTTCTATTTTTATTAATAAGATCATGATAACAGTTTTTTTCGATGATCGCAGTGTTGTTCGTTATGTATTTTTTCCGCTCCATATTATTGGAGCTACAAAGTCAGTTAAAGAGGTAAATTATTAGTAGTAATGTATTTTTCACGATGGTGAAAACAAATTAAAAATTGAACACCGCGTTCGCGAATTATGTCAAATTGTTATATTTTTCCAAATAGAACACCCAGTATACAATATTTCCAATCGATAGAAAATTGAATTCTGAACAAAAATTGCTTTATGACATTTTATTCTAATGTCAAAAATGACAAAGCTATTCATGAATTTTCAAATTAATCGTTATGGCTGCTAGTTTTACATTTGCCTAACCACAACGTAATAGGAATATCTACAGTATCGTTTATATTTTATAATTTAAAAGAAAACAACAACATTTAAATAAGATGCTCAAAAACATCACCCTCTTGCTCCAAGCAATTTGAGCCTGCTTATAAACGCTCCTAGTGGCCCTGGCAATGATTGTATCACTTTCTACGTTGTGGTTAAGCAAATTTAAAACTAACACAGCCACATTGATTAATTTGAAAAATCTTAATAGCTTTGTAATTTTTGACTTTAGAATTAAATGTCATAGGGCAATTTTTGTTCCTACCGATTGGGAATATTGTACATTGGGTGTAACATTGACATAATTCGAGAACGCAATGTTCAATTTTTATTCCGTTTTTACCATTAAAAACAGCTATAATGTTGTATTTCTTACTATTTTCAACCCAACTGTATTTTTTGTAATAAATAAAAATAAAATAAATATAGTATGTATATTATACAGTGATTTTTTTAAGTATACATATGAATACGAAGTCAATTTTCCTACATTCGTTGTTTTTAAAAGAGTTCAATTTGAAACTTTAAACGATTGTTTTCCGTCCCCAGATTAAGCATAAAGTGAAATTTTGAGTTTAAAAAGCTTGAAAATTTGGTTTGATTGCGTAGCGGAGGTATCAATCCAAATGTTTAGGCTTTTCTAAACTCGAAATTTTATTTCATGCGCCACGCGTCTAAAACACTGAAATATTATTAAGTTCACAAAACACACACATAATCCATTCCTCTTCTACATATCAGGTGTTTGTTTCATTTGTTTCTTTCATTATTTTATTCTTCTCCCACAAATCTGTGTCATTCTTTTCTGTCACTTTGACATTTGTTATAAAATTATAAGAATGGCATGGTTTGAAATTGACGAAATTGTTAAAAACTCCGTACCAATAAATACAAATAGAAGCAAGACAAGTGTATGGCGTCAATTTGAAAAATTTTGTGAGACTAAAAATTGCAAATTGGAAGCAACCCCAAATAGAGTGATAACTGAAATTTTAAAGGATTGGGCTTGGAATATGCGGAAGGAGGATGACTATAAGGAATATACCGATCTACAATAAATTGACACAGCATAGCTGTTATTATGTGTTGGAGAGTATGTTACCGGCGCTTTTCCGTAAGCGTCGTCAACTTGTTCATTCAGCTATATTTCAGCTGCAACATAACCACGGGCGTTATTTTGTTACATATTTTAATATTCGGAACAACGGTCCCAATTCACCTCATTCTATTTTTCAGTATACAATATTGCTTCATTCTCTTTTATTTTCCAAATGAGTAAAGTTCGCGCCATTCATTAATATTATTTAAGTTAGATAGGTTGCCTAGTGGAATCTCGTCAAATAGCGCCCTCGAACATCAGACAGCTCAACTCAGCTCAAAACTCCTCTCGGCCGTCCAAGGGTAGAACTCTACGGCATCCGCTATTTCCAGTTCCAGGGTTGTCCAAAATATATACGGATTTCCCGGTTATCCCCGAGTTCGCCACATCTGCGATGGGACGCCGCTACCTGCGACCGGCCCGATCGCGCGAGCGAAACGTACGTGCGAAGCACAAAAGAATCGGGCATGACTGACGTCAGGGGTTACAAAACCGCCAAATGCAAGGGATAGGAACATCCCCTACGTGGTTCGCGTATGTAGAATACATACGCGAACGTCACAACCCCCATCGGATAACTGAGAAGAAGACGATTCGAACGACACCAAACACGATATGGTTAGTTCGAACCAGAAGGATATAAACCGCGAGCTGTCATGATATTTAATTGTTACTAATTTGCTTTTAGACGAGGTTCCACATAGCAACAAATATGTATAAACAATTACTATGCTCCCCGTTATGCTTGGACGAAGTTTCATAAACTTCTATTCAGTATTTTCCTTATTATTATACATTTTCTAAGTCCAGGCATAACACCCCTATTGTTTATATGTTTTTTGGAGTTGGTAGGCGTAATTGTTTATGCATATTGCTGCTAGGTATACCAAACGATGCGCTTTATCATTCCACATCGTTTGTATTACTTTTAGGCAAATTCGGTCAACCCCTTCCGCTTAATTAAATTAAACGTCTATTAAACCCCGTTTTTAGCTCGAATCAAAAATATATCATATATGCCCGGACGCAGAATCATCGCGCATATAATGACATATTTTGTATTTCAAAATATTAATATTTAATATTTAATTCGACCATTTTTCTTTCGGCCAACGAAAGTTGGTGGTCGCTAGAGGGGTAAGACGGAAGAGGGTTGACCAAAAACCAAATAAATACCGCCGGCCTCAAGGGCTAAGATGACTTCAAAAAAATCTGTTGACCCGTCAACATCACTTCGAAAAAGTCTTCGAACCGTGCATCGTCACTACGCTAAAAGTCCGCGTCCGCGTCCGCGTCCGCGAAAGTTTTTACAAGTATTCTTTACGGCCCAGTGGTCGTACGTATGTTATTTTTTTAATTGTATTTCTTGTTTTTTTCTTTTGCTTGTTTATTTTTCTATCTTCATTTGTAAATTTATATTCGTTGTTTAATTTGTTTCGTGTTAATACATTTTGTTACTCTTTGACTAAAGTTTTCATTTACTTTTAAAGTTCAATTTCAAACCTTTCATTTACCTTTTAACTTAGAATCAGTGAAGTGGTTACCCTGGTAAGCATAATTTTATTATTCAGTGACTAAATAGCTAGCCGGAAGTTGCGATGTGGGTCTTCGTTTAACACCTCAATTGTTTAACGAAGATTTTATATAAATTCCAACTGCGAAGCACCCCACCCCGTAACAAGTAATAAATATACAAACAATAGGAGGAAGCAAGATAGATTATAAACAACAATCTGATTTCCTTAAGAACTTGATATTACTTTCAGCTATCAATTACAAATGACAGATATCTTGACATTTCGATTAATTGTCTAAGAAAGTGATTTATTTAAAAGAAATTTACAAAAAATTGTTTCAAGATGTCAACAGCACATCCGAAACTGGCATGAGTAAAATTTTCATATTTAATATCTGGGTTTTAATAACCAACAAAAAATAGAAATGAAAACATGAATAAGGTAATTTACAATAAATATTTAAATAGAGATCCTTGCACCTCTGAACAGTGCAACACGTTATGAAGCATTAGAGGTGTAATGGTTCCAAACACATTTACAATCCTTTGCCGAAACTGTTCAAAATTTTCAACTCTTACATGATTATACACTTTCTGTTTCACGTATGGCGAAAGGAAAAAGTAAATTACAGGCAAATCGGAAGCCTGCTGCCCACTTGATAATACTTCTTCTAACTATTACACAATTCGGAAAAGTAGTATTTGGAAATCCACGCACATTAACCATGCCGTGCGCATGACAGCCATCCTGCTAATACAATGTTTGGTTGGAGTCTGCTCCTAGATGTGGCCTCATTGCTGAAATTATTTGATCCCAGAGAAGATCCAGATACTTCACTCCATTCACATTTTCCTTGATAAAGGGTCAAACAGTACGATCTCTGTTGATACCTGACCATACCTTCAATTTTTATGGGTATTGAGTTTGCAAATTCATTGAGTGTCATTTTCATTCATTTTTTTTTTATTTGTACGTTAGTCATCGTTTTGCAGAACACCATTCTTTCAATGTCATGGTCATGAAAATATCTATACAATAATTCGCCGGTTCTCAAAATTTGCCACAAATAATTGAACAGTATCCCTTATCGAATCATCCAGAGTAAAAGACATCACGGTAATTGACAATTGCAAATTTGAAATAACAGGATACCATTTATTTTTGAATACGTAGGCATAGTTACAATAATTATCACGATTCGTCTGTTATACATTTTGTCTTCCTCTTACTTCAAAAAATCCTATTGTACTGTATTACCCTATGAAATTTGCTATGCTGCGTGAAAAATTGTTGAACGGTATAATTAAGGTTATATAAATGATTTAATAAATAATCTTTATAAATATAACACGACCTTTTTAAATAGCGACTATTATTTTTTTAAATAATATATCTTAAAGTCTTGCATTTTTAGACAATTCAACTCGACATATCAAGCGTTAATAATCAAAGATAATCAAAAATCGAGCTAAAGCTCTCGGGCTTTAGTCAGATTATAATTGCTTGATATTTGGTCTCGTTTGAATTGTCAAAATGCAAGCCTTCTCGACAAATTAGTAAAAAAAGAATAGCCGGCTATTTGAAAAGGTCTTGTTATATTGCTATTGAAAATATGATCTTGGGTACTCTACCCCTTCTAAATTCCCTTTGGTTTTCTTCTAATTTTCTTTATACTTTTTCTCTTAGTATTGCCTCCAAAATTTCTTTATACGTTTTTCCCATGATCGATAGTTGCGTATCCCTCTATAGTTCCCGCAACTTCTGCTGTCACCGTTCATTAATATTGGTATTATTATGCCATACTCCCAGTCTTTCGGTCTCTCTTACATTATAGCTAGGCTGATAATTTCATATAACTCTTTATTTATATCTTTTCTGCCGCTGTTTGATCGTATTATGTGGCTTTTCTTATGTTCGCTTGTTAAATTGCTGTTTGTACTTTATTTTCTTCTATTTTGTCTGCATCTTATTTCTTGTAACGTTTTTTTTACTAGGATAGTGTTTTGTCTGTGTTCTTTGCTGTTTGTCTCTTCGTCGTCCTCGACCAATAATGTCTTCTTTGTTTGTAAGAACATATCCTTCTTTATCCTCGAGTTGTTGCGGAACTGGTATCTTTTCTTTCCTCAAGATTTTCATAGTCCTATATAACAACTTTTAGTTGTCCCCTCTACTCTCTTCCATTTTCCTCTCGAAGTCGTCCCAGCTATTTTGTTTTTGGCTTCTGCAGTTATTTCTTTGATCCTTTTTCTTTGCCTTTTGTATGTTTCGTAATCCTCTGCTGTTTTTGTTTGCAGATACTTTTTCCACAATTTCTTTTTAAACTTTGTATCCATACGCACAAAACTCTGATTTCAAGTAACGTTTAAAATATACTGCTGAAGTTTGATTTAACGTTAATTAATATTACAATGTAAGAAAATCTTCAAAAATTCAAGCTCTTGGGGCAATTAGCTTTCAGACTTGTTCTTTTAATAATTCTTAAGATTTAGTTAGACTAAATAAAAACTCAAAATTTTACTTGCTTAACCAAGAAGTAAAAACATTTGTTAGAATTTTTAAATTGTACGCTTTTTAAAAATGAATCAATGTCGCCACATTTACAGCGTATGTATACTTAAAATATAAATTCCCTATTTATTGTTATTATTAATGATATTAATTTTTCAGTTGAATAATGCTAACCTCCTAGTATGTTCATATATCAGAGCTGGGCAGGATTCGAATCATTCAGGATTCGAATCCTGGATTCGAATCTTTTTAGAGGATTCAAAAGAGGTATTCGAATACTTTGGTTAAACTGAATTCGTGATCCGGATTCGTTACACTTTTTTAAAAGGATTCGTATTCTAATCCAAATGATGGTGATTCGAATCCTCATAAAAGGATTCGAATCCTCATAAAAGGATTCGAATCCTCATAAAAGGATTCGAATCCTCGTAAAAGGTTTCGAATCCTCATAAAAGGATTCGAATCCTCGTAAAAGTATTCGAATTCTCATAATAGGATTCGAATCCTCATAAAAGGATTCGAATATTTAGAAAAGGATTCGAATAGTTACAAAAGGATTCGAATCGTCAAAAATAATACAAATTAATCGTACGAATTAACATGAAAAATTTGTTTTGTATATTTTTAAATTTCTCGTTAAATCACTGTTTTATATGCGTGGCGCATGAAGTAAAATTTCGAGTTTAGAAAAGCCCCGTGAAAATTTGTCTCGGGTCGCTGCGCGACCCTCGATAAATTTTCTACGCGGGGCTTTTCTAAACTCGAAATTTTACTTCATGCTTAGTCTGGGAGTGGACGACATTCGTTTGTAAGTGATAAAATCAATTAAATTAATGATTTGTGTCAAATTTGACATTTTGCTAAATTTTGATGATTTTTGCCAGATTTGAGATTTTTAATTTCGCCAAATATAACATTTTGATGAATATGAATTGACATTCCCAATCAAATTGTTACACTTAACATGTCGATTTACAAGATTTTCAACAAATCGATATTTTCATAAAATTATCATCATTTCGAGATTTTCGTCGATTAATCAAATTTTTATCAGACTTTACAATATTTCCTCAATTTTCCTTAATTTATCGAATGTTGATGAAATTTTCAATATTTCGAAATTTTTTATTAATTTATGAAAATGTTTATCAGATTTTCAACATATTTTGATTTTTGATATTTTGTATTTTTATCGATTTATAAAATTTTGATGAAATTTTCGATATTTCGAGATTTTCTCGTCAAATATATAAAATGTTTATATGTAAGATTTTCAATATTTATATTCAGATTTGTACCGATTTTCAAAAATTATTGAATCATTATTTGAACACACAAATTTGAGATTTTTTTTTTTCTACAAGACATATTTAATCAATTTTGACATTGAATGACATTTTTGATATTTTTTACCTTCTGAGATGACTTTTTGACAATAGATTAGATTCTTGATATTAGACTACGTGTTTTTGACATTAGATGACATGTTTCACATTAGATGTTACTTTTGATAAACAATGACATTTTGTACTTTTTTACTATTTCTGATGTTGACATTAAATGACGTATTTGACATTTGATGGCAGTTCTGACATTTTATACTTTTTTAGTTTTTTGACATTAGACGACAATTTTGACATTTGATATTTTTGATATTACATATTTACTTGTTTTATATTAGATAACAATTTTTATATTATTAGATAACTTTTTTGACATTATTACTGATTTTAACAGAAATTTTCGTTTTTGTAAGAACGTTTTTGTCAAACTGTCACGTACTGACATAACATGATAATTGTGAAGTAAATCGGTTTTATCAACACGCTGAATTTTTGACGTTCTTGATATTTGTGATATTTACTAGATGACATTTTGTTCATTTTGATGTTTTTCGCAATTTTAAATAATTGTTTTGATAACTTTTAATACTGAAAACAGTTTCCATATGTTTTTATATTTTTAACTTTACTTGAAATCAGTGTTTAATACGCGTGGCGCATGAAGTAAAATTTCGAGTTTAGAAAAGCCCCGTGAAAATTTGTCTCGGGTCGCTGCGCGACCCGAGACAAATTTTCTACGCGGGGCTTTTCTAAACTCGAAATTTTACTTCATGCTTAGTCTGGGAGTGGAGACACTCGTTCGTAAATTTTCGAATTATCATAAAGTTGTGTATTTATTTTCAAAAAAATCTTTCTCGGTTTATTGAACCAAAACAAAAGAGCTGAGGTGAAAAGTATTTAGGTAAAAGTTTTTTATTTTTTCGTTGGCTACAGCATTTGTTTGAAACATTTTTTGATTTAGACGTCGAAAGCCATAATCGGTGAGTTGTTGATGTCCACTAGATTTCTTAGTATCTAATTCAAAAACAAAAGAGCTGAGGTGAAAAGTGTTTAGGTAAAAGAGGTATATTTTTTCGTTGGCTACAACTTTGGTTTCAAACATTTTTTGACTTAGACGTCGAAAGCCATAGTGAAATTTGTTTACCAAAAAAACATCTAATGATTTCTGGTGACTTTTAACGCAAAACTTTTAGACATTTGATGGTATAATTAATATTGAATTACTGAAATAAGTATTTATTTTTAATATATTCGTAAATATACGGTAAACAATGTAAAATATTTATTTAATTAAAATATTTAGAAAATAACAATACAATAAATTCAGAGAGTCGGTTAAATTGGGCCAAAGTTGCATAATTAAGGGCCCAATAATAACCCAAAAACAAATTGAAATATCTTATTTCTTTAATGAGATATTGTCAAAAAAAGTATTTTTGAAAATTCGTTTTTAATTATTTTATTCAAAAACTATTGAATCCAGACATTTACAACTTTGACATTATAGGCACTTTTTAACGATAAATCTAGTAACATATTTTATTTTAAGATAACTATAACATTTACCTAGAGACCATAACTAACTTTTGTTTTTTTTATGGGCGCCATTTTGGATTTTGATATTTTTTGGAAGAATATTTTTTACTGAATTCAATGATGTATCACACTTATAGTTTATTGTATATTTTATATGTACAATTTTAATCTTTTGTTTTTTCAAAGAGTGCCTTGGAAACAGTTGAGTAACTCACTAATTTGGCAACTCATAGGACCCATAATTTGCTTACATATCACCCCTGAAGACGGGCATCCGACGATACATACTTTAATAGTTGTGACATATTTTAAAGTAACGAGTGTCTTCCACTCCCAGACTAAGCATGAAGTAAAATTTCGAGTTTAGAAAAGCCCCGCGTGGAAAATTTGTCGAGGGTCGCGCAGCGACCCGAGACAAATTTTCACGGGGCTTTTCTAAACTCGAAATTTTACTTCATGCGCCACGCGTATAAACCATTGATTTGAAGTGTAGTTCAAAAACACACAAATACATCTATAATCGGAGTAACACAGAAATTTAGTCTGTTATCAACGATGTTCAGTATTTATAATAAATAATTAGGTTGTGAATATTTTTGTTAAAACAACTGATCACAATATATGGTTGTAAAAAAATAATAAAATCAAATTTATTCTTGAAGGATTTGTATTCGTGATTCTAAAAAACAGGATTCGAATCGTTGATTCGAATCATATTTATCTCTTACGAATCCTTTATTCGAGTATTCCTGATTCGAATCATATTAGGTGATTCGGATTCGTGATTCGAATCCTTTTCACGAGGATTCGTCCCAGCTCTGTCATATATACAATGATACATCTTTTATAAAAAAATATGTGTTATTAAAATAAAAAGTAGCAATAATTTTAGCGCATTCTTTTAACGCTCACATATGTTGCTTATTATCCCAGTGTATTAAACATAATTTAACGTATAAAATATAACCCTCATTCCCAACAAAAAATGAGGACATAAAGTGTACATCTTGTCCCCTCTCTAACCCGGGAATTTATTATTTCATGATATTAGGTCAATTATTTGATAAAAATCTTTATAGTGCCGTCTCGACTGAAAGCTGAAGGCTGAAGTGTAATTTTCATAGAATAACAACGACGTCGGATTTCGCGAAAAAATAATATATACGCATAAATACTCGGAGAAACACAAGTGCAGTAAATAATAGCGAAATTGCCAACTGCGATGCTGACAAGTAATTAAAATTAAACCGTTGCTATTTTAGTTGGCACGATTTTAATTTAATGAATTACACTTTTATTAATTTCAAGGAATTGGAGAGCGCCGCGGTGTAAACCGGAATGGAATTAATTAAAATTGTTCGCAAAAATATATATGTATATAGTTAGTCGCTACATTGCGTAATTACAATAATCGTTACCGGGCTAACGTGTAATTAAAAGACATAATTAAAGTGGGAGCGGAGAGGAAGTGTTGACTGTCTCCTGAGTGTTCATCTTTTCACACGTGTCACGCTGATGTTGCTTGTTTTGGCTGTTGTAGTTTAGAAGGCGCCCATGTTTTTCTTTTTTTTTTCCTATGGGTTTTATTGCTTTATGGGATCGCATTTCATCGACCTGTGCTAAGAATCAGAGTAACTTCGAACCCTCAAATTGTCAGTTGCAAGCTTTTATCCAGAACTGTTACAGATGACGGGATGCAACATTACTTTATACAGCAATGTTTGCTTTTCTACTGATTTTATATTTTTATAAAATGTCAGGGGCGCGCAAAGGGGGGATTGCAAAAAAATACAGTTCATTTCTGAATTTAAACGCAGTTGTATTCCTTTCTCCACTTTTATTTTTCGATGCTAGATGTACATTTAGGTTACTATGTACCCATTATCAATAGCTAACTGAATATAAAACGGAAAGTATTTACAAAATATACCTAGTCGAATTAGGCAGAAAAACTAAAAAGTAATTTACATTTTGAAGAACATGCGGTATTTTGAAAATGGGGGTGATAAGGGATATTTGGCATCGGTCTAGGGAGAGTTTACAGTAGAGTTAGTGATAAATAGAAGTGAAGAAAGGAATATAACTGCGTTTTAATTAAGCGACTTAAAATCCTCATGTAACACAAATAACTACATTAATTCATTTCTGTAATTTTTCATGCAATTTAATAACCCTCAATTGTATCTAAACAAAAATTTTACTAATAACGATTATTATTATTTTAAATAACACAAATTGGTTAAAATGTGAAAATTTTCCAATTCAACAACAAAAAATTGACAATTTCATAGCATCAAATCTAGAAATAGTTAAATGCACGCTAAAAAATCAATTAGCTAATATTTGTTTTACGTTGATGACATGAAAAATGTCTATTTCAATCGACAAATAAATGAAATTTCGGACGTTGGTGAAACTGGACATAAGTCGTCCAAATTGGTTTAAAAATAAAAATGTTAGAATTGCTTAATGTAAAAAAGTATAATTTAAGCTAACAAACAAAAATCAGATAACTATTCTCAATAAAATAATTAAAATTGGAAAATTTAACGAAATTCCGAAATTTTCAAATAAACATAAAATATGAAACTCTTAAAAACTAAAAATAACTATAAGTACTAATTTAAAGTTTAGAAAGCGGGATCATTCTCGGCCCTAGTAATATTTTTACATTTACTAATGTGCAAAAGGAATGTATTTTTCATACTTCAAAAGATAAAGTAGGATTTGAAAATGAGATAATTTTCTACTTAACAACGATTAGATTCATGTTAAGGAATTGAGAAGATTTGTAAACTTTAAAATATTGAGAAGTTATAAATGAAATTAAAAAAACCTAAATTAACAAAGGAATAGATATTAGTATTTAGGATATATTGTTATATTAAATGCATATATGTCTACATCGTTTTTTTCTTTTAAGTATACATATCCCGAGATATATAAAAGTGTTTAATTTAATCTAACGAGTGTGTTCACTCCTTGATTAAGCATGAAGTAAATTTTCGAGTTTAGAAAAGCCTGAGCGACTAAACCAAATGTTGATGTATTTCTAATCTCGAAATGTTACTTCATGCGCCATGCGTACCAAACACTGATTTCAAGTTAAATTCAAAACATACTGCTAAAATTTGATCTCACGTTGTTTGGCCCCCCTCGACCACTGACTGCGCCACTGTAAGAAGTATATGTACTATTTGATTTCTTTTTTTTTAAACTTGTCTCATATAAAATACAATTACATTAAAATTATTTTTATGTAAAATAAACCAATGTCATTTAATCTAATAATAAAATATTTCCACAATTATTAATAATAAAAATAATAATTCATCAGGAAATTAAACAGAAGATAATTGTAGATGTAGATGTGTTTTCTTAAATGCCTTAAGATGCGTCATAATGTTTATACAAACACTTTGGTTTGTTTTTGATAATGATATCAGTGTCAAAAATGAACTACTGGTAAAAATAATTAAATTTTCACGATTGTTTACAGTAAAAACATTATTTTAAAATCTGAAACGTCATTGATTACACGTTCACCCCGGTTTTTTTTTTTTTTTTAGTTCTGCAGGTTGTTTCGTGTTTTTAATGAAACCCAGCGTGTGCAAGTGTATTATCGATCGCTGCATGGAATTAGTAGATACAAATCGAAAACATTTCCGCATGTTGCAGTTCTCATTATTTATGTAGTTATTGATGAACTAATGCGCCAGAGCAATAAATCAAACTGCCCTCCTCGTGCGTGTTTATATAAAAATTCGTAAAAAAATGTTTCGATTTTCGCACTATGTGGGTATTTAATTAATGTTGCGATTTAACTATGATCAGATTTCTGTAATTTACATATTTATTAGAGTTCTTGTTGTTTCGTGTGTTTAATGAACTTAATTAAAACTATAAACAGTAGCGGATTAAGAATAAAGAGAGGGGTTAGCTACCTGAAATAGAAGTTTGCAAATACGAGTACAAAGATAATACAAAAAATTAAAATTTCAATAAAGACAACAAAAAACTTTGTAGAAATTACAAACACTAAGGAAATCATAAACATTGGTAAAAAAATACCAGCATCTGTAATTTCACTCACAGTGATTAGATTAAATCTTTCCAACGACAAGACAATTTCTGAAAATTGAATAAACATTTGACAATTTTTTAAATTTTTTGCTAATACTTAATCCAAATTAAAACATATATAAGTAAATTTAGATCTACTATAATTTTGCTGAGAGTACACACAGTTTTTGGTTCTAACGTTAGAACAACAATTTAAGAAAATATTTGTATATTTTTCAAGCTAATCTTACGTCATGCATAATAAACTAGGATCCCTTCCGAAGGCCGTGTGTGCAGATTATTCTAGATGGGTTTGTGAGTCCGGTATCACGAGTCCGGTTAATACGATCATCTCCCACACTCCTGGTGTGGAGTCTCCCGGACTCTAGTGTCGCTACACCCGCATAATCGGCTGATTCATGTCGAGATGCTTTTGAATAAGAGACGCAACAAACTCGATGTTCAACGATGCCTAATAGTTAATGGATAATTGTTAATGGACGATCAGATTTATTTGTATAGTCCTATTTAATTATATTAAGAATTTTGAGTATATAGTCAGAAGAAGTATAACATATTTTTGTATGCATATTGACAATTTATATGATTTTATTTACCATAATTCATAATTCATTATTCATTAAATTTGACAGTACTATTTACCTCTCGATACACTAAAAAATTCTGACCAAACCAAATTTTCAGGCTTTAGAACATACGTCTATATCATATTGTAATAATAAGTTTAAAACATTTTCAAAAAACGAAAGTCTGACCCTTTACAGCGTATATAGTATATTGAGATATGTATATTTGATCATTTGAGACAAGTATGAACAGTTACGGAATTAGAAAAACATACACAGAGTGTCCCGTTAATATGGGGAAATGGTTTAACCATAGATTCCTGAGACAAAAATATGATGATCTAACATAACTTATCTATATCCAAAACTTTAATTAGTCTTTGAAGTTCAAAAAAATATTATTAATTTGTTTTGTAACGATTGAGCGCAATATTCGATTTGACTGAAATTTAGTATGGTTGATTATTTATCATAATATAACATATCATTTAAGTTATTATGCTTAACATTGATTGACAAGAAGTATGACAAACAGTAGTACCATAACATAAAAACTAAAATATGTTTTTACTGGCGCACCTTATAAATATTAAAAAATTTCGAGTTTAGAAAAGCCCCGACAAAATTTGTCACGGGGCTTTTCTAAACTCGAAATTTTACCTCATGCTTAGTCTAGGAGTGGAAAACACTCGTTTAGAGCTTCAAATTGAACTTAAAAAAACAGGGAATATCTAAAGATTTACAGAAAATAGGCTGAATTTGGAATACGTATACTTAAAATAAAAACTCTCTGTATCAGTTTGCTCCGGAGAAATATAAATAAGTATAAACCATAATGAAGATAACAATTAATTCTCAAAAAACACCGTTAATTAATATTATACACAACTGACGTTTGTTAAACAATGGCGACGACAAAGAAAAAACATGTACTCTTAATCACAGAATAAACTAGATTTCGTTTTTAGTAAATAATAAAAACTAATTTATTTGCATTTTATTTTTTTGTTGCAAACCGGTACAAGATATTAAACCTTATTAAGAGACAAAAAAGCTTTTAAATTAACTAATCTTCCAAGTTGTATTTTTAAAATTTTTATAAGTTGCGCCAGTAAATACATATTTAAGTTTTTATGTTGTGGTACTATTGCTTTTTATACTTATTGTCAATCAATGATAACCATAATAACTGAAATGGTGTGTTATATTATTATAATTAACCACAATAAATTTCAGTCGGATCGAATCTAGCGTTCAGTTGGTATAAATAAAATTAATAATATTTTTTTGAACTTTGAAGATTAATTCCGGCTTAACCGTAAACTCTTGTATATGGATAAGTTATGTTAAATCATCATATTTTGATCCCAGAAATGTAGGGTTAAATCATTTCCCCACATTTACGGGACACCCTGTATATGCGGTATATGTATACATACATACCGGGTGTTGACTTGGCGGACGCAACACAGAAAATCCCATGTAAATTTCGAAAATTTTAAATGTTGGCTCCCCTATTTATTTTAGAAACAAAATGTATTTACCTTTTTTGTAGAGGGAAAAATTCTGAATTCATTCGTGTTAACGTTTATCACTTTACGTTTAATGTGATTTTATAAAAATAATGACATGCCATGGAAGAAGTAGTCACTTGATTAAAGTAAATGTTTTTGAAATGATTTACACTATACAAGAAAAATGTCGTTATTTTTATAAAATCACATTACTTTTTCTTAATTATTTTAGCTGTTAATTTTCTGACATTCGTTGACTTTTAAAAAAGTTCAATTTGAAGTTTTAAATGAGTATTTTTCACTCCCAGACTAAACATGAAGTAAAATTTCGAGTTAAGAAAAGCCCAGAAAAAAAAAAACAGGGAATATCCGCAATTTTTGTATCAATTCCATGGTATGTCATTATTTTTATAAAATCACATTACTTTTTCTTAATTATTTTAGCTGTTATTTTATAACATTCGTTGATTTTTAAAAAAGTTCAATTCGAAGTTTTAAACGAGTATTTTCCACTCCCAGACTAAGTATGAAGTAAAATTTTCTGGGCTTTTCTAAACTTGAAATTTTACTTCATGCGCCACGCCTATAAAACACACATTTTAAGTGAAGTTCGAATATACATAAATTTGACAATATTATAGTGTTTTATACGCGTGGCGCATGAAGTAAAATTTCTATTTTAGAAAAGCCCAGAAAAAAAAAAACAGGGAATATCAGCAATTGTTGTATCAATTCCATGGTATGTCATTATTTTTATAAAATCACATTACTTTTTCTCAATTATTTTAGCTGTTAATTTTCTAACATTCGTTGATTTTTAAAATAGTTCAATTTGAAGTTTTAAACGAGTATTTTCCACTCCCAGACTAAGTATGAAGTAAAATTTCGAGTTTAGAAAATCCCCGTGAAAATTTTAAGTAACACTTATTGTTGTTGTAGAAATATAAGTAGTTATAATGAACACGCTTATCACGCTTTTGGAAAACACGAGTGGAACTATTAATAGACTTTGACTGAAAATGTAAGCACCCTTTAACCAAACCAAAGTTTGAATCACATTGAAGCCTTATTATTTCTTGGTTATTTTCTTTTAGATTCCTTTTTTTTAGAAAATGATCGTGTCAGATTTCATACAAGGTTATTCTCTGTTCTCAAGATTGTATTTGACATTTAACACATGGTATCCAACTCAAATTTCAATTGTGTAAAATCCAAACAATGCTGCCATATAAAAGATTGAACTTTTATACAAACTTTAACATTTTTGTTGTACTTATTACTTGTTGTTTTCGGTACGTTATGACAAATAGAAAATGTTGATTACTCTAACATTCTTCCTCATATTGTGAAAAAAATTATACTAGTTGAAATTTGCTTATGTATTTTAAGGCATTCGTTGTTTTTGTAATGAGATTAATTTGTAGTTTCAAACGAGCGTTTTTACTCCCTGCTAAGCGCTACGTGACCAAACCAAATTTTCAGGCTTCTCTAAACTCGAAATTTTACTTCATACTTAATCATGAAGTAAAATTTCGAGTTTAGAGAAGCCTGAAAATTTGGTTTAGTCGCGTAGCGCTTAGCGCTAGGCGACCAAACCAAATTTTCAAACTTACAATGTTACTTCATGCGCCAGGCGTATAAAACACTAAAGTATTATGAAATTCAAAATATTCTCGCTAAGCAGTTAAGTTTCAATCCTGCTTTAGCAGTTTAATTTGATTACTGATTTAGCAGCATATTTTTAATTTTACATTATTTCAGTGTTTTATAACCGTGGCGCATAAAGTAAAATTTCGAGTTTAAAAAAGCCTGAAAATTTGGTTTGGCCGCGTAGCGAAGCGGAGCGGACAAACCAAATTTTTAGGCTTTTTTAGACACAACATTTGATTTCATGCTTAATCACACTCGTTCCAAACATAAAATTTAACGCTTTTAAGAAAAGCAATGAATGCCTGAATATGTATAAATAATTTAAATAACTACCCAAATTACACTCCATTTTTAAATACTAATCAGATTACTCCTGTTTTTTTAGTCCTGTTTTTTTATTACGTAGGACTTCCTAAAGTTGAAATGATAAGTTTTTTCATGCTGTATCAAGCTAGATGATTGTATACTATGTAGATATTATACGGAATTTTTCTTTAGGTCCATTTCTACAAAAATATGTTACCTACTAAATGAAAATAAATTAATAAAAGGAAATAAACTAGAATATTTATCTCTCAAATTTTACTTCTGAGTAGGAATATAAAGTGGCCTTTAGAATATTTACTTAAAAATCATTCTTCTTTATGTCCTAAAAATGAAAATTTTTAATGAAATATTTCATATTGAAAAGTTTTAGGAATTGTACTAAAAGTTAAAAGCAATAGATTGTGATGATTAATTATGCAATTTGATTAGTATTTACATGCGCAGCTTACTAAATGCAACACTGTTGCAAAATTGAAAACAATTGCTGGCGAAATGGTGCAGCAATTAATACATAAGACCGGTCACACATAATTTAATGAAATATGTAACTGTAATACATAATAACGTAATGTATACTCGAGTATGGCGCGAATTAGGGAGTCTGTAAACATATGTCAAATGTTTTGTGAATTTACGGACTGCTGCATGCAGAGGTGTATTTTATCGTGGCAGGTATTCTACATATGCAAATTTGTGTTACCGTATGTACCCAGCTCAGCAATCACAGCAACGGCAATCACACAATCACTCCCAAACACACACCCACATGGACAAATACACAAGGGTCGATTGTAGATAGCAATATCTCCGATTGAGGATGGGGCAATATTTAAATAACTACCCTCAGAAATCGCGAAAATGAACAACTTGAAAAAACAACCCCCGGAGGTTTTTTCTTCTGGGATTCTAGCTCGTGATGGACGGTGCCTTGGGATTTTTTTAGAGCTAGAGGAGCATTCAATTCATACCATGACGATGAATTATTTTTATAAAATACAAAATATTCAGCCATAAATCACGGCATAAATAATATTTTAAATACGGCAAAAAGATTGATAAATTGCTACTTCAAAATCCGACGGCGATGATCTTAGCATTTATGTCGTGGACGGAGACACTATAAATTTCATTCGTATCATCCATTATATCAATGAAATCGTTAAATTCCGCCATTGGCGAATGAACTGAAAAACTATTCACTCAAATAGATGTTTCATTTACGAGTACAATGATTTTACATAATTTACTTTATTGAGAGATATTAATAGCACAACTAACTAGAAGAAAACAATTTCTAAACCAAGTGTTTTGATCAAAGTTCTACTATATTTTCTTGGCTTTTCAGTATTGCATTTTTATTTTTTCCTATTCTCTTCTTATACAATTCCATTGTATATTAATAAAGTGAAAATGAATGCGAAATATATGTAATATATATTTTCCCCATACTAGGAAGAAAAGGAAAAAAAATGGGGGAGGACGAGATAAAGAAGCATCCATGAAATACAATATTTTTAGAAAATTGGAATATATAAGATCGCAGTGTTCCCATTTATGCCATATTGTTCCCGGACTGAAATATATTCCGTAAATAAAGCAATTCGTACACAATTTCGCCCACGCATTTGATATTCTTATAGATTAGTTGCAGTTACAAAAGCAGAGGGCGATAAATTAGGGGCCTAATGGAAGTTTTCGGTCGTGCCGATAAAAATCTAAATTGCATTGAAAATTGTACATGAACAGATGAAGTGCATGCTTGTGTTTTAAAAGAAACTCGTTTCCGTTTTATTTATGTATCCCTGTAAGTGTGTATTAGAATTTATGGTATCAATTCTAATATTTTTAGAAAATAAGAATATTTACTATTATTAAATGTGAATTAAGTAGGATCAGTTGTATATTTTATATTCATATCTCTGAATTACAAACTGAATTTTTATAATTAAATGTGCATAAAATTTCGATGAAGCTGGCACAGATTAAAAAGTATTATTGTGATAAGATGTAAATTTTAAATATTGTAGGTTGAAGATAACGATTAACGAAAAACGAATGGGGGAAATCCCCCCTAAATAGTTACGCTCAAAAAAAATAAATAAAAATATCATTACGTATTTAAAATACTATTTTTCGTCGTTCTTGAAATTACGATTAAAATGAAAAAGATAAATCTCAAAATCCAAGAGTTACAACAAAACGTGTATAAGTGTATTAGTAAAGAGTAAAAATTTGTAATACGATTGTATTACGATCAAACATAAAATTTTCTTTAAATCAGTGCTTTATACGCATGGCGTATGAAGTAAAATTTCGAGTTTAGAAAAACCTGAAAATTTGGTTTGGTCGTTCTGCTTCGCGGAGCGACCAAACCAAGTTTAGACATACACACATAACAAGATTTTTTAATTTTGTGAAAAATAATAATCAATTATTTAAAAACCAATTAGAATTGACTATAATCGTGATTTAATTAACTTAAGCACAGTTTAAAATTATATAAAAATTGATGAAAATCATGACGTTATTTCTTTGTTGATATTTGTTGACTTTAATAAACAAATATTAACAAAAAACGACTGAAATTGATAACGAAAATCAAGATTAGTTAAAATTTTAAGAAAAAGAAAATTTGTGGATTTTTATAAATCGATAAAACTCGTAGAATCGATAAACAAATAATGAAAAAAAAGATAAAAATTAATCAAAACCAATTACAATACATTTTTTTAAATTGTCAAAAAACGTTAATTATAAATAAAATCGTCAAAAGCAATAATCATAAAAATGTACCAATGAATAAACTTCGTAAATATTGACAGTTTCAACAGAAACGAAAATGCATTTATAATTTCTTCGATGTCTGTTCTTCTTCGTTCAGACCGATCATATTTTATTTTTTTATTTATTTTCAAGATCTATTTGCAATATAAAAATCTACAATTTTATTAAAAATTAGTATTATAATTAAAAAATATGATAAATCGTAATAATAAAAACAATATCGAAATATTGAAATTAATTTTTCGAAATTTCGATACTGTTTTTATTATTATAAATATAAATAAACACAGATAATTTTTCTAATTAATTAAGATTTTTTGTTGTTAATTTTCAGACATTCGTTGTTTTATTTAAAATTTTCAATTTAAACCCTCTAACGAGTGTTTCCAATCCCAGATTAAGCATTTCATGCGCCACGCGTATAAAACACTGATTTAAAGTGGAGTTCAAACTACACTACTGCTTGGGTTGTGAAAAAGCCAAAATTAATGAACATGTGATCAATTTTTATTAATTTTGCATATGTTTATATGAAATTTGTAAAAGTATACTTAAATGAAAAAATCCTTGTATATCATAATTAACGGAGATCACAAATTTTAAATAGTTACATTTTAAAATAAAATTTTACAAAAACGTCAGAACTGTGAACATTAGGGCAAATTGACAAACATTTAAAAATTTACCAATTCAATAAAAATGTAAAATTCCAAACAATTGTACGACATTTTTACCCCTCCATTTTTACCACCATATATTTTTTACCACCAATTCTTTTTACCACTCCGGTTTTACTACCATATATTATTTACTACTAATTTTTACCATTAGTTATCTTACAAATATTTCTGAAGTATTTGCAAGTCTGTATAAAACATTCATTTGGTTCTATTTTTGATTTTTTGATTTCCTGGTTTGACTTGTGTCTGAGGCAGACCCGCGAGAGGAAGACGTCGTGCAACTGCACCTAGGTATTTTATGATACTGTGATACTATGATACTGTGATTTCTTATCCATTATTTATTCAGGTACCCACCAAGGCTGTGGAACATGTACGAGGCCGTGCTGCAGAACAAGTCAAGAACTAACAACATGAGCGAGGGGTGGCACAATCGGTTCGCAGTAGTCGTCGGCAAGGATCATCCGGGCCTCTACGCGTTCTTGGCGGAGTTGCAGAAGGAGCAAGGAAAAATTAAGAGGACTGAAAATCTCTCCAGCGTCAAAGCGGAAGAACGAATTTCCAACATCGTGCGCGATTATGAAACCCGTAAAGACGAAGACGAATTTATTGCTAAGTATCTTAGGGCCGTTGGTCACAACATCCAATTTGGATGTACCCAATTATGATGTAAATCAGGAAAAATATGATTTGTAATAAAATATGATGGTAATAAAAGGGTGGAAAAAAATATAGTGGTACAAAAATATAGTGGTAAATATAGAGTGGTAAAAATGGAGTGGTAAAAATGACCCCAAACTTTCCCAACGAGTAATTGATTAATAGATTTTAACCTAAATTTTAAAGCTTGTTTTGAAATATAATTCCCCCTAAAAAATTGCTCTCTGAATCGGCTTTGGCCTTGAACAATTTTCTTTGTGATGTGTAGGTATACTTACAAGAAAAAATATCCTGTATATTTGGTACCTATTTATGAAAAGAAAGTTAAAACGACATATCTACATATCCATAAATGTTCACTTTTAAAAATAACAATAAGTTGTTTAGCATAGGTTAAAAGGAAATAACCGAAGTGTTTATCTAAATATATTCAATACACACAACAAAAATGACAGTTTATTTGGAGCGACATCCTAAATATGAGTGGCTATTTTAAGACAGGAGTAGAAAACATTGTAAAATAGGCACACAGTGGAAATAGTTTTCAAACAGCTGATGGTCTAATTTTATTGTACATTTAACTAGCGCCAACATAACACATAAAACTTTATAATGAGAAGTGCCAGTTAAGTAATAGACTAACTAAACACTGCACTGGAATTCTGTGGGAGCTCATGAACTTAAAACATAAAAATAATTTAAGGAAATGGATCTTTTATATACCTAAAATTATTTTTAAGTACACAAATTTTTTCTTTTAAGTTTACAAATAGCGCTAGTTGCATTTTTAAAAGTGTTTAATTTCAATTTTTTTGTCTCTGTTGAAAAATATGCATCAACATTAAACATATGAAAATGTTTGTGCAATATAAATGGTTTCAACTCGGAATGATTAATTATGGTATTACCATTCTCAGCGAGACACACGAGCACTATTAAAAATATACAAGAAACAAATTAAAAGCGCTTTAATGCATAAATGTAAAACGTTTGCGGACCTTTTGTGGGAAACGATAGGATGTATGGCCGTTGCCCTTTTTTCAGGCCGGATGCAATATTTTCATATTAAATGAAAAATTGTCGAGTGTAGTTTGGAGCAGCGGCTAAACCTCAGGCTAAGCTGATAAATCCATGCTAGATCGGTGGTAAAGCGGTTCAAGCGCGCAAAGCGAGACGAGCTAAAGTGTAATCAACATTTGCATACGCTTTTTAATATCCGAAACATATCCTAAATAAAGCGGTCACGTAGCTGGAAGGAATGCGGAAATTTATGTTTGAAGGGAAAAATTACAGCATTCAAACGACAAGTAGGATGAGATCCTTACAACTCGACCACTGTTATATTTAGAGTTAGGCCTGTGGAATATATAGCGATGTTAACAGGATATTCATGTATGCATGAGTTTGCCTTGTTATACGGTGTATGTGTGTAATCAGTACGATCACTAATGAAGATGTAATAAGCCCCTTGTGATCACGAGAATCCACAAGGAAAGCAGGTAAACCGGTAAAAGGAGAGGGAGCTAAGGATAATTACCTAAAATATTTTACAAAATTATAGACATTTCGTTATGACTTTAATTATTTGCAGGCCTTTGACTTGTCTGCAGGGACTTTGTTTTAAGTATATTTTCAGGCATTCATTGTTTTGAAAGGCGTTTAATTTACAGCTTTTTACGTGTGTTTTCACTTCTTGATTAAACACAAAGTAAATCTTCGAGTTTAAAAAGCCTAAAGCAAAGTTAGCTAGTAAACTCGAAATTTTACGTCATACTCAATCAAAGAGTAGAAACACATTAAATTTAATGCTTTACAACAATGTATATATGGAGTAACAGGATTGTTTTCTTTTAAGTATACTTTCACAAATTCTATATAAATATTTGTAATGAACATACAATCAATCCTAGGCAGTGTATTTTGAACTTTACTTTAAATTAGTATTTTATACGCTTGGCGCATAAAGTAAAATTTCGAGTTTAGAAAAGCCTGAAAATTTACTTCATGCTTAATTTGGGATTGGAAACACTCGTGAGATGCTTTAAATTAAAAGTGTATAATAAAAAACGAGTGTGTGAAAATTTACATAAAATAATCAAAAATTACTGTATGTATACTTGAAAGAAAAGATGGCCGATTAATGATTGACAATTTCATATAAATCCTGAAATTTCTAAAAATAATCCACTACATTTACATTTACTTTAAACAATTGAGCCGACATTATAATTATTTTTACTTCTTTAAAAAATGGACAAACTTTTACAAAATAGAATTTTGAAATAGCAATATGACAATACAAATTATTATGTACTTAGAATTAATTTTTAAACTATAATTCCTTAGAAGGAATTAAACAATTTCGTTAGTTAATAATCTTAACATTTAAACCAGAAACAAACAGCAGACATATTATTTATAACAATATCGTTATAATCAGAATCGCCTTCATAGTCTGATATGCTTTCCTGGGCAAAAGATTCGGTATTGCCAACATCCTCTTCTCTTAACCTCTTACTTGTCTAGATTGAAATGGTAATCTATAGTCAATATGTATTAAACATTTTTTTTATTCAAAAATACGGGTTACGCCATTTGCAAAAGAAAAATACATATTAAAATAATATCTACACAAGAAATTAGACAAATATTAACTAGACGGTACGCTACTCCTTAAAGTAACGACATACAGACTTTATGTCGCTATGAAAAAAGTCAAAACTGTAAGCATTGCAATTGGCCGCAATTCTACATATACGGAAGTTCCTGACATAGTCCTTTCTTATTAAAGGTATATGACAGGAACTTCTGCTGTGAACTACTCTACTCGGAATATGAATGCCAAACGAATTAACAGGGAGAGTTAATTTTACCATTGATTAATTGGTAATACGTCACTATTTCTTCGGCAATTTTCGAGATGTTGCATACTGACAGTTTGTAATATAACCTTGTAGGTTCCTAAAATATTAAATTTATAAAAGTTTAGATGTTATAATAGCAATATGAACTAAAAAAGAACAATTACTCGTTAGAATAACCCCCAGATTTTTTATTTGGTATACCCGATTTAGTGGAATACCACCGAGATTATAAGCACTTCGCATTGCAGTTTGTTTTCGGGAAAAAGATATAGAGAATCATTCGGCGATATTTTATCTCAGTCTATTTGAGATACACCATTGGCTCAATATATTTAAATCCTCCTGCATTTTCTGTGATTCGGTGTAATCTTTAATATTAAAAAATACCTTCATGTCGTCGGCATATAGTAGGTACTGGCAATATTTAAAACAGTTGGAAACGTCGTTTATAAATATATTGAATGATAAAGGCCCCAGGTAGGGACCCTTGGGCACACTTGAGGTCACTTTAAAAGGGATTGATATTAGATTATCAATACAAACAGATTGCGTTCTGCGACTCAATCCAACTTGGATACGACTCAATTCAACTTAATAAACCACCACCAATACCAATATAGTCAAGCTTCCGTAGCAAAAGTTTATGGTCAACGGTATCGAACGCCTTGGAAAAATCAGTATAGACGACGTCAATCGAACACCCATTTTCTAAGACATCCACAATATACTGACCATAAACCAACAAGGTGGTTGCAGTCGAGCAACCAGCTCTGAAACCATGTCTTGGGAATTGTTGTCAAGATGGAGACAAGTCGATACTAACATTATTTGACTTATGAATTGCCGTGATCAGTGCATACTACCAGCAGGACGGAAAATATCCCAGTTTTAGATATACATTATATATTAGCTAAATAGGTCTGCCAAGTACGAATGGGCATTCCTTAAGTAATATACTCGGCAAGCCATTCTAGCCGAGAGAGTTAGATGCCTTCAGTTTTGATAATTCTTCGTATACAGTAGAAATCGCAATTTTAAGACCATGGTGTAAATTGATGTGATTTGAGTCAATAATATGTTCCGTTGTTAAAGGGACTCACGGAATATTTACAGAACCAAAAAAACCAACCAAAGAATAAAATAAATTAACAGATGTATCAATCTTGTCACTACTGAGCAAATCATCTCACTGAAAACAACCGAGTATTTGTTCTAGTTATACAATATAATGGTGTTAAACCAAAAAGATAATTTTGAATATTTGCTACATGAACATTGGAAGTATTCATATCAGATGATCTTGCATTACATATACAACATCTTGAAAATGCATTTGCTTTTGATAATATATTACATATACTACCATCAACTATTGTACACACTAAATTAAATGTAACTTCAAAATTATTCTGCTAAAATATTTTATTTCTTGAGATTTTTAATTTGAGCCTGAATGTCGACTTTTTCTTGTAAAATGAGTTCGAGATTCTCCTTTTTAAACAAAGATTTCATTCGCCTGCAATAAAACGCAGATGATGGATAATCATGAATCCACAAAATATTATTTATATCTGACTCTTGTAATGTTAAGGCAACGAACGCTGTTAAAAATAAATGATCATCTCAATTTTTATTATTTATAAATGTTTGCTTATATGCACTGTGTGACTCGATTATTACAAATCCCCACTTACATGTTAAGTTACTGATATATTTTTTGATATATTAATTAATTTTTACAACCTCTCACTGAATATTTCCTGAAGTCAAACTTCTGAGCCCGTTTCAGTAGATGTTCCTGATTTTCGCAAAAAAAAATCTAGATTTTTTAATGGAATATAGATTGGAAAAGCAATTGGTATGCATAGCATTTACAAAATATCTAAGAATTAAGTATTTCCACTCCGTTAAATCTAGCTTAAAATATAAAGGCAATGCATCAATTGGAGATTTTCTTTTAATCGTATTGCTTACTTACCCGTGTATTTGTGATGATTCCTTGGCTTCAGTATACTGTTCATCTGCTGAGAATTCTTGAACTAGATGTTCAACGCGTCTTTTCTTTGTATTTTGGCAACCAGTTTCAAAAGGGTTTTCAGGCTTTCCTTTAAAAATAATAGGTGCTTCAAACTCATTCTTGATTGTTTTAATTACGTTGATATGTATTCTGGAAGACTAACTGATTAAGCTAATGTTTATAATTATAATCAAATCGTGTATGTGTACATTGAAATTTTTCCTATTTTTGTTTGCAATTCATACACAGTAAAGTGCCTAATTTATTTAATTTATTTTTGATATTCTCCAATGTATTCCCAATTCCAAAATGATTTTATAATAATAAATCACATTCGAATCTACCCATTTATTAAACATACTTCTATTTGTCAACAATAAATGATTATTTATAAGATAAATAGATGTTATATTAAAAATACGATAAGCGGAGATTTAATTCTTTATAATAATTGATTCTAATACATTTACTGTTTGTTTAAAATAATGTAATGTACGTATGGGTTCGTATAAAAAATACTAGGAAACCATGAAAAATAACATGAAAACAAAATACATTATTCAGGGTGATTCAGTTTGGTGTTCCACCCCTTTCTAACTTATTTATTTTGAGAGTAAAGAATAACAAACCATACATATTTGTAAACGGCAGAAAATTCTCTATTTAACGGTGTCAGTGAATTAATAATACGATGACAACTGTGTAAACTATTTTTTTTTTTGAAATTACACTATTCCTATTTTTTGTTCAATTCGGATAGAGGACATTTTCCTGCATTCGAATATTCTTCGCAACTATACGCTTAGATAACAAAAATGTTTATAAAAAAATCATATGTGGCTACGAAAATTATGAAAAATTAAACAATCTATTCCATTGAGTGTTTAATTATTGAAGTCGGGTCATTTAAGAAATTGTAACATTCTTCTAAAAAAAAGCCACAAATGAAGATTCAAAAAGTGGATATTTTGATAAACTTTCATATTGCTATTCTATAAACATATGATTTTTTTTTATAAAATAAACTGATTTATTAATGTTTTTTTTGTTATTTAAGCGTATAGTTGTGATAATATGCGGATGTAGGAATGTGCCCTCTATTCGAATTTTTAAAAAAATAGGTATAGTGTCATTTAAGAAGAAGAAAAATTACTGTCGCTACCTTCTTAATCTATAATCATTAAGAATTCTAATACTGTACTTTTTTGACGAACCCACAATATGTATATTTGTATTTAGTGGTAAATAAAGATTTGATTTGGTTTAATTTGACTTGACATTTGTCATCGTATTGCTAATTAGAGAATTTCCTGCCGTTTACAAATATACATAGTTTGTTATAGTTTACTATCAAAATAAAAAAGTTAAAAGGGGGTGGAACACCAAACTGAATCACCCTGTTTATCATTTAATGTATTGTTACATATTAACTTCAGAATGTTTATACAGTATTTTTTAAATTCCTATCAAAAGAAACAAAAAAAATTAAAACAGATTTTATTTTTATTTAGTTATCGACGAAACAGTTAAAGATCATTTAAAATTTTAAACCAATTATTCTTTAATAAAAAATGTTACTAAAGTTTAAAATTTAAACAAGTCCTTGATCTTTTATAATGAGCGTTATCTATATGGTGTGACGCGAATATGGAACATCCTGTATAAAAAAAGGAGGGCAAGGACAGGAAAGACATTTTTATAGTATTTTGTTCACGAGATCCCAAAGAACACATTAAAACAAAAATTGCAGAGACGGTTTTGGTTTTTTTGAGAAAATGACTTGTAAAGTTTTGCACTTTTTTGTAATAAAATAGAAAATTTTAAAATAAACCTTAACCTAACTATAGTAAATTTTATAAAAACGTAATGTTTATATTGTATACAAGAAATACCATTAGTTAAAAAGTCCATATCTTCGGTTAGTGGTTAAAAAATCTGATTCAAAGATAACAATTACCAAAATCTAATGATACACGTCACCAACTTTACTGTTATTGTTTATACTAAACAGCGGAAAATCGTAGATAAATTTAAGTATTGGGATTTGTTTGGAAGCCGTTAACTATGTTTAATTTAATTAAATCTGTCTAATTTTATCAAATAATAAGTCCTTTTTTATTATCCATTAGTCGGTGCACTGTGGGTCGGGATATTAGCCAAGGAACTAGATGTTTTAGTGAGTGTTTCAATTCGTCTTCGTAAAAAAAATTAGTTGTAGATTACGAAATGAATGGCACTTTTCAAATATTTAATAGCGATAGTAAATAAATAGCTATGAGATCAATATCGTCTGCATCATATTGATTTTAATTTACCCTAAATGATTTTACAATTCTGAAATTTTAATTATAAAGAATAAATAATTCTTTTTGCCAGAGGTAACATTAATGGGATTTACTTTCTTGTGAAACCTTAAAATGTAACGAGCATTTTTACAATAGACTCTATTGTTAACATTTTCATCTCATGATAAAATAATTATACAAGTTAATTATACTTGTATATTATATTAAAATTTTATTAGTGGGAATTGTTTTATCAATTAAACATTTTAAGGTATTCGTTGCTTCTTTTAATTAGTTCAATTTAAAACTACTGACGAGTGTTTTCAATCCTTGATTAAGCATGAAGTAAAATGTCGAGTTTAGAAAAGCCTGAAAATTTGTTTTGGTCGCTCCGCGAAGCGGAGCGATCAAACCAAATTTCCAGGCTTTTCTAAACTCTAAATTTTACTTCATGCGCTACGCGTGTAAAACACTAAAATAATGTAAAATTAAAAATATACAGTTAAAGCAGGAATAAAAATATGCTGCTAAACAATAATATCTAGAATTTCATAATATTTCACTGTTTTATATGCCTAGCCCATTAAATACAATTTAGAGTTTAGAAATGCCTATAAATTTATTTTGAGTTTAGTGTCCATAATTATCCCACCTTCAAAAATATGGTAGTTTTAACATATTTTAAATATCCTTAGTTTTACGATTATTGTACCTAAGTTTCGAAAGCATATTTTCTATTTACAAAGAGTATGTTTAGACTTCAGTCGTTTAAGGTTATTAGTTCCGTTTGAGTTGTAATTGTTGAATGTTTTGCGGTGGAAATGTTGTGTACTGGCTGCAAATTAATAATGGAACTCGGCCCACTCATTCAATGAAGAGTATCGCAACAAACAAGTTTATTGCCATTCCAATACTATTAGTACGGAACCCATTTGCTATTGAAATCGAATTGTTCGTTTTGTTCCATTATATTGTTTTATCTCCTGCTTGTTTTTTTTTTTGTTTGTTGGTTATTCAATTAACAGCAAATTTGTTTAATAATTTGATTATATTGATTTTTACTATGTTTTATTAATACAATAAAAAAAATATTGACGGTAATTCAATCTTTGCAACAAATGTTATATAGATAATGGTTATGTGCCCATCATTGCACTTTCCCTATAAATTGTTGACTATCAAAAATCAATTTATTCACAACTTTTTTAATTCAATTTTCGGATTTTTACCAAAAGCTTTTTGATTCATATGATAGCAATAAAAAGAAATCTTCAGACAGACACATTTAAAAAATATCTTAATCGACTCAGAGACCTCAAAGAAAATTTTCACGAAAACAATACATTTCCATTGTATTACATACAAAGAGAGTAAACATTTTAAATACAGGGAGTTTTTCTTTTAAGTATACGTATTCCAAATTCAACTTATTTTCTGTAAATCTTTAGATATTCCTTGTTTTTGTTTAAGTACAATTTGAAGCTTTAAACGAGTGTTTTCCAATTCCAGACTAAGCATGAAGTAAAATTTCGAGTTTAGAATAGCCCCGTGAAACTTTCTCGAGGGTCGCGCAGCGACCCGAGACAAATTTTCTGGGCTTTTCTAAACTCAAAATTTTACTTCATGCACCACGCGTATAAAACGCAGATTTTAAGTAAAGTTCGAATATACATAAATTACACAATATTTTAATGTTTTATATGCGTGGCGCATGAAGTAATATTTCGAGTTTAGAAAAGCCCAGAAAATGTTCACGGGGCTTTTCTCAACTCGAAACTTTACTTCATGCTTCGTCGGAGAGTGGAAATCACTTTGAAAACACTCTGAAAATTTTCCTTGAGGTCTCTGAGTCGATTAAGATATTTTTTAAATGTGTCTGTCTGGTGATTGCTTTTTATTGCTATCATATGAACCAAAAAGCTTTTCGTAAAAATCCGAAAATTGCATTGAAAAGTATTTTCCACTCCCAGACTAAGCATGAAGTAAAATTTCGAGTTTAGAAAAGCCCCGTGAAAACTTGTCGAGGGTCGCGCAGCGACGCGAGACAAATTTTCTGGGCTTTTCTAAACTCGAAATTTTACTTCATGCGCCACGCATATAAAACATTTTAATATTGTGAAATTTATGTATATTCGAACTTTACTTGAAATCTGCGTTTTATACGCGTGGCGCATGAAGTAAATTTCGAGTTTAGAAATGCCCAGAAAATTTGTCTCGGGTCGCTGCGCGACCTACGACAAATTTTTACGGGGCTTTTCTAAACTCGAAATTTTACTTCATGCGCCACGCATTAAAAACACTAAAATATTGCGAAATTTATTATTTACTTTTTTATTATTTAACCAGTTTTTCATGACACAAAAACAACATTTCCATTATCAAATGATAATTTGAGCGCAGAGGGTGCTCAAAAGTTAAGAAAAACAACAGGTTTGATAAGAGAGATATTATATTTATAATTTCTCTCTTATTAAGAAAACAAAAGGTATGATAAGAGAGAAATAATTATATTTTAGGAGAAAATGTTATTGGAAAAAATTGAAATATAAATATAAATATTAATTAAATATATATATAAATATTATAAGAGAAAATTCAATATACAGGATTTTTTTGTTAAGTATACCTATGGAAACGCCGTAAATTTTCCGACATTCGTTAATTTTTTTTTAAACTCAATTTGAAGCTCTAAATATACGTTTGTAGAATACTACTTAAGCAGCATATTGCAAACTTTACAATATTTGAGTGTTTTATACGTGTCGCGCATGAAGTAAAATTTCGAGTTTATCTGGGAGTGGAAAAAACTCTTTTAAAGCTTCAAATTGAACTTTTAAAAAATAACGAATATGTGAAGATTTACAGAATAATTGGGATATGTATACTTAAAAGAAAAGCTCCCTGTATAATTTCAGTTTAACATGAGTAATATATAATTATTAACGATATGTACAAAAGATTCTATTTTTATGATATGTTAATTTTTATTGGCTAAATTTTACGAAATTTGAGTAAAAGTTGATAATTTAACAAAAGGGTTTAGGTTTTTTAATTTTTAAACGCCCTCTACAGTGAATTAAAGATTTGACCATGAAATAATGTTTTCGAGTCATCCAAAACTCTTTGTAAAGAACAACTTTTTGTCGAAAAGAAGACAATAAAAAAGTGTTTCCAGTAATCCGGGGGGGGGGCACACGGTATTTTATATTAAAAATGTAATTCATTAATTCATAATAAATTTTAATAACTATTAGTTTCATTTCTGTATTTTTACCACTTAAAAAAGTATTTTATTTATTAATTGTCGCATAATTATTATAAGGTATTAATAATGGTGAATGCACCGGGACATTTCTGTGAAATCTACGACTAAACACACATTTTGACAAATATTGTAAAACCCTCTTATTTAATTATTATTAGATAGCTCATATAAGTAAAACTAAGGTGACCACATTTCGAAGTTTGAAAATCTGGGCGCTAGGAAAGTTGCGAGTATGGGAAATTAGTTATTTGCAAATACGAACCGGATTGCGAATACTCTTTCTCAATATTCGTGAATACGAAGACGAATTCGAATAGTTTTATTTGCCGACTAAATTAAAGAGGTATCTTAGCGAAAAGACGTCTGATTGATCAAGAGGAATTTAAATTTATTTATATTTATTTTTCTATCGAATATTGTGTTTATTGATGTTTGTATCATTTAAATACATATCTCTAATTTAATATGTGTTGTAACATATTTATAGAAACTAAACACATTTATTATTATTATTAATATAATATTTGTTCTTGTTTTCAAATAAGAATTCAATGTCTTATCAAAAGTAGTTACTAAGTCAACGAAAATAACGCTTATATTTTAAAATGAAGTTTGTCCAAATTAACATTTTTATTTTTTTATTTTTCGAAAAAGTTTGTCCAAATAAACATGTTCAGAATAAAAACTTTCATTAATATTGATAATTTTTAAAATGAAATACTTAAAATATAAAGAATTTATTTATATTCTATATTAATATTATAATAATTAAATGTGTTTAACTGTTTTATATGACTATAAATAAAAACCAGAAGCTTCTGACACACAAAGCATTCACTTACTTACACACAAAAAAGTCCCTTAAAAAAGCGGGATTGGGGTGGAGAATAATTGGGAATGAAGTTATGCAATCCGATGATATGCACCGGAAAGTGAATGGGCATGAAATATTCGGGTTGGAAGTTTTCAAATTAATGAAGCGCTCCCACAAAGAGGTATAGTTCGGAGTGGAGTGTTTTGATGAGTTATATCTGAAGTGATGTGGCTCGGAAAAGGCGCGTTTACACTTTATTGAAAAAGAAGCGCAGCCATGTCCGCGATTTACGGTTTCCCTTAAACGTAAATCCCGAAGTTGTTGGCTTGGAACGCAGGAGTTTTTAACAGATAGCTCATTTCTCATTGATATCTCTCGCCGACTCTTCTCCACCCACACTTCTTTAGACATCACACTCATGCTTTCGCACCTACACCTTTGGTCTGCTCCATCAAACACTACGTATCACACTTACATCGGATGATAAACACGAAGTCACTTACTTTCACAATATTTTATGATAGATTGTTCCACTAAGAAGAGGAGACGTTTTAATTATCATATGAATCACCTAGTAGCAAAGAGGTGTACGTGACTAATACAAAAAATGAGAAATCCGGTTTTAACGTTCAAGTTATGTTAAAATAAACAAAGAAAATAGCAAAGTAGTTATGTTGCTAATTAACAAAATAACTGTTCTTCTTGCATGTACTTAATTTTTTTATAAATTGACACATACACCTTTATGCTTCTAAGTGCCTCTATATATTCTTAAACGACTCACAAGTTAGAGCTAGAACAAACCCAAAAAAAAGGATTCGAACCACGAATAATCGTAAGAAAAAAATACGAGTAAGATACGAATCTTCCATTTCGAATCACACATACAAACTCTTTAAAAATAAACTTGATAATATATTTTTCTGCAAATAATAGCATGTTTAAATCGCTTCCATCTTTAATTAACAAAAATATTCAAAATCTAATTATTTTTAATTAACAATGAACGTCGATGATGGCAGACTAAGAGCGTATTCACACACGGCCACTAATCGCCAGTAAAAAAACACTAGTACGTACAACTAAATTTTGTACTTTGTGACCAGTCGCGTCACATTTTGTGGCATGGCTGTGTGTGAATGCTACTATTTACGTGCAGCCTTCATTTGTCGGGCGTTTGTAGAGCAACAAAAAGTGGCCAGTGTGTATACGCTCTTAATATCTGATTCGGTGTAATTCTAATTAAAGATGATGTATGTGTTATTAAACTTCACGTGAAATCAGTGTTTTATACTCCTGGTGCATGAAGTAAAGTTTCGGGTTTAAAAAAGCCTGAACATTTCTAGACTTGTCTAAGATCTAAATTTTACTTTAAACTGAGTACAATTTAGAGTAGATTAACATTCATTTTCCACAGCTTCATTTGGCATTTATTTGATAAAAACTGTTTTTATCTTTTACAGCAGAGATAGCACCCTCTAGCAGGGAAGCTATAAACTTAAAAATAATTTCCAACGTTTTCTCTTGGCCACTTTTACGATGAATATTTGTTATCACAGCATGCTACGATGTATAGTTTCTGAGATACAGCCGACGGCCACGCTTAATCAAATACCCGGTACACAAACACCCGGTACACAATGTATAGCCATTCGTTGATTTTGAAAATCGTTCAATTTGATGCTTCTAACGAGTGTTTCCACTCCCAGACTAAGCATGAAGTTAAATTTCGAGTTTAGAAAAGCCTTAAAATTTGCTTAGGTCGCTTAGCAAAGCGAAACGACTAAACCAAATTTTCGTAACGTAACGAATAAAGTAACGAATAAATACAAATTCTATGATGACCGATGAAAATCTGACAAGTTGCCAGAATTGTTAAAACTTTGCAGTGCAGGCTCGTCTCGGCTTCCAAAGTGCCCATGCTTGCTACGGAGGCAGGCGTGACAATTTATGTCGGAAGTGACATAAATTGTCACGCTTGCCAATTTGGTACCGGTCTGAAAGCGCAAAAAGGTGCTGCCAGCCCTCACACAATTAATTCGAATTATTTTTGACGATTCTAATCACCACAATACTAAATTATTCGAATCCTTTGATGAGAATCAAATCACCTATATTTTTAATAGTATACGAATCCTCTTAACAAAACCTAACGAATTCCGATCACGAACCCGTTTTCTCTAAAAGGATTGGAATCTAGAATTAGAATCCTAAATGATTTGAATCCTGCCCAGCTCTGTCACCTGATCGTGAATGTAAATCCAACATTGGATTGAAACTCAGATGAGTTAGGGATAAACATATAAAACTTGGTTAAATTTTACCATGGATGTTAGAATTCAGATATTTGATAACAAATGAGCAAATTAAATAAATTGTATCTATACAATTTATTTCATTTGCTCATTACTCTAGTATAGGTCGCATTAAGTTTATTAGGTTTTCCATTATTGAAAGGCTTAAGTTGTGAATCCACACGCTGGAACAGAAAAACAACACCGAAATGGATAATTCTTAGGTGATTTCAAAACATCGAACATTTACAAATCACCCATTTGTAAGTTCGCACACAAGCAAGAAGTAGAACTACTGGCAAATCCCTGACGATTAGCGTCTTCAAGGTAGAATATATTTATAAAATTGTCTACTTAAAAATAAACCTGAATTCTATTAGTTCTGCTACAGCCAAATGAAACGTGCACTCTAATTGCACTAATTACAAGTATGCCTTGAAATGCTTTACAGGCTTTTGCTTTGCACAAAGCATTTTTATAAAAATAAACATGCAACCGAAATGATTTTTAATACTGCGGAGTTATTTCATAAATGTGGATTAAGATCATGATTGTACACAGTTTTATTTTCATAATTTAAATCTTTTATTTTTTAACAGTGTTAGAGTTTCATAATATAAGGCTTTCAAATCTGTTATTTTTTACCATGAGGGCTAACCTACAATTTTTGAGAATATATAGATTGATAAAAAGTTTAGAATTTTTATTTTAAATATGTTTAAATATGTTCACAATATTACATTTAACCATTTTATCCATACACAATTTAAATGCGTTCAGACAGCTGTCTTAGGGGATACTATTAAAATAAGACTTAACAGTCATATCAATATCTTTTTTTGACTAGAACCTTTTATCCTCGCAAATGTTTTTTGAGCTCGATAAATAGCCAAAAGTCACACATTGCTAAATCTGGTAAATAAGGATGATGTTATATAAATTTGATTTTGTTTTCAGCTAAATATTAAACAATTACCGCTGCTGTATGGAACGACGCGTTATCATGATGTAACATGATTCCTTTTTTGGCACTTTACTAAACACCGTAGGGAAACAATTTTCAGCATGCCATTTAGCAGTAACTGTCTTCTGCTCTTCTAATTTAACTATGGACCCGTGCTTCTAAAAAATACTGCGTACATAACTTGTTTCAATGCTTGCTGTTTATTTACCATCATAGAGGTTTTCTTATCTTCATGTATCCAAATTTGGATACTTGGCGAGTGGAAACATAAAAAAAAGGTCTGTGGATTTCTTGCCAGGTCCAAGTTAGAAATAATTTGATGACCCTCAGCATTCAACATACCAAAAGTTTGTTGCAAATTCTAACAAGTTCTGCTTTTTGCAAATCTGTCAGATAATGTAGTATACAAAATAACTTACAACTTTTTTCAATTGGGAATGATCGTGCAATATTGATCGTACTGCCTAGGATTATACCTCTAGTTTAGACTTTATCATGGCATTGGTAAATCGATTGTCCTCTTCTACCACCTATATCACTGCAGCAATATTGTCTGGCTTAACAGCAGCTTAATGAGGACCATTTTCTTTTCTGTGTACCATCTATAAACATCTATAAACACTATTCAATGATGGTGCGAGATTTTCGAATGCCGATTTTAAACTTTGCTGGGACTCATATGCGCTCAAGCCTTTCTTGAAATAATATTAAATCATTTAACGATAACAGAAACTTATTAAATGGGTTATTTCTCAGACTCTAATTAACCGAAGTTGACAGACTAAACTGCAATTGACAGATAAAACAATGCACTATTTAATAAACAACAATTTGTTTTGCATGTCTAACTAGATTTTTCTGTTCTTAATAATTGCAGCTTGGCCCTCGCAGTGGATACTTAATTAAGTATATAGTAAATATTTACTTTCTTGAATTAATTTCTCATCTAGCACATGGTGAAACATATTAGAATATGTAAAGATATTTAAATAAAAAAACACTTGGTATTGTTTCACAAATTAGAACTTTATTCCGACTAGTTTCGGGTTGTTAGACCATTTTTAAAGGAATGTGAAAATGGTCTAACAAACCGAAACTAGTCGGAATAAAGTTTTAATTTGTGAAACAATACCAAGTGTTTTTTTATTTAAATAACTTTACAAATATTTACTTGTTGCGCCAGGCATATACAGGTAATTTTTCTTTAAAGTATACATACCTCGATGCACACGCTGTAAATTTTCGGGCGTTGGTTGGTTTTTTAAGAAGCTTTCAATTTGAAGCAGCGAACGAGTGTTTCTACTACCAGATTAAGCATGACATAAAAACTCGAAATGTTACTTCATGCGCCACGCGTATTAAACAGTGGAATATTGTGAAATTGAAAATATAGCCATAAATTAGTATTAAAAATAAGCTGCTAAAGCAGGTTTAAAAATATAGGTACTGCTAAACTAGATTATTTTGAGTTAGCCAATATTTCAGTCTTTTATAAGCGTGGCGCATGACGTAAAATTTCGAGTTTAGACAAGCCTGAGTTTGGATTTCGACGCTTTGCGTCCAAATCCAAAGGTTTAGGCATTTCTAAACTCGGAAATGTACTTCATGCTTAATAAAGCAGTGGAAACACTCGTTGGAAGTATTAAATTGAGCGCTTTTATAAAAACAACGGCAAATTTACTAAACGCTGTAATTATCAGGATATGTATAGTTAAAAGAAACATTTCCTGTAAAGCTCTAATTTAGTATGAATTTCAAAATATATAGTGCACTAATGTTTCATAGCCAACTCCTCTTCATATATATAATGATACACCTTCATTTTACACAATATTTTTAAAAGTTAGGGCAGACTAGATGCACCAAATACAAATTTTATTTCGAATTTATTTCTATGTGGCATTTCAACAACGGAGTGTTCATTTTGAATTAACCCTTTACTTCACATTTTTTTAAATTTTAACAAAACAAATGTTTTGTTTTTGATGTTAAAGGGAATACGAGAAAAATAATGAAAAAAATTTATATTATTGCTTTTATTTATTATTAATAAAAATCTGCTAAAATCTGAGTATATGCTTCAAGTATTTTAAACGTTTTCTGATTTAATTTATAAGATAATTTTAACACAGCCGATGCATAGAATCAACGTACATACCTTTTTAAACAGCATAGATTAAAATCATGTAATTTATATGGAATAAAGATACATTTTGAAAGCAGTATATCGAAGAACGCAACCCAATCTAAACGCTAGACTCGAATCTGTTTGAATAACCGGCCATAACACGGATGCCAAACAATTTTGTACCTTAAAATATATTTACATACGTCTCTAATACTTACGTAATTAATATGCAACACATACCGCAAATGGAAATATAAAATTGGATTTACTATGACGTTTTTTATAAAGTGTATCTTATATGTTACTCCGTGCAGTAAAGGTCTATCAAAAATACTCCTTCCTTTTAAAACTTTATTCAAATCTATTTCAAACTATTTAATTAATTATTAGTGGAAGATTAAATGCAATCAACAATGTTCGTTGATATTTTTTCAAATCAATTTCAAACCATTTTAATAATTGTTAGTCGAAAATTAAATGCAATCAACAATGTTGCAATATTGATGTGTTGATTTCCAACAAGCTTAAAACCATCAACAATGAAATAATAGATGGAGCTCCCGCAGATATTAAATTCAGTAAATAGTAAATACGCTATCATTGTATTCACATTTACGTCAGTGTGGAACTGTAACAGCAATAGATAACTTTACAAAGTGAATAATGCACGTGATAAGTCAGCATTACCAGAACTGAGGATTTCTGCTTATATTCACAATTACTGCTGGACTGGAATTATGTGTCATTTGCGCGATTTGTATTTCGTTGGGCGCGTTTTCATATGAGCGTGCATATACATGTGTATATTTCATCCAGGTTAAGCGATAATAGATAATTCCACTGATATTAGATTGGGCCCTCATGTAATATATTCAACTCCGGTCCGAATCAGTTACAAATCCAACGAGTGTTAATAATGCTGCGTGAATTTATAATGAAACAGATGACGAGCTCAAAGGACTTTTTTTAGAGGGAGGTTTTTTTTAATTCGTTTGGTGTTTGAAAAGTGACGAAATATTTAGGATTATATAGGGTCCATAAAAATAGACAAATGACTCCTGAAACGTAAAAACAAGTTTTATTGGTGAGAAAGGTTTTATCGCCAGACGGGAGTGGTAGTTAGAGCATATGCCTTTTAACGTTTCTGGAGGTATTACTATAAACAATATAAGCCAATATAAGTCTACCTTGATGCACACGTGAAAGGGTTGAATGGTGGTTTTTATATAAACGTGTGTTCGGATTTTAACACATACTATAACCTATGAATTAATGTACTACACATTTTTGGTTTAAAAAAGAATTACAATTAACTCCGACACCAAGTGGTAATTTTTCACACTTTCGTTGATGTTACAAAATAGTTAAATTTAATTCTAACGAGTGTTTTCCTAATTTTCAGGCTTGTCTATACTCGAAATTTTACTTCATGCACCACGCGTATAAAACACTGATTCAAAGTGAAGTTTAAAATATTCAAACAAATGTAAATTAACCACCCACCAATTTTAAGCAAGGTGAAATTACATGACCTTATACACTGTTAATGTCTCCTTGTTCAAAATATTCTGCTTAAGTTTGATCTCTGGTTAATAAATTTTATGAATGTTTATTTCGTCTAACCAAACCTTGAGCTTTCAAAACTTGAGCAGTTATATATTATATGTAGATATATTTTTTTAAATCCGTAACAAAATTCCCCGACGCTGGAATTTTGGAAGATTTTGTTACACGAAATAAAAACGTGTAATATTTATTAACGTGAGATTAAACTAATTGTTTACTTCACTTCAAATTAGTGTTTTGTACGCGTGGCGCATAAAGTAAAATTTCGAGTTTAGAAAAGCCTGAAAATTTGGACTTGCCGGGGCGCGACTCGCTTCGCTCGCTCGCCCCGGCAAATCCATATTTTGAGGCTTTTCTAAACTCGAAATTTTACTTAATTCTTAATCTGGGAGTGGACACCTTCGTTAGACGATCAGCCAGAAACTTATTTTGCAGTTTGCTTTATTGTAAAATTTATGACAAAATAAATAGAGTTAATTTTTGTTCAAATTTAGAACAAACGCATATTCATAAGTTTTAGTAAACTTATAATCTGTTTAATAACTAGGAGGAGCGTTTTAAATTTCACGCGCCAAAACCTACAACTCTGATTGGACGAGAGCGCGCCCATTTTACACTATGCTAATTACGTCATTATTAGACGCAACAGTTGACATAACCCTAATTCGAAGCGTTACCGAGTTGCAACTTTGTCTGTTTCGTAATAACCTTTTGTGCGATGTTTCTTTAGCATAGTTAAAAGTTAGTTTTGTTTATATTGTTGTGATGGATTATGGGCCCAGTACAAGCTCGGTGATAATATCACCTTCACCTCCAAACAAGCGTTAGAAGTTGGATTTGGGTCTGAAAAACAGTGCATAATAAATATGTATAAGCAGATGATAACAGATGATCCACATATTAAAATGACCGCTGTTGTATCAGACATTGTCGGTGCAGTAGGTGAGATATCAAATAGCATAAGAATATGCATCAAATAATAAAATGTTTAGTTTTTAAGAGTTGTAAATACCACTGTCTATCGTATTATTAGCAAATATAAGAAATCCGGAGAGATTAGCCCTAAACAGCTTAGAGGACAAAATTACAAGTTTTGATGACTTAGTGAAGAGATCTGTGCATAGTTTCTTCTATAAAAATAAACTGCCAACTTTGAATAAAGTTTTAAAAGTAGTAAACGATCATGCAGGCATGCCGAAGATGAGTCGTTCTACCTTGTATAGTTTTATGAAACAAATCAATTTTAAGTAAGTTAGAGACAAGAGCTGGGCAGGATTCGAATCATTCAGGATTCGAATCCTTTCAGAGGATTCAAAAGAGGCATTCGAATACTTTAGTTAAACTGGATTCGTGATCCTGATTCGTTACATTTTTTTAAGAGGATTCGTGTTCGACTCTAAGATTCGAATACTTAAAAAAGGATTTGAATCATCAAAAATAATTCGAATTAATTGTGAGGAATAACATAAAAAATGTTCTTTTGTGTGTTTTTAAATCTTACGTTAAATCACTGTTTTATGCGCGTGGCGCATAAAGTAAAATTTCGAGTTTAGAAAAGCCCAGAAAATTTGTCTCGGGTCGCTGCGCGACCCGAGACAAATTTTCAAGGGGCTTTTCTAAACTCGAAATTTTACTTCATGCTTAGTCTGGGAGTGGAAACGCTCGTTCGAAACTTCAAAGTAAATGCTTTGATAAGAACATTAAATGATTGGAAATGTATTTAAAGATAATAATCTAGTTTTCAAAATTTTGTTTAATATTGTTCGAAGTAAAACTGACATGGTAGCCACAATCTGAAATGTTATATTTTTCCGACATTTCCCTGAATAAAGATTTTTTCCCTGGCCTTTTAATTTCCATTCTGTTTAATAGGTGTCATTGTTTTTGCCAATATTTAAGTTTTTATAAATTTTTACGTGTTTTGTAATTTGCCTGCTGATTTTGACAAATTTAATAATATCATATGGCTTTTTTGTTAGTGTTTTGGTCAATTCGAATATAATTCCATGACTTTTCTCTGGCTTTCCCGGTTTTAATTATATTCAGTGATTTTTTTATTTACGTAAATTTAAGGCATTAGTCGATTTTATAATAGAGTTCAATTTGAAGTTTTGAACGAGTTGTTCCACTCCCAGGCTAAGTATGAAGTAAAATTTCGAGTTTAGAAAAGCCCCGTGAAAATTTGTCGAGGGTCGCGCAGCGACCCGAGACAAATTTTCGGGCTTTTCTAAACTCGAAATTTTACTTCATGCGCCACGCGTAAAAACAGTGATGTGAAGTGGAGTTCAGAAACACACAAATACATCTGTAACCAGAGTAACAGGGAGTCAGATATTTAGTCTGTTATCAACGATGTTCAGAGGTAATAATAAATAATTAGGTTTTGAATATTTTTGTTAAAACAACTGGTAACGATATTTATAGATTAATGGTTGCAAAAAAATAATAAATTCAAATTTATTCTTAAAGGATTTGTATTCGTGATTCGAAGAGACAAGATTCGAATCTTTGATTCGAATCATATTTATCTCTTACGAATCCTTTATTCGAGTATTCGTGATTCGAATCATATTAGGTGATTCGGATTCGTGATTCGAATCCTTTTTACGAGGATTCGTTCGAGCTCTGATAAAGACATATTATTATATAAATTGCATATTATATTATGATCATAATGTAAATATGTTTTATTTCACAGATATATGGCGAGATGCCGTATAAGCATTTTAATTGAACTGACATTATCGTTCGATGGAAAAGAAAATACTTAACCACAATTAAGAAGTACAAAATGAATATTTGATTTAATTTAAAGAGTAATTATGAAATTATTTAAAATTGCCGCCAAATTTATCTAGTGATATTTCTGGTAACTTATTATAGTGTAAATTGGGCTTTGGCACTTACTCCTTCTAGTTTTTAAACAGACTATAGCTTCTACAATTTTTAAGTATAAATCTTGATAAAAGTTGTAAAGAATTAACCAATCTTATTTTATTGCTCATGAAATAAAATCAAACTTTTGACGAAAAAAATTATGTAAAATAAAGCCTTGTAAATAAACTAATATAGAACCAATTTTGATAATTAAGTCACACTGATTATTAAGTTATTAGTTTAACAATATTTAGTATAACGTTGGAAAAATCTTAATCAAACAGTTTTTACCAAAATTGCATAAGTTTCAAGTGATTAAAAATTATTCAAAAGGAATAGAATTTAATTTTATAAAAAAATACACTGATTTAATAAATATGTATCAAATTAAATGTTATCTTGAATTTTATATTTGAAATATCCAGGGAAAATATTTAAATTTCAATTATAGTCGATAAAAATCCGAATAGATTTTTTGAATTGAGGTACATCGACAGTTTGAAAAAATTGAAATACATGCAATAGGAACAGTTTTTTGTTGATACGCAAAGAGATGCAAAGAGTTTTTTGATACGTACTGTTACCCAACATATTTTCTGTAAATCCACATAACTACTCGTTGATTTTAATATAACTTGAAAGTTAAAACCAGGTTTCTCCATATTTTATTAGTCACTTACACACCTTCCCTTCTAGGTGATTTAATTGTACGTTGATTTCGTAAACTGTTGATTAAAAAAAAACATTCAAAAAAAATATTTTCCTTAAATCGTTAATTTGATTGTATCATTTTAATGTTGGCTTAATATTATAGGAATATCCATTAAAATAACTTAATTTACGTTCAATAAATGCTAAGCAAATTTTATTTTTAATTTTGTTTAAGAATTAATAGTTGAAATAATAGAATCATAACATAAAATATTTAAAAAGCTTTGCCTTTTCTAAAATTTCGTATAAAAATATTTTTAATTCGGCAATTGCTTGCAACAAATTTTTCATAATCTTAAAATCCCGAATTTCTTTTTCTTTTTCAAATACACTTAACGAAAACATAAAAATTTATAGATGTGAAGACCCTGTTTCATTACTTCATTTTTATAAATATCGTTTTCTTTTAAATGAAATCATAACAAATTTATTAGTAATTTCTTGTTCAACATAAAGGAGATATTTCCGAAAAAAATACGAAAAATGTATCTAGCAGATTAGAATAAATGAGATAACCGTGTTAGTGTCCAAATAATAGATTTTCACAAGATGATTTGGAAATGTAGCAAATATTTCTTTTTTATGTTTAGCAATATTGACGCGTATTATATTTTAAAATTAAAATTGCAAACACTTAAATTTAACAAAAATATGTATAGGATTTGAAAGTTATGTTTTCTTAATTAAATTAACAAACTTCCTTTCAATTGTAGACGTTAAGCATCGATTTATGTTTATTGTAATATTGAACAGAAAAAGTTAATTTATATAAAAAAAATCATCCACTCAATTTGTTTTTGGTAATAAAACTAAAAAAACTAAAAAATAAGATTTCGTTTATTGTCAAAAAAATCCAAATTCTGGCTTTTCTAAACTCGAAATTTTACTTCATGCGCCAAACGTATTAAATACTGATACTAGTGAAGTTTAAAATAAGGCTGGGAATTTTAAAAATTAATATATTATAATATTCATTTAAAAACATATTCGAATTATTTGAATAATCTAATTATTTAAATAATCGAAATAATAAGTAAATAAAAACATCAATTGTTTCCTTTCGCAGTATGTTCTTTATTCTGTCTATTTTTTATGCCATCTTTAATAAACGCAAAATCTGAGTATTTATACAAAAACTAATTTATTTACATAAATTATTGACAAAGAAGAAATGCAACATTTTTGAAGTTAAAACCAACTTTAATTTAGTCTAACATTTGCATGTGCACTCGCATCGGTATTTGACCCCATCAGCAGTTTGAATTTTTTGGGCATTTTCCAAAGAGCAGTTGCATTTACAATCGCATTTGCTGCAATCGCCGGACTCACAAACGCAAGTGCAAACGCACTCGCAGTCCATTTCACCTTCGGGTGTTTGTATTTTGCAGATTTTAGTAGTTTTGCATGTTTTCCCGTCGACTTTTTGACAGGCAGTCTCCTTTTCACAGACGTCTTTAGTATCTATAAAAATAAATTAAAATTTGTTAAGAATTAGGCGTATTAATGTAACACTAATAATTATTTATTTTACATTAATAAATAATGCACTTTATCGTCATTTGAATGTAAACTCTTAAATATTCACTTTTTTTTTTTTAATAAAATATATATAAGTGAAACAAAACCAAGTGAAGCTAATTCACGTATTTGCACTCTTTTACAAAATTAATTATGTGTAATCAAGGAATTTGGTTCAAATGTATAATTTTATTGTATTTTCATTGTAATATTGTAATATTAAGCACTACTTAAGTTTCGACATTTTTAGTGTTAATCAATTAGTCTTATAGAATTTTGTAGATAAAATAAGTTTCTTGTCAAACCATATGATCCATGATTCATTTAAGAGTTAAAATAATTAAAAAGGGCTACTAAAATCACATTAAAAAAGAGACTATTTCTTATTCTTTGTCAATTTTAGTAGATTTTTGTTAATGTTGAAAGTGCTTATCGTTTTAAGTTAAATTGATCAAATTTAACGATTTTTTGTTGAATTTATCAATATTTTCGATTGCGCATATTAAATTGTTTTAATAAATGTTAACGATTTATGTACGGGTTGACTTTGACACTTACGATAACTTGAGTTCCAGTAAATTTTAGGCATTTTTGTTTTAATGAAAAGTAATATAAATGATGATTGATTGAATCTGTCAATTTCTCCAGTTTTTTGTCAATTTGTGCTGATTTTGACGGTTCTGAACTTTTCGTAAAGTTTGATCGTTGTTGTTTTTGATGATTTTATTTTACAATAATAATTATTAGTTGAAATTTAAGATTTTTATTAATTGAGATATCAATTTAAAATTTTCTACATTTATATTAAAAACAATTTAGAGTTGAGCGGTGATTATGAAAGTAAGTAACTTTAAATCAGACATTTTGAACGAATTCTGTAAATTTTGTAAAGCATAAAGAAACAATGAAATTTGTATTGATTTTAATAATTTTAAACGTAATAGTAGTTTGTTTTAAATTTCCGTAGGTTTTATATACTTTGACAATATTGATAATTCTAATTATCATTGTAAAATATCACATGATTTCTATATATTTTTGTATACAGTATACATATCCTAATAACTACAGCTTTTGGAAAATTGGCAGGACTACCTTGTTTTTACAAAAGCGTTTAATTTAAATCTTCTACCGAGTGTTTCCACTCCTTAATTAAGCATAAAGTAAAATTTCGAGTTTAGAACAGCCTGAACGTTTGGACTTAAACCAAATTCAAATTCAGGCTTTTCTAAACTCTAAATTTTACTTCATGCGTCACAAGTATAAACCACTGGTTTAAAGTGATGTTAAAAATAAGGCTAAGAATTTTTTAAATAAATGTATTCATATATTTATTCAAATACATTATTAAATTATATTCGAATATTTAAATACTAGAGTATTTCAAGATTCGAATTTGAATTGGTTTGCGCATTATATTTTAACTTTGTGGTAGATTAACAATAACTAAGTATGTTTTTGGATTTGCACCCTTTGTGAATTTGTACTTATTTATATTTAAGCATACAAAAAAAATTATCAATTTTAAAATTAATTAATTAATTATTAATTCTGCTGCCCCTAGGTCTAGAAAGTAAAATAAATAAATCAGTGACTTCCTTTGTTGGTTTGTAGATAAGTTCAAAACGAAACAAAAATTGAGTTTCCTAGATTCTGTATTCAAATTACGATATGCAACAGGCTTATCAGAATACACACACTATTTCTTTCAATACACTAGTATGTAAGTCTTATCAGTTCATTATTTTCTTTCATCAAAAGAAAAACTATTAAAAAGCAAAGGTACTTACTTTTGCAACAGCTGGACATCTTGTTGTGTTTTTCTTTTTCGTCTTCTTCTTGAAGTTCTATGGTTAAATTTTAAATGTTGTTTGACTTCATTCAATCCATGTACGTTATATATACAATTCATTGGTATCGTGTGCAATTTCAACCGGAGTTTGTTGTATTGATGTTCCGCACTACAAATGTGAATAAATGATTGCATAGCATACTGTTGCACACGACACCAGTTGATTTCATTTGAGTAATATTATTAGTAGTAGGTGTGCAACATTAATTGTTTCCTATCAAAAACATCGTTTTAACTTTAACTACTGTAATACAAAACCAGCATAATTGGTGTTAAAGATTTATATTAATCCTATTGTTCAAATGCATTCGTCGTAAATTTTCAGGCATCTATTGTTTATGAAAAAGTTTAGTTTGTTTCTAACGAGTGTTTCCACTCCTTATTAAGCATGAAGTAAAATTTCAAGTTTAGAAAAGCCTGAAAATTTGGAGCGGCCAATCCAAGTTTTCAGGCTTTTCTAAACTCGAAATTTTACTTCATGCGCCACGTATATCGGGTGTTGACTTTGTGGACGCAACATAGGAAATCGCATGTTAATTTTAAAGTGTTCAAATATTGGCTTCCCTATTTATTTTAGAGAAAAAATGTATTTCACTTTTTTGTAGAGGGAACAATTCTAAATTTATTGATGTTTACACTTAACACTTTATGTTTCTCTAAGTTTAAATAATTAAGAAAAAGTAATGTAATTTTATAAAAATAATGACATACCATGGAATTGATACAACAATTGCTGATATTCCCTGTTTTTTTGAAGTTCAATTTAAAGCTTTAAACAAGTGTTTTCCACTCCCAGACTAAGCATAAAGTAACATTTCGAGTTTAGAAAAGCCCCGTGAAAATTTGTCGAGGGTCGCGCAGCGACCTGGGCTTTTCTAAACTCGAAATTTTACTTCATGCGCCACGCGTATAAAACACTATAATATTGTCAAATTTATGTATACTCGAATTTCACTTAAAATCTGTTTTATACGCGTGGCGCATGAAGTAAAATTTCGAGTTTAGAAAAGCCCAGAAAATTTTCACAGGGCTTTTCTAAACTCGAAATTTTACTTCATGCTTAGTCTGGGAGTAGAAAACACTCGTTTAATACGTCAAATTGAACTTTTTAAAATATCAACGAATGTCAGAAAATTATCAGCTAAAATAATTAAGAAAAAGTAAAATGATTTTAGAAAAATAATGACATTTTTCTTGTAAAGTGTAAATCATTTTAAAAACATTTACTCTAATCAAGTGACTACGATATGTTTTGCCATTTTGACATCCGCAGTTGTTGTTTCAATTTCATGGCATGTCATTATTTTTATAAAATCACATTATTTTTTCTTAATTATTTTAACTTAGAGAAACGTAAAGTGATAAACGTTAACCCAAATGAATTCAGAATGTTTTCCTCTACAAAAAAGGTAAAGGCCAAAATTTGAACATTTCAAAATTTACATGGGATTTCCTATGTTGCGTCCGCCAAGTCAACGCCCGGTATAAAACACTGATTTCAAGTACAGTTTAAAATATACTGTTTAAGCATACTAATTTAGAAATATATTTTAAACTTCACATTGAATCAGTGTTTAATACGCTTGACGGATGAAGTAATATTTCAAGTTTAGAAAAGCTGGAATTTGGATTTTTACGCTACGCGTCCAAATTAAACAATGAATTTGTCGCTACGCGTCCAAATCCAAACGTTCAGGTTTTTCTAAACAAGATATTTTACTTCATTTTTATTCAAGGAGTGGAAGCACTAGTTGGAAACTTCAAATCGAACGATTTTTAAAAACAACGAATGCCTGTTGTGTACTTAATAGAAATAATCCCTTCATTTAAATAATTAAGGCTAGGAATTTAAATATTGTTATATTTAATTATGATACTTATTCAAGTAGCTCAAACATTTAAATAAATAAACTATTTGAATCTTAGAATTATTTTGTATTAGAAAATATATTAGACATATTCTAACACTCAATGTATTTAACTATTTCAATATTCATAAGTATAAATAAAAATACAAAACATTAAAAGTGCGATACACAATCTACAACAAATTTTACTTACAAAGACTAAATTAAACAATGAATCAATGAACCTTTGATTCTGTCTCTTTGATTCTGTCTAAATATGTAAATATGTAAATTACCCATGACTTACTGTGATTGTTTTACCAAATGTAATATTTGAATTCCTAGTCCTATAAATACTTCTTTATAAAATTGTAGCTACATTTGATTTTATTTATAGTTTGATATTAAAAAAATGTAATAACACAAAACCATGCAAAACTTCTGAATAATAATTTACAATATTTTCCGTAATTAAAACAGCAGTTTTTTGATTATATTTAATTAGTGGTACATGGCTTTATGTAGCTATATAACGCGAGCAGGGATGATAATGATTGCGGAGGGTGGACAGCAGAGAGGGATCCAATTACTAAACGCAATCCCTTTTTCAAAATGTACCCAAACGCCATATGTTCTGACCAGAACGCGCATTGCACGTCCTATTCATCCTCTAAGTACATTTAACTTTGATTTAAATTAAAACGAACGCAGTTGGATATTATTTACTAGGAATTCATAAACCGACAAAAATTACGAAAGCACATCAGCAGTGATTATCAAAACCCTCTGTATAGAAAATATATTTTAATTAGAATACCAAGAGTTTTGCGGTAGTCACGTTAATCAAGTTATTAAAAAATATATGAGAATATGAAATTATCTATATGTTTTATAAATACTGAGAAGCGAGTTTGTTAATGAAAAGTGGATTGAATTTATATTCCGAATTATGTATAATTTATTGGAAATTTTACATTCATTTCCAATAAACTCCAATAAAATCATCCTACACATTATTCAAATTTCGTATATATTTTGTAAAAGCATGACCCGAAAATAATTGCTTTCCTAATAAACATTATTTTTATTTTATTTATACTTTTCACGATTGTTCTCTACTTGATGATTAAACATTAAGTAAAATTTCGAGTTTACAAAAACTGGAAAATTTGGATTTGCCCAGAAAAGCACTGAGTCTACTTTGAATCATAAACGTATATATTCTAAGCTGCATATAATTTGTGAATCGTCTATTCTAAATTGCATTTTTTTGGTTTTCTCTCTTTAGTTATTATCATTATTTTCTATGCACAATTTAGTAAGTTATCTGTTTTCACTTGAAAAGCTAAGACTTAAATCAACTTTATAGTTGTTCTTACACTAATTTTATTCTTAATTTCTATAAATAAGTATTAACAAATAGTTGTATGATATATTCATATTATAAATGTGTAACTTTCATTCTTGATAATATCATTAAACTGAAACTAGTAGCAAAATAAAATACAAACAAGTGAAACAAAACCAAGTTAATTTAGTTTACAAAACTGATATGTATAATGATTTTAATCTTTCTAATTTTAACAGTGTATCAATCAACACTGTTAAAATTAGAAAGATTAAAATCATTATACATATCAGATCAATTCTGTCGGCATAAAAACTTGAATCCAGCTGTCTTAAATCCTATTAATAATAATTACTACAATTATGTTGTAGTGATAAATAATTATTTCAAATAAAAATACAGATTACACCCTCTAGTATGAAAATGCTGAACCTTTAGTAAATCACTCGTAAAATACAGCACGCATTCTTCACAGTTTAAGTTTTGTTTTATTCTAGTTCCTATAGATGGCCACATGCGTTCATTGCAGTAAGTAATTCAATCGATCTTATTAATGTAATTTCACTATAATAATATTTTCATAATCGAAGTATGCATTATCAAATGGACAGAATATGTAATTAACTGTGCAATTCTAATTTTACGCCGTGCATAAATAATTTATTTCGTGTATGAAATTTAATATTTCGCATTTCATTTATTAATATCAGATTAATAAATTATTTTTTAATATATGTATGATAATTTGAAATGTATTGTTTGCTGATGAATTTAATGAATGAAATACAAATATGTACTAACAAGTAAATTGATATTTTCAAAATATAATAAAATTATTAAATTGGTTTAATCTATACAGGGTGTCCCACCGAAACAGTGCATAAAAAGGATATAGACTTCTAATTAATGCACTATAATAAGTTTACCTAAATCAATGTAATCAAGTGTGCTCTTTACAATGAACATATTTTCAAGATTATCCCACTAAGCAATCACATCTTAGTAATATATCATCAACATTAAAACAACGTTTATAGTTGCGACAATAGAAATTTAACGTTATTTGTTTGTTTTTTGCTCAGTGGGATACGACCTTCGGTTATACCGGAAGTCAACGCCAACTTTATTATTTTAAATAAAACGCTGTGTTTTTTATTGTGAATTTGGATTCTGCGTAAAATTCTGTGTTTTCTTGATATTTACGTTTCTTTTTTAATTTAGTGCATTTTTATAATTCACTTTTAAAATACGCATTTCCGAACAAATAAAAATTGGAGGTGTGTTGCCCACTAAGCAAAAAACAAACAAATAACGTTATATCAACATTGTAGCAACATTAAACGTTGTTTTAATGTTGATGAAAAATTACTTAAATGGATTTGCTCAGTGGGTATGTTGGCTGTAAATAACTAAAATCCAAAGGTACCCAATGGTGAATTATTTTTTGAATAATAGTAACCAGAGTGTTTAAAAACTCATACCACAATTAAACAAATTTAACCCATTAAATCTCGATTTTTTTTAAATAAACACTTTTTAAATTATATTTACATATTCCGACGCAAAATTGAATACCTACCTTCTATTGTTTTCAAGATATATTCATATAAATACAAAAGTGTGTGTTTAAAAAAAATTAAATTGGATTTTAATATAGGATTTTATCTGAAAATTTCCTAAAAAAATTATATCTATGCATAAACAATTTAAAATTATTAATATATCACTTAGTAATTAGCAGTTTTCATTTTGCAACACTGAAATTAAAAATAGTTTACCTACCTTTTAAGTTATTATATGACAAAGTGAACGTTTTCAAAAAATTAAATTTGGATTTAGGTATAGGAATTTATTTTATTATCAAAAATCAACGAAGAGTCGAACTTTAAAAAGATCAAGTAGGATTTTTTCAAGAAATGGACAATGTTTTCGACGTTTAAGAAAAATAAAATTTGATCGCCGAAAATAAAATTACAGACGTTTAAAATTGATTAAAATATTTTTAACTTAATTGTGATAATTGGAAAAAAATATGTTTTATAATTTCAAATGTAAGCAGATGTTTTTTTATTTTCTGCATTAGAAGACAAAGATTGGTTATTTTAAGTGATTTTTGTAAGTTTTAAATAATTTTATAAATAAATAAATTATTGGTGATTTTTGAAAGTAGACGAACAACAAAATAATCGACAATTTTTAGTGAAAATAAAATATTGACTTTATCGCAATTTCTTTGTGGTTTTTTCTTTTCGCAAGTTTTAAATAATATACAAAAAAATAAATTATCCAAACAATCTTGAAAATTGAAAAGTAAAATGCTGGAAGTTGTTTTTGTTTCAACTTATGATATTAGCGGAAAACCACTTTCACGATTTATGACATAAATTTAATAAACGTTTTTCACAAGAATTTAAATTAATTTTTGATTTTACAAAGAAAATCAGTCAACTTTGGCACTCTATAATTTTGTTTTCATCAACTGGATTTTGTTTTTTTATCGGCGAAACAAAGACTGATCTTTCGTGAATAAAGCTTGTAAAAATTGTTAAATTCTAATATTTTTTCTTTAATGTTTTATCAGTGTTAAAATAAATACACTTTCTTTATATGAAAATATAAAGTTTTAATTAGTGACATAATTAAAATCAGAGTTCAATATCATGCTGTGCAGTCATTAAAAGAATGTCAAAAATAATAATTATCAAATTTTGTTTCCACTGATTTATCTGTAGGTTAAAATCGATATGGATGCAAAAATATGATCCTCTGCATAAGTAAAGTGTAGATACTGTTCTACTGATACTGTTTCTGAAACATAATAAATTTTGAATTATTTAGGGTTGGAAAATATATTACACATTCTCTAACACTTGTATCCAAGTCGATTGACTTAATCAGTGAATAGTACGTCTTCAAAAGAAATAATTTTAATTACAAATTGTTTACATAGACTAAAGAGACATGTTTGGGAAATACAAATTATTTACATTCTTATATTCTAGAAGTTTGACGTAATCAGAGGTTTAATCAATGATTAGATGACTAAAGCTAATCAGTTGGAATGCAAATGGGCCTAAATGATTTCAATATTCAATTAATATGTAAATAAGTAAATGATTTACTGTTAACAAATAGGATATTTGAATATTCGAATATTCGTATTCCTCGCGAAGAATTATTGAGTGAATATTTGACAGACATTTTTATTTTATATTAAATCACATTTAAACCTGCGCAGATTTTCTCAGGTGTTCTTTTATTGAGTATGAATTTACGGTACGACATAAATAATACATGGATTCCGCAATGTAATTGTAAAACTACAAAAATGCTATCATGTGATCATTTAACTCTATAAAACCGCAATTAGCTTTATTAAAATAATTAATATAAATCATGGAGATACTACATTTTTAACAAGTAATCAAAAGTAAAGACATTAAAAAATAAACTTCAAAACCCATAGATTTAAATTGCTTTAAAAATTAGAATACGGAAAACGCAATTTGTTTGTAGAATTTTCGTGTCAATTATTTTATAAACATTTACTTGATTATAATAAGTTATTTTAATTTATTTTTCAGGCTCTTCTTAACTAAAAATTATAATTCATACTCGTATAAAACACTGATTTCAAGCGAAGTTCAAAATATACTTTTTATTACATACAGATTTCGATCGACAAAATAAACGTCAGTAATGTTTTTTTAACCTGGGATCAAACATAGGGAGTGTATTTTACACTTTCTTTAAATCAGTGATATATACGCGTGACGCACGAAGTAAAATTACAAGTTTAGAAAAGCATGAACATATGGTTTGGTTCCTCCACTTTGCTACGCGACCGAACTAAATTTTCAGGCTTTTCTTAACTCGAAATTTTACTTCATGCCTAACCAAGGACTGGAAACTCTCTTTCTCTCTCTCTCAATTTATTTTTTTATAAAAATAATGAATGCCAAAAAATGTTCAGCGTACATTTCGGGACATGTATTCTTAAAAAAATAATTTCTGTATAATATACTGGGAGTTTTTCTTTTGAGTGTATTCATTCTAATTATGTGCTGTGAATTTTCATATTTCAGTAGTTTTTTTAAAAGAGTTCAATTTGAAGCTTTAAACGAGTGTTTTCCACTCCCAGACTAAGCATGAAGTAAAATTTCGAGTTTAGAAAACCCCCGTGAAAATTTGTCGAGGGTCGCGCAGCGACCCGAGACAAATTTTCTGGGCTTTTCTAAACTCGAAATTTTACTTCATGCACTACGCGTATAAAACTCAGATTTTAAGTGAAGTTCACTTGTTCAGAAAATGTCTGTGTTACCTTTGTTAGCGTATGAAATCAAATTTTGAGTTTAGAAAAGCCTGAAAATTTACTTCATTCATATTATTTATATGGGAGTGAAAAACACTTGTTTAAAGCTTCAAAATGAACTTAAAACAATAATCCTTTTATGTTTACTTAAAAGAAACATTTCCTTTATGTAGTAGTACATAAAACAATTTGGTCAGCGTCTAATCTTAAATAAAATATAGATGATAAAAATTAATGTTAATAAGAAAAGAAAGATATTAGCAATTTACTTATTATTTTATTTCACATACTTAAAATATAGGCTTCCTTAAAATTTTTGGAATTAAATAAGAAGTAAATTACTAATATCTTTCTATTGATATTAGTTTTTATCATGTATATTTTATTTAAGTTTATAAGAATCACCTTAGAATGGGCAATGTTCGTTTAATGATTTCCATGTTTGAAAAAAACTGTAATGTCTTAACAAAAATAAAATAAATTTTAAAGAACTAGAATTCTTAAATTTTGATATGAAGAAAACACTTAACTTTTTTATAGCAGTTTTATTCACTTAACTTTATTAAAATAGTAAAGTGTTTTCTTTATATCAAAATTGAAAATTTACCACGAAGTGAACGCCTCCAAAATTCAAAAAAGAATTCTTAAAAAATTATTTTATTATTAAATGCAAAATAAGAAATTAAAGTACCTCTTGATATAATTTTATCAAGAGGTACTTTAATTTCTTATTTTGTATTTAATAATAAAATAATTTTAAAGAATTCTAGTTCGTTAAAAAGCGACCTATTCTGCTTAGTGAACAAATACAGTTTTCTTTAATTCTTCTAAACGGTCATTAAATACACTTTCTTTTTATAACGTATGCAACACAACAATAATTATATCTAGTGTATATTAAGTTGCATGTGTTCTTTTTAACACATGCAACTCAATATACATTCGATATATTTAATGTGTTGCATACGTTATTGAAAATGAAGTTTTTCATAGAGAAAATAGTATATAGAATTCTCCATTAACAGTAAGAATTCGTTTTAGTTCTGTAATTATAGTAGTCTGTAATTTTGCGATTACAATAGATCACTATAGATGAGTCCACTGATACCAAGAAGAAACTTATATTTGGCTTGGAGAATTCGTTGATGATTAAAAACCATAATTCATAGATGGCGCTTAAAATATTATGTTAATTCCGTCTATCGACATCTTGCACTTTCATAATTTGAGCGTCTGGAGTAATTTGCTTTAAAAGCTTAATAGAAAAATTCACTTTACAGCTTATAATATAATTTGAAATCTGAGAAATGAAAGTTTTAGATTTTTAAATATATCCTTCATGATATCTTCTCTGTAGACATTTTTTAGAAATTATAAAAGACAAAGTGTTAGTAATTTGGTAAATATAAATTTCAGGTTTAGAATAATCCATCATTCGTAATCTAATACTTTTTTAGGATCAGTTGCAAGAAAATAACGGTATATCAACATTGTAGCAACATTAAACGTTGTTTTAATGTTGTTGAAACATTACTTAAATGGATTTGCTCAGTAGGCGTTTTATTATTATCTAAGATTCTTCCGCTTTTAATGCACATAATTTGGTACTGTCAGCCTAGCAATACTAATTAACATATTTTGCAGTCACAACTCTGGTGACATTGAAGTGAAGTTGTAGATCTCTTAAGAAAGCACCACGAACAAAAAAAAAGTTTAGCATTACGATAAAGAATGAAACCCATAAAAGTATACAAAAAAGGGTACAAGCTGCAGTTGACGCCAAAGAAAGTTCTACTAAATATTAAGAATTTTCTTTAAACATTTTGTATTGTGCTTTTTCTCAAAAATAAATTATTTAAAATAAAAGAATTTATTTTTAATTGTTTTAGAAATACCTAATTTACCTGAACAGACTAAGAAAAGTAATAATTCCCACTATTTTAAAATGTGCTTCAAACTACTCATAACGTAATTTTTTCACGTGTAACTAATAATTGGACCATCCACTGTATGTTTAATAAAACATTAGAATTTTGGTTTAAAAATTAACTTTTTAAATAGTATTTAACGCAACTGGTTTTTAAATTACTTTTAATATCTTACATATTTCAAGAACTTCAACTCAAATAAATGTATAATATACATTCACGAATTTACTACCTAAAGAAAAAAATTATTAAATTAATAAAGACTGAAATATACTGTTAATTTGTAAAAAGAGTGAATAATTTAATAATTACGCGTAATGTATTTTTAGCCACGATTTGCATATTATACGGGACACTGCCGTATATTTCCCATCGTGTCTGTGCGCATATCTATTATTGGAGGGCATTCGCATTTGAAGCGGTACTTTTATTATTTGGAATTCAAACGCTATAAATGAAAAGCGCAAGTGCAATGATAGATCGAACTGCCACACTTTACTCATTTTGCATTCTGCACATTGACATTTGTATAATTGCACGTCCACTTAATACTTTTCTATTCAACTCAACAATGCAAAGAAAACTACCAATGGATAGAATAAATCGTTGATTAAAAGGTAAATGACATAAGTACATTGCAGAATTGATACGATCATTTTAAAGTAAAATAAATTAAATTTACTGATCCAAAGAATGATTAATAAATAATTATTTAAGGTAATAATAACTGTGTAGAAAAATACAAATATAGTAGAGAAAATATTCGTAACTTGATGAATATTTGCTTCTAGAAATGTTACTGCATGCCTATAGTCTGTTTAAAAAGTAGAAGGAGTAAGTGCCAAAGCCCAATTTACACTATAAAAAGTTACCAGAAATATCACTAGATAAATTTGGCGGCAATTTTAAATAATTTCATAATTACTCTTTAAATAAAATCAAATATCCATTTTGTACTTCTTAATTGTGGTTAAGTATTTTCTTTTCTATCGTACGATATCGTCAGTTCAATTAAAATGCATACACTACATTATGTTCATAATGTAATATAGAATTTATATAATAATGCTTCTCTATTAGAGCTGGGACGAATCCTCGTAAAAAGGATTCGACTCACGAACTCGAATCACCTAATATGATTCGAATCACGAATACTCGAATAAAGGATTCGTAAGAGATAAATATGATTCGAATTGAAGATTCGAATCCTGTTGAATAAATTTGATTTTATTATTTTTGTGCAACCATTAATATATAAATATCGTGAACAGTTGTTTTAACAAAAATATTCAAAACCTAATTATTTATTATTACCGCTGAACATCGTTGATAACAGACTAAATATCTGACTCCATGTTCCTCTGGTTAAAGATGTATTTGTGTGTTTCTGAACTCCACTTCAAATCAGTGTTTTAAAATTTCGAGTTTAGAAAAGCCCAAAAATTTTTACGGGGCTTTTCTAAACTCGAAATTTTACTTCATGCTTAGCCTGGGAGTGGAAACACTCGTTCAAAACTTCAAATTGAACTCTATTATAAAATCGACTAATGCCTGAAATTTACGTAAATAAAAAATTCACTGAATATCATTGAAACCGGGAAAGTCAGTGAAAAGTGATGGAATTATACTCAATGACATTAGAAGCGTAACACCCAGAAGGAGTTATTATTTTAACTTGATTTTTTGCCAGTATGGTAGTCTTACATCAAGAATAAAATGATTACATTTTCAAGAAATTTTATTAAAAAACAATCCAAAAAAATTAATAATGTGTTTGGCGACCCCTTTGCTGTATACACTCCTGTAGACGTCTGGGCATCGACAAAATGAGATGGTCGATGTCTTCTTGAGGCATCTCGTTCCAAGCAACTTGAATTTCATCGATCAACTGTGCTAGAGTCTGTGGAGGATGGTGCAAAGAGAATATCCCACACATGTTCAATGGGATTTAAATCTGGCGAACGGGGCGGCCACGCCAAAACATTAACACCAGCTTCATTAAGAAAGTTCATAGTTCGACGAGCAATATGGGGACGTGCGTTATCTTGTTGAAAAAGTACGTCTGGGCGGCCATCTAAATAAGGCAACAAAGTCGGTCGTATGACGTCTTCAACATAACGCGCAGCTGTCATACTGCCTCGAATGAATACAAGAGGTGATCGACTACCATAAGCAATAGCCCCCCTAACCATTACTCCAGCAGTCCTGTGTACATGCCTCTCAATAGCAAACCTAAGATCAGGTCGTTCTCCACGGTAGCGTCGTACCCTTCTACGGCCATCATGCGTGCCTAGACAAAATCGTGATTCATCGCTGAATACGACATCGTGCCATTCTGCCTCCCAATGCTGCCGTTCTCTGCACCAGTCCAACCTTTGGCGACAGTGTCTCGCTGTTAAAGGAAGCACTTATCTTGGACGGTACGAAAGAAGCCCAAAGGATTGAATGCGGCGATATAAGGTTCGCATACTAACGGGCCTACCTTCTTCTCCAATCCATTGATCACCGATTTGACGCGTAGTTGCGAAACGGTCTCGCAGGGCTATTTGTCTTAAGCGCCGATCTTGACGTTCTGTGGTACGCCTTGGTTGACCAATTGGTCTTCTTCTTGCTCCTCTACCTTCTTCTGTCCATACCTGATACACACGTATTACAGTTGCTACAGTGGAATCAATACGGCGGGCAATTTCGCGATAGGACATACCGACATCTCGATAAGCAACAACTCGACCCCGGTCAAAATCGCTCAAATGGTAATATTGTGGACATCTTCGGACTCGAGGCATTTTATTTAAGCTTAACACACTCAACGGAAACACGAAAACTAAAAACATCTGTACTAAACAGCTCATATAAATAGTTTTATTAAAAAAGAAAAAGTGAAATATTTTTTTTTCACAATAAATATAAAAGGCACAAGGTTGAAATTGTTATCAATGTATGCTTTAAATATAGTCACTCTGTTGCTAAAATATGAATTCAAAAAAATCATTCCTTCTTGGTGTTACGCTTCTAATGTCATTGAGTATATATTCAAACTGAACAAAACACTAACAAAAAAGCCATATGATATTATTAAATTTGTTAAAATCAGCAGGCAAATTATAAAACACGTAAAAATTTATAAAATTAACTTGTATATTGCCAAAAACAATAAAACCTATTAAACAGAATCGGGGCTTCCGACAGAAGAAAGTTATATTAAAAGGGGAAGGAAAAAATCTTTTGTCAGTTTTACTTAAAACAATAGTAAACAAAATTTAGAAAACTTCACAACTTTTTTAAAACATTTTCAATCATTTAATGTTCTTATCAAAGCATTCACATTAAAGTTTTGAACCAGCGTTTACACTCCCAGACTAAGCTTGAAGTAAAATTTCGAGTTTAGAAAAGCCCCGTGAAAATTTGGCGAGGGTCGCACAGCGACCCGAGACAAATTATCTGGGCTTTTCTAAACTCGAAATTTTTCGTCATGCGCCACGCGCATAAAACAGTGATTTAACGAGAAATTTAAAAACACACAAAAAAACATTTTTCATGTTATTCCTCACAATTAATTCGAATTATTTTTGACGATTCAAATCCTTTTGTAAGTAATAAAAGTGCGATTCTTTTCGCAATCTACAACAAGTTAGTCTTACAAAGACTATATCAAACACTCATTGGAACAACTACTTCCCGGGCTAATACCCCGACGGACATTGAATTATACAACAAGTGTTTGCTGTTACATACAGTAACCTACTTCAAATGTAACAATTTGGTTCAAATTATTCAGGCCATCTATAGACGCGTTTCGAGATTTATCTCTCATCAGTATAGCTTTGCCATTCCCTCTAAACAATTTGACACCTTAGACTGGCGGTCAATTTATACTTATGTTTGAACGGTAACGTGACCGCCAGTCTATGGTGTCAAATTGTTTAAAGAGAATGGCAAAGCTATACTGATGAGAGATAAATCTCGAAACGCGTCTATAGATGGCCTGAATAATTTGAACCAAATTGTTACATTTGCAGTAGGTTACTGTATGTAACAGCAAACACTTGTTGTATAATTCAATGTCCGTCGGGGTATTAGCCCGGGAAGTAGTTGTTTCAATGAGTGTTTGATATAGTCTTTGTAAGACTAACTTGTTGTAGATTGCGAAAAGAATCGCACTTTTATTGTTTGAAGTATTCTGCAACCAAGAATTGGCAATTTCATTTATACCTTTTGTAAGTATTCGAAACCTTTACAAGGATTCGAATCCTTTTACAAGGATTCGAATCACCCACATTTAGACTCAAATACGAATCCTCTTAAAATGTAACGAATCCGGATCGCGAATCCAGGTGAACTAAAGTATTCGAATACCTCTGTTGAAACCTCTAAAAGGATTCGAATCCAGGATTCGAATCCTAAATGATTCGAATCCTGCCCAGCTCTGGTCTCTATCTTACTTAAAATTGATTTGTTTCATAAAACTATACGAAGTAGAACGACTCATCTTCGGCATGCCTGCATGATCGTTTACTTCTTTTAAAACTTTATTCAAAGTTGGCAGTTCATTTTTAGAGAAGAAACTATGCACGGATCTCTTCACTACGTCATCAAAACTTGTAATTATGTGCTCCAAGCTGTTTAGGGCTACAAATCTCTACGGATTTCTTATTCTCGCTAGTGGTACGATAGACAGTGGAATTTACAACTCCTAAAAATTAAACGGTTTATTATTTGATTCATATTCTTATGCTATTTGATATCTCACCTACTGCACCAACAATGTCTGATACAACAGCAGTCATTTTCATATGTGGATCATCTGTTATCATCTGCTTATACGTATTTATTATGCACTGTTTTTCGGCCAGATATAAATGACCCAAATCCAACTTCTTACGATTTTTTGGAGGTGAAGGTGATATTATCACCGAGCTTGTACTGGGTCCATAATCCATCACAACAATATAAACAAAACTAACTTTTAACTATGATAAAGAAACACCGCACAAGAAGTTATTACGAAACAGACAAAGTTGCAACTCGGTAACACTTCGAAGGTTATGTCAACTGTTGCGTCTAATAATGACGAATTTGTCATTCAACAGTAAAGTTGATTATTATTGCTCATCTTTACTGTTGAATGACAATTACGTCATTATTAGACGTATAATTTTAAGGATTTATTAAACCATTATGGGACGTGAAGCAACATGTTTAAATTTAACGCACCAATTATGTTATGTTTTTACTATTAGTATTACTATTAGTATTACTATTCTTTGTAAATGAAAATATAGATTGTAAAATGGAGAGTCCGTAAATAAATTAAATTAAATTAAATTGGTATAGTGTAAAATGGGCAAGCTCTCGACCAATCAGAGCTGTAGGTTTTGGCGCGTGAAATTTAAAACGCTCCTCCTAGTTATTAAACAGATTATAATCTGGGAGTAGAAAACACTTGTTTAAAGTTTCAAATAGAACCTTTAAAAAAAACAACGAATATCTGAAGATTTGCAGCATCTACGCTATATTTAAGATATGTATACTAAAAAGAAATACACCCTTACATTAAATTTCAAATAAACTGTTTTACCTGCAAATATTTTGAAAATCTATTTTTGAAAAACGATTTAAATAATTAGCTCTACGGCGCTGCATATGTAACTACGCCACTGATACTGAATGAAAATACAATCACTATTTATTTATGGAAACCGCAGAGCAATAAAATGTATGTATTTCTTAATCCTACGTAGAATTAAAATAAACGAACCGATTTGCCTTTTTAGGGGATTTCTAGAACTCGCCGCGAACGAGAGAATGTAAGAGCATCCGTTCTAATTAACATACAAACCAATTTCAAATGTAGAGGATATAACACTACGTTAGCTGTATAGGTATGACAGGATTACTGTAATTATTTCATAAATGTAAACAAATACTTAAATCTAATCATGTAATTAGAAACATTCCTAGGTGTACATTTATATAATTTGTTTAATTTTAAATAATATGTATATACACATTGAATGAATGATAGTAATTTTCATATTCCTTAATTGATTGCAAAATAGTTTATTCTATAGATTAAAGATAATATTTTCAGTTATAAAGGTATCAGATAAGAGGGAAAAGTAACACTAAATAGGACATGACGCTAATAATGGTGAATTTAGACTTTCTTCAATAGAAAAATACACTTTTTAATATACTATGATATACGGAGAGTTTTATGTAACACCGAACATTTTCATAACGAGATTTTTTTTTAAGTATCCATATGCAAACGTTGCACATTTTTCGATGCTCGGTTTATTAAAAGAATTTAATTTATAGCTTTAAGCGAGTGTTTTCCACTCCCAGGCTAAGCATGAAGTAAAATTTCGAGTTTAGAAAAGCCTGAAAATTTGGTTTGGTCGCGTAGCGCGAAGCGCGGAGCGGCCAAACCAAATTTTCAGGCTTTTCTAAACTCGAAATTTTACTTCATGCGCCACCGGTACAAAACACTGACATATTACGAAGTTTAGAACACACCGCTAAACTTTACATTGAATCAGTGTTTTGTACTGGTGGCGCATAAAGTAAAATTTCGAATTTAGAAAAGCCTGAAAATTTGGTTTGGCCGCTCCGCGCTTCGCGCTACGCGACTAAACCAAATTTTCAGGCTTTTCTAAACTCGAAATTTTACTTCATGCTTAGCCTGGGAGTGGAAAACACTCACTTAAAGCTTCAAATTGAATTCTTTTAATAAACCGAGCATCAGAAAATGTGCAACGTATGCATACGGATACTTAAGGAAAAATTTTTGTTATAAAGATGTTCGGTGTTACATAAAACTCTCTGTATATCATAGTGATTATTACAGGGCCCGATGTAACATCCAGATCGTCTCTTGAAGAATGCCAAAGAATGAAATTTTGAAAAGTAGAGATTTCTTGTACAAAATAATTGTTTTCTTTTATCATAATGGGCCTTTAATACAAAATCATCACGATTGATTTAAAATCAAATATTTACAATTCGCATAACATTTAATACCCTATTTTTAATTTAATTTAAATTCATTTTTCAATGGAAAAACTACGAAATTTTACAAATATTTGAATTTCTAAACTTTAATCATAAGATTTTATTTTTTCTCAGTTTATTCGATCCTCAAAAACTTCTGTTAATTTAATCAAAATCATATCAAGTTTTTAGTTATGTTTACGCAATTATTCAAATCTCAATAACCATTGGAAATATTTTTAAAAATCCTTAATGGTACAATGGGTGACCAAATTATTAGTTTATAAAGTCGTATAGCAATTTAAAATAGTGGAAATGTATACTTTTGTTTATATTAAATTAGGTGTTTAAAATACAAATAAAAATAAATGTTTTTTTTAAATATATTTCAGAAAACGAACAATACAAAATGTTTAGAAAAATATCTTAATAGTAGAACTTTTTTTTGCCGTCAATTGCAGGTCGCATCCTTTTTGGCATACTCTGAATGCATTTTGTAACATTTTCTATTGGCTTTGTATCGTGATGCCGAACTTTAATTAATGACTCCATAAGATTTTGTTTGTTTGTGGTGTTTTCTTTGGAGATTTTCCGTTTCAGTAGCTCGCAGGATATCTCGATGGGGTTTACGCCTGGCGAATTGCCTGGCCAAGGCAAACTATGTTAAACAGTATTGCCAGGATGAAAATATCAAAACATGTGGCAAAAAAAAATAAATATGCATTAAGAGCGCATAAATTAATCTTCCCACTGAGCAAAAAACAAACAAATAACATTATATCAACATTGTAGCAACATTAAAAGTTGTATTAATGTTGATGAAACATTACTTGAATGTGTTTGCTCAGTTCGTTATATAATAATAAACAGTATAGTGTAACTAATCATTTGGCCACCCACTGTATTTTACCATAATCTATTTGGTTTTCGAGATATTTTGAAATATGTCAATGAGGTACATTTTTAATATGCATAATTTCTGCAATATTTTTGCTTTGTGCTCATAATTATGTGACTTAGCAAGATAATTCTAAAATGGGAAATATATACACTTTTCACAAGCAGATAACGCCAAAATGAGATATCCACAAAATAAATTTGGTTTGTAAGGAAATAAAAACACATTTCTCTATTTTCTTTAAAACTAAAAGGGCTCTTTATAAAATTGTTTACGCAAAAAATGTTCAATGTGAATTCTGTGATTTTGTTTCGAACAGTTTTGATATTTTCAACATTTATAGAGATATTTAGTTAGTCCATGAAAATAACTAAAAATTGCAAAACAAAAACAAGATCGCTCTTGATTTTGAAGAAAATAAAAAGTAAGGCTGGGATTCGAATACGAATATTTTTTTTGTTATTATTATTTTCGGCTTTTGCCTGGCCTTAGTTTCTACCATTGGCCATACGAATAATTGAAACAGTCGAATATTCAAATATTCGAATATTCAAATATGAATATTTTAATCACTAAATTGTTTACATATTTGAGTATTTCAATATATTTAAATATTCGACTATTTGAATGTTTTTTTTTTTAAACACATATTTAAATATTCGATAATTTTAAATGTTTTTGAATGAATAATGTTTTTGAATGAATAATTGACAACTATTTCCAGCTTTAATGGTATATTTTAAACTTCACTTAAAACCAGTGTTTATTCGCGTGGCGCATGAAGTAAAATTTTGAGTTTAGAAAAGCTAAATCCAAACATTTAGGCTTATCTAAACTCGAAATGTTACTTCATGCCTAATCAAAGAGTGACAACTTGTTAGACAGTTATTAGAACCTTTATTGACAATACCGATTTCTTGAAGAAAATAGGAAACAAACATAAACTGTAGTTATTTTAATAATTCCTATAAGTTTCGATAATTATCTTAGTTTTGTTTATTCTTAATTCCGTGTTATTATTAAAGGTTTTCATTTTCTTACAAGGGGTTTTCACTTCGTGATTAGGCATGAGTAAATATTTCAAGTAAGGAAAATCCTGAAAATTTGGATTGGTCCCGAGGCCAACCCACATTTTCAGGCTTTTCTAAACTAAGATTAATATAAAATAAAGGTACATATTTTAATGGAAACAACTTTTGAAGTTGAAGTATTCGAATATTTATTCAAAAACAAAGTTCGAATATTTTTATATTAGAATAATTATAATATAAAATAAAATAAAGGTACATGTTTTAATGGAAGCTGGGAATTTTTAAAGCTAAAGTATTTAAAAACAAAATTCGAATATTTAACTATTAGAATAATTAGAATATTCGAATAAATCGAATATTTGAATTTATTTTCAAATAAATTATGAAATAAATCGAATATTTAAATATTTTTTGAATGCATATTCAAATACTTTAGTTTAAAAATTCGCAGCCTTAATAAAAAGCAAGAGAAGGTATAGATAGATGATATAATTTTCTCATTTTTAGTACAAAATATCGTCTGCAATGGATATAAATTGTCTAGGCCTTAAAGCAACGCTTTTTAACAGATGTCGTGACTGCAACCGGAAACAGTTGATGTAATTAATTTAATTAAGTAGAAATAAAAATACAAAATTCTTGAAGACGAATGAACAAACGATGATATTTTAGATTATCAAGTAATAAAATATCATAATGAATGCTAAATAAATAGTACGTTTAGAGAAGGTTAATGTCAAATAGTGTCCATATTAACCATTTCTAAACGTACTATTTTATTTATCATTTATTATAATATTTCATAACATTTTCCAGGCATTTACTTAAAAATCTAAAAAATCAGCATTTGTGAAATAAAATTCGTCTTCAACATTTTTTTATTCATATTTCTACTTGCGTTCCCACTGAGCAAAAAACAAACAAATAACGTTATATCAACATTGTAGCAACATTAAACGTTGTTTTAATGTTGATGAAACATTTCTTCATTGTGTTTGCTCAGTGGGTTGTTACTACTTGACCTCAAAATTCTACAGCATACGCTCTCTTGTAAAACTGCAAGTACAAATGATGATGAATTTAAAAAAAATAAAAACAAACATCGATAATAAGAACGACAGCATCACCAAAACAGATCACAACAACATATGTTCTCGTATTCATCTCCGATCACGTATTTAAGGGCGTCAGTCGACCGGTCTCGCCATAAATGGCAACGAGCGTTGCCATTTTTCGTCCATTTCACATGTGGGCTGACTACCAACATATGGTCAAGAAATTGCACACCTCACTCACCTACACTCACGTTCGAACACGTACAACAATCCTACAACAACAAAATCCACACTAATTTAAACAAAACGAAAAATATGTAATCACCAAAATAACAACTGTACGTAACTTATGATTATGAGAGAAACAATGGTTTGCTAAAACTAATTATTATATTGTGTGATTTTAACAATTGCTTTTCGAATGGTACAAAATATGCATTTTGGGTAAACATTTATGTAGCCAGTTTGTACTAGTTCATAATGCTTATTCTTAAATTAGTTTATTGATGAACTCATGGACGTAGCCAAAGAGGACAGGAGAAGGTACTTGCCCCCTGGACATCAAATAATCATATTTTGGTTTAAATTATTGTGAGGAATAATTTTGTTAGAGATTTGTTTTTAAGTATACATATCCCGATCTCTAAATGTTCACATCAATTTGTAGCTTGTAACGAGTGTTTCCACTCCCAGATCAAGTATGAAGTAAAATTTCGAGTTTAGAAAAGCTTGAAAATTTGGGTTGGCCTCGGGACCAATCCGAATTTCTAGGACTGTTTCCACTCCTTGATTAAGCATGAAGTAAAATTTCGAGTTTAGAAAAGCCTGAAAATTTGGTTTGGTCGCGTAGCGCTACGCGCTACGCGACCAAACCAAATTTTCAGGCTTTTCTAAACTCGAAATTTTACTTCATGCGCCACGCGTATAAAACATTGACTCAAAGTAAAGTTCAAAATATACTGCTTTACAGTACCGATTTAGAAGTATATTTAAAACTTAACTTTAAATCAGTGTTCTATACGCGTGGCACATGAAGTAAAATTTCGAGTTTAGAAAAGCCTGAAAATTTGGTTTGGTCCAAATTTTCAGGCTTTTCTAAACTCAAAATTTTACTTCATGCTTAATCAAGGAGTGGAATCGGTCGTTATAAACTAAGTAAATATTACAGCTTATGCATTAGGATATGTATACTTATAAGAAAAATTCCCTGTATCATTTTATTATATTTTTTACAAATGACAAAAATGTACACCTAAATGTTCACCATTAACGTTATACCAAACAGTAAATCAGGCTGAGTTTGCTATGTAACACGAAGATAAGTTATGAAGTAAATATTTAGAATTTAGAAAAGCCTAAAATAAATACTTCTTCATACTTCGTCAAGTACTAGAAAAGCATGGTGCGACTATTTAGACTTTATAATATTCTCTTTGATCATACATTTATTTTCTAAATTCTTATCTGGGTTAAACATTTTCTTTCTCTTTCGATTCAACTATTTAATTAACAATTCCATTGTTCCTTGCACTTAATTACCATAAAACTGATTAATACGGGCTACTGTATTCGAAGATACGGAATGAAAAAAAAACGGTAACACACGAACGAACGAGATTGAGATTATCTCGCGTTTTTTTCCATTATGGTGCTCTTGTAGAGAGTTGTGAAATTTTTTTCAAGTCCATATGTAAGAGTGAAATTTATCTGGTGTACGCCGTTTTTGGTTTTAATTCTTGTTTATCGGCGAAATGCTCTTGCGGACCGGTTTGTTTGTTTGGCACGTGTGTTTGTAGAAAATGTTTGCATTTTTACAAGAGATAGTGTAACACTTTTTGGCCGCGAAGATATATTGACAAAATTTATAATTGGATGCATATCCAAATCATAATATATCAAACTCATTTCAGAATGTTTAAAATGATTAAAAATGGTAGAGTTTATTCACATAAAATCTAAGATTTTCATAAAAGCTCTTAATCATTTATGACAATTGGATATTCTTAATTATTTGACGTTTTATTTTTGCGAACTTTGTCTCTATTAATTAGTCTCAATTTTCCAAACATTTTATTTAATTTTAATTTGAAAATAGATAAACAATTAAAAGTGCGATTCTTTGCGCAATCTACAACAAATTTCTCTTACACAGACAAAATCAGGCACTTATTGAAACAACTATTTCCCAAACTAATACCCTGACAGACAATGGATTATACAACAAGTGTTTGCTATTACATGCAGTAAATAAATTTGTTGTTGATTGCGTAAATAATCGCAGTTTTAATGTTTTGAAATATTCTGCAACCAACTGATATCAACTTCATTCATACTTAGGTTTATACACTAACAATTATTGATTACTTTTATATAAATAAAATAAAATAATTTAAAACTTTCAAATATATATTGTAAACTCGCTACAATTGTTTCGCCACACTGTGGCTTCTTCAGGCGAAGAAATGATTAGTTGAAGAGAAACACTTATTATTGTCCATGATTTTATTTTTAAATTGTAAAGAAAAAGGTCATAAAAAATATAAGATTCAAATCTCTTAGATCGAACGATGTCTAAACTAACCTAACATAATTTAGTGTAAGATCGAAATACTTACTTAGTTAGAAATCGTTCGATCTAAAAAGATTTGGATCTCATATTTTTCATTATCTTCTTCTTCTGACTAAATGACGTTGGCAACTAAGTCTTTTCGGCCAGCTGCAGTTATTTAAATTTTAATTAATTGTATTAACTCTGAAATTGACATTATTGTTCACTAAATGTTAAAATACATTTGTTGTAAGAAGAGAGTTTTATGTAACACCGAACATTTTCATAACATGAATATTAAGTATACATATGCATACATTGTACATTTTCCGACCCTCGATTTATTAAGAGAATTCAATTTGAAGCTTTAAACAAGTGTTTTCTACTCCCAGGCTAAGCATGAAGTAAAATTTCGAGTTTAGAAAAGCCTGAAAATTTGGTTTGGTCGCGTAGCGCGGAGCGGCCAAACCAAATTTTCAGGCTTTTCTAAACTCGAAATTTTACTTTATGCGACACCGGTATAATACACTGATTCAATGTAAAGTTTAGCGGTGTATTTTAAGCTTCGTAATATGTCAGTGTTTTGTACTGGTGGCGCATGACGTAAAATTTCGAGTTTAGAAAAGCCTGAAAATTTGGCTTGGCCGCTCCGCGCTTCGCGCTACGCGACCAAACCAAATTTTCAGGCTTTTCAAAACTCGAAATTTTACTTCATGCTTAGCCTGGGAGTGGAAAACACTCGTTTAAAGTTCTAATTAAATTCTCTTAATAAACCGAGCGGCGAAAGAAATATTCTCGTTATGAAAATGTTCGGTGTTACATAAAACTCTCTGTATTATAAACAGCTTGAGTGCCGCTTTTATTATATCTAAATTTTTCCAACACTAATAATTCTTGTAATCTAATAAAAACAACTTTTTGTACTCTTAAAATTGCGCTACATTCTTCTTCTTCTTCTATGTATTTAACATTGACAACTAGAGTATTGTCAATGTTAAATATATAGAAGAGAAATGTTACGCAATTTCAAAAAATGAAAATTTAACCCTTAAATTAGTCTTGGTTTGTATACAGACTTTGACCTTTAAGCGTACACTAGCAGCTTAAAATAGCTGCTAGTGAATACTTAAAGGTCAAAGTCTCTATACAATACCAGACTTAAGCACAGGGTGAGCCATAAATCACTTCTTCATTTAAAAATTGAATAAGTTGTTTACTTTTATTTCTTCAAAATTGATTTAAAAACTGGCTTTCTTAGATATTCGAATATCTAATTAAAAATTAAAATTATTATATGGAAAGTAACTTCATAGTACTTAACGAGATTTTCTATTAAATCTACAAAATTAAAAGTGGTAGTATTTTTGAATATTTTTCAGATTCATCCATAAATCTACATTTACTTAACGTCTATGTTAACTTATTTATGTATTTGGTTGGAGTTAAGTGAAGAGATAAATATGATTAAACCTTATTAAACATTAACACCCTTTTCACAACAACTTTTTAGTAAAGAAATGTTAAGTTTAATTATTAACTTATTTAAATGTTCTTTAGTAGACTGAATTTGCGTAACATTCATACAAACTTTTAATAAAAAGATATTTTCATTGTCATAACACAGGAAATTCATGTACTCAATAATTACAAAGTATTGTTTTTATTTCTTATCATTATCTAAATTATATCGATATTAGTAATGGTGATTATAGATACCTATTTTTAACTCACAATTAAAAAAAACTGCTCCACCTTTAGATTAGATAAATTTCGGTCCAATTTGTTTGAAGTCCGGATATATAAAATATTCAATAATAATAAACATCCTTTTAAGTGTTACAGAAATTTAAAAAAAATACCGATTGTTCTCCAATTTATTTAACAACCTATCATTATAAACAATAAGGAAGAGTTATTTGAGTTTTGTATTAAACACGAAAATACTTTCGCTTTGCCTGGAAATGAAATTAATTTGATGATAATTAAAATAACAACACTTGGATTAGCTTGCGAACAGCTTTTTTTACATAATATACGGGATTTTTCTTTTGATTTTTACTGAGTAATACATAATATTAACTTTTTATCAAATGAAAATCCCACATGTTAGTTTTGTATCATCATATTTTAATTTTAATGAAATGAAATTCCCGTCTTATTAAAAATCATTTAAGTGTAACAATGGTAAATACAAAGAAAGTGTTTCGAACGAATGTTTCCACTCTCAGATTAAGCATGAAGTAAAATTTCGAGTTTAGAAAAGCCTGAAAATTTGGTTTGGTCGTGTAGCGAAGCGGAGCGATCAAACCAAATTTTCAGGCGTTTCTAAACTCGTAATTTTATTTTATGCGCCACCAGTATAAAACTCTGAAATATTGTAACATTAAAAATATACTACTAGATCAGTATTAAAAAGATACTGCTAAAGCAGGATTTAAAATAAAGTGCTAAACAAAGAATATTTTGAGTTTCACAATATTTCAGTGTTTTATACGCGTGGCGCGTGAAGTAAAATTTCGAGTTTAGAAAAGCCTGAAAATTTAAAATTTAAGGCTTTTCTAAACTCGAAATTTTACTTCATGCTTAATCTGGGAGTGGAAACACTCGTTCGAAACACGTAACAGAAAAATTGCCTGTACTTGACGTGCTTACACTTAAACAATTTTTAATTTAACGGGAATTTTAACCAAACTTGAAGGCTTTTCTTAACTCGAAATTTTACTTCATACTTAATCAAGGAGTGGAAACACTCGTTAGTAAGTTCAACTCATTAAAAAAAAACAAGATTTTTCTCTCTCTCTCTAAATAATGTCTCAAATATGAAGCAATATGTAATGGAGTTCTAGTGTTCTGAAATTTGATGCTATAAAATATTAAAGCGCATCTTTAAGCAATATTCTATTAGGCTAATGAATAGTCGTAAGGTGATAGAAATATAATGAGAAATATATTTGACAAATAGTAAAATATATTGATAAATGTAACAAATTTAATAAGCGACAAATGACGAGTATATTACTTTGATTTTAGTTTTATTATTATGTTCAATTAAATATTTAATTGTTGTAATGCACTTATGTTATTTAATACACGTATAATTAACACTAACACAGATGGGCGATTAAAAGAGAGAATTTACATAATTTGCAATCTATATAAAACGGTGATGTAATTATGACCTATAAATAAACGTACTAATCTAAAAATTATACAATTCTATTACCATGTTTGGCTTTAGAATCAATCAAATGATTGCACAAAAAACATAAACTCACACTTTAAGCACTTTAATAACATTATTTTGTAAGGTTTTATTCTTTCCTTAAAATCCCAATTGATTTATGGTCATTTTAATTTTAGAAGCTTAAGTTTTAAATCATTTTGACTATAATTAAACTTGTCATGAGTGTTTGGGAAAAACTCTTTACTAGAATCCAACTTATTTTGGGTGTATTTGCTTGTTGAAGCTAAATAGTTGAATTTTTGGCAAAATATTTTAATCACATTAAATGGTAAATAAATAAATAATTCTTATTATTATAAACTATAATTATATTTTTCGACAATGTTTGAGCGAAGATCTATACATATCTTTATTTATTTATTTAATAACCCAACAGACTGTAAAAGTCCAAAAACAGAGTCATATCATTCATATTGATAAATACAATAAAGAGTCACCTTTTTTTGTTTTTGTATTTCTTTTTTTTTAATTTCAATGATTCATGATATTTGGAAAACATGTAATTATACATAATATATAAAATTACGGAAAAACTATCCGTGAAAATGCAAACAATGTCTAAATTAATGAGACAACTCAAGACGATAAATATCCATTGAAACAACTACTTCCCGTGCAAATACACCTCCGGATATTGAATTATACAATGAAATATTTACAATCTTATTTAATTTGATTTGTTACAACGCTCTATTGAAGTATATGTAACGTCTAGGTCAAATTCTCTTCAAACCAACTAACAATACAAATTTAAAATGAAAGGAGAGATAGCATTAAATTAGAAGTGAAAGGACTTGGATTAAAACGAATGTCTTAGGCCATCTATAGACGCGTTTCGAGATTTATCTCTCTTCAGTATAGCTTTGCTTATGACGTTTAAAAAATAGGAACAAAATTAAAACAAACTTACTTGGAAAAAGTGTTGTGTGTGGAATGAGCAGGTACACAGAAATGGAATGAGTGAAAATTATGGACGGTATTTATAGGTAAAACATTTTATATATATTATGTTTAAAGTGTGCAAACTATTAGAAGGGTAAGCTTATTTTCTCGAATTCAAATAGTTTTGAATTTGAATTTATCATGTAATTATAGTTCAAACCAACAGAATTCTTGTTCTTTTCACGGTCTCTATAGAAATCGATTAAACAAGAATAGCATTACGAATTTGTTTCGTGATATTAAATTACCCTGTAAATTGATCAAATAATGGGAAATATAGGTATACATGACACGGTAAATAAAAGAGCAAAATGACTCACGTTCACTTTTACATGGGGTGGAAATTAATTCCGAAATGGCGATACGAGTGATTCACTGCAATAGGGCGTGACCTTATTAAATTTATCAGCAACAACACTGTCAACAAATACATAAATTACTCATCCTAATATTTTTAGGTGCAAATCACGTACCAAAAATTCCAAAACAAGTGTAATGACGCTTATCATGGCAAATTTTTTAGGAGTTAGTATTTGGGTTTTAGATTCTCATAAATTAAAAATATACCACAATTAACTCCTGGCATTATTTCAAGCTGCTTGATATGAAGTTAAATCACGCCAAGTTACAAATAAAAGTGTTTAAATCATGGGCTTAGCCAGGATTATTTTCAAAGAGAGGCACGGCACAAAAAAATATGCTGAACATCGTCTATATCTTGAGAAATGTCGATTTTTAATGTTTAATAATTATTTGTAATCATACCCACTGACCAAACACATTAAAGTAATGTTTTATCAACATTAAAACAACGTTTAATGTTGCTACAATGTTGATATAATGTTATTTGTTTGTTTTTTGCTCAGTGGTTAAGTTTGCAATTTTACTTTATGCGCTAGGAAGGAAATGTCAAGTTAAAAATATATTTTACATACGAGGTAAGCGCCCCAATTTCCCAGCCCAACATAGAGCCAGGTATGGTAGCGTGTCAAAATTTTGGCAAGACAAGTTTAAGTCTTATTAGCCATGGAAAAAACAAACATAACATTTTCTTATAGCTAACACTCATTCATCACGATGTCAGAAGTCAGAAAAACTGAACATAGTGATGCTATTAAATTCCTTTCTTGAGAAGGTCGTTCACCTTAAAGCATCAAAGATCGGTTGGATGGGATGTACGGGGAACATTCCCCGTCTTATTCTGTAGCAAAAGATTGGTCAAAACGGTATCGAACGGGGCAGAAATCTTTGGAAGATGACGCAAGAAAAGGAAGTACGGTAGAAGTGGTGACGGACAACAAGATTACCCTTGATGAGGATCTCGTATTAAGCGATTAACACTTGAAGGTGAAAAAATCATGAAAAATGTCGGGTCTTTTAGATACAAGCTTTCGACAAATCCTCCACGATCATTTAGATATGAATAAAATTAGTGCAAGAGGCTTAGTCCCTAAACATACAAAGAGTTACATTACATTTTCATAACGAGAATTTTTCGTTTAAGTATCCATATGCATACGTTCCATATTTTTCGATGCTCGGTTTATTAAAAGAAGTTAATTTGAAGCTTTAAGGGACTGTTTTCCACTCCCAGGCTAAGCATGAAGTAAAATTTCGAGTTTAGAAAAGCCTGAAAATTTGGTTTGGTCGCGTAGCGCGAAGCGCGAAGCGGCCAAACCAAATTTTCAGGCTTTTCTGAACTCGAAATTTTACTTCATGCGCCACCAGTACAAAACACTGACATATTACGAAGTTTAAAACACACCGCTAAACTTTACATTGAATCAGTGTTTTGTACCGGTGGCGCATGAAGTAAAATTTCAAGTTTAGAAAAGCTTGAAAATTTGGTTTGGCCGCTCCGCGCTTCGCGCTACGCGATCAAACCAAATTTTCAGGCTTTTCTAAACTCGAAATTTTACTTCATGCTTAGCCTGGGAGTGGGAAACACTCGCTTTAATCATCAAATTGAATTCTTTTAATAAACTAAGCATCGGAAAATGCGCAACGTATGCATATGGATACTTCAAAGAAAAAATTTCGTTATGTAATTGTTCGGTGTTACATAAAACTCTCTGTATTTCAGCAGTTAAGCGTTAAATGTGCTCGATCCTTTTTGGAGCTCTGTAAAGAAAACTCCGTGAACGTGTTGAAGACAATTGTAATAGGGGATGAAACTATGGTTCTCTACTATGATTCTTTGTGAAAAAAGGAGTCGATGAAATGGAGTTGTAAAGGAAAAGAGACGAACAAAAGGCAAAGACTGCAATTTAGGAACATTTTAAAAACAAACAAAAGGAATATTTTTAGGGGTATTGAATTATTGCTGAAACGATGTAATAAGTGCATTGGTGTCAGGGGGGACAATATTTAAAATAAAATTTAATTGCGAGTTTACGCCGTTTCTTTGATAGTCAAGCCGGTAAATTTTGGCGCTTACCTCGTATATACGACGCAACGTATGAGCCAACATTTTCCGGGATTTTTTTCAGAAATTTTTTTAAGAATACAAATCTCGATGCTAACTTTGTAAATGATCAAGTATTCGATGTATTTATATAAATGATTAATTTGAAACTTGTAACGAGTGTATTCATTACTTAATTAAGCATGATGTAAAATTACGAGCTTAGAAAAGCCTGAAAATTTGGTGTGGTCGCGACCAAACCAAATTTTCCGGCTTTTCTAAATTCGAAATTTTACTTCATCTGCCAGCCATATAAAACACTGATTTAACGTGAAGTTTAGAATATACTGCATTAGCATACTTCTTTAGCAGTATATTATAAGCTTCACTTAAAACCAGTGTTTTATAATCGTGGCGCATAAAGTTAAATTTCGATTCTAGAAAATCCTTAAAATTTGGTTTTTCGCTCCGCTTCGCTACGCGACCAATCCAAATTTTCAGGCTTTTCTAAATTTGAAATTTTACTTCATCCTTAATCAGGAAACGGAAAAACTTGTTAGAAATTTCAAACTGGATGCTTCTCAAAAACAACGAATGTCTAAAAATGTACAGAGTAGGTAAATATCGGGGTATGGCATACGTAAAAGAAATATTCCCTGTATATTTCATAAGTTTTGATTTAAAAATTTAGGAAATAGGGTGCCCCAAATATTAGAAAAGTGTTTAAAAAATTCTTACTAGTTGAAACTACTTTGCTGTAATAATTAATTTTAAATTATAAGTAAAATTGAAAATGTTATAACCGAATTAAAACGTATAAATCGTTATGAAATAATTCTTAAATAATCGATATAAACAATGCAAATATTTAATTAGTAGAAATGGTGTTTTATTATACTTGTCGTTAGTTTAATTCATTTTTGTAAACGTGTTTCTTATTACATTACATGTTTGTTTTTGTTTTAGATATGTTCGCTGATCATATATATAGTTATAGTTTTAGTTATAGTTATAATAATTCTGGTTATATCATATTTATATTATTTTGTAGTTACAATGGAAATATCCGTAAATAAATACTTACTTAACTAATGTGTCAACAAATTTAAATATTTTTAAGTTTAAATTTGCAGAACTTTTACAAGTAATAAATTTAAGAGTATTTTTAGATTAAGTAAGTCTTAATAGAGTTTATTTGCCCACATATTGATTTAATAATGTGTCCAACGAACGTCGTCATAATAAATTAATTGAATATCCAAAAGGAAGCCATGTTAAATTATAAAGCGAGCTGGTGTAAAGTATGAATGATTTATGAAGGTCTGATGGTTAACGAACTGGTGCACGTAAATCGAGGACGTGCACCCCGATTCTAATAAAATAGAGGAAGACAGGAAAAAAATACAGGAATCCAGCATAATAAAGTAGAGAAAGAGGGAAATTCTAGCTGGGTTAGAAAAGCGTTTATTTGATCAATTAATCGGGTTTGTGGAAAGAATCGATTAGATTCGATGAAGTGCTCTACCTGGAAAAAAAAGGAAAACCCTAAGATAGTCTTTAATATCCGTTTCAAAAGTTTAGATACCTGCTTTTGAAGAGTAATAGAAAAAATATGTAGAATCAAAATTTAAATATTTATACATCATATAATTGAGAAAATATCGAGTAATTGGCATTTTCACATTTCAATTTTAATAATAGTAGCAAAGTTGTCATTGCCTTAAAAATAAAATTAATTAAATACTATGACCTTACCATCGAAATATCCTTTAGTTTGTAATAGGTGTCAATTAATATAAAATTGAAAAGAGGAATAACATTTTAACATTAAGTGATCTTAATGCACACATTTTAGTCTCGTTAAGACAAAAATTTTCATTAAAACAACTAATTTTACGTAAGTAAAATACTGTTTTCGTAAATATATAAAAAATAGAAATGATAAGACTGAAAAACCTTCAATAGCTATTTAAAACTCTTTAATGTTGGGTTTCGCCAACGTCAGTTTAAGGGAGCAATAGTTATTCACCGATTAAAATCTAGTAATAGTTACAACCATGTCAAAAAATCAATTAGTTCACATTACATTAATGTTTGGAAAAAGTCTATCGAATCGACAAATTTATTTCCCAATAAGATTTAATTGATGTTAGTGAAATTGGACATATCTGAGTTATATATAATGAAACATTGAAAGTGCGATTTTTTTCGTAATCTACAACAACTAGTCTTACAAAGACTAAATCAAACACTTATTGGAACAACTACTTCCCGAGGTAATACCCCGACAGACATTTAATTATACAACAAGTGTTTGCTGTTACATACAGTAACCTACTGCAAATGTAACAATTTGGGTCAAATTATTCAGGCCATCTATAGACGCGTTTCGAGATTTATCTCTCATCAGTATAGATTTGCCATTCCCTCTAAACAATTTGACACCTTAGACTGGCGGTCACGTTACCGTTCAAACATAAATATAAATAATATAGCCAATTCTTAGTTACAGAATACTTCAAACATTAAATGTGCGATTCGTTTTGCAATCTACAACAACTTAGTCTTACAAAGACTAAATTAAACACTCATTGAAAGAACTACTTCCCGAGCTAATACCCCGACAGACATTGAATTATACAACAAGTGTTTGCTGTTACATACAGTAACCTACTGCAAATGTAACAATTTCGGTCAAATTATTCAGGGGATCTATAGACGCGTTTCGAGATTTATCTTTATGCTTAAATAATAACGTGACCGCCAGTCTTAGGTGTCAAATTGTTCAGAGGGAATGGCAAATATATACTGATGAGAGATAAATCTCGAAACGCGTCTATAGATGGCCTGAATAATTTGACCCAAATTGTTACATTTCAGTAGGTTACTGTATGTAACAGCAAACACTTGCTGTATAATTTAATGTCTGTCGGGATATTAGCTCGGGAAGTAGTTGTTTCAATGAGTGTTTGATTTAGTCTTAGTAAGACTACGCTGTTGTAGATTGCGAAAAGAATCGCACTTTTTATGTTTGAAGTATTCTGCAACCAAGAATTGGCAATTTCATTTATATTTATGTTTGAACGGTAACGTGACCGCCAGTCTAGGGTGTCAAATTGTTTAGAGTGAATGGTAAATCTATACTGATGAGAGACAAATCTCGAAACGCGCCTATAGATGGCCTGAATTATTTGACCCAAATTGTCACATTTGCAGTAGGTTACTGTATGTTACAGCAAACACTTGTTGTATAATTAAATGTCTGTCGGAGTATTAACTCGTGAAGTAGTTGATTCAATGAGTGTTTGATTTAGTCTTTGTAAGAATAAGTTGTGTAAATTGCGAAAAGAATCGCACTTTTAATGTTTGAAGTATTCTGCAACCAAGAATTAGCATTTTGATTTATATTTATAGATCATGTATTATTATAATTGGAAATCATTTTTATTGAAAATATTATCTGACTTGTTGCAATGTAAACTGCAATATAAGTTTCTCTTCCGTTTTAATGTTATTTGTCTTTTTAAATCCCGTATGTTTGAATGATCTCAAACATTCCAAACTGGACGAATTAAGATTATTTTAAACGTAATAACTAATTACGTTTACCAGCAGTAATTTATTTAATTAGATGCGCCTGGAATGATTGAATCGAGCCTGTGTGCGCTGTATCAACAAACGACTTCTTGTCATAGATGGATGCCCAGGAATGAATGCCATTCTAAACAGTAAATAGGCTCGACGTTTTTTTTAAACTTATAATTATTTAAGAACACATTATATACATACATGTTTAAATGATCAATCCAGTGTTGCCATATTTAAAGACATTTCGTCAATATTAAGAAATGTACCTATAAACAATGACCAATAAGGAAAAGAAGAATATTTATACATTTTGAATAAATTTGTGTTGATGTTAAGATGAATAAAGTGTGTTTACAACTTCACACTTAATCAGTGTTTAATACGCCTAGCGCATGACGTAAATATTTCAAGTTTAGACAAGCCTGAAAATTTTAATTGGTCACTCCGCTTCGCTACGCGAACAACCCAAATTTTCAAGCTTTTCTAAAGTTAAAATATTTACTTCACGCCTAATCAAGTAATGGAAAACACTAGTTTCAATATTATTGCACACTTAAATAAATCATATCAAGATATAAAAGTATAAAATCAAACGTAACACTTAATTTTATTTAAAATTTAATTATATATTCATTTTAAGATGCTTCAAAGAAAATTAACAATTAACAAATGTCTAATCGCCATACAATTTAATTAGTTTAGACAAAAGTAAATACTTTATCTTACTTTATACAGAATTAAAATGTGTGTTTTTCCTAAATTTAAGTTATTGTTTAAATTTTACAAAAAGAAATTCCATTGGATTAAGCGATAGTTTGAAAAAAATGTTTGTACAATAATCGAGGGATTATTTATTCTTTAACTGTTATCATTACAAAGTAAAAATTAATTTATGAATTATTTTCAGAATATTTAAAAAAATATGAAAGCGAATTTATCGTTTATCTGAGACGTTTTCAAACATGTAAGTAGTTGTTTCAATGAATATTTAAAAAAGTCACAGCGAGACAAAAAATGTTGAAGAAATAACGATTAATTCGCTTTTACATGTTTTTAGCTTCTTTTATAGATAATTAAAACATCGTTTTTTTAATAAAAACTAATAAAGGCTAGTATTTTTTAAACTTTACAATATTTCAGTGTTTTATACGCGTGGCGCATGAAGTAAAATTTCGAGTTTAGAAAAGCCCCGTGAAAATTTGTCGAGGGTCGCGCAGCGACCCTTAACAAATTTTCTACGCGGGGCTTTTCTAAACTCGAAATTTTACTTCATGCTTAGTCTGGGAGTGGACCGTCAAGATTTTCAACATGTCGGGATTTTCGATATTTCTAGATTTTTGTCGATTTATTCACAGTTTGTTATTATATTAAATGCAACTTTAATATTTAATAAAAACGATTAATTCGCTTTTACATGTTTTTAGCTTTTATTATAGATAATTAAAACATCGTTTTTTTCCAAAGAAAAATATAATATCTCAACTAGTTTTTTATACAGAAAATTGTTATTTTCAGTTTACGTATCTTGGCTAATAAAGCGTTCAATTTGAAGCTTCTAACGAGTAATATATAAATGTCAATCAGTCATGTATACATTTAAAATAGTTTTAGAGCATTGTAGAAGAAAGACTATCACAAGAGAGATACCGAAAACTAGGTTTATCATTAATTTTGAAACCATGATAAGCTTATTAAAAATGCCTACACACATCATGTTTAACGTTTCAGTAAATCTTATGCGGTTAGTTTAAATAAGTAGTGCAAGTTTAATGTTTTATTTATTTTTAAATTATGTGTCCATATTTCACGCCTAATTTTACACTTTTGACCTGTATATCCGTGTGGGATGATAGAATAAAATCACGTTTGGTCTGCGCGGCATCTTGTATCCTAATTTTTTCTCGCATTAATGGAACCCAATATTTCTAGAATTGAATTCTAATTTCCTTTTCCGAAAGTGTGCAGCCCACACTGCAGTAAATTAACGACGAAAAGCCGATGTGAGAAGTTGTTTTTAATTGGCAATAATTGATGATAAAATGTTATTAAGATGCGGATTGAAACCAAAATAAAATTATATGGGGCGATTATTTGTTGATTTTCAATTAATTAAATGTCGAAGGATAAATTAAAAACACTTGGTTTGTTTCACTATATTTCACTATTTATATAAATAGTGAAACAAACCAAGTGTTTTTAATTTATCCTTCAATATTATTTCAAAATGTTTCACCAAGTGATAAATGAGAAAGTTATTCAAGAAATAATTAAATGTATTTTGAACTTGCTTCTAATTATTCACTTCTTGAAATGTAAAATATTTAACAAATTAAATGTTGATGAAAGAAACCAAGTGATAAATCTATTAATTCTGTTTACGATGCTTTTTCAAGTTATAAGTGGGTAAGTTATTCAAATAAGAAAAAATAAGAAAACTCCTATTATACAGGATTATACAGCGAATTTTTTATATAAGTATACTCTTTCTGATATACCACGTGTTCGATAAACTTCATTGCCAATTAAAAGTCAACTTTAAATTTTTAAATGGCTGCATAAACTTTTCTTATTTAATCATATTGGACATTGTTTTTCTAAATCCAATTATGCTCGATATGTTGATTTTAATTTAATATTTATGCTAGGAAAAATGTATAATAAATCTTGTTCACATGATTTTTTTGGCAATAAATATAGTGTGCCATGAAACAAAATTGGACTTTTAATACTGATTAAAAGATATAAATACAATCAGTATGTATAATCCGCTCAGAAGATTCTACACAATTTGTAAACCAACCGAACAAAATAAAGGCTAGTATTTTTTAAACTTTACAATATTTCAGTGTGTCATACGCGTGGCGCATGAAGTAAAATTTCGAGTTTAGAAAAGCCCCGTGAAAATTTGTCTCGGGTCGCTGCGCGACCCAAGACAAATTTTCTACGCGGGGCTTTTCTAAACTCGAAATGTTACTTCATGCTTAGTCTGGGAGTGGATCATCAAGATTTTCAACATGTCCAGATTTTCGATATTTGAGTTGATTTAAGGTAAAGTTTTGCATCTTTTTCTATGATTTCAATGAATGATTTATTATATTACATACGTCAATTTTATAAAAGAGTTAAATTCAGTGTTTCCACTCCCAAACTAAGCATGAAGTAAAATTTCCAGTTTAGAAAAGCCCCGCGTAGAAAATTTTTTGAAGGTCGCGTTAGCGACCCGAGACAAATTTTTACGGGGCTTTTCTAAACTCGAAATTTTACTTTATGCGCCACGCGTATAAAACACTGAAATGTTGTGAAGTTATAAATACACTTAAAAAAATGAGTCATAATCGAAATATTGAAATAACAAAATATTTACATTTTTCCTTTACTTTTAGCCGACATTAAGTTGTAACGTAGGTACATATTTGTTGTTTCTTTGTTATTAATCGCATATCCTCACAATAAATGACATTTGTCACTTTTTTACAAGGCACACTAATTATAATTTTAAAAAAAATATAACTTTAAACGGAAGATTTAAACAAAAATCTACCAAAACATTGAACACAAACAAAAAATTGTGCATTATTGGATTTAGAAAAATATTGTCTAATGTAATAAAATTAAAACATTATAGGCAGCCATTTAAAAATCTTAAGTTGGCTATTATTTATGAATGAAGGTATTATTAAAAAAATCAATATTCCTGTAATTTTTGAGTATCTAAACGACCATTGACTTTGGTTTTTAGTTCAATAAAATCGGTCAACACCCGGTATACGCTGTAATTTTTCAGGCAATCGTTGTTTTATAAATCGTTCAATTTGAAGCGTCTAATGAGTGTTTCAACTCCTTGATTAAGCGTGAAGTAACATTTCGAGTTTAGAAAAGCCTGAAAATTTGGTTTGGTCACTTGTAAAACTTGAAATTTTACTTTATGCGCTACGCGCATAAAACACTGATTTAAAGTGATGTTCAAAGTGTCGTTCTAAAGCACTATGCTAAAGCAGTATATTTTGAACTTTACAGTGTTTCGGTGTTTTTTTTTTTTTAAGCATGGCGCAAGCAATATTTGTGGAGCGACTAAACCAAATTTAAGTTTTCAGATTTTTCTAAATTCTAAATTTTACTTTATGCTTAAGCGTTGAATAGAAGCTTTTTCAATTCGACCTTTTATTAAAAACAATGAAAGCCGCTGTGAATTTAAAAGCATCGAGATATGTATACATATAAGAAAAAATCACTGTATAAAATACGGATAATTGTATCGGAATTAATTGCCGAGTTATCTTTAACCTAAAAATTATTAGACAGATATTAAGGCAGAGCGTTATTTTAATAATAATCATATTTTTAGTGATTTGATTAAGACATTAGACGAATATCTCGATAGTTTTTGAGACTAATACCATCAGTTGATTCTAAATGATGTTTCCTGTAAACTAGCACAAACATTTGCTGTTTGTTTTTTATTAATAGGAAATCAGGTTTGCGAACTAACTTGGCAATAAATGCAAATTTATAAAGGATATATTCATTCGGCCTATTAGCATATTATAAATATCTATAGATAAATGGTTACGCCTCCATAAATTCGCAGAGTTCATCAGCCGAATTTAAAATGCAGGTGATCGGTACTTTTATACACATAATGTTGAGTTTGTAATTAATAAAGCATGGCATGATAAAAGTGTGTACGTTTTGAATATATTCTTAATAATTAATATATTAAATTTAAATATTGTTTAATTAAAATAATTTGGGGAATTAAATCAGTGATTCATACCAAATTGCATAAATGGTGGACTGTTAATTTATAAAACACGTTCGCCAAATTTGAGAACGTGTTTTATCTACCTTGAAATTTGTTTGAGTTATTATCTATTCATCACCTTCAGAAATTGCAGACTTTTCTCACTGAATTAAATACAACTTTTTCATTACTTTCTCGAAAGTGTTATACATTCTTTTAGAGTAGAATTTATAAAATACACATAAAATAAAAAAAAACATTTCCAGAGATTGTGCTAATGTGAGTATATTAGTGAATGGCGTTAGATTAAAAATTACGAGATTTTATGAGAGTTTTTTTTTTAAATTTGAAGTTTGATCTATGTCCACAAGTTATACAAAATTTACAAGAGTGTAATGAAAATATAATTTCGTGATCATTTTAGTAAAAAAAGGTACCCACTAAATGCAAGTTTTGTATTACTAACCTACTGTTCCCTAATGTTTAATAATATAATAATAGTAGAGGAATTGATCCTAAATATAAATCCATATTCTTTTTTGAAAACTAAATTTAAAGTTGTAGTCCGAAACTTTGCGTTATACTTAGAAATTTATTTTTGTAATTATTTTTCGTTTTACATATACAGGAAATTTTTTTTTAAGTATACACATCTCGATGTGCACTGCTAAAGTTTCAGGCATTCGTTGTTTTCAAAAAAAGAGTTCAATTCAAATCTTCTTACGAGGGTTTCCACTCCTTGGTTGAGCATAAAGTAAAATGTTCAGTTCAGAAAAGCCTGAGAAAACCAAATTGTCAGGTTCTTCTAACCTTCGAAATTTTATTTCATGCTTAACCAAGGAGTGGAAACGCCCATTAGCAGTTTTAAATTGAAACCTTTTATAAACACAACTAATTCCTGAACATTGAAAGAGTATGAATCGGGACATGTATACTTAAAAGAAAAATTTCCTGTTTATATAATTAAATTATCAATAGATATTCTATATACAGAGAGTTTTATGTAACACCGAACATTTTCATTAAATACAATTTGTCAATCAATCGCAATTAATGCCTCAACTTGTACATACAGGGAGTTTTTCTTTTAAGTATACATGTCACAATTACAATTACAATTGTTATTACAGCGTATATAACAGAGTTTAATTTGAAAATTGAAATGAGTGTGTTCCACTCCCAGACTAAGCATGAAGTAAAATTTCGAGTTTAGAAAAGCCTGAAAATTTGGTTTGGTCGCGTAGCGCGAAGCGCGGAGCGACCAAGCCAAATTTTCAGGCTTTTCTAAACTCGAAATTTTACTTCATGCGCCACCGGTACGAAACACTGACATATTACGAACAATAAAACACATCGCTAAACTTTACATTGCATCAGTGTTTTGTACCGGTGGCGCATGAAGTAAAATTTCGAGTTTAGAAAAGCCTGAAAATTTGGTTTGGCCGCTCCGCGCTTCGCGCTACGCGTCCAAACCAAATTTTCTGGCTTTTCTAAACTCGAAATTTTACTTCATGCTTAGCCTGGGAGTGGAAAACACTTGTTTGAATCTTTAAATCTTTTAATAAACCGAGCGTCAGCAAATGCACAACGTATGCTTATGTATACTTAAAAAATTCTCGTTATGAAAATTTTCGGTGTTACACAAAACTCTCTGTAGATATTTCTTGTGGTTATATTTAGCCACATCTCTATTATTTAAAAAAATATTTAAATGGCTACTTAGATTAATGAGTTCTAAGAATACAGATTCCTATCATTTTTATAACATTTAGAAAACAACATTTTTTAAGCAATTATAATATGATAATTATCAATCGCTTTTCAGATTCATTATACTAACCAATTTAGCATTGGGAACAATCCTACGATAATTCGGCCCAATCCAATTAAAACAATCTAACTGGAGAGATATTAGATACACCGTGCGATAAAACAATTGAATGCATCTTGACTTCTAATGACAGTGGGTCGAAATAATCCATTACTCTCTATAAATGCCCATTACGAAATAACCTTAATTGGATAATAGACGGTAATAAAATATAACAATAGATATTTTATATTTAAATATACACAGTTACAATAAACTAATAATAATCGTACAAGAACTAAAATTGATTGTATAATAATAATTTGAAATATATCCAGCATATTTTAAAATTAAATAAAAAATTTCGTAGATGTATTCCTAAAGAAGAAATTGTTTTATTAATTTTACTTTTCTCTAGATTTCTTTATCGGTAATGTATGTCATTTGGCGAAATTATTGTTCTAACTAAAATTCTTAGGTCCACAAAATTATATATTGGAGTGCCTTTTGAAACTTTCTAGACTTAACAATTTTAGTGCAATTGTATTGTTAATTTATAGTGTCATTTAGTAGTTTTTTTGCCGTCAAATTATTAAAGACTTCTATAAACTATTGGAGAAAAGCGGCCGAATTCAAAAAATTATAATTCTATTTTTTTTTTTTTTTTTTTTTAGCCAGAACTTTATTTTAATTAGCGAAATATTGGCTAATTAAAATAAAGTTCTGGCTAAAAAAATAGAATTATAATTTTTTTAATTCGGCCGCTTTTCCCCAAAAGTTTATAGAAGTTTTTAATTTATAGTCTTCTAGTTTAAAATGTTATCACCCGAAGAAGCAACACATTTATGAAACGATTGCTGTGAAATAATAAAGACTCGTTTTTATTTAATGAAAGATTATTTGATCCACCTAAAATATAGTGAATGTGAATTTTCAATAACTAAGGGCCTCGCCAATCAACCAATTAAAAATGTTTTTAGAACTTCGGGATAATATTTCAAGCCCCGATAACCCCGTAATGGAGTCAAAAAGGGGATTATAGTAGTAATAAAGATCTTACTTATCAAGTTGTATGTGATTGATCTTGATTTAAAAAGTCAAATAAAATAGTGGATAATTGATATTCTTAAAAATCGGCCACAACTATAGAAATTACAGAAACACTATATTTTTTTTTTATAAGGAAGAGTTTAAATTAAAAAGCAAAGGTTAAGTAGGGCATCATTTCTGAAAGTTTATTTTTACTATCATTATTTATAATATCACATCTGTATCTGTATGTGATAATTTATTTCCAGTATCCAAACATTAATAATAATACGTTACATTTCGAAAACACAATCCTCTAATTTTCTTCGGCGCATTCTTCTACAAAGCAATTATAAAAATATCTTTAGAAAAGCAAATTCCGTTTTATTAGAGAGGCCGGTTCATCTGCCACACCAAGGCACGAGAACGAAGAGCGCTGTCCGTTATGTGCGCGATCACAGAATGCAATTCTAAATTCTACTTTTAGAACAATGCCCCCCGCAGATGACCCGAATGCTCGTTTTCTCGTTTTATAATAATTTCACTTACATTTACGAATATAGAGCTCATCCTGTGTTGAATTTTCGTGACAACAAAACATTAAATTATTAGTTACCTAGTTTTACAATTAATCATATAAAATAGATAATACAATATGTTATAATATAATAAAAATCTAAAAAATGATTATAAATTTTTTAGATTTTTTTTTATGTTAAGTTATAATTGCGTACATATACAGTACAGTTTTTAACTGTACATATCCCTATGTGTCCTCTGTAACTGTTCAGGCATTCGTTGTTTTTGTAAAAATTCAATTTAAAATTTATAATAAGTGTTTCCACTTATAATTAAGCATGAAGTAACATTTTAAATCTTCTGTAAACTCGAAATGTTACTTCATGCGCCACGCGTACACAAGACTGAAGTATTGTAAAGTTCAAAATATACTGCTTATGATTGATCATCACGTTAATAAATCTCACAAATGTTTATTTAGTCTAACAAAATCTTCCGCTTTCGAAATTCGAGCAATTTGCTTCGGGGTATGTAAGTATTCTTAAAAGAAAAAATCCCTGTATATTTTTGTCTAAGTAGATATCCATATAATTTGTGTTGAAAATGAATGTTATTATCTATGCACATAATTATAAAATTTAGTTTTTGTATTTAAGCAAATTGTTAATTTTATACACAAATAAAATTAGCGTTTAATGTAAAGCTAATTTTAAATTATCTAGCGAAACCATCTGATAATCAATACTAATTAAATGACTCACACGACTTAATCACCTCAAAAAATCAACACTGACGAATATATTACAGGTATCCACATATATGAACGTGTATTTGTAACAATGACCTTCCACAATAAATTATTATGTAATTGCGTTGATATTTAAAAAGTTTTTAATGAAAAACGAAATTTACCAAGTATTGTATTTCATTCAACAATTCAAATATAGAAACAGCGGACATGCAATAGTACTACTTAATTAGTGTGCAATTACTTCGTCACTCAATGATTTCTAGACCAATCTTGTTTATAACATTTAACTAGAGTGCGTTTATAAAATTGAGTTCTATTGTAGAAAATATTTTTAAATAAATTTGTTTTGACTTAAGTTTAAGTAGCATCAAGAATGGAAATTTAACTGCGATTATGTAAAAGTGTATTTATTAATCTTCGACTCGTAGTTTTTCTAATTATTGATACCAGTTACAGTAATGATTGACACTTATACAGGGAGGTTTCATTATCTGTATACATACGAACACAGGGAATTTATCTTTTAAATATCCAGATATTTGTTGTTATTGAAAGGGGTTTCAGTTGAAGTTACAAACGTGTGTTGTCCACTCCCAGATTAAGCATGAAGTAAAATTTCGACTTTAGGAAAGCCTGAAAACTTGGTTTGAAGTTACAAACGAGTGTTGTCCGCTCCCAGATTAAGCATGAAGTAAAATTTCGACTTTAGGAATGTCTGAAAATTTGGTTTGGTCCGAACCAAATTATTAGGCTTTTCTAAACTCGAAATTTTACTTCATGCGCCAGGCGTATAAAACACTGAAATATTGTAAAGTTTAAGATATATATCTTTAGCATGCTGCTTGAGTAGTATATTTTGCGACATCATTTGAAATTATTGTCGTATACGCGTGGCGTTTGAAGTAATATTTCGTGTTTAGAAAAGCCTGAAAATTTGGTTTGGTCGACCAAACCAAATTTCCAGGCTTTTCTAAACTCGAAATATTTCTTCAAGCTTGATTTCGGAGTGGAAACACTTCGCTTCGCGTTGAATTGTTTTCAAACGCGACAAATATCTGAAAATGTATATTATATTGGGGTATGTATACTTAAAAGGAGTACTCCCTGTATGTATACAGATAAATAAATCCTCTTTGTATATTAACAATACAAAAACATAAAATACTGTTGTAGTTATTGAACTTTATTTAAATGTGTTTATTCGATGAAAACAAACCAAATCAATGAGAAATAGAAGTTTTGAGATTTTCTATCCAACCAACTTTCACACAGTCAATAGAGAGTTTTCAACAAAATTGTATTTATTTATTCTTATAGTAGGTATATTTACTAATGAGATATCCATTAAATTCTTCATTACTTTTGTCTAGAGGAAACAATTTTGATTAATATTTCCAACTAACAAAACGATTTTTCCTTAGCCATACGAATGCAAATAAGATTTTTTGCTGAACACGCAACCAGATTAAAATCTATTCAACCGTTTGATTATTTTTTCATCCCCTTTCCATTCCTTTATTTTTACATTAAACGGCCATTTTCATTGACGTAAATCTTATTTTCGTAAGAAAACGCAATTTCCTTTAACCCTTAAGCCCCCTGAAGGACATTGCAGACCCCAGATGTTCCATCCGTACCAAAATATCGACTACATTGCGGCTGTGTGTGCAAAAGGGAACCTCCCTGGATTACGTCACCGTGACATAATATGACTCAGACACAACGTACACTCACACATACAAATTGAAATTGTCGGTAGCCACACACATTGTGGACATGTTTAGGTATTTACTATGAGCTGGGATAACACCACCTATTATGGTTGTCGGATTGTAGTAATCAACACCCACGGTGTGAATTTTGTAGCGTTTTAATATGAGACGAGAATGAATTGGATTATTATTATATCTGTATCCTTGGTCTTACTGTGTTAACGTTACGTAAAGGAACGAGTTTTCTTGGATTATTCCTTATAAATGATTGCATCCGAATTAACAGCAGATGGCGATTCAAATCGCTTTGAATCAATAAGATCTCACTCGATGCGGAAAAGAACTTACATAAAATGTCAAGAAATATTTATTGATAATTAACTACCTTATTAATAAAATATAAAAACGAATTAATATCGACATTTGCAAACAATATTGTTATGTTGAGACTTTTCTAAATATTATTTATTAATAAACAATAAAAAAGGATTTCAGTGCTCCAGTATGCTCGACGTCCTAAAAATATCTACTAAATGTCAATTAACCCATTAACGGCCAAGCAATTATAAAGTTGACTCTAAAAGTTGATTTTAGGTTAAATTATAATACACTTCTTTTACTGATTTCTATGACTTATTATATTGCTTACTGGTTTTTTTTTTAATATACATGATGTATACTCTGTAAATTGTCAGGCATTTGTCGATTTTATATAAGCGTTCAATTAGAAGTTTCGAACGAATGTTTCCACACCCTGATTAAGCATGAAGTAAAATTAAAATTTCGAGTTTAGAAAAGCCTGCAAATTTGGCTTGGTCGCTCCACTTCGCGCTACTTGTTAGAAGTAAATTTTAATTAAATAATTCAACAGATGAAATACATGTTGCCAAGTATAAACAAAAAACAGTGTAACATAACCTCTAAATTACTTCATATTTAATGAAAGTGAAGTTGAAACACATGAAAATGCGATGCTGTCGCGTTCAAATCATTACCTAAAAACGAACTACATTAATTATACAATATATTGTTTGTAAGTAACTCTGGAAAATAAGAATAGGCAGAGTATGATTATTTATTTGTTAATCTAAGTTTACTAAAAGAAAATACAAAATAATTGTTAAATTCTGTTATGAAAATACAATATTTTTCAACTGTAGGAGGAAATACACCATTTTAATGTAAGTATTTACGCAATTCACATTAAATAATAAATTTGCATATTAATAAACACAATATCATCTTTATTATCATTATTTATTTTATGTCATTAATGCTAATTTAATAGAAAAAATAGTGTGATTAGCTTAGAAAGCTTAGTACACTTGAAATATTTAAATTTAAATTAAACCCTTGCGGTTGGTCGCCTTACATGACGTCATTTAAAGTAAGGGATGATTTTGATGTTAGTACATGGACATTTATTTGACCTATTATTTTTTATACGTACAACGCGTGGATATTTTTTGATACTCGAATTATTTTATCTGTTTTCTATTTCCGCAAAAAAAAATGATTTTACTAAAATGGACAGAGGATAGCGTTTAGGCCTTCGAACATATAAAAATTTCGTTTGTTTAAAATTACTTAAAAAGAGTTAAAAAAAGGAAATTCTAACTCTAGCATTCACCACACACATAACAATGTTCCTAAAAGAGACAAGTAATTAACATCAATTTAAAGATTATTTAATCCCGATTCGATTCCGTTTAAAACAAATATAATTTGTTTTGATTTGATTACATTTAAATGCTGAAAAACAAACAGTTAGGCTAAACTTTATTATAAATTAAAGAAAGTGTTTTTGTTGAAGAATTCAATTTTTTTCTAACGAGTGGTTTCCACTTCTTGATCGAGGAAATATTTCGACTTTAGAAAACCTTGAGAAAGAAAATTTGTCTATCTTCAATTATTTTCAAGCTGTATGTCAAAACTGAAAATTTAACTTAACAATTTTGAAATATTAAAATAAATAAAGATATTTAGATGCAGTAAAAACTTTCTTGATGCACTTTTTTAAGTAGAATACGTTGACCATATCAGATTTTGATAAAAGTGTAACTTTGATGAGATATGAGATAAAGTTGGATTATTTTAAATAAAAATGGTATTTTAGGTTAAAATACCATAAAAAATGCTGCACCCTGTACTTAAATGACATTAATACTTAAATCAATTTATATTGATTTATTTTGAGTTAATTTGAAATCAAGTACATTTGTAATCAAATATTTGACTCAAAATACAAAAATACTCGAATACTGCCCCACTCTGATAAAAAGTAATTTTCTTTCTTAATGAAACTTAGTTTTTTATTGTTTTAACTATTAATTTTAGATAACCAGTATATTAGCGATAGCAGCAATTAAACTTAAGAAACTTAAAACAACTGAATCTGCTTCAAGAAATAAATAATAGAGACCTTATCAGCCGGATTGGTTTAATAATTTTGGAGTTATTGAAAGGGAAAATAAAAAAAATACTATGCCTACATACTTTGGTAAAAAAAAGTTACATATCGCAGTTATAAGTAAAGTGACAATTAGATAGCAATCACAAAAATATTATTTCATTATCAGTAGAAGAAAAGAATGAACATTTTGCTCAAAAACGTAAGAAATATAATTCGCAAACTTATAACTATAAAAAATATAAAAAGTGCGATTTTTTTTGCAATCTACAACTGATTTGTCTTACAAAATAGAAAAAATCATTTACTTTATTATTTATAAATACATTTTTATAATACAAGGATTTTTCTTTTAGGTATGCATATAACGATATTTCGATGTACATTTTCAGACACTCATTATTTTTATAAAATATAACGACTTTTTGATGTAAATTTGTAAACATTTAATATTTTTATAAAATGATTCAATTTGACGCTTCTAACAAGTGCTTACAATCCCAAATTAAGCATGAAGTAAAATTTCGAGTTTAGAAAAGCCTTAAAATTTGGTATGGGCTTTTCTAAACTTGAAATTTTACTTTATGAGCCACGCGTATAAAACACTAATTTAAAGTGAAGTTCAAAATATATTGCTTAAGTTTGATCTCATGTTAACTAATTTTACAAATGTTCATATGGAATATGTAAAAGTATACTTAAACGAAAACAATTCCCTGTATTTATCTAAATGTAATTTTAAACCGTAAGTCAATGGGATAAAATACGTAACATTTTGAAAATGTACATATTAAGTTAATATTGAATAATAAATGATGAAGAATCACAAACAGTTTTTTATATAGATTTAATCAGTTCAAATATTTGCACATACAATACAATTTATTTTGGTTCCGTACAAAATTGAATTTAGTAAATTCCAACTGATATGTCATTCTTGGCTAAATCTTGATTCATTACGAATAGAATTAGCAGAATTCAAAAACAGTTTCTGGTGAAAAAACAAATTTGACGGCGTAACTAAGGAGTTGCAGAAACAAAGCTGCTTCGAAAATCACAATGACACAAACATTTAAAGTAGATGAAAAAATGCAAAATATCATTTTGAAGGAATGGGATTTCTTGCCGAGTACTTTCAGTTCAATTAAAAACAAGCAAATGCCATTCTAACGATGTTTGATTCCACCTCTGTTTGTGAACAATTGTTTTCATCACTAAATTTTATTAATTCGACTTTCAGAAATAATTTTAGCGACGATTTAACTGTGAAACTAATAGATTCGGAATATAAAGCCAATATAGACGAATTGTCATAAAACAAACAAGTTTTCCATTAAATATATATTATTGTTCAAGAATTGTTTATATATGTATTTATATTTAATTTTTTATATTTTTATACAGTTTTTTATATTACTATTATATTAATGATCTTTATTTATTTACTTATTTTATTTTAGTATTAAATAATAGCTATCCTTCGTTATTTTTAAATCAAACAAAACTATAAATGAATGCATTTTATCTATCGTTACACTTATAAGGCCATTCGACTCGCAACGAGTACGATAGTTGAGTGTACGCTTACGTGTCGTACTCTTATTAGAAAACGCGTTGGTTACAAAGTCTTTTCTGCACTCATTGATTCTAATTAATTAAATCACATTTGCACTTAACCTTGTGCCAGGATATTCGACCGAATGGACCGTGGGCAGATTTTGTGGTCCGATCGAAGCCCACTGATTTTTTCCCATACGGGAGAAAAGTGAGAGAATATACACTAGTGACATCAACGTCTAATCTCGTCTCTCTGGCCCATACAATTCAATTCGATTCATTCAAGCACGATGGTTGTTGTTGCTATATTTAGAGAGTAGAGTATGTGATGTATAAATTATCTTTGATTTATGTATTGAAAGTTGTGGGAATTTGTAAGGTATGATAGGCACAATTAACTTTGATTTAAATCGCTGGTTTTAAAGGTAACAATCACTATTAATTATCTATGTACTTAATGACATATACCCTAAAACTGACATAATTCAAAATACTCGTATTACGAATTTGCAAGAAATTGGTTTAGTTTATGTAGAAATAGTGTTCAAAACAAAACACAGGTTTTCGTACTTTTAAAAATTACATACCTATATTTTAGTCAAAATTGGCTTAAATATAGGTACTTATAATCTGTTTTTTTCTTCAATATGACTAATCAAATTTAACATTTCGGCATTTAGTGGTGTGATGCAGGTTGTGCGTTTTAGGTTAGTACAAGATTAATCATATATTATGTTGTAAATCAACGTTTAATTTGTGAGTTATATAAAGGGAAATCTAACATTAATATGACAATTCAGTTAACTCACAAAGATTACGATTACAAAAAATGTATTTACCTATCACCGCCTCAAATTATTTGTATCTACTACCAATTTAATAAAAATTAAAATTAATTTATCATATAGGTAATATTCCTTGCTCAGGAATATCTGTCTTCTTTATTATCTGCCTATTTATATGTTCAACTATTAAATACAATTCTAAATACAAGGAATTTTTCTTTTAGGTATTCATATTACGATTTTTTAATGCAAATTTTCGGACATTCGTGATCTTATTAAAAACTTAGAACTTAAAAACTATTACGAGTGTTTTCCACTCCCAGACTAAGCATGAAGTAAAATTTCGAGTTTAGAAAAGCCCCGTGAAAATTTGTCGAGGGTCGCGCAGCGACCCGAGACAAATTTTCTGGGCTTTTCTAAACTCTAAATTTTACTTCATGCGCCACACGTATAAAACACTGATTTAAAATGAAGTTTAAAATATACTGCTTAGTTCTGATCACATGTTCATTAATTTTACAAATGTTTATATGGAATATGTGAAAGTATACTTAAATGAAAAAATCCCTTTTTGTGTTGTAAAGTTGCAAGTTGTAGCGTTCTCTTTTTTGAAAATCTCTGCATCGTAACAATTTATTTAACAAATTATGATTTATTTGTCACATTGATATTCATTTACCAACATCTCAAAATTTGATGTTTACAATACCATACTGTTAAAGCAGGTCTGCAACTGTTCGCAGTAAATACACCCTAAGTTTGGTCATATTAAAAAAAACAGAGTTTATATACCGTGTGATCATTTAAATTATAAATTAAAGTAGGCTGCATTTGTTTTGTGTTAGAACAGTGGCGTAGATACGAGGAGGGGGATTTAGGGGATCAATCTCCCCCATGGATCTTGAAAAATAAGAGCATGAAATAAAACGTTCTATTCCTGTTAGCGACTTATTTTGTTATAATTTTTATTTTATTTGTACGTTTCCGTCATTTGTGAAAAAAAACCTCACGTGATAGGGAATTTTGAAGGTCATTTTCGGAATCTGTGCAAAAAAAAGCCATACAGATGCACCTAGTTATTTAAAAAAACATAAAAATGTTGAAAAATTGCAGATCAATTATGCGTAATTGTAAACAAACAAAAAATAAAAATCATCATTGAAACGTTAATTTTTTATATGAAATGTCAGTTATGATATTTTTGTGAATTACAATTACTATGTTCAGATGAAATGTTAATTTTAAAAAAAAAATATTTATTAATTGAAACAATTACTTCAAATTAATTAATAATTTTTTTTTAAAATTAACATTTCGTCTGAACATCGTAATTGTAATTCACAAAAATATCAGAACTGACATTTCATATCAAAAATTAACGTTTCAATAATGATTCTTATTTTTTGTTTGCTGACATATATGTATATGTGTACATTTATTTAGTCATAAATTATAATCTTACACATAAACTGATATTTTATCCGTAGATTTCCATTATTCTTATAAATTGTCGTTTTCTGACATAATTTGATTTTGTCCTGAACCGTTTATCGTTATAGAGAAAATATGTTTGCTTCTTGTATTAGATAATCAAACATTTGTCGAGGGTTTTAAATAATTTTGTATGATAATAAATTACAAATTAATTTTTCAATAAACATATGTATTATGAAAAACATTAAAAGTGCGATTCTTTTCGCAATCTACAACAAGTTAGTCTTACAAAGACTATATCAAACACTCATTGAAACAACTACTTCCCGGGCTAAAACCCCGACGGACATTGAATTATACAACAAGTGTTTGCTGTTACATACAGTAACCTACTGCAAATGTAACAATTTGGGTCAAATTATTCAGGCCATCTATAGACGCGTTTCGAGATTTATCTCTCCTCAGTATAGCTTTGCCATTCCCTCTAAACAATTTGACACCTTAGACTGGCGGTCACGTTACCGTTCAAACATTAGTATAAATGAAATTGCCAATTCATGGTTGCAGAATACTTCAAACATTAAAAGTGCGATTCTTTTCGCAATCTACAACAAGTTAGTCTTACAAAGACTATATCAAACACTCATTGAAACAACTACTTCCCGGGCTAATACCCCGACGGACATTGAATTATACAACAAGTGTTTGCTGTTACATACAGTAACCTACTGCAAATGTAACAATTTGGGTCAAATTATTCAGGCCATCTATAGACGCGTTTCGAGATTTATCTCTCCTCAGTATAGCTTTGCCATTCCCTCTAAACAATTTGACACCTTAGACTGGCGGTCACGTTACCGTTCAAACATTAGTATAAATGAAATTGCCAATTCTTGGTTGCAGAATACTTCAAACATTAAAAGTGCGATTCTTTTCGCAATGAGTGTTTGATATAGTCTTTGTAAGACTAACTTGTTGTAGATTGCGAAAAGAATCGCACTTTTAATGTTTGAAGTATTCTGCAACCAAGAATTGGCAATTTCATTTATACATATGTATTATGTTCACTATTTATTTATAATTATGTATTTAAGTTTATCTTTTAAGTAATCATATCCCAATCTTCAGATCCTCCTTATTTTTTTCAAAGGAGTTCAATTTGAAGCTTTAAATAAATGTTTTTCACTTAGAGGTTAAGCATGAAGTAAAATTTCGAGTTTAGAAAAATTCCCAAAATTTGGTTTGGTCGCTTTAGATTAAACCAAATTTTAGGTAAATATTGATCCATCACATCACAATAGTATATATTTTGAACTTTACTTGAAAAATTTTGAATTTAGAAAAGCCTAAATATTTGGTTTGGTCGCGAAGCGCTACGCGACCAAACCAAATTTTCAGGCTTTTCTAAACTCAAAATTTTACTTCAGGCTTAATCTGGGAGTGGAAAACGCTCGTTAAAATTCCCTGTATTTAATTTTAATAAATAAACAAATACAAATACAAAAAATGTGTAAACGAAAATCTTTTATCTTTAATTATGCAAATCTACTTTAGGCTCTTGTAACTTTAAGACATGAAAGAATTATAATTTTTTGGGTCGAATATTAGTGGATCTTGAGAATTTTAAATAATCGATACGTTTTTGTATGTATTGCGTTCAATTGGAGACTCCGTAATAAATAAACAAATACAAATACAAAAAATGTGTAAACGAAAATCTGTTATCTTTATTTATGCAAATCTACTTTAGGCTCTTGTAACTTTAAGACATGAAAGAATTATAATTTTTTGGGTCGAATATTAGTGGATCTTGAGAATTTTAAATAATGGATACGTTTTTGGTTAATCTTTGAATTAAATTGTTAAATTTGGGGTTCTCACAACTTTAATTTACGATACAATATTATTGTTTTATGGACTGGATAATTAAAAATGGTAATTTAAAATAATGGATTTTCAGTTACATTATGTAAAAGTAAAATACCTTATTCTGAAAAAAAAATCAACTAAACTTCAAATTTACTTGTATGTAATTCACAAAAATTACTATTACTATTTTTTCAATGTTATCAAATTGAAAATTGGTTAAACTGGAGGAAAATCGTATACGCCAAAAGTTGACAAAACATGAACCCTATTTATTTTATTTATAGTTATTAGAATAAAAAACTGGAAAATAAGTTTATAAGTGATCGTCTAACGAGTGTTTCCAATCCCAGATTAAGCATGAAGTAAAATTTCGAGTTTAGAAAAGCCTGAAAATTTGGCTCGGGCGCGTAGCGAAGCGGAGCGACCGAACCAAATTAGCTTTTTTAGCTTTTCTAAACTCGAAATTTACTTCATGCGCCACGCGTATAAACGCTGATTTCATGTAAAATAGTCATTAACCAATTAATAAGTGAAATATGTTTAGTATGTCAATTGTTATTTGTTTAAATGACGGGGAAAGTGCTATGATATACTCATAATCATTTTGTGTACTTGTTTTTGTATAACTTTAAAAAAATAAATTTATAAAACAAAATATTTACCTAAATCCCCCCCTCCATCAGAAAAAGCTATCTACGCCACTGGCCCAGAATGCTAATTGGATTTTGGAATAAATTCGAGATTATGGTAAACAGTCAGTAGTGCCAATCTAAGTTTAAAATTTAAAGACTACTCTAATTTATATTTTAAATTATCGCACGGTACTCTTTTACAGTGCAGATAATGTGTGCCTAAAAATGTTCAGGCTTTTCTAAACTCAAAATTTAACTTCATGCTTAAACAAGGAGTAGAAACACTCGTTGGAAGCTTTACATTGAACAGTTTTATCAAACCAATGAATGCATGAACATTTGCAGCAGGATAAGTATACTCAAAAGAAAAATATCCAGTAGATAAATATTAGATTAAATACCTTCTGCCTTTGTATTTGCAATTGAAGTGTATGGTGAATCTTTATGTTAAATACCAATGAACATAAATTATCAATGCAAAAAACCTCTAAATTCATTGGAATAACTGTAGATAGACATTTATCCTATGATGATCACATGTCAAATATTTGTTCCAAGTTGATATTCCATTAAACTTGAAACAAGCATTTGATATGTGATTTTGCTATATGATTTCTCAAAATATATTCTAACAAAGAATGCCTGCTCCAAGCAAATTATGACTTATTCTATAATAGGCTTAGTTAAATAATCACTACATGGGGTCTTGCAAGTGATATAAATCGCTTGTTTATTATAGAGAAGCGTATAGTTACAATAATTTTAATTATAGAGTCTCGACTCATGTAAACCAGTTTTTATCAATAATAAGGTCTTAACCATATACTCACTATACAGGGTGTCAATTTGAAAACAAGCCAGCCAGAATATCTTTGGAACCGTAACAGTTAGAGAAAATTTTACAAAACCGTTTCTTGGATATGGAGGGGGAACCATTTTGACCCACATAACAATCTTCTGCAACCAACCCGCTTAGGCTGTAGCCACCCTTGCCCATTTTTTTTAAATGGCACGACCCTACTTGTGATGCATCATTTGAAAGGTCTTTCAAAATCCTAGTTAATGGTACCAACTAAAATTTTTATTGTTACATAAAAAATGCAAAAAAATGTAAATCAATTTATTTGATTTTAAAATTATCAAATTAGGTGTTATAACAATTTATTTTTACAAATTACAAATGAAAAAGCACAGATAAACTCAATAATACCCAATATTTATCAGAGTTATCTATTGTTTTATTAAAATATGGACAACTCTAAAAAAATATTAAAATAATAACAAAACTTGGTTCAATGGAATACATTTATTAACTGAATAAATTGCACCTGTCCGCAATACAAAAAAAAAACGTTGACAAAAAACACCAATGAAATAAAAATAAATCTTTTATTAACTTGATTCAAATAAACACAATATGTGACACTGCCATTAGTATTGTTGTGACTATCTTTAAGTAATCTGTGCTCTTTACCTTAAACTTCTTATTAATTTTTATAAATGGTCTACACAATCACCGAACGTGTTGAAATTATTTTTATTTATGGTTCTAAAAACCGTTGTGCTAGACAAACTACAATTTCATTCAATGAATTACATCCTGAAAAAAATGTACGTCATTAGTATGTCCTAGATCTAGTTTTAAAATTTGAACAAACAGGATCGGTCATCATCAAGCAAAGAGATCAACCTCGGCTCCTAAATGAAACGGCTCAATTTGAAGTCCTGGGCCAAATTGCTATGGACCCTACTTCACTTCGTTGTATGTCTAGAGTAACAGGATTGAGTCATGAATCCATTCGCAAAGTCTTGAAAATACACAAATTTCATCCTTATAAAATGCATATTACGCAAGAACTTGGAAATGATGATCCAGACAAACGAATTTAGTTTTGCGAAATGATGACTCATAAAATTATAGCTGAGCCTGACTTAGTGAAAAACATTTGTTTTAGCGACGAATGTACTTGTATCTTAATGGCAATGTAAACAAACAAAATTGTCGATATTGGAGTGGTGACAATCCTCATCTTATTAGAGAAGTCCACACGCAGTATCCCGAAATAATGTCTGGGCAGGTATTCTTGGAGATTCCATTATTGGCCCGTTATTTATTGATCAGAATTTAAATGGTCGACTGTACTATGAAATGTTAGATCAATTAATACAGCCCCTTATAGTTCATGAATTAGAACATCAAAGAGATGAAAATGATGAACTAATCTTGAATGACAATTTATTACATTTTCTACAAGACGAAGAACCTCCGCATTATGTAGTACCTATTAGAGACTGGCTAAGCCACACTTTTGGGAATCAATGGATTGGTAGAAAAGGACCAATTGAATAGCCACCTAGATCTTCAGATTTGACCCCATTAAACTTCTTCTTATGGGGCCACTTAAGATCTGTGGTCTATAAAACTCAGCCCGAGTCTATCGCAGATCTGCGACAATGAATAATACAAGAGTGTCGACCTACTCCACGACAGACCTTCCAAAATGTACGACAGGAATTTGAGAATAATCTTTATTATTGTCTCGAAAATAATGGAAATCATTTTGAGCATACTATAATTTAATAATTATATTTTTTACATTTTTTATGTAACAATAAAAATTTTAGTTGGTACCACTGATTAGCATTTTGACAGACTTTTGTAATGATATATCATAAGTGGGGTCATGCCATTTAAAAAAAATGGGCAAGGGTGGCTACAGCCTAACGGGTTGGTTGCAGAAGATTGTTATGTGGATCAAAATGGTTCCAATCTCCATATCCTAGGCACGGTTTTGGAAAATTTTCTCTAACTGTTACGGTTCCAAAGATATTGTGGCTGGCTTGTTTTCAAACTGACACCCTGTATGCCTATAAAATACTGGTTTTTATACATGAAAATAAAGATAATATGTCTCGCCATAGTCAACATCACAATTATTCAAGGCGAAATAGAGAAAACGTAAGTTTGCAGTTTTGTAAAAATAATCTTTGCAAAAAATCACGGACTTACGCTGGACCTGCTATCTACAATAAATTACCTGCATCTCTTAAGGAGTTAAATAATGATAATTTTGAAAAACAATAAAAGCAATACTAACACAAAAGTGTGTGTATACAAATCAAGAAATTGATAATTTATGTTTTACGACATAGTGCATGTTTTTGTTTACTTTTATGTGTTGTATTATATATTTTTGTATCTGACGAATTTGTAACATTGTATTTTGTTTTATAAGATAATAAAGTCATTTGAATTTGAATACCGATACCATAATGGTGATAGACTCTATACTTTTTTTATAAATTGAGAAGATCTTTGGGTGATAGAAAGAATTTAAAAGTTTGTTTCGAGAAACAAATTTTTTGTAATTTTAAAATCACATAGCCATAGGCTTCTGCTTATTTTAAGGAATGTATAAGATTAACAGTTTAAAAACGGCAAGAAGCAGAAACTAGTCGGCATAAATAATTTTAAAAGTGAAACAAGTCATGAGCTATTATGTTTATTTAAATTTAAACAAGCATTTAATCAATATAAAAAAAGATTAAATCCGAAATAAAACGCACTTCTAATATTTTTTCATTTCATTCATTTTAAACATTTAATCATGTTGATTGATTGAGTTACGTGAAGATCAAATTAATATGACGAATAAAACACTAATAACCTTTCTTCACACGTTTGTTGGAATTGCCAAATTTCGGACACAAAGTGATTATCACCAATCATGTTTCACCAAGTGATCAATAAGAAACAAGCTACAGATGTATTAAAACCATCTACAGATATATTGAAGTTTTCGTTCATGTCGTCAAACATGGTTTTTAATTGACGATAATTTTTATAATAAAAGTAACAGTAATATTTTTAATATTTAATTAAATTAATAGAAACTCATAAACTTTGTTAGAAATTCAAATGAGGTAACACAGTAGTTACATCAAATTCCTGGAAAATCGAAGCGACGAAGGTATTCTCTGAATCGAGCACGTCGTCCTTGGTAACTGTAACAATTTGTTGAATGAAATAAGTACAGCAAATGTAAATCTCTTTTAGCCTGCAGTAACAAGGATTACTCGAGTAGATGTGGTCATTTAACCAACAGAACGTCCGACCACAATCATGCTCTAAGTGCAGTAAGTGCCCACAATGTTCACGCTCCGCTGATCAATTCACCGATCGAGATCACTATAATAACGGTTCACATCGAAAAACACATTCCTCTCTGATTAGAAATCCGAAACCGTCGATTGATTGAAATTAAATAGTTGAATAATCCATTCAACATTTAGTGTGTATGGATTATTTTAAGGAGATATTCACGAATGGCGGAAATTAATATTGAATTACCCTTCACGTTGAATATTCTGCTTCTTTCAAGTTGATTTTATATTGATTCAGTTACACTGTATATTGATTTAAAATTCCATTTGTAATTTCGTTTTGTAATTATAATATCTTAGTTTTTAATAATAAATTCTTTGTGAATTTTTACGTCACCTGGTGAACGGTCACCATCAAAACTCGAGTGTTATTACAAATGGCTAATGTACATGTAAATAGTGGCGTATCCACAAGGGTTCCGTGGACACTGGCCCAGAGACTTTAGGGGCCTATGGGGCCCAAATGCAAGACAAACATAAAAACAAATAGAAAGTTAACCCTTTTACTTCCAGTGGAATATTCTTAGATCACTGGATACACATTATTATTAACAATATAAACTAAAAATATAAACATATACAGGGAGTTTTTTGTTCAAATATACATGTCTTAATTACAGCGTATATGTTGAAAATCTTAAAATGTTACTTCTTTTTAAAAGAGTTAAATGTTAAGTTTAAAAGAGTGTTTTCCATTCCTAGATTAGGCATGAAGTAAAATTTCGAGTTTAGAAAAGCCTGAAAATTTGGTTTGGTCGCGTAGCGCGAAGCGTGGAGCGACCAAACCAAATTTTCTGGCATTTCTAAACGCGAAATTTAACTTCATGCGCCACGCGGTTAAAACGCTGATTTGGTTTGATCGCTCCGCGCCTCGCGCTACGCGACCAAAACAAATGTTCAGGAAGTTTTCTTTTCAAGTATAAATGTCCTAATTACAGCGTATATGTTGAAAATCTTTAAATATTGGTTCTATTTAAATAGTGTTTTCCACTCCCAGATTAAGCATGAAGTAAAATTTCGAGTTTAGAAAAGCCTAAAAATTTGGAGCGACCAAATAAAATGTTCATGCTTCTCTAAACTCGAAATTTTACTTCATGCGCCACGCGTATAAAATGCTGATTTCAATTGAAGTTTAAAGTATACTACTAAAGCAGTATGCTTAAGACGTATATTCAGAAATTCATATCAAATCAGTGTTTTATACGCGTGGCGCATGAAGTAAAATTACGAGTTTAGAAAAGCCTGAAAATTTGGTTTGGTCGCTCCGCACTTCGCGCTACGCGACCAAACCAAATTTTCAGGCTTTTCTAAACTCGAAATTTCACTTCATGCTTAATCTGGGAGTAGAAAACACTTGTTTGAAGCTTCGAATTGAACTTCTTTAAAAAAACAACGAATGCCGAAAAAATTATAGCATATGCATATGTACAGAAAACTTCCTGTCTTTTAAGTATACATATTCCAAATTCAGCCTACTTTCTGTAAATCTTTAGATATTCCTTGCTTTTTTTAAGTTCAATTTGAAGATTTAAACGAGTGGTCTTCACTCCCAGACCAAGCATGAAGTAAAATTTCTGGGCTTTTCTAAACTCGAAATTTCACTTCATACGGCACGCGTATAAAACACTAAAATATTGTGAAATTTAAGTATATACGAACTTCATTTGAAATCTGTGTTTTATACGCGTAGCGCATGAAGTAAAATTTCGAGTTTAGAAAAGCCCAGAAAATTTGACTCATGTCGCTGCAGGGCTTTTCTAAACTCGAAATTTTACTTCATGCTTAGTCTGGGAGTGGAAAACACTCGTTTAAAGCATTAAATTGAACGCTTTTAAAAAACAACGAATGTCGGAAAATTTACAGCTTATTCATATGTTTACCCAAAAGAAAAATTCACTGTATGTATACGAAAAAGAAAAATTCCCTGTATTAAACAACTTCATTGTATACAATCATTTGTATCCAGTGATCGATCTATGTAAATGCCACTGGGCGGGTCAATATTTTTATGAGAAAAAGTTCGATCATGCTAATGTTTAAAGTATACGCTATTATATTAATTAAACGTTTACTTGAATTCAAATGCATACATAACAATGTACGCAAGAAAAAATCATAATAATATTTTCCAGGTAGCAAAGTGACTAGATAACGTAATTATGATGTCAAAGATAGATCACAAAAGGTCATTGACAACAAATTACGTTCTTAGTACATCTTCTACGTCATATTTTCAACTGGATATTTTATGATAATTTTAATCGAATCATTGTTAATAAAGTTGATGTGTGTGTTTTTAAACTTCACATTAAATCCAAATTTTCAGGCTATTCTAAACTCGAAATTTTACTTCATTCTTAATCAAGGAGGGGAAACACTCGCTAGAAAATTCAAATTGCACGTTTCCAAAAACAAGATTTGGCATTAGAATAATATGAAAACAATAGAATATTTCTGGGAAATAAATTGTTTTATTTAATTTCGGTTAACCATACCTTATCACTCATTCCTAAAAAAATATTCAATCATCATTTCCTCAGCATACCAAGGATTAAATCATGTGTGATAGACAATCGTGTAAACAGCAGTCATAAAAAGAATTGGTCTTGGTAAATTTGGCGATTTCCGGTTGATTTAATTGAAATTAGCCCGTGCAACAAATATGGGTGTGAAGTTCTGATGATGATTCAACTTCTGCATTTCGTTAGGAAGTATATATGGGCAAGTCGTATTGATCCAGCTGCGGGCCGACAGCCAACTACGACAAGGGCTCCCCTTTTTTTGAGATAAGGAGGGAATACGGGTGTGGGTTAGTAATGCCCTTGAATTTCGTTTTTTTTTATTAAACACATATGTTGTTTTATTTTTTGTCTTTTTTGTCAGAGGAGTGTATTTTAATTTGGGAAAAAATTAAAGAATGAAAGGGTGTGTTACATACTGGTAGAGTCTGTTTGTCAAGAAAATAATAAATAATTAAAACATGGACTGACTAACTGGCAACAACGCTTTAAAAAAACGCTTTAAAATATTGTTCAATACACTTTACGAAATAAACATTTCATATTTCACGAAAAAGAACTATAATTTCTATGCAACAATTTGAACTTGCATTTTTACGTAAAATCGTCTGTAAGTCTGTGTCATTTTCAATTGTTGTACATGAAGAACCTAGAACTTTAAAGCTAGAATTCAACATTTATTAGGCGTTATTAGGCGGCATTTACATCCTAATGCCGTCTGCTAACGCCTAATAAATGTTGAGAAATCCAGCTGTAAAATTTAAATCATATTAAAACCAATCAAGTAAAACAACAGTGTGCTAAAGTTGATTTAAAAAAATGTTGATATGTCAATCATAGTACATTCCCCCCATGTTAGATACATGAAACCAATAGCTTTCACCTACCTTATTTTTCAACAAATGTTTCTTATTCCTTTAAACTGTGTTCGTCAACTTTACTTATGTTTTCAGATTTCCACAAAATAATAATCATGACAAATTCAACCTAACGTCATTTATAGAAATAACTCACTTATTCAAAATAATTAATTCGTAAAATTCACATTCTTAAAACAATACTAATAAAATAACTAAAAGAGCTACGACATAAAGTAAATATGCATTCAATGCTAATTTTTCAATTATCTACAACTTTTGTTAACAAGATTTTTTTATAAGAACAATATTAAATAAAAATAAATAAAAATGCTGAGTAAACTACCGCTTCCAGTTTCCGCATTTTCACCAAAAGTTGATCGGATACTACTATTGTAATAAAAAGCTTAAGTTTATAGTGCCATCTTAACAGCTCAATAGGTTTAGACCTCATCGTGGTGACAGAATTACAGACAGACATTTTTTAAAAATGGCCTTAATCAACTCGGGGGATCTTAAAATAGATATATCCACTAAAAATTTTTATTTAAAAATTTTCGCAAAACCGAACTTTCCCTTTGTATTGCATATAGGGGAAAGTAAACATATTTAGGTAGCAGTACCAATCAATGAAAGCTATTATATCTTTTTGCTAATTAACATTTTGTCTATTACTCCTGCATGAACTCCAATTTTTATAAACTGGACCTTACCACGTGCCTCATAGACAAGTTTTTCAATTTTTTTACTAAGAAAATAAATAATTATTACTTAACTTTGAGAATCAACATTTTCTTTGACTTTTTGGGGAGAAAATAAATAATTATTACTTAATGTTGAGATTTTAAATGTTATTTCCGGTAAAGTTGGAGTTTGGTTTTTCCAACGTTGCTACAAATTTTATAAAGTTTAGTTAGTTATATTGTTATGATCAAATAAATAAACACTGATCTAATTACGATTGCAGAGCACAGTAAATTATCATTGCATTATAAAAATATAACAATAAAATAATAGTACATATGGGATATGGCTATGGTGAGGAACTATAGCAGGATCATCAAATCCCAATTTTAAAAATTAGCAAAAATGACAAACATCAAAATTTTAATAAACATTTCAGGAGATACAAACAAAAGAAGTGCACATAAATAAAATTTCTCAAATATGAAATAAATCACAAAGCTCAACTTGTGTTACAATTATTACAAAAATCCAGAAACACAGTTTAAGTCAACACATTACCCTTTTACCCTGGCGTCACAAAAAGCAAAACACAGTATCATCAACGCATGTCTATGTTTTTGTATGATTTTATTACTTCATTTATTTGATAAACCTGTCAATGAGCAATCTATTTCAAAAGAAGGAACGATAACGAACTGACAAACCCAGAACAGTAAACCTCAGTTAAACTGGATATTATTGAAATTTTTAGGAATTGAGAAATAAATAAATTTCTCAACTAGAAAATAAAATTTAAATAACTCAAACTTAAATCAGATTTTTAGTAATTTTTCAACAATTATGAAACGAAATAATGAGCCTTATATTCACCTAAGTACAAATAAAACTATTGAAAATTAAAAAAAACAGTAAATAAGTTAAACAACCATCAGAAATTACTTACACATCAGATCAGATCAAAATTTGATCATAATTTGATACATTGTATTATTTGACCTGACTTAAAAATGTGTGAAAAATGTAAATATTTTGTTTTTTGAATATTTTGATTATTACTCATTTTAAAAAATAACAGAATGATGACAATACTATTATTTAAATAATATTTCTCAACTGGAAAATTAAATTTAAATAACTAATAACTTAATAACTTAAGATTTTCAGGATTTGTTTCAGGAATTTGACACATAATCCTTGGTTGTGAAAGATTTTAAACGTTTCATTGTTTAATTCAATACCCGGCATTGTATTTCCGGATTTTGGGGGAAGTAGTTGCTTCAATCAATGTTTATTATCTTAGTAGTCTTATTAATTAAGACTTATTATTTGCGGCTTACACGAATATTAACGTAATTGTATTTTCATATTCAAACTCCTGCAAAACAAAAAGCGTAAGCAAATAGTTTTCGAACTCAAAATAGTTTTGAATACAAAACATTTTTATTGTAAATAATTATTATCAAATTCGTGTTTATACACGAGCCTGCCAAGAAACTTGTTTCCATCAAACATTCTAACTTGTTAGAATGTTTGATGGAAACGTAACATGTTGTTTGGCAGGCTCAATCATTCTAACTTGTTAGAATATCTGATAAAACACGTTAATTTGCAGGCTCGTATATAAACATGTATTTGATAAACGTAATCATTTACTGCTTTGAGTGTAATTAAAAAAATCTTTAGTTGTGAATCTACTTATTTTTAATAAATGTTATCATTTGAGTATAAACAAATATAGAACTTTATACTAATCAATCAAAACATAGATATTTAAAAACATAATGTTTTAACCAAAATGCTGGTGTAGATTCTTTTTATTACTTATTTGGTTTATCTAAATCGTTAAAATTATCAATTTTAGTGCCTTTTAAACAAATTACTATATTTCGAATCACTGGATAATTACGCGTTGAAGAAACATAATATTATTTGAGCATCCATATTTTATCACAATATTCAATATTTTTATTAAGTTAAATATAATAAAATCGAGATTAAATTGAAATAATTCAATTCATTTAAATACAGGTCTATTATTCTGTAGATAAATCTGACTATCTTTAAATTGACCAGTGCATATTTTATTGTAGCTATTAGATTAAATAAAATTAATAGCAGAAAAGCGTCAGGTAGCAGAAAAACGACAGATCAGTTTTTCTGCTATTAATTTTATTTAATCAAATAGCAACGATAAAATGTATATTGGTCAATTCAAAGATAGTCAAATTTATCCACAAAATAATAAAACATTATTTTAATCAATTACGTTATTCAGTTTAATATCGATTTTGTTTTGTATAATCATGATTAATATATTGATTGATCATTGATGATTCACGTAATGATAAATTATTTATTGTCATCGGCTATCAAATTTTATCAGAAACAATTAATAATTACATACTTAGGATTTCGATTACTCATAACATTAAATGAAATTTATATATTAATACCAATTACAATTTGTTTTATAATATGATCTAAAGTTGATTTTATTCCAAACTAATTTATTCTTAATTTTATTTATTTAGTCTACGGAGTCCTTTAAAAAAATACATAACAGTACAACAAAATATATAAAATTAGACATTGAACGTCATTAAAACTATAAATATTTTGACTACCTCTACCAAATATTACACGAGGGCATACAAGAAATGGAATACTGTAAATATTTATATATTTGAAAGTAAAATTATTTGCTTGTAAAAGAAGAAAAAGGGAAAAATTTTTTAAAAAACATTGATTTTATCCAAGTGTTTTAAACAGATAACTGCAAAAAAACAAAGATTTTCTTTATGATCAGGTTGATTGCTTTAAATTGAAATATATTTTTCCAACGCTGTTAAGAATTGAATAAATTATGTCCTCTAATTGTGAAAATATGAATATTTATTCAAAGGAAACTATTATTTATATCTATTTAAATTGGAAGTAATTGCCGAAACCAAAAACGAATTAGTTTTCCAATTAATTATACTGCAAAATGCAAATGGATGTCAAAACTTTAGAAGTACTTTTCTCTAAATCATAAAATTGATGAAGAAGTCAGGTACTTACTTATCCATTTGTCTCTACAATTATCATGGTAGGCAATAAATTGTAATTCCCACCCCTGAACATTTTCTCTAGGTATGCAGAGGAATGTGATTACAGGTATGAAATGTAGGGCTTTTTGTGAATAGGTTGGGCTCACTCTGTACATATCTGTACACATCCCTATCCCCCCTCGCCCTCCTGAAAATCAATAAAAGCCGTTGGCCTGGGAGTGGCTCGGGAATGGGAAATGAGAGAATAGGAATCGATCCGGACTTCACTTACAACATGCAACAAATATTTCAAACGAACATTAAACACTTTCCAGAGAAAGAAAGTTGTCAATCGATAAATAATTTGCAATTGAATGGCATGAAGATTTCAATGAGATAATCTAATTTGCTGTAGCAATTTAAGAAGATAAGACGTTTTCCTGTTTTTGAATTAATAATAATAATATTGATGATATAAATAGCATAAGGATTAGTTTAAAATTTCAACATCATTAACAAACTCTTTCTTAATACAAACTTTTTAAAAATCGAAGCATATTCAATTTACTTCCAAAGTAAAGTTTAAAAAATTTAATTAAACCTTTATGGGTTGAAATTTTACTTTATGCGCCAGACGTATAAAACACTGAAATAATGTAAAGTTCAAAATATATATCTTTAACATACTGCTTTAGTAGTATATTTTGAACTTCAAATTTTTCAGTATTTTATACGGGTGGCGCATGAAGTAAAATTTCGAGTTTAGAAAAGCCTGAAAATTTGGTTTGGTCGCTCCGCTTCGCTACGCGACCAAACCAAATGTTCAGGCTTTTCTAAACTCGAAATTTTACTTCATGCTTAATCTGGGAGTGGAAAACACTCTTTGAAGCTTTTATTTGAACTCTTTTGAAAAATAACAAAGTCATTTACAAACTCTTTTTAATACGAACTTTTTAAAAATCGAAGCATATTCAATTTACTTCCAAAGTAAAGTCTAAGAAAAATTAAATTAAACCATTGCTATGTTTTTTTACGACTTTTATTAATAAAAAATATCGTAATGAAAAGTATCGATATTCAAAATATCAATACGTTTTGATACCAGATATTTTATATTTAAGATTTATTATTATTTAATACTGCAAATTAATTTTCCACCCAAGATAAATAACATTCTCAGGAATAGCTTAATGCTTATAAAATTATCAAAATTCACCTTGTACAAACAAAAAAAATATAATAAGTCAATGTTTTATACGCGTGGCGCATGAAGTAAAATTTCGAGTTTAGAAAAGCGTGAAAATTTGGATTTGCCAGGGCGCGACTCGCTTCGCTCGCGCGCCCTGTCAAATCCAAATTTTCACGCTTTTCTAAACTCGAAATTTTACTTCATGCTTAATCTGGGATCGTAAAACACTCGTTAGAATTTCTTAAGAACTTCAAATTGAATTGTCTAGCGATAATCACAAATAAATGACTAAATAATAAGGGAGTTTACGGCTGTTATCATAATCGTAATTCATAATCATAATGATACTAAACTCAAAACTGTTGAGATTTCATCATAATCAACACAAATCTTTAAGAACTTGAAAATTACCGAAAATCGTGAAGAATTTATGAAAAGCATTGATATTTTTAAATGTATAATTTAGGAAATTCACGAAAAGCGTCAAGATTTAAAAAATGAAATAACTTCGGGAATGTGCTAGATTTTGATTAATTTTCAATATTCCGCGAGCACAAGTCAGTTTTTTGCCACAGGCGCTAGAGGACCTAGTTCCGGCTCTGCTTAAAACGCATTAAAATAATGGTAAGTACCTGACTTGCAAACAAAAATGTAAACATTTTTCTTTTTTTAGAAGAATTCTTAAACGTTACTTTAGTTTTAGGTTTATATAATATATTCATTTATAAAGATTTAAAAAAAGTGCTTGAGATGCAAGTACCATAATTAATAAAGTTTAATCTAGATATGGTTCTGATTTACTGTTGAAGATTTGCAAAACCAACCAAATATTTATAATAAATTATTATATAAAACTGATTCACAATGATGATTAATATGTTGTTGTTTTTTTTTCTATTGAAAACATGCTCACAGGTAAAATTATAAATTACAATATTTGAACATGTTATTGTTTATATTTGCGCAATCGTGGATTTATACAATTAATTAAATATTCATGATCAATAAGGGTGTTTCCGTGTTTTAGGCAGGGCACATAGCAACTAGATTTTTCGTCTGACCCTGAATGCACATAAATACCTCCTAATCACGCCCTTATCCAACTCGTACAAAAGAGCTTTTTAAAGTTTATCGTCAAATAAATGTTTGTTTCTTGTTTTCGTTGACAAATCATTTTCTACAGTATTTTTATCACTAAATGTTTGTCGGTAATTTTATTCATGAATACACGAAGTTACATTTGTCTTCAATAAATCAATTTATATATGACCTAAGATCAGTTGTACAGGAAGATTTTCTTTTAAGTATATATATCCCAATTGTATGCTAGATATGTTCAAATATTTGTTGTTTTAAGAGTTTAATTTGAACCTTTACACGAGTGTCTTCTACTCCCACGTTAAGTATGAAGTAAAATTTCGAGTTTAGAAAATCCTTAAAATTTGGTTTGGTCGCTCGGCTTCGCGCCTTCAGGCTTTTCTAAACTCGAAATTTTACTTCATGCGCCACGCGTATAAAACACAGAATTATTCTGATGTTATAAATACACTTAGAAATACTTTTTTTAATGAGGAATAATAAATATATAAATAAATAAATATTTACATTTTTCTTCACCATACTCAGATCAAATAATACAAGTACAATGTATTAAATTAACTTATTTATTAATTTTATTAACAAAAAATTAACAATGTTGCGTTATTGCATTAATGGCGCTTTATGGGTCGAAATTTTACTTTATGTGCCAGACGTATAAAACACTGAAATAATGTACAGTTCAAAATATATATCTTTAACATTTAGTAGCTTTAGTAGTATATTTTAAACTTCAAAATATTTCACCCGTGTAATATGGGTGGCGCATGAAGTAAAATTTCGAGTTTAGAAAAGCCTGAAATGCTACTTCATGCTTAATCTGGGAGTGGAAAACACTCGTTTGGAGCTTCAATTTGAACTCTTTTGAAAAATCATGAAGTTCTGAAGATTTACAGCTTTAGAATATGTAGGTATACTTTTAAAATGTATATGTATGAGGGAAGGGGGTGACAAAGTATTTCCCTTCCTAAGCCACTGATATGATGCCGACTGTTCTACAGAAACATTTATTCTTTTATAATTGTAAAGATTTTATTTTATTATTTCGCATGAATTTTATTACATCTGCTAAATTTCCACACAACATATCAATCGAACTCATACATTCCTTACAGACATTGTATACAGGGCATATTTTTGAGTATACATATGCCGATAATTACAGCGTTTTTTAAAATTTTCGGGAATTCGTTGTTTTACAGCGGTTAATTTGTGGCTTTTAACGAGTGTTTTCCACTCCCAGACTAAGCATGAAGTAAAATTTCGAGTTTAGAAAAGCCTAAGAATTTGGATTGGCCGCGTAGCGAAGCGAAGCGGCCAATCCAAATTAGGCTTTTCTAAACTCGAAATTTTTATGCGCCACGCTTAAAAACACTTATTTACAGTGAAGTTCAAAAAACACACACATACAACAACGATTATAGGCAACCCAATATACGTTAGAGCTATTGGGTTGCCCATAATCACTGTTTTAAACAATTTGTCCAGCGCAGAATTTGACTCACGTTGTATTGACATCTACATATTAGATTGCCAAAGCCGTATATTTTAAACTTTACGATATTTCAGTGTTGTATACGTGTGGCGCATGTAGTAAAATTTCGAGTTTAGAAAAACCTAATTTGGATTTGGCCGCGTAGCGGCTTTTCTAAACTCAAAATTTTACTTCATGCTTAGTCTGGGAGTGGAAAACCCTTATTTCAAGATACAAATTGAAATCTTTAAAAAAAACAACAAATGTCATAAAATGTACAGTGTGTGCATATGTTTACCTGAAAGAAAAATTCCCTATATATCATTTTTATTTCCTAGTAATTTTTTGTGCAAAAGGGTATGCCGTTATTTTATAATACATGACCCTAATTAATTCACGAGCCGCGTGTCCACTGTTAATTAATTCATGTAGCCTAATTAATGCACCCATCCGCAACTCATTCGTGTTTAATAAGGCCCTCGGTGTTCACTAAGGATTAAAATGAATTAAACACCGTTAAATTTAAGAAGTGTTTATTAAAATCGGGGCCGTTTACGTGAAAGTGCACGTCAAGAGGCTGACTTTTCCATTGCCAGCCAGAGCCAGGAACGCCCACGATGCACACGTTTTCATTCATTTAGATTTTCTAAATACATTTAAAACCATAACAACGTGGGCATTAGTTTCCAATTAATCATACCTATAATTATGTTATTAATATAGGTATGTGGAGGTAATTTCAAGAGCGAATTATAAATAATGTGCAATGGTTGAAAAATATGATTAATTTCCGATAATGTGTCATTGTTCTATAGAAACCGATACTATATTTAATATGTTATTATTTCCTTGAGACTATAATATTGGAGTTGATACAAAAATAATTGTGATAGAATTCAATTTAACTAATAATAGTTTTTAGGAACTATGCTTAGGAACAGGGCCGGCCTAAGCAAATGTGGGACCCGGTGCAAATTTAAGTTGCGGGGCCTTGAAGAAGATCCACTGGGAGGGATTTCCTTAAAAAAATGGTTATATATTTATGATACTATTTCCTCGTTATTAAAATGACGATTAAATATGAAAAAAATATTATCTCAAAATCTAATAGTTACAATAAAAGGTGTATAAGTATATTAGTAAACAGTAAACATTTGTATACCGTCAATATTTAACAAAAATTAAAATTTTTAAATAATTATTACTATTTTAAATAAAATCTTTAAGACCAAGACACAACAAAAAATTTACAAAAACTTCAGAACTGTAAAAATTGGGATAAATTTAGAAATATGTAAAAATATTTACCAAATCAACAAAAATGTAAAATTCTAAAGTGAAGTTTAACCTAAATTTTAAAACTGTCTTTAAATGGTACATTTCTTTGCAAGATAAAATCGGTTGATCGGTTCCTTCATAACAAAATTGTTACGTTTTTACACCAGTTCTTCAATTCTTAAATTTAGGTGTAACTTTCCATTCTTTGGCGATTTCTATTGCTATTATTAAAGATATTTTGAAAAGACGTTAAAATTATGAGTTTGCAATACTGATATTTATATTCGAATGTTAAACTATCTTGCTCACAATATGTTTCAATTCAATATGTCATACCAAAAATGATAAATGAACTTAGTTTATTTTCTATTGATCTTTGGATTTCTGATTCCGTTTTTATGCTACAGGTATGTTCATAAAAGTTGAAGTATTCGGATTAAAATAAGAAAATAAAACGAAAATTAAACGATTTTTCGAAAACGGTGGCGCGGGGCCTTAAGAAGCGCTGGGCCCTGTGCGCACCGTTCGCCTGCCCTCCAGCCGGCCCTGCTTAGAAAAATCGTTTAATTTGAGTGTATTTATCAGTTTTCTACTTAATTGTGAAATTATATTTAATTTGTAGTTTGTTCCACTTGGTAAAAAATAAACTATTTTGTATATGCTTGTAAAAGTTAAAGAACTTAATAGATATATTTTAACAATAAGTTAAAATTAATCATGTTCTGCCAAATGTTAAGTCAGTAATTAGTTCAAGAGAGATACTTAACCTGACAAATTTTATAATCATGGTGGTAAAACAAACATGTTGTTATAAGTAAATACAAATCTGATGTTTTACTTGCGAATCCCCTGATATAATTAGCATTTTTTTAAATAAATTAGTAAGTATCTAAAATTAGTAAGTATCTAAATATGTAGTTATTAGAAACAATTGTAGTATTTATTATTTTCAGAACATCTTAAGACCATTATTGAGAATTAACGATTCGTAAACGCAATTTTCCACTTTCAGCTTACAATCACTACTAAGTAAGTAGTTACATTTAAACAATAATCCATAAAAAAATTATATATTTTGTAAGGTGTATTAAAAGTGTATTTCAGCAAATTTTGCTTAACAATGACCATTAATTAAGTTAAAATAGTATATTTTTTCTAAAAAATTATATCTAGTGCAAGCATTCTGAAACCAAATTTGGGTTTAGCTGTCTTTAGTTTTTTGTTTTAAGAAAGAAAGTGTTATAAAAACGATATCTCCAAAAAGTCTGTCTGTTTTTAAATGATCTTTGTTTGTTTAATTTGCTCGCGAATCAATGAAATGGATGAAAAGTGGGTTCTCACACAGGGGGAAAAATACACAGTAAATTAATGATATTTTTTTTAAATTTTATTTTTGAAGAATTAAATGAAAAAATACTTTGTGTATACCCCATTAATTCCCATACATCCTGTATAAACAGTAAAAAAATACACAGTCAATTAAGGGCATTTTTTGAGGACCTGATCAAAATATCCACAGAGTTTCTCTGAAGAATGCCCAAGAATGAAATTTATTACACAAATAGATTTTTTATTTTAGCATACTGAGTTTTTAAAATTAAATGAACACTATTTAAAAAAATATTTACAGTTCGCATAACATTAAGCACACATATTTTATTTTATATCGCATTTTTAATGAAGAATCTGCAAAATATTAAAAGATATTTAAATTCCTAAAACTTAATACATACGAGTACGTACTTTCATTTTTTATTTCTAAAAATTATCAAAATGATGTAAAAAAAAGTGGATGAAGATCAGCATAACGGGTAGCAAAAATTGTGTCAGGGTTCTTAAAAATCGTTTTTTTTTTATTTCATTTTAATTAAAACAAACTTTTTTTTTAAAAAACGTATTTTTTTTTTCATTGAAACAGCGTTTAAAACATTAACAATTCAAAACATGTTTAAAACGTGTTCAAGGCGGAACATACAGGGCATTTTTCTTTTGAGTATACATATCCCGATACTTTTTTTAAATAAGTGATAGTTATAATATTTAAATAAGAAAATGTTTAAATTTTTCTTCACACAAACTCAAGTCAAGTCAAATAATACAATGTAATAAATTAACTTATTTTGTAATTAAATTACCAAAAAATTAATGATATTGCTTTTTGATATTAATCGTGCTTAACGGGTTAACCCATTAAGTGCGATTGATGCAATAACGCAACATTATTAATTTAGTTTCGAGCGGAAATTAATTTCCGAGATGATCGTTGTAACAAACCTGAGACATCACTGAAACAAACTAAGTGTTTTAATTTATTATTTTATATTGTGAATTCAAGTTAAGTTTGAAATTATCAGAAGATCATGTGTAATCTCTAATTTACTATTGAATTTTTAAAAATAGTTTTATGCTTAAATTTCAACAGCTACTAAATAAATATTTTTAGTTTGTTTTTAATTTGAATAATTGTTTAACATCTTGTTCATTGTACATACATATTTTTTGCAGTGTGGGGTTCTCTCCACGTGTTTTTTTCCAAGTTATGTCCGCAAGGGATCCACGTGAGAGTTTTTTTTGTTTCTTTTTCGATAAGTATTTTTTCTATAATCATTATAATTATGTCTTCTGTCATATGTCAGAGTGTGTAACAGAACTTACATGTATACAGGGTGCCCATATTTCAACAGAATATATGGGGATCTCGATTATTTGAAGAGATAGAGAGTCGGGGCAAAGTTGCGTATTTTAGGGCCCAATAATAATCTAAAAACAAGTTTGAAATATCTTCTTTCGTTTTTGAGGTATTGTCAAAAAACGGTATTTTTTGAAATTTCATTTTTATTTATTTATTCAAAAACTATTGACATTTACAACTTTGACATTATGTAATCATTTTTTAACGAGAAATCTAGTAACATATTTTATTTTAAGATAACTACAACATTTACCTAGGGACCATAGCTAACTTTTGTTTTTCTTATGGGCACTATTTTGGATTTTCATATTTTTTAGAAGAATATTTTTTTTCTGAATTCAATGATGTACGAAACTTATAGTTGATTTTACATTTTATATGTAAAATGTTTATCTTCTTTTTTGTATAGTGTGCCTTTGCAACAGTTGAATAACTCACTCATTTGACAACTCCTAGGACCCATCATTTGCTTACATATCACCCCTCAAGACGGGCATCCAGCTGATTAATTACTGTACTGATAGAAAATGTATTTGTTTATAAACGAAATTCTGGTGTAACATTACCAGAATTTCGTTTATAAACAAATACATTGTCTATCAGTACAGAAATTAATCAGCTGGTGACATTTTAAATCTTAGTAAATTGCTTGATTGCCTTTGGACTATTATAGTGTTTTGTCAAATTGCTAGATTGTCTTTTGACTATGCTAGGATTTTGTCTGATTATTTCTCTATGGACTGTATTCGGCTATTGTGATGTTATGATTGTAAGTCACTTAAATCACTATATCAAATACAGTCAATATAGTGATTTAATAAAAAAATACTAATAAGTTTAACCAAGTGACTTACAGTCGTAATACCAGAATAGTCGAAATACAGTCCATAGAGACAAGATTTGAAAAAATCTTACCATTGTCATAAGACAGTTACCCAAGTAATTTACAGTCATAATTTCACAATAGTCAAAATATGAATTTATGACTGTATATCACTAGGTTGATTGACATAAGTCTATCGTTTCAGTTTGACATAAGTCGGCGCCAGCTGACAATTTGTCCATTGTGTCAACTTGACATAAGTCGGCGTTTGCCGGCATTTGGACTATAATAGAGACCCTATCAAAACATCCACACTATTTTTGCCAGCCGTAATTCTGGTCTTTCATCTACTTGTTTGGCATAATTTTGATAATTTCTTTTAAATGAAAAATTAAAGTATTTATTAGTATGTACAAACTTTAAGAAATTTAAATACCTGTAATATTTTCAGTTTGTCCATTAAAATATGCAATTTACATTAAAAGTAGTGTGCTTAATGTTTCGCGAATTGTAAATAATTTCTTTAAAAAGTATCGTGTTGGTTTTGCTTTCAAAGCCCACTTTGCTTAAACAAAAGAATTAATTTTGTAACATAAATCTCTGCTCTCTAAAATTTCATTCTTAGGCATTAGACTGTGTGGATGTTTTGATTGTGTCCTGCTGGTGAAGTTCATTGAGTTGTTGATCTTCTGCAATAAATATTCTGAACAGTTCCATACATTTAAAAAATATATTATCCAATTAATTGTAAATCGCTTAGGTGGATCTGCCTGAAATTCCCTGTCTGAAACTTCTGCTACATTTTCTTACTTACAGAGCATTTTAAAACAAATTTGCATTTTTCAAAAGTTAATCTTGGTCCACTCATTATTTCCAATTAATTTAGAAAAATTAGAATGTGATTTATGTATTCATTCATTCTTAAGATGTTGGAACCACTTCTTAATTAAAGAACTGGGACCTATGACCCCGTATAATTCAAAATATAAAACATGTAGGTACAATGAATTCTTGGATATTTTATTGACTAACTCAAAGCAAGTGTGATATAAAATATAATCTTTAATTTTTCATGCGATGTACGAGCACTAATGTAAGTGTAAGTTATCTGGAAGTCTTTTCCGCTCCTCGACATTAAAATTCTCCACATGAAGAAGCGGGTGTTCGTGCATTTTTTATAAGATTCAAAGTTATTTATGTCTGCGATTACACAAAAAATATTTTCATAATTGTATTCATATTCATATCATTGTAGATTAACCTTGAAATTACATAATGTCATGTAAAATAAATGGTACAATCTATACTGCTCCAAGAAATTAACGCACCTCCTTAAATTTCTTAAAATGATTACTTTTTCAAGTTTAGCTTTCTGTTTATTTCATTTCATTTATTTACAACCTGTCAAAACAAACAGAACATTCAAAACATTCTTGTTATTCCAAAAACACTAACTAATATAAAAATAAATTAAGTATTAAGAAATAATTTCTTTTTATATTTTCTAAATACTCTGCGAACAATTTTTTGTTTCAAAGACAATTTTAAAAGTTAGATTAAGTTCTACTTATCAATGTTATACAAAATAGTAATAATTATTTAAAATTATTTTTGTTAAATACTGATACACAACGATTCTTTCTTTTAAGTATACTTTCACATATTCCACATAAACGTTTGTAAAATCAATAAACATGTGATCAAACCTACGCAGTATATTTTGAACTTCACTTTAAATAAGTGTTTTTTACGCGTGGCGCATAAAGTAAAATTTCGAGTTTAGATATGCCTGAAAATTTGGTTTGGCCGCTTCACTTCAAGAACGACTAAACCAAATTTTCAGGCTTTTGTAAACACAAAATTTTACTTCATGCTAACCTGGTGTTGGAAACACTCGTTAGAGACTTCAAATTAAAAGTAGTCAATAAAATAAATTTGCATTAAAAAAATCGTGATATGTATTCCCTGTATCTTTTCATAATTTTTTTTTATGTATCTGGGCTTGGCTACATACATGGAGTTTTTTTTAGTTATACAGATCACAATTTTTTGATGTAAATTTTCAGGTATTCGTTGTTTTTATAAAAGCTTTCAATTTGATGCTTCTGAGTGTTCCTAATCTCAGATTAAGGATGAAGTAAAATTTCGAGTTTAGAACAGCCTTAAAATTTGGTTTGGTCGCTCCGCGGAAACCAAATTTTCAGGCTATTCTAAACTTGAAATTTTACTTCATGCGCCACGCATGACACTGATTTAAAGTGAATATCAAAATGCACCACCGCTTATGTTTGATTTTCAGGTCAATATATTCTACACATCTTTACTATTTATTAACATACTTATACACCTTCTGTTGTAATTCTTAGATTTGTTTGTCAAAATTCCTTATCAAATGCCTTACTCCTTTTTCTAAAGAACCTCAATAATTTTAGAAGGTCGTCTGAGTATTAATATTAAATTAAAAGTTGGCACGAGCAAAAAATCCAACATAAATTTGAACATGGGCGTAACCAACGGGGGCATTACACCTTTTTTTATAATTTAGTTATATGATTTAGAATTGACAGAAAAATATGTATCTCGAAACAGACTTTTAAGTTAATATACCAGAGATGTTCATCCATTTGCAAAGCTTGTATTAGACGACACTATTTTCTTGTAGAAGAAAATAGTATACTATTTTCTATCATGGTGTAATACACAAAATATGACCAAACGCGAATCTTGTACAGTTTTGTATAATGGAAATAGGACATGTTCTCTTTGGTACACCATGATAGAAAATAGTATACTATTTTCTTGTACAAGGAAATAGTGTCATCTAATACAAATTTAATACGCCAGCTACTTTGGCATACCAAGTTATTTGGCAACAGTAATAAAAACAAACAAAAAAAGTATATACACAGATTTTTTTCTTTTAGGTATACTTTAAAATTTATTGTAAACAGTGATTTATACGCGTGGCGCATGAAGTAAAATTTCGAGTTTAGAAAAGCCCCGTGAAAATTTGTCTCGGGTCGCTGGCGCGACCCTCGACAAATTTTCTACACGGGGCTTTTCTAAACTCGAAATTTTACTTCATGCTTAGTCTGAGAGTGGACAACACTCGTTCTTAGAAGTTTCAAATTGAAGGATCACTCTAGATTACCAAGTTACTTACTCAAAGAGCCGTTTTACAAAGGCTACAGCTCGAAGGACCAATTGTAGTCTTCGGAGACTGAAGGACTACCGAGAATTGAAGTTTTTTTACAAAAAAATAACGAATTTCTAAAGGTCTACATCGTGGATATGAAAGAAAATATCCAATTTAAAAATAAAATCGAAGTTATGTTCGATTGGATTGTTTTCAGTGCTTGTAACTTCACTTTAAATCAATGTTTTATACGCGTGGCGCATGAAGTAAAATTTCGAGTTTAGAAAGCCCCGTGAAAATTTGTCTTCGGAGCTTTCTTAACTCGAAATTTTACTTAATGCTTAGTCTGGGAGTGGACAACACTGGTTCTTAGAAGTTTCAAATTGAAGGATCACTCTAGATTACCAAAGAACCGTTTTACAAAGGCTACAGCTCGAAAGACCAATTGTAGTCTTCGGAGACTGAAGGACTGACTTCAGGGAATTGAAGTGTTTTTACAAAAAAAACAACGAATATCTGAAGGTTCACACCGTGGATATGAAAGAAAAAATCCAATTTAAAAAAAAATCCGGAGTTGGGTTGGATTGGGTTGTTTTCAGTGCTTTGCTTGGCGCATGAAGTAAAATTTCGAGTTTAGAAAAGCCCCATGAAAATTTGTCTAAACATAATTTTGAGACATTCGTCGATTTTATAAAAGAGTTCAATTTGAAGTTGCGAACGAGTGATTCCACTCCCAGGTTAGGCATGAACAACGTTTAACAGGAATAAGAAACATTGAAAAAGCTCAAGTGATTAACATAGGAAAAAGTAATATGATAGACATATCATTTTTTTCATTCTGACAGTTACGATACACATTTTAACACTTGTGTCATATTTTAATGTAACGAGTGTCTTCCACTCCCAGACTAAGCATGAAGTAAAATTTCGAGTTTAGAAATGCCCCGCGTAGAAAATTTGTCGAGGGTCGCGCAGCGACCCGAGACACATTCTCACGGGGCTTTTCTAAACTCGAAATTTTACTTCATGCGCCACACGTACAAAACACTGATTTGAAGTGAAGTTCAAAAACACACAATAACATCTTCAATCAAAGTATCACTGAATCAGATATTTAGTCTGTTATCAACAATGATCAGTGTTAATAATAAATAATTAGGTTTTGAATATTTTTCTTAAAACAACTTCTACCAATATTAAAATGTTAATGGTTGCAAAAAATAATAAAATCAAATTTATTCTTGAAAGATTTGTATTCGTGATTTGAAAAAACAGGAGTCAAATATTTGATTCGAATCATATTTATCTCTTACAAATCCTTTATTCGAGTATTCGTGATTCCAATCATATTAGGTGATTCGGATTCGTGATTCGAATTCTTTTTACAAGGATTCGTCCCAGCTCTGTTAAAGATAAGCAGTATATTTCCAACTTTATAATATGTTCAGTCATTTGGCCGCTCCGCTTCGCGGAGCGACCAAACCAAGTTTTCAAGCTTTTCTAAACTCGAAATTTTACTTCATGCTTAACGTGGGAGTGGGAACACTCATTCTAAACTTTAAATTGAACACTGTTCAGAAACGATGAAAGCCTAATACGAATACGAATAGTCGTTTGATTTTGAGGTAATCTTGTTTTAAAAATTATAAGAAAATACAAACTATTAAATCAACGTCAAAAGCTTTGATTTTGTTAGCAATAAACACACTTCAAGATTCTGAAAGTGGGGCTAAAATATCTCTAGTTTAACGGAACAATCTTGTTAAAGTTGAGATTTAGTAAAAACATCATTAGATTTTGATGAATCTTCTTTGAAAAATCATGAATTATTGAATGCACTCATTTTGCTTTAAAATAAAAAAGTTTTAAAAAGCTGAAGTTGGGGTTACAATATCTTAACTGATTTTTCTGAAAAATCCTGTCTAAGTTGAGGTTTAAGTAAAAAAATCATCAATTACCTCAAAATCTAATGATGTTTCTCATTCGGAAATTATAAAAAAATACACTAATTATTTTCCTAAAATAAATACTAGTTTTGAGATCCTGAAGTCGGGCTCAAATATGTCAATCTTGTTTCGAAAAATGGGATTTAAACAATAGCACATTTTTTGCCCCGTGCCCCTCCCTGGTTAAAATTCTAGCTACGCCCATGAATTTTACCGCATTTTATGCACGTGAATTAAATCCTATTTACCATCCCTGATATTGATATTTATATCAGTGAAGGTCAGCTATAATTTAATTAATCTTGGTCGAAATAGTAGAGCGAGAGGTTGAAACACATAAACGGTAGCTCATTTCTGAACTGAACTACAAATCATTGACCAATCATTGAACTACATTTATGTACTTACAAGGGTGAACATAAAAATACTGATATAAAAAAATAACAATACAAACAATTAAATAACTTTTTCAAGAAATGACGGGACACGTCATTCATTCAATTGTGTTTTTAATGACCATCGATTTGAATTTTGGAATCCGTGGGTGGTTTAATAGGAAGAAGTATAAAATAATCAAAATCAAAATGAGTGTCTACATCCACACAGAAATACAAAAACGGCCATATTATGCACGAATTAAAGCAAGCGGAGAGTCCTTGGCTCTATAACCGAAAACAGAAAACAGCAGACGAACGCCATGTTGCCGCTATGCGTTACAGCGGGAAAGCGTTTGAATATGCGTGGTGCGCTTGATCCGCCGCATGGGTGGGGGCCCCTATATATATCCCGAGCGGGGTCGCCATTACGCATTTAGATTGACTGCAACGTCGAGAGAGCATTTGTGTTTTGTACAAGTAGTTTAAAAATACACAAAACCAGTAAATATGAGGGAAATCGTACACATCCAAGCCGGCCAATGCGGAAACCAAATTGGAGCCAAAGTAAGTTTAAATTCTTTTGTTTTCTGTATTACCAAGTGCGATTCGCGTTGTTTCGAGTGGGCGACGCCTTCCATTCGTCCACGGCGTGCTCTCGGTCGGCCATATTTAACACCGGCCGGCATTTATCTCGGCTCGATTCTTACAATACAAACACCGAAAACCTTGCTGGAAATAATCTCACATTATAATTATTTTTTTAAATTATTATATTTTCAACACATCTCTATAATTTAAAATTTTTCTAATACACTTTCCGGCAGCTCTTAAAAATCTCACTTTATTTAGCTTCCCCTTTGAATCAAAATATGATTTCATTGAGAATTTCAAAATCTTTCATCATATAACACAATATAAAACTCGTTCATAAATATAACATTTGACCGTTACGAAAAGCCGGTACAGTCGTGTCATAAACGCATAGCATCCTCCCTCCCTATTCTCTAAAAAAATGTCTACAGCCAACTAATAAAATACAACATTTTTACTTCACGACCGCACCCTATTTTCTCATTTGTGCCACTTTGCGTTGCTGAGCCGTTTATCGATTGTTTTTTCGACTGTGAGAATGATGTCACCGCGATATTATTCCTGACAAAATATGCATTATTCATTAAAACGCGTTCGCCTTTTTCGAGATTATTTTTAAATCGATGAGCGAATGATGATAACATTTCGTGTGCGTGTGTAGAGAAATTTAACGGATTTTTCGTCTCGGGGCGGGTTAGGGGGGGCTATGGCACTCTCCCGAGTTTGCGCGAGAAGGAAGAAAGATAGGGAGTGTGCGTGGAAGAAAGAGACAGAGCCGACACAGGCGTTGGTCGGTGAGAAATCTCTCGACGGATGCGCGTCGGATTCTAACGGTTTTTTTTTTCTTTCAAAGTTTGAATTTGATGTTGATCGTCTAAAAACAAATCGATGTGATTTGTTATCATTTTTATTTTATTTACTACAAATAAATATTAATTTGAAGGAGGATTTAATTTTAAAATAAATGTTTTTGATTTTTGTGTATTTGAACAGTTTTTTTCATCCGTGTTTGGTTTCAAATTAGTGTTTTGGTTTCAAATTAGTATTATTTAAAAATGTGTTTTCAATTGTAAACTTGGATTTTGTTTACAATGATTAAATATGATTTTCTATCCATTTTCTTTTTCGAGTAATTATTTTAGCTAGGAATTTATTTAAACACAAACTAGTTTTCATGTACAAATCTGGATTACTCTTTCTTCAATGGAATAAGATTTTTCAAACTGTGTTATTGTTTCTAGTCAATATTCATGCTAGACATTCATTTAAACATAGATTTATACGTGAAAATTCTGGAATATTTTATCAACAATTAATTTTGAATAAATAAGTTTTCCTGCGTGTATTTCGTCAAGTGTGAATTTTAAATTCCAGCTTGGATTTTTAGTGTAAGACCTGAAATTAAAATTATTTATTCAAAAACTAAAGTGAGGGATTTTAATTAGATTTTATTTTTTGTCTTTACACTGTAAATCAATTCACATTTCGTGCTACGGTTTTTAACGCAAAACAAATGTGATTGATACTTGATCTAGAATTTTCTGAGGATGAATTCTTCTATTTAATAATAATAATTTCTGAGAACGAATTATATTTAATAATACTTCCAAGAGGGATTGATTTTATTTAAAAATTTGTATTTTGGATTACTTGATAGTACGTTTTGAATTTACTATTATTTTAGTTAAGAATTCTGAATTTCTAAGGGTCAGTTGTTCAATCATGGCTAATGTTAAGCTAGGTTTAAATTGCATTATGCTAAATATAATTTAAATAGAGCTTAAGGTAAACTTGGTTTAAGCAACTATTGAACAACTTACTCTAAGAGGATAAAAAATTAGTAATGTTTTGCTTACTTTTCTAAGATTTTTGTTTGATCTCTCATTTTAAAATTAAGACGTTACAATTTGAAAAAAAAAGATTTAAATAATGACAAATCTTTGTATTATGTATTTGTCGAGAAACTATGTTACATTATAGTTTGCATTTGCAGAAAAAATAAAATATAATTAGGTACTTCTTAAAAAATGGTTATCGGTCTTAGGTCGTTAACCCATTAAGCGCCATTGATGCAATAACGCAAAATTATTATTTTTTTGCTTATTAAATTACTAAATAAGTTAATTTGATACATTGTATTATTTCACCTGACTTAAGAATGTGAAGAAAAATGTAAACATGTTGTTTTTAAAAATTTTGGTTATTACTCATTTTATATAAGTATGGTTGGTGTGTTTCCATCTTCACAATATTTCAATGATTTATACGCGTAATTCTTTGTTTAGAAAAGCTGCTCTGTGGAGCGACCAAACTAAATGTTTAGGCTCTTCTAAACTCGAAATGTTACTTCATGCGCTACTCGCATAAAATACTGAAATATTGTTAAACCCGTTTATAAAATCGACGTTAACTATATTTGCTTGGCCGTTAATAGGTTAAGCCTTCAATTTTTATAAAAATTGTTTTTTTAATAGGTTCATAATTCAATTGCTAAGCCAGTTTAAGTTTAAATATTTTTAATAAACCTAAGATAAATGATGTTTTAAAAAATCACCTGCATGATAAGTTTAAAAAAGATGCATATTTTTGATTTTGTTAGATATTTTTAAGAATTAACTTAACTCTTGATGGAAAAATCAAGGCTTCAAACTTGTCTTGAAACTCAAGAAATTTCTATTAACTGTAATATATGCACAAACATTTTAATTTTTGATTTTACGTAAAATTCTGCAATTCATTTTCTGATTTTTATGACAGACTTATTATAATTACATACTGAGACATTTTGTTTTAAATATACATAATGTACACGCTGTAAATTTGTTCAAGTGTTCAAGTTTAGTTTCGAACGAGTGTTTCCACTCCCAGACTAAGCATGAAGTAAAATTTCGAGTTTAGAAAAGGCTTAAAATTTGGTTTGGTCGCTCCGCGAAGCGGAGTGACCAAACCAAATATTCAGCCTTTTCTAAACTCGAAATTTTACTTCATGCGCCACGCGTATAAAACGCTGAAATATTGTGAAGTTAGAAATACACTGAACACTTTTTTTCTGATGGGTACTAGACGAAATATTTAAAGAACAAATATTTACATTTCTCTTCATACATTCACAAGTTAGGCCAAATGCATTGTAGTGTATCAAATTGATTTATTTAATAATTTAAAAAAAAATAACGTTACGTTATTGCATCAATGGCGCTTAATGGGTTAATTAATTTCTTACACAATTACAAATGCAATATCTTTTTTTTTAAATTTTTTATACTTAATTCGATTATTTTATTTCACTATATTGTGTAAGATCCTATTCTTCTTAGTGACGGATAAACTCTTAAAAGTATTTACTAATAAATCTAAAGTTTACACTTAATAATCACACTCTTGAACAGACTTATTAGAAAGTGTTTCAGGCTCAAACAGAGGCATTTGCTTTCGACTCAGAACTTATTTTATATTTTTTTTATTGAATGTGTTGTTCTTTTAGTGAGAAGTAAAAGAGATTATTCTTATTTTAAATCTTATCTTTAATTACATGATTAATTTGCTATTTATTTTATAATTTATATATAACATTGTCATAACGAGAATTTTTCTTTTAAGTATATATAAACACACGTTTTACATTTGCCGACGCTCGATGTATTAAAAGAATTTAATTTGAAGCTTTAAACAAATGTTGTCCACTCCCAGGCTAAACATGAAGTAAAATTTCGAGTTTAGAAAAGCCTGAAAATTTGGTTTGGTCCCGTAGCGCGGAGCGGCCAAACCAAATTTTCAGGCTTTTCTAAACTCGAAATTTTACTTCATGCTTAGTCTGGGAGTGGAACACTAATTTCAAGTTTCAAATTGATTTAAAAAAAAACGATTATCTAAAAATTAACAGCATAAATGGGACATGCATACTTGAAAGAAAAACTCCCTGTATGTACAAGTTAAGGCATTACTTGCGACTGATTGTCTACAGTTTGTAATGGTCATATAGGCAACCCAGTTTAAATTATTATCCATCGAATTAATTTTAAACAAATTATTATAGGATTATTTATCTAATTCTGGATATTTAATTAAAACTTATTTATCTATAAAAGCAATTATAACAATTAAATCATTGAAAATACAATGTTATCGTAAAATTGTTTAGTTTTTTTTATATCTGAATTGAATCATTCAAAATATAATGTTATCATAGAATTATTTGGTTTTTCTTAATCTGAAGTAAATAAGAGTTATCAATGTTGGGTTAAAAGATCACATTTTAATAAAAATGTATTATTTCAATTTTTATACTAAAATTATCTTATTTGTAAGCTTTAAGAGGCTAATTTCTTGACATGGTGTGAAATATCAAAAAATAATAAGTGAAGCACGACATGAAATTATTGATAATCTAATTGAATAGCATTTCATTGAGGAGCATGAAAAAGTCCTTTTTTCACTTTTTGGGTTGGATTTAAAACAGAGTTTAGTGATGATTATTTTTAATTAGCCAAAAAATCAGGCCATTGTGTTAATTAGATTTTATTTATAGTTTTAGCAAGTGTTTCCAGTCCTTGATTAATTAAGCTTAGAGTAAAATTTCGAGACTAAGTTTTTTCTAAGCTCGAAATTTTACTTTATGCACCACGCGTATAAAATAGTGTATTATTGTGAAGTTCATAATAACATATTTTTTTAGCTACAAAAGTTACATCAATATTCAAGCGAAGAATACTTTATTTAAGGATTAACACTTTGTTTTATAAATATGTAGTCAATGCCTAAAACAAAGCAAGTGTTAATCCTTAAATAATGTATAATGATGCTATTGGGTATCCAACTTTGTTTGCTAAAAAAAATCTAAAAAGTATTCTTCGCTTGAATATTGATGTAACTTTTGTAGCTAAAAAAATAATCCAGAAAAGTATTGTTTGCTTGAATATTGATGATGTCAACTTTTGCAGCTAAATAAATAATCCCGAAAAGTAAGAATACTTTTTTTTGAAAATTGGAATTTTGTCATTTATATTATAAATAAACACATACATTTTTTTTGTTAGCTATTTCCTGTTTCTACTTGGATTAACATTTATTTTTTCGTGTGTCCAGCACACACATTTTTGTTAATAAACAACCATTTAACTCAATTAACCACGAATTTATCCAAACATAAAACCATTACACACACAAAACCGATTCTTCACGGTCCTAATTCTCGATTCAAGTTCCCCGTCAATTAAAAACTCCAGGAGAACAGAACATTTCTGTTCTACGCTCCTCGCTTCTGCCGTTTCAACCGTGACCAATGTTGAGTTCATCGAGTTCAACAAACCCGACTGACAGCAGGAGAGAGAACAGATTTTCCGCAACACAATACATAATCTATCACCTTTATTATACCAGACTTATCCTAGATTTTTAATGGGTTTTCCTGCATAATTTGCATTTACTGTTTGTATTCTATAAGTAAAGAAAGTTGGAAGAATTTACCTGCACCTTATCTATTGTTGATAAAGGAACATTCAAGGTCATATAAATAAAATAAACTACCAAAATGAAAGAAAGTTGGAGGATCACTTTAATAAAACACTTGATTTGTTTGGGTTTCAAAATTATATTTATTGTACTACAACAATTGTTTCCAATCACCATGTATCTATCTGATGAAGCCACAGTGTGGTGAAACAATTGTTGTAGTACAATAAATATAATTTTGAAACCTAAACAAATTAAGTGTTTTATTAAAGTATTATTATGAGGTTTCAACAACGAACAGCCTCAACTATACAACTCAACTATTGTTAATAAAGTAGCAATTAAGGTCACATAAATAGAGTCTTCCAAATTTAAATATTAATAATAAGGCTGTACATTTTTACCCATTTTTAGGTAAAGATTTACTGCCATATTAATAGACGTTAGCATACTGCTTTAACACAGTTCTGTGGATGATATTAACTTTTTCAAATATAAAATTTATCAATAAAATCGTATGTTCAATAATAAGAATAACTCTACGAGTGCCATGGAAAATATTGTAGATTGGCAACTCTGAAATTATACATTATAAATATTTATGCCTGACGTTTTATATGTCGATTCCTTCAGCGTGTAGCCAACACCGACGATATATACAAAAGGGGGATTCAGAAAATATGGCAAGGGTTCGCCATCTTGTGGTATGCAATTTTAAGCGTAAACATTTAAATTTGAAAGTGGCGGCTTTTCAATTAATTCCATTAAATATGTTTTATTTAATTCGTCAATCAGTTACTATCAAATTCAGTAGACACTTTTGAACTTCAATTTAAATCAATGTTTTATACGCCTGGCGTATTAAGTCAAATTTCGAGTTTCGAAAAGCCCGAAAATTTGGTTTAGGCGAGCGACCAAACTTTCAGGCTTTTCTAAACTCGAAATTTTACTTCATGCCTAATCTGGGAGTGAAAACACTCGGTAGAGGCTTTAAATTGAAAGTTTATAATAAAACTACGAATGTCTGAACATTTACAGTGAAAAATCGTGATATGTATGCCTTAAAAAAAATCACTGTATGTATGCCTTAAAAAAAATCACTGTATGTATCTTTTCATTTTATTGATTTCAGTACTTCTATACTGTTTTTATTAATATTTTTTAACATACTATTTTAATTCTAATACCAATGTTCAATAACATAATAGTATTTATTTTGTAAATGGATCTCAAAAATAAATAATTAACTTTGAAAAAAATAATTGCATTTTCTTTTTGGTTGAAATTTAATATTTACGAAGTTTATTGATTGGTACATTTTAAATCTTCCTTTATGCTTAATCTGGAATTGGAAACGTGTTTAAAAATCAAATAAAGCACCACAATAAGAGGTGAATATCTTAAAACGTTCGAAATTGAATTATTTGGGGTTAGTTAATATGGGTATATAGATTTCAGAAATATGCCAGCACTGACAAATATTTAAACAAATAGAATAAAGATGTCACAATCTTATCCAGAAAAACAAACTTTATTTCATTTTTTATATAAATACAATATGTAACTTCAAGGTGGGAATGGCCATGTTTTATATTGTCACGTTTTTAAACTATTCACGATTGAAATCTAATATATGTGAAAATATTTTTGTAGTTAAACACTAAAGAAATATATTCACATATATTGGATTTCAATCATGAATAGCTCAAAAACGTGACAATTTTTGTTTTCTTCAATATTTTATTTTATTATTGCATGTGAATGTATTATTGAATGGGGTAAATTAATAAGTTAAATAAATATAAATATTGAATAATGTGTAATATAAATGTCGAAGATTATAAATATATTTTATTATTTTTCAAGAATTTGTGAAACAGCGACGTATTCCATTAAAATGTGTATAATTTAATTACACTATGGATTCATTACTTTGAAAATTGATAAAAAGTATAGAAAGATTTATGTTACATCTAATTCTTTCTGTAAATGTCATCAATGTTCAATTTAATGAATACATACATAGGAAAAATAATAATATTAAATATTTCAAAACATTAAATAAATTGTTGATTGTGAAAAATGATGAATGAAAAAAAATCATAAAAATAATATTAAATATTTCAAAACATTAAAATAATTGTCGATTGTGGAAATTGATAAATACACACATATAATTCGATCTCATCAATATTTTCCAATAACTATATGTTTTTTAGTTTACGTGAAGTGGTTATTACATTAAGAAAGACTGTTATTCCTTACTTACTTTTTATTTGTATCGTTAGATATACATTTCGAGACACAAAGTGCTCATTATCAATTACAAACTGTTTGTTATTGATAATGAGCACTGTGTCTCGAAATGTACATCTAACGATACAAATAAAAAGTGATGCGAGGAATAACAGTCTTTTTTAGTGTAATATTTTCTAAATTGAAACTTCACAAATTAGAAATTATGAAAATGAAATCTTCAGAATCCCAAAAAGCATTTAAAATTGTCTAAAATCGTGATGCAAGTCATAAAAATTAAAAATCTCAAAAACGGTGTGTTTTAAATAAATGTAAATACAATACGACTTGATTTATAGAAAGTTACCAAAATCTTCAATATAAACTCATTAACGGCCGTGCAATTTTAGAGACAACTACAACTCCAAAAGTTAATTTTAGGTAAAATTCTGCACTTCTTTTTGTGATCGACTTATTGTATTACATACTAGGATTTTTTTTAAATATACATGATTGTATATGCTGTAATTTTTCAGGAATTCACCGATTTTGTAAAAACGTTCAATATGAAGTGTCGAAAGAGTGTTTCCACTCCCAGGTTAAGCATGAAGTAAAATTTCGAGTTTAGAAAAGCCTTAAAATTTGGGTTGATCGCTCCGCTTCGCTTTTCTAAACTCGAAATTTTACTTCATGCGCCACGCGTATAAAACACAGAATTATTGTGATGTTAGAAATACATTTGAAAATACTTTTCTAAAATGAGGAATAATAAATGTATTTATATAAAAAAAATATTAAAAGTTTTCTTAATACATTCTCTTATCAGATCAAATAATACAGAAGTACAATCAAATTAACTTATTTATCAATTCGATTAACAAAAAATAAATAATATAGCGTTCTGTCATCAATGGCGCTTTATGCGTTAAAGAAAATAAATTAGAATCTTAAAAATTGTACATATCCATCTTGAATATTATTTAATTTTACTAAGTGTTGATTGTAGGATTTCTGTAGATAAACTTGATAAAGCACTTTATTTGATAAACTTGCATCAAATATTGTACTTGTCCAAGTTGACATTCATGGATTTTGATAATGATTTTTATTCATGTTTCATGAAAAAATTATCGACATCGACTAATGCTGGAATAATTTTGTGCCTTTTACAAGATATTTAATTATTTATTTATTTATTTATAATACACCCACAGAAATGTATTTTACAAAATTCCCTATACATATATATATTATAGTTTTATGCTATTTTAATATAACTAGCCCAAATAACAAAAACATAATTACTATTCTGGATATTAAAATTTAGATAGATATCAATTAACTAATCGGATGATCGTATCTCGATTAATCCCATTACTAGTTATTATTTCCGAGCACATAATGACTTTAAATCGGTGATATATAATTGTTGATTTCATTTTTTTTTTCTCACTTGGAGGAACGAAAGTCCAAAACACCGTTAATAATGACATTATTCTCTGAATTTTTAATAAAATAAATTTCTTTTTATATTATTAATGTTGTGTGGGTTTGTCGTCGGTGTTTTTATTAGGAAGTGGTTTATTACGTAAGCAATAAATAAGCAGGCTTGCTTGCAATGAATGTATGTGTCTCTATATATAGAAATGACCCGTTGTGACGGTATTTTGCGAAAGATGTTTGGGATTAACGGCCTTCGCCGCATGTCCATTTCGAACATCTGCGGTTTCGTTAGGGCTTTACCTAGAATTCTCGGGAACAGGGCGTGTCCTAGGGTTGGCTAAGGGTTCTATTGATCCTTCTAATTGCAGATGGTTGAAAATTCTACCTGCTTTTGTTCGATTTTACGGGTCCAAATTCTATTTTTGTTAGCAGATTGTGAAAAGGTGAAACCAAACCAGTTTCTTTGGAGATTGTAAATGTTTTATGATAGTAATGGTGATGATAAATTATTTTCTCTTCTTCGAGTTTTATTTCTTTATTGCTTCGAATTTCAAGGATTTTGGGTTATTGATTTTTTTTTCAACATATATTATTACAGTATCATTAAATCGTTTCCAATTTAAAATGTAATTTAATTAGGTGAATATCTATCATCCATTGACTGTTTAATAAATATAGCTTATTGTTATGAGAATATATTTTTAAATTTGTATATTGATAAATTTTGTATAATTTAATTTGTTTGAATTACCAAAATAATGAATTATTTTAATGGCTGACTTAATTAGAAAAGCTTTCAAAATACATTTTTGCCTGAATTATAATGATTTTTAAACCTGATGGTATTTTGTTTATTTAGTTCTAATATTCTAGTAACTTTAACTGGGTCTCTTAAAATTGATTATTTGGCATTTTACACTACACCCCTTTGCTTTTAGTTGATTCATTTGTACTTTTAAATATATACTTTTAGTTATTAAAAAAAGTACACGTATTTTTCACTCATTAACTTTTTAATATATGATACACACAGGTAGTTATTCTATTAAGTTCATACATATTTTTGATGTATACGCTGAATTTTCAAGCATTAGTTGTCTTTTAAAAGCGTCCAAGTTGATGTTTCTAACGAGTGCTTCCATTCCCTGGTTAAGCAAGCATGAAGTAAAATTTCAAATTTAAAAAAGCCTGCATCAATCCAATTTTCAGGCTCTTCTAAACTCGAAATTTTACTTCATGCGCCACACGTCTAAAACTATGAAATATAAAACTCAAAATATACTCCTTATTACAGAGATTATTTTATTTGAGTAATTATATTTACCTCAAACTTGAAACTTCACAATATTTCAGTGTTTTATACGCTTGGCGCATGAAGTAAAATTTCGAGTTTAGAAAAGCCTAAACATTTGGATTTACCAGGGCGCGACTCGCTTCGCTCGCGCGCCCCGGCAAATTTTCAGGCTGTTATAAACTCGAAATTTTACTTCATGCTTAATCAAGGAGTAGAAGACACTTGTTAGAATACTGTTAGGAACTTTTTTAAAAACATTAGTTGTTTTATTGAATAGTCATGGTTTTAGCTCAACTATTTCACTAATTTTCTCGAATTATTATTTAAATATCGTAATAGTTTTTAATGTTGACGATTTTCTGCCAATTATTTTTAGAATTCAGGTGATTCAATGCAGGTTTTGTGATGGATTTTGTATAATTTTTAAACTATTCAATTTATCGATGCTTATAATTTTGAATACACTAACACTAAAAATCAGCAAAAAATTAAAATACCTATGCATGCTGACGTTTCTGTAATTCTGAGCCAAATTTATCTTAATCTAATTTATCTACGTTAAACATTTAGAATACACTATAATAATTGCAAATATACAAATAATGATTCTGATTCCATTATTTGTGAGCTAAATTAAATCTCAATTTAATTTTTAAAGATATCGTTTTCTAGTTATTTTGAAAATTACGAACTAAACTTAAAAATTCATCCAATTTAAGAATTAGTGATGAATATTTTAAATAGAAATTAATAATAATTACAAAAATGCACTTTTTGAAGAAATATGGCTTTTTCATTTATAAAAATTCAATCTGTTGTATATTATTTTAAAACTGCTTTTGTTTAAAAAATAAAGTTGAGTTTAATCGGCGGCATTTTGCAGAAAGGACTCATTTCACTTGTAAAAATGAATGGGTCTGTTCCTTTCTGCAGAAAGCGGTCCAAATAATCAAACAAATTTCTTGTTTCTTTTTCTACTTCTAATTGTAGGTAAATGTTAAAATTTTATTAAAAAATTGCCCAATTTATAAAAATATTTCGCCTGCTTGAAATTATAATCAGGTCGCAATACAACAAAGAACATTATAATTTTTACCCAACGATTTATTTGCGAATTTTGTGAAATATCAATGTGTTATTGAATAACTTTACAATCATTAGATGTTGTTGAAAACATTATTATTTTAGTTACCTTAAATAATTAATTCTGCAAACGGTTGTTCTGTAATTTTTAGCCAAGATTTGATCTTGATCAGAATCTGAAGACAAACTAAGTAAAATTATTAAACTAGATGACCACGTTGTAGTAATTATTACTACATGAAGTATGGGATGCAATTTTAAAGATCTAATAATCGAGGTATTTTTTAACAAATGTTGTTAAAAAATACCTCGATTATTAGATCTTTATAATTGCATCCCATACTTCATGCAGTAATAATTACTACAACGTGGTCATTTAGTTTAATAATTTTACTTCGTTTGTCTTCAGATTCTGATCAAGTTCAATTTATGAATCAACATTTTTATTATTATAAATGTATGTTGTCTCTCATTTCCTGAAAAGAATAGTGGACACAAAAATTATTATATTTCTTAAATTTAGTGATGCCTGAAGCAAGAGGTTCTCATTTACCTCACTTTTTGTCCCAGTTCTGATAAAATAGTTTTATAATTGTGTATTCATTCTTAGACCATTTCTTATACATTATGGAAATACTATTGTAATGTCGAGATCATTTTGATTAGTACTAAAGATTTAGATTTAGCGTAAACTTTTGTTGTTTTGTAACCTGAACATTTTACGAAATGTTTGTGTAAATGTAATGTGTTATTAATGTGTACGTGTTTTTGTTTTACAGTTTTGGGAAATCATCTCTGATGAGCACGGTATCGACCCCACCGGCGCCTACCATGGCGACTCCGACCTCCAGTTGGAACGCATCAACGTGTACTACAATGAAGCCTCAGGCGGCAAATATGTACCCCGTGCCATCCTGGTCGATCTGGAACCCGGCACCATGGACTCAGTCCGTTCGGGACCCTTCGGCCAAATCTTCAGACCAGACAACTTTGTCTTCGGACAGTCTGGAGCCGGCAATAACTGGGCAAAGGGTCACTACACAGAAGGCGCTGAATTGGTCGACTCAGTCCTAGACGTCGTCCGGAAAGAGGCTGAATCATGCGACTGCCTGCAAGGTTTCCAACTCACACACTCCCTTGGGGGAGGCACCGGATCCGGAATGGGAACACTCCTTATTTCCAAAATCCGTGAGGAATACCCAGACAGGATCATGAACACATACTCAGTCGTACCCTCGCCAAAAGTATCAGACACTGTAGTGGAGCCTTACAACGCCACACTCTCAGTCCACCAACTTGTAGAAAACACAGATGAAACATACTGTATTGATAACGAAGCTCTCTACGATATTTGCTTCAGGACGTTGAAGCTCACCACACCTACCTATGGAGATCTTAACCATTTGGTTTCGCTGACAATGTCTGGAGTGACCACCTGTCTCCGCTTCCCCGGTCAATTGAATGCCGATCTCCGCAAACTCGCCGTCAACATGGTTCCATTCCCCCGTCTCCACTTCTTCATGCCAGGCTTCGCTCCCTTAACATCCAGGGGCAGCCAACAATACAGAGCCCTCACCGTTCCAGAACTCACCCAACAGATGTTCGACGCTAAGAACATGATGGCGGCATGCGACCCACGTCACGGACGCTACCTCACGGTAGCAGCCGTTTTCCGTGGCCGCATGTCCATGAAGGAAGTGGACGAACAGATGCTCAACATCCAAAACAAAAACAGCAGCTACTTCGTCGAATGGATCCCCAACAACGTAAAGACCGCCGTGTGCGACATCCCACCAAGAGGCCTCAAGATGTCCGCCACGTTTATTGGAAACTCCACTGCCATCCAAGAGCTCTTCAAGCGCATCTCCGAACAGTTCACCGCCATGTTCAGGCGTAAAGCTTTCTTGCATTGGTACACCGGAGAAGGCATGGACGAGATGGAGTTCACCGAGGCCGAATCCAACATGAACGACTTGGTCTCAGAGTACCAACAATACCAAGAAGCCACGGCTGACGAAGACGCCGAGTTCGACGAGGAACAAGAACAAGACGTCGATGAAAACTAAGAAAAATCAAATCCTTGCACTCGATCTGAGAAGAAAGAAAAAAATCGCTTTTTCTAATTTGTAATTCGCATTATTTTTTTGTACAGTATCTACATTCCCGTTTTTTCGAATACATTACTTAACTTATTCAAGACTGACTTTTGTTTTTTTCGTCGCTTTCTCTCTCTCCAGTGTCTTTTTATTTTCGTTCTTTTAATCATTTTAATAACGTGTTTTTTTGCGTCTTTTGTTTACGAAAGATTTTTAGGCATTAAAAGTCGCTGCCACAATTAAATTCGCCTGTTTTTATTAACCCCCAAACCAAAACTGCCTATATTTAAACCCCCAAACCTTTCATCACTTGCACAACTTATATTGGCAGTGCAAATTCTCATTAACAAAAAATATTCGACAGTGCAATAATGGCTGCCCAAAATAAGTCGGTTTATACCACATCATTTTGTGAAATGAGTTAAAGAACAATTCAAAAAAAAGCTTAAGTATATTTAGAATCCGAATTCGAAACTAAAATTTAAATACAAGATATAAAGTAACGATAATATCCGTATAAACTGCAAACTACAGACAAGTCTTAAATAACATGACTTATTGTTTGTGCTTTTTACGAATATTATCATTGATTAAATAAGGATATCCTAAAAATTAGAATCTGAATTTAAAGAAAAAAAGGTCTTAGCAATGAACAAATTACCATGTTTATGAAAAGAAATCCTTCCACATAATTTTTAAATGACATTTTATTGTATATAAAGCTTACATAATCCTCTTATCAAAAAGTGTAAATTAAAGATGTTTATAAAACAGATTTTTTACTAAGAAAGTAGATAAATCAGTGAATAACTTAAGAAATGAAATATAATTTAGGAAATATTTTTTTAGTTTATAAACCCCAATAATTACAGTATTTGGTAACATATCAGGAATTCATGTTTTTATAAAAGCGGTCACTTTAAACTTCTAACGATTACACTCAAAGTAAAATGTCTAGTTTAGAAAGACCTGGACATTTTGCAATCCCGATTTTCTCAACTCGAAATGTTACTTCAAGCACCACTCGTATAAAATACTGATTTGATGTGAAGTCCAAAGTGAAACTTTTTATGTTGGATTTCACGTTATTAAATGTTACTACTGTTTATTTCGTGTAAGCAAATGTTAAAAAATTATCGCCTGGGGCAATTTATAGGATTTGTTCATTTAATTATACTTGCATATCATTTTATATTTTGAAAGCGCCAGATTTGGTTAGGAGAAATAAACAGTATCATTTATTAACGCATGTGAGATCAAACTTAAAACTATATTTTACTTTAAAATGTAGTTTTTAAAAGCCTGAAACGTTGGTGCTAAATTTTTAGGCTGTTATATTAGAATGATTCCTTAAATTGTAACAAAATTATAATTATCGCTCGAACTTATTACTAAATTGCTTAATAGTCTCGATGGACTTTTCGACCCCCTATAGTGAATGTTGAATTTTGTTTATTCAGTATTCAAAACATTTTTTAGGCACCAGAAAAATGTCAGGGTTGGAAGGGTTAACTCATTGTGAATAGTTACCATAGTAAGCAGTTCAACTATGTTAACTTTTCACAATGAGTTAACCCTTTCAATCCTGACATTTTTCTGGTGATTGAACAAATCTTTTGTACACTGAATATTATTTATTACTATAGTTCGGATTTCAAAGCACAAAAAAATTGAAAAAAGCATTATTTTATGCAAAAAGGCATTATTTTATGCAAAAGCATTATTTCAAGCAAAAAAGGATTATTGTAGATATAAATGAAGCACTGAAAATATTAACAATTGTATAGCAATGTACCGAACGACGAAAATCACTTTAAATGTTACTGACAGGTACAATAAACAGATTTTGTTTTTAGGGCTTCTTGGTTGTATTGAACAAAACAATATGTGAATAACTTTCTTATTTATTATTTTTTTGTAACGATGTAGTATAACTTTTTGGTTAAAAATAATCTTCTTTATTGGTCGGTAATAAAATTTACATTTCAAAAAACTTCTATTTTTGTAATATCTTAAAAATACGATGTTCAATTGTTTCTCTGATTTGACCACTGTGATTGTTATTAAATGTTCTACTACTTTGCTCATTTAACCGACTCTTGTAACTGAAACAATAACAAAGTTAGTAATGGTGCGCACTTAATTTTAAACATCATGTATACAGTGTTTCAAAGCACCAGGTTTTTTTTTTGAGAAAATGCTAGTTCTAGAGAGTTGGGACAAAACATATTACAAAAGTCGTGTTAATAAATCGAATGATGATATTGTTTTTTCACAAAAAGGTTGAAATCCCCGAGAATTTGCCTAAAAATGTCAACGTTTTCTGCTTCCATAGCAGAGTTGTTATGTTTAAAACACTTTGTTATAAAACAGTGTTTTAAACGTGTTTAAAAACAGCCGCCGTGTTTTAAACGGTTTCGTTTTAAACATGTTTTATATCTTAATTTTTTTTTTTTTCTTGAATAATTTTCTCACTTATCACTTGGTGAAACATGTTTAAATATTGATAATGAAGGTTTAAATTAAATTTCACTTGGTGAAAATTGTGAAACAAACCAAGTGTAATTTAATTTAAACCTTCATTATCAATATCTTAAATTTGTTAAAAACATATTTAAACGTTAAATTTGTCTAACAGGTTTTTCATTATTCTTAATTTGCTAAATTATATTTTATACTACTTCATTGAGATTTTTTGTTTACGTTAAATGTTTGCTAAATTTTGAAGATATTACAAATTACATTATTAAACATAACATTTTATTACAATAAAATATCACAACTGTGTATGCATAAATGTGATTTGTAAATACAGGGAATTTTTATTTCAGGAATACACTGTAAATATTACGACATTCGTTGTTTTTTTTTTTTAAGATTTCAGTTTGAATTTTTAAACGAGGGTTTTCCACTCCCAGACTAAGCATGAAGTAAAATTTCGAGTTTAGAAAAGCCTAAAAATTTGGATTGGCCGCGTAGCGAAGCGGAGCGGCCAATCCAAATTAGGCTTTTCTCGAAATTTTCCTTCATGCGCCACACGTATAAAATAAAACGGCTTTAGCAATCTAATATATAATATAAATAAAACATGAGTCAAATTTTGCGCTGAACAAATTGTTTAAAACAGTGATTATAGGCAACCCAATAACTATAGCGTATATTAGGTTGCCTATACTCGTTGTTTTATGTATGTGTTTTTTAACTTCACTGTAAAACAGTGTTTTTAAGCGTGGCGCATGAAGTAAAATTTCGAGTTTAGAAAAGCCTAATTTGGATTGGCCGCTCCGCTTCGCTACGCGGCCAATCCAAATTCTTAGGCTTTTCTAAACTCGAAATTTTACTTCATGCTTAGTCTGGGAGTGGAAAACACTCGTTAAAACCTCAAATTAACCGCTTTGAAACAACGAATTAGCACAAATTTTACACTATTTTAAAAAACAAACGATTGTCGGAAAAGTTACAGCTCATACATACATGTATGTATATTGAAACGAAAAATTCCCAGTATGTTTACTAAATTTTAGTGGTGGCAAATGCCACTGTCAGTGCCAAAAGGATTAAGTTTTGATTTTTATTATTTCCTTTCATAATTTTCATATTGGTTTAAATTTATTTTCAGTTTTTTGTATATGATGATATTTTTGAGTGTCTTGTAAAAATGTAAAGGAATAGAAGACGTTAGAGCAGCGATTACAAAACCACTAGTCTAGTGATTTTCTAAGCATTCCATTTTTGTTTCATTTTTTTCAGTATCAAGAACTTGTTGCTAAATAATAAGTTATTATTTGGGACTAGAAAATAATAATTTTCTCGTGAAACTCGGATCACTTAACAATTTTTCCATTTTCAAATGCAAAGATATTCAAACCAAATTTTTAGGCTTTTCTAAACCCAAAATTTTACTTCATGCTTAATCTGGGAGTGGAAAACACTCGTTTAAAGCTTTAATTTTAACTCTGCAAAAAGATATGCATACTTTCTAATATGCGAAGAATATCGGTGAATTTGTGAAATCGTTTTCGAAATATAAATTTTATCAGAAAATTCATATTTTTGTAAACGGTTTTTAAATCTGATTTACACAAGGCATAGACATCAGATTTCTACAAACATCGAATTGTTCTTTTAAGTATACAAGGAATTCGTGTTTTTATAAAAGGGATCAAGTAATCATTTTTCTCCACTCTTTTATTTTAATCACTAGATGTACATTTCGTTCACGCAGTGAACATTTTAAAAACTCTAGTACAGCTATTGAAAATGTTCACTTGGTGAACAAAATGTACAGCTAGTTAAAATAAACCAGTGGAGAAAAAGGATTACTTGTTTCATTTAATATTAAATTCATTTTCATGTAACACACCAAAACATTAATAAAAGGGTTCAATTCGAAACTTCTAACTGTTTCCACTCCTTGGTTAAGCATGAAATAAAATTTTGAGTTTAGAAGATTTGGTTTGGTCGCCCCGAAACGAAATATTCAGGCCTTTCAGGAAATGTTACTTCATGCTTAATCTAGGAGTAGAGAAAACTCGTTTCAAGCTTCAATTATCATTATAGGAGTAGAGGAAACTATGAATAGAGCATTTTTTTACAAAAGCTGCGCAATAAATTATGCAATTTAATTAATATATTTGTACAATAAAACAATTAAAATGATTTTTTTATTTCTTGTTTTATTAAGCTAAAGACGTGTAACAAAAATATACCCAATATTACCCAATTTATTTGCGTAAGTATTAGCTGTCTTATTAACAGATATTAGCATGCAGTTTTATAACTCCACTAACAATGTTTTACAGTGCGACATAAAAATTCTTGTAAGGTCATCTAGTAATAAGACCAGTACAAATTAAGAATTTTAAATACATAAACATACTATGAATTTCAGCACGCTTAAAAGGTTACGTCACTCTAGCGGCATAAAAAAATCCGCATATCGGAGAAGTGCTCTTTTAAAATGTATTGATTTGAAAAATGATTTTTTTTAAAGTTTATTACTGGTATAATAAAGACCACTGTTTGTAATTTTAATGTATTTCATTGTTCCGCTGCAAAAAAAAAAACACAAAATATGCGTTTTTTCTGCCCTAGTGTGGCCTAGCTTTTTAAATAATAATTTTTCAGCATTAATCAGTGTTTCTGAAAGGTTTAAAACTCTTCTAAGACAAATAATATTCCTACAGCATCCTATAACCATCTACTAACTTCTATTAATAAGGCGTTATTAATTTAATCAAAACAATTCTTTCAGCAAATCCACAATTTCTAAAATTATTTAAATAAGCGCATTTACAAGATTTAAATTTTTACTCGCACGAGTTTTCACTCGCTGAAAACGATTTCCCCTGTATTTACCTGATTTTATTCTAAAGTATAACAATAGGAGCAATATTTAAAAAAGCTCTACTTTCCGAAAATGATTTTTCTTGAAGCGCCGAAATTCTCGCCGGCCTGTGAAGCTCCTCTGTTCGAGCCAGCTTGCAGACCGATGACGGACTCTCCTGCCCTCAGTTGTTCTTCAGTCCATTCGATTTTGTGCTCTTCGGAAGGTTTAGGTCCCAACATTGGCCCTCTCCATTCCGGGTGCTTGTAAGCAGTGCGACCGATGGCGAAAATTGTCTGGGTGACTAAAACTATGTTCTTGCCATCCCAAAGATCAGTGGTTTGGAAGAGATCCACATCGGGGACACCATATTTTGTACAGGCTTTTTGGAACCTAAAATAAAGTATTGATCATATTTATTCAGATATAACACGGCCATTTCATAAATAAGTGCACACTTTTTGGGGGTACATCAGGGATTTTAGAGAATTTCACATATATTATAAAGGCTATCAAGACATGGTGTTTGGTTGTTACTAGAGGTTAAACAAATTGTTGTGTCAAAAGTAATAACAATATAAACTTTTAGTACACTTTTATTCTGAACTCAAAAATATCGTAAACCGTTACCTATACAAAAAAGTTATTCTGTACTTTTTCGTGCTTAAATGTTCAAAGTTTAAAACACATTTTTTTTCCAAAACGAACAAACTTTATTTAAATAGATTTTTTTTAAAAATGAAATATACCTAAAAAAATAATCAAATACTCATGTTTTAATTTTCTTTAAAAATATATATATATATATATATATTTTTTGGCTTTTGCCTCGCCTTAGTTACTGGACTATTAGCCATCATCAATTGTTATTTTGTATACATTTATTAATTAACTTATTATTAAGTATAACATACAACTATATATTTGGACGTCACAACACATTCACACACATCCATGGAACCGGAGACGAGTATTTTTCGTTAAAAAAATTAGTCGCCTCCGCTGGGAATCGAACCCAGATCACCTCCGTGACCGATTGGCGAAACCGGCGGCTCAACCGCTCGGCCACGGGGTTCAAATAAAAGTGCACTAAAAGTTTATATTGTTATAATTTTTGAATCAATCATTTGTTTAACCTCTAGTAACAACTAAAAACCATGTCTTGATAGCCTTTATACTATATATGTGAAATTCACTAAAATCCCTGATGTACCCCCAAAAAGTGTGCACTTATTTATAGAATGGCCGAACAGATTTTTGTGTACAAATAACACTATTAATTTAATTTGTTTATTTTTATAATTTTTTTGAATTGAAAGTTTAAAGCATGGCTATACTGATGAGCGATAAATCTCGAAACGCGTCTATAGATGGCTTAAGACTTTATTTGAGATCGCCTAATATTCTTTCAAGCAATATTCATTCCCTGTAATTTTTTCAATTTATTTCAATTTTCTGTTGGTTTATTTAGTTTGCTGAGGGAATAATTTGACCTGATGTTGCATTTTGCATATAAATTATGCATAGAACAGTGTATCTGTCGTGTAACTCAAATATTCATTGTATAATTCAATATTTGTCGGGGTATTAGCTCGAGAAGTAGTTGTTTCAATAAATATTTCGACGAGACAAAATTTTTGCAGAAGGTCGATATTCATTATAATTCGTTTCGTTTTTATATTTTGTAAATATTCTGCACTATTGGCAAATTCATTTTTTTTTTAATAATATTATGTAATAAATGAGTTTGTTAGTACGTCAGTCTGGGCTATCGACCTTTGTTCTTTCTGCCCCTAAAATAATAATAAATAAATGGTCCTTTCGTTACATGAACTAGTGCAACACTTTTTGCACTCACTAAACATTTACAGAAAATATTAATTTTAAATTATTGAGTCTTACATTATGTAAACATAAAGTTGATGTCTGTGTAGCAACATTACAGTTGCTTAAAGTCAATTAAAATATATGTATTTTTCGCGTAAAATTGCTTTTCTTTTAAAAAGAAAAAAATCAACCAACCGCCAATTTTGATCAAATTTGTATACATTTTTAAGAAAGGAATAAACTTAGTTCTTACGTTGAGAAATAGAAAACTAATTGACTCTGAATGGACTTGAAGTTGCTGTTTAGATTTAAACAACTGCAAACACACATATTTATACTACACATACATACACATACACTACTCAAAAGTAAAAGGTAGTCACTTTTTTAAAGTGGCATCAATTTGATGTGAGTTTAGGAATCTGGTTAAAAATTGGTATTCACAGAGAGTTTTATGTAACACCGAACATTTTCATAACGAGAATTTTTCTTTTTAGTATACATAAGCATACGTTGTACATTTGCCGATGCTCGGTTTATTAAAAGAATTTAATTTGAAGCTTTAAACGAGTATTTTCCACTTCCAGGCTAAGCATGAAGTAAAATTTCGAGTTGAGAAAAGCCTGAAGATGTGGATTTGCCGGACGGAGCGAGCCCGGCAAATTCACATTTTCGGGCTTTTCTAAACTCGAAATTTTACTTTATGCGCCACCGGTACAAAACACTGGTTCAATGTGAAGTTTAGCGGTGTGTTTTAAACTTCGTAATATCAGTATTTTGTACCTGTGGCACATGAAGTAAAATTTCGAGTTTAGAAAAACCTGAACATTTGGTTTGGTCGCTCCGCGCTTCGCGCTACGCGACCAAACCAAATTTTCAGGCTTTTCTAAACTCGAAATTTTACTTCATGCTTAGTCTGGGAGTGGAAAACACTCGAGTTTTAAATTGAACTTCTTAAAAAAAACAAGGATTATCTAAAGATTACGGCACATACGCTGTAATTAAGACATGTATACTTGAAAGAAAAACTCGCTGTATGTACAATTTGTACTGAAATAAGTTGAGGCGTTGATTGCGATTGATTGGCTACAATTTGTAATTGTGGTATAGGCAACCCAATTTACAAATAACCTAAAAATTAGAGGTGTCAAATCGTATTGAATGTTTTGGTTTGGTAAATCGAACATACGAAATTAAACATTGAAAATGTTCGGTGTTATATAAAACTCTCTATATATGTATAAATAAATTGATCAAATTTGTATACATTTTTAAGAAAGGAATAAACTTAGTTCTTACGTTGAGAAATAGAAAACTAATTGACTCTGAATGGACTTGAAGTTGCTGTTTAGATTTAAACAACTGCAAACACACATATTTATACTACACATACATACACATACACTACTCAAAAGTAAAAGGTAGTCACTTTTTTAAAGTGGCATCAATTTGATGTGAGTTTAGGAATCTGGTTAAAAATTGGTATTCACAGAGAGTTTTATGTAACACCGAACATTTTCATAACGAGAATTTTTCTTTTTAGTATACATAAGCATACGTTGTACATTTGCCGATGCTCGGTTTATTAAAAGAATTTAATTTGAAGCTTTAAACGAGTATTTTCCACTTCCAGGCTAAGCATGAAGTAAAATTTCGAGTTGAGAAAAGCCTGAAGATGTGGATTTGCCGGACGGAGCGAGCCCGGCAAATTCACATTTTCGGGCTTTTCTAAACTCGAAATTTTACTTTATGCGCCACCGGTACAAAACACTGGTTCAATGTGAAGTTTAGCGGTGTGTTTTAAACTTCGTAATATCAGTATTTTGTACCTGTGGCACATGAAGTAAAATTTCGAGTTTAGAAAAACCTGAACATTTGGTTTGGTCGCTCCGCGCTTCGCGCTACGCGACCAAACCAAATTTTCAGGCTTTTCTAAACTCGAAATTTTACTTCATGCTTAGTCTGGGAGTGGAAAACACTCGAGTTTTAAATTGAACTTCTTAAAAAAAACAAGGATTATCTAAAGATTACGGCACATACGCTGTAATTAAGACATGTATACTTGAAAGAAAAACTCGCTGTATGTACAATTTGTACTGAAATAAGTTGAGGCGTTGATTGCGATTGATTGGCTACAATTTGTAATTGTGGTATAGGCAACCCAATTTACAAATAACCTAAAAATTAGAGGTGTCAAATCGTATTGAATGTTTTGGTTTGGTAAATCGAACATACGAAATTAAACATTGAAAATGTTCGGTGTTATATAAAACTCTCTATATATGTATAAATAAATTGTTTATATGAATAATGTTGCAACTTTTTGAAAAAAAAATAATGGAATTTATAATCTTTGTATAGATTAGAGCTTAGTAGTAACAAAAACTAAAGTAATCTATGCAATTTCCGATATCAAAACGTCATATCTTAAGTTGCTTTTACTTAATTATTGTAAAAAGCTCTTGCACGCGAAGAAAACGATCTTCACCTACAGTAGTTTTCATTTGTGCAAACTTTCATTTATGGTGCATCTTAAATGTGTTCACCAAAAATGTTGAGAAGCAATTTTATCAAGTAGGATAGAGTGGGGCGGTTGGGATGTAGGCCACCTTCGGATACTTCAGATTTTTATTTTTCTGAAAGTTCTACACCGTCAGTATTTTGAGGGCTAATAACAATGACAATTTAATAGTAAACTTTAAAGTTTTGTGCTGAAATGACAAGATTTAGTGAAGCTTTTACAAAAACATGATAAAGTGCTGCACAAAATAAGTTTACATCAATCATCTGACTTAATTTGACAAGAGCACACTTGATGATATTTTGTAATACATATTGTGGAAACTATTAAAGATAAAGGACAACTGTTCACATTTAGCAAGTTTCAACAAAATTTCTAAACTCGCAATATATTTACGCCACTTTTAAAAAGTGACTACTTTTTTTTGAGTGGTGTATAATATATCGTCGGTACACAAGAAAAGTGACGTCGCCAACTAGAAGTAAGTTTAACGTAATACTGTATAAACCTATTGTGAAATTCAAAATCAGTTCGCGTCGGGAAACCTATTTTTTTAGGCTAATCTCAACTCGAAATATTACTTTATGCTTAATAAAAGAGTGAAAACACTTGAGACGCACAGATCTTAATTTCCATACAGGGAATCTTTGTTTCAAGTATACAGATATCCAGATATATACATTGTATTTGTTCAGGCATTCATTGTTTTTGAAAATTGTTACATTTCGAGCTTTTAACGAGTGTTTCCATTCCTTGATTAAGCAAAAGTAAAATTTCGTGTTTAGAAAAGCCTGAACATTTGGTTTCGTTGCTTTTATTTTATATTTTTGATAGGTTTTGTTGAGTTCGTTTAATAAAATCTTAAATGAACTTACAACCAAATCTAGCAACATATAATAATAAATGTATTGGTTAATTTAACGAATTGAAAACTTTTATAAGAAGAACGAATGCCTAAAAATGTACATTGTAAATCAAGATCAGGTACGATTCACGAGAGGTGCCCCATGGTTTCCTTGGTTTGTAGTGCTTTCTGAACCAATAAATGTAATACGAATATGCTTTGGTGTCATCAGATTACGTGTGTGAAAAGAGACAGAAAACTTCATAATATGTCTGCTATGGTTTTTAGATGGAACATGTGAAAACGTATGTTTCGGTACGCAGCTATACAATTTTAAGGTTAAACGTCACATTTTGACAATGTCTTCGTAAAACCAAATCTGCGAAAACAAAGTCACAAATCATTTTAATTAATGTACACAATCATTTTAAATGTGAGATTAAGTGGTATAATTCCAATTGCCACATCTACTGAATAGTTCAGGTATTTACAGAAATAAATAATGCATTTATGTTGATTTTGTAGTTGATTCAGTTGATTTGGCAAATAGTCATCGGATTAATCTGTTAATACAGGGAATTTTTCTTTTAGGTATACATATGCATACGCTTTTTTAATAGTTTAATTTGGAGCGTTAAACGAGTGTTTTCCACTCCCAGACCAAGCATGATGTAAAATTTCGAGTTTAGAAAGGCCTGAAAATTTGGTTTGGTCGCGTAGCGCGGAGCGGCCAAACCAAATTTTCAGGCTTTTCTAAACTCGAAATTTTACTTCATGCGCCACGCGTATTAAACACTGAAAGCACTGAAATATTGTGAACGAGTAAACTTCGCTTGAAATTTGTGTCTTATACGCGTGGCGCATGAAGTAAAATTTCGAGTTTAGAAAAGCCTGAAAATTTGGTTTGGCCGCTCCGCGCTTCGCGCTACGCGACCAAACCAAATTTTCAGGCTTTTCTAAACTCGAAATTTTACTTCATGCTTAGTCTGGGAGTGGAAAACACTCGTTTGAACTTCAAATTGACTTCTTTTAAGAAAACAACGAATATTTAAAAATCTACAACACGTAATTGGGATATGTATACTCAAAAGAAATGATGATTTATAGCATTTCTAAAAGAAAGAACACTAATATATTCGCGACCTAAACAGTATGATATTTTCATACAACGTAAAAATTTGACACAACTAGAAAAAATCGTTGCAGATACAACTGTCGACATACAAAAATTTGAACCACATATTCCACATCAATGAATCATAGGACATCTCTCCCGAATTCCACTATACAGGGAATTTTTCTATTAAGTATACATACATTTTCCGAAATTCGTAGTTTTTCTAAAGAGTTTAATTTGAAGCTTTAAACGGGTGTTTTCCACTCCCAGATTAAGCATGAAGTGAAATTTCGAGTTTAGAAGAACCTTCGCGCTACGCGACCAAACCAAATTTACTTCATGCGCCATGCGTATAAAACACTGAAATGTTGTGAAATTTATATATATTGTGAACTTCACTTCTAAACAGTGTTTTTTATACGCGTGGCGCATAAAATTTCGAGTTAAGAAAAGCCTGAAAATTTGGATTTGTGCTCTTCGCTTCGCTCAGCGCCTAAATCCAAATTTTCAGGCTTCTTATAACCTCAAAATTTTACTTCATGCTTAAACAAGGAGTGGATAAACTCGTTAGAATCTTCAAATTGAACTTTCTTCAAAAATGACGAACGCCTGCAAATTTACAGCGTATGTCTCAGGATATGCATACATATACTTACTAGAAAAATGTCCTGTTTTGTTTGAAGGAATTGAAAATCTCGTTTTCAGTGAAAAGCGCTTGGAATTGACATTTTAACCATTGCACTAGTATTCAACTACTTTCTTCTACTTGCCATGACTCATAAAAATAAGGAATATCTTGATAGTTAATGAAGTATAATTTATTATTTTAATCTCAATAAGCAAAATTCGTGATTTATCCTTAAATATATGCATCATTCGATTAATGTTTAATTTTACTGTAACCCTACATACCACTAATTATCCCGGCATTTGACACGTAGAGTCTGCAGACCCCAACACCTCAAACCATGCTCAACTGGTTAAAACTGATTTTTCTTGTAGAATTATAATAAATTGAAAGTTGTGTACTAACAAGTTGTATTTGATTCTACAGGTAACTATAACATCAAGGTTTGCTCTTGTTATGTTAAAAAGTCTAAAATGCTAATAGACATTTGTAAAACGATTTAACATGTAATATAAATCCCCTTGTCAGATGCCGGGTTAAAATCGGCAGGACTTGTAGTTTTCTAACATTGTTTAAAATATTTTAACCAGTGATCAAAAGTTTATCGTAGACTACCCGATACACAAGGTACAATAATATAAAGTATGTTTGGTTGCATATAATTTTCTTCTACTGCATCGATCGTAACCAAGGTACGTCGAGTGACACATATGTGTATAAGGTATGCTTCACCACAGTCTCTCTTATTTTCAGCAGCCGCCCTACCCCGCAAACATAATTTTCGATCCTGTGACGTAACAATGTGGCTGCCTGTATGGTAATATTGCGTCATAGGACCGAAACCCCCTCCCATTCTCTCGCATTTTAATCCAGCGATCCTTATATACACTAGATCGTCCTTGATCGCAACCAACATCCAACACCTCATATTCTCCTGATTGTAAATTTCTCGTTTGAACTAGTTGATGCTCTCTCATCCTTTTGTTCTTCGTTTGCGCAGGAATTGATTTAATTAACTCAACAAACAGCATCTGGTGCAGGAGTGCCTCCTCCACCTTTTTCCATGGACCAAGATATCTTGAAGCTTTCATGTTCTCCTGATGCCCGACGTTAACACTGGATGATTTATGTAGAGCAGTTGCGCTCATTAATATATATTTAATAAATAAATAAACAATGATGGGATTAAGGATTAACTAATTCGTGTTTTATGCCATTAGCAACGGTGGTTACGTATGAATTCCGTTGTGGGATTGGATTGGGTAACTCCGGCTTGGATAACGCGGATCGGGCACATTCTGTAAGCTTAAAAGTGCTAGGAGAACATAATGTTTGAGGATGTAAATATACTTTCTGTATAAAGTGTATAATGATTTGTGATTCAAAAATCTTTGAATTCGTTGGTTTCTTAAATGTATGTGTACACTATATTTTTTTTAATAAATGTAACTGTTTGATTAAAATATTTTTTTGCTAAAAATTACATAGAATTTTACAATGTTATCAAGTAATCATGCTAACATCTTTTGCTCTAAAACTTAAAAACATCTATAGAAACATCAAATGTTCGTATTGCAAAAATATCTTAAGGTACAAGATATTTTCTCATAAAAATGAATTCCATCATTTCATCGCACACCACTTGACACCATTTATAAATTATAGATGCTATAATAGAGAAATACTTTAAATATGAAAACCACATCTGTATATTTTACAAGTTTGTCAAAGAACATGAAAATAACAACTCATAGCTTGTACATTTCTGATTTATACATCAAAATCCACTATTTAATTGTTTTCATGAGTTTTAAAATACAATCCAATTGTAATCACTTCTAAATTATTCCTTAGCAGTTAGTGTGAATTTTATCAAATTTATGCTACTTTAGAATGGCCAAATTATTTCTGTAGTTCCCTAGAATAAAAAATGCTATTTTATTATTACTAATGTAAATAAGTTTATTTAATAATCTTTGCATTTCCTTAATTCAGAATTAAAACAACGTTGAAAATATTTCTCAAATTACTTTTCCTTTTTATCAAATGACTTTCTTATTGTATTTCTGCCACTTTACATACCATTCATAAACCCCATAGAAGAATTTTTGAGCCTATTGAAGAAATGTATTAAAAGAATGTATCAAAAGAAGAAATGTATCAAAAAATCAAGTGAAGTGCTAGTAATAAAAATGTGCTTTGTATTTTAAAGCATCAAATTATTTCAGAACACTTAAAGTTAATTACAAATTGCTTCATATTTAAGCAATTATTTAGAAAGAACAAAATTTTTTTTGTTTTTTTAATGAGTTTAATTTGACGCTACTAACAAGTGTTTCCACTCCTTGATTAAGCGTGAAGTAACATTTCAAGTTTAGCAAAGCTCCGCCGAGCGACCAAACCAATTTTTAGGCTTTTATAAACTCAAACTCAAAATTTTACTTCGTGCTTAATTAGATAGTGAAAACGCTTGTTCGAAACACGAAAATTACCTGTATTTATCATCCTTGCGAATTATTTAAATATTTTTAATAAATCGGAAATTTCATATGATAAATAGGGAAAGTCATTTGATAAATAGTGAAATATGTTGATACAAAACGTACATGTGGGATTTTCAGTTGATAGAAAGGGAATTTTATTTATTACATCGTAGAAATCAAACAAAAAATCGTTCATATCAAGAGAAAAATTTCAGAACTTCATATCTTTTGTTAGTACATTGGATATTATAACATTGTCTTGTAATTGGGACATTTTTTATTGGGTTATTAATACACTTATTGTTATTCCAAAAATATTGATATGAAATTTTGTAATTTTTATTTTTGTTCCGCGCCTATCATGATTAAAAATGTAAAATATGGGAACAATTTCTTCTTTGCTCTTCATCATTGTTTTCTTCCAACTCAATATTCGAAGATTCAAATGTTTATATATTTGAAACATTTGAATAATTTTATTATTAAAATATATGTATATATATATATATATATATATATATATATATAATATATAATTTAATATTTGGATATGTTTTTGAATTAATATTCGAATATCATAATTTAAACTAAACTTACTAAAAATCTCTTATGTTTTGAAGAATCAATTAATTGACGAACAGCGTGAAATTTATATATTTTCTTAATCAAAGTTTGTGTAATCAATCGATGTTTAAAGAAAATAAGAGGAAAACCATAAAATATTTGATTCTATAAAAGTTTCGTACAATTTTCTGAACGATGAACATTCAGAAAACAAAAATCATACTCGGGGACCTGAAAACTTATGGAAATACCTAAACTTTATAGTCGGATGTTGGCATGATTACAAAACTTTTCTTGCACAGTAGTGTCAAAACATTAATATTGTTTAATAATGGTTGTCGATTTTAATAATTGCCGTCATATTTTATAATTTTCTTCGTTTTATTTAAACTTCATAAATTTTGTGATTTTTATGAAATTATTTTAATTATCAATGGTTTCTGAATGGTATATTGGATATTTTTTGTTATTGATTTGATCGATTTACTTTTTTATCATGATTAATTCCAAATTAATGAAAAGTAAAAACGATCGCTCTTTATACTTTTTTATTCTATTTCCCGTAGTTGCAAATAAAATCCTCCAATACTTCCCAGATTGGTTTAACCCATGAAGTACCATTGATGCAATAACACAACATTACCTTTATTTTGTTTTCAAATTACCAACTAAATAATTGAATACATTGTGTTATTTCAGGAATTTGACAATGTGTGAAAAAATGTAAATATTTTGTTATTTAAATATTTAGATTATTACTCGATTTAAAGTGTATTTCTAACTTCACAATATTTTAGTGTTTTATACGCGTGGCGCATGAAGTAAAATTTCGAGTTTAGAAAACCCTGTCGCGTAGTGCTACGCGACCAAATCAAATTTTCAGGCTTTTCTAAACTCGAAATTTGACCTTATGCTTAATCTAAGAGTGGACACACTCTTTTGAAACTTTAAATTGTACTCTTTTATAAAACCGACGAATGCCTGAAATTTGGCAGTGTATAGATGAGATTTATAAGAAAATATTCCAGTATATAACATAATAAGTTCTTCATAGAAATTGTAAAACAAAGTACAGAATTTTACTAAAAATCTACGTTTAGAGTTAACTCTATTATTGCTCGGCCGTTAATGGATTAATAAAGAAAATGATACAATTTTAACCAGTTAAATTTTAAAAAAAATTTCACACAAAATGTACTTTTATTAAATTTATTAAACGGATATTTGTGAAATATATGTCTTCCAAACTGTGTTATTATTGAAATTGCTTAATTTTCTACATTTATAAAATTTTCAAAAATCTATTTTTCGAGTAATATCATTTGTTCTCTTCAGCTATCATTTTTATTGAATCAATTATCGATGAAACGGAATTTAATATAAAATAAAAGTATAAAATAGTTGCATTTTTAACACAGAAATTGCTGGATTAATTTTTGAAATAATTATTGGTAGTGCAATTTCCTAATTTCATGATGGTCTTTTTTGTTAGTGTAAAAAAAATCTTTTATTATTCATATTTATAAAAGTATTTCGAAATCTTGTTAACATACACATTTTCTCTTAATAAACGTTTGAAAATACATGAAATTTACGAAAATCTTCGAAATCTTGAAAATTATTTAAACATCGACAGATATCATCAAAATGATAAGCAAATTGGAATTGGTGAAAGCTATGAACACGAAATGAATTTTGCCTATTATTTATACAGTGAACTGTAAGTAGACATATCCCGATGTATACATTTTAAATTTGCAGGTATTCGTGTTATTTTTAAACAATCGTTTAATTTAAAGCTTCTAACGAGTGTTTCCACTCCCAAGTTAAGCATGAAGTAAAATTTCGAGTTTAGAAAAGCCTGAAAATTTGGTTTGGTCGCGTAGCGAAGCGAAGCGACCAAACCAAATTTTCAGGCTTTTCTAAACTCGAAATTTTACTTCATGCGCCACGCGTATAAAACGCTAAAATATTGTTAAATTCTAAATGTACTAGTTACGTTTGAGTTCATAAATTTTACAATTAATGTTTATTTCGTCTAACCAAATCTTTCAAAATTCGCGCGATTGCAATTTGCTTTCGGATATGTAGGTATATTTAGTAAGAGAAAATGTCTGTAGGGAAATCATGGACATTTTTGAAAAACATTGAAACATATGATTTTTCTATAATATGCCTAAATGTTGCAAAAAAGAGGTAAAATTGTCGAAAATCTTAAAAATAGACAAAATATTTGTATAGTAGAATTCACGAGAGGTGTCCCATAACTACGGATTTGAAATCTTCGGTACAACTTTTCTCTGAGGTATTTTCATATTAACATTATTTGTTCTAGTTGTGTGTGGTTAATTGCAACTTATGCTAAACTTTCTTATTTAGGGGATTCATATTGTAATAGTTATTTTAATTTGAACTAAAATATCGCAGGATATCTCTCGTAAAGCGGACTATATTATAAATAGTGTAATGTTGAACAGGTAATAATGAAGCATTAAATACAAAGGGCCCAGCCTATGTTTGCCTATGTTAGCAGCTAATTATTTTATTTTTCACAAGTGGCTAAGCCACTCACCGCTTAAAATACTTACTGACTAATATTGTCCATCATTTTATAATCCCCACCAGAAGTGTTAATCTTTCCAACAATCCCTGGCTGCAGCCTGTTCATCAAATTACAAAGCAAAATCCCATCACGCAGGGCCAATTCATAGGGCACACCCTGTGGAAACCTCATCCCCGTAACCTGCTCAATCCACTGCTGGGCCTCCCTCTCCTGTTCGGGATCCCTTTTTCCGGCCACCTGTGAACAAAATTCAGAAAACGTAAACACACCAATGAACCCAATGTTTACAATCGCATCGAAATTTGGCAGAGAATGAAAACTTCTCCGATGAAGAGAAGTGTCCGTTCTATTTTCGTAGATGGCTTCAATTCCACCGGATGACGTTATCAACAGCTTTTACGATGTTCGGATTTAGAAACGCTTGCCAAATATTTAAGAGTGGCCATTTTTCACGGTTCTATTGATGAAATTTTCCGCTGGTTTATAATTTGTATGGCGGGTATGTGTTCGAGAAATTTCAAAAGGATTCGATCGCGCGAAGGCTGAAAAAATGTGTCAACATAATTGGAAATTTGAACTTGCCAAATATTATGTTTGAAATGTGGTTGATTAATTTTTGAATTATTTTCTGTGTTCTGTAGGTTTCTATATTAACCCACTAACGACCGAGCAATTATGAAGTTAAGACTAAAAGTTGATTTTAGGTAAATTCTGCACTTTATAATTTCTATGAATGACTGATTATTATTAGATACCTAGAATTTTCATTTTAAATATACGTAATGTATACGCTGTAAATTTTGAGGCATTCGTCGGATTTTTAAAAGCGTTCAAATTAAAGTTGCGAACGAGTGTTTCCACTACCAGATTAAGCATGAAGTAACATTTCGAGTTTAGAAAAGCCTAAAAATATGGTTTGGTCGCTCCGCGGCTTTTCTAAACTCGAAGTTTTACTTCATGCGCCCCGCGTATAAAACACTGAAATATTGTGATGTTCGAAATACACCTAAGAATCCTTTTTTTAAAATGAGGAATTATCAAATACAATTTAACAAAATATTTACATCTTTCTTCACACATTCTCAAGTAATACAATGTATCAAAGTAACTTGTTTAGTAATTTAATTAACACAAAATTAATAATGTTGCGTTGTTAAGTTAAAGTGCGTTAAATTTCTGAGTTGTTTTTATTTTGCACATGGGTTGTTTTCCAAATAAACCATACAATTTAAAACATTAAATCATCCCAACTTTTTTCGAGTTACCTAGAAAAATATAGATTACTTAATTAACTCACAGTTATATTCCTTTCTTCACTTCTAATAATAATAGTATATTAGAAGTGAAGAAAGGCATATGTGTTTTAAGTAAGTGACCTGAATGTTCACGTAACTCAAAGAATTTTTGAATTATCTACTTTATAGGCTAATATTAATTGTAGCTTATAGGTAAATAACCAACATAATTTTATGATAATTTCACAAGTGTGATTGTGCAAAGAAATCATGATTTTTTTTATTATTACCGATACTAGCCAGAATCATGTAATTATCGAAGTGAGTTGGTTTTAAACATTAACATAAACAAATAATATATTTTTTGAACTGCACACTAAACAGTGTTTATACGCCTGGCGCATGAAGTAAAATTTTGTGTTTAGAAAAGCTTGAAAATTTGGATTTGCCGGGCTTCGCTTCACTACACCCGGCAACACCAAGTTTTCAGGCTTTCCTAAACTCAAAATTTTACTTCATGCCTAACCTGGGAGTGGAAGACACTTGATAGTTTGAAATGTATCACAACTGTCAACATGTGTGTCGTAACTGTCGCAAAGAAAAAGAATAACATGGGCATCTCATTATAGTTCAATTCAAACTAATGTCAATTTGACACGATGGACTAATGTCAGTCAACCTAGTGACCTAACGTCATAAAGTCACAATAGTCAAAATATAGTTGATAAAGTGATTTTATAATTAAATTCTAGCATAGTCAAAACACAATCGACTAAGTGACTTACAGTTAAAATATCACAATAGTTTAAATACAATCGATTAAGATATTATATGACAAAATCCTAGCATAGTCAAAGGACAGTCAACTAAGTGACTTACACTCATAATGTCTTGACACGGAAATTTTATGGCGAAATCCCATGATCACCAAGTGATTTACAGTCAAAATTTCACAATTTTCAATATACAGTCTTCTTTATTATATTGACTGCCATTTAACGACAACATTGACTATATCGATAATATTTACTACTATTCATTGACCGTCATTTGATAACATTTACTATTAATCGACCTTAAATAAGTAGAGTCATAATACCAAATGTTTACACTTCAATTGACTATACTGGCTAATAATGGTCAGAGGTCGTAGATAAAATGTTGTAAGCAACTTGTGTGTGACGGAATTTCGGGCACTCTTTGCTATTAAGGCAATCGCCTAACGGCTCGTGCCCTAAAAATCGTGGCCAAAAGCCCTACTTTATAAACTAGTCACGTAAATAACTATTTCCGTTCGTATTACTTACACACGGGAAAAGTACAAAAATCGACAAAATTTAATGAGTACCTACTTCTGTGGATTTGGAATTTTATAGTTAACAAATTGGGATTTTCTAAATAAGGTACTAAAATTGTTTTCAATCATATGAACATTTGTATGTTCATATGATATAAAGCCATTTAGTAATTTAATATCTATGTTTTAAAATGTTTGTACAATAATAATGTTTTTATATTTACGTTCCAGTGATAAAAATAAATTCCAGTACTAACTACAAGCAGACTTGCATTTCATTGTATCCATTATATTGACTATTTTGGCAGAACTGACTACATCGATAATATCGCACTGACATTTACAGTATTGATTAGATTGACTATTATGAAATGACTATATTGATGGTATCGATTATATTGATCATTTTGATCATACTAAATATATTGACTGTTTCACCACACTGACTACATTGACTGTATCGATTATTTTCACTATTTTGACAGAACTGACTATATTGACAGCATCGATTATGTTGACTATGTTGTATATTAACCATCATTTAACAAAATTGACAATATCAACTGTTCTTTGACTACATATTGTAATAGTTGACTATTATGATTAAATTATCTACCACTCAATAACTTTAACTATTTCGATATTTTACAATTAGTACATTTCAAGGATTCTAACAGTTTATCATTTTTCACTTTTTTTAAAAATTGAGAAATTAAAACTTAATGTCTAAATATAAAAATATTTTTTTTATAATCTGCGAACCAAGTCATTTCAGGTTTAATGGGTAAAGCCAAGACATAGTTGACTTAGCGATATTGTGACAAAACAATAACCGTTGACTTGAGTCATTCAAAACAAAGATAATTCTTCAAGTAGAAAACATAAGATAATTCGAAAGCTATTCGAGCTAAAAGTATGATATATGGATTTTAAGTATTTTGACGAGATCTACAACTTTTATTTTAAAATTGTTTCGATATGATCAGTATTTAAGAAAATATCCAGAAAAATATTTAAAAAAAAAACGAAAGAGTAAAATACCACCTCCGGTTTCAGCATTTTGGATATTTGAAAATTTTCACGAAAACAATACTTTTCGTTTCTATTATATAGGTATACGGGGAAAGTAAAAATTAAATTAAACAATATAATAAAATATTTGGTCGTCTTAACTTATGGAGATAAAACTAACTAATGTTCTAAAATCTTAGACATTGATTGCTTGACTGATTTAGGGAACTGGTTTCTCACTTGCTAATTTTTGATTTTGCATACGTTTAGTAAAATTTCACCGTACGTTCTTGCTTTATTTAATGACCCGGTATAAATGGATTTAATTGAAGTTACGTGTATGTTACATTTAGATAACGATATGATTTTTACTTCACTTAACATTCACAGATTTTGTAATAATTTAATTTTAAATATGTAATGCTTACTCTATCTAAAACACAAGTTCAGTGAATCTTTAAATAGAACATAAACATAAGATATATCACTACATCATTTGTAGTTAAAATAAAAATAGAATAATAATTAGTTTATTGTTCGATGAATTCTTGTAAATAGTGATGTTTCGTTATAAATATTTATTTTTTTGGCACACAGTCTCTTATCTTTCATTTCTAAAATTGAGTGATTGTTTTAAGCGAAATTCGCGATATTCATCGTTATTTATTTTTCCTGGCAAGCACTGCCTGTGGACTCAGTTATTGTAAACGATTGCTTATATTAGAGAAATAATCTTGTACTGAAGTTATTTTTAAACATTTATTACATTTAATTTATACAATTTCATGAAATGCATTCAAGATTTCTTTAAGATGTGAATGCGTTTTTGATACATCTACAAATAATTATAATTGCAGAATAATTATTATTCACTGTGTTCTCGTTAATTTATTCGTGAAACCTGATTAAAGTATTCGATTTTTTTCTTTTAAGAAAACATCTCAGTATACTTCATATGCTATAAATCTTCAGATATTCGTTACTTTTTAAAAGAGTTTAAATTGAAGGTTTAAACAAGTGTTTTCCACTCTCAGGCTAAGCATGAAGTAAAATTTCGAGTTTAGAAAAGCCTGAAAATTTGAATCCAAATTTTCAGGCTTCTCTGAACTCGAAATTTTACTTCATGCGTCACGCGTATTAAACACTGATTTCAAGTACAGTTCTAAATATACTTCTAACGCAGTAGACTAAAGACGTATATTTTGAACTTTACGGCAATTTAGTGTTTTGTATGTGTGGCGCATGAAAAAAAAATCGAGTTTAGAAAATCCTTAAAACTTGATTTTCAGACTTTTCTAAACTTGAAATGTTCCTCTATGTTTAATCTAGGAGTGGATAACACTCAATCAAAGCTTTAATTTGAATTCTTAAAAAAACGTACTTTGGAAAATTTACAGCGTTTGCGTATGTATACTCAAAAGAAAAGATGCCTGTATGTGACTAAAATAATTTATAAATGACCTCTTAGTTATTTCATATATTGCAAGATAAAATTATATAAGAAATTTACACCAATTTTCTTTTTTAACTTTTTTTTTAAAAATAAGTAGACACTATTATTATTTGAATTATGATTGCTTGAACACAGTTTAAGTAATAAAAGTAAATACTTCTTAAAAAAAGCCTCAAGAGCATGCTAACTAGTAAAACTCTTGAATATAGAGAATGAATAAAACGCAAAACGCCGACACTATTATTAATTTAAGTTTTTATATATTATTAAAGTGCAACGTTTAAGAGTAAATTATTCGTAGTTTTCGTAATATCAACACAGGATTTGATAAAAATTAGTCAATTATTTTTCATTAAATGAGCCGTTTATTTTTACTTTTATTTTTTAAGTAAAAATTACTTCAAAACACATTATTAAATTCATTCAGCGGATTAAATCCAGTGTGAAAGCCCTCTTCGTTTCCTTTCATTATCTCTGTTTTGTAATGAATGAACTAATTTTAAACACTACGCTATCTCTCTCTTCGTTTGTGCCAATAATTTTTTAACGCACAGTCCTGTAAGATAGAAACTACACGATGTGGGCTTTCTTGAGTTATTTGGGGATGTCTTCTGGAACAAGTGTGTGCACGCCGCCCCCGCACCCACTGGCCATATAGACCCGCCATACATCTGGCACCGTTTCAGTAGCGTCCCGACGCCAATCGAAAACACTTGCAAAAAATACACACACAAGTTAACACTTAAAAAAAATAATAATTCAAATGGCGGTAAGTTATTAATCAATAATAGGGGTAATGTTATTTTAAGAATAACTGTTATAATAATATTGCATCAAAGATAAGTCTTGTTTTGTGGGAGGATATTGATAATTACAGTGAAGCTAGAATATGGTAAAATTAGAAGTGCCTGCCAAAAATGGCGGAAATTTTTTTCTTTGTATAGTTGTGACAACTAATTTTCTTGGTGAAAGTAAATATAAGAAGTGTATTTAAAAAAATCAACCACTAGTAAAATAACGCAGTAAAAACTTAAACCTTATCAAGTTTTTAAAATTAATTCACTTTTATGGGTGAACATGCAAGCCAGTGATGAAGGTTTGAATTTACCACCAAAACGCTCGTTTTTCATGGATAGGAATATTTCATAAGGAGAAGAGCTTGCCAACAATTTGATTAAATTGAAATATGTTTTTATTCGTTAGAAAAGATTACACTAAAACCTAGACACTAAAACCTGGAATGCCAAAATCAAACATTCTCAAGTATTTTATTTTTGATAGACCTGAATAGGAATTAAATAATCTCCAACCCGTGTAAGGATTAAATACAAGAATATTGAATTCTTATATTTAAAATGTTTGTTGTCGCATTGACGGGGGATTTCCATTTAGTGTGAATCGTACTTGATTCATACGACAGCCAACGTGAAATAAGAGTATAAAATTTGTATATCTAATTAATTGATTGATCGATAAAATTATTATCTAATCAGATTGCTTAATTAATTTTTTTTTATTGATTGCTGAACTCAGTTCTTATAAGCATTTTTTTAGTAAAACTTTTATAAAACTGCTCTAAAACTAAGTCTATCAATTTGAATCACTCAATATATCACTAACTTGTTTGTAATTGATCACTTAATAAAACATTTCTAATAATATATAGGTTTTTAATTGAATCCACTTTATTAGTAAAATAAACCAAGTGAATTCAATTAAAAACTTATACATTTGAATCACTCTCTATTAGATTATTTTTCAAGATTGATTTCTTTTCTTCTTCATTAGTTACACAAATCGTTTGAGCATTACAATTTTTTATGTTTGGCGTGGAAATGAAGGGAAACTGCAAACAGAACGAATGTTCAAACGAAAAATAAATTGATGTGTGTGTGCGCGAAATTATTTATAAACCGTATAAAAATATTAATCGAAGCCAACATAAACCATTTCGCGCAACCGTACGAGTTCCCTACGTCATGTGCTTGCATTTTGGGCTATTTTCGTCAATGAAAAATATACAGAAACTTTCAGCCATGTTTCCTAAATTTGCATATGATCAGAACATAAAACTTGCATTGAAATTCACAAAATTCAATCAAAAATTTTAAACTCTCGAAATTCTTACCCACATTTGAAATGAGCCCCACTCAATTTGTTAAAGCTATCATTGTATTTTAGATTTGAGAAATAAAATAAAGGTATGCTCGTCACAATTCAAATATTTCAAAACTGAAAATGTCAATATTTTTAGAAATTTATAGGCTTCATATGCGAACGCTGTATAATTTCTGACATTCGTTGTTTTTTAATAGAGGTTAATTTAAAGCATTAAACGAGTGTTTTTCACTCCCAGATTAAGCATGATGTACTATTGTGAATTAAGAAAAGCCTTAAAATTTGGTTTGGTCTAAACTCGAAATTTTACTTCTTACGCCACGCGTACAAAACACTGGCTTTAAGGAAAGTTCAAAATATACGTCTTTAGCATACTACTTTGGCAGCATATTGTGAGCTTCACAATATTTTAGTGTTATAAACGCGTAAAATTTCGAGTTTGGAAAAGCCCGATTTTCAGCGTATACGCTGCATTTGGGATATGTATGCTTAATAGAAAAACTCCCTGTAGATTAATATTTGGTAAAACTACAAAATGTAACGAATTTCTATTGCGAAATGTCGAAATTCATGGTTTATTTACAGTAATAAGAAACTCAAATATGTGTTATTAATTCTATAAAAAGTTTTCGAAATGCATCGTTAAAAACACCTGCTGATTTTCACGCCAAAAAATGTGTAGACTATTTTATAATTATATTTTATTCGCATCAATTTGAGGAAAAAACTACATAACCCGTCACAGTGAATGATTTATTTACACCTGAAGAGCCTAATTTTGGAAGCGCCTAATTATCCGTTCAAATGTCGCAAAATCGCTCACTTGCTCACTCGCTACTAGACGATTGCATTTATTTTAAATTTAGCCAGTGGAGTATTTCTGGAAATTATCCACAAATTTCACAAATCCACCGAAAAAATACCACCTTCATGTTTTTCAATTAGATAACACGTCACCTTCTTCACGATAATAAGTATTAATTTTTTAACAACAAAAGTGCGATTCTTTTCGCAATCTACAAAAAAATTGTCTTACAAAAACTAAATCAAACACTCATTGACATACCAACTTCCCGAGCTAATGCTCGGAGGAGAATTGTATTATAAAATACGTGTTTGCTGTTACATATAGTACTGCAGATGTACAATTCTGGTCAAATTATTCAGGCCATCTATATACACGTTTCGAGATTTATCTCTCATCAGTACAACACGTCTATGGATGTCCTGAATAATTTTATCCGAATTGTTACATTTGCAGTAGGTTACTGTTTGTAACAGCAAGCATCCAATTTCCGTCGGGGTATTAGCTTGGGAAGAAGTTGTTTCAATGAATGTTTGATTTAGTCTTTGTAAGATATATTTATTGGAGATTGAGAAAAGAATCGAATTTTGATGTTTTGAAGTATTCTACAACCAAGTATTGGCAATTTCATTTATATTTATAATAATTTTATTCTAAGATTATGAATGTCCGTGTTATTTACGTAATTAGGAATTAGAATCTTTTTCACGAGAATACTGATATGCTTGTAGCAACGTAATAAGGCACTATTATCTTTTTTGCGATAATAATGATACGTTATAATTTCATTATAAAATACTTTTTAGCCACGTAATAAGGAATTAGAAGCCGAAGTCCTGGGCTGGATCTTCGGGTGTCTAGGAGAGCCTGTCCCAAAAGGCGAATTCGAGGATATTCTCAAGGATGGAGTGGTTCTCTGCAATTTGATGAACAAATTGTCTCCAGGGTCGGTGAAGAAGATCCAAGCCAAAGGCACCAACTTCCAATTGATGGAGAACATTCAGAGATTTCAGGCAGCTGCCAAAAAATACGGCCTTCCCGAAGAGGAAATTTTCCAAACTGCTGACTTGTTCGAAAGGAGAAATGTTCCACAGGTAAATAAACATATCAAAGATGACAAATATGTCAACTAAGGGCCAGTTGCACTTAACACGTTGAACTGGTTCAACTCTGAACTTGAGTTCAAAGTGACAATAGAACAATAGGAACTGTCATCTTGACCTCCAGTTCAACGTGTCTAGAGCAACGGGGCCTAAGACTTGGCCCCAGCCTCGATAGACATTGGAAATGTAATGTAATGTAATAAATATAAATGTATATCATAACTATAATTATTGAATATATGAGCTAAAAAAAGTCATCTAGTTCCAAAACCAGCTATCTCCTACTAGCATGTTTTTTCAGGAGAGGTAAAAAACGTTTTATAATCTAATTTTTTTTAATCTAAATTTTAGATTACACAGAAATTAAAGTGCCTAGAGAGTATAATTCGATAACGCAAACTTAGAATTACATCGATTTGAATTTAAAGCCGCTGCAACTTTTTAAATTTGAAATTAAACAGTAAAGATACAGGCATTTTCTTATTTTTAAGTATACATATGCCAATGCTTGCTCTGTAAATTTGTTGTTTTTATAATAGTGTTCAATTTGAAGCTTCTTACGAGTGTTTCCACTCCTTGATTAAGCATGAAGTAAAAATTTGAGTTTAGAAAAGCCTTAAAATTTGGTATAGTTGCTCCGCGAAGCAGAGTAAAAAAACCAAGTATTCAGGCTTTTCTAAACTCAAAATGTTACTTCATGCGCCATGCGTATATAACACTGATTTAGAGTGAAGTTCAAAACATAGTGCTTTAACATACTGATTTAGAACTATATTTTAAACTTGACAATATTTTAGCGTTTTATATGCGTGGCGCATGAAGTAAAATTTCAAGTTTAGAAAAGCCTGAAAATTTGGTTAGGTCGCTCCACTTTGCGGAGAGCGACCAAACCAAATTTTCAGGCTTTTCTAAACTCGATATTTTACTTCATGCTTAATCAGAAAGTGGAAACACTCGTTAGAAGTAGAGTACACATCAGAACATGTATGTATTACTTAAAAGAAAAACTCCCTGTATAACATTTCTTTCTGTGATCTGTTTAATTCGTTAATGATTAATCAATTCCATTTTGCATTTTGAAGGCTTTTACTTATGCATGTTCATTTAACAATAAAAACACCTTTAACTTTGTACGAGTATAGCACTATACAAATAAAGTTAAAAATGTTTTTATTGGTAAATTAATTCGTTAAATTAATTGTAGAGTCATTTATTGTATATTCAATAATAATTACAAAGAGCCATCGACCTAAGTCCTTCAGCCTTTCGTTAATTATTATTATGTTATTTGAATATTAATCAACGTCTTTTTAGTTTTTTTCCCTGATTTTTTAGATGTCTTTCTAATTTATGTTTTTGAAACAAAACGACCACCGGTTTTCAACTAAGTACATCGATTGTTTCAGGTGTGTTTATCACTTTTCGCTCTTGGAAGGTACACCCAGAAACATCCCGAATGGCAAGGACCAACGCTAGGACCGAAAATGGCCGAAAAGAACGAAAGGACCTTCACCGAAGAACAGCTCCGCGCCCACGAGGGCGAGCTTAATCTTCAGATGGGATACAATAAAGGTGCTTCGCAAGCTGGTGGTGGTGCTTTTGGAAACACCCGTCACATGTAAACCGAAGAGATATTTAATAATTTATCAAGCAGCGGCATAGCTAACACTTCAGAGAAAGAGAAAGTGCAGAATAATTAAACTCAAGATGATTAATATGAAGTATGGCCAACATTATAAAAGCACAGAATAATTAAACTTGGGAAGATTAATGTGAAAAGTGTAGTCAAAATTTAATATTTGTTTATTGAGATCACTTCGATTAAGCTACAAACCGAAGAAAGAAGAGAATTGTATCTGTAGAAGTGCTAGCTAAGCCCTTATGAAAAGATCATCTATTTTTTTCAGCTTTTACAGTATTTATTTATTTTTATTTACTTACGCTAAATAATATATTCTTGTACACATACATAAATTAACGCGGAATTATTTTTATAATACGAATTGAAAAAAAGTAAATATTTATCAAAAAATGTTGCATTTATTTATATTATCCCTTAATGATATTGATACTGTCCTCTTGAACCCCATTTGGCACTAGTAAGTAAGGCTGGGAGTTTTAAAAATTGAAGTATAAATATATTCATTAGGATAATTAATATATTAGTAGTATAATTTACGTATAAATATATTCATATACAATATCCCAAGTGGCAGGCATATTACCGAAAATTTTCCCGACCTGTCACATAAGTGTTTATTGCAACGAGAATTGCTCAATCGCGAAGCGCGCGGACTATTTTCAAGGGGCAACAAACACGCATGTGAGAGAAGGGAAAATTCGCGGGATAGATATGCCTGCACTAGGGATATTTGTTCAGACAATCGCTAGAACAAAAATAATTTATAGAAATAAATCAAATAGTTTGAGAAGGTAACTGTCATTGATAATTCGCATATTGAAAGCATAACTTCGGTAAACGAAACCGAAGAAAATCATCGAAATGTTTATCATAATTATGCTTTTAATTTCACCAACTGTTCCAATTTTGATTTCTTATAAATAAAAATGCTCTAAATGCTTATTCTTGATATTCTTGTTATTTACCTTTAATGATAAAATTATTGAAAATTAGGCATCTAGTTATCTTTACGGGAAATATTCGAATATTTTGCCCGGCCAAATAGTCGCTGTCAAAATATTCACGTAATTCGTATGTGATTGGCTAATTTTTAAGTAATGCGTCATTTTAAATATGTTTTTGAATAAATACTCGAATAGTCGTACTTCAATTTTAAAAATTCCCAGCAATAATTAATACATCCATTCTTATTTTATTTTAATTTTGTGGCAAATAAACAATAACTGAATATGTTTTTGAACTTCATATTAAATCAGTGTATTACGCGTGTTCGCGACCAATCCAAATGTTTAGGCTTTTCTTAACTCGAAATATTTACTTTATGCTTAATCAAGTGGAAAACCCTTTTTAGAGAACTATTACAATCTTTAACGACAGCACCGATTTTTTATAAAGTAAAAAATAAGATAATTAACGAAACTCGTAGAGATTATGAATATAACTACCGTTTGTTCCCATTTTCTTTAAAAAATCAGTATTGTCATTAAAAGTTCTAACAGTAGTCTAATAAATGTTACGCAAGAAGTAAAATTTTAGGGTTTTCTAAACTCGAATTGTTACTTCAAGCGCCAGGCGTATAAAACACAGATTTCAAGTAAAGTTTAAAATAAACTATCAAACTAAATTTAATAATTTATTCAAAAACATATTCAAATATTTGAATTGATTTAATATTTAAATATTCGAAAGTTCAAATATATGGATATTCGTATGGATATCAATATATGTTAGTAATTTAGTGATTGAATTATTGATATTTGAATATTCAAATATTTATTTGGCTATTTTGATTATTCGTATTTGAATCCCAGCCTTAGATATAATGAGTATGCTGATTTATATAATATTAAAAAAATAATCATTTTTATCTTTAAGCCCTCCAGCGTTTTTAAAACCCCATCCGTTATTTTTTCTTTCTCTAGCTAAGGTCTTGCTCTTTGAGATATCTAAGAAAATGAAAAACAACTGTTTTCCAAATATTATTTTCATTAAATCATGACAAAATATAGACAAATCTATCATTTTTTGTAACTTGTGTAGTTGAGTTTTTATAAATTTTCTAAAGAGATATTAAATTATTGTCAACACGATTGCCATTTATAATTAGGAATAACTTTATTTTTTTAATATCCTACAAATATTTGGTCAAATTGGATGGTGTTGCCTTTTTGCTAATTTATTTGTATTTAGGTTTGTAAAATATTGATTATAATTTACGCCGAAAATTAATAAAGTTTAGTCAGATTTTAGAATCAGATTTTTTTATTACAAATCTGAACCTGAAGTTTGAATTATTTTTATTTTATAAACAAACAGAAATCCATCTGTATATTGAAATGTTATGTATATTCAACATAAATGATCAATTTTCACAAATGATATTTTTTATATTCAAAAAATAAGCATTTTCACAGATTAATAAAGGCAATTTCAAAATTTAACGATAGTATTTTCACAGATTAACGAAATCAAAATTGATTTTATTTTATTGCAAAATAAACGTTAAAGTTTCCAATGCAATTCCACTACATGTGACTACATTAAATTACGAAGATTTTAAGAAATGTGTAGAGCAATTATTATTTTAAATATCCATATATTGTTGTTTTTTCAAGTGTTCAGGTTTTAGCTTTTAACTGGTGTTTCTACTTCTTGATTAAGCATGAAGTAAAATTTTGAGTTTAGAAAAACCTGAAAATTGTACTTTATGCGCCAACCGTATAAAACACTGATAACACTGATTTCAAGTGTTATTTAAAATATACTATTAAGACTGGACATTTTTTAAAGTTAAGTATTCGAATATACATTCAAGAACATTAAAATATTGGAATTATTCGGATTTTTATTCGACACATATACAGGGTGCCCGTTTTTGAAGCTCAAGCATGGGAATCTTGGTTATTTGAAGAGATACAAGGTCGGTTTTAATTTTTATGCGAGACTATTTTAAGAGATACTTTAAAACAATTTACACTTCACCATTGCCACTTTGTACGCTCTACAACGTGGTGATATCATAATAAAAATTCAACGTTTCGATGTTCGGCAAACATCATCAACTTTGTTTTTTCTTATGGGCGCCATCTTCTTTCATTTTCAAATACAGCTTTTTTTTCTGATTACGGTGATGTGTCATCTCTTGGGGTTTGGTCTAGCAGTTTGATGGAAATGCCAAAAATCCAGTTCTCGCAAAGAGTGCCTTGGAAATGACAGCTACACTTTTGTTTAATAAAGTAATTTTTGACACTTCGACTGAATTTCGCTTACCCTGACCTACAGTTACAGAACTAGTATAAATTTATAAGAAAATGCTGTTTTCAATTGAAGAACAATTCGATATGCTAGAACTTTATTACGGATCGCATCGAAATGGGCAAGTTACTTCGGATGTGTTCAGCGGTATCTAGAAAGACAACAACCTGCTCAAAATTGTTTTCTGATTCTTTATAAAAATTTAGCTGAGTTTTGTGCATTTTCTAAGCCTAAAAGACGTGTTCGTATACCCAACTGAAATGAAATGGAATATTTACAAGCAGTAAGTAATTTCTTGAATTAAGCAGTAAGTAGAATGTTAAAACCTTCTGAAAAATAATAAACTGGTTTAAATTTAATTCTCTATTAGTTTCAAAATAATCCTTCTGCCTCGACAAGGGCTCTAGCAGAAGAAATGAATGTATCTCATCAGGTAGTGTGGAAGAGTCTTGAAAAAACATACTGTCCCTTTAAAATTCATATCACGCAAGTCTTGCGTCCAGGAGACACTGAACGAAGAAGAAGTTTTGTAGGAACATCACGACGCTGTTATTGCAAAATCCCCATTTTCTTTCTAACGTGATATTCACGGATGACTGCAAGTGAACATGTATGGTCCGTTGAAAATCTACACGAACACCAAGGACGACTATCTATGGGTTAGTTTATTTAGCGATAAGATCATTGGCCCGTACATTCACGAACACAATTTGACTGCAGATGCAGTTTTTAATGACCTACCTGACCAATTACATCTATGAGAACATTTGCCTCAACCACCTAAATAACCTTTGGTTCCAGCAAGATAGAGCTCCCCCACATAGCGCTAGGAGAGTGTCTTATTACTTGTCTGAAATATTTCCCGATAGAGTCATTTTAAATTGTGGGAACCTACGCTGGACGACACGTTCGCCAGATCTTTCTCCATTAAATTATTATTTATAGAGATATTAATATTAATTTATAAATCTGTATACCCACCGATATCAATGACTTGCGAAGAAAGATCATTACAACTTTAAGGACCAAAATAATAAGAAGGAATGTTTTAAAATCAATATAAAATTTAAGAAGACGCATACAGACGCATATGCTTGGAGATGGAAGGTGAGCCATTCGAACACCTTTTATAATTGTTTTTTTAATTTATTCGTTTCTCATGTTGTTTCATTCTATGTTATGAATTTGAATAAAATGTTTGTACTTTTTATATTTTATATTGAAATAGGAATAGAAAACAATTTTGCCTTAGTTTTGTATTAGTGTTTAATTAATAACTTTATTAAACAAAAGCGTAGCTGTCATTTCCAAGGCACTCTTTGAAAAAACAGGATTTTTTGCATTTCAATCAAACTGCTAGACCAAACCCCAACACATGGTACATCACCGTAATCAGAAAAAAAATCTGTACTTGAAAATGTAAAAATCCAAGATGGCGCCCATAAGAAAAAACAAAGTTGATGATGTTTGCCGAACATCGAAACGTCGAATTTCAATTATGATATCACCACGCTGTAGAACGTACAAAGTGGCAATGACAACGTGTAAATTGTTTTGAAGTATCTCTTTAAATAGTCTCGCAAAAAAATAAAAACGCTTTTTGAAAATTTTCGTATTTTTCGGATATCTTCGGAAGTATTCGGAATATTTTATGTTTCAAAACGGCATTATGTTTTACTCCAGATTGGGCAACTTTGCCCTAATTTAACCGACCTTGTATCTGTTCAAATAACCGAGATCCCCATGCTTGAGCTCCAAAAACGAGCACCCTGTATATATATTATTTGAATATTTAAATATTCATTTAGAAACACATTTAAAAATGCATGTGAATAATTTAGTGATTGAAATATTCAATTTGAATATTTGAGTATTTGAAATATTCGTATTGGAATCATAGGCTTACTTTTCAGCGTTGTGTTTTTGTTTGCATTATCTTCTTGAAACAACACTTATTCTAACTTGTGTTACCGGCGTTTTATCGAAAACGTCGTAACTTGATTACTTTATTCACATTCGCGAAAACATCGGACTCCATTTGTTTTGCTCATTTCATTTCATAATCATTTTAATTCCAAATGACTCAAGTTCGTAACCATTCATTCGATGTTCTTTTGTATATATTTTTTTTCTTGTAAATATGTAAATTAGTCCAACATTGAATTCCCCCGAACGTGACCAACAATGACGACTTACAAACCACCCCATCATTAACCGCGCGACCAGCACCGGCCGATGTTTACAACCCCGAGGAAGGTCATAAAATTCCGCACCTCCGAGGACCAGCGCCATAAAACCCACGGCGCGCTGTAGATGTTTGCGACCATGAAAACAAAGCCTTTGGGAATTTCTCAAAATTTCGGGAAAACAGCGAGAACAAAGGTTTATGGTCGTAACATCTGCAGCACAAACTTCGACACGCCGGAGCAGTCGAAAACCAGAGGCCCAAAACTTTTTGGCCTCAGGTAATTTGAAAACTCCACCCTCTGCTTCTTCCACCACGTTCTCGACCAATCACCGTCACCCCCAAGATACATGGCGGGGGTGAAGACAGCGGTGGTTGGGAAGATAAGAAACAGCGGAAGACAGAGGAAGGTCAGTACAGTTCGGAAAGTCAGTACAGTTCGGAAAGTCAGTAGAGTTCGGAGCTATCATCATTGGAGTTATCATCATCAGAGTTATCATCAACAAAGTTTCACCAAGTTTCTATGAAATCATTAAGTGTCGCGAATTAGTCAGTTCGTAAGTCGTTGCGTTCGTTCATTATTGTTATTCTATTTTCTTTTATTTGTGTCATTTATTTCATTCATTATCATTCTTGTGTTATTTTGCTTTGTGTGTCGTGAATAAATATTTTATCCTTGTTTTTGGAAGTCAGAGGTTAATTTACAAATCATTTTAAATTAAACATAATAAAAGTGAGTGTCTTTTGAACTAGGATTGCGGTAAGTTTCTTTTGTTATTATTGTGTGTGTGTTAAAGTACTGAGCTAATCGGAGTTGTTACGGAGGGACGTTGTTTTTTTATGGAAAACTCATGCTCTCTCAAATTATCTATTAAATTTAGCATAAACAGCAAGCGACGTCCCGCGCCCCGATAACAATTTGGCGCCCAACGTTCAAAATTTGTACAAATTTTCAACCCGCATTTAGCATTAACAATTGACGCCAACGTTCAAAATTTAATTCTAAATTAAACCCTACGACAAATTTGTTATAAATTTAAACTCAATTCCCGATAACAATTTGTCGCCCAACGTGTACAAATTTTTATAAATTTTTAACCCACGACCCTGCATGCACCAAATAACATTTTAGCTCCCAACGAGCAAAATTTTGACAAATTTTCTGCATTTAGCGATATAATTTTGACTCCCATCGTGGAAAATTTTTACAAATTTGAATCTACGACCCTGCATTTAGTGATAACATTTTAACGCCCAACGCTCAATCTTAATCCTTGACCCTACATTTTTCAAAATAACATTTTGGCGTCCATCATATAATATTTTTCAAATTTTAGCCCACGACTTTAAAATTGCCGTTAATAATTTATCATTTACAAAAGCAACTTTAATTTTCAACTGGCAAACATTTGATTTTCTTGTTACAAATAACATTTTGACGCACAACTCATTTTTGTCATTTATCTTAAATTCATCAGTGAGGCATTAAACATTTCATCACCTAACGCATTTTATTCATTTACTTATTTAAGTATTTCACTTCGTCTGAAATCATTTTAGCATATTACTTTAAAATAACATTTTAGACCACAACAATTTATTTTAGTCAGTATTAACTTAACTTGGGACTTAAGTATAATCTTGTAATTTTTTTTTTACAATTCATCTGGCTTGTAATATTTCGACGTGATTTTCGTCTCATACCTGTTAGTAGCACAACATTCATTATTTAAATTTAATTTAAATCATAAAAACATTTACAGTCTCATTCATTCTTTTACATATTCTACTGATTAAATTTATTTTAAAATTCATAGAAATTCCAAAACCACTCGAGCTGACAAACGTTCGTTTTTCTAAAGAATATTTTGACTCTCAGCCTTCATTAAATTTTTTAAATTGTAAACTCACCATTTTGAAACACAAACTGATTTCCAATTAACATTTTGGCACCGAATTCATTTGTATGTTTTTTTTTTAATTTAAATCATTCAGACATAAAATCATTTAGCTAAATAGCAATTCATTGTCTACCAAAATTTTTTGTTACTTAATACATTTTTTTTTTAAATTGGTCTGAACACATTTTAATGTGAAAGTCAAAGTTCATGATTTAAATTTAATTCAAATCCATCAAGTCTTAACACTTTGGTGCATAACTTGGTACTCATTCATATATTTTATTAATTTTAATCATATTTCAATTTAAAATTCATTAATTTAGCTCACCAAGTATTCTCATACCTACTAACAGCTATTATTTTATATTTTAATTATTGACGTACATCCCAATTACAAGTTAACTTCCCAACATCATATTAATAAGCATTTTTTAAATATTTTTTTCTTATTAATATCATCACATGTATATACATTTTTATGCATATTTTCATGTACATAACCATTTGTGTGTTTTGGTTTATTCTGTTATAGGTGATCATTATTATCTACGCTATACTCATATTTAATTATTTTTACAATCATTATTTTTAAATCATTTTAAATCACGACGGGGCCGTGTACCCCAGAAAATTTCATTAATTTTACATAATCAATTCAATGCACTCAATCAATTCAAGTAATTGATCATTTTATTGGATTTTCTTTAATCAACATTTTAAATTTTAGTGTATTAATATTCATAAATTATTCATATTATTTTAATTATTAGTTTAATTTAAAATTACAACGGGGCCGTATACAAGAAATAATTATTTCTTTTTACTTTATGCTTCTTAAATTCATTTTAAATTTAGTTTTTTTCATTTTAAGTCTATAATATTTTTTGTAATAATTATTATTCATTTTATAGCTATTTCATAAATTTTGGTTATATATTCATTCAATCATAGACTTAATTTTAATCACGACGGGGCCGTGGTCAACAATTGTGGTGATATTTCATTCATTTGGCTATTTGTAAATATATATACATATTTAATTACGACGGGGCCGTTGTCAAATTTTATTACATTAATTAAGTTTTAACAGTAGTTAATCATAACAACATTTTCAGCATTTTTTTTTACGTTTAGTTAATCAAAACTAATTCAAAATTATTTTCATTTTGATTAATTGCATTTTAATAATCTAAATTAGTTATAATTTAATTTCGTGTTGTTAAATTAGTTAATTTATCATTTTATTAATTTTTTACATATTCATTTTAATTCATTTACACTAATTTCACGGGGGAAATTAAATTCAGATTTGACCAATAAATTTAAATCAAATCAATGATGCCTACATCGAGATACACCGATTTGCCTAACGCCAGCCAAAACCCGTCTTTAATGCACCAAACCGACCGCCAAGTCATCCCACCGCCCTCAGATTTTATCAACCGGAGGCAGCATTTCGACGAAATTATGTTTGCGGACGAATTCATCGACGTTCCCCAGAACCGTACAGAAATTAATCGTACTGAATCCAGGCATTCACATCTCGAGGTTCAGGTGAATAACCGACTCCCACCGCCCCCAGGATTCATTTACCAGCAGGTTTTGGTACCTGCCACAGACACTCAGCGCCAGCAGGAACACCAAAACGTGCCGCTAAACAGCGAACTGCTAGGTACGAGTACACGTGCAGAATCGCGAAACTCGCTTCAGGATGCCGCGCAGCCACCGGAATCCCCGAGCGACAACCTGTACCGCGAATTCCTGGAGTTCAGGGACCACCATCGCCGACAGAAAGAGTACGAGGAGATTCGCCGCCAAACTCAGCGCGAGTGCTTTGAGCTCATCAGGGAGTTCAAGCGCCAGGAGCCCTCCCACATCGACTTCTTCGACGGCAGAAATCCCGTGCCATTCCTGGACGGAATAGAACGCGAGTTCGCAGGGTTAAATCTCTCGGAAAGAGAGAAACATCGCCGCACGCTTGCACGAATGACGTCATCCCAGCAAGAAGAGTACGGGAGTTTCTTCCAAGAGGGAATTTCGTGGGAACGTGCAGCATCCCTCTTGTGCGACGCCATCGACCCGGACACCATTCAATATGAGGAATCTGTGGAAATGTTGACGAGGAAGCAAAACAACACAGCACCGGGGCCGTTCGTGTTGAGAAAGCAGGTGCTATTTAAAAACCACGGTGCTAATCTTTCGGAAACCTACATGACGAAAGTAACCTGGAGGTTATCGTCAGAGAGGTTGCGTCAGGACCTCGTTTTCCGCCCAGCGACGATGGAAGAATTCGTTAGGAAAGCTGTGAGTTTAGCGAGACAATTTCACAACATTTCGCACAAAAGCGAAATCCCGAAGGAGCTGCCCCAGCATCATCATAGACAATCCCCCAGGAAAACCCCGTATACACAACGCCGCAATGATTATTCCTGGAACCAAAATCAGCATTTCTCTAATCAAAACCAACATTCCTCAAACCAAAATCACAATTCCTCGTATCCCACCCGCCACCCTCAAATAAATAACCCGTCTTCCTCACACACAAAACATCAACCAACACACACACAAATTAATCGTCCGTCTTCCCCACAAACCAACCGTCATCCTCAACTTCCACCCAAAAATCGCGATAATCGAGCCGTAAACAATGTTCAAACCCAGGAGAACCGCCCACGCACGCCTCCACGTCAAAACATGCAGAATAATACACCACCACGTCGAGGAGAAAATAATTCTATTAGCCAATCACCGTCGGCTCAACACTCATCGTCACAGGATAAGCGACCAAATTCACCACCTCCTCCTTTTTGTTTGAAATGCAAAAAGGGTTATCACTGGCACAACCAATGCAGAAATGTGTCGGGAAACGGGACAGCGGGCGGCCAGTCATCAAATCACCGGAATTAAATTCTCGACTTCCCACCGCCCGACAAAAACGACCTTCACGCCGACAAAGGACAGCGAATAAGGACAATACATCGACAAACGAACAAGCATCACCGCATCTAGTGCCCAGTGAGAAAACTCAGACGCTAAAAAGTGCTCCGAACAGTGAAAATGTAAACTATAGTGTACCTCCCCCTCTCGAAAAAGACGATTCATTACAACACTCTACAGTTTCACCGTTCAATCATCCCGGTCGATTGATTCTGCTTCCCATCAGTATTAATCAGCAAACAAGTGCGTGCCTGCTCGACCTCGGAGCCGGAGGAAACTACATTCGGCCACATCTCGTTAACAACGTAATTCCCGTTCGCGTAAAAGCGAATTTAGCAGGTGAAAACATGACAGTCGACATAACAGGATACTCAAAGATCAATTTCTGCCTGGGAAACATGCATTATTCGGAAACTTTTATGATAATGCCAGAATTGAGGTATGATGCCATTCTAGGGATTGAATTCTTTAGAAAACACGAAGCAGTTATCGATTGCCATCGTCACTGTTTGCACATCGGAACCGGACTTCGTCAAACAATTTTTTGGCCCGAAAAACAGCCGCAAATTCAACTCGAACCACCAACATTTGATCATGGATTTACTGGAGAAATCGCAACAAACTTTCATGAACTTATTCATCGATTTTCACGACTGTTTTCACCAAAAGATCAATTCACACGTCAGCCTCACAGCACCGAACATAAAATCCGATTAACACATTCAAACCCTGTCCGCACTCGAATTTATCGTTACTCGCCGAATAAGAAGCAAGAAATAGACAACTTGGTTCAAGAATTACTCGAAGATGGTATAATTGAATCCTCCACGAGTCCATACACTTCACCCATCGTTTTAGTCCCCAAAAAGGATGGAAAAAGTCGATTTTGCGTTGACTATAGAAGAATCAACGAAGTGACAATTTCTGAGTCAACGCAAATGCCAGTCATTCAAGAAGCACTGCGCGATTTAGGCGACGCGCGTGTATTTTCTACTCTCGATCTAAAACAGGGTTACTGGCAGATACCAATGGAGCAAACTTCAAAAGAATATACAGCTTTCGGTACACCCGACGGAGGGCATTATCAATTTAGAGTAATGCCTTTCGGGCTCAAAAACGCTCCTGCAACATTTCAGCGTATGATGAGCCAGGAAGTTCTCGCAGGAATGCTTCACGAGTTCACGATGGTATACCTGGACGATATTATCGTGTACTCACGTACGGAAGAAGAACACATACGACACCTCGCCTTGGTTCTGGAGCGCTTGGATCAATTTAATTTACATTTGGGAAGAAATAAGTGCATTTTCGGAAAATCCTCGTTGGAATATCTTGGCCACAACGTGGAAATTGACGTAACCCGCCCACTAGAAAAGCACTTATCACAGATTAAAAATCATCCCGTTCCAAAAACCAGAAAACAATTAAGGAAGTACATCGGCCTGTGCAACTGGATTCGTCAGTATATACACGGTTTTGCTGAAATAATCGCGCCACTGAACGAATTAACAGCCACAACGCGACCATTTCGGTGGACACCGGAAGCTACGCTCGCCATTGAAGAACTCCAGGAAGCAATTAGCAAGCCCCTCCGCCTTCATCGCCCGATGCCGGACCTCCCCTTCACAGTGCAAACGGATGCATCCCAGCTAGGTATCTCGGCAGTGCTATACCAAACCGATCCCGACGGTACGAAACGAATTATCAGCTTCGATTCAGCCAAACTTAATGCCACACAGCGTCGTTATCATATCAACGAACAAGAATGCCTAGCGCTTGTGTGGGCATTAAAGAGGTATAGACCGTTGCTTGAGGGACGACACTTTAAAGTTAGGACTGACTCGAAAGCGCTTACGTGGTTAGCTAACTTTAAGGACCAACGCTCGAAACTCACAAAATGGGCTCTAACTCTCCAGACGTTCGATTTTTCTATTGAACACTGCCCCGGAAAGGATAACCAGCTCCCGGATTTACTAAGCCGCGACCCCGACGAACAATCCGTAGGAAACATTCCGGAAATCGAAACCGACCATCGCCCGGTCATTAACGTAATAGAGCCAACTCTAGTGCAATACATTAAAGATGTCCAGAAAGACGACATTCGCACTCAAGAAATCCTGCGTATCTTAGCCGATCCAAACCACAACGACTGGGAAAAACATTCGTCATCGGAAAATATAGCAGGTTTTCTGTACCATAAAGCGACTGAAAACAACGACCGCACACTATATGTTCCGGAAGCAGCTCGTGAACGCGTACTTCACTGCATGCATGACGAATCAATACATCCAGGCAGAGACGAAACTATTCGTTGTATTCGTTCAAAATACAACTGGCCGACAATCCCATCAGATGTAAGGCGTTACGTCAAGAATTGCTTGATATGCATAGCGACGAAGAGAGGAAAACCACAAAGAGCTGCCCCCCTTAAAGCGCGAATTCCGATCGCACCCTTTCACACAGTGGCCGTAGACTTAATCGGACCACTTCCGGAGACTACAACACATAAACGCCACGTTTTAGTCGTCACTGATTTATTCACGAAATGGGTAGAGGCATTCGCGATCGGACAGGCACGAGCAGGAATAATTACGCGCCTGTTGGAAGAACAAGTGTTCCACAGATTTGGGTATCCGCAGGCAATTATTTCCGACAACGGCCGACAATTCATTTCCGCTAAGTGGAAACAACAATGCCGCCGTTGGGGTGCTACCCCGTTCTATACACCGGTATATCATCCTAGAGCAAATCCTACTGAACGTCGCAATCAGGAGCTAAAGAAGTGTTTACGCATTAAAATGCAGGAGCAGCCTGGGAATGGGTGGGCGAAATTCATTCAACCCATTCTGTTTCAACTACGAACACGAGGAAACGCAGCGACTGGATTTACTCCCGGAAAAGCTCTTCTTGGATACGAACCTCCACGTCCAGGCGAAAGAGAAATTGACATCGAACAGCCTGCAGAAGCACCAGCGATTCATCAGAGAGATAAACGCCTAGCGGCTATCCGAAATCAACAACGCCGGTACGTAAGACGTTACGACCGCCCAGAAGAAGAAGCACGGTTTCAATGAGGTCAGCCGGTTTATATCAAAAATCACCCGTCATATCAGCCCAACAATCCTGCTGGATTCGCTGCAAAATGGTTGGGACCTTTTATTATCGACGAAGCGATCGACGGACGCGTTTTTCGTATTCAAAAAGGCAGGCAAATTGTCACAGTGCATGCAGACGACATCCGACCTGCACCGTGCCACGCCATCCCACAACCGATTCCCCCACGTCGCCGCAGAAGACGCCCACCGGACCGACAGGAAGAAGAGGAAGAGGACATCGACGATCCCGTCACAGCACCACCAACCAGTCCCGAGCCAGATTCACAGGAATAAAACCCCATAGACGTTTTGTGCGCGAAAATTCCTGTGAGTCACACATGCTGTGATTCATTTACGAACGCTTAAGTGTGTAATTCATCCCGTTCAGGTTTTTTTCTATAGACGCTTTAGTGTGCTTGGAATTTATCGAACATTTTTCATAGTGTAAAATCAATTATACATTATAAGTGCAGTGAAAGACAATAAGACAATACGAACTTTTAAATAAGACGACAACTGTACAGAATAACACCCCCGAATCAGACAACGAAGTAAATCACCCTACAGGATGAGGGTTTCATCTAGAAACATCCTGTGACGCCGGACGGTAACCATTTTATCATCACCGTCTCAGGGAAAATTTACATCACTCATTTTCCCTCACGCTGGCTCATCTTCGCAGAAAACGTCTCAAAAATTAAGGCGTCGAGACGCATATTCGCCTGCCGCCAGCAAACTGTCAATGGGCAGTTATCCCCATTGTGGCGCCCACATTCAACGTCCCTGGCTCATCTCCGGATCCGCATCATTGCTAACCAGGACGTTACATCCAGCCGTTCATCATCAAATGGATTACGTCCCAACTAGGCGTAATTCGGACGCTGGAACTTCATGGATGTTGCTGTGTAATGTTCACCTCAGAACGCGTCTTTTCGCATCATACCAGCACTCCACATCATCATCTGGATCATCTTCGGATCGGGTATGCCAGGCGCATCCACCGAAACAGGTGTTGGCCCGACGCCAAACGCAGACGTCAGCCCGGCACCTCCACCAGATGAAAGTCATCGAGGCCTGGACATCATCCTCATACAGGTGTTAGTCAGACGCTGAACCCAGACGTTAGCCGGCACCTCCACCAGGTACTCGTCAAACAGAAGGTCGCAGTTTTCCTGTGTGGGATTGATTCGCACGATTCCAGCAGGAAGAACATAGGCAGATGCCTGATCATTTTTGAGCTTGCTCATTAATTGTTCATCATTCTGCGCCTTCCACATCGAAATTAATGGATGAAGATCTTTTTGTATATTTTTGTATATATTAGTTTTAAGCATTTTCATTCATTTATTCATGTAAACGAACTTTACTCATTTACGGGGCCGAATTGTTACCGGCGTTTTATCGAAAACGTCGTAACTTGATTACTTTATTCACATTCGCGAAAACATCGGACTCCATTTGTTTTGCTCATTTCATTTCATAATCATTTTAATTCCAAATGACTCAAGTTCGTAACCATTCATTCGATGTTCTTTTGTATATATTTTTTTTCTTGTAAATATGTAAATTAGTCCAACATTGAATTCCCCCGAACGTGACCAACAATGACGACTTACAAACCACCCCATCATTAACCGCGCGACCAGCACCGGCCGATGTTTACAACCCCGAGGAAGGTCATAAAATTCCGCACCTCCGAGGACCAGCGCCATAAAACCCACGGCGCGCTGTAGATGTTTACGACCATGAAAACAAAGCCTTTGGGAATTTCTCAAAATTTCGGGAAAACAGCGAGAACAAAGGTTTATGGTCGTAACATCTGCAGCACAAACTTCGACACGCCGGAGCAGTCGAAAACCAGAGGCCCAAAACTTTTTGGCCTCAGGTAATTTGAAAACTCCACCCTCTGCTTCTTCCACCACGTTCTCGACCAATCACCGTCACCCCCAAGATACATGGCGGGGGTGAAGACAGCGGTGGTTGGGAAGATAAGAAACAGCGGAAGACAGAGGAAGGTCAGTACAGTTCGGAAAGTCAGTACAGTTCGGAAAGTCAGTACAGTTCGGAGCTATCATCATTGGAGTTATCATCATCAGAGTTATCATCAACAAAGTTTCACCAAGTTTCTATGAAATCATTAAGTGTCGCGAATTAGTCAGTTCGTAAGTCGTTGCGTTCGTTCATTATTGTTATTCTATTTTCTTTTATTTGTGTCATTTATTTCATTCATTATCATTCTTGTGTTATTTTGCTTTGTGTGTCGTGAATAAATATTTTATCCTTGTTTTTGGAAGTCAGAGGTTAATTTACAAATCATTTTAAATTAAACATAATAAAAGTGAGTGTCTTTTGAACTAGGATTGCGGTAAGTTTCTTTTGTTATTATTGTGTGTGTGTTAAAGTACTGAGCTAATCGGAGTTGTTACGGAGGGACGTTGTTTTTTTATGGAAAACTCATGCTCTCTCAAATTATCTATTAAATTTAGCATAAACAGCAAGCGACGTCCCGCGCCCCGATAACACTTGTATAAAAATGTACAATCACTTACCTTGTGCTATATAAGAGAAACTACCGAATACCATAAGCTAAAGCATTGCCTCTGATTTATTATGTAATTTCGAATTATACGCGTGATCTGAACTCTTAGATGCAAAATTTCAATGTGTATTTTTTTTGTTTTGTAGTTATTGTACTTTACTTTGTGTTAAGAATTTCTTCATTCTTATAAAGATAAAATATACACATAATATTTCTTGTATACATATCTAGATATAAACGTTGAAAATGTTTAGGATTTCGTTGCTTTTGAAAATTATACAATTTCAAGCTTCTAACGATTGTTTCTACTTCTTTTTCAGGCTTTCTATACTCGAAATTTTATGAGCCACGCGTATAAAACACTGATTTAAAGTGAAGTTCAAAATACACTGCTTTATTTTGATCTCGCATTAATAAATATTACAAACATTAGTATTGAATGTAATAATAATGTGTAAGTCACTAAACCTTTTCCAAACTTATTTAAATATAATACTTTTGTTCTTCCCGTTATTGAATTATCATTTGATTAATATTTTTTTTTTTATTTTAGACGTAAAATATTTTTAATACAAAAACTTTAAATGTACATATTTTGTTCCCATTACAATTGATTTAGCTATTCTATTTATTCTATTGTAATGTTTAAATTTTTTGAGTGTGAATTTATATTTTCTTTGGCGCACCTATCTTTCGGAAAATTAATTAAATTAACATTTGAGCCGCAGCGTTGTGCAAGAACTAACTATTTAGGACATTACATTTTTACCGTTTTAAGGACGGATATTTTCTTGAGACTTTCTATGCGGGGATTGCGAATAATGTTGGCTTTAGAAATTGTGTTTCTTTATCAATTTACGTTTCGCAAGCGACGACTCCTATTCTTAATTAAAACTTGACTTTGGAAGAATTATCCATTGCATTATAATTTTAAAACAATTACTATTTTTGGAGACAAATATTTTAAAAATGAATTTGGATGACTTACGTGGAGATGATAATAACTTGAAATAAAACACTTTTAACCCTTCTTCACAAATTTCATTTTAAGACAAATATATTTGTTATATTATTTTGTTAGACTTAATTTTTTGGAAAGTTGCTGGGCGAGTTAAATTTACTTAAATATTATATTTAGTGGCGTAGCTACAGATGCAGCGCCCCGGAACAAAAAAAAATCGGTGCACCCGTTAGAAAAAAAAATTAATATGTCTATCATAGTACTTTTCCCCATGTTAGATACTGGAAATCAATAGCTTTCATCTACCTTATTTTTTAACAAATGTTTCTTATTCCCGTTAAACTTTGTTAGTGAGCCTGACTTATATTTTTAGTTTTCCACAAAATATTAATCATGACAAGGTCAAACTAACGTCACTTATTCAAAGTAATTAATTCGAAAAAGTCACATTTTTAAAACAATTTTAATAAAATAACTAAAAGAGTTACGACATAAAGTGAATACGTTTCAAATGCTATTTTTTGATTATCTACAACTTTTCTTAGCAAGATTTTTTTATATGATGAATTGATAAAAGTAAACTACCACTTCCGGTTTTCACATTTTCACCAAAAGTTAATCGGATGCTATTATTGTAATTCAATTTCCTGTTTGTCCATTTAGTCTGGTATAAGAATAATTTGACATGCTACATTTTGCATATAAAGTGTGCATAAACACAATAAATATGTTTGTGTAACTGAAACATTCAATGTATAATTCAATATCCGTTGGGGTGAATATTTAGAAAAATCTTAGAAAGACAATATTTTCGCAGAAAGTCGATATTAACTCGTTTTTATATTTGGGCATATACAGCGAATTTTTCTCTTAAGTATACATATGCATTCGCTTTTTTAAGAGTTTAATTTGAATCTTTAAACGAGTGTTTTTCACTACCAGATTAAGCATGAGCAAAATTTCGAGTTTAGAAAAGCCTGAACCAAATTTTCAGGCGTTTCTATACTTGTAATTTTACTTCATGCGCCACTCGTGTTAAACACTGAAAACACGAAAATACTGTGAACAAGTGAACTTTACCTAAAATCAGTGTCTTGTACGCGTGGCGCATGAAGTAAAATTTCGAGTTTAGAGAATCCTGAAAATTTGGTTTGGTCGCTCCGCTTCGCGGAGTGACCAAACCAAATTTTAAGGTTTTTCGAAACTCGAAATTTTTCTTCATGCTTAACCTGGGAGTGGAAAACACTCGTTCAAAACTTCAAATTGAACTCATTTAAAAAACACAACGAATATCTTAAGATTTACATCATTTAATTGAATATGTATAGTTAAGAGAAAAACTCCTTGCATTTTCTTATAAACCCTTTAATTTTATAAAATTTGGCGAGTCAGGAATTTTAAATCGGACATTTTTAAATTCTGTGTTTTTAGTTTTTAATTTTTTCTTTTAATTTCTTTTATGAAGTTTCTTAATATGCTTGTTCCAAAATATATCTCATCCGTTCTTTACACAACTAATGACTTTTTTTAATAAAAATTTGACGTTTCGGTGATTTTTCATGATTTTTTCTAATACCCTAATGCCTACTTGCACCAAAGCTGAATAACTGCCAATCAGTGTTTAGTGATTCTTAAACACACAACAATTTTAGTCACAAATTATTTACCTATTTGCGTTTTGATCTTATAAATTGAAAACATTTTAATATTTTCGAATTTTTTATATTTTTTGTGTTAATCGTAGTTAACTTCGTAGCCACAATTAAGTTCTTACGGTGCATAACTGTTTTTTTCCAATTATAGTCATCTCTGAGTTCTTTTAATTTGTGTCCCACTTCAGAAATTTAAATAATACTAAAACAAAAATGTTGTGTTTGAGTAAAGTTTTACGATTTTTTAGAAACAATTCGAATGTACTACTTTTCAATGTTTAAATAATGTTAATCAGCTTTGAGCTCCTATCACTCATTTCCCGGTCTGGCAATTTTATTTAGGAGTACTAAATCATTTCATTATTCCTGAAAATGTCATCAAAATCTGACTACTATCTTTTAATTACTTTTAATATCATGTCTTTTAATTTTAATTAAGAAAGGTAAGCTTAAATATTTTTTTTACGTTATTATTCAGTTTTTCAATCTTGAGGGTTTGAAATTTAAGAATAGATAATTTTGACCTTTCTGGTTATTTCAAAAATTCAAATTACATTATCTTAAGAGATGCATGGGTTTTAATAATTTTAAAAGGAAAATAAAATATCTGCAAATAGGAGTTATTTTATTTTCCTTTTAAAATTTAAAAAAGTTATAAAAAAAATTACTTAGTCAACATTTTCAAAAATGTGTATTGATTATATCATATTTCGAAAAGCTTTCAGCGACATTTCAACTTGAGATTTCAATGGGCTTTAAATTTTAAAAATTAAAATCATAAAGTCCATCATGCGCAGTCATGGAGTTTTTCTTTTAAGTATACATATCCTAATTACACTTACATTTCCAGATATTCGATGTTTTTTAAAAGAGTTCAATTTGAAGCTTTAAACGACTGTTTTCCACTCCCAGGTTTAGCATGAAGTAAAATTTCGAGTTTAGAAAAGCCTTAAAATTTGGTTTGGTCGATCCACGAAGCGGAGCGACCAAACCAAATTTTCAGGCTTTTCTAAACTCGAAATTTTACTTCATGCGCCACGCGTATCAAACACTGGTCTTAAGTGAAATTTAAAATATACGTTTTAGCATACTGCCTTAGTAGCATATTGTAAACTTTACAATATTTCAGTGCCTTATACGCGTGGCGCATGAAGTAAAATTTCGAGTTTAGAAAAGCCTGAAAATTTGGTTTGGTCGCTCCGCTTCGCTACGCGACTAAGCCAAATTTTCAAGATTTTCTAAACTCAAAAGTTCACTTCATGCTTAATCTGGGAGTGGAAAACACTCGTTTAAAGCTTCTAATTGTACTCTTATAAAAAACAACGAATATCGGAAAATTTGGTTTGGTCGCTCCGCTTCGCTACACGACCAAGACCAATTTTCACGTTTTTCTAAACTCGAAATTTTACTTCATGCTTAATCTGGGAGTGGAAAACACTCGTTAAAAGCTTCTAATTGAACTCTTTTATAAAACAACGAATATCGGAAAATTTACAGCCTATGCATATAAAGCCGAAACATTTTTGAAAATAGTGACAGTTATAATTTTGAAATATTTAAATTCTGCGACAAGCAAACCTTTATTTTTCTTCTCACTTTCTAAAATTCAAAACACGGCCAGCATGTTTAGTCAAATAATTAGTCATGACTAACGATTATTTTAATCATTAGTTAATTGATGATTTATTAGTCATCAATCAAAAAAATAAATCAACTAAAAAATTAGTCATTACTCATAACTAACAAATACAAAGTTAGTAATTATTCTTAGTCATCAATCGACTAAAAAAATGCCCACCTCTGGTTCAAACGAACTATGTTTATGATTGATCTCACGTGAATAAATTTTACAAATGTTTCTAAATTCGAAATAAACTTAAAATAATCCCTGCATAATGCAATGGAAGTTGAAAAACACGTTTATTCTAACAATACGTTTTCCAAAAATAATCACAGTTTCAATATAAAATTTATGATCACAGTGGGTGCAACAGCATAAACATGGACTTTTGCCAAAACCTTCAAATCCCATCAAAAAACATACACGCACATTATAAAAAAACACGGTTCGAAAGACGCACCCGAAAATACACTTGCAACATTACTGACCCACATATTTCGACCAATATAATATTTTTTCCTTAAACAAGCCGCGAGAAATACAGATGAAAAAAAAACACTTTCGATCTCGATCACTACTTCCTAAACAACCATTTTTTGGAACTAAGTTTTGAGGTCGATCGATTAGATAATTTTTTGGCGAAACGGCGTCTTCGACGTAATCCTTTTCGATCAGTGATATTGGAGAATTGAAAATATCGTAAATTGTTGTGTAAGAATGGTGCGTTTTGTGTGGTGAAAGCCGATTACAGGATTTTTCATGGTGCAAACAGCGGCAGTTTGGTGTAAACATGACGCTGGCCAACATCGGCGTGCTCTTTTTGGTCCATTTCGGTCTTGTCGGTTGTATAATTTATGAAAAACGTAAGTGAAATTAAAAAACTATAAATTTATGAAAATATCGAAAGTTATGATTGCGTGTTTCAGTTATTTTAATGTTGATGAAAAAGTGCGAATTTACGTGATTAATAACATTCTGTATGTGGAAGGTAAACTACCCCAAGTCACATTTTTGAAACTTAAGTGCTATTTACCTCTCGGTAGAGTAAAGAATCCTGATTCCAACAGTATAAGACAACGTATTTTAAAAAAGTGTGACTTGGTATAGTTTACCTCCCACAAACAGCATTCAATTGTAATATTTCGGGCTGATTCTGTAAGCGAAATATTAAATTTAACGTACACGTTATTTAACATCACAGCCTAAACGGATTTTGTATTTGATATGTATACTTAGATTGTAAGGTTAAGGAATAAAATATACACTTGTAAATAAAACACTTTTTACTTTGTTTATCCACTATATTCTGCACTTAATTTGTGACTATAGTTTCGTCTATAATAATAACTACAGTTTCGACTATTTAGCAATCATTATCAAACTGAAAGTTTTAGTTTGCTAATTACTACTAGATAGTCGAAACTATAGTCACAAAATAAGTGCAAAATATAGTGGTTAAACAAAGTAAAAAGTGTTTTATTTACAAGTGTATTTAAGATGTACCACAAACTGAACGCCTACAACACAAAACAGTCAATAAAATATACGATAAATTTAACATTTCGCTTACAGAATCAGTCTGATTAAGGGTATGACCCAATTGAATTCGTATTATCTCAATCAAACATATTTAAAAAGTAATCATCAAAAATCAAGATAAACATAAAGAGTGTTAAAATAACTCTTCAGTAGCCAAACGTTGTATGTACGGAATGCACTTTAAATCGCCTAAACTGTTTTACACATATAATATTAACTTATTATATTTTTAGTTTTTGTTGACATTAATTTAAAATTATATTTCAAACGTGTGAAGTTCTAAACAGCTGTTTTTTTATTATATGTATTGAAAAAAATGTTCATTGCATTTTTTATTTGTATGCACATACTATCAAAAATTATAAACCTAAATACAGTTACCTATAGATACACAAAAATATAAAATACTACATCCTTGGTTTTTAAGTTCAGCCGAACGAAGAAAAACAAATGAGGGAATTTTTCTTTTAAGTATACATATGTATAGACTGCAAATTTTCTGACATTCATTGTTTTTTTAAGAGTTCAATTTGACACTCGTTTTTTCAATCCCAGATTGAGCATGAAGTACAATTTTGAGTTTAGAAAAGCCTGAAAGTTTGTTTTGGTCGCGTAGCAAAGCAACCAAACCAAATTGTCAGGCTTTTCTAAACTCGAAATTTTACTTCATGTGCCACACATATTAAACAGTGGTTTTCATTAAAGTTTAAATATACGTTTTTAGCACACTGCTTTAGTAGCGTATTGTAAAATTCACGATATTTTTGTGTTTTATACGTGTGGCGCATAAAATAAAATTTCGAGTTTAGAAAAGCCTGAAAATTTGGTTTAGTCGTTCCTTTTATGTAATACATGTTTTCTTTTAAGTATACTTTAATTTTTCTTTTACGTATACATACAAAAAAATTAAATAGAACATTACACAAATCAAATAAAATACTTACTTTATTTTAATTTTTTTATTACTGAATAATAAGATATTCTTTTACTAGAATTTAGGTTTTTAGTTAATACAAGTTAACAATAAGTCAGAAAACAATATATTTTGAATTTAAATTTAATTTAACGAAAAAAAGCCCTTTAAACTCCTGTTGATTTAAATATGTTTCATTTTAAAGATTGGTGTTTGTAAATTTCTTTTTTTCCCGATACGGATGTTCATACAATTGAAAAATGTACATCCAAATTATGTTTTTTTCAACTATAAATAATTATTAACAAATATCAAATAATTCAGGACAATGATTAGGGCATATAATCTAAGAAAATTATTAAACATGAAATTGCAAAGTCACGTAATTTGTATATTTAGAAACTGGAAATTAATACAAGGAATTTTTCTTTTAAGTATTATTATTATTATTAAATCTCCAGTATAGTACATAGTAGTCTATACATACATACATATCCAGATGTATTTTCAAGCGTTAGTTGTATTTACAAAAGCTTATAATTTGAAACTTCTATCGAGTGTTTTAAGCCCTTAATTAAACATGAAGTAAAATTTGAGGTTTTTCATAGCCTGAACATTATCAGACTTTCCTAAATTCAAAATTTTACTTTATGCGCCACGCATATAAAACTGAAATGTAGTGAAGTTTGCAATATATATACAGGGTGCTCGTTTTTCGAGCGACACTATGGGGATCCTGCTTATTTTAAAGAGATAGAGAATCGGTTCAATAGAGGCAAAGTTGCGAATTTTAGTGCTTATTGAAACATTTGAAATACCATCAATTGTTCGAAAAAAAACTCAAACCTTCGATTTTTACATGTTGTCCATATCTCCGCTATTTTTTAGTTTTTATGACTTATGTTTGTTTTTTTACACTCAACTTTTGTTTTTTTTACAAGAACGTACAAATTTATGCACATCATTGAAATGCATTTTTGATTCTGATTTTAACGATATGCCACATGTAAGCTTTTGTTAAACTATTGTTGTTGTTCAAGTTGCCATGGAAACCAAATAACATAAAGTTGCATAGCTGAAATTTTATTTAAAAGAAAGACTATTAATAATTGGTTATCTTATTTTACGCAAATACATTTTTTAAAAGTCAACATGTGGCACATCATTGACATCAGCGTAAAAAATGCTATTCAGTAATATGCATATCTTCATATGCCCCATAAGAAAAACAAAAGTAGTGTCTGGAAAAACAAAAACGAATCGCTTTGCAGTTTTATAACTTATTCCATAAGTCAAGTCATAAAAAGTTGCTGTTAAAGTTGAATGTTTTTATAAATTTGGAATAACATCAAAAATAACGGAGATATAGGCAAATTTTAAATATCGAAAATTTCAGTTTTTTTCAAATTACATCAAAACAATTTGCAGTTTGTTATTGATAATGAGCACCTTGTGTCTCGAAATGTACATCTAACGATACAAATAGAAAGTGAAGTAAGGAATAACAGTCTTTTTATTTTGATCAAAACAATTGAAGATATTTAATATGTGCAGGTTATTAGTAAGCACTAAAATACGCAACTTTGCCCCATTTAACCACTTCTCTATCTTTTCAAATAAGTAAGATCCCCAGTGGACGTAATTGTTTCAGACAAATATGTAAGTGTTTCTACAAGTTTTTAGAAAATAGTAAAATTTCGTGTCTAAATCTCTTGAAAATTGAAAAATAAAATTGACGAAATTCATCAAAAATTGATATAAATCCTGGCAAATCGTGACACATTGGAAACCGACGAAAATCATCAAAATCGCGACAATTGCAAAAACTGACAAAAATCATTACTATTCGACGAACGTAATTAAGAGAAGGAGGTGATGGGGCAAAAAAAAATTAAACTTTAAAGACAATTACGGATATTGTGTGAGTTTAAAGGATTTAGATTTTTGTTTTATCTTTTAAATACAATGACCCTAATTTTATTTCATAGTTTAATAGCCAAGAATATATATTTTTGTAATATTTATGGATTTGTATTAAATTTTCATTTCAAACAGAGCATTTTGGACTTAACTATGAATGTATAAATAGAATATGAGCTCAGATAATTCTAGGTCTATCATCAGGTAACGTGACCATGTTTCATAAATCGTCAGAAATAACCTAGCCTAACTCCACAATGCCTAACAACCGATCAACATTGTCATCTAACGTAACTAGGTTTCTAGATAGGAGCCTCTAATTAAACTCTAAAAGTAAGTTAGTTGTTTATTGCTACCACAGGTTCTGGTTCTTTGGGAAGTAATAAGGATTCGAATCACGAATACGAATCACCTAATATTATTCGAATCACGAATCCTCGAATAAAGGATTCGTAAGAGATAAATATGATTCGAATCAAAGATTCGAATCCCGTTTTTTTCGAATCACGAATACAAATCTTTTAAGAATAAATTTGATTTTATTATTTTTTTGCAACCATTAATGTATAAATATCGTTACCAGTTGTTTTAATAAAAATATTCAAAACCTAATTATTTATTATTAACACTGAATATCGTTGATAACAGACTAAATATCTGATTCCAGGTTACTCTGATTAAAGATGTATTTGTGTATTTCTGAATTTCACTTCAAATCAGTGTATTGTACGCGGGACGCATGAAGTAAAATTTCGAGTTTAGAAAAGCCCGAAAATTTGTCTCGGGCCGCTGCGCACCCTCGACAAATTTTCACGGGGCTTTTCTAAACTCGAAATTTTACTTCATGCTTAGCCTGGGAGTGGAAACACATGTTCAAAACTTCAAATTGAACTCTATTATAAATTCGACGAATGCCTGAAAATTACGTAAATAAAAAATTCACTGAATATCATTAAAACCGGAGAAAAGTCATTGAATTATATTAAAATTGACCAGAACACTAACAAAAAAGCCATATGATATTATTATATTTGTCAAAATCAGCAAGCAAATTACAAAACACGTAAACATTTATAAAATTAACTTAAATATTGACACAAACAATGAAAACCATTTGAAAAAATGGGGATTTCCCGCAGAAGAAAGTTTAATTAAAAGGCCAGGGAAAAGAATCCTGAATCAGGAAATTGTCGAAAAAAATGTAACATTTCAGATTGTGGCTGCTATGTCAGTTTTACTTCAAATAAAATTAAACAATTGTATACATTTAATGTTCTTATCACAGCATTCAGTTTAAAGTTTCGAACGAGTGTTTCCACTCCCAGACTAAGCATGAAGTAAAATTACGAGTTTAGAAAAGCCCCGTGAAAATGTGTCGAGGGTCGCGCAGCGACCCGAGACAAATTTTCGGGCTTTTCTAAACTCGAAATGTTACTTCATGAGCCACGCGTATAAAACAGTGATTTAACGAGAAATTTAAAAACATACAAGACACATTTTTCATGTTAATCCTCACAATCCGAATTATTTTTGACGATTCAAATCCTTGTGTAAGTATTCGAATCCTTTTATAAATATTCAAAGCCTTTTATAAATATTCGAATCCTTTTATAAATATTCGAATCATTTTATAAGAATTCGAACCACCCACATTTGGATTCGAATACGAATCTTCTTAAAAAAATATAACGAATCCTGATCACGAATCCAGTTGAACTAAAGTATTCGAATGCCTCTTTTGAATCCTCTAAAAGGATTCGAACCCAGGACTCGAATCCTGAATGATTCGAATCCTGCCCAGCTCTGCCACAGGTTTACAACCATCAAGGAAAACACATTTAAAAAATATGGTATTGCATAAAATAATTGTTTTAATGTCCTATTACTATTAGAATGAAAGTTAATATTTAAAGACCAAATAAATACACTAACATAAAAGTAACACGGTAAAAAATATAAAAATATAGTATAAAATATAAAATACAATATAAAATAAATAAATAAATCAGTCAGGTTAAATTAAAATGGTAAAATAACGGAAGGAGGTTAAACGATTACTTGAAAATTTACATTGTATTGGTATATGTAGAGGTAAAAGAAAAAATCCCTATATGTATTGAATAATATAATAGTTTAAATTGAAAATTCCAAAAGAATCAGAAGTTTCAAATTTGATAACATTGAAGAAAACTTTGTAAATGTTATAAAATAATAATCATAAATATTTAGTAAATTGTTGAATATTTCTTAAACTATTAATTTATAAACAGTGAGTACCTAAATGGATTTAATTCCTGAAAATTGTTAAAATTGGCGAATGTCAACAATAATTTAAAAATTGAGGAATGTTTTGAAAATTTTAGAGCATAGATAATAGAACAAATTCAAGATCAAAGGCGGAAATCATAAAGAATACAAATCCTTTAAGAATAAATTTGATTTTATTATTTTTTTGCAACCATTAATATATAAATATCGTTACCAGTTGTTTTAATAAAAATATTCAAAACCTAATTATTTATTATTAACACTGAATATCGTTGATAACAGACTAAATATCTGATTCCAGGTTACTCTGATTAAAGATGTATTTGTGTGTTTCTGAATTTCACTTCAAATCAGTGTTTTGTACGCGTGGCGCATGAAGTAAAATTTCGAGTTTAGAAAAGCCCGAAAATTTGTCTGGGGCCGCTGCGCGACCCTCGACAAATTTTCACGGGGCTTTTCTAAACTCGAAATTTTACTTCATGCTTAGCCTGGGAGTGGAAACACATGTTCAAAACTTCAAATTGAACTCTATTATTAAATCGACGAATGCCTGAAAATTACGTAAATAAAAAATTCACTGAATATCATTAAAACCGGAGAAAAGTCATGGAATTATATTAAAATTGACCAGACCACTAACAAAAAAGCCATATGATATTATTAGATTTGTCAAAATCAGCAAGCAAATTACAAAACACGTAAACATTTATAAAATTAACTTAAATATTGACACAAACAATAAAAACCATTTAAAAAAATGGGGATTTCCTGCAGAAGAAAGTTTAATTAAAAGGCCAGGGAAAAGAATCCTGAATCAGGATATTGTCGAAAAAATTGTAACATTTCAGATTGTGGCTGCTATGTCAGTTTTACATCAAATAAAATTAAACAATTTTATAGATTTAATGTTTTTATCAAAGCATTCAGTTTGAAGTTTAGAACGAGCGTTTCCACTCCCAGACTAAGCATGAAGTAAAATTTCGAGTTTAGAAAAGCCCCGTGAAAATTTGTCGAGGGTCGAGGGTTGTAACTTTTTTGGGTTCAATAAGTGGATTACTAATTAATCAACTACAGATTGTGTTACAAATGACTATATTTTGCAATTGTTGAGAGCCAAAAATGGAAAAAAATAATCAACATAAAGAAAATTTATTGCCATCGTAAAAATTGTAGAATCAATAAAATATAAGAATGTCAATTTGTACTAACGTAACACGCAAATCAAAGCATGTATCATTATTTTATGAGAAACAAGACAATTAAAGTTCAAATTTTCATAAAATTAACAAAAATGGGTAAAAATCAGGGTTGTTATGTTTAAAACACTTTGTTTTAAAACAGTGTTTTAAACATGTTTAAAAACAGCCGTCGTGTTTTAAATGGTTTTTTATTAAACTTGTTTTAAATGTTAAATTTGTTTAAAACATGTCTTAAACGTTAATTTTCTTTAAAATGTTTTTTTTGTTATTGTCTTAAATTAGTTATTCTATATTTCATACAACTTTATTAAACATATTTTGTTTACGTTTTCAAATGTTAGTTAAATTGTTAAAGATATTTCAAATTACATTATTGAAAATAAAATTTTATCATAATAAAATATCAAAATTATGTGTGCATAAATGTGATTTAAAACGTGTTTAAACGTTTTAAATCACATTTATGCACACATAATTGTGATATTTTATTATGATAAAATTTTATTTTTAATAATGGAATTTGAAATATCTTTAACAATTTAACTAACATTTGAAAACGTAAACAAAAAATATTTAATAAAGTTGTATGAAATATAGAGTAACTAATTTAAGACAATAACAAAAAAAAAACATTTTAAAGAAAATTAACGTTTAAAACATGTTTTAAACAAATTTAACATTTAAAACAAGTTTAATACAAAACCATTTAAACACGACAGCTGTATTTAAACATGTTTAAGCCTTATTAATAGAATTGCCGTTAATATCATTATATTTTAATACTAATTAATCTCTACTAGACGTATACAAACACAATACTAACATTTTCTAATAATAGAGCAAAATCTACATGTTATAAGTTAGTTTTGAAATAATGAATAGAATGAAAATTTTCATGTGTTCTAACTTCATTGTAATCTAGTAATTTAGAAGGTATGTTACACTTTTTCTTATGTTTGTGAAAATGTATTTTTCCTGATGAAAATACATTTAAATTTACTTCTAATGAGTGTCTCCACTACCAGACTAAGCATGAAGTAAAATTTCGAGTTTAGAAAAGCCTGAAAATTTGGTTTGGTCGCGTAGCGCTACGCGGCCAAAGCAAATTTTCAGGCTTTTCTAAACTCGAAATTTTACTTCATGCGCCACGTGTATAAAACACTGATTTCAAGTGAAGTTTAAAACATACTGATAAGGTTTTTACAATTATGATTTATTGCATTATTAAATAAATTATAAATTGCCCTATTTTGTTATGACAGTTGAGGATATGTACAAGACTTAAACTAGGGCTATTAATTGTAAATTAGGTGTAAACTAACAATACTAAACTATTAAAACGTTTTATTAATTTAAAAATATTAATATTATCTTTAGAACTGTGTTAAAACTGTATGCTAATCTATTAATAAGGCTGGTTAATGTTTAAAACACGTTTTGAACATATTTCTAATTGTAAATGTTTTAGATACTGTTTCATTGAAAAAACACGTTTTGTAAAGAAACTATTTGTTTTCATTAAAATGAAAAAAATATTTTTTTTAATAATCCTGGTAAAAATGGTAGAATATTGAAGTAATTATAATTGCCTTTGCTTTGAAAAGTATTTAAATTTGAAGAAACAAATAAGTTTAATATTCGCCTTTTTTTAAATTATGTGTCTTTATTAAATGTTTGTATAATTTTCTACCAAGTGTTTTCTACTATTTTACCTGGATCATTTAATGAAATTTCGCGCGCATCTTTAAGCAAACCCGCTAATGAAAAGAATTACTTAATTTACACTTTTCCAACGAAACAACTTCAATTCCCTTGCAATATTAAATAGATTGTATCAAATTTTCTAAAATTCACTTCGTAATAAAGTGGTTTGCGGGTTTGTGCAACCCGGCCAAATGGTCATAATCCACTTGTAAATTGCAACACGTCGGCTCGATAATGGCGCGTGTTGCAAGCTATAATAATTTCTATATTTATGTGTTTAATTAATCCAGCCGATTATGTAAGCACTTGCACACTACAAGACCCAGACTTTACGAACTGTTCGACGGATGCTGTTCAACTCCTCTTCGACACAATTCCCAAGGGGATAAAGGAGATTGATTTGGAACCATTGGATCCGCTCAAAGTACCAATTATACGAGTAAGTAAAAACATAGAAGTTATCAATTAGGAACGTAATTGTGCGAACATTAACGCCCACTTGCACAACAGGTGATTAACTTGAATCTGTGATTACTGCTTTATTAGAAACACGACAATTTTATTCACAAATTGTTTTCTCGATTGCATATTGGTGCAAGAGGCATGTTTTGCATATCTTACAAATTTTTAAGATCATCATATTCTCGAATTTTTACCTAACTGAGTACAAATATGCCTTGATGTGTCTGATTTCATTTATATTCTGATTTCATTTATATTCTGATTTCAATTAATTCTTACTGTTGGAACTTTTTAAATTTATGTACACAATTGGGATTAAAAAAACATTGTTATCATATTTTATTGATTAGGCTCGAAATTTTACTTCATGCGCCACGCGAATTAAACACTGAATACACTGAAATGTTGTGAGCAAGTGAACTTCACTTGAAATCAGTGTTTTATACGCATGGCTCATGAAATATATTTTCGAGTTTAGAAAAGTTTTATTGTATTTTATTAATTCTTATATAAATTTTAAATTGTAGTATTTTGTAATAATGGAGTTTCCGTAAATAAAGATATTATTATTATTATTATAAGAAAAGCCTGAAAATTTGGTTTGGTCGCTTCGCTTCGCTACGGGACTAAACCAAATTTTCAGACTTTTCTAAACTCGAAAGTTTACTTCATGCCTAACCTGGGAGTAGAGAACATTCGTTTAAAGATTTAAATCGATTTCTTGTAAAATAAGAGAATGCCTATGTATACTTAAAAAGTAAAAAATCCCTGTATGTATTATGTACGAGTACTATGAAAAAGTTTGGCTTTTCAATTTTTTTGTTGTTGTGAGGGGTACATTAGGCTCTCTTGCCTAAAAAGTTTGACGATCTCTGGTCTAACCTAATAGTAGCTACGGCCCTGTTTTAATTTCATTCTTATTTAATTATATTTTATCATTAAAACATTGTGTTACACTAATTCCTTTTAATGAAACTTATACATCAAGGTAATATTTTTTCTTATTTTGCTTATTTCACCATTATACAAAATAAAACTAAGATATTGCTTAATGCTTTACATAATTGTATGTTTCCCTTTTTTTGTTTGTTTAGATTTTACAGGGTTCGGGGCCTGTAAATGTTAACGCATCGTTGACCAATGTCACAGTTCTCGGATTTGGAAACACAAAAGTGACCTTAAACCGAGTGGACAACAAGTACAAATTTTACACCGACTTAAAACTGCCAAGGTTGAGGATAGAAGGGAAATACGTCCTTTTGGGCAGGATACTCGTGATACCTTTAAAAGGAAGTGGAAACTGTTGGTTCGATGCCAGTAAGTTTAATACTCACTAGAAATTGAATATTTAATTGCTCGTTTCGTTTACGCTCGCTAGAAATGCAGACATATATTTATATATATCGAGTTTATTTTTGTGACTGATTAAGAGGAAATCGACCGCTATCTAAACATATCTAAATCTGCATTATCAGCCCGATTCCGTACCTCAAACGTAAAGTTTAACAGTTAACTGTTATTTTAAGATAAAGGTTGAAGATAACAGGCGTAGTGTGTAAAATTTTGTATTCCGTATCGATACCAGAGCTGGGACGAATCCTCGTAAAAAGGATTCGAATCACGAATCCAAATCACCTAATATGATTCGATTCACGAATACTTGAATAAAGGATTCATTCGTAAGAGATAAATATGATTCGAATCAAAGATTCGAATCCTGTTTTTTCGAATCACGAATACAAATCCTTTAAGAATACATTTGGTTTCATTTTTTTTCCAACCATTAATATATAAATATCGCTACCAGTTGTTTTAACAAATATATTCAAAACCTAATTATTTATTATTAATACTGAACATCGTTGATAACAGACTAAGCATTTAACTCCCTGTTACTCTGATTGAAGATGTATTTGTGTGTTTCTGAACTTCACTTCAAATCAGTGTTTTGTACGAGTGGCGCATGAAGTAAAATTTCGAGTTTAGAAAAGCCCGAAAATTTGTCTCGGGTCGCTGCGCGACCCTCGACAAATTTTCACGGGGCTTTTCTAAACTCGAAATTTTACTTCATGCTTAGCCTGGGAGTGGAAACACCCGTTCAAAACTTTAAATTGAACTTTATTATAAAATCGACGAATGCCTGAAAATCACTTAAATAAAAAAATCACTGAATATCATTAAAACCGGGAAAGTCCGAGAAAAATCATAGAATTTTATTCAAATTGACCAAAACACACTAACTAAAAGCCATATGTGTTTGCACCTATTGTATTCGCATTGTGCTCAAAAGATTATTCACAATGCTGTCATAAAATATTCGGGTATAAGAAGTTTGAAGAAAAATGCAAGTTCAGTTTGTACAGCAAAAACATAATTTAAACAAAAATCAAATCTCGTTTCTCTGAAAGAATAATAAACTTCACAAATTAAACAGAATTTGCAATATAAATATATTGCAAATTCTGTTTAATTTGTGATTTGCAATATAAATATATTGCAAATTCTGTTTAATTTGTGAAGTTTATTATTCTTTCAGAGAAACGAGATTTGATTTTTGTTTAAATTATGTTTTTGCTGTACAAACTGAACTTGCATTTTTCTTCAAACTTCTTATACCCGAATATTTTATGACAGCATTGTGAATAATCTTTTGAGCACAATGCGAATACAATAGGTGAGGATTAAGGAATTTTTAGCGTTTTGGACATCTGTGACGGTCGTGTTCAAACTTGTCGAGCTATACGCAAAATTCTACAATCTACCTGCGTCTCAGGGCAGGGTCGCTAAACCTTCGGTTTGGTGCGACTCGATTTAATGCGCATGTTGCCCCTCTTACAAACTATCTCCCCCCTACGCGTGAGGGTGCTTTTTGTAAATATTTTTATTTTGAACGAGTCTGAAGGTATCATTGAGAGTATAAAGTTGTATCCGTGTAAATAATTGTAAATTTGTATAAGAGTGTGTAATAGACGTATTAAACTAAATATCGTTGTGTATCATTACCACAAGCAAAAACTACGAACAGATCTTCAGGAACCAGGAAGATATAAGAAACTGTTCGAACATAAACAATATGATATTATTGAATTTGTCAAATTCAACAGGAAAATTACAAAACACGTAGAACTTTATAGAATTAACTTAAATTTTGACAAAAACAATTTTAAAAAATGGGGGTTTCCCACAGAAAAAAGTTATATTAAAAGGTCAGTGAAAAAAATCTAGAATCAGGGAAATGCCGGAAAAATTTAACGTTTCAGATTGTGGCTGCCATGTCAGTTTTACTTCAAATAATATTAAACAAAATTTTGAAAACTAGATTATTATCTTTGAAAACATTTTCAGTAATTTAATGTTTTTATCAAATCATTCAGTTTAAAGTTTCGAGCGAGCGTTTCCACTCCCAGACTAAGCATGAAGTAAAATTTCGAGTTTAGAAAAGCCCCGCGTAGAAAATTTTCACGGGGCTTTTCTAAACTCGAAATTTTACTTCATGCGCCACGCGTATAAAACAGTGATTTAACGAGAAATTAAAAAACACACAAAACAAATTTTTCATGTTAATCCTCACAATTAATTCGAATTATTTTTGACGATTCAAAACCTTTTGTAAGTATTCGAATCCTTTTATAAATATTCGAATCCTTTTATAAGGATTCTAATCACCCACATTTGGATTCGAATACGAATCCTCTTAAAAAAATCTAAGGAATCCGGATCACGAATCCAGTTGAACTAAAAAATTCGAATGCTTCTTTTGAATCCTCTAAAAGGATTCAAATCCAGGATTCGAATCCTGAATGATTCGAATCCCGTCCAGCTCTGACATCGAGTTTATTTTTGTGACTGATTAAGAGGAAATCGACCGCTATCTAAACATATCAAAATCTGCATTATCAGCCTGATTCCGTACCTCAAACGTAAAGTTTAACAGTTGACTGTTGTTTTAAGATAAAGGTTGAAGATAACAGGCGTAGTGTGTAAAATTTTGTATTCCGTATCGATACCAGAGCTGGGACGAATCCTCGTAAAAAGGATTCGAATCACGAATCCAAATCACCTAATATGATTCGAATACTTAAATATAGGATTCTTAAGAGATAAATATGATTGGAATCAAAGATTCGAATCCTGTTATTTCGAATCACGAATACAAATCCTTTAAGAATACATTTGATTTTTTTTTTCGAACCATTAATATATAAATATCGTTACCAGTTGTTTTAGCAAATATATTCCAACCCTAATTATTTATTATTAACACTGAACATCGTTGATAACAGACTAAACATTTAACTCGCCGTTACTCTGATTGAAGATGTATTTGTGTGTTTCTGAACTTCACTTGAAATCAGTGTTTTGTACGCGTGGCGCATGAAGTAAAATTTCGAGTTTAGAAAAGCCCGAAAATTTGTCTCGGGTCGCTGCGCGACCCTCGACAAATTTTCACGAGGCTTTTCTAAACTCGAAATTTTACTTCATGCTTAGCCTGGGAGCGGAAAGACCCGTTTTAAACTTTAAATCGAACTCTATTATAAAATCGACGAATGCCTGAAAATTACGTAAATAAAAAAATCACTGAATATCATTAAAACCGGGAAAGTCAGAGAAAAGTTATGAATTTACATTCAAATTGACAAAAACACTAACAAAAAAGCCATAACAAAACAAAACACGTACAAAACACGTAGAAATTTATAAAATTAACTTAAATATTGACAAAAACAATGAAAACAATTTAACGAAATGGGGGTTTCCCACAAAAGAAAGTTATATTAAAAGGCCAGGAAAAATATCTTATAAAATTTTATAAAAGATACTACAGGTCTTATAGGGGAGTTTTCTTTGTGGATTTTTAATAATCCATATAATCTGGGGCATATGGGGTTCATAGGGAAAAGCCAAGATTTATTACAATTACCAAAGATTGAGTGGGATTCTTTTACTATTAATTTAATCAATCAATCTTTGGTAATTGTAATAAATCTTGGCTTTTCCCTATGAACCCCATATGCCCCAGATTATATAGATTATTAAAAATCCACAAAGAAAACTCCCCTATAAGACCTGTAGTATCTTTTATAAATTCCCCGGGCCATAAAATAGCAAGCCACCTAAACACCCTATTTAGAGAATTAACTGAATTTAGAGACCACAGAGCAATAAAAAATTCCAAAGAATTAAGCAACAAACTAACATCCTATCAATTTCCTCCAAACCATAAGTTAGTATCATTCGACGTATCTAACATGTTCGCGAAAATCCCAGCAAACTATTGCATAGATCTAATTAAAACATCTTTTGACAAACTAAATGTAAACATTTCAGTAAAAACCGAATTTTTAAATACACTTGAAACTATTTTGAACAATAATTATTTTTCATTTGAAAATAAAATCTACAAACAGACAGAAGGTCTTGCAATGGGCTCGCCTATGAGTCCATTGCTTGCCGAAATTTTCATGTGTAATTTAACTAATATTATATTAGAGTCCCCGTTAGGCAAAACACACATAAAAATGTGGTATAGATACGTCGATGATATTTTAGCTTCCTTCGTAGGTTCAGATAGGCAACTATCCCTTTTTCTAGAAGTTATTAACACAGTACACCCGAACATAAAATTCACATTAGAGACAGAAATTAACAACAATATTAAATATTTAGACCTCTCAATAACTAAATCCAACCAATCACTAACATTTGAAATGTACAGAAAACCTACATTTACTGACCGCGTAATCCCTAATTCCTCTAATCACCAACGAGCACATAAATTATCCGCTTTCAATTCAATGATATACCGAGCTTTCAACATACCACTATCAGAAACATCATTTAACAAAGAAATAGATACAATTAAAAACATAGCAGTCTCAAACGGATATACTTCATCATTAATAGATTCATTAATTAATAAATATAGGTTTAAAAAAAGTAAATAAGTATATATATGCAGGCAAAGACATTTCTAAAAAAGTGCAAATATACAGATCCCTTACATACTTTGGTGGTACTTCATTAAAAATCAAAAATATGTTTGCGTAACACAACATTTTAATAGCCTTCAAACCGTTCACAAAAATTAGATACAGCATTTTTAATCCGAAAACAAAAATACCTAATACTCATAAATCAGGGATATATAAACTGACTTGTAGTGATTGTAAAGGAGTGTATATTTGCCAATCTGGTCGTAATTTTAACATCAGACTTAAGGAACATCTTCGCTCTTTTCGGCTTAACTTGATCGATAAGTCGTCATTCGCGAGACATATGATTGAAAACAATCATACGTTTGACTAGGATGTACTCTCAGTAATCCATTTCGCCGAAAAGTGTCGTAAGATGGACCTCCTGGAGTCTCTGGAAATACACAGAGCGCGCGCTAATCCGGAAATTCCCGTAATAAACGACCAGCTTGACCTAATATACACCCCCATTTTTAAAGCCATTTTGTAACCGTAATTTCTGTATATGAGCCGTTTATTTTGAAAGTGACCTAAGTCCATTTATGTTTAAATTGAGATATTTACAAGTTTGCATTTCAATAATATTAAAAATATACGTATAGAATAGCAATGTTCCACACTGCTTAAATTTATCTAAGAGAGTTAAATTTACAATTCCTATTAAAATAATACCAAAAATTAAGTGAATAATATTTGTTTTCTTACCACAAATGGATTTAAGCCACTTTCAAAATTAACACCTATATATGTTATAAAATTTGAAGGAGCTTAAGTCCATTCGACATATTTTAAATTGCTTCAAATTGAAAAACAATACTCAATTTATTCTGTGTATCTTCACAATACTTTAAAAACACAATTTATGCTATTCAAGAAATGTTCTAACTATATAAATTACATAAAAATTTACTGTTCATTTACATTTTGTGTATGTGGAAGGAATTTAAAGAAGTCATGGTGTTCCGGTGGTATATATCGAAGTAAGTCCATCATGTCCTTGTACTTCGATGTCGTAATTGGTCTTAAATTTTTATAAAGTGGTGTCAATATAATATTTTCAAATTTTCTTGGTCTACTCCGACGTGGTAATAAATTCAGGATTTTAAACTCTGCATTCTCATCCATTGATATCTTATAGAAAATTTTATATGGTGCATTTCTCAAAAAACTCATCCAGACTATTTGTAACCAATTTATTGCTTCTTCAACCTTTTAAAAACTGCGTCCTTCAATAATCTTGTTGGTTTGAAATCCTCTTGTTTCAGTTTATTTAGAAGAAAGTTATTACCTTTCCGGCACTTTTTGATAACATTATAATAATCTTGAGGAACAAACATTAAATTATTTTTCTTTAATGACATTTCTACGACGCCAAAATCTCTATCATTCGGTAAAAACGAATGTCCTGATATTAGGAATTTATTATCTATTATTTCTACATTATGTTCAACAGTTTGGACAAGTTTTAGCCATGTTAAAGCTACTTTAATGTTCCTATTTTGTCCTGCACACATGTCACTCTAAGCTATAATATGTTTTTGACTTCTTAAATTTTGAAGATGTTTCAAGATGCATGAAGCTATTTCTTGTGAACCTCTGGATGCAATAGTTTCATCCCAAACGTACATGTGAACATTATCATCATGAAAATTGTGAATGCCCAAATTTAGAACGTACATATTGCGTTTATAGTATGCTACTGAAGTTCCTTGCTGATTCTGCTAGTCTTAAATGGATATCATGTTCTTTTATAAGTTTATTCTTTTCATCATAATCATCCGATGCTTTAATTTTAATGTTTAATAGGTCGCATTTTTGGCATGTATCTTTGCGGGGTTGGTGGAAATGCAAATTAAAATCCTTTTTAAATATCTTTCTGTAAGTCCACTCTTTAACTGCTTTTCTATTATTTTCCTTGCAATAAAGCTCGTAGAAATTCAGGATGTAAATATTTTCTATTAGGGTTATGAGATCTAGTATAATGGGATTCAAATTTGGAAAAACTTTTAATATGGTTTTGAACATCCTTTTTCTCTTCGTTAGAAATCCTTCTCGATGATCCAGCCATATGTCCACGTAAATCATTCCCTACATTTGCCGAGTTTAATACACGTTTTAATCGTCCTTCAGATATATTAAAGGTATCCAAAATGATTTTTTTACAGACGGAAACTTTCCCGTTTTTAGAATTTAAAAAATACCTAAAACTATAATTTCTTGGCGAACTTTTTCCGTTTTTTGGACGTCTTCGTTTCACAGCATAACGTTCGGTAGCTTCGTATAGCAATACATTTTGCTTATTAAAATCTCCCAAATTCCAAAACTTCTCAAAAGTATTCTTTCTTTCTGTTTCTTCATAATTTTTTATACAAACTTTACGACAAAGGCAATTTTTGTTTTGAAACACTTTTGCGGGTATAATGTTTTCAGTTTGAGTATAATATTTTTTCCCGGTAGTTCGTATAATTTTTCGCAATTTTTGAATGTAGGTGTCACCATTATTTTCTCTAAATCTTGCTCCAGAGGTATTGTCGTGAAAAGCCTCACCTGCATCTTCATCTTCAAATGATGAATATTGTTCTAAAATTCTCCTTCTCTTGCGATTCTGGTTAAAATCAATATTTTCCAACTCGTCTTCACTCTCTGAATTAAATAGTCTTGTACTTTTATTCATACCCAAAGGTGCAATAATTTCTATAAATTTAATATTTTATCTTAAAATTCAATTGTAAGTGTATATTAAGTGAATATATTCACTGCAATAATTAAACATAATTAATACTGATTAATGATTAAATAAAATTACCTTCATCACTACCTTCATAAATTTGAAGATCCGCACTTTCGGACATTATTACTAATTAAGTGGACTTAGGTCACTTTCAAAATAATGTTTTTTAATAAATAATTGTTTGTGAAAACGTATGTGTTAATAATTATCATATACTTTAAATATTCTTAATCGCAAATTGTTATTTATGACAGATAACGTCAAATAATAACCGTTTCTACCGTCATCAGAAAAATATTCAAAAATGGATTTAGGCCACTTTCAAAATAAACGGCTCATATATAAATGCTAAATTGTTATTTTTAAATTACTTGTAGTCTGATAATGACAAGTTAAAGTTGTCGAAACTATAGTCACAATAAAAAAAACCTCAGTTATACAAACAAAGTTTAAGTGTCTTATTTATGTTAATAATCATGTATAACGAAGTAGAAGTCTCAACAGTTAACAAAGAGAAGATAGTTTTGATACCGGCTTAGAGAGAGAGGATGATAGTATTTTCAGCTACTAAAACAAAGACAACGAACTTTAAGATTCCACTGGCTCTCGGACGTAAAAATTTAACCTGGTGCTGTGGGTGGGTGCTGTGGGTAGCGGAAAAAACTAAAATCTAAATTTATGAATAAAAAGTAAATCAATCGTATTGTAGATACTTACAACACTATTAAATGAACACTTAAAGATTTTATTTAGTATCGTAATTCGGTTAAAAATATTTAACCTAAAAATAGGGCTACAAAATAATTGTTTTCCTCATTATTCTTCCACTTAGCTTACACATGTTTACTAAACCTTCAAAGTTCACTTCATCCACATTAATAAACACTATTTTATAAACGACTAATCCAGAAACTGCGAAACCGTTATCATACCATCGACGATTTTGGTGCGTATAATTGCCGAACGTAAACTGTAAAATTTACAGGGTGTCGTGCCGCTTAATGTTGAGCGTGATAAAGGTTTGCGGAGATACGGAATACCAAATCGTCATTTAACGTTTTCTTTAAGAATAACGTGCTGCTAAACTTAACGTTTGAGCTACAGAATAAGGCTAATTATTGTCGTCTAAACTAACATTTTGAAAATCGACAAAAAATCGACAAAATCTTGACGATGTTTCAACGTCAAGAATTTGAAAAAATATAAACGTAAATTGTCAGAATTTTAAAAATTAACGAAAATCTCTAAAGTAACGAAAACCGTCGCGCCTATCGCGTTTTTCAAGATTTTTATTAAAGCCAACGAATCTCTATTAAATTTACAAAAAACATCAACGTTTTGATAACGGTTATTTTAGAAATTCACGAAAAACCGTCATAACTTTTAAAATTAGCAAAAATCTTAAAATATTCATGAAACGAGGCAAAAAATTGAAAATTAACGACTATCTTGGAAATTCATAAAAAGCGTCAATATTTTGTAATTAATGAAAATCTTAAAAAAATCGCGATAAGCGTCAAACTATCGAAAACTTTTTGTTACTTTCTAAAAAACTGTCAAGATTTCCAAAATTAACGAATACTAGAAAAGTTAAAAAAATTAATGAAAACCTTGGAAATTCGGGAAACATTGTCAAGATTGTTAAAATTAACTAAAATTGTGGAAAATTATAAAAAGCGAACATTTACGAAAACTACTAAGATTTAACAAAATTGACGAAGTCATGAACAGTGTAAAATTTTAAAAATCTAGGAAATTCACGAAAAACAAGAAAATCTTGAAAATTCATGAAAAAATGAAAATGTTTAAATTTGATGAAAACTTAATAAATTTATGAAAATTACCAAGATTTAATAAATTGACGAAAAATCATGAAAAGTAAAACATTTTCAAAATTAACGAAATATTAAACATTTCAAGAAAGTCGTCAACATTATTATAATTACTAAAAATTTAAAAAAAAATCGCGAATGGCTTCTAATTTTTGAAAGTTGAATCTATGAAATTCAGGAAAAGTTTTGAAAACTAAAAAAAAAATCGTCGAGATTTTTAAATTTAACTAAAATTGTGGAAACTTTACAAAAAGCGTCGACATGTTTAAATGAAAGAAAATTGAGGAAATTTACTAAAACTACTAAGATTTAAAAACATTAACGAATAGTCATGAAAGGTGAACTTAATAAATTTATGAAAATTACCAAGATTTAACAAATCAACGAAAATTCATAAAAAGTAAAACATTTTCAAAATTAACGAAAATTTTAACATTTCAAGAAAGTCGTCAACATTTTTATACATACTAAAAATTTAAAAAAATCGCGAATAGCGTCTAATTTTTGAAAGTTGAATTTCATGAAAATTGTTAAATTAACAAAAATCTATGAAATTCAGGAAACATTTTGAAAACTAAAACATCGTCGAAATGTTTAAATGAAAGAAAATTGTGAAATTTACTAAAACTACTAAGATTTAAAAACATTAACGAAAGGTCATGAAAAGTGTCAAATTTTGAAAATCTAGGAAATTCACGAAATAGGTTAAGGCTTTAAAAATTGACGAACATTTGGAAAATTCATCAAGAGTATCAAAATGTTTAAATTTGAAGAAAATTTAGGAAAACTATGAAAACGACTAAGGTTTAGAAAATCGACGAAAATTAAGGAAAACCGTCAGAAAATTAAATTATATGCACAATGATTATTTACTTCGTTAAAATTAGGGCTGGTAATATTTAAAATTGAACTGTTCGAATATTAATTCACCAACATATTCCAACATTCGATTACTTGGAATATTTTAATTATCAAAATATTTAAATTACAATTTGAATATGTTTTTGGATGAATATTTTAAAAATTAACGGAAATCTTAAAATTTCTTGAAGAATGTCAATATTTTTTAACTTAACGAATATTTAGGATATCCATGAAAATTGCCAAAAATGAAAACTGGAATTTTGAAATATTATAAAAAGTATCGCAATTTTTAAAATTTACAAAAACCTAGGAAATTCAGGAAAATTGTCAAAATTTAGAAAATATCGTCAAAGTATAATAATTAATTAAAATCTTAAAAATTCACTAATAGTATGAAGTAAAATTCGAGTTGAGAAAAGCCTGAACGATTGGATTTAAACGCGTATTGTCCAAATCGAAATTCAATCTTTTCTCATCTCGAAATTTTACTTCATGCGCCAAGCGTACATAACACTGATTGAAAGTGAAGATATTGGCATTTCACATTGAGAAATATCACGAATGCCAACTGTCATAATATTCTAAATGTTATGTGGTATTATAAACTGAATCTGGCATTATGTTTTAAATTTAGATATATATATATATATATATATATATATATATAATACGTATTCTATTTTGTATCATTCATAATTATTATATTAATTAGGACTTTATTTATTGATTTTGTCTATTTTTTTACTTCAATTATACAGTTGCTTGGCCGTTATATTTAAATTATTAAACTTATCTTGACCTGTGTAAAACTTATGTTATTAGCACAATACATTTAATATTATTATTATTTGAAACTGTAACGATTTAATTTTAATAATAATAAATCATTTATTATCCAATTAAACATAAATATACATGTATCATAACTGTAAAAAACGCCAAAATATACCATAATTGTCACAAAAAAATCACAAATAACGTAGACATTAAGAAATCGTATATTGTTGACGTTTCACGTGAAAATAATTGACATATCGTACTTATTTAACAATATTTGGCATATATTTTTGACTAGTTTAATAGAACAAGCAATATTAACATTAGAAATACACCAATTTTTAATGTATTTTTTTACCTGCAGAAAATTTGGATATTTTCGTGCGAATCGAAAACAAAGTCATCGAAAAAGAAGGCCTCCTCTTTTTTAGCATAAAAAAAGTCAATGTGAAGTTCAACATTGGAGGTTTGAGGCTATACTTGGGTAACCTCTTCGACGGGATCAAAGCCTTAGGTAAATATCGTACTGATAATAAAAATATTTAGATGGGACCGTAATTGAGCTATTTTATGTGCATCTTTAAACAAACCTGCCTATTTTCAATGTGCATATTCCAAATTCAGAGGAAACGACCAACGCCTACTTGAACGAAAACTGGAAACTCCTGGCGGACTCCCTGAACCCGATCTTATCAAGAACCATCGAAAATATAATGTACGAAATCCTGACGAAGATCTTCGACAACATTCCAGCCAAATATTTCATCTCTGACGTGAAACTGTGATATGCAACTTATTTTTTTTATTATTAAAACGCGGGAAAAGCGCGGACTAAAAATAATTAACACACGAATCTAAATTCGGATTAACCAATGAGAAACACGCGTGATTCATCCAACAGCGATTCAACGTTGGGAAACGTGTATACTTAAATATTACTTTTTTAGAAAATCTATATTTTTATATAAATAAATTAAAAATCTCGAAATATTTTCTTTTTCTTTCACTAACCTGCCACAAAGGTCTTGAAGGTCCTGGCATTTCTTACAAACTTTTCAGCGAGTTACCTCTCAATACTTGTCACGACTGTAACGTTTTCAGGACTAAATTTCTTTGCGCCGGTTTGGGCGCTCTTATAGATTAACGGCGCCCCCGTTAACGTCGTCCAAAATACACCTACACCTTCGTCGATGTCGAGTTTTCAAGATGACTTGAGTTTAATATTTATAGTATTTTTTCGCGTTTTCCACCACCTGAATGAATCACTCGATTTTTTATCTCGCGCGATTGTCGGCATTCCTCTTAGTGACATTGGGTCAGTTTCGTTGTGTAAATATTTGCGTTGAGGTATTTTTGACTCTTGGGTGCATATGTTTTTGATGTGGGTTGTTGGATAACGAAATTGCTTTACAGGAATAGAGTGTAAAAAACATAATTAAAAGGCAGGTGATGAGAATTTATAATTAATGTTACAATTAGATACGTTTCAATGGGCCAAAAAACGTTTTATGTACAAACTGTTCACTGTGGAGGCTTCTACTTCGTTATACATCATCATTTACACAAATAAGACAATTAACTTTGTTTGTATAACTGAGTTATACAAACAAAGTTAATTGTCTTATTTGTGTTTAATGTACAGTTTTCCTTTTAAGTGCATATATCCATACGTTTTTTTTTATACTTCAATTTGAAGCTTTGAACGAGTGTTTTCCACTTTCAGGTTAAGCATAAAGTCATATATCGAGTTTAGAAAAGCCTAAACATTTGGTTTGATCGCTTCGCGAAGCGGAGCGACGAAACGAAATGTTCAGGCTTTTATAAACTCGAAATTTTGCTTCATGCGCCACTCATATAAAACACTGAAATATTGTGAAAGTCAAAATATTCTTATTTAGCAGTATATTTTTAATCCTGCTTTAGCAGTTTGTTTTTAATACTGATTTAACAGTGTATTTCGAATTTGTTCAACTTTGGGCTCTAACCATTGGGTAATTAATATAAGTTTGTACCCAGTGCTCTAACCTTAAAATGTTACTTCATGCGCCAGACGTATACAACACTGCGATTGAGGCTTTTCTAAACTCGAAATTTTACTTCATGCTTAGTCTGGGAGTGGAAAACACTCGTTTAAAGCTTCAAACTGAACTTAAAAAAAAAACAACGAATATCTAAAGATTTACAGCATATAATTGGGGTACGTATACTTAACAGAAAAACACCCTGTATGTAGATTTATGCTTTCTTAAACTAATTTTAAAAATTTAAATATGAATCAAAAATAATGTAATTATAAACTTCAATTACCTATTACATTAGCAACACATACGTGTTTCGATTAATTTAAATTTAATTTCACAAGAAATAAAACAAATGTAATTCAATATTGGATAGATGAGGCTGTTACTTGGTGAAATTCCATATTATGTAGGAAATAAAACACGATCGTTTGAGAATTTTCACAGTTTTTAATGTCGAACACTGCGACAATTGTTTCGCCACACAGTGTGGCGAAACAATTGTCGCAGTGTTCGACATTAAAAACTGAAAATTCTCAAACGATCGTGTTTTATTTCCTACATATTATGGAATTTCACCAAGTAACAGCCTCATCTATCCAATATTTAATTCAAGCCAGTGATGGCGAACAGGCTAAATGGTTTTTTAAACTACAATTTAAATCCAAAATCATCGACCAAAACCTCTGGTTTCTGAGTCAGTGCAAACATCACGGAGTCTTTCCCAACTACATATGGATAAAAACCAGCATAAAAAGCAGAGCCACCATAAAAGCAACCGATGCAGCCAAGAGAACGTGGTTAAGAGAAGACTTCAAGAAACTCCTGTCAAAAAGAGACGTCATCTCCGCATATCTTGAGGTAATCCACTCGGAACTATCAAGTAGACTCCACAACCTAGAATTCGATAGTCTGTATGTAAATATTCAGAGTAAAATTAAACCAATAATTCACAAAAAATACGTTACACAAAACTCAAAATTAAGAAAGCTTATTAGTCGCAAAAAACAATCCACAGTATCTCAACCTCCCCAAAAAACCACAACTTTGTTCTTTAATCGTTTTGTCAATCTTTCCAACGTGCTATTCACACCTCAAGAAACAAATTTATTAACTAAGGGTTTTAAATACAATTTAACACCACAAGTAAGATCATCAGACCTAGAAATATTAGCTGTCGAAACTGAAATTGCATTAAACAAAACAGGGAATAATACAGTTTGTAACAAAGCAATTGCTAAAAAGAAAATTGTTTCTTATAGAAATCCGGTCAATCATAAATCATTTGATATAACGACAGCAAAATCCATCAAAGAAAAATCAATTCAAAATAAAATTATATTCACAAAAGCAGACAAAGGCAACACGATCATTGCTATCCCGGAGTCTGATTATAAAGAAAAAGTAACAACATTTCTTATCGAAAATAACTTCGAAAAACTTAAAACTGATCCCACAAAAAAATTTATCAAACAACTCAAAGTCACTTTAGATAACTGCCCCGCCACCATCTCATTAAACAAAAAACGTTTTCTTATTCCAATGAATCCCTGTCCCCCCAAATTATACGGTCTCCCCAAAATCCATAAACCCGAAGCACCTGTCAGACCCGTAGTCTCATATATAAATGCACCATGTTGTAATTTAGCAAAATTCTTAATCAAAGAAATTATAAAAATAACAGACTTCAAACCAAAATGTTCAATTAAAAATTGATTAGATCTAATAGACAGAATTTCCAAGATTAACGTCCCGAACAATAGTTTATTGGCATCTTTCGACGTAACCAGCTTATTTACAAATGTACCGCCACAGGAGGTAATTAAAATCTTGAGAGAGCCGTTTGCTGAAAAGGCGGTCAATCCGATAATATCAGCCGAAATTTTAAGCCTGTTAGATTTATGTTTAAAACAAAATTACCTGCAATTCGATAATTCCTTTTATAATCAGCCAAACGGTTTAGCAATGGGAAACCCCTTAAGCCCATTACTTGCAGAACTTTTTCTTGATAATTTGGAAAATAAAATCAGTAAAAACCCTCTATTTAATAAATGTTTATATTGGGTCAGATATGTAGATGATATCTTGGTTTGCTTTCGAGGTACAAATAGACAGCTTAACATTTTTTTAGAACAACTTAATAAAATGCATAATAATATAAAGTTTACGTTGGAAGTTGAAGTTGACCAAACGATTAACTTTCTAGACCTATCAATTTCCCATAAAAACAATAAACTCGAATTTAACATTTTTCACAAACCCACTCACACAGATACCACTATCCACTTCAAATCATTCCATCCTTTGCCCCACAAACTTGCAGCATATAATTCATTCATCCACAGACTGTTAAGCGTTCCTTTATCAAAATCTAATTTTATTACCGAATTAAACAGAATCTTAGAAATCGCCTATAATAATGGCTTCCCCAAAAACCTAATTTTGAATATTTTAAATAAAAAACAAAAACAAAAAATCAACAACTTAATTTTTCCCTCAAATAATGATAAATTAGCTTCAAATTATTGTACTCTAACATACATCGGTCATCCTTCCGTCACAATAAAAAAACGAATTGAAATCACACAATATTTCAGTAGCCTTTAAAACTAACAATACATTACATAAATTCATTAATAATGCCAAAGACAAAACCGACAAAAACAAAAAATCAGGAGTCTACTTGTTAGAATGTGGAGATTGCCCCATGATATATGTTGGCCAAACCGGACGCAGCTTTGAAGAATGGATAGCTGAACACCAAAAAAGCTACATTAACCATAAGACAACATCTACATATGCCAATCACCTCAGGGAACATAATCACAACCCCAACAACAACTTCAAAATTTTACACGGATGCGCTAAAAGCAAGAAATTAAACCTCCTAGAGCAGCTGGAAATTAACAAATATAATCAACGCGGTTTGATACTCAATGATCAAACCGACGTAAATAATTCACCACTATTAAATCTAGGTCTATAAACTGTAATGTGTAAAATTGTAAATGTCTTCATTAATTATGTCATTCTGTTAAATCATAAATATTATATTAAATTACACTGTTACGCACACCCCCTCCACAATGATTTAGTATATAAGCAACGATTGTAGTTTCATGTAATCGTTACTCATCTGCCTGATGAAGCCACTGTGTGGCGAAACAATTGTCGCAGTGTTCGACATTAAAAACTGTGAAAATTCTCAAACGATCGTGTTTTATTTCTTACAAAGTAATTCAGATGATTTAGTAAAAAAATTAACTGAAAATATAAAATTACTAATAGCATTAGTGACTCGGATGATATTTCATATCTTAATAAATAAGTAGACATTTGCGGGTTTTATTACCATGTATAGTTTTCACAATAAATTGCATTTACGCGAATTAGGATCGTTGTTTTGACAATTTAAGAAATGTTTATGAATATTAGAAGTCTGTTTGTTCTCCCTAACTTTAGCGATCACTTTGGCGAATTCGTGCCGGTCTTCTGCTAGTCTAGAAAGTTATTTCGCGGTATTATATATTCCAGCCACTTCTTTAAAGTTCCTGTGCATGTTAAATGTATTCTGTTTTGAGATTAGTTTTTCCATCTCCTTGCATTTCTCGACCATCCACCGCGTTTTTGCTGCCTTAATCTCTTTTCTTTTTTCACGCAGGAGCTTTTTATTTGTTTTTCAGTAATCTGCGTACTTCCATCTTATTAAGTATGGCCTCAGTCACTCAAGTTTTCCTTTTTCCTCTCTTATGTAAGTATTGTGTGTTGGTTTCCTTGATGTTTGCATCATCTTTAGATCTCGATATTAGTTCCAGTAAGGAAATTTGTGACAGTATCACTCACTGCTTTGTCTTGTAATTTCGAGATGTCGATATGTGTTAGTTTGCCTCTTAACAGTTTTGATCTTAAGTTCTGCTCTCTTGATACAATTCTATATCGTTTGTTTATTAGGATGTAATCGATTTGGTTTCTGATTAGATCACTGTTACTATGGACGTCTCGAGGTGATATCCACGTATACAGGCGGCCTTTTGGCAGCTCAACCCATGTGTTAGCTCTATCATATCTGTTTCCTGACAAAATTCATACATTTTTTGGATTGAATGAGTTACTTGAAGATAATTATAACTTTGATTAAAACACTTAGAACCTTTTTTCAACACTTTATTTTGTAACTAAATGTACATTTCGGACGCAGTGTCTATTATCAATGGTTTGGTACTAATTAGCTGGGCAGGATTCGAATCATTTAGGATTCGAATCTTCTCAGAGGATTCAAAAGAGGCATTCGAATACTTTAGTTCAACTGGATTCGTAATCCGGATTCGTCACATGTTTTTAAGAGGATTCGTATTCGAATCCAAATGTGGGTGATTCGAATCATAAAAGGATTCAAATATTTATAAAAGAATTCGAATACTTACAAAAGGTTTTGAATCGTCAAAAATAATTGTAAGGATTAACTTGAAAAATGTCCTTTGTGTGTTTTTAAATTTCTCGTTAAATCACTGTTTTATACGCGTGGCGCATGAAGTAAAATTTCGAGTTTAGAAAAGCCCAGAAAATTTGTCTCGGGTCGCTGCGCGACCCTCGACAAATTTTCACGGGGCTTTTCTAAACTCGAAATTTTACTTCATGCTTAGTCTCGGAGTGGAAACGCTCGTTCGAAACTTCAAACTGAATGCTTTGATAAGAACATTAAATGACTGAAAATGTTTTTAAAGATAATAAACTAGTTTTCAAAATTTTGTTTTATATTATTTGATTCGTTCAATTTGAATTTAATTCAAAATTATTCTCTGCATTTTCCGGTTTTAATGATATTCAGTGAATTTTTTTATTTACGTAATTTTCAGGCATTCGTCGATTTTATTATAGAGTTCAATTTGAAGTTTCGAACGGTGTGTTTCCACACCCAGGCTAAGCATGAAGTAAAATTTCGAGTTTAGAAAAGCCCCGTGAAAATTTGTCTCGGGTCGCGCAGCGACCCGAGACAAATTTTCGGGCTTTTCTAAACTCGAAATTTTACTTTATGCGCCACGCGTACAAAACACTGATTTAAAGTGAAGTTCAAAAACACACAAATACATCTTTAATCAGAGTTACAGGGAATCAGATATTTAGTCTGTTATCAACGATGTTCAGTGTTAATAAAGACAATTAGATTTGTAATATTTTTGCTAAAACAACTGGTAACGATATTTATATATTGATGATTGCATAAAAGTAATAAAATTAAATTTATTTTTAAAGGATTTGTATTCGTGATTCGAAAAAACAGGATTCGAATCTTTGATTCGAATCATATTTATGTCTTACGAATCCTTTATTCGAGTATTCGTGATTCGAATCATATTAGGTGATTGGGATTCGTGATTCGAATCCTTTTTACCAGGATTTGTCCCAGCTCTGGTATTAAACCATTGATAATGGACACTTTGTGTCTAAAATGTACATTTGGTTACAAAGTAAAGTGTTAAAGAAAGGTTCTATGTGTCTTAATCAAAGTTAAAATCCATATTGTCTATCATCCCGCTCATTGCTTTCTCCTAGGCCGTATTCTTCTACTATGTCAGCGCGACAGCTTGCCCTTGTTGAGCGTTAAAATGTTTTTTTTGTGTTTTGAGGATATACTAATTAAAACGATAAAACAACCCAATAAAATCAGAGATCAAGAAGAAAATGGCACTTACACTGAGGAAAATAAATGCATAAAATATTTTGATGTTTGCTTGTCTTACATTTTTCTACTTAAAAAAACATTATCTTTTTCATAAAAATCGCTATTGTTAAAAACGTTCGCTTCCAAATAATAATCAACACATTTGTTAGACTGGTATCTCTTATACTTTTGCTCTAAGTTTATTTTGTAAATTTGATTTTAATTATTATTTGATCAGCAGTTTTTAATTCTCTTAGATATCTAAAAATAAAAGTTTTTAATATCCCATAGAATTATTTAATTTAGCACAATAATAATTCCTTCATATTATACTGCCTTTCAAAAAAATCAGAACACAAAGTATTTATTGGACGATTTTAATGAAATTTACAGAATTTGATCATGTAAATGAACTGCATCGATGATCAAAAAATCAATTGTTTTGGTTACTATTTAATGGTATTTTTCCTTGATTTCACCATTATGAAGAGCTGCTGATTTTTTAATGTAATTGCTTCTAATATCCAAGTAGCCTCTGAGTAGTTTGACGTTTCAGTTTGTAACACATAAACAGATGCCCCGTGTTCGTCGGCGTGCACAATATCATCATCTAAGTGAATTTGAAAGGGGTCGCATTATTGGAATGCGAGAAGCGGGTTTTTCGGTTCGTGCTATTGCTGAAAGGGTAGGCCGTAGTATATCGGTGATCGTACGCTGCTGGTCTAGATGGTCCGAAGCTGGGGAGAATCGACGTAGACTTGGATCAGGACGTCCAAGAAGCACCACTGAGCGTGAAGATCAAGCTCTTCGTCTTACAACTTTAAGGGACAGATTTACAACGTCGCGGGCATTGGGAAATGACTGGTTGGCTCTAAATGGCCAAAGAGTATCCATGGCTACTATTTACAGAAGAATCCGCAGTTTTGGTATAAGATCCTACCGTCCACAATTGTGTCTACCTCTTACTCCGCAGCATCGCAGAGCAAGACTTGATTGGTGCAGGGAAAGACAACATTGGACCCATGAATGGAATAACATTATCTTCAGCGATGAGTCTCGGTTCTGTTTATGGGCTCATGATGGTCGCAGAATAGTGAGACGTCGACGCGGTGAACGCAGAATTTTACAATTTGCTGTTGAAAGACATACGGCTCATACACAGGGAGTTATGGTTCGGGGGGCGATAGCATATGGTAGTCGGTCTCTTCTAGTTTTTTTAGAAGCAAGTCTTAACGCGATTCGGTATATTGACAACATTTTACGGCCAGTGTTAGTGCCCTGTGTAAATGGCTTGCAGAACCCCATTTTTCAGCAAGATAATGCTCGACCTCACACAGCGGCCATTACAAGACAGTTTTTTGATAGTGCCGAAATCAATTTGTTACCTTGGCCATCTCGTTCTCTAGATCTATCGCCAATAGAACATGTTTGGGATATGATAGGTGTTAGAATAAGTAACTTACAGCGCCCCGCTAACACTGTAATGGAACTTAGAGGTAAAATTATCGAAGTTTGGAATGAAATACCCCAAGTCGATATTGACAGCCTGATTTCTAGAATGCCTCGACGTGTTAATGAGTGTTTGGGAAATCGTGGAGGCCCAACACAATATTAATTTTTATTCATTTGTTTTTTTGATCTTCAAGTTGATTTTTTGATCATCGATACAGTTCGTTTACATGATCAAATTGTGTAAATTAAAATCGTGGAATAAATAGTTGGTGTTCTGATTTTTTTGAAAGGCAGTATATTTCATAATAAATTTTCATGCCCTATACAATTACCTATCAAACAATCCCATACATGTTATTTTTTAAGTCGAATCCAAAACAATCACCCCCTTTCTTTCAACAATTGGCAATCCTTACAAATTCTGTCCTTTATGCAAAACCACAAGTAGCCAGGCATTAACAATCCTCTCAATCAATGCATACATGCATCTGTGTATTTATCCTACTTCATAATTCACATATTCCTATTTTATGTTTACCCTTATTCCCCAATTGATGATACCATATTTATAAAAGCTTCTCTATACGGCAATGTTATCATCTTCGGAGACATGAACATAGATAAAACAACATCCAGACACCTCTCCAATTTCATTGCAAACTCCCAGTTTATCCGCATACACACCCCACTTACTTTCATAATTAATGATAAATAACCCTCTACACCTGATGAAAACATTGGTTTAGGCAATTTATTGTTTGTTAAAAAGTTAGTATATCATACTTGTTATTTAACATTCACTTCCATTCATCTTATCAATTATTTAATGAATGAATACATTAACGAAAAGACTAACAATACTTCTTATTAACAATAGAAGTGATTTAAAATTTCACTATGCATTTTACTTATTGCTTAGTAGACAGAGGGATTGGTAAAATCCTAGTGAAATCTTAAAACTGTCTACTAATGTGTGTAAATATAAAAAACTAGTTTTAAGGAATATTAATTAGATATTAATAGTTTTAGGACTTGACTTAATATGCTGAGTGTTGGATTTTATAGGAACACCAAAGTACTGTTTCAATTATTTTATTCATTTTTAATTAAAAAATATAATATATTAATACATTTTGTGTATTTTCAAACAACTACAAAAATAACGGTTTCGTTTTTTTTTTTCAAAAAAAAACAACCCTGTGAAAAAGAAACACAACTGTTCTAAAAGACAAGGAAAGAAAATACAAACTTGTACCTTTGAAAGACACATTCTCCCAAAAGTACTAACGTCAAAAAAAAAACGTATGTCTATGTAATGAGCCATAAAATATTTTATCAGAGTTAATCGTGACAAAAAATGAACTAAGTAAAAATTGATATTTTATAATAATTCATTAAAATAAAAATGTTATACTAAGATATGGCTGGTATAGTTATATGTATGTCATTCATATCCAACTCAGAAATAAAGTTTCGTGGCTCACATTTTACATTCTGTGATGTCTCCACAGCAATCTACGTTAAGGCACATTATTTTGAATTTGTGCACATGCTTGTGTGTGTGTGTGTATTTTTTTATCATTAAACGATAATACTAACAATTCATTTAACATTTAATGTTAATTTAAAATATGTATATATATATTTTTATGTATGATTAGGAAAAAAAAATAGAATCAAAAATTGTCAGTTTAAAGCTAAAAGTCATTAAGTGCTATTGAGTTTTTAGTGATCGATATATTTTACTAATCTATCGATTATTTCCACTACTATTGATTTTCCAATTTCTTAATGTATCTTTAAACTGGCGACCCCTTTCGCTGTTTCATTGAACAACAAAGGAATATAACTTTAATGATTTCACCGAAATAATTAAAATGGATATTAAATTAAAATCACTGATATATATGGTTAACATTTTTTAGATAGTCATTTCAAATAGTAAAGTGATTAAGTACACTTTTATAGATATTGATTTCTGCAGAAAAGTTGATTGAAACATCCAGATTCTTTTCACACCATACATAAAAATGATAAAATTAAAATAAAACTTCTCGCGAATAAAATTAAAAACAAACTCAACAAATCACAGTCCAATTTGATATATCTTTATAAACTTCTCCATCTGTATTTAATACATAGAAGAAAAGCACTTTTTTTAAAATAATCATTTGAGATTCAGGGAGATTCCATTGTATCAGAGTCATCATCATCGGAAACTAATCCGTTGCACAAGGGATTGTTTAGTCGGTGTTGTGAGATGGCCCTCCAGACCCGGAACTGAGTGCCCACACGGAGGCCTAGCGAGGATAAGTCTTCGCGGGACGTTTGGTATAGGAACTCGTCGTACGTGAAGTTTTCTGATAAAATTATTTTTTTGGCTGATTCTGGAATGTCCAGAGTTCCCAGCCAGTCTTTGAGTTTCTCATCAGTGACGATTTCCTCTCGGTGGTTTTGCTGTTGGACGTAGCTGAGGATTTGCTGGTTTTGCTGCCGGCTGGTGTCCAAAAGTATTTGTACCTTTAAGCATTGTATTAATAATAATAAAATGGAAAATTAAGATGAACAAACTGTTATTTGTGTATACAGCCAAAAACTACACATATACTTACTAAATGCTGGTACTGCTTTTGAGATTCGATCAGCTCTCCGATCAGTCTGGTATTTTCGGCCTTCAGCTGGACAATTTTATCGCGCAGATCGTACGTCGGGCTTTTATTTGAAGTGGGCGAGTTGACTGTGCTGGGCGCACTGTGATTGGCAAGATTATCTTCGAGTTCTGGCGAGAACACGTTAATGGCGACTGCGACACCGTTCTGCAAGATTTTGTCCAACGCGAACATCCAGTGAGGCTTGATCGGATTTAGCCTTAAAACGTCGTTTACTGCTTCCTGTTTCACACATGAATTAAAAAATCTCGTACAGAAATATATTACAGTTGAAATTTTATCATTCACAAAGACTGCAGTCATGAGCGCCTGCACATATGGGCAAGGGGGGGTTTTATTTAAGTATATTTTACATATTCCATATAAATATTTGCAAAATTAATCAACATAAGATCAAACCTAAGTAGTATATTTTAAACTTCACAATATTTCAGTGTTTACACACATAATGTAAAATTTCGTGTTTAAAAAAGCCTAATTTGGATTGGTCACTCTGCTTCGCTACACGACCAATCCAAATTTTCAGGCTTTTCTAAATTCAAAATTTTACTTCATGCTTAATTTGGAATTGGAAACACTTGTTAGAAGCTTCTAAAACCTAAATGAAAAATTCCCTGAATATTGCATTATTTATGAAATGAATTAATTAATATTTGTATAATTGCCTGATAACTATTAAAATGCACTAAATAAGTGATATGGTTTGAACATTTTATAAGTTCATAAAATCCTATAAACTTTACGAAATCTTATAAATTGGTTAAAATAGGAATATTTAACAAAAATCTTCGAAAATTGATGAAACAGTAATCCTATGAAAATGATAAAAATTATGAGTCAGAAAAATTATAGAATAGAATAGAGAATAAATCTTTATTTTCAGTGTCAAGTTACATCAATGATCAGTTGATCATTCGAAAATTATTGAGAATTGAAAAAATCAAGAAAATAGACATAAAAAAAACTATTTTAAAAATATTGATTATTTGTGTTTGTTGTATTTTTGTGAGCCTGTCTATTTTCTATTTTTGCGCTATACTTTTTTATAATTATATTACCTAAACTTGAATCACCCATGAAAGTATCATTACTTCTATTAGGGAAGAAATAAATTGGATTGTATAGAATTGGATTTCATGAAAATCCTTATAATTTATTGATAATTAAATAAAAGTTAATGGTTTGTTTTATTACTATTTTTTATTCTGTGCGACTAGTTTCGATTTATCATAATTCTAAAGGAGTATTACGATAAGTGGAAACTAGTGGGAGAGAATAAAAAATAGTAGTGAAACAAGTATTATTATATTTTGCCCACCCCTGCGGGAGCCCATAACTGCAGTACATACTTAATAAATATCAATTTTACAAAAATAGAACAAATAAGTCTGGCAAATGTCCATTTATTGGTTGTGCAGTAAATAATGATTAAATAAATTAGGACAAATACTGTTTACGAAAAAACCTACCTTGAATAAATGTATGGCATATTGTAGCTGATTTATAGCTCCAACCTCGTAATCTAACTCCTCCTTCAACTGACTAATAGCAGCTTCGATCCCATTCACCGTCTGCTCCGTCAAATAATCCCTCAACGCGTTCATCATAACCACTAAATGGTGCGACTTCAACATAACCTCGCCCTTAATTTTATCCCTCAACTTCTCCATCCACACCTCACAGATCTTCGCTCCATCCTGCGACAGCACCTTTGCTAACGTCGTCCTCCTCTGCGAGTCTTTCTTTAATAAATAAAACCCGTCAGTTTCTCCCCCGCCCTCAACTTCGGGTGATAAGAGAGTCCCCGAGCTGTTTCTTCTATGGTCGTGGTCCGGATCCAGATCGATTGACGGTGTCGTGGCAAGACTACAATGATGAACAGTTCTATCATTAATGATTATTGAAAAGACAACAAGGGGAGGGGATTAAAAAGCATTGATTATAGCTGTTTACAAAAACTCTCACTAGCAATTCTGATATTTTAAATTTTACCCCGTTTCTCTGATGGAAAAATTAATCGAAAAACGAAAATGTGAACCACCTAGTTTTACAAAAAATCCATATTAAATCCTGCCCAGTTCTGTCAAGTATATAATAATAGCACCTAAGAATGATTTTTTACATTTAATCTGACGAAACGGAGCCAGCATATTTTCGTAAACGACTGTTAATAATCCCACCACCAGTTTGAGAAAACAATTGAATAAGCCGTGAAATGAAGTGTTTGTGTGTGTGTGTCCATGCGCATATATTTCTCTGTAAAGCAAACAGTAAAGGGTTATTTTTACCTGTTGAATGACTGTGCGCATGCACTGGGCATTTGAATAGGCGGCAATAAATGTCCCCGGCTATGTGAACTGCAAGTCAAATGATATTAGCGGGGAGTAACAAATTAAATCCATGTAAAAAAGAAAACAAATTCTCATAAAAAAAACACGCCCTTTTTGCAGCCACATCTAATGAAAAGAAACAAACAAGGACAAAAACTAAAAAATCATAAAAAATATAAATACTTACTCAATTTCTGGTGAAGTCGGTGTTTGATTGGGTGCACTTGAATGTCCAGGAATTCGGTTTAAAACCCTCTCTGCCGGAACGGAAACGCTCCTATTGAACTCAGTTGCTAATCTCACCGTCTTTTTCCTCTCCCCCAAAAACGGATCGTCCAACAATTGCTGAGCGGTCGCCCGTAAATCAGGATCAGGCTCGAAACACTTCAGAATGAACGACTTTGCCTTTTCCGACAGCTCTTCTGGAACTTCCGGGTGCTGCTTGTACATGCCGACCTTAAAAACGGCCGCCTGTGGCGATCCCAACTCGGTGAACGGCGGCTTCCCCGTCGCCATTTCCACGATCGTACAGCCCAAAGACCATATGTCGGCTGGTGCGCCGTAACCCCTCTGGCCCTTATCAATAACCTCTGGCGCCATGTATTGCAGTGTCCCGGCAAAAGTCTCGGTGGCCGGACACAATCCCGCCAATCTTTTCGAGGTGCCGAAATCGGAAATTTTAACAACGCCACTGTAAGTGTTGACTAAAACGTTGTCGCCTTTTATATCGCGATGGACTATTTTTTGATCGTGCAAGTATTTCAAGCCTTCGAGCATTTGTTTGGTGTAATAGGCTATGGTTTGCTCGCTGCTTTTTAAAGGGCCCCATTTTGAGCGCAAGAGTGCGCTTAGCGAGCCGCCCGGCACCTGCTCCATGAAGATTTTGAAATAGTTGTTTTCGGATAACGAGCCTAAATATTGGACGATGTTTCTATGTCGTAATTGGGAGTGTAACCTATAAAGAAGTTAAGAGAAGAAAATAGATATAAACCAATTGAACATTATAATTAGAGTTTTAATTATCAATTTGCAATGTGTTATCGTACTTTCGTTTATCGTTATCGTATACAGTGGAACCTCAGTATGTGTTCGTTTTAAAATTAGTCCAACGACCTGCTTGGACAAGCACATTTTAGTTTGGTACGACGTTTGTTTGGAGTAATGTAACATTCCCAGATATTGGCTGTTTCCCTGAGGAGAATGCTAAGTTCTTTGGACGGATCAAAAATGCATTTGTTATACGTGCTGTTTGATATTACTCCAGGAATATAGAACAGCTTCAGGACGTATACCAAGGTACCACTGTATTTCCAACAATTTTTAACTAACCTAATTTCTTCATGTAAAGGCTGCACAGCTCCCAAATTCCTCTCCGGAATCTCCTTGACGGCAATCCGCACCTGCGTGTTCAAATCCCTAGCCGCATACACCACCCCGTACGTTCCCTTTCCCAAGATAATCCTCTTGCCCTGTTCGTCCGTTTCATATTCGTACCTAAAATCCCTTAACGGTTCGACATCCATCAGCCCGCACTCTTGGTCAACGGTTAATTCTGTTAATAGTTCGTAAAACTTCTGCCGGCACTGTTCCGACGGGAAGAATATCTGGAAGTCGTCCGAGTTTTGCTGGACGTACAGGAACAAACAGCGCTCATCGCGCTTGTAAAAACTGACGCTGCGGATCATGTCTGCAGTGAATTCCCAGTCGTGGATCTGTTTGCAGTTGTTGCGAAGGCAGGCGAGGCACGAATTGGTGAGCTGAAGGGTTTTTTGCTCGACGGCTAAATTGACGCAGACAAAGCTCGGCATTAACTCTTTGCTGGGTTCGAGGACCAAAGCGGGGAAGCGGATGCAGTCGTTTGCTGGGGAGCGAGTGGCTTCCAGGAAGAATTCCATCCAGAAATGGAAGATCTAATCATAACACATATATATTTAGCATAATTCTGTAAGCTCAACATAATATGTTACAGTTGACAGTTATATTGAGATAAACCTTGAGAATAATGAATGCAGTGGCGTTTTTGTACATTAAGTCAAAAATATCGGTCATCATTAAATAAGACAGTTTTCATGGCGGCTTGGATCTGAGTGAAACCCAATGATCTAAAAACTACTAGATTGAGCGTTCGCAAACCCACATGTACTTTGTATGTACAAAATCGCTGTTGTTGGTAAAGATAGCACGATAGTTTGGGCAAATAGCGCCATTTACTATGCGCTCTTATGGGAGAACGAGAAAGAGGGGGTGATTTTGCCCAAACATCGCCCCCTCTCATATTGGTGGATCGATTCCCACTCTACGCTCGATCAATAGGCTAGAGGCTTAGTGTGGACTCACGGAAAGTTAAGAGGAATTCCCTCAACTCTTCACGAAACCTCGACGCTTGATTACATTTGAATTTGGCTCCTAAAGTTTGTGCTACTCACTTAAATACAGGGACACTACCCTAAAGCGTTTGAATACACCACCTGGTGGCAGGAAAAAATATTAGAGAAAGAAGTGCAGTTGTAAACATCGTGTGTGCATTTTGAGTGTTTTGTTGTGCTTTATTTGTCTCACAATGTTGAAATTAAACCCAAAAAGTGCAAAATCACAAACTGTTGCTTATGGGAGTGCAGGTTGAAATAGGGAACTTATGTTTCATAGATTTGCAAAACCTGGTAGCTTACATATTGTATTGGAAGAACAAGTAAATATGCATAGTAGTTTTTATTACCGCGCAACGTATTAATTTTCCCCGTTAATCATGAATAACATTAAAATGATCATCTTCAAAAAAGTTCCTGGCACCCCTTCTGAAACAAAATGTATGTTTACATTTTGCACTGATATAAAAATATGACAACATTTTTCTTAATTGAAATAACACGTACATTTATATTTTTGTAAGATATCTACTTCTACCACTTCTATCTATGAACACTAAAATAGCTTTTATTTTTAAAAACATCCACAGAAGTGTAAATATTTAATTTAAATGCAGTTAATTACAGTACTTCTTTCTTAGTGCAACGCCAGCGCCCTTATCGGTCATATTAGTCATCAAATGGATTAGTTAATGGATCATTGGTAAAAACACGCTAATGGTCTGGATAACAATAATATATACAGAATTGGTTACGGCGGGAAATCATGAACGTGAGCCTGACATAACATTGAAGGATAACATGTTCTGTGAGGAAAACATGTCATCTATCAAGGTTATGGCAGATATACACATAGAGCTGATTATCATACAGGGATGTGTTTTATCTGCATACATTTTCTCCCATGTACAGTTGCGAGAGAAAGAAACTAGTACAGTAGGGATCTTTTGCCACTTCTAAAATATTGTTTTTTATTTCTTCTAAAACAAACTTGTCATTTACAGGTTTTTGTTAACATGCACTTCATAAGCGATGTCTATTGTTAATACCGTCTCTAAACGAGTCTTTATTATCACTTTTTGCGTATCAGTCAGTTGAGGCATGTCGACGTTGATAAAATTTTGTTTGACATTTCCGCAGATTTGTCAATTTGAAAAATCAAAGTGAGTCCAGTTCACATAGCCAAATATTTGGCTACACTAGTTTTTTTTTTCTCGCAACTGTGCAGAAATTATAGAATATTAATAACTGTAAAATCTAAAAATTATTTTGGATGTGTTTTGTATAACATTTACGGCTGGTTTTATAATAATTGGGTTATAGTGACTTTAACAAAAGAAGATTTTACCTTAAAGCCGACTTTAAATATTGATGCATTCATAATCAATTTCGGATCTGGTTTTAGTAAAAGTTGACTTTAAGGTAACGAATATAGGTTGGTAATGCCTTTTTATAGTTATTTTTATTTGATAATGTTGCATAACTGTAATTTACATTATTTATATTTCAATTATGTCATTGAAAATGTCCCAACAAATAATAAGTAACAATAATAGAGGAATTTATTTTACTAACAAAGAGGAAGTACTTTTAATTCAACCTGGTAAAAGCATAGAATTAAGTGCAATAAAAAAACGAATAAATTTTCAATATCGGAAAAGGTAAAAAAATGTCTTTAATTAATTAGCATTGAATTATTTGATGAGTTGGCTCAATGTACCAGTTAACGAAATAAAAGATATTTAATAAATTAACCTGCTTGCTTCAAGTGAAACCTTCTCTTTATTTTGGTACAATATTGTCACCGTTGCCTTTGATAAAATTCATGCTCCTGAATGCATCAACACAATTTTCCCTCATTCTATATACTGCTTTCCTTATAATCACAATTTCTCCTTTATTGCTTGAAGAATTACTATCTAAAATGTGATTCATTCTTCTAATTCTGTGAAATTAATGGCCCTGGCTTCGCGATTAGTTCTTTTTAACATTTGACAACATTTTCAGGTTAGTTTCAAAGGCGGCTTTATCTACTGTGTGTCAAAAAGCCGACTTTAATTTTAAATTTGGATTATGAAACAAAATTTAACGTCAAAGTCGACTTTAAATATTTAAAGTAGCTCTAACTTTATTATGAAACCGGCTGTAATTATCACATGACAGAATACTGTGTCATTTGTATTTTTTCAGTGGAATTTAATGAAAAATAAGATTAATTACTTCTAAGAAAAGATTTTTTCTACCTGTTCTTCAGGTGACTGCTCTTCATCCTTCCTTTTCCTAAACCTATCAATAAGTTGGATGTTGCCAACAGTCGACTTCAAATACCAATCGGGCGGCTTCAACTTGAACATACACTCGGCCGCTTGTATAGCTTTCGGATAATGCTGCACGAGAACGGATATCTCGAAAAACGTCGCCACATCCCAGTAATCCTGCAACGAAGACAGGCTCCCCTTTTTCCCAATCAGATTATTCAAAACCATCCCTATCCTCTGCAGCTCTTCGGATTTCTTAATCTCCGCACCGCCGATGACCAAAAGTGTGGCCAAATTGATGCCGGCGTATTCGTTTTGCTGCACTTCGAAGCCCTTTCGGTACCAGTAGATTGCTTGTTGGAGGCTGTTTTCGTCTTGGTGGTTGGATTCGACGAATTTGTCTTTGTAGATACGACCACATAGGCAGAGCATGTCAGGAAAGTGGTTTTCTACCTAAAGTGAAATCAGAATAGATCTTAATCAAAAGTATCACCGTATCTTGGTCTGTCTTCCTTGAAGCAAATTGACAGGCGTGTAAAATCGCAAGTGTAAAATACTGATCTAGTATGAAGTTGAAAAACATACTTAATTATTTTTAATCTAACACAAGATTAAAATAAAATAAAGATACACGCTTTGATTAATACTGAGAATTAAAAAAAATGTAATATTCAAAAACATATTCATATTTGAATATTCAAATATTTGAATTAGAAGATTTGAATAAATTGAATATATTTTTTTAATAAATATTCGAATATTACAATTTTAAAAATGTTCACCCTTTATTTGAACTATTATTATTAGTCAGTGTTTTTGTCATAATTTTTAATTGACCAAGTTAGGCATATCATTGTTTCAATAAAGGCAATTTATTATTATTGGTGTATAGACAAATAGCCGTGAACCTGTTTCATGCTAGGTACCTTTTCTAGAGCTTTGATGCAAACGGCCAAAGCCTTTTCCCTATCGCCATCTTGTTTTCTCCTGTTCAATGCAAACGCGTACCAATACTGTATGTACGAATTAATGTATTTTCTGGATATGGGAAGGGTGTTGAGATCGTCCACTAACTGCACCATGGAGTCGTAATCCTGGTCATCACGGAAACTGAACAGCATGTTGAGAACGACTTCTCCAGAGAGTACGTTCGGGTCGTCCAGGCGTTTCCTGATGGCCTGCAACGCTTTTCGTAGAGTGGCGCCGCTGCGCTGCTCGCGGATTTTTTTCAGATCGGCCAAGAATTTCTCCTTCATGTGTGCCCTAATTTAAAGAACAATTGTTTCGGCCATAAATTAACCTGGTGACTAACCCAACCCTAGCTGTGTTAAGCAGTTACTTAAGTCAAATCAATAATTGATGACAGATTATTTCCTAATTAGATTAAACCAGTTTCTTGTAACTTTCTTGGGCTACTTTAGTAACTGAAAACTAAGACAATCTAAGTAACTGGAAATAAATGTATCTTAAAGATATTTAATCAAGTATGAATATAAAATTACAATAATATTCTTATAATCCGCAAACAATAAGACTTAATTAATTAGACTACTAAGACAAAAAATATCCATTGATACAACTACTTATTTACTGTCTTAGTAGTCCTTTTAATTAAGACTTATTGTTTGAGGTTTATAAGAATTTTATCGTAATTTAATATTCATACTTAAATTCCTGCAAACGAAAAGTGTAAGCAAACAGTTTTAAACCTATACCTAAAATATCTCCAAAACTAAATAAGATAGAAAGTTGTGGTTTTTGTAATTATCTTGAGCTCAGAGAGAACCTAGCTAGATAATTTTTGACACTTACTTGCTTTGAACTTCAACATCTTGTAACAATTTCTTCAGCTTTAAATGTAGCATATCTACATTATTATCCTCGGTCCTGTTACCAGCACCTGTCACATAACATGAGGTCTCCTCTTCGGACATCGTGTAGGAAACAAAAGTGTAATTCCTCCAAGACAACTATACGATTCATAATAAAAAAAAAACTCAAATTATATCCTGTACTATTTATTACATATCTACTTAATGTCTTACGTTTAAACAGAACAGATTTTGTAAGGTTATATTTAAGGCTTGGATTCGAATAATAATAATAATTCAAATAGTGGAAAATTCAAATATGAATACGATTACTAAATTTATCATATATTATTTGAATATTCAAATACCCAAGTATTTGTTGTTAAAAGAATATTCGAACATATCAAATATTTGAATTGGTTTTTGAATGAATGATTGAATAATTTAATTCCCAGCCTTAATAGCATACTTTAAACTTAGCTTGAATCAAGGAGTGGAAAACACTTGTTAGGCAGCTATTAGATCCTTTAATGAAAACACTGATTTCTTAAAGAAAATGGAAAACAAACACAAACCGTGGTAATTTTCATAGTCTTTTAAGAGTTTCGTTAATTATCTTGTTGTTCATTTTTTTAAGAATCTGGTGTTGTTATTAAAGGTATTAATAGTTTTTTAGCAAGGGTTGTCCAATCCTTGATGAAGCATGAAGTAAATATTTCGAGTTAAGGAAAGTCTGAAAACTTGGATTGGTCGCGAAGCGAAGCGGAGCGACCAATCCAAATTTTCAGGCTTTTTTAAACTCAAAATATTTACTTCATGCGCCAGGCGTGCAAAACACTGATTTAATATGAAATTAAGGGGAATATAACAGTGGTCTGAAATTTAATGTTAGGTTTATTTAAAAACTAAAGGTCCTAGAAAGTTGAAATTTTGACAGCGTATATTATGCCCAATTATCTAGTAAAATATCGAACTACTTTTTTTTTTAACAATTTGCTTTCAGAGGTATGAAAAAAATAATGTTAAATTTTTCAAAATTAAAAAAAATATTCCCATATCTTACTAGTTTATACTATAAGGAATATAATGTGAACATTTCATAAGGATGCGATAGCTCATGCCCGAGTCAGGTTAAAATAAAAATCTTGAAAAATAAGACCGTAAAATACCGCCGCCTTGCGGATCTTCTCTTAGTTGAACGCGTTGTACACTCATCTGCACAATTATTGGAGGGGCGAGCAGCATGCGGCCAGCGTTTATCTCTGGGCCGGTGAACGCTGTGCGGCTTCGCGTTTGTTTTTCTTTTCTCTTTTCAATCATAGTTAACAAAAACGGCTCGCGTCGTTAGCATTTATTCTCGTAAAATTAATATTTCGCAATTATAATCGATATTTTATTGTACTAGTGTTTTATTTTCATGCTTTCTGACTACTAATGGAATAAGTATTTTTTTATACTGCATGTTCACTAATATAGAAAACACGAAATGTTTCACTAATTTAAATAAAGATGTGTAATATACCTTTAATATTGGCTTTTCTTATTATTTGACAGTGTCGGTATTATTAAATTATTTTTAAAGTTTTTTAAGCTGATTAATAAGCCAGAAGCAATCGAATAACAATCAGTCTTGTTCATATCATTATTTCGTCTTAAATCTTTCGATATTAAAGCAGTTGTTAAATGCCATTAAACTTCTCGCAATAAAACTATTAAAGTAAATTGTAAAGTTTCTAGCAATCGGACCTATTTGAACCAACTGCGACTTCATCAACGAATCACTGATATCAAAACTATAAGAATAGTAAGAATAACACCAATATGACGTTGTCGTAGATTAATGTTACAAATCAACTATTTTTTACTGAGCACAGGTAATATTTGTTTGACGAATGTTTAAAAAAATGTAGGGTTTAACTGCGTGCATATTCATTGTTAATTATTTTAGAAAAAATAGAACTATAATAATAATAAGGTAGTTATTATAATGCATTTCAAATAATAAGCTTCTTGCTCAACATTGCACCGAGTCCAATATATTTTTTTCAAATTTGGCTGATTTATGATGAGTCATATTTTGATGGTAAGTAAATAAGGAATAAATGAATTGAAATTGAATGTTATTGCAATCCTCTATTTATACGGCTCAGTCAACTTAGCCCCCCGAAGTTCGACTTTTTAAAAAATAACTGTTGCGCTAGACGGGCCTTAGCTAGCGCCAGCTAGCGCCACAAAAATTAGAGCTAGCGCCGTTTAGACAAGAAAGTTACGGGGGTTTGAACTTTCGGGGGGCTAGGTTGATGCTAGCCCCCCGAGTTTGGATTTTTCAAGTTTTCTTACAGTATTCGGATTCGAAAAATTAGAGCTAGCGCCACCCCCACAACCCCAAAAGATTATAAAACATTTTAAACCCTAGCCCCCCGAAATGAGATTTTTTTAATCAAATTGGGTGCAAAAGATTGCTTAGAGCTAGCGCCAGCAGAATATAAAAAAAATATTCTCTCAAAAATATCAGGTAAAACAAAGTTCACATCCAAACTTTGATGTGAGAGCTGAATTTCAAAACAAAATCATGATTGACATATAAAATACCGCTTTCAAGAAATATGTTGGCGTTGTAATTATTTTATGTATGTTCAAAGACACTAGCTATTACAAAGATGATGCCTAGAAAACAGTAGCCTAACTGAAAAGTTTTTTTCAACAAAGTCGTACTTCGGGGGGCTAAGTTGACTGAGCCGTATAATGTAAGCAACAACTATCAAAACATTTAAGCTAAATATTTGATATGTAACATGGATTAGATATTTAGGTTTGCTTAGAGAGTTGCTCTATCATCAGGCAAGAAATGAATCTTAAACTTAATATGAGTAATAACCTAATAATATTTAAGTTGAATACAACATAATAACATACAGGGAGTTTTTCTTTAAAGTATACGTTTTCCAAATTTAGCTTATTTTCTTTAAATCTTTTGATATTCATTGTTTTTTAAAAAAAGTTCAATTCAAGGCTTTAAACGAGTGTTTTCCACTCCCTGACTAAGCATGAAGTAAAATTTCGAGTTTAGAAAAGCCCCGAGACAAATTTTCTGGGCTTTTCTAAACTCGAAATTTTACTTCATGCGCCACGCGTATAAAACGCTGATTTCAAGTAAGGTTCAAATATACACAAAATTTTAGTGTTCTATACGCGTGGCGCATGAAGTAAAGTTTCGAGTTTAGAAAAGCCCAGAAAATTTGTCTCGGGTCGCTGCGCGACCCTCGACAAATTTTCACGGGGCTTTTCTAAAATCGAAATTTTACTTCATGCTTAGTCTGGGAATGGAAAACACTCGCTTAAAGCTTCAAATTGAATTCTTGTAAAAACAACATATATCTAAAGATTTAAACAAAATGAAGTGAATCTGGAATACGTCTACTTTAAAGAAAAACTCCCTGTATATTGTAGAATCAGGATATTGAGATAGATTGTGTTAGAATGAAAATAAAGTCAATTGAATAGCAACGAAAGGAGCTTAATCACAATTTTGTAGCATCGAAAAGATACCCATGTTTTCATTAGGTACATGTGTACTAGGTACATTTTCAGGCATTCATTGTTTTTGAAAAGCGTTCAGTTTGAAACTCCCAACGAGTGTTTTCCACCGAGTAATAATGATTTAAGTTATCATAAAAAAAACAACCGTGAGGTACGCCACTGTCTTGCTAGCACTAGCTATCTCTTGAATAACTTTCTCATTTATCACTTGGTGAAACATTTTGAAATAATAATAAAGGATAAATTAAAAACACTTGGTTTGTTTCACTATTTGTTTCTATTTACTTGACTAGTTTCGCTTTTTACGGCATTATCAAGAGTGAACTTTGATAATGCCGTAAAAAGCGAAACTAGTCGAGTAAATAGAAACAAATAGTGAAACAAACCAAGTGATTTTAATTTATCCTTTAATATCACTAGCTATGTCGTTGTTAGTGTTTATAGACTTCAGTATAGCAATTACAATGCCAAAAAAAAATTGAAATCGTACGGTTAGTTTCCGAGTTATAACGATTTCAATTATCAAAAACAATCGTCACTTACGCCACTGTCTTACTAGTGCAAGCTATCTCGTTGCCAGTGTTTATAAATATTAGTATAGTAATTACAATGCCAAAAGAGTTTCTTAAATCGTACGGTAAGTTCTTGAGTAATAACGATTTAAATTAGCTAGGAGTGAAAACACAATTGTCAGTTACGCTACTGTCTTCTAGGCAATATGTTTCTAATAGCCAGTGTCTATGAACATAAATAAAGTAATTACAACGCCGAACTATTTGTTGAAAGCGGTATATTATATGCCAAACATCATTTTGTATTAAAATTCAGGAAGTAAATGGTAATACGCATACAGGATCTGAAAGCTCTTGCATCAAAATTTGGACGTGAACTTTTTTTTACCTGATATTTTTGAGAGAATATTTTTGTCATATTCTGTTGGCGCTAGCTCTAAGTTATATTTTCCACCCAATTTGATTAAAAACATCTAATTTTAGGGGGCCAGGGTTAAAAATGTTTTATCATTTTTTGGGGCTGTGGGAGTGGCGTTGGCTTTTAAATTGGTAGCGCTAGCTCTGAGGAATCCGAATAGTGTAAAAAAACTTAAAAAATCCAAACTCGGGGGGCTAGCATCAACCTAGCCCCCCGAAAGTTCAAATGTCTAAATGGCGCTAGCTCTAATTTTTGTGGCGCTAGCTAAGGCCGGTCTAGCGCAATCGCTTTTTTCAAAAAAGTCGAACTTCGGGGGGCTAAGTTGACTGAGCCTATTTATACACATCATCATTTTGTAAACCCTGTACTAAACATTAAAAAAACAGGGCAGCTTTCCGTTTAATTTTTTTCAATCTATTATTTATTTGTTGCATTCATAAAAACTAGAATATTTGACCGAATAAAAATTGAAATTCTCAGCAAAATTGGGGGTATTTACCCAATTTGGCAGAGGCCAAATTAATACACATTATTTTCATGGCAATAACAGTTAGGGAAGATAATATTCCCATTTAAAAAATATCATTGAAAATCCCATGTTCCGTTTTTTTCATATATGTCCGGCAATGAGCTTATGAACATGAATTATTTTATTATTATATTTTTAAGAAATAATCTATAATTTAATAAAATAAAACACATAGTTTGTTCGGCTGTCGAAACTGGAGTCTTAAAAGTAAAAATAATGTGTTATAATGACAAGAATAAGAATCATCAGTTTTGTAAATACCGAAAAATAACACAGTATCCGATAACGCTTTCTAACGAATTGAAAACAATACATAGCTTGTATGTATTATCAGCGTGTTTAAATAATACGAATCGACACTTTCGTTCGATCCGTCTTTTTTATACGCTTTGTTTTTTTCGTCTATTCCACGCGACGCGAGACCCCATCCGTTCATGCCAAGGAGCAATGCACAAATGCACAGCGAACTGCCGCTTTTCTCTCTGACTGTATTCTCCCCACTTGTGCTGTAAATTTGGCATCGGATGAGCTACTCTAAACTATGTGGGTCTTTCCAACACGATCGGCGTGTTACACTGCAATAATCCCCTTAAAACATATACTTAATTATTGTTAATTTATCACAAGATTAAAAAAAAATAATGAGACGTTTTAATTAAAGCTGGGAATTTTTAATATTAAAGTATTTAGATATTTATTCAAAAACATTTACGTTCGAAAATTCAAATATTTAAATAATTGGAATATTTGTTCTAGAATGAATATTCGAAACCTTTAATTTAAACAATTCCCAGCCTTAGTTATTTTCTTATCAGCACTTACCTTAAGCCGCATCGTGGCTTCTGTGTCCGTGTCATTGTACAGCAGTATATTCTGTCTCATATTGAAACTTTCCCGCACTCCCAAATGATAAAAAAGAGTGCTCTGCTGCGTTGCCAAAGAAACGTCGACGATGGCCACGTCAGCGTTGTAAAAGCTGCTGATGACGTTTGCTTCGCCGAAATCCAATTTTTCAAACTAAATAAATTTATATTTCTTATTATTACTATCTATGAATTATATTTTATTTAATTCTCAGGTTTATATTTTTAAGTGAATTATTCTGCATGCAAACAAAAGCTGTTCAATCAGAATAAATTTTGAGTAATAGCAAATCAATATTTATTTTTATTCTTTAGTACAGGGTTGTTCCATCAGTACAATTTAGTAGTCACTAATACTATTTAACACTGATTTACAATTTTTAGTACGATTTAAAATCGTTTATTCAACTTTTACTTATTGACTTTACTTCTAGTTCACATTTTAAAGTACATTCTTTTTTGTACCTGTATATGATGTAAATTTGCGCCGATTTGTAAACAGGCATGTCTGAGTTCCTCTAGAGCCTTCTTCCTGGAATTCAAGTTTGTGTTTTGCCAGACGTCGATAACGCATACGACGTCCATGTTGTTCTTCGTCAGGGCGCTGCTTACCGAACTGCCGACGTGTAACGTGTGACCGGACACGTCCGACGGTGCGTCAACACTGTCCATACTCCTACCATCTAAAAATATTCACACCGAAAATGAATCCATTAAATTACGAAAATATTCAGTTTACATGCATTGGATATTGGCCAAATCATCAGTCACCTTTTTGATTGATTTGAAATCTCATATTAGGTGGACGTCACAACACACACACATCCATGGACCCGGATGGAATCATTTATTACTTACAAATGATCCCACCGGACGGGATTCGAACCCGTGACCTCCGGGTTCATGGGTCTCTACCCACTAGGCCACCGAGGCCCCAAGATAATATTTGTATTACATATGCAAATTCACTGTTGTTTTATTTTTTAATGAACGGAGAAAACACTTTTACTTTTCTCAACTGCAAATGGCCATGGCATTAATATTTCTTCAGGTACACAAAATATTGGAATTAAATCAATTATTCTCATAATGAAAAACGATATTTTTTTAAACAGCACATTTAGCACATGATAATACAAAATGAACAATCTTTTTTGTGGTTGTGAAAAAAATAAACAATAAAAAAAATCATAACACATGTTTGTTTAACATTCTCCCTATCTCTCCTATTAGATTTAAAATAAATATACAATTGTGTCCTATTTGAAAGCCCACACACTCTCTGCATCTCACACAAACACACACTGCAATTATGCAAATCGAGCATACCTAAATCAGTCTGGTCACTGGACAAAGGCACCGTTTCCAGCATGTTAGTCCTGTATTTCTAATTGCACGTGGTGTCCACCGGCTCTCGGACCCTTTATTCACATTATTAACACTATTCGCACGTTTCTTAACCACGCACACCGTACGCAATATTTAACAACAAACGTAAAATTGCATAATTGACAGCAGTGTACATGTTCCAGAGAGAAACTGTCAATGTCAAAGGCGAGTTTGATGTTCCGGTGTTGTCGATATGTACAATCATAGACAGATAATACTTACAATCTGTTTATAACTCAAAACTGTTTAATTAATTTTCTACACGTTAATTTAGTTCAAATAATTTAATATAAGGTCATAATTTATCTAAATTTATTTGAAAAATGATGGACAAAAATTGTTTGTAACACATGCAACTTAATATACTTGTGTGTTGTAAATTAACATAAGATGAAACCTGTTTTAGGAAATAATAGGGTTACAAGATTTATCACTAAATATTCTTTTTAAATTGAGTTTTGTTTGAATTACTTTCTTCATTTGGCATTATTTTCATTAGTAACCTAAGAGCAAGTGCTCTTGATAAATTAGTAACGTATATTCCTTTATCCAAATGTTTACTGACTTTACTGCATTTAAACTTCTCTAAACTAGAAATGTTACTTTATGCGCCACGCATATAAAACACCGACATATTGTGAAGTTTAAAATAAACTGCTTTTGTTTGATCTAATGTTTATTACGCTTGGCGCATGAAGTAAAATTTCGAGTTTAAAAAAGCCTGGAAATTTAGTTTGGTCGCTCTTCGCAACCAAACCAAATTTTCAGGCTTTTTTAACCTCGAAATTTTACTTCATGCTTAATCTGGGAGTGGAAACACTCGTTAGAAGCTTTAAATTGAACGCATTTATAAAAACAACAAATTCCTGAAAATTTACTGCGAAGATATCCGTTGTAATTTTTGCATATTTAATTGTGATTTCAAATGTATAATCAATGTTCAAATATATTATTAAGATATATATTTTAAACTTCACAATATTTGTGTGTTATGTACTTTTTACATTTGTCAATAAAAATGTCCAGACTTTTCTGAACTCGAAATTTTACATCATGTTCAAACATGAAATGCAAACCTATGCTAAAAAATGTAATGAAACACTAATAATTGACACTTATGTAGATTTAATTTAAGTATTGTATATTTTCAACACCAGTTATTGTTCTTTCTTAAGATATGAAAATCAAGTTTGTCATATTTTGTGTTGTTTCATGCCCCTCGCTGGTCGCTAAGCTCATGCATATTTACTCTAGTTCGATCATTTATTAGTTCTAACAAAAATAAGATGGAAACATGTTTATCAAATTCTCAAAAAATCTATTCTTAAAGAATGGGTAGATTATTTAGTTATAACTTTTAGTTGTCTTCAAAGAAAATAATACCTTGAAAAATATTTGATTTTGCGGTACAATATAATTAAAACATGTGAAATGTCGTTAAAATTCTCAGAATTTACTAAGAAGTGACTATTGATGATATTTATTTATTTACGAAGTCTTCATCTTACAATACAATATTAACTAAAATATACATTTTGTAATACGTTACATATGTAAATGTACAGGGTGGTTTTTTCTCGTTGATATTATAGCGTACAAGCTAAACGGTAAGAGATACAAAAAATGTAAGATGTGTGTCCCGTTCTCTTTTTTAGTGTTTAGTTTAATGGCGTAATCAAATCTACACTAACTAGATTGGTTTAGAAGATACAGGGTGATTCTCAAAATCTGCCGATTTTTATTATCTCTTATGACTCGGTTAATTATGGAGATACAAACAAAATTTAAACACAAAAGTTTTATGACTTTTTACGTAGAATTCAGTAGAGTACTTAAAAAAATATAGATTTTTTAATTTTTGAGATATTATCAAAACTGGTATTTTCTTAAACGGGACACCCTGTATCTGAGTATCTCAAAAAAATGCATTTTTTCTTGGGATTGCAACAATATGTAACACTTTATATTTTGTTTTGTCCTAAATAGTAAAATACCAAAAAAACAAAAAAATAGATTTTCTAGATGGCCATGAATTGAATTCTGTAAACTTTTGTTTTTGTTTGTTTACACGTCATAAAATTCAATATTAATTACGTATTGATTTGGTATTCCGTTGTTAACGAAATATTTTCGATTATATTTCTTTAAAAAAAAGAGTCTAAAATAAATATTTTTATAAACTATGAAAAATTAAACATTTTGGGTGCTATATTGAAGGTAATGAAAATAAAGATGCAGCTTTAGACCTATATTTTGAGCGTTATCCGGACCGACGACAGCCAGAAAAAGAAATATTTCAAATATATTTACATCACAATATAAGTGAGTATAGATCATTTGGAAAACCAAGAGGTAAGATTTACAAAAAGGAAAATAATGATTCTAGGGTATCTAGCCGTAATATTGAGAAATATATTGGCACAAGTAAATTATACGTTTTAAAAACGTTAAGCAAGCATACGTATAAACCGCATAAAATATAATCAATGACATTAGAAGCGTAACACCCAGAAGGAGTTATTATTTTAACTTGATTTTTTGCTAGTATGGTAGTCTTACATCAAGAATAAAATGATTACATTTTCAAGAAATTTTATTAAAAAACAATCTAAAAAAAATTAATAATGTGTTTGGCGACCCCTTTGCTGTATACACTCCTGTAGACGTCTGGGCATCGACAAAATGAGATGGTCGATGTCTTCTTGAGGCATCTCGTTCCAAGCAACTTGAATTTCATCGATCAACTGTGCTAGAGTCTGTGGAGGATGGTGCAAAGAGAATATTCTTCTTCCCATGATATCCCACACATGTTCAATGGGATTTAAATCCGGCGAACGGGGCGGCCACGCCAAAACATTAACACCAGCTTCATTAAGAAAGTTCATAGTTCGACGAGCAATATGGGGACGTGCGTTATCTTGTTGAAAAAGTACGTCTGGGCGGCCATCTAAATAAGGCAACAAAGTCGGTCGTATGACGTCTTCAACATAACGCGCAGCTGTCATACTGCCTCGAATGAATACAAGAGGTGATCGACTACCATAAGCAATAGCCCCCCAAACCATTACTCCAGCAGTCCTGTGTACATGCCTCTCAATAGCAAACCTAAGATCAGGTCGTTCTCCACGGTAGCGTCGTACCCTTCTACGGCCATCATGCGTGCCTAGACAAAATCGTGATTCATCGCTGAATACGACATCGTGCCATTCTGCCTCTCAATGCTGCCGTTCTCTGCACCAGTCCAACCTTTGGCGACAGTGTCTCGCTGTTAAAGGAAGCACTAATCTTGGACGGTACGAAAGAAGCCCAAAGGATTGAATGCGGCGATACAAGGTTCGCATACTAACGGGCCTATCTTCTTCTCCAATCCATTGATCACCGATTTGACGCGTAGTAGCGAAACGGTCTCGCAGGGCTATTTGTCTTAAGCGCCGATCTTGACGTTCTGTGGTACGCCTTGGTTGACCAATTGGTCTTCTTCTTGCTCCTCTACCTTCTTCTGTCCATACCTGATACACACGTATTACAGTTGCTGCAGTGGAATCAATACGGCGGGCAATTTCGCGATAGGACATACCGACATCTCGATAAGCAACAACTCGACCCTGGTCAAAATCGCTCAAATGGTGATATTGTGGACGTCTTTGGACTCGAGGCATTTTATTTAAGCTTAACACACTCAACGGAAACACGAAAACTAAAAACATCTGTACTAAACAGCTCATATAAATAGTTTTATCAAAAAAGAAAAAGTTAAATATTTTTTTTTTCACAATAAATATAAAAGGCACAAGGTTGAAATTGTTATCAATGTATGCTTTAAATATAGTCACTCTGTTGCTAAAATATGAATTCAAAAAAATCATTCCTTCTTGGTGTTACGCTTCTAATGTCATTGAGTATAATAAAGGTTTATAACTTGCAACCTGGAGATGAAGAGCGGCGTTTAGAATTTGTAATCGACAAAACAATCGATATTGGTCAGACATAAATCCTCATAAGACGGTCGCCAGGGTGCAACAAGGACGGTTTAGGTTCCATATATGGGTGGCGCTTTATCAAAACAGAGTCCTTAACTACAGGTTTTTTAACGAAAATTTGAATGCTGAAAAATAAATCCAAATTTTGGAAGAATGTGTAATAATCGAGTTGGATAAAATGCCATTGGCTATAAAAAATAATGTTTATTTACAACAAGATGGTGTTCCAGCACACAATAGCTATATGGTAGGGCACTTACTAACTGCCAATTTTGACGAAAACATTTAATTTACTTGTGCCAATATATTTCTCAATATTACGGCTAGATACCGTCGAATCTTTATTTTCCTTTTTGTAAATCTTACCTCTTGGTTTTTCAAATGATTCACACTCACTTAAATTGTGATATAATCTTTAAAATATTTCTTTTTCTGGCTGTCGTCGGTCCGGATAACGCTCAAAATATAGGTCTAAGGCAGCGTCTTTATTTTCATTACGGCTATATTGAGGGTAATGAAAATAAAGACCTAAAATGTTTAATTTTTCATAGTTTAAAAAATATTCATTTTAGACTCCTTTTTTAAAGAAGTATAATCGAAAATATCAAAACCAATACGTAATTAATCTTGAATTTTATGACATAAACAAACAAAAACAAACGCTTAAAGAATTCAATTCATGGCCATCTAGAAAATATTTTTTTTTGTTTTTTGGTATTTTAGCTATTTAGGACAGAATAAAATATTGAGTGTTACATATTGTTGCGCTCACAAGAAAAAATGCATTTTTTTGACACGCTGTATCTGAGTACAGGGTGTCCCATTTAAGAAAATAATAGTTTTGATAATATCTCAAAAATTAAAACATCTATATTTTTTAAGTACTCCACTAAATTCTACGTAAAAAGTCATAAAACTTTCGTATTTAAATTTTGTTTGTATCTCCATAAATAGCCGAGTCATAAGAGATAATAAAATTCGGCAGATTTTGAGAATCACATTGTATCTTCTAAACCAATCTAGTTAGTGTAGATCTGATCGCGCCATTAAACTAAACACTAAAAAGAGAACGGGACACACATCTTAGTTTTTTTGTATCTCTTACCGTTTAGCCTATACCCTATAATATCAACAAAAAAAAAACCACCCTGTACAATGCGCGATCTATTATGAAACAAACTAATATATTCAAGAAATAAGCTATAAATTAATCTTCGAAGTAAAAAGTACTATACAAATTATTGAATATTGTCAAAATTAGTTAACTTGTTTCATTTTGGTTAAAAAAATAACTAGTTTTATTAGTACTGTGCCTACTTGGGCTGAAGGACCTAGGCATTGGACGATTTTTGATTGTATAATACATGTTAATTAATTGAATAAATACTGTGCAGAAAACTGAAATATCACTCCTGAAATTGAAGTAATGAGTTTTTAAAGTGTAAAAAAAACAAATTCAAAATAATAAAAAAATACATTGAAATATAAGGTGGAATTTCTTAGGAAAAACCATAAATAAAATTATGTGCTTCCAAAAATTTGTTTAAATTTTTGGAATTTATTAAGAATTAGCCACTTTTTTTTAATAATCCAACACAGAAAGCTGGAATAATTACTCTAAAATTGATGTTATGAGATTTTCAAATAAGCATTATCAAAATAATCATTGGTGTTTTAGGCAGGATTTAATTTTCAAAATCATAAAAACATCTATATTTAACTTTAAAAAAGTGTTTTCCAATCCTCGATTAGGCATGAAGTCAATATTTCGAGTTTGGAAGATAATTAAAATTTGGATCTAAATTTTCAGGCTCTTCTAAACTCGATATAATTAAGGCGCATAAAGCACTGACTTATTGTATGTAATAATATATTTTAAAATACAACAATAAATATTTAATTATTCCATGTTATTTTGTGAATATAAATTTAAAAAAACTGAAAAAAGTCAAAACTTTAAAGATATATCCGCAATTGTAGTATCAATTCCATGGTATGTCATTATTTTCATAAAATCACATTACTTTATCTTAATTATTTAGCTGTAAATTTCTGTCATTCCTTGATTTTTAAGAGTTCAATTTGAAGCTTTAAACGAGTGTTTTCCACTCCCAGACTAAGCATGAAGTAAAATTTCGAGTTTAGTAATGCCCCGTGAAAATTTGTCGAGGGTCGCGCAAATTTTCTGGGCTTTTCTAAACTCGAAATTTTACTTCATGCGCCACGCGTATAAAACAAAGATTTTAAGTAAAGTTCGAATATACATAAATATGACAATATTATAGTATTTTATACGCGACGCGCATGAAGTAACATTTCGAGTTTAGAAAAGCCCAGAAAATTTGTCTCGGGTCGCTGCGCGACCCTCGACAAATTTTCACGGGGCTTTTCTAAACTCGAAATTTTATTTCATGCTTAGTCTGGGAGTGGAAAACACTCGTTTAAAGCTTCAAATTAAACTTAAAAAAAAACAGGGAATATCCGCAATTGTTGTATCAATTCCATGGTATTTCATTATTTTTATAAGATCACATTACTTTTTTAAAATTATTTTAACTTAGAGAATCGTAAAGTGTTAAGTGTGAACATTCATAAATTTCGAATTTTTCCCTCTACAAAATAGTGACATACATTTGTATCTAAAATAAATAGGGAAGCCAATATTTGAACACTTTAAAAGCAACATGCGATTTCCTATGTGGCGTCCGCTAAGTCAACACCCGGTATAGTTGTATCATCTTGAGGGTATCGAAGACCAACAAATCTCTATTCATGATATTTTGAAACAACTGCCTAAAATATGTAATTTTCTCTTTCTCGTTGATATTAAGTAAAACGTTTGTCATATTTTTTATTACAATTGGAAATTCGATTCATTTTTCGAAAAAAAAAAAAATTGTCACAATATCCGTTTCGGTGAAACACGAAGAATCGAGGTGAAATTGATAATTATACATTTGTCAGGACAAGACAATTCATGTTCAATTTCTACACACGGAATCGACCGACTGTTTACTCGCCATTACATAATTCCTTTTATGCAATGCTAATCAGCGCAGCAATCAGAGCGACGAATTGTTATTGTATATTAGTTTATTTTATTGTTGTTGCCCACAAATAACAAATATTCAATTACATTTAAACAATACATCAAGCTAATGTTGATTCCCAATATATTATTAACTTAAAGTCACTTAAAGTGGGAATTAGAGAAACATTCTGGAAATTAATGTTTGTATTTATTTATGCCCGGTATAATAAACGAGTAATAAATCATTAGATAACTATTTGTGGAGTCAATTTATTTACCTAGTAAACTAATGGGCAAATAAGATTGCGTATTATAAAGCAATCCTACCTACCTATAAATAGCAATTCTAGAAATAAATAATTTAATTAGTAGATTACAGACCGAAATTATACATTTTTATTGTGGCCAAAGCTGGAACCACCCATTTTTTAAATTGAATTGTCAATATTTAAAATTAAATTGCCAATCAAATTGAAAATTTAGTATAATTCCTTTCAATTATGGAGAATAACCGTGGAATAGGACAGAATTACACAAAACAAAAAAAAAGAAAGCTTATTAGAAATTATAAAAAACCTTAACGAGTGTTTTCCACTCCCAGGCTAAGCATGAAGTAAATTTCAGGCTTTTCTAAACTCGAAATTTTATTTCATGCGCCACGCGTACAAGACACTGATTTCATGTGAAGTTCACTTGTTCACAATATTTCAGTGTTTTCAGTGTTTAATACGCGTGACGCATGAAGTAAAATTTCGAGTTTAGAAAAGCCTGAAAATTTGGTTTGGCCGCTCCGCGCTTCGCGCTACGCGACCAAACAAAATTTTCAGGCTTTTCTAAACTCGAAATTTTACTTCATGCTTAGTCTGGGAGTGGAAAACACTCGTTTAAAACTTTAAATGGAGCTAATTTAAAAAAAAGCGTATGCATAAGTATAAAAATCCCTGGTTATGTCTGACTCGAAAAAGTCCAGGTCTTCGACTCCTGAGAATGTCTTGGGGTTCGAATTAATCACTGTTAGGGAAGATACTATGAGCGAACTTAAATTTGTCACGGATGATATGGTAGACATGATAACCGTAATGAAATTAATAAATACAAGTAGAATCTAAATTAATTATAATAATATAATACACTTTTGACTTTTACCTGTCAAATTATTTAGAGAATAGAATTTACTTGGTACAAAAACAAACAAATAATTTACTGAGGAGATTGATTAGACAAATAAAGTTATTTTGTGTTTATAATAGCGAAATCTTTGGAATAAATTAATTTATTCCTAAAGTAAATTTTATAATACCGGGCATTAGAGAAATACATATCTTTTCCTAAACAAGTAATGATTAAATATCCACTGAAATTGAATAAATTTTCAGGGAATTTTTATTTTGAGTATACTTATCCCAATGTAATATTGTTATTTTTCAGGCATTCGTTGTTTGTATAAAAGTGTTCAATTTAAAGCTTTAAACGTGTGTTTTTCCTCCCAGATTAAGCATGAAGGAAATTATCAGGCTTTTCTAAACTCGCAATTTTACTTCATGCACCACGCGTATAGAACTCTAAAATATTGTAAAGTTAGCAGTATGTTACTAAAGCAGTGTTGTAAAGATGTATATTTTGAACTTCACTTAAAACCAGTGTTTAATACGCGTGGCGCATAAAGTAAAATTTCGAGTTTAGTTTGCTTCAAAAAAATCGCATTTTCTTTGAATCCTAAACGTACTTTTATAAGTTATCAAATTAATTATTTTGTAAATAAAAACATCGGTAGGGTTCTATCTGCAAGCAAAATACGTTTGACAATTTTAATTTGACTTGATTTTCATGTCACGCCGCCTGATAATGACATCACAGATCCCTTTGATTTTATTACTTCGCACTTGACGTATCAAGTAAATGCAGCTAGAAAACCAGGTTACGAGTGAAATCCTAATATGATAAAATACACATCGAAAATCGAAAGTGCGATTTAAACGTTGTTAAATATTTAACTCAAACTTCCGTTCCTTTCTTTAAATTCGTAATCTTGAGAATATGTTTAGGAATAATTAAATTCAAACAAACCATATATAGGAATAAATATTTAATTAAATGTGCATACTAAAATCATTGCCGAATGCACAAAATTATGCATTCAGCCTTCCTGATTTTTCTTATCTCCCTCGCTAATTAATTAATCACTGTCTGTAATCTATCTGAACTTAATTAGTAAGTCAAGATTTAAAAAAAAACACTACCGCGTTGATTTTAATAAACTTCATGCAATTTATTTATACTTGAAACAAAAATGTAATTATTCCAACACACACATGTGTCTACGTGCTCAAGTTCTCATTAGGAAACGCATTTTTTATTCCCCAAGAAACGGGTCACGGGTTGTTGTAACACCGACAGCTTTAGCAACCATACATTATAATAAACTTGGACGAAACTTTTCTGTTTTAGAAAGATTTTTTTGGTATTTGTTATAAACCGACAAGGACGTTGAATTTTCGTTAGTATGCATTTTTTGTTTGGACTTGGAATTAATTTTATGTTATCAATCATACAATCATAAAGCTGATTTGTGTTCTCAATAAATTCTTGGAGAGTTGAGGACATTTTAATATTTATTAACTGTACTAAACTTTTAATTGACTTATAATTGGTTTTTGATTAATTTAATTGTGCACGTAAAACAATTTAATTAATTAAACTATACGCATTCGGTGTTTTTATAAAATAGTTTCATTTGAAACTTCTACCAAGTGTTTCCATTCCTTGATTAAGCATGAAGTCAAATTTCGAGTTTAGGACAGCCTGAAAATTTGATTTGGTTGCTCCGCAAGGCGGAGCGACCAAACCAAATTTTCAGGCTTTTCTAAACTCGAAATTTTACTTCATGCGCCACGCGTATAAAACACTCACACTTGTGAAATTCAAAATATTCTTTAGAAGTACATTTTTAATCCTGTGTAAGCAGTATAAATTTAATACTGATATCGCTGTTTATTTTCAATTTCACAATATATTAGGGTTTTATACGCGTAGTGCATGAAGTACAATTTCGAGTTTAGAAAAGCCCTTAAATTTGGTTTGGTCGCTTCGCTTCGCTACGCGACCAAACTAAATTTTCAGGCTTTTCTAACCTCGAAATTTTACTTCACGCTTAATCAAGGAATGGAAACGCTCATTAGAAACTTCCAGGTGAACGATTTAAAAAAATCAAAGAATGCCTGAAATTTTACAGCGTATACATCGGTATATGCATTCTTAAAAAAATCCCTGTATATACCATTTGGAAATAAATTTATTTTAGAAAATTGATAAATATTTGCATTTCTTAAAAGCAAGGACAATGAAATATTCGTGTATAATATATTTGGAGGTGATTTCCTTGGGTTTCAGTAATAACAATGGGATTATAATAAGTAATAGAAATAAATGAATCTGCAGAAAAAAAAATGGTTAATTACGTAGACAATTGAGTGATTAAGTAAGTCACAAGTCGCAATGACATTAGGTCAGTTTTGCCAGTTGGCTTAGCCTGATTATCGCGCTGGCATTGGGGAGCTGTTCCGCTCTGTAATTCACTGGCTTGTTTTAAAAATAATTGAGGCGCTTTTTCCGCTCGCGACTTGTGAAATTTTTCATTTTTGTGAAATTTCAATCGGCTTTTTTCGAAAAACTTTATTAAAATCGCCGAAGGTCAGTGCCAATAAACTAGGTAATAAGCATTTTAATTAAGTATATATGAAATACTTACAAAAAGGCAAGGACAACTGAAAATAGTTCATATTTTCAAAATGTATAAAAAAGAAGAGATATCATTGTTACACTTGATTTTTAGTAAAGAATGATTGCCTTATTAATAAAAGTTAGTCGACTATTTCAAAACTGTTGTAGGCTACAGATATGATACTTAATCGAATCTTTAAATTCTTAATTAACTACAGCTTATAAAGATTTAATAGTAGACAGACTTGGGGACTTTATAAAGCTACGTCTATTCTAAGTAGAGCATTTTATAAATGTCTATTAATTGCTATTAATTTTAAATATCTTTTTTGAGTTTATAATAGATTAACATAGAAAACATCTAAAGTCAAACACCACCTTACATCTATTCTAATTCAATCTGTTATAAACTTGAAACAATATTCACAAACATGTAGCATCTTTATTATAACACAAATCCAAGTAAATAATATTTCTTGAATAACTTTCTCATTTATCACTTGGTGAAACATTTTGAAATAATATTAAAGGATAAATTAAAAACACTTGGTTTGTTTTACTATTTGTTTCTTTTTACTCGACTAGTTTCGCTTTTTACGGCATTATCAAGAGTGATAATGCCGTAAAAAGCGAAACCAGTCGAGTAAATAGAAACAAATAGTGAAACAAACCAAGTGTTTTTAATGTATCTTTTAATATCAAGTAAATAAATTGAATCGGAGATATAATGAATAATTTATTTAATTGATTTCATCCTTTTTCCATTGATTAATTGTCACCTTAGTTCCTATTTTGTACACAATTTAGCATAGTTCCATGTTTTATCAATCAGACACGTCTTTTGTGATGAAACGCAAATTGCAATTACATTTTCTAGGTATGTATGGTGCGTAGGCTGTATTCGCAACAAATAATCGCAATAAGTCTATTTAAGCAATTCGAGAAAACGAAATGGATACAAGTGCATGCGTTGAGTGAAATACATATTAATATAGTTACATTTAAGGTAATAAACATTGAGTAAAATCATGGGCGTAGCCAAAGGAGCATATTTTTCTAACACATTAAAATTTTCTAATTTATAAAAAATGCCATTTTCGGTGTTGTTTTGCAATGAACACGGTGGGATAAAATGGGTTAAATCATTAAAATTTCATGAAATTCTAACATTTCTACAGTTTTTAATATTTTTAACAATCAAACTCTTTTAACTGTGCAAAAAACCATTTTTATTTAACGTGACTAAAGTGTTACACAAACAAAGTTAAAAGTGTTTTATTGTTAAATTAACATATATAACAAAGTAGAAGCCACAACAATACCGAATATTTCTGTTCACATTTTCTGTATGTTTTTATATTTAGTAGAGATGAGATTAATCGAGATATGATCGTCGCAATAGTCGATCTTTTAAATACCTCGATATAATCGATTATTAGATATCAATTAATATTTCGATTATTACATCGATTATTATTCATTCCACTTAAATCTGCTACCCGAGTTTTTTTTGTGCAATATTATATTTTGTCATTTATTTTTAAGTTTCATTTATTATTATTATTTTTTGTAATCTACTAATTTTTATTTACATATTTGTATGCGAATGTCTAATATTTTCCTGTATTGGTTCTTCCGTTGCAAAATAAAGTATTATTATTATTTTTATTATTCCAAATGGTTAAATTTATAAACAATTGCTCAAGTCATCTTTTAGGTACAAACTAACAAAAATTTATGGCATTATACGGGGTGTTCGATAAAAAACGCCCGATGCCATAACTCTTGTATTTATTGACCGATTTTATTGAACTGAAAACCAAAGTCACTACCCGTTTAGATACTGAAACATGACATGAATGTTGATTTTTTTAATAATAACTTCATTCCCAAATAATAGCCAATCTAAGATTTTTAAATGGCTGTCTATAATTTTTTAATTTATTACATTAGACAGTAAACAAATAAGAACCTACGTAACAACTTAATATAGAATAAAAATAAAGGAAAAATGTAAATATTTGCCAATGTTTCGATTATTACTCATTTTTTAAGTGTATTTATAACTTTACAACATTTCAGTGTTTTATACGCGTGGCATTTTACATGAATTAAAATTTCGAGTTTAGAAAAGCCTAAAAAAACAAATTTTTAGGCTATTCTAAACTCGAAATTTTACTTCATGCTTAGTCTGGGAGTGAAACTTAAAATTTAACTCTTCTAAAAGTCGACGTATGTAATTTAAAAAATCATTCATTGAAATCATAAAAAAATGCAAAATTTTACCTAAAATCAACTTTTAGAGTCATCTTTATAATTTGCTCGGCTCTTAATGCGTTAATATTCAATTCCTAAGAAAAACAGTATTTAATAATTATTAAAGTTGCATTTAATATAATAACAAACTGCGAATAAATCGATATAAAGTTGAAAATCTTGACGGTCCACTCCCAGACTAAGCATGAAGTAAAATTTCGAGTTTAGAAAAGCCTCGCCTAGAAAATTTATTTCGGGTCGCTGCGCGACCCTCTACAAATTTTCACGGGGCTTTTCTAAACTCGAAATTTTACTTCATGCGCCACGCGTATAAAACACTGAAATATTGTAAACTTTAAAAAATTCTAGCCTTTATTTTGTTCGGTTTGTTGACAAATTGTGTTGAATCTTCTAAGCTGATTATACATACTAATTCTATTTATAAATTTTGATCAGTATTAAAAATCTAATTTTGTTTCAAGGCACACTACATTTATTGCCAAAAAATCATGCAAACAAGATTTATTATAATTTTTTTCTAGCATAAATAATAAATTAAAATCAATATATCGAGCATAATTGGATTCAGAAAAACAATGTCCAATATAATAAAATAAGTAGGAAATAAAACACGATCGTTTGAGAATTTTCACAGTTTTTAATGTCGAACACTGCTACAATTGTTTCGCCACAACGTGGTTTCATCATCATCATCATCTGCCTGATGAAGCCACTGTGTGGCGAAACAATTTTCGCAGTGTTCGAAATTAAAAACTGTGAAAATTCTCAAACGATCGTGTTTTATTTCCTACATATTATGGAATTTCACTAAGTAACAGCCTCATCTATCCAATATATGATAAAATAAGAAAAGTATATGCAGCTATTTAAAAAATTAAAGTTGACTATTATTTGGCAATGAAGTTCATTTTGAAAAAATATATAATTAGTGTTAATTTATGGTATTGAAACTGTGATTAACTTTATTTTTTAGTTTATTCAAATCGATTAATAAATAACAGAGTTATGGCGTTAGGCGTTTTTTTATCGAACACCCGGTATAGAAAGTGACATTCTTGAAACTGATCATACAATTCTTATCGATGTTCTTAAATGTTGATAACTTTGGTTACTTTGTATAAAGCAAGTCGTATTGTGTGTACACATTTTTAGAAAACGTTTTATGACACAGACTTAACCACTTGAGCCTTCTAAATGATTTTCGGCTTGTATTTTGATTTTCGAGAACTTTTATGCTTTGAGATTGTTGTTTTCGTTTCTCTAATTCCTAATTTTTTAAGATTCTATGTACAAAATGTTTGTGACACTGTTTTTATCGATTTCCACAGTTACCATTCGTTTACAATGGTTTTCAATATTTAATATTGTTATTATATTTATTAATTTTCAAGCTTTTGTTGTCAAATCTCAATCTTTCTATGGTTGGCATCAATTTTCAATTAAGTTGTGTATTTACAAATTTTAATTCAATTATACAGACGTATCAGAAAAATATGATGCTATTTTATAAATTCTTTATTAATAAAGATGCATCTATAAAACATGTTATCTTGAACTTTAATTTAAAACTATGTCAATATTTATATAAAACAGCTTAAATGCTTTTTCTAGCTTTGATAAAAAGCTTAGATTTTTAAATTTTTATATAAATTAAGTATTGACGTAGTATTTTTTTTTTGTTGCTGGCATATTCCTGAAATGTGTATGTTAGTAAAACCAACATTAGGCAGTCTGATTTAGTCTTTTATTGTAGTGTTTTATTTGATTTTTTACATAGGTTTCCACTCCTAGATTAAGCATGAAGTAACATTTAAATTTCGAGTTTAGAAAAGCCTGAATATTTGGATTTGGAGGCGCGCGAGTAAATCTAAATTTTTGAAGCTTTTCTAAATTCGCAACTTTACTTCATGGGTCAGGCGTGTAAAACCTTAATTTAAATTGAAGTTCAAAAGCTCATTCATATTTAGTATAATATAAATAGTCAATACTCTAATAATCAATACAAATTAGTGAAAAAAATATTAATGATCAATTATTAACAGTGTAAAAATTCTATTATAATTGTATCGATACAATAATCGATTATACTAGAATTTTAGCACTCTTAATAATCGATTATCATACATATACAATAATTGATTATAATGGAATTATTACACTGTTAATAATCAAACATTTACATTTTTTTCAACTAATTTGTATTGATTATTATCAAAGTATTAATTATTTGTTTAATGCTGAAAGTGAATGAGCTTTTGGGCTTCAATTTAAAACAAGGTTTTATACGCCTGGCGCATGAAGTAAAATTTAGAGTTTAGAAATAATTTGTATTTATTATTAAAAAGTAATCGATTGTTATATCGATATAATCTATTCTATTAAAAGTAGTAGTACAAATAATTGATAAGAAATCGATTAGTGAAAAATCTTGGTCCGAAATAATTGATTATTAAAATATCTCGATTATCTCTTATTTTTAGTCAATTACAAATTTATTAAATCTCTGCTAATGTAAATTATTTTGAGTGATTTTGTTTATATTCACATGAAAATGCTACATTTTTCATTTGATAAATGCTTAAAACTTTATGAAAATATAATATTTCAGTAATGCTTAATAACTTTTCAAATTTCTTGCTTTTGATTTGTTTTTAGTCAATTATAAACTGATGTAATTTTGTTCACAGTTGAAAATTTTATTTATGTTTATACAACAATGCAGCTCATTCTTTTATTTGACTATTCCTGAATATGTTATGAAAATACACAGTTGGGAATATTATTTGTTTGTACAAAAATTCAGCTAATTCTTTTATTTGACTGGTTCCGAACATTTTATGAAAATATAAAAGTTAGTAATTTTTAAAAGCGACATGAATTGATAACACATAGTTATTAAACAATTTTAGTCAATCGCCTTAATAAACAACTACGCTTCTGTCCATCAATGAAATTTGGAATTTAATAAAAGCAATTAGTTTATAACATTAACGAGGCTGTAATTATTGAAAAGTGAAAGAGTTTTAATTTCTTCGCCAAATTTCTTCTTCAACTTTTTAAATTTGATTAGAGAATCAATAATTTTCTCAATGATTAATTACTTCAATTCAGTCGTGCGAAAACATTATAGAATGAGAAATTAATATCTTAAATTAATTGTCATTTTCTAGTTTGAAATTTAAAATTAAGGTCGTATCAGCATTCCATTTAGTGCAGCTGGTTTTATTAATCTATAAAATGTTTATGATTGCAAATTTCATAATTTACATATTTTGCATGGTTGTGGATTCCAGATGCACATTTGGAAATGTGCTATTTGACAAATCTAAAATATATATCCCAATGAAAATTATTTACTTGCTTTCTCTAGATCTGGGATCTTCAAACTACGACTAGCAGTACATTTTGTATTAATAAATGTTCGAAAGCGTAAACGCCATCTAATGCCCATTAGATTATGTAGCATCGTCAATAGCTGGCAAACTAAACGTTTGTATACAGCAATTGTTCATTCACAACAGGGCTTTATTTTATAATAGTATATTACGTAACGAGAGTGGTATGCAGCATATTACATGTGAGCGGACATGTTGCGCACGAGCCGCGCAGCGGCGAGTGCAATATTCCGCGAGTATGTAATTGCCATACCACTCGAGAAACGTACAATACTTTACCTACGCCCTAACAAAATAAACAATGAGCATGAAAGAACAACTTATTTATTGTAATAATTTTTAATAGTACCATGACAATGTTGTAAACTAAATTACTACTTGATCAATATACAGGGAATAAAGCTATACATTTTCTGACATTAGTTATTTTTTAAGGTTTAAACGAGTGTTTTCCACTCCCAGACTAAGCATGAAGTAAAATTTCGAGTTTAGAAAAGCCCCGTGAAAATTTGTCTCGGGTCGCGCAGCGACCCGAGACATTTTTTCTGTGCTTTTCTAAACTCGAAATTTTACTTCATGCGCCACGCGTGTATAACACTGATTTAAAGTGAGGTTCAAATATACATAGAGCTCACAATATTTTAGTGTTTTATACGCGTGGCGCATGAAAAGCCCAGAAAATTTGTCTCGGGTCGCGCAGCGACCCGAGACAAATTTTCACGGGGCTTTTCAAAACTCGAAATTTTACTTCATGCTTAGTCTGGGAGTGGAAAACACTCGTTTAAAGCTTCAAATTGAACTCTTTAAAAAATCAACGAATTACTAAAGATTTAAAGAAAATAAGCTGAATTTGGAATACGTATACTTTAAAGAAAAACTCCCTGTACATCAAAGAAATGTCATTTGGTTGTACGGTAAGCAATCAGCTGTTCAGCTGTCAGCACGTAATGCACTTGTCAAAGTTATTACGTGCATGTGTACGTAATGTCAATCATACTTGTCAAGATGACAGTGTGGTATGATGCGCTTACTAGATAGGGCGTAGGTAAAATACAAGTATCAAATTCATATTCTTGATATTTGTATTCTATAAAATAAAGCCCTGTTGACGATGCTACTTAAGCTAATGGGCATTAGATGGCGTTTACGCTTTTTAACATATGTAAATTGCACAGGCCATAATAAATGGTTAAATATGTTCAGTATTCTTCAAGCACTGGTTCGGGACTATACTGATGATAGCGTTGAAGCATGAAACGCGTATATAGTTATTAGGTGATTGAATGAGTACTGAACACAAATTCGTACTCTTGATTTTTGTATTAATGTCATATTGTCAATGTGTAAATGTTTATAAAAATGGTATTTGGATCTTGGTCCACTTGATGATGTAGAGTCTGGTCTGGTCTAGGTTATTGATTTATTTACATACTTGTAAAATATAAACTGGACTTTACTTTTTATTATTGCATTTAAACTGATTAACACACTGATTAACTGTCATTTACTATTCACTTTTTAAAAGTTTGTTTTACTTAGAGCTAGTTGTTTAATAGTGGCTGAAATTAAACTGTTTAAGTTATATCTGCAGTATTTACATACATGACATATTTTTATTTCAAGTATAGATATCCCTACCTGTTCTCTGTATTTTTTCTGGCACGCGTTGTTTTTGCAAAAGTTCAATTTGAAATTTCTAACGAGTATTTTCATAGCCTGATTAAGCATAAGGTAAAGTTTAAAACACCCTGTTATAGCAGTATGCATAAGCAGTATATTTTAAACTTCACGTTATATCATTGTTTAATACGCATGGCGTATGAAGTAAAATTTCGTGTTTAGAAAAGCCTGAAAATTTGGTTTAGTCGCTAGGCTTCGTTACGTGACCAAACTAAATCTTCAGGCTATTCGGACAAACCAAATTTTAAACAAACACGAAATTTTACTTCATGCTTAACCAAGGGGGCGAAATTTTTGTTATAAATTTCATTTTGAACGCTTTATAAAAACAATGAATGCCTGAAAATTTACAGAGTATACATAGGGATGTGTATACTTAAAAGAAAAATTATCTGCGTAAAAGGAGTTTAAGTCAAACTTGGTTCAAGACAGCGACGGCTCGCAGCCTAACTTCAAGGTCGGCCACAGCCCCAAGGCACACAAAATTTGAGGTTGGGATCGCGCTTTATAAATATAAGGAATTCGACTACAAAATCACCTTTCAATCAGCGGCGGCTCGCAGCCTACCTTCAGGGTAGGCCAGAGACCCAAGGTAATATGTGTTTGTTATTGAAAGGTGACTTTTTTGTACATTTCCTTGTATTTATAAAGCGCGATCCCAACCTCAAATTTTGCGTGCCTTGGCGCTCTGGCTGACCCTGAAGTTAGGCTGCGAGCCGTCGCTGCTTTCAATAACGGATACATATTACCTTGGGTCTCTGGCCGACCCTGAAGTTAGGCTGCGAACCGTCGCTGGTTAAGGACAACAAATGGCCTATAAATTATAACAATAAATGGAGTTCTCATACGAATTATATCTAACCCAAAGAACCTTAAGCAAAAGCAGTGGAATCGGTGTTAGTAGATTCAAAATTAGGTTAATAGTGAAACGGTAGCTATTTCACTACAAATAATTTATTTAAAAAAATAAAACTTCTATTTGAATCTCAGGACTTATTAAATTTAAACCCATCTATATTTAATTAGATTATTAAACTGATTTCATCACTTTATTCTAATCCTACGCAAACCCTCTCAAAAAATCCTATTCTATTTAAATCTTTATTTCCTCTAATTCAATCCCACGCCAAAGGAAACAAGATTATTTCTGTACATGTGCGAAAAAATTAAATCGCACAGCAATAATAAAGTGAGTGGGCTTTAAAATGTCCATTTACGATGTGAGGTAATTGGCATAATTTCATGTTTATTAGTGTGTAAATACTGCATGCATGAAATTGCCGGTGTAAATAATGCAATTTTATGTACGATATGTAATATATTACAGTGGAAACGTAAATTGTTAATTCTGTTTTTTGTTTACATATTCGGAATTGTTGGTATTGTTACAATTGTATTAATATTTATTGTTTGCGTTTCATCGATGTTTGTTCAAGTTTAATTAATGCTAGGTTGTTTTTGTTGTAATAGTTATAAAATAAACGTTGTATTACTTACATTAATTAGTTTTCAATATGTGTATGTGCCAGTTTAATTAATAATTGATGCGTTATTTAATCCATTCCTTAAGTTATATAATATTATTATTTGCATTTCAAGAACCCTTTCAATTTAAATCAAACTAGTTTGCACATTACATTTACGTGTGTTGAATGACTTTGTTATATTAACTGATTTACGAAAAATTCTATTTAAAATGAATTACGTGTTTAACATTAAATGCAGAGTTTAAAACATATACATAATTATTCAGTGTATTTCATAAATTCAAGTATTTTATTTACATTGTTTTTTACATTTTCACCATGTATCAAGTGAAATTCCCATTTTATGAAGTGAAAATCTTACATGTTAGTTTTATATCAACATATTTCACTATTTGTCAAATAACTTTCCCTTTTTATCAATTGATTTTCCCATTGTATTGCTGCCACCTTACAGATTATTCGTAAGCCCAATAGAAGTATTGTTGAGCCCATTGCACAAATGTATCAAAAAATGAAGTCCTAATAATAAAGATGTGCTTGGTATTTTAAAGCATCAACTTTCAGAACAATAGAACTTCATTACGTATTAAATAATATTTGAGCGATTATTTAACGGGTTCAATATAATGCTACTAACGAGTGTTTACATTCCTTGATTAAGCATGAAGTAAAATTCCGAGTTTAGAAAAGCCTTAAAAGTTGGGGCTTTGCTAAACTCGAAATTTCACTTTATGCGCCACGCATATAAAACACTAAATAAAACTACTGTGAAATTTAAAATATATTTGTTTAGTAGCAGAGCTGGGACGAATCCTCGTAAAAAGGATTCGAATCACGAATCCGAATCACCTAATATGATTCGAATCACAGTTACTCGAATAAAGGATTCGTAAGAGATAAATATGATTCGAATCAAAGATTCGAATCCTGTTTTTTTCGGATCACGAATACAAATAAATCCTTTAAGAATAAATTTGATTTCATTATTTTATTAACCATTTATATATAAATATCGTTGCCAGTTGTTTTAACAAAAATATTTAAAATCTAATTATTTATTATGAACAATGTTCAGTGTTCATAATTGATAACAGACTAAACATCTGATTCCCTGTTACTCTGATTAAAGTAGTATTTGGGTGTTTCTGAACTTCACTTCAAATCAGTGTTTTGTACGCGTGGCGCATGAAGTAAAATTTCGAGTTTAGAAAAGCCCGAAAATTTGTCTCGGGTCGCTGCGCGACCCTCGACAAATTTTCACAGGGCTTTTCTAAACTCGAAATTTTACTTCATGCTTAGTCTGGGAGTGGAAAACACTCGGTTAAAGCTTCAAATTGAACTCTCTTATAAAATCGACGAATGCCTGAAAATTACGTAGATAAAAAATTCACTGAATATCATTAAAATTGGGAAAATCAGAGAAAAGTCATGAAATTATATTCAAATTGACCAAAACACTAACAAAAAAGCCATATGACATAATTAAATTTGTCAAAATCAGCAGGCAAATTACAAAACACATAAAAATTTATAAAATTAACTTAAATATTGACAAAAACAATGAAAACAATTTAATAAAATGGAGGTTTCCCACAGAAGAAATTTATATTAAAACGGCCAGGGAAAAAATCTCGAATCAGGGAAATGTCGTAAATGTCGTTTCCACTCTCTGTGTGTCTTTTTGAAATTTCGCATTTACCACAACAAACTACAAACCTTGCAAGTATTGAAAGCCAAAATTGAAGAAGAAATCACCAATTTGGGGTTAGATGTTTTATGAACAACAATTCAAAAAGTTGTAAAACGAGCACAATCAACATCAATTCAGGAGATGGTCATTTGACCGATATCATTTTTTTACCTTAATATTATCAATTTTACACCTTTAAATTAACTTTCAGTCAAAACATTGTCCATTTTTCATTTCTAATAAAATGGCAGCCAATTCATAATATAACATTACTCTTGTCTTATATTACACGAGACAAAAAAATTATACCTTAAGAAATGTTAATTTTTATTTTTAAAACATAGATTTACTGTCCTTGTTTACGCACGAAGTAAAATATAGAGTTTAGAAAATTCTGAAAATTTGGTTTAGTTGCGTAGCGAAACGGATAAAACACTGAAATATTGAAAAATTGAAAATATACTGGTTTATCTTATTATGTTTGAATTTCATAGCAAATTCAGTTTGATTTTATTAGAAATATCTATGTCCGAGAAATACAGGGAGTTTTTCTGACGTCACACATGAAATTCCTCGTGTTGCGTGAAAAGTCAATGTAATTAAACTAACAAAGTCCACTCGGTTTTAAATTAAGACAACCTTATACACTAACCACCTTGATTGCTGACGTCACGCGTGGAAGTCCTCACGTGACGTCAACAATCAAGGTAATTAAACAATTCAAGGTCGGCTCGGTTTAAATCAAGACAAACTTATTTACACACCTTGGTTGATGTCGTCACGCGTGGAAATCCGTACGTGACGTCAAAACCAAGATCATTACTGTGCAAAGTTGTCTCGATTTAAACCGCAGAAATCCTCACATGACGTCAAAGTCAAAGTCATTACTGTATAAGGTCGACTTCATTTAAACGAGTGTTTTCCACTCCCAGACTAAGCATGAAGTAAAATTTCGAGTTTTGAAAAGCCCCGTGAAAATTTGTCGAGGGTCGCGCAGCGACCCGAGACAAATTTTCTGGGCTTTTCTAAACTCGAAATTTTACTTCATGCGCCACGCGTATAAAACAGTGATTTAACGAGAAGTTTAAAAACACACTAAAGATATTTTTCATGTTAATCCTCACAATTAATTCAAATTATTTTTGACGATTCAAATCCTTTTGTAAGTATTCAAATTGTTTTATAAATATTCAACCATAACTATATTTATAAGGATTCGAATCCTTTTATATGGATTAGAATCACCCACATTTGGATTCAAATACGAATCCTCTTAAAAAAATATAACGAATCCGGATCACGAATCCAGTTGAACTAAAATATTCGAATACCTCTTTTGAATCCTCTAAAAGGATTCGAATCCAAGATTCGAATCCTGAATGATTCGAATCCTGCCCAGCTCTGTTTAGTAGTATATTTCTAATCCTGCGTTAGCAGTAAATTTTTAATACTGATCTAGCAGTATATTTTTCAGTTTACAATATTTCTGTGTTATAAATGCGCGGCGCGTGAAGTAACATTTCGAGTTTAGAATAATCTAAAATTTTTGAAAAACCTTAAAGAAAAATCTCTCTATTTAACGTTCTTGCACATTATTTAATAACGATTAATAAAATGGGAATTTCATTTGATAAAAAGGGAATATCATTTGACATATAGTTGATACAAAACTGATATGTGAGATTTTCATTTGTTACATGGTCAAAATCAAACCATAAATCCTGTAAAATTAAATTTTTCTTCTAGATTAATGGCATTGGCAACTAGCCCCTTATTTATATTGTTTTTGAACACTTAATTATTTAACGTAAAATATAGAACGAACTATTTTTCTAATATTATTTTGATTGAGTTCAGAGATAAACTAAATCCAATTTTTATATTTCGATCTAGTTCATCTATTCTCAAGGACATAACAAATATGTTTTATGTATTTTAAATGACTATTCATTAAAATATTTAATCGTAATAATATACGTCAACACAATGCTTCAAAATGCTCTTCAAAGAGGTCTACTAAAAATAAATAGAGCTAAAAAAATGTAATCTCTAAATCTATCAACTATTAAATCTTAATAAGCTCTAGTTTATCGATAATTTAAAACTTAATTAAATACTATATTAATAGCCTACAAACACTTTAAAATTATCCATCAAGTTATATTAATAAGGCAAATTATGTTTAAGTCTTTTAAACTTATTTTATTTAGAGTTTCATTGTGTATGCTACAAACTAGATATGGGTCACTCGTGAATGATTCGTTTGAAAAGAACGATTATGTATGGTGATTTTAATGAACTGATTCCGTATTTCAAGAAGAATTGATTCGTTAATGATTCATTTACTCGAGACGACTGACCGAACGATTTTGGGCGAGCGGAATCGTATTCCCGATTCGGATTTTTACATGCGGTCTGAATCCGCCCGAATCGGATGACTAATTCGTTCGCTCGAATCCGCGCGCAACTTTAACTCTGCTTTGTACATTAGTTTTGTGAGTTGGCGAAAATTCGGCAGCACGTTCTCTATGACCGAAATGGCGAAATATATAGAACGATCTGTTGGGGGAGCGCATTTAGCATTTAGCATTTTCACGCGCGCTAAATGCGCTGTCATCAATTATCCTCCTCGCACACATTGTTACATTGTCTCTTTTTTTTTAGCTTACTAAGGATATCGTCAGGGTTGCCAAATCAGTGATTTTGTCATCAAATCTGGTGTTTTACACTTTCGGATTCAGACAAATTGTTTGTGATTCAGACGTGGCTAAATTCTGGTGTTTGTTGGAAGTTTTCAGTAACAATCTAGTGATTTACTGTCATCAGAAAATGATTAAAGTGAAAACGGTTGAACGTGGCAAAATACTGTCAAAACTATTAAAAATTGGGAAATATTCAGCATGTCATTGATAAAATTGTTCATGCCCAAATGGTCAAACATTTGCAAGAGAATACTCTTTGATCAATCTTGTATGAATCATTTTCAAGGAGTATATTTTAAACTACATTTGAATTCAGTGATTTGTACGCGTGGCGCATGAAGTAAAATTTCGAGTTTAGAAAAGCCCAGAAAATTTGTCTCGGGTCGCTGCGCGACCCTCGACAAATTTTCACTTCATGCTTAGTCTGGGAGTGGAAGACACTCGTTCGTAAATTTTTGAATTATCATAAAGCTGTGTATTTATTATCAAAAAATCTTTCTCGGTTTATTGAACAAAAACGAAAAAGCTGAGGTGAAAAGTGTTGAGGTAAAAGTGGATTCTCTTTTCGTTGGCTACAACTTTTGTTTAAAACATTTTTTGATTGAGACCTTGAAAGCCATAGTCGGTGAGTTGTTGATCTCCACTAGATGTTTTAGTTACTAGTTCATAAACTAAATAACTGAGATGAAAGCTAATTACCCAAAAGTTTTGCGTTGTATTTTTTTATTATCTTGTGTTTGAAACTTTTTTTGATTATGTTAATAATAAAGCAGCAATTTGTGAGTGATTATCAAATAAATATCTCCGCTAGGCTTTTTCGTATACTGATCATAAACAAATGAGTTAAGGTGAAAAGTGTTTTGGTGAAAGTTCTGTGTTTTTTCATTATCTACAACTTTTGTTTGATTTTTTTTAAACTATATATTAATTTAATTCATTAAGAATATATTAGCATTAAATTTATAAAATTTTGAAAAGATATTGCCCAAAAATGTTTATAAATAAGTTTTAAATGAGCAAATATATGCCAAAAAGGCAAATAGTATTAAAATCTATTTGAAAATTCTTCAGTCTCACAAAGATCTGAACTAATTAAAAGTTTTTCGTTGTTAACATAATTGAAATTCGTTTAATAAAGAAACCGAAACATCTAATGAACCAGATATCATTAGATGTTTCGGTTTCTTTATTAAACGAATTTCAGTTATGTTAACATAAGACTTTTATACATTTGATGATATAATTAATATTAAATAACTAAAATAAGTATTTATTTTTTAATTTATTCGTAAATATACGAATAAATTACAATGTAAGAAATAAAGTATAAAAATTAATAAGCGAGTACAATAGCTTTGAAAATAAGTACTTAATTATTTTGCTAACCGTTTATGGCGCGTTTTTTCTCTATTTCTTTCCAACATATATTAATGGAAGTGAATAATACATAATATATTTAGAGTATACGTTTCCCAAATTCAGCCTATTTTTTAAAATATTTAGATTTTTGTTGTTTAAAAAAAAAATCAATTTGAAGCTTTAAACGAGTGTTTTCCACTCCCAGACTAAGCATGAAGTAAAATTTCGAGTTTAGAAAAGCCCCGTGAAAATTTGTTGAGGGTCGCGCAGCGACCCCAGACAAATTTTCTGGGCTTTTCTAAACTCGAAATTTTACTTCATGCGCCACGCGTATAATACACTGATTTCAAGTGAGATTAAAGTATACATAACTTTCACAGAATTTTAGTGTTTTATATGCATGGCGCATGAAGTAAAATTTTGAGTTTAGAAAAGCTCAGAAAATTTGTCTCGGGTCGAACTATATTATTATTATTGTCATTATTTTTTTTTTTTATAAGTGATTCGTTTACGAATGATTCATAAAGAACGAATCACTTCTAAGAAATTTGGTTGATTCGAATCACCTAAAAGATTCGAACTTCCTATATCTACTACAAACGTACTAAACAGTCAACTTTTGAATACTATTGCTATATTTTTAATAAAAAAGTAATTGCCTGTATTATCCTCGATGAAAATAGAGTGGTAATTTTGCAGACACAACCAAATTAAATGGAATTCCTCCTTTTGTTGCATGCATGACTGTCTCTGCTCGAAATAATGTTGCTATTTATTAATTCAGACTTTCTCTAAAGCATGGAGGCCCCGGCGAATTAATGGTTCTATTGTAAAATGGTAGATTTTTTGTGTGTGTCTCTTTTTGCGCAATTAATAGACGTCGTCGTCTCGTAATTGGTGACGTTTTTAATGAACTTGAAATTTTATGCTCACAACCGTAGCAATAATTTAATAAATAATTGAAATACTGCGCCCTTTTAAATAATTTTCATTCATCTCAACTCATTATGTCATAAGCATAAGAGCGTAGACCACAGCAATTATCCTAACATTATGTTGAACTAGCTTCTATATGCCTTAATACAAATGTGGAAATGCTAAATTACGTTTTGTTTCAATGAGTGTTTAATTTACTCTTTGTTATACAAATTTGTTGTAATGTCACTTTAAATGTTTTTTACTTTTTGAATAATACATAATATTATAAAGATCTCTTAGCAAAGGGATCTTTATAATATAGTTCAAAAGGACTGAAGAAAAATCGATAGGTATTGCCAATTTACTCTTGGATTCGTTCGCTCCAGCAAATCAAGGTTTTTCTGAACTATAAATTTTACTTTATGCTTAATCAAGGGGTTGAAATGCTAAAGGTAAGTTCATAAATGTTATTAATTTTTTATGTTTTTAACAACATATACCCATAAAACAACCATATTGTGATTTACAGGAAAATTATCGGTAATTTAATTACATTCCCTACACGCTTGGAGCATTATTTATTAATTGCACAAACTCAGTATGGTTAATTAAACTTTTTCTTGAAAAGTATATTATAAGTATGTATGTAAGTGTCTTTAATACCATTTATTATGATCGCTCATTTTCTCCGTACTAGTCTATCATCGTTTACTTAAGGCCGAACCAATCACCATCACTTGCCAACTTAAGTAACATTGTCCTAATGATGCAATGTTGCAAATCAAGCACACTTTTGCTGCATTAGTGCAACATTATTGTGCGCATCTATTATTATTCTTATTAATTATTAAGGTCGGCATTGTCGCATTGTTAACATTCATACAAATTGATATTCTTGAGCATGAAAGGGTAATTCGATTGTATAATGATGTGAGTAGTTTAGAAAGATTCTTGCAGAGACGTTTTTCAAGAACTAAGAATTTAAATTTTGAATTAAATACGGTCTCTAATAATACAAATCTTAATCACGAGTGATAGCTCATAGTAATAGTACAGGCATTTTTCCTTTTAAGTATACCTATAACGAACTGAACTTTTAAAAAATGTATTAACGTGAGATCAAACATTAGCAGTATATTTTGAACTTCTCAATATTTTAATGTTTTATATGCCTGCGCATAAAGTAACATTTCAAGTTTAGAAAAGCCTGAAAAATAGAAAATTTACAGCTTTTTTAAGCTTGAAATTTTACTTCATGCTTAATTAAATAATAGACACACTCTTATAAAAACAACGAATACCTGAAAATGTACAGCATATACAGGGAGCTTTATGTAACACCGAACATTTTCATAACGAGAATATTTCTTTTAAGTATACATATGCATACGTTGTACATTTTCCGACGCTCGGTTTATAAAGAGAATTGAATTTAAAGCTTTAAACAAGTGTTTTCCACTCCCACTCTAAGCATGAAGTAAAATTTCGAGTTTAGAAAAGCCTGAAAATTTGGTTTGGTCGCGTAGCGCGAAGCGCGGAGCGGCCAAGCCAAATTTTCAGGCTTTTTTAAACTCGAAATTTTACTTCATGCGCCACCGGTACAAAACACTGATTTAATGTAAAGTTTAGCGGTGTGTTTTAAGCTTCATAATATGGCAGTGTTTTGTACTGGTGGCGCATTCAGTAAAATTTCGAGTTTAGAAAAGCCTGAAAATTTGGTTTGGCCGCTCCGCGCTTCGCGCTACGCGACCAAACCAAATTTTCAGGCTTTTCTAAACTCGAAATTTTACTTCATGCTTAGCCTGGGAGTGGAAAACACTCGTTTAAAGTTCTAATTGAATTCTCTTAATAAACCCAGCGTCGGAAAATGTACACAGAAATGCATATGTATACTTAAAAGAAATATTCTCGTTATGAAAATGTTCGGCGTTACATAAAAAAGTTTAGCGGTGTGTTTTAAGCTTCGTAATATGTCAGTGTTTTGTACCGGTGGCGCATGAAGTAAAATTTCGAGTTTAGAAAAGCCTGAAAACTTGGTTTGGCCGCTCCGCGCTTCGCGCTACGCGACCAAACCAAATTTTCAGGCTTTTCTAAACTCGAAATTTTACTTCATGCTTAGCCTGGGAGTGGAAAACACTCGTTTAAAGTTCTAATTGAATTCTCTTAATAAACCCAGCGTCGGAAAATGTACACAGAAATGCATATGTATACTTAAAAGAAATATTCTCGTTATGAAAATGTTCGGCGTTACATAAAAAAGTTTAGCGGTGTGTTTTAAGCTTCGTAATATGTCAGTGTTTTGTACCGGTGGCGCATGAAGTAAAATTTCGAGTTTAGAAAAGCCTGAAAACTTGGTTTGGCCGCTCCGCGCTTCGCGCTACGCGACCAAACCAAATTTTCAGGCTTTTCTAAACTCGAAATTTTACTTCATGCTTAGCCTGGGAGTGGAAAACACTCGTTTAAAGTTCTAATTGAATTCTCTTAATAAACCCAGTGTCGGAAAATGTACAACGAAATGCATATGTTTACTTAAAAGAAATATTCTCGTTATGAAAATGTTCGGTGTTACGTAAAACTCTCTTTATATCTGGATATGAATCACCTAGAAGCAAAGGGTTGTGGGTAACTAATAAAAAGTGTTGAGAAATCCATTTTAAAGTTCAAATCATGCTAAAAGCAACAAAGAAAATAGCAGATTGGTTATGTGGATTTACAGAAAATATACTAAGTAGCAGTACCTATTAACAACAGCTCTATATCTGTTTGCTACTAAACAAAAAAACTGTCTTACTTGAATGTACCCCAGTTTTTTTCAAATTGGCACGTACACCCCTTTGCTTCTAAGTGCCTCATATATCTACATAATAAAAATATTTCACAGTGAATTAAGCTTTAACATTCACCTAAACTGATTAGGATTTAAATCTTATAACATTTTAATAATACAGGGATTTTTCAGTGGCGTAACTAGAATTTCGCAAATTGACGTAAACTACCTGAAATTTAATATATAAAATTACAAAAATTCGTTTAAAATGCAAAAAATATGTCTTAATTAATAAGAACTGACGTAAACTACCTGAAATTTAATATATACATTTACAAAAATTCGTGTAAAATGCAAACAATATGTCTTAATTATTAAGATCTAAGACAATAAATATCCATTGAACAACTACTTCCCGTGCAAATACACCTCCGGATATTGAATTATGCAATGAAATATTTAAAATTTTATTTGATTTGTTACAACGCTCTATCAAAGTATATGTAACATTTAGGTCAAATTCTCTTCTAACCAACTAACAAATAAAAATGAAAAGTGAAACTAATATCTTAGGCCATCTATAGACGTGTTTCAATATTCAACTCTCTTCAGTATGGCGTTGACTTTTTTAAAAAAGATAATTAGGAATAAAATTAAAATAAACTTACTTGGAAAAAGTATTGTATGTGGTGTGAATAGGTAAACAGGTTTTTTTGTTAGTTGGTTTAAAGAAAATTTGACCTAATTGTTACATATACTTTAATAGAGCGTTGTAACAAATCAAATATGATTTTAAATATTTCATTGCATAATTCAATATCCGGAGGTGTATTTGCACGGGAAGTACTTGTTTCAATGGACATTGACACCTATTGAGAATTTGCATGGGAAGTACTTGTTTATAAAAACGTAAATTATTGTAAAACAAAACTATTTTATAAATTGGGTACTTATAAAAACCAAGCTTATTCTTGTTCTTATTTGAACTTTGAGTGTGTAGACAAACATTGAAATTATTTAATTGATGAGGCGGATACATGATGAAACTCCATAATACTATTTGAAATAAAACAACACAGTTGGGAGGGTTTCACTTTTATTGTTGAACACTGCAACATGTTTCACCACACAGTGGCTTCATCAGGCAGATGAAATATTTTATTCATTATTTCATCTGCCTGATGAAGCCACTGTGTGGTGAAACATGTTGCAGTGTTCAACAATAAAAGTGAAACCCTCCCAACTGTGTTGTTTTATTTCAAACATTGAAATGTTTGTCTTTACCTATGATTGTAAAACACAAGATTGATTGAAAGTTAAAAATAAATACTTCAACTTTAAGTTCTTTGATTTATGTTTGGAACATCCAATTTATGCCAAAATGATGTTCTATCAAAAAAATCAATAGTATTATTTAATTTTATGTTGATGTGTGTAACGGTTCAATTTATCATTACGATTTTTTTTTATATAATCGGTATTACTTACATTTATAACAAATTGGTATCCACTTTTCAATTAATTAAAATTATTTGCTAATATTAGTTGGCTGAGTAGAGATTTAATCACACCAAACTATTCAGTATCACTGTCGGAGTTTGAATTATCTGATAAATCAAAATTATTTGAAATGTGTACCAATTTAACAGCCTCATCGTCAAATGTTTTAATTCTAGCAGATCTTGATATAGGATTTCTTTTTGATATAGTTGAAATATATGGATCAGAAGAATATAACAATGTATGAAATAGGTTTGTGATGGTTTGTAAGCGGGAAAATTTTCTAGTGTGATGTTCTCGGTATTTCCTTAAATCTTTATTGCGAGCTTCTAGTGCCTCTTCGGATAACATCCCAATTGGCAATGTTGCTGATTGAATTATATCCGCACCATGAATTAAAATTTTATGCAAAGAGGTGGGCATGTAATACCATGGATATAATTCGATATATTTTTTTGCTGTTTCATCCAAATACAAACGAAACGCTTCTATATTTGTAGCTTCTCCGCAAGAAATGACTTGCAAAATTATATTAATTCTTTTTAAAAAATGTTCGTCTAACCCTGTAATTTTTGATGTTGTCTTATATTATTCAAAGAAACGACTTGCCGTATTACCATCATTTGTTGTTCCGAAATTAGGTTTTACCACATCAACTAATAATCCTAATTTAGATTTTAATTCCTTTTGAAATTTTAATTTTGTAATTTCTAATGTTTTTTTTTTCATTGATATCTCGAACTTGCCATTTTTTGATATCGAGACGATATGCTATATGCAGCATGCATTCTAATGAACGAATCCAAGCATGTAAAGAAGAAATACCATAATCATAGTATTTTTCAATTTTCGGTAAATTTTTTACTTTTTCTAATTGATTCATTATTTTAGGGGTAGCTCCACATATAGCACACGTTTGAGTTGAAGTGTCTGTAACTGTGCTATAAGTCTTGCCATTAATCATAGTCATTTTAAAACTATGATTAATTATAATTTGTATATTGTTTAACTCTACATTCGTTGGTAAAATGGTTTCAATTTGATTTTCAATATCATTTACCACAAGTTTTATAATTTCTTTAGACTCCTTTTCAAACATAATCTTAATTGGTCTACAAAATCTAGTTGAGGATGGTTTCGGATTTTGCCATAAAATATTATCATCTTTTATTGATATTATTTGAAGAGGCGCTAAGCACGCAGAAAATATATATTCATCACTTTCGGACTCATTAGAGAATTTTTGCTTATATAATGAGTGACCTGAACTACCATCACAGCCCCATTTGTACATAATTTTAAACTCGTTTCCAATTTCATCAAATGAACTCAAATTTCCCAGAGAAATGAATAATCTTTGACTAGTATGGTCGACCAAGGCTTGCAAAGTAACTTCTGCAGAAGTTTCAGTGTATGATATACTAACATCTGCGGGATAACATGCTTATTTTGCTTTCAAAATACTATCATAGCTTGGGTAAATATTTGCATTACGTACCTTAGCTCCAGATTGTATCAATTTATAGGAATGCTTTGTAAATCTTCCGTCGATATATAACGCCAAGGCTTCTTCTGGTGTATATTTTTGAACTTTTTGTTGGGGTGATTTCCAAGCCTGCTTAATACTGGAACCTCTTGTTGGTGAATTTGTTGTAACCTCGTTCACTGTTTCTGCACTATCCCTCTTTCCAGATGCTCGTAAATTAACCTGAGTGGCGAACGCAATTTCCTCTTCGGAATAATTTTCCATCAATGGCCTAACTTTTCTTTTTTTCGAAAAATTTGATAAATTACTAAATGATTTGTACGGCCCTCTCGAAGATGGTCCAGGTACAGGTTCATCGATTGTATCAGTCAAAGAAAATGTCTGTGTTTCGTTTAGCCACTCTGCATAATTATTTTCAAATCGGGAACATACTCTAAATACTTTTTGCCACTTAGAATTTAAAGATGACGTAAAAGAACGTATTTGATCTTTTAATATATTTATATTTTCATTTTGGTCTTGAACATTAATGTTCATTAAATCAAAAATATATTTTTGAACGGCGCTGTTTTTCTCTTCCACCGTGCGCTCCATACGCCAAACATTGAAGAGAGCGCTTCGGCGAACGGTTACGCGGCCTGAAAAAAAATTATTAATTGAATGGTTGCACGTGGCTGCATATAATTTTTGTTTATATGATAAGTTAAATAGTTGCTCTATAACTGAAAAAAATCCCAATGCGTACCGCTGCGTACGGAATATACTTTTTCTCTATCATACTTAAGAAATTTTAATTTACAATGAAAAATTGTATGAGTAATTTATGTCATTATTTAGTATTGTTGCATAAAAATATAAAAAAACAAATAAACACAAATGATAAATACATACCAGTAGAATGTATATCCATCGTTGTTTTAAAAATTTCACTTTGCACAACTGAAAACTAAATATTTAAAACTTATGCGTTTGAGAGCGTACAAACAACTAATGATCGGTGTCTCAATAGGGTGTACTTTGGGTACCGATAATTACCAGGAAAGAGGGTTGAGGGGATTATGCTTTTACCTGCGCACCAATGGGTCATTATACTAATGATATTTACACAAATATTCGTTTTTCTAAATACTTTATTTTTCGCGAAATGTTCGGCTAAATTTGAAAATCGACCACTGTGCGCCGGTGAGAAATAATCGTCTTTGGTTTTTTTAATCCCCTTCGGAGTTATTGGATTATCTTTCGCACGGACACGGAGAGGTGTGCTGTGGCTGACGCGTTAGTGAATTGTATTCATCAAATTTCTGGATTTACGTGCACCACTTTGTTCTGCAATTATTTTGGAGATATTTGTATTATTCTGAAGAATTTTGGAGTTAATTGCGGAAACACTCTGAGGAGGATTTGTTTCACTTCTAACCGTTGTCGTGGAAATAATTTGTTATCTATTTTGTGGATATAAAAACCCTCTGAAAGAGGTAAGGTTTATTTTAATTAATTCATCTTTGATTATCTTTGTGCTTCTGTTGTGTTAGTCCTGTTTATTTGTTCTCATAAACAAAAATGCTTATACGAAATTTCAATATTTTAGGTTTTTTTTTATTACGTTGGTTTTTTTGTTTGAATTCAAAAACTCTAAAACCTGGGAGTTAGCAGATTTTCATCCTACACATTTCGAAGTTTCCGGCTTCTGTGGTTATTTTCCTGATTGGTTGGATGCTGAAGTTTTCTAATCGGATTGAGGAAAATACTTCACTCGGGGGTTCCGTTCGGAATTAGCGCAGAGGACTGATTACGGGACAGGATTCAAGATAAGTTTTAGGCGTTTATTATTTTTTTAACGTGATTTATTTTAATGAAAATAAAGTTAGATAAATTCAGCAGTTATTCTTTTGTAAATTCAATAAGTTAGACAATTTAATAGTAAATCATTTTAATTTAATAAATATATGTCTGTGCTACAGTGCTGATATAAGCGCATCCATTAATACGTTTTTATTCTTTGTTTAATTCGGCAGTGACTTAATTCAATAATTAATTAAAAGAATTTAAATTCATAATTTATGATTAAAAAAAAAAACGAAGTTATAAATAATATTTTGATTTTCTTATTCTAAGTGTGAATTAATGATTACATTTTTTTTTGTGAACCATGAATGATCATTTTTGGGGGGAAAATATAGTTATTTACTGTTGGAACAAATTTAAGCGATTTAATTATTATTCAAATTACATTTCATTTTTTTTTTTTTAGATAAATACATATTTACTGTTTTTTTATTATTATTATTTTGATATACATATATACATAAATATTTTATTAAATAAATATTTATTTGGGGTTTAATTCTGGTTTTGGTTTATTTGACACGCCTTTGATTATTGGTATGTTTGTTTAAATTACTTGATGATAATTGGTCCAACGTCAGTAAAATAATTTGTAACCGGTTATTTTATGTATTTAGGAGCCAGGGTGTAAATGGTTACTGGTGCCCTTAATAAGTAATTTATCTTAGAATATACCTACGACCAAACTCTTCGACAGTGAGTTAGCTTGGTTCCTATTTATGCCAACTTATTGTGGGTGGACCATTTATTTGTGAAGTTTTTAATTTATAATAAGCTGTGGCATGTGTTTGTGAAATAATTACTTAAAGTGTGTATGTTCGAAACCTACGGAAGGCTACAACCCAGGGAGCAGGACGAAGTAAGGGTCGCATTTCTGTGGTTCCTGGTGGGAGCGGCCCAGAAGGCGACGCTGATGGACGCTTACATCAGAGTCGCATTGTCAAACATTAATTCTGCGCTGGACGAGAAGGCCGTCGAGGAACACTTCCACCGTTGGGATATGCAGCCTGGGGGACTACCTGCTGCAGCTATGCCGTTCCCTCATCCCATGGTTCCCTGTCGCAGCTGCGAGGAACAGCGCAACCTGCAGGAAGTGGAGGAAGACGACGACGTCGACGAATTTCATTGGGTTGAGGAAGACCCCGGGTTCGAATACGACTCCGACCACGACTCCAACTATTGGTCGGATAACCAGGAATTATAGATTTTGGAATTTTTAATTTTACTTATGTGTTAGTTATTTTTTTGTTTGTTTGTTTCATATTAGGTATTTTATATGTAAATCCTTCATGTTTTTGGAGCCTTTTGTTTTGCCTAATAAAATATATATATATATATATATATATATATATAATAAACTTATTTGCGAGTTTTTGTTCATAATTACCATCCTAATCACCTTTATTTATTTTCTCTTATACACTAAAAATTTTTAATTGTTAAAAAAAAAATCACACAAAGAAAAAGGAGAGAGAGAGGCCGCTAAATGATATAAATGAGCGTTGTCTATACAGAATTTTTACATTTCTTATTAATACGCATGTTTCTAATAGTGTTTTTGTGGTGGTGGATTTATTTTATGTTTGTTTGGTGTTGTATGTCGAATTGATCTAAGTTATTTTATACGTAGATCACTCTGAGAAAGTGGGGAGTAATGTGAGGTGCATGAACGATGAGGTAGCATTTGTAACAGGCGTGAACGAATTAAGATATAAATATTAACCGATTAGTCGTTTTCCCAAGACTTTTTAAATTCACTTCTGTAGAAAATAGATAACAAGACAAACACCGTAATCTGTTGGAAATTCAATCACTCACTGTGTATAGAGGATATTATCATTCAATGTGTATTTAATCAGTTTGCAAATCACCTGTTGAAATTAATTAGTAAGAATATAATCCAGGACGTAAGAAAATGTAAGCAAGTCATAATTACCTGAAAACTGATCAATTTTAATTCAATTACTTAGATTATAATTAAATAAATAATAGAAATGTTTGCGCAGAACAGAGCTGGGCAGGATTCGAATCATTCAGGATTCGAATCCCGGATTCGAATCCTTTTAGAGGATTCAAAAGAGGCATTCGAATACTTAAGTTCAACTGGATTCGTGATTCCGATTCGTTACATTTTCTTAAAAGGATTCGTATTCGAATCTAAATGTGGGTGATTCGAATTCTTATAAAAGGATTCGAATATTTATAAAAGGATTCGAATACTTATAAAAGGATTCAAATACTTACAAAAATGTCTTTTGTGTGTTTTTAAATTTCTAGTTAAATCACGTGGCGCATGAAGTAAAATTTCGAGTTTAGAAAAGCCCAGAAAATTTGTCTCGGGTCGCTGCGCGACCCGAGACAAATTTTCACGGGGCTTTAAGTTAGATAAATTCAGCAGTTATTCTTTTGTAAATTCAATAAGTTAGACAATTTAATAGTAAATCATTTTAATTTAATAAATATATGTCTGTGCTACAGTGCTGATATAAGCGCATCCATTAATACGTTTTTATTCTTTGTTTAATTCGGCAGTGACTTAATTCAATAATTAATTAAAAGAATTTAAATTCATAATTTATGATTAAAAAAAACGAAGTTATAAATAATATTTTGATTTTCTTATTCTAAGTGTGAATTAATGATTACATTTTTTTTTGTGAACCATGAATGATCATTTTTGGGGGGAAAATATAGTTATTTACTGTTGGAACAAATTTAAGCGATTTAATTATTATTCAAATTAAATTTCATTTTTTTTTTTAGATAAATACATATTTACTGTTTTTTTATTATTATTATTTTGATATACATATATACATAAATATTTTATTAAATAAATATTTATTTGGGGTTTAATTACGTCAGTAAAATAATTTGTAACCGGTTATTTTATGTATTTAGGAGCCAGGGTGTAAATGGTTACTGGCGCCCTTAATAAGTAATTTATCTTAGAATATACCTACGACCAAACTCTTCGACAGTGAGTTAGCTTGGTTCCTATTTATGCCAACTTATTGTGGGTGGACCATTTATTTGTGAAGTTTTTAATTTATAATAAGCTGTGGCATGTGTTTGTGAAATAATTACTTAAAGTGTGTATGTTTCAAGTCAAGGCTTCAGTTTTATCCAAGAAATTTCTTTAAAAAAGACCTTTTTTCAAAACCATAAAATTTTTGTAAAATGTATTATACAGTGTTTCGTTTTGAACTTAAAAACCAACTATTTTTATATACATTTATTTAGGGTCAGTTGCAACAGACACGTTGAATTAGTTCAGCTCTAAACTTCAATTTAAAGTGACATTAGAACAATAGAAACTATCATCTTGAACTTGAATTCAGCTTGAACTCGAGTTCGTTTTTGGTGCAACTGGGCCTTAATTATTATACATTCAGTTGCCTTATAATATTTAAAGATTCGAATTATTTGTGAGGATTCGGCAAGAGTTCGAATTCTTTTTAAGGATTTTGTGAGGTGCATGAGAGATGAGGTAGCATTTGTAACAGGCGTGAACGAATTAAGATATAAATATTAACCGATTAGTAGTTTTCCCATGACCTTTTAAATTCACGACTTCTGTAGAAAATAGATAACAAGACAAACACTGTAATCTGTTGGAAATTCAATCACTCACTGTGTATAGAGGATATTATCATTTATTGTATATTTAATCAGTTTGCAAGTCACCTGTTGAAATTACTTAGTAAGAATATAATCCAGGACGTAAGAAAATGTAAGCAAGTCCTAATTACCTGAATACTAATACATAATCATTAACATATTTTAGTGTATAAGAGAAAATAAATAAAGGTGATTAGGATGGTAATTATGAACGAAAACTCGCAAATAAGTTGTGAAACAGACTGAGTATCATTAAAACAGAAATAATGAGTGTATCATAGAACAAAAGTTTAATTGTTGTGTAAACTTGCAAATGAATTTCCTTTTGTGTGCTGTATTGGTAAATGTTTTTGGAATTGTAATTTAAAAAAGAAATATCATTGAGGTAGCGTATCTAAGATTCGAATAAAATTGCGTAATTAGGGTTCGAAAAAGAAAACAGTGCGCGTAAACAATCGACAAAAAGGGACTATGACGATACTCCGTGCACGTAAACAAACTATCGTTATCACGTGCAAAGACAATTACGGGTGAAAGTGCGAGTTTTAAGAACGATTAGGAATTGGATCCGGCAAACCGCGAAGAAAAAGGATGGACAAAGGACAGCTTCGAGCTACAGCAATTAATGAGATGCCATAAAGCAATTAGACGATTACCTAATGTCATTGCAAATAGAAACACTATTATCGCCAGTTGAGCATAAACATCATTAAGGATGGCCCTTATAAAAGGGTAGACCAAGAGAAACACTTCATCAAACCGAAATTAAACGCTTAGGTGAAAACATCAAGTTGAAGATGACAAGCGAAATGGTGACTATTAGTGTGTGGCGTATGTGTCTGGCAAAATTAATCTTTTATCTGGGAATCCACCCGCTGGACCCAACAACCTTCGAAACCTACGGAAGGCTACAACCCAGGGAGCAGGACGAAGTAAGGGTCGCATTTCTGTGGTTCCTGGTGGGAGCGGCCCAGAAGGCGACGCTGATGGACGCTTACATCAGAGTCGCATTGTCAAACATTAATTCTGCGCTGGACGAGAAGGCCATCGAGGAACACTTCCACCGTTGGGATATGCAGCCTGGGGGACTACCTGCTGCAGCTATGCCGTTCCCTCATCCCATGGTTCCCTGCCGCAGCTGCGAGGAACAGCGCAACCTGCAGGAAGTGGAGGAAGACGACGACGTCGACGAATTTCATTGGGTTGAGGAAGACCCCGGGTTCGAATACGACTCCGACCACGACTCCAACTATTGGTCGGATAACCAGGAATTATAGATTTTGGAATTTTTAATTTTACTTATGTGTTAGTTATTTTTTTGTTTGTTTGTTTCATATTAGGTATTTTATATGTAAATCCTTCATGTTTTTGGAGCCTTTTGTTTTGCCTAATAATATATATATATATATATATATATATATATATATATATATATATATATAATACTTATTTGCGAGTTTTTGTTCATAATTACCATCCTAATCACCTTTATTTATTTTCTCTTATACACTAAAAATTTTTAATTGTTAAAAAAAAAATCACACAAAGAAAAAGGACATTTCTTATTAATACGCATGTTTCTAATAGTGTTTTTGTGGTGGTGGATTTATTTTATGTTTGCCCAGAAAATTTGTCTCGGGTCGCTGCGCGACCCTAGACAAATTTTCACGGGGCTTTTCCAAAATCCCAACAATAACAGATAACTTAATAATAACCAATGTCAATATCAATTGCTTTAACGTTTTCAGACACCTACACTTAACTATAATAGAAATTTATTTTTGTTCGTATTTTTTTTTGTAACTTTTGATCCAACTAACTTAAAAGTGTGCGGTTTTCACTGGTATGTTAGTGTTTTAACAAGTTATCGAATACCAACGAAATATATAAGGCGTTTCATTTGAAAAAAGGTAAGTTTGTTTCGTATCTTGAAAATGAATCACCGTGTATATTAAATTGATTTTTAGTTACGTGAAGATCAAATTAATTTGACGAATAAAGCACTAATAACCTTTCTTCACACTTTTATTTGAATTACCAAATGTACATTTCGGACACAAAGTGACCATTATCAATGGATTAACACTGATTAATTGATAATGGTCAGTTTGTGTCCGAAATGTACAGTTGGTAATTTAAATAAAAGTGTGAAGAAAGGTTATTAGTGCTTTATTCGTCAAACCGTGTATATTAAAAACATTTTTTATAAACTCATCACAAAGCGAGATATCAAGCCGTTACATTACTTTTTGTACACCCTGTATGAATGATCTCTAAACATTTATAGTACATATGGGCAACCCCTGGCCCGCGGGCCGGATCCGGCCCGCTGTAAGATATGATCCGGCCCGCGAGACTTTTTGAAAAAACCCAATTAAAAAAATATTACATTAGGTACTTATACTCACGGGAGTGACTGTGAGGCGGCAAACATCCAATTCTTTGATGTTTGCCGCCTCACTATTTGATAATCGCCGCCACTCGACTTGCTCGATCAAATTCTTTCAGGTTTGCCGCCTCACGGGCGACACATCAAAAGATTTATTGCTTCTCAATTATTCTAAACTAGTTTATTCCAGATTATTCGTTCATTTTGCCTATATAAGCGAGTGGATGGCCCGAACGTTAGTTCAGTTCTATTTGAGCTACCGAGGTGATAACTTGGACAAGCGATATCCTAGCGAACTGCTCGAGCCGTCAACTTGCTTTGTGACTTTGTGTGCATCTTGAGTGGTTACTGACTATAGTTTGTTATTAAGTTTATTGAACGAAAAGTAAACAAAAATGATGTCTGGTGGAAAGAAACGAAAAGTAGATACAGAGGGTCGCCATTTCCAAGAAAAATGGACTGAAGAATTCTTTTTTATCTTGCACAATGGTAAGCCTATTTGTTTACTGTGTAAAGAATCCATTTCAGTAATGAAATAATTCAATATAAAGAGGCATTACTCAACTAAGCATGCTACGCTGCACTAACTGACAGGACAATTAAGAACAGACAAAATCCAGAAGCTTACCGCAAATTTGGAAAAACAGCAACAACTGTTTCATAAACAAAGAACACAACTTGATAATGTTGTGAAAGCTAGTTTTATAGTTAGCTCAAAATTGGCAAAGGCATTGAAACCATTTGCCGAAGGAGAATTTATCAAGGAGTTTATGTTAGAAGTTTGCGGTATTATGTGTCCTGAAAAGAAAAAAGAATTTGAAAAAATTAGTTTGTCAAGACGAACTGTTGTTCGACGTATAGAAATGATGGCTATTGATATAAAAACAACATCGACTGACCGTATAGCTGGTTTTGAATCATTTTCCATAGCATTAGACGAGAGCACCGATTTGTCTGACACAGCTCAACAGGCTATATTTATTCGAGGTGTTGATAAGGAGTTTACTGTTACTGAGAAATTGCTTGCTTTACAGTCGCTAAAAGGAACCACTACAGGAGAGGATATTTTTATTGAAGTTCAAAAGGTATTCACAAGTATCGGCTTGCCATGGTCAAAATTAATTGGAGTATGCACAGATGGTGCACCTTCTATGGTCGGCTTACGTAAAGGTTTTATCGAAATTTTGAACGAAAAAGCAACAGAATTAAATGTGCAAAAAGATGATTTGATAGTCCTTCATTGCATTATCCACCAACAGAACTTGTGTTCTAAGTCCATTCGACTCCAGAATTTTATGAATGTGGTAGTAAAAACCATCAACTTTATTCGATCCCGAGAGCTTAACCATCGTCAGTTCAAGGCGTTTTTGGATGAATTATCAGCTGAATATAACGACGTAACATATTATTGTGAAGTCAGTTGGCTGAGCAAAAGAAAAATGTTGAAAAGGTTTTACGAGCTTAAAAATGAAATAGCAGACTTTATGAAAATAAAACATAAACCACTATCTGAATTAAGTGACCCAAAATGGATATGTGACTTAGCATTTCTGGTCGATCTTACAGGCTATTTGAATGATTTAAATTTGAAACTTCAAAAACAAGGACAGTTAGTAAATGATTTGTACAGCCATTTAAAAGCGTTTCAGATCAAACTACGCTTGTGGGAGTCACAGATGCTGTCTGGTAACAGTTACCATTTCAACACGCTCTCTGCGTATGAAAATATTGCTTATGCTCAATATGCTGAAGAACTCAAGTTACTGTCGGAACAATTTTCGAACAGATTTTGTGACTTCAAAAACATGGAAGACTGTTTCAGTTTATTTGCTACTCCTACAACATATATTGTACAAAATACTCCAATACACTTACAAATGGAGTTGATCGAGATTCAAGAAAACTCACTGCTAAAATCCAAATTTGAAGACGTAGAGTTGTGCGATTTCTACAAAAAAATACCTAGAAGAAGACAATTTTCCGCAGCTTAGAAAATTCGCAAGAAGATTGATTTGTGCGTTTGGCAGTACTTATAAATGCGAACAGTTCTTTTCATTGATAAAAGTTAATAAATCAACACATCGTACAAGACTGACTGACGATAATTTGGAAAATTCTTTACGTCTTTGTGTCAGTGGAATTAATCCAAATATCGATGTATTAGTTTCCCAAATTCAAGCTCAAGTGTCTCATTGATTTCGGTGTATTTAACTTTCGTAGTTTGTAACAATTGCAAATTTAACGATTTAATTATAATGTACCATTTTTCTAAATTTTATTTTATTTTAATAAATTGCACTATAATAACATTGTCGTATTATTTCATGTCTAATATCTATCGCAAAAAATATTATCACTACTTTAAAATGCACTAAGTACTTTTAAACGTGGCACGCGAACGTATTTGCACGTTAAAGTTTGGCCCTCAACATGTCAAAGGTCCATACCTAATTTATAGCGTATAAATCGGGATATGAATACTCAAAACAATATAGCCTGCATCTTATATAATACCTACTATTTATTTGCGAAGGATAATACATATTACATATTTCTTTATTCGAGGAACAAAAAGTATTTCGAGGTTAATCTTTAATTTTTCAACGATTATTCAAAAAGAAGATAATCATAAATAAGTAAAGCTAATTACCTAACATTTAATTAATACTTAGGTGCATCCTGTTGGTACGTACTTGAATTACTGTTATTATCTCAGCAATTATACAATCCATCTGATTTAAGAAAAAGAAAAGAAAAAAAAGATTCCAACGAGTGCCAGTCACAATCAGATTGCATTTTTTTACCGCTCGCGCAAATGAAAACTACAAATTACAAGTGTAACAAACAGCTCGAGTTGTTTCAAGGTCTGCGGATTCTGAGAGAATGAAGTCGAATGAAATTATTGCAGCTGGTAATATGCGAGGGAACGCGAGCCACTAATTGGCTTAGTAACCTTGCAAGTACTTCCGATAACCGGATATATATTGCGCCCGTGGCTTCCGTTTCCGCTTCCTCATACTTGTCTAGTTAAGAAGCGACCTTTTATTTAACTTCTTGGAAATGAATCGGTAAGTAAATCTCGGGGATAAAGTTCATTGACTTTGATAGGAATTTATTCGGTTAAAATTGTTTATTTAATTTTTGGGAGAAACTTAAATTGTAGGAAATTATTTAACTTCTGTAAATGTATTACAAGAAAGTGAACAAATATCAACAAAGAAATGACGTCTTGAATTTGTCATGATTTTTATCAATTTTTGTGTCATTTTTAACTTTACTTAACTTAATGAAATCTGTTTTCTTATCGATTTTTTATTATTTCTTGTAGTATTTTAAATTAACGTTTATTATTTTTAAAACTTCCACAAATCTTGTTACTTTATCAGTAAATTTTTGTAATTTTTAAAATAATCTTTCAATTTTTAAACTTTATTTATAAATTTAGATAATTTTCATAGTTCTCAATAACTTTGACATTTTCAACGAATTCTGTAAATTTTGTATTTATAAAATATCGTGAAGTTTTAAATTTTTCACTACTTTCGTAAATTCTGTTAAGGCTATTTAGTAATTTAGTCAATTTTCACGATTCCAATTTGGCTATTTCTATTTTGCTGTATGTGGACCTGGCTACAAACAGGGATTTTTTCTTTTATGTATACATATGATTTATAAATATACATTTTCAGATATTCGTTGTTCTTATAAAAGCTTTTAATTTGAAGCTTCTAACGAGTGTTTCCAATCCCAAATTAAGCATTTAGAATTAAGAATTTAGTTTGGTCGCGACCAAACCAAATTTTCAGGCTTTTCTAAACTAGAAATTTTACTTCATGCGCCACGAGTATAAAACACTGGTATAGAGTGGATTTCAAAATACACCCACCCCTTATGATTCATCCTCGTGTCAAGACACTCTACAAATGCTTGCTATTTACTAATTTAATTATACACCTTTTGTTGTAACCTTTCAATTTTGAGATATTGTCTTTTTCATATTTAATCGTTATTTCAATAACGAGGAAATAGTATTATAAATACATAACCATTTTTTTGTTTTATTTATTGTCGTCTGATTATTTGAATTATAGTAATATAAAAAATACAGGCATGTAAATTCATCTTTCCTTAAAATCTGACATATTAATTCATCTTTTCTCAAAATCAATCATCTTAATAATCGCTCCTGATAAACACATAAATAAGCACTATTATATTTTGCGAATGACTACTATTCATTTTTTTGTATTTCGTTGAAGTACTATACTTTCATCCTTAACCCAGGTGATTGGCCCGGTGGTATACAAGGCGAAATGAATCAGAATTTATGCTGGATTTATGTGTACTTCCTCATTTCCGAGGAAGTGTTTGTGTGTACCTTGCATTAAAATGAAATGCTTATCTAGAGCGAGGTTCCCTTCGTTTATTCTTAATTTGAGGAGTAATACGGTCTCAATGAATTTTAATTGTGATTTACATACGTAATCGCTCTCGAAAATAATCTGATGCAAGACATTCTAATCGATTCGATATTGATATATTTAATGGAGAGAATAGATATTGAAATATTGTGTTGATTGAATACATAAAATCCTACTAATTTTAGTTTAATTTGGAGCGAGAAAAGAGATAACATAAACATTTCCGTCTTGCATACCATACTTATTGATAAACCTAGCGAAACTAGAAAGTGGCTAGATACAAATGAATTATACTGTATGAAAACATTTAAGGTGCGATTTTTCTCGCAATCTACCACAAATTTGTCTTACAAAGGAAAACTATACTGATAAGAGATAAATCTCGAAACGCGTCTATAGATGGCCTAAATGATTTGTCCCGAATTATTACATTTACAGTAGGTTATTGTATGTAACAGCAAACACTTACTGTATAATTCAAGGTCCGCCAGAGTATTAGCTCGGGGAGTAGTTGCTTTAATGAGTGTTTGATTTAGTCTTTGTAAGACAAAATTGCTGTAGATTGAGAATAGAATCGCACTTTTAATGTTTAGAAATATTCTACAACCAAGTATTGGCTATTTCATTTATTTTTCTATACTAAATATATGAGTTCATATATTATAGTATAATTAATTCCCTTACTTGACAGATTAGAGAGTTGTATTACTAAGTTGAATTTTAACTAATTTTATAAATTGATTAAATCTTAGCGTATACTCAGGCTTAGATTTAATCAAATGATAAAACTAGTGATAACGCTTGACATTTACTATAATATGTTTTTAAGCCCACCGATGCCGACAAATTATAAATATTCAATAACATATAACATACACAGGCTTGCTTCTCTACAACTTTTATTTAAAAGATTTTTTAACTACTTTAAAATAACGTTAAAAATAACTCTCTTACCCCGTAATTAATACACTAGATCAGGGTTGTCAAACCTTTTACCTTCATTGGGCCATTTTTGCCAACGACGAGTTGTCTTAGGCAGCAATAAAAGACAGCATTCAATATTAGCACTAAAAATCACTAATGACCGACAAAACAAACGTCCGTGTTATTCCAATTAATCATTTTTAACATTTACGAGTTTTTAAACTTCACAATAAATCAGTGTTTTATATGCCTGGCAAATCCAAAATTTTCAGTCTTCTCTAAACTCGAAATTTTACCTGATGCTTAATCAAAAGGACTGAATGACATTCGATAGAGGTATGTCATTAAATGTTATAAATGTTTCATATATTTAACAATTTTTACACTTAAAACCACGATGTGATTTTGCTTAAAATTATTAGCAAACCAGTTTTGAATCACAAATTTCATCACGAAATTTAAAAATGGAAAAACATGTATTTGTATGTAAGTTTAAAGTTGACATATATGCAAAAGCTAATAAGGAAAACTGCCACTGGTCCGTTATTTTTTAATAAAACTGTCAAAGATGATAAAAGTGCATAATTTTTTGTAATATAAAATTTAATTAATTAGTAAAACACGTTAAGAAATACATGACATACTTTTATTTGACATAAAATCGGCAAATCGTCAAATTCGAAATATAATTTATATATTTATTTTTGTTTTATTTAATTATAATACATGTTAATAAGTAATTAATAAAATCGACAAGTTTATGTGTTTAAAAAAATTAAATTCAAGACTGGAAATATAATTGCACATTAAATTTAATGTTAGATTATTAACAGAAATAATTATAAAATTCATAATAACGTTGTTTTACATTATGGGGAAAAATGTATCGATTGAATCTTGAAACAGTTTGTTTTAATTTAAGAAACAACCTCATTGATGACTAAATATAAAGAATTATTGATTTTCTTGACTGAAAAATGAACATTTAGATTTTGATATAATTATTAGAGATAGAAATAAATCAATATTATCTTAAGTTAATACATTTTACAGACGTTTAATAAGATACAGGGTTTTTCTATTGCTTTTCACTATTGATCAAATAAGATTCACTATATCCCAAATATATTTCACCTTGTCAAATATATGCCAACAGATTTCCCGATTTACGAAATGAGTTTCACTATGTACCAAATAACGAGTGTCTATAAACTGTCGGCATCCCAGTAGGTTGTGACTTCAGAAACATACGTCGTAGTTAAACATATAATTAAATTTATTTGACGTTTGCGGGACTTACCGAATCGTATGACGTTATCTAAGATATGTAATTTTTCGTTTTTCGTTAATTTTTCCTATAATATTTTTGTTGAACACTTTTGCAGTAATAATAACTTTCTTCTGGAAATATTTTATTTATATTTATAAACATGTAACAGCAATCATTTTTTTGCAACTGCAGCCATTTTGCTGACAAGTGAAATGTAATTGATAAACTGTGATAAGGTTTTGACATAAAGGGAAATGCAGTCGTGTATAGAAAAATGTATTTCATAAATTGGAAATATATTTGAGATAAACGGATACACATTCGATATTAAGTGAAATGCAATAGAAACACTCTGAATGCAAGAATTAATTAGGCAAAATAAACATTACAAAATCTTTGAATATTAAAATATTATATAAATTTGAAAAATTTCTAGCATTTAAATTTGTAATTTCACGCGATATTAAATTTTCAGAACATTTTGAAAACTATTTTCAAAGTGAGTTTATATTAGTAAATAAATAAATGAAAAAATTACATATCTTTCAAAGGAATATTCTGCAATGTGACTGATTTTGTTTTCCAATATTTTTTATATATACTGCAGAAATAAATAAAATGTAAGACGCCATTATGCTGGTTTGCCAATGTTTGATATTTTTTTATGAAATAATGATAAAAGTAATAAAATATACTATACCTATTTTTTCAAAATATTTTATTCCTAAATAAGGATGTAGTTAAGATGACAATATAATGAGTTTTATATGTTTAGATAGCGGACGACCTCGTCTTAACATCTACACAAAAATTCATAAAGATCTCTCAAAATATTATTATTTGTCTAATCCTTCAGTCTCTCAGACCAGGCCAATATAATTTATTATGTTATTTATGATGTTAAAGTGCTCGCTTCTCCAAAAATATTAATAAAAAATATTTTAAATTCAGTAATCAGTAGCTTGTTAATTAATATATAAATTTATAAATCTTTGTTTACATTTGCTTAATATCCACTAACAATTTCATATAAATAGTTAAAAAATATATGATATGATTTTTTAAATATAATATATTTAATTTTCTGCAAACTAAAACCTTGTTCTCTTAAATTCAAATAGTTTTAAAGAAATATTCATTTTTAAAAATCGTAAAAATCGATTTATTTCATGCATCCAAAATGTCGAATCATATCCTTTTACGTTGTCTAATGTAACAAACGTTGCTAAAATATGTCATAAATGACGAACAACGTCATAAGAAATAAAATGTCGTAAATACTAAACAAACGCAATGAACCTCAAAAAGGTAAATTTGATGATATTATAAAAATATCACTAATGTTGTCCAATGTCCTAATCAACGAAATATGTCAAATATGACACAAGTTGAAAAAATAACGTATTTCTAAATATCTTCTTGTTAAACTGTCGTTGTCTAAATATTAAAACAATGTCAAAATCGAGTCGTATAGTTTTTAAAATATTCAAAATGTTTCAAATATATCAAACTAGAAGATGCTTAACAGACCTAAGTATTATTACAATGTAAAATGCAATTTCCTTTAGAAGCATTTATAAGCTATAAGCTGTAAAATAATTCAAAAATATTTTTATTATGATAAACATTACTCACATATAGACCAATATTTCAATTTGTGATTTTGCAACATATTCGTGAAGGCGGAAGAATTTTCGGCAATTGATTGATTTTTTTTTTCACGGAGGACGCGAAACAAATAAATATAATTATTGGAAATTCTAAAGCGAGTATTTAAATATTAAAATTTTACTGCGAGACCATTTTGAAATGTATGACGATTTTAAATGTTTTCATGTAAAAGTGTCAATTTACGACAACAATAAAAAAAATCAATATACGGAGTTGGGCAAAAGTATTTAAACACCGGATTTCTGGCTAAACTATACGTGCGATAAAAAAATACTCTTGATATAAAGTTTGTTAGTCGTTTTAATCTAATCAAGAACGGAATGTGATTTTCTACAGCTATACTATTTTTCGAGGTATGACGTCATCGGTGGTTTTTTAAATGGAACACCCTATATATTTTAAACGTTTTAGATAAACACTTGTTAAACAATTACAACGATGTCGAAATTGGTGAGAGTGCGACTTGTGGTTTTTACATTATTAAATAAAGTAATTAAAGGAATATATAGCTGTTTACTGTTGTTTGTCTAATCTATCAAACAAATGTAAATCTATAAGTAACATTTGCTGTTATTATTGCACTAGTTTCCATCAGATAAATTGGGGACACATTATCGGACCAATCTTTCTAAATGAAAACTTAAACGCTAATCAAACAACAGCAATATTTTCCTTTAATTAATTTATTAAATAACGTAAAATCTACAAATCGCACACCCTCCAAACCCTAAATCATTGTAATTGTGTAACAAGTTTTTATCGAAAAAGTTTAAAATATACAGGGTATTCTATAAAAAAAAAAAAAACGAAACAAATAGGATAGCTGTTGGAAATCACATAACGTCAAAAATAACATTTTATGCCAGAAATGCCAATGAACGTCAAACATTATTACTAGTCAATTAGTCTGGATTGAAAATTTAGTCATGACTATCTGATCGTATCTGATTGACAGACTAATACTAAAAAGCAATTAAAATGTTTCAATCATGACTAAGAATTTAGTCAACTGAAGAGCCGGTCTAATGGAAGAGCCGGCCCTGTAACTGTTTACAATGCTTTTTACTTTCCCCCATATGCAAAACAAAGGGAAAGTATTGTTTTCGGGAAAATTTTCAAATCAAACATTTTGGTGGATATATCCATTTCGAGGTAGTTCTGTCGCCACTATAAAGTCTAAGCCGATTGAGGTGTTAAGGTGGCACTATAAATTTAATCTTTTTGATACAAAAGTAGTATTCGATCATCTTTTGGTAAAAATACGGAAACCGAAAGTGATAGTTTACGCTTACCATTTTTTTTGGATTTTTCTTTAATATTGATCATATAAAACAATCTTTTGTCGTAGCTCTTTTAGTTATTTTTTAAATATATCGGCCATTCCATAAATAAGTGCACACTTTTTGGGAGTAAATCAGGGATATTAGCGAATTTCACATATATTATAAAGGCTATCAAGACATGGTTTTTGGTTGTTACTAGAGGTTAAACAAATGATTTTTTCAAAAATTATAAAAATGTAAACTTTTAGTGCACTTTTATTTTGAACTCAAAAATATCGTACACCGTTACTAATACAAAAAAAATTATACTTGACTTGTTTATGCTTGAAGTTTAAAATACATTTTTTTCTAAAATGAAAATCTTTATTTAGATAGATTTTCTTCAATATATAATACAAATCTCACAAAATAATCAAATACTCATGTTTTAATTTTCTTGAAAAACATATATATTATACCCCACTCCTTTCTAAGAATATTTCCGTTTTCAAAAAGATGGCCACTTTAAAACTTTTTGAAATATGATTTTTTTTACCCGAGCGCTGTGTTTAAGCGAGGCCCTAACCGCGATCCGGGCCATTATACCATTGGCGGGAGCGCCTCATGTCAATGTAGCGCTCGGGTAAAAAATCATATCTCAAAAAGTTTTAAAGTGCCCACACTTTTGAAAACGGAAAAATTCTTAGTTCAGGGTATTACATATATTTTTTTAAAGAAACTTAAAACATGAGTATTTGATTATTTTTTGAGATATGTTTTATTTATTAAAAGAAATCTATATAAATAAAGTTTTTTTGTTTTGGAAAAAAATGTATTTCAAACTTTTAACATTTAAGCACAAAAAAGTACGGAATAACTTTTTTTGTATAGGTAACGGTTTACGATATTTTTGAGTTCAAAATAAAAGTGTGTTAAAAGTTTATATTGTTATAACTTTTAACACAATAATTTGTTTAACCTCTAGTAACAACCAAACACCATGTCTTGATAGCCTTTATTATACAGGGTCGCTACAAAGTATGGAAACACGGCTCTCACGTGAAAACGGTTAAAAACAGAACCACCAAAATTGGGATTTCTAAATGGGATATTTTCTTGAACAATTTGGCGTGAGAAAATCAAAAATGATTCTCAGAATTTTCACATACGGACGCCATCTTGAATTTTTTTAAATGGAATTCGATTTTCTTTATTTTACAACTTTTATAGACCTTAATTCTGATTACAACCATATACCTTTTTTTAAAAATACTTGTCTTTTCATCGATAAACCGGACTTTGAAAAGTATGGAAACAGCGAAATATTTTGAGAACGGTTTATCGGAATGTCCTGAAATTTTGCAAAGGTTTAAAGTACGTTAAGGCCTTCAACTTTAAATTTTAATTTTTTCATATTCATTTGTTTTGTAAATATTCTATTTTTGGTCGAAACTTAAAAATAAAAATTAACAATTTCAACTTAAAAAAATAGTTGCCTTTAAAAACAGTTTTCATTAGCCTGTCAAACTAGTAAAAAACATTAATAAGTAACTGGTTGTTGCAAAAATGCCACATTTGAGTGAAACGGATCGCATAGAGATTCTCATGATGATTGGGTGTGGGGATAGAAAACGAAGCTTTTCCGAAGCTGCTAATCTTTTCAACGTAAATCATCCAAATCGAGCACCTATTTCCAGGTCAGTTGCATTTAAAACATGGAATAGGTTAAATGAAACTGGAACTGTTAAAAATCGTCCAAAAGTTGGACGACCAAAAACTGTTACAAATGAAGAAAATTCATTTAATCTTATGATAGATGTAGTTGAAAATCCAAAAACTTCGGTGCAGCAATTGGCTTTCAATAACAACATGAGCAGGAGATCAGTTCAAAAAATAATGAAAATTGAAAAGTATCATCCCTACAAAATTCAGATGCTACAAGAATTGAATGAAGATGACTTTGATCGCAGAATTGAATTTTGCGAAACAATGATGAATAGGATAAACCAGGACGCTAATTTTATTAACCGTGTGCTCTTTTCCGATGAATCAACTTTCTGCTTAAATGGACAGGTTAACCGCCATAACTGTAGATACTGGTCAAACAAAAATCCACATTGGATGGAGCAGATTCATACGCAGCGTCCAAAAAAAATTAATGTTTGGTGTGGTATAATTGGGCAGCACATTATCGGCCCTTTTGTTATTAATGGCAATTTGACATCTGAAACATATTTACAGCTTTTGCAAAAACAGGTTGTTCCCAGACTTAGACAAATATTCCCAAATTATGAAACTCAGGCTAATCCAGCTGAAAACATATGGTTTCAGCAAGAGGGAGCACCAGCTCGTTTCGGACTAATAGTACGTGAATATTTAGACGTAACTTTTCCCGGCAAATGGATAGGCAGGAGAGGAACAATTGAATGGCCTTCTAGGTCGCCTGATTTAACTCCACTTGATTTTTTCCTGTGGGGACATTTGAAAAATCGAGTTTATAACAACAGGCCACACAATATACAAGAATTAGAAGAACGCATAAGAACCGAAATTGCAAATATTCGTCCTAATATTTTAACTAGTTCATTACAACACTTTGTCCAGCGTATTCATTACTGCCAAGAAGTTAATGGAGAGCACTTTGAACACATATTGTAAAATAAAAAATCATTTATTGTTTAATATTTTATTTTCTCATTTGACTGTTTAATATTTTTTTAAGTTTTGATCAAAAATAGAACATGCATTTGTGGTATTGCAGCATTTAGAAAAAGTACTCGTTTGGCTGTTTCCATACTTTTCAAAGTCCGGTTTATCGATGAAAAGACAAGTATTTTTAAAAAAAGGGTTATGGTTGTAATCAGAATTATATGGTCTATAAAAGTTGTAAAATAAAAAAAATCGAATTCCATTTAAAAAAATTCAAGATGGCGTCCGTATGTGAAAATCCTGAGAATCATTTTTGATTTTTTCACGCCAAATTGTTCAAGAAAATATCCCATTTAGAAATACCAAATTTGGTGGTTCTGTTTTTAGCCGTTTTCACAACACACACAACACAACTTTTTGCTAAGACAATAAACACTATTATTATTATTATATTTTGCCCCCTACCACCTTAAAAAATATTCTGCGGGCGCCCATGACTGAATTTACTTCTTGATGGAGAATGGAGAAAAACGAATCACCTGTATTCATTTTCACTATTCAACCGGAAGTTAATAATTAACCGTCCATATCAGATAATCCAAGAGTTATAAACTTCTTCGTGTATAAAAACTAAATTGTTTTACAACTAAATTTTATAAAGCAGATTTGCATTTCGGACGTCATTATCAACAGTTTAAAAGTTACAATTTAATAAATCATTAATTTGGTTGGCGATCACTTTGTGGTACATATTTATAGAAGTAATATTGAAACACAACTTTGTTTTACCACTTTTATTTATTTTCAATAAAGATGGTAAAACAAAGTTGGGTGTTTTAACGTTTGTTTTAGAATTAATTGTTTTTGGTTAATTAAGTTGCAAGTGAAAATAATAGTAATCCATCTGACTTTTTTTTATTCTTTATACTTAAATTACTATATGTTTTAGTTACTTGACAGTTAATTGATCAATTGTTAATTGTTTATATGTAAAGTTATTGATGGGAAAATCACTTGGTATCAACACAAAGTAACATCGAGTGTTTTTCCTCTTAATAACTTTACATAGAGTAATATAGGGAGTTTTTCTTTTAAGTATACATATCCCAATTACAGCGTATATGTTGTAAATATTCAGATATTCGTTGTTTATTAAAATAGTTCAATTTGAAGCTATAAGCGGGCGTTTTTTACTTCCAGATTAAGTATGAAGTAAAATTTCGAGTATAGAAAAGCGTGAAAATTAGGTTTGGTAGGGTAGCACGTAGTGCTACGCGACCAAACCAAATTTTCAAGCTTTACTATACTCGAAATTTTACTTCATGCGGCACGCGTATAAATCACTGCAATATTGTAAAGTTTAAAATATGCTTCTAAAGCAAAATGCTAAAGACGTATATTTTGAATATCACATAAAACCAGTGTTTAGAGAAGCCTGAAAATTTGGTTCAGGCTTTTCGAAATTCTAAATTTTTCTTTATGCTTAATCAGGGAGTAGAAAATACTAGTTTAAAACTTCAAATAAAGCTCTTTTAAAAATGTTGGAAAATTCATAGCGTATGCATATGTATATTTAAAAGAAACATTTCCTGCGTGTTTTACCAAGTGCTAAATGAGAAAATTATACAAGAAATTAATTGTGTATACTTTAAGTTGTAAAAGTTGAAAGATACTGTAACCAAGATAGAAAATTCAATATATAAATTTATTAAACGATTTTTATGTTCTTACTTTCCTTACATGCAATAGAAAGGGAAGGTATTGTTTTCGTAAAAATTATGAAATCAAACATTGTAGTAGATATATCTACCAGGGGATCTTGAATGAATAATGTTGGGTTGCACCAACATCAGTCAAATTGACAAATAGTCCAATTATATTTACCATTGGTAAAAAATCAATCAATTCACATTTTTTTGTCGTGGAATATATCTATTTTAATCGACAAATAAATAATATCTTTGAATAAGATTTAACTGATGGTGAATCATTTTTGTTTTTCATACAGTTAAAATATTTTAGGCAATTATTGAAAAATATCCGGAATATATAGTCTAAAATATCCAATATTTAATATCAAGATTCTAACACTCAAACTGTCGAAACTTGAGTAGTGTTCTATTAATAAAAATATATAGTGATATTAAATTTAGAATAATTTTTCTATTTACTATAAAATATTTATTAATACTTATTCAAACCTAACCACACTGAATCATTGTTAAGGTTCTTTAACTTTTAGTGTCAATGTTACAACCGAGGGTGAACCGTTTTGAACCTGCACAAAAAGCGACCGGTGCGTTTTGTTCGAGGGTGAGTGGTTGACCCGTTGAAATTGGCAGCAAGTGCATAATAGCTGGACCTTCGGAGCCATGCCGATTTTACGTACACCGAATTGGCTTGAGAGTGGTTCTTCCGACCTCGACGACCGTCGAACTCGAGGCTGCACTTCCATATATATAACTCGGGTAGGAAACAGTGCAAACCATACACACACCACACGACCATCGTCAGTGCAACAACGACCACATCGACAACCTAGTCGACAAACACCCAACCAACGACCAAACCAAAACTTTTCAACGAAACATGAAACTCGTAAGTGTCTAGACCCTCTACACAAACAGAAACATACGCGTTTCGTTGGTGATCAGTTATAGTGATTTTGATTTACACTCAGAAAGTGTTCAAGTGAAATTTTGTTGGATTATCTTATCACAGTGGATTATTTATTTTTGTACATAAGTGAACCGTGTTTTTTTAATTTTATTTCGCGCAGTTTTATTTTAATGCATTAATGGATATTGATGGTAGTTTTTGTATTTACTTAATAATAAAATATGAGTAATATATTATAGTGAACAACTGCTAACAATGACAAACAATTTTATATTCTTCTTTTAGTTACGTGAAGTTGTTTCTAGTTTTTTTATTGTTTAATTCCTTTCTTTACTTTTTTTTATTCTACGCTATATGCGCATTTCGAACACAATGAGTCCATTTTCAATGGCAAAAATTAAGCTATTGAAAATGTACACTTTGTGTTCGAAATGCGCATATACGTTAGTAGATTAGAATAAAGTAAAGAAATTAATAAAACAACTAAAATAATAAGAAAAAGATCATTAGACCCATACTGCATATTTTTAATATAAATAAATCTTTAAATCACAATGAATATTAAAATAGAAAAGCAAAAATTGCAATGAATCACATTCGATATTAATTTGAATTCGTTTTTATATTTTGTCAATATTCTGCAAACAATTGGCAAATTCAATTTTTTTTTTTCAATGAATCACATTCGATATTAATTTTAATTCGTTTTTTTATTTTCTCAATATTCTGCAAACAATTAGCGAATACATTTCTTTCATTAAATTACATTTAAAAACTACTGCTAACTTTTATAAAAAAATATTTTGAGGATTTGCTTTAAATTTATTTATTAATTAGAAAAAGATACAGACAGAACAGGTCCAGAACAGTATCTAACAACAATTCAAAAATAAAAATTAACAATTGAAAAATAAAGTTGATTGTTATTAGAATTACAAACAATTTAGAGTTATTATTTTCTTTTTCCCAAAGTAGACATTTTTTTTAACTGTAACGTAATACAGTAAAAATCATTACTTAATGAACATTTTTAATTAAAAGTAAATTTTAATTTCTAAAATTTAGCCTATTTTTTCACACAAAAATGTATTGTCCAAAGATGAGGTGTGTGTTTTTAAACTTCACATTAAATCAGTGGTTTACACGCCTGGCACATGAAGTAAATATTTCGAGTTTAGAAAAGAACGTTTGGATTTGGACTATTTACTTTATGCTTGATTAAGTGGTGGAAACCCTCGTCAAAGGTAAGTCATTAAATTATATTAATTTTCCGTATATTTAATGACTTTTACCAAGAAAACAAAAAATATTTGTATTTATTAGGAAAATTACCGGTAATTACAATCCTTTCACATTTAAAAAGCCTAATTTTTGTCACCACTAACAGCAATTAGACGACTATCTGATTTTGTTTATAGTGCGGAATAAGATCAGTTTATTATAAATTTACTCCGCTGAACCGTTTGTTTCTGTTAGCTTAAAAGACAAAGCAGGAATGCATCTTTTGTTTTTGGTAAATTCAGGTTTTACTAAACATCTTACCATATGTTATTACTTGAAATTTAAACAGAAATTTAAAAACGGTTCAAGTTTTACACGAACTACATAACTTTTCCAATAATTTGTTTAAAATAGAACGAAGTTTTTTTACAATAACTTTGTATAACACTTTTTTATTTAATCTGACTGCAGTTTCGACAAATTTAGCTTGTCATTAACAAATATGAAGTGTCCTAATTTAATTTACTTCATGTTTTATAATGATAATCTAAATTTGTCGCAATTGAAATCACAATTAATAAAAAAAGTGTTATACAAACAAATTAAAAAGTGTTTTGTTGTGAAATGGTCGAAGTAGAACCCTTCACAATACCGAATTTACGATTTTTTTTATCACTATTTTTAAACTTGAAAAGAAATATTTTTAATTGTTTGAAAATAATATTTACTTGATTTACCTCTTAACAAGGAAATATAGTGTTCTTTATGTTTCACATAAAAAAAGTATCTGTTTTTATATTATTTATTTAATTTAAATTATTTTATTCATATATTGTACGAAGTGTTAACCACCTTGTTTTGTTATGGCCATGGTAGCAGAACAAGGTTATTTAGTATTTATTTAATTATGATGTACTAAGCAGTATATTTTAGACTTCACATTAATGAGTATTTTATACGCGTGGCGCATGAAGTAAAATTTCGAGTTTAGAAAAGCCTGAATTTAGATTTGGGCTCTACGCTACGCTCCGCGCCCAAATCCAAATTGTCAGGCTTTTTTAAACTCGAAATTTTACTTCATGCTCAATAAAGGAATGGAAACACTTGTTAATTGTATGAATATAATCTTAACAACACAATGGCTAAATTTGGTAGGTAATTAACACGTGATACATTATAATAATTAGTTTTAATTTGCACAGTATGAGAAATATAAACAATTTTTATTTAAAAACAAAATTTGGCAGGTAATTAACACTTGCTACAATATTTTAATTAGTTCTTATTTTTACAGTATAAGAAAAGTAAATATATTAACAGTGCTTATTTAAAAATATTGATATCAACTAAAATTACTTTAAAAAGTGTTTAATAATTAACACAAGACAAATACAATTTCCTTCGACTTTTGCTACTAATCTAGATTTTATTCATAAACGCATCCAGTTCCATGAAGTAAGACAGCAGTAGACGCGGATTCACCGTAATCCAACTAAAGTTTGTTAATTAGTTACATAATTAATGGTACAATATGAGATTCTGTAGAAAGTGAAATGAATATAAACGAGCGCGAATTAAAAACAACCGAACAACTGTCGTCGGACGTGAGATGTGTGTGTGTGTGCAAGCAAATGTGTTTGAAGAGAAGAAACATAGAATTAGAAAAAGAGAACACGAATTTCAAGTTCAGAAAAATTGGTCTCTATTAATTTCACTCTCAAAACGGTGGAATTAATTAAGGCTTGAGAAAGTGATGGATATTTAATTTTTCTAAACAGCGCTGATTAAATTAATGTAGTTTTTTCGATTGCTCTAGAATTATTTTCTTGTATGTAATTACAGATTGTTTTGGTCAATGAGAGAATAATAAACAGCAATTAATAATAAATTATCAAATTAATTAATCAATAATAATTGAGTTACATTAATGTTTTATTCTCAGTAATAGTTATTGCTATAAAATATTTAGAAATAGATTCTTAGCTTGTTAATAAACATTTAAAGACAGTTTTAAGACTGTACTGTTTTTAGTAGATTTTAAACATTTTTAACAACAGATACAACATATTGATTGACAATTCAGTATAACAATAACTAGAAAACTTTTCTTTTAAGTTTCATTCAAGTATACAGATGCGTGTGAATTTAGAGGCCTTTGTTTCTAATGAGTTCAATTTGCATCTACTAACGAGTGTTTCCACTCCCAGATTAAGCATGAAGTAAAATTTCGAGTTTAGAAAAGCCTGATAATTTGGATTTGGGCGCGGAGCGAAGCGTAGATTTTTTTCTGTCCATTTATTAATATAATATCTATTAATGAATTGTGTGTTAAAAAAATAACTTTAAGTTGAAGAAAATAATTAAGTATTTTAATTGTTTAAGGGGTAATGTATTGTCAAGTAGGTCTCGAAAATAGCTGTTGAACATTTTTTAAATTTTGGGTAAATGCTCGGATTTACCACTTTACAAAAGGGATTAAAACTAAATGCATTTTACATTTAAGCAGGTGATTTGGTTTAAAAATCCTTTTAAGCCAGCGCTTTCATTTAGAACAAATGATTACTTTAAAGTCTCAATAAGGTAAAATATTTATAGAAAGTGAGATAAATCCTATTTTTCTCAAAAAAATAATCTTAAATTGTGTCATCATTTCGTATTTAATTATCCACATGATTAATTAATTGATTTTGGTAATAACTAGTGTGATAATAATTCACAACAACATAAATTACACTGATTTACGATTAACATTAAATCCTTGAAGATAAACTTTATTAATATTAATACTCATTATTATTTATGTATTATTCAACCGATTTTTACAGCCCGCACGATTATTTATCGCATGCAATGAATTCCGTGCAGAAAACGGAATACATAACATTTATGCCGTTTACAGTTTTCATTGTCAATAACATGGAGAACTGGTTTCTGTCTGGCAATGGCAGGCAATTAGATGAGAGTAAAGCAACGGCACAAAAGTGAAATTGTGATATATTCACATTAGTTTCCGAGGACACGCGAGGAAAGTCCACAGAAAAATTATTCATTACACAAACCCAAGAGCATAATCACTCTCAATGGCATAATTTTGAAAGTCAGGATTAATATTTAACATAATACACTCTAGTGCACATTTTGTGTTTGTTTGTTTTGAAATGTTTTCATTGAAATAGTAAATAATATTTACTACGTATAGGATTTAAGAAAAAATAAACACATCTGCTTGGAAATTATTTATTTTCAATTAATTTGATTATGAATTTTTGATCTGATAATGGCTTTTATGATTGTTTTTATGCCACTTACGTTATGATTAAATATTTTCATCTGAAAACTTTAAATATTATCTTGAATAAGTTTCTCATTTTTCATCTGGTGAAACATTTTTAACTATAATTTTAATAGATAACATTTAGGTAAATTTCACTAATATTTTGGTTATTTCAACTAGTTTCGACTTTAAGTCATTCTCAAGGAAAGATTTAATATCGTATGTTGAATAAAAACAAACCTCTAGTGCCATGGAAAATATTGTAGGTTGGCAACTCTGATTATTATAATTATTATGTCAATTCTTAAAGCGTGTAGCCAACGTAAATTTAAGAAAAGATCAAATCATGACACTCCAGAGGTTTTTTTTAATTGAACATGCGATATTATCTTTATATCTATATATGTCAAAGAAAAACTATTTAAAGTTGTATTTTTTTCAAAATATGTTTTTTACTTAATCGAGAGGTAAATAGCACTCTACGATTTAAAAAAAATAACCTGGTGTAGTTTACCTCTCACATACAGATATAGAAGCTCTTTAAAATATATATTATTTGATCTTCATCAATAATATTATAAAATATAAGCATTGATCTATAGTTTCATTTAAATAAGCTCTTTAAAATATATATTATTTGATCTTCATCAATAATATTATAAAATATATGCATTGATCTATACTTTCATTTAAATATTATTTTCCTAAACTTCAAGTCATTTTTTCATTTTTTCTGCTGATAATTTCTCTTTTATCATTTATCACTTATTATAAATCACGTCCCTTTTTACAGTCTGCTATTTTTCTTTATTTTCTATATACCTTTACTATCGTGAGTTCAAGGCGGCATAATTTAATTCATTAGTTCAAAACCACGAACGAACGAATGAGAAAACCGCAAAGACACGCTTCATTTGTCCGCCTGAGGCCGTACACGGGCTTTTTGCGCCTTTCAGCGACACTAGACAAAAAAGTCATTAGTGCTATTTAAACGAGAGAAAATCATTGTTAGAAATCACACTTTTATAAAAATTAAGTTCAAATAATAAAGATTTTGTTAAATATTTAATTACAGAATATAAAAATTAAGTTCAAATAATAAAGATTTTGTTAAATATTTAATTACAGAATAATTTATTATTGTAATTGTGTGGCCTCTAACTAGAGTTTTATTTAATTTAAAAAGCCGTTTTTTTTAAACATTGTTTTTTAAGTTATAAAAACACAAAAAGCTCATATTAAAGACGATTTATTTCCCAGTAGATTCTTGTGAGAATTTTCTTGATTTTCTTACAAGTTTGATGTTTTAGTTACGTTTTTGTCAGAAAAATCAATTTAGTCATTTTTGTAATTTCCTTATTTAACAAGGAAATGCAAGCAATTACAGAGTTAACTCTAAGTTGATTTTCAATAAAATTCTACTCTTCTTTATATGATTTTTATGAATAACTTATTGTATTACATGCTAGGAATGTATCTTTTAAATATACATGATGTATACGTCGTATATTTTTAGGCGTTCGTCTATTTTGAGAAGGCGTTCAGTTTGAAGTTTAGAACTAGTGTTTCCACTCCCAGAAAATTTAAGAAAAGCCTAAACGTTTGCATTTAGACGAGTAGCGTCTAAAACCAAATTCAGGATCGAAATTTTACTTCATGCGCTACGCCTGTAAAACATTGAAATATTGCGAAGGTAGAAATAGACTTAAGACATTTGTTTCAAAAAAGTAGCCACTAATCTAAATTTTTAAACAACAAAATATTTACATTTTTTTCACACATTATCAAGTCTCGTCAAATAATACAATGTATCAAATTAACTTATTTAGGTCCATTTGCACCCCGGCCGATTAGCTTTAATCATCTACAAATCATTGATTAAACCTCAGATTATATCAAACTTCTAGAACATAAGAATGTTATACATTTGTAAGATATCATAAACATATCTCTTTCATCAATATGCAATTGCGTAAACAATTTGTAAATACAATTGTTGTATTTTGAAAAAGTACTTATTACTGATTAAGTTAATCGACTTGGGTGCAAACGGGCATTAGTAATTTAAGTAACAAAAAACTTAGAAAGTTGCGTTTAATGGGCTAAATGGCCCTTTTTTAATTCTTGTAACATTTTGTATTTTAAAATAAGCTTCAACTCGATAAGAAATATGTTTGTGTTAAGAGTTTTATAAACTTTTTACAATAAGTAACTTTCGAACCCGCAATAATTCATAATATTAAAACAGATAATTGCTTACATTTCCAGAAATCAAATCATCTTTTTTTCAAATGTAAATTCAGTATTTTATTGATAGTAATTTATATTAAATACATCTTAAATTGTTTTCGGTGATTAATTAAATAAATTTTGCCATTTTATGCAAATCACTTTCACCCAGACGCGACGTAAAACTTTATAATCGTTTATTATGAATTCAAACAATTAATAAATTAAGTTATGAGTACGAAATTAAGGCTGATCGGAAACCGAGAAGAATTGGACACTTCCTACCGAGTTTTTCGAGATTTCTTCTCGCGACGCCCGAGCCCGAGCTAATTGGAGTGAGCTTTCACCTCCACTCGGAAAATTCAGCAAAGAGAATTACAAAAATTGACCGTTCGAAAGGGCATTCTTTTTCCCACGTGCTCACCGACCATATCCATGTCGCAACCACTTATTTTATGGCCATTTGAGATTATAAATAAAACACATAAGAGATCGCTTATACGAGATTAATTAGTAAATCAAAATGACACCATTTTAATGAAGAATATTGTACAAATGAATGTTCTTTATTTTCTTATTTATATTTTAATTATCTAAATAATAAAGCTAAAGAATACAAGTTAAAGTTGAAAAATGATATTAAATTAGGGCAAATTTATATATAAGCAGTATTAGTTATTATTTACAATATGAGTAATTTTTCGTTACTAACAACTGAGTGGATGTAAATTACTTCCAATTTTACAAATTTAGCATTTATACCTTTTTACATCTAAGACTCTAAATGCAATACTGTAGAAATGTCAAATTTGTTATATTGAAATACAATTGTTCTAAGATTTTTTATATAAATGACGGTCTCCATTATTAGAAATCAAAATTCCTACAAAACATCATAAGGATATAATTCTATTATTCTTCAAAGAGTGTACATACAGGGAATTTTTCTTTTAAGTATACATTTGAATACGCTTTTTTTAAGAGTTCAATTTAAAACTTTAAACGAGCGTGTTCCAGGTTAAGCATGAAGTATAATTTTGAGTTTAAAAAAGCCTCGAAATTTTACTTCATGCGCCACGCGTTTTAAACGCTGAAAACACTGAAATGTTGTGAACAAATGAACTTCACTTAAAATCCAAAAAAAAAACAAATTTTAAGGCTTTTCAAAACTCGAAATTTTACTTCATGCGCCACGCATATAAGATACTGATTTCAAGTGAAGTTAATTTGTTCACAATATGTTAGTGTTTTCAGTGTTTAATACGCGTGGCGTATCAAACACTAAACCTTACATATAAATACATATTTTTAACTTGTATATTTGTTTTATAATATTTAATTTTGTTGATTTATTATACTAAATAAATTGACTATTGATTGGTCTTTTCGACTTTTAAATTATATTTGCTTTAATATAATTTTAACTTGGCTTAAGCTAAGTCAGTATTTAATAACTAACTCTTAGTCACGTTAAGATAAAATTCATCAAACATTAGATACGAAGTTAATTCATAATAATCTTGATACATAAAATAAATTCCACACACTCGTTTTTAAGCAGACATTTTATATTCAAAACGTTTTCTAATGCTTTCCGATTTTTGTATCACTTAGGCTCAGTTGCACCAAAAACGTTGAATTAGGTTAATCTCTGAACTCCAGTTCAGTGATAAACGAGTTCACCTCACTTTAAAGCGTAAGCAATTTTTTTCGCTTTCAAGATTGCTTTGAATTCGAAATATATTTAGAGATATGAGTAATTAATTATTCGTGTTCACTTCCATATTTTATAAAGAAAGCATTTTTTAACAGATGCATAACATTTAAATCAATTTCTAAAGATGAATATTTATAATTGTCGAGTCGCTTATTGAGTCGTTCATTTTTTTTAACCTGATGGTATGTATCGACCACATGTACTATAAATAACAATGAATGTCAAATTAAGATTCCAACAAACAAAAAAATCACACCATATGGATTATGTAAAGTGTTATATATTTTTTCTTCTTCTTACAACTTTCCCCGGGTATTTAATTAAATACATGCAGACAATGAAATGGAACTTAATTAGATAATAAATTGGTAATTATGCGTAGAGTAAACGAAATGAGTTGTTAGATTATTTTATCCTACAAATTTTGTAGGTTTTGTTTTTGTAACTGTAAGCTAGGTAAAATAATTAGAAAATAACTAGATATTAATTTTTGCACACACTTTCTTACATATTCTAATTTTCTGGTAAAGCAAACTAAATTTATTGATCTTAGTAGGTACATAATTTAATAAGGATATGTCATAAAAATAGATAAATACAGAATGCAATATAAAAAATATGTAAATACTTACAAACAGTTACACAGTAAAATGTTTATAACATACATAATATTAACACACATACATATATTAGAAAATTATTTTAAACTCGAAATTTTACTTAGGGTTTAATCAAGAAGTGGAAACACATTTTATAAAGTCATTCAATTCTTATTGAATACTTTAATAAATTCGTGGTTTCTAGTATTTTAGTAATTACAATAAATTCTAAAAAGAGGGAAATAAGTTACTTTATTTTCAAAATTCAAACAGTAAATACCAGTTACTGATAATTGTATTATTATTCGAAGTTGGCTTTTGTAAGAGTTTAAAAATAAAATATTGATTCATTTATTTTTTGTTTTCAAAATCAATAACAAATTAATTAATTAAAATTAATCATTCAAATTGAAAAATATACTCTAATATCTATGAATTATTATGGATTTGTCCAATCTGAAGTATCAGATATTTAACTTTAGACAACTTATTTTGCTTTTCTGTGCGCTGGATTGTATGGAAAAGTTCTTTCTTTAAAAAGTATGTTATAGCTCGTTGATTTAACTAGGCGAGAGATTCGCAGAAACACGAACATATTTGTATCTTTGTGAAGTTTATCTGTGCAATTAATTAAGTAATTTCCTTAAAAATAATACCCTTTTGATAAGTTAAACAACTCACATCTTATGACTTTTGGAGTTATGAGCACAAACGTGTACCGATTTGTCGCCAAGTTAAATACGTTGAGCAATAATTTGAACTTATTTTAAAGCACGAGATTTTTTAAAATATTTTCCTAAATGCAACTCATTGGAAAATATTTTTTTTAAATTTAAAAAATCACAATTATTTTAGACAAAACTACTATTATTTCATGAAAATATCCGAGAATTTGAAGTGATTTTGATAATACACCCCAAAACCCAATGACTTTTAAGGAATTCTTTACTTTGACGACCCATTACTTCAATTTCATTCAAGATATTTGAGTTTCCTGTAGAATAATATTAAAAATAGTCATCTCATAATAAAATTATTATGAGATTTTTAACAATTTTTGATACTGTCTGATTTATAATGATTTTCAAAATGTAATTCCACTTCCAGAATCATTATTTTGATGAAATTCTTTACTTTGAAGACTCATAACTTCATCTTTGGACGAGATATTTTACTTTACTGTACAGCAATATGAAAACTTGTTCATTTCTTAATCAATCATGATATACATTGATCTTATTTAGATAATTTATAATTATTTATTAAAATTTGGACTCAAATTCGATGAATTTTAGTTAAACAACCAGTAATTTTACATTTTAAAAACATGTCTTTCGTTTTTCTATAAAATGCCAAATTTAAACTAATTTTATCTGCAATATTTCTTGCTACAATCGCCTATGGTTGTAATATTGATTTGCCTGCATATCTTCAATATAACACGTATTGTATTACATCTAATGAAAATAAAGTGAATCATTATTATTATTATTGATTATTACTAAAAGTATTTGTTCTGTAGATGCCATATTACTAATAGTTGTTATTGTCAAATCAATGTCAGTTACTCCAATCCAGTTATTTTTGAAGTGTGGTTTAGAGATTTTAAAGGTTAGTAGCATTAAAAACAGCGATCCTAGTGTTTTTGATGCTTAAAATCTCACATCAAATATTGTTCTAAAAATATGTTTATTAAAGTTTCAATCCCAAACAATAACAAACATAAATTGATTGATTGAGTTACGTGAAGAATAAATTAAATTGACGAATACAGCACTAATAACCGCTCTTCACACTTTTATTTGAATTTCCGAATGTACATTTCAGACACTAAGTGACCAATATTCAATATTTGATCAATGACTAGCTTGTAGTCGAAACTATAGTCACTGAATTGTAAAATAAAAGTGGTAAAACAAAGTTAAGTGTTATTGTTAAGTTGTCAATATAATTGATAATGGTCACAGCTTGGTCACAAATATTGTAGTTATTTATTTCTCAAAATTAAATTATTTCTCTGTTCTGGATCGTATTCTAGTAAGTCATGATTTAAAATTAATTTTATTCTTGGAATTTAATAATTTCTCTATTCAGATCGTATACTAGTTAATAATGATTTAAAACTAATCTTCGATTCAGAGAAACCCGAAATACATTTAATTTATCGAATCTATTGATTCTTACTTAATTAACTATTTGAATTAGTTTATAGATGATTTCGTTATCACTCATAAAAGTTTCTTCGCCTCAAAATTGCGTAAGCGGATTAAGAGAAACCGTTTATGCACGGCTGATGAAGACAGGTGGCCGATGAAAGCGAAAAATTTTCGGCGGCAATGAAGACTGTGTTTACAGATTTTCTTCTTCTTGATTACCTTTGCATAATTCAATTTCCTCACTTTGTTTCTTTTCAATGAGAAATAAATCATTGAATAAAATGCACTATTTTGCATTCAACTTGCACCAGAATATAAGTGCTATTAAATTTAATTACAGATGTATCTCGATATACGCTGTAAATCTTCAGGTATTTTTTGTATTCGAATAGCGTTCAAATTGAAGATTTAAACAAGTGTTTTCCACTCCCAGATTAAGCATGAAGCAACATTTCCTGTTTAGAAAAGCCTAAAAATTTGGTTGGGCCTCAATAATCAAAATATTTTAATTTTTCTTTACACATTCTCTAGTTAGGTCAAATAATACAATGTATCAAATTAACTTATTTAGTAATTTAATTAACAAAATGTGAATAATGTTGCAATATTGCATCAATTACGCTTAATGGGTTAACTACTGATTTAGTATGAAGTTCATAATGTATGATGTATGAACTTATGTTTATGCTTCATAGACAACTTAATTTGATTTATTGTCTATAAATGGCCTAAGACATGAGTTTCAATCCAGGCCCTTTCATTTCTAATTTCTTGTAATTTCTCCTTTCATTTTTCATTTTTATTTGTTGGTTTAAAGAGAATTTGACCTAAATGTTACATACACTTTGATAGAGCGTTGTAAGAGATCAAATAAAATAAGATTTTACATATTTCATTGTATAATTCAATACCTGGAGGTGTATTTGCACGGGAAGTAGTGGTTTTAATGGATATTTATTGTCTTAAGTTGTCTTATTAATTAAGCCACATCGTTTGTATTTTACACGAAAAACATTTTCGTAATTTTATATATTACGATAAAATAAAGTTAATGGGAAACATGTGAAAACTTCAGAGGTAAATTTTTAGAATTTGAAAATTACACAGTAAAACAAAATTAAAAAACCATTGCTAATATCTGCAATAATTAAGCTCTCCCCTACCTCATTTGTCTACGCCTATGCTTTTTTATTTATGTTTAAATAATTCAATGATAATTACTTGACTGAGGCTGGTCGAAGGCTCCTAATTCCCAAGGCTAATCAATTATAATGAGACGGTAATTACTTGACTTGCTATTTAACAACTTAACTTCAAGTCGATAAGAAGCTCAAAAGAACCAAATCAAGTCAAGAGAGACACTAACATATTATAATTATTAAGTATTTGCATTTCTCTCTCTGTCCTAAATTAGTTGTTACATTTGACTACTTTTCTGCTGATTATTGGCAAATACAATTAAATCCTGGAAGTAATATTCTAAAAATTAAATACTCAAAAGAGAAGTTTAAAATCACATCATTCATAACATGTGTTTGTAGTTTGTATTTATGTATATATAATATTACTTAGATTCCAGCAGCTTAGAATACCTTCAGAGGAGTATAATATTTATTTTTATTTACGAGGATGAAATCAAAATGTTTGTAAAATTAGTTAAAAAATATAATGTCTGCCTACATTTTATTATTTGTAATTTTTTGAAGAGTGACAGCTAATTTGGGAAAAGATTTAGACAACAAATGTCACAACTAATTTGAGACAGAGGGAGTATTATACTTCTGATTTTTGTAAATTGCTTTTTTATTAAATACGTACTTATGTTTTCACATCCTATCAATTATTTGATTTAATAATAAAAAATAGCTATGTGATTTCGTGTAGCCAACAAGCTTGAAATCAAGTCAATATTGCAATTAATAAACAATTGCTATATTAAAGTCCTTCTTTTCGTAATTCACTTTCCGGAAGTCGACTCTCTAACCACTTTTGCTTTTAATTCGAGCTGCTTGCAAATGTAAACAACAAAAGTACAGGTGAGGAAAACCGAAAGAAACCGCCGACCATTCGACTTCGTTGCGTTGGTTTCGCTCTGTTTAGCAACTGGAATGCGATTTACACGAAATTGCACGTACACACTCGAGCCGTATGGACAAACAAAGCCATTATTGTTTTTTTCTTTTGGTCATTTTTTTTCGTAATTTGAAAACTCAAGTGGCGCCTCGCGACCTTCGAAGTGGGCAAGGTTGCCCGTTTGTTGCAAAAGCCGCATTCTTCTCGCCTGTTGGCAACTTTCGGGGTGTGTCGGGCGTATTGAACAATTGATTTGTTTGCTTGTTTTTTTTTAGTGAGAAAATTCTCTATTGATTTATAATTGAAATAGATTCTTGTATGGCAAATAGGAAGTAAGTGGTGCCATTTTATAAATAGCGTGAGATTAATAACGACCAATTCAGTGACTATAGTGAAATGTATAATACTAACATTATGGCCATTAATCATACATGTATTTTATTTTTTAAGTTTACCTACATATCATTAAATTGCTTCAGGTGCTCAAACTTTGAAAGATGTTTTGCTTTTTCTGAAATGTATGAACATTAGCAGTAAATTTTAACCTTCACAATATTTAAGTGCACATAATACTTTCAGATAATTCAAATTAATTTTCTAATTTGAAAGTAAGAATATAAACATTATATCCTTCTTCTTTTCAAATTAGAAACAAAAACAAAATAATTTATGCAAGTATATTTTGAACTTTACAATATGCAGTTGTCCAGGCCTTTCTAAACTCGAAATTTTACTTCATGCTTAATCAAGGATTGGAACACTCATTGGAAGCTCCAAATTGAAAGGTTTTATAAAAGCAATAAATTCCTGAAAATTGACATCGTATATATCGGTGTATAATTCTTAAAAAACATTGTTCTATTTATCCTAGATTAATAATTTTAAAGCAAACATTTTTGCTAATTTCACTTAGAAAGAACAAACAAAAAATCAATGAAATTCAACCAAGTGTATATTAGGGTATCCGTATTTCGACAGAATGTATGGGGATTTCAGTTATTTGAAGAGATAGAAAGTTAGTAAATTGGGGCAAAGTTACGAATTTTAACGATAGGCAGAAAATAGTAAATTAAAAACATTATATTAACTATTGGAATATACAAATTCGAATAAATAATAAGAATTCGTGAAATAAAATATACAAATTCGTAGAAACTGATAAAATAGTTTAACAAAAAACAAAAAAAAAATCAATGAAATCGTTAAAACGGATTTAGCATGTTTTTATTGAAGTCCTTAAAACTATTGTAACGCGTGTTTTCCCCTTCTTGATTAAGCATGATGTAAATATTTTAGGTTTATAAAATCCTAAAAGTTCGGATCAAAATCTTTAGGCTTTTCTAAACTCGAAATATTTACCTCATAAGCGTTAGGCGCCTAAGTCTTTGATTTATTCGGAAGCCGTATATGCTAAATGGCAATTTCTATTGAAGTTAATAGATACTAATAATTTTAATCCACTTAGTTAAAAGTTTGTTGCAAAGGAATAAAAATAAGATTAAAACAACCAAGTTGAAAGTAATCTTTCTAAACTTGAAAAATCAATCAATTTGCGAAACAATTCTATTGAGTAAATACAACATTTTTTAAATATCTGAGTTTTTAATCATTTTTGAATATTAATTTAAATTTGCAATTGCTTACTTACACAAATAAGTTTACAGTTTACACAAATCTTTTTGCACAAATTACCTAATATCCAGTTGATATTTTTGAAAAAATGGATACATTTTGTATTTTCTCGATTACCGTTTACATAAACCAATTTGCACAAATTATCTCATTTCTAATTGATATTGTTGACAAATTTTGTGTTTTATAGATTAATGTTTACACAAATCAATTTGCACAGTTTACCTAGTTTCTAGTTGGTCTTTGATACAATAGACACATTTTGCATTTTATCGATTACAGTTTAAAGAAACAAATTTACACAAGTTATTTCATTTCTATTTGATATTTTTGACAAAATTACTTAGGTAATAATTTTGGGTTCAATTTTTAATTTGTCAATATTAATAATAATAATAACGACGCCAAAAGTGAGTGTGTGCAATAAAGGCACGCGCCTTGTAATAAAATCCAATCCACTTATCTCTGTTACGGCATTGCGTTTCGTTACCCTTTATCCGCACAAGCATGACCGTTTTTCCACGCAAATGAATAATTACTTATCATAATAATATTACAACACACGATCAACCATTCACCGTGTACATGAACAAAATTCCGAAAATCACTCGACCGTACTTCCATCATTGACAATTTTCCAAATCTGAACTTTCTATATCAATCATTTAAGTTAACAAAATGTACAATTTAGTTTCTTTTTGTGTTTATTTTGTTTTATAGCCAGAGGTTTGACCATTCACTCTGATTCAGTAATTGGTTTCGAGTACATCTAACAAGTAAAATAAAATAAGTGAAGAAAGGAACAAATAAGTGTTTTAATTTAAATTCACTCTGATATTTATCTTTAAAAAGAGGGAGATAATTTGAGTTTATCTGGGGCCTTACTAATCATTCTTAATAATTTAAATGGATAGTTTAATATTTTAATAAAATTTCGCACTCTTATATTGAAGAGAAACTTACAGGACAAAAATACATGTTTAGTGTTTCCTTTAAATCCTTTAAATTTTCTTAAAATTGAATAAAGCTACTAATTAATTAAAATAAAGATGCGTTTCTTTTTGTAAAAATAGCTTTTTGTATGCAAAATATTAAATTATAAAAAACAAAGCAACCCGGCGCATTCACCAATTATTCCGTAAACTCGCTGTTGAAATTACAATCAATAAAATAAAATCTCACTATCTGTAACGATCTGATTCTGTACAATTAGTTTTAATTGTTACTAAATACTAAATCAAGTAACTTTGGTCAGTCGAATGGGCCTAGTTGCTAAGGCTATTAAATTAAAGAAGAAATTGTCTGATTGTTTGCAAATGAATGATATGTTTAACATCTTTAAAATTTGTTACAGATCGTCTTTGTATTCGTAGCCATTTTGGCCATCGCCAGGGCGCAGTTCGGTTTCGGCGGTTTCGGGCAATACCAAGGTTTCGCCGGCGGTCTCGACGCCCCAATCCAAGGTGTGAGGGATGCCAGGGCCAACACCGGACCAGTGGTCTTCCCGCCAGCGCCCCAGGACAGCGGCGAAACCAGCGGAGTCGTGGTTGGAGCTTCCGGTTACGGTTTCGTGCCACCCAACAGCCCAAGTAAGAACTAAACTATGATTATATAGGCTGTAAATAATAAGTGTTGTTATTGTGATACTATGGATTTACTGTATATATTTATTTATTTATAAAAACGTATTTTCTAATGTTTGGTTTTTCTTTTGATATTTATACCCAAAGCATTCGAGCATTGAAAATGCTAATTCATTTTTATTAACACTCATGTAATGATTACTAAAAACAAATATATCTAACAATGCATTGCTTTAGTACTATTCATTAAGAAGACAAGACTTCGATAATAATGTTTAAAAACTCACAAAATGATTTAGATAAGCTGGCGTAAAGCAGTTGGAGTAAACTACTTCAACGCTCTGGATATATATAGAAAACGGCCCACCCATTATATATTTTTTATAATAGCGTTACTCTTGCAATACTGCGAATAAAACTTTTTATTTTACGATAAAATAGACTATCAGGCTATAGAAAAAGCATATCATAATTATCTATTTATTTAATGAACAATAATCATCACAAATTAAGTATCCATTCTACATTATGCATAAAGTATCAAGATGATGCCTACGTTCTTCCACTGTTATTGCTTTTTTTTATCTTCAGTGGATCTAGGAATTAACCCACTGAAGGTTGGTGTGTTCATCGTGGTCTTAAGTGCTGCAGATTGTGTATAAGCTGTAGCTTTTCTTGGAATATTGGCGAAGCCAGTGGTATGATGTGGCCAGAGTGCTTAATGTCAGTCATTCTACCGTGCAATATCTATTTGATAGTCTATTTTATCGTAAAATACCAAACGATTTGTCCGTAGTATTGCAACAGTTATTTTATTATAAAAAATTAAAAAGAATGGGTAGGCCGATTTATATGCACTTGAGTTTATATTAGTAAATAGTAAACATTTGTAGAATGTATTGACATAAGGATCAAACTTAAGATGTGGGCGTACTTTGAAATGTACTTGAAAACAGTGTTTAATACACGTTTCGAGTTTAGAAAAGCCTAAAAATTTTGTTTGGCTTGGTCCGTGAAGCGAAGCGACTAAACCAAATTTTCAGGCTTTCTAAACTCGAAATTTTACTATATGCTTAATCTGAGATTGGAAGCACTCGTTAGAAGGTTTAAATTGAAAGCTTTTATAAAAACAACGAATGCCTGAAAATGTAAATCGAAAAATCATGATATGTATCCCTAAAGATAAATTTCCTACACAAATACAGCAAAAAAGCTAAATTGGAATCGTGAAAATTGACCAAATCATTGAATGAGGTCATTAGAATTTATCACGATTTATAAAACTACAAAAGTTAAAGAATTCGTTGAAAATGTCAAAATTGTTGAACACAATGAATAGTATCTAAATTTATGAACATAGCTTACAAATATAAGGAATATTTTAAAAATTACAAAAAAATACTTATAGAATAAAAAGATTTGTGAAAGTTATACAGAATAATAAACATTAATTTAAAAATCAACTAGATGTGATAAAAATCCATGAAAAACAGATTTAATTAAATAAGTAAAGTTTAAAAAGACACAAAAATTGATAAAAATCATGACAAATTATAGACGTCATTTCTTTGTTGATATTTGTTCACTATACTGAACAAATGTCGACATAGAAACGACTAAAATTGGTAAAAAATTAAGATTGGAAAAATTGTCAAAATTTAAAGAAAATTAAAAAATGTGCATTTGGAATCGACGAAACTCATTGAATTGATCAATAAATAGTGAAATAGTGATCGGGATAAAAAAGTCCTAATCCCGGCATCTCGTAATAAATTACAAAAAATCAAAAATACTCTTTTTAATAGAATTAATTGTTTTTATTTTTTTAATGATACAATTTTATTATCAATATTTATCGCAATACTTGGCAACACGGCGGTGTTCAAGTTCGCACAACGGCTGATATATGGTATTAGGTAATTCACCGGATTTGTTATTCGTTTTATATTGAGAGCGGATTTTCGATGCATAAGAATGGATTTAAGTGGCCAGGATACTGATAACAAAAAAGGTGAATACTGTTTATTAGTAGATTTATTGTTGAATCACTACATGATGTGGTGATTATGTAATTGTAAATTGAAACCTTTTTTTCATACACATCATTTCAAATGTTATTGGTTATGTTACCATTATTTGTGTATTTTATGTTTGAATTGCTTATTGCTGAAAGAGGCTATGCAATTGTTTGAAACATTTGTAGTAATAGTTATTTAATTTTTCGGGACTAATCCCGGGATCCCGAGATTACTTGACCATTGTTATGCAAATCCCAGTATTGAAAAAATGTCTCGGGATTTTTACCCCTAGTTCTAGTGGTTGCACCCCACGAGGAAGTGGATACTTAGGCCCACATAGGGCCCATTGTTATACCACGGTTGTTCCTCACAAGAACCATTTGGAGCCGATGATGAACTTTATGAGATTCTTGACGTCTATTGACTCGTGGTCAGAGAGTTCATGCATAAAGGGTCGTCCTAAGTAGGAATTTCTTATTCCAGCCAGAGAGGGGCATTGACAGAGGTAGTGGAGAGGAGGAGTGAAAATAGTAAATAGTAATTGAAATCAATTACAATACATTTTTAACAAATTGTCAAAAAATCATAAACTTTAAAGTACATCGCCAAAAGCAACAAACATAAAAAATACCCAGTCTGTCAAATCGAAAATGCAACTACAATTTTTCGGATATCTGTAATTAAACTCATCAACTTAAATTTATGTGAACACTTAAATGAATTCGATAACTAACGCTATCTACTGCCTCATAGTGGCATCGTCAATGACGGGTATCTGGGTATCTAATGCGGAATACTAAACTCAAATTCAATTTTAAATTTATGTATTTATTTTCGAGATCTATTTATGTTGTTTTATCAAAAACTATTAATTTGAAGCCTCTAACGAGTGTTTTCAATCCCAGATTAAGCATGAAGTAAAATTTAGAGTTCAGAAAAGCCTGAAAATTTAGTTTAGTCGCTCCACTAGAGAGAAGTGTGCTCAAATTTAAAACAATTATTACTTCATGCGCCAGGCGTATAAAACACTGATTTAAAGTGAAGTTTAAAATATACTGCTTAGGTTTGATTACATGGCCATTAATTTTACAAATGTTTATATGAAATATGTGAAAGTATATGTAAAAGAAAACAGCCTGTATCTCACTATTTAGTAAAAATCACACATTTTAAATAATTATTACTAGAGAAATTCCAATTCAAAATATTTGAATTCGAGAAAATAAGCTTACGCTTCTTATAGTTTGCACACTTTACATAATATATTTTAACTTCTTGTAATTTCTCCTTTCATTTTTCATTTTTATTTGTTAGTTGGTTCGAAGAGAATTTGACCTAAATGTTACATATACTTTGATAGAGCGTTGTAACAAATCAATTAAAATAAGATTTTAAATATTTCATTGTATAATTAAATATTTGGAGGTGTATTTGCACGGGAAGTAGTTGTTTCAATATATATTTATTGTCTTAAGTTGTCTTACTATTTATGACACATTGTTTGCATTTTATACGAAACACATTTTCGTAATTTTATATATTAATTATTACTATTTTAAATAAAATCGTCAAAACCAACACACATAAAATTCCACAAAAACTTTATAACTTTTTTTTATGTTTATAATTTTTCCTACAAATCAATCCAATTAAATTTATGTATTTATTTTCGAGATCCATTTACAGCGTAAAATACCATAATTTTATTGAAAATTGGTAATAGAATTAAAAGAAATATAATAATAAAAATAGTATAGAATTGTTGAAATCAATATGTATAACTAAAATTATACTGGGTATTTTTCTTTCAGGTATGCATATCACGATTTTTCAATTTTATTAAAAACTTTATTAAAAACTTTCAATTTAAAGCCTTTAACGAGTGTTTCCAATCCAAAATTAGGCATGAAGTACAACTTCGAGTTTAGAAATGCCCGAAACTTCAAACATTAAAAAAACAACAATTGTCAGAAAATGTATAGCATATATATATGTATTTATAAAAGACATTTACCTGTATATATAACTATATATTGTTTACTTCTCTAAATAGAGTCAACTTTGAATTATTTATGATTCGTACGAATATAATTCTTTCGTCGTTAAAATGAATCTGATTTATTTTTATTGTATTATTATGATTTTTAGTAAGCCATATATATTAGCCAGTTTATAAGTATTTATTTCTCTAACAAAATGGAGCTTTCTTTATGCTTAAACGCATTTTTTAATTCTTTTTTTGTATTATTTTTGCAAACGTTAAGTGCTTGGTTATTTTTTTTACTTTCGAAGAAAATTAAATTTAGTAAAATTTCAACATTCACAGACCAACCAGTGTCTTGAAAAAAGAAAAATGAATTCAGCATTAAATTAACACAGAGCTTAGTGCCCAAAATAAGTCAACAACTTTACTGGGGCCTTATATTTGTCTTAAAATGCTTCACTAAAAAACCAGAAAGCTGATTACGCTCTTTTCATTTCTAAAATTTTAAAAAATTGTTTTTAAAAGTAGGAAATTAGCCAAGTTTGTTTTTACGCAAAAGGCGTATAAAACACTGATTTATTTTGAAGTTTAAAAACATATTCTTCATCAAATTGTACAAATAAAAATGTTCGTTGTTTATAAAATTCTGATATTTCAGATATTGACGCGTAAATATTTATGAGATCTTTTATGTGAAACATCATAGTCAGCGACCTTATAAACGCTCATTAATAGATTTTTACTAAAATTTAAATATTTATTCGACTTTTGGCTAGCTTTTTGAACATTTTGACCATTGTGCGATCGCCGATTTTTCTTGCTTCATGGCGCTGCTTTTATAGCTACGCCATTGAATATAACATAATCACACCTTTGATTTCACAAGTACCTGTTTCAATCTTTACGAATATTCGCAAGATGGATTATAATGATAATAATAAGCCCCTTCCTCCGCAAAAGTGGGGCCTGTAGAAATACAGGTTAAGATTAGAGGGATTATTATTATTATTTGTAACAAATAATCATTTGTTAATTGAAACATAAATATCATGATTATTGGAAGAAAGTTTCCAATTACACACAAACAATAGAATCGACGATATCGCGCTAAAGTTAGTCTGCGAAGGGCCTCGGAAGTCGAACGCTTCTGGATACGATCATAAATGGGTTACGGTTCTGGCATTGTTCAAAGGCGGTCATTCGCTCATTCTCTTTCTCTCGTCGCTGGAGAGACGTGTGCTCAAAGCGTGATTTAATTCCCAACATCTAAGAGCTGATTAACCGCAGCGTCAAACAAAGGGCCGCCCCCCGAACACTTAAACTGGCTACAGCCACAACGCAACTTGCTTACTAATACAATTCGCAATTTCGGCAGAACTGCTGTTATTATTATTAAGGAACACGACCCGCCCGCAGGTATCAGGGGCGGCCTTTTTCCGATCCGATCTGAATCAAAGGGGCGATGTTTGTAATTAACTGACCGCTCTGGGGCGTCAGTACTAGCTGCGGTTAAGAAGCCCGACTAAGAAAATTAGCCCTGCTCCGGTGATTTCCCTAATTGCGTAAACTGTTTGTTACATGAGATGGGGGTGAAAATGTTTGGCTTCTAAATCATTTGCAATTATGTATATTGTTACATTAATAATTTAATTTTATTAATAAATTAATTTTGGTGACAAAAATTTTATTTTTCTTTTCATTTTTTTAATTCGAATACTTCAACCTTTATAAACATACCAGGAGCATAAAAACGAAATCCAAAATCCAGTCAAAATGTATGTCAACTGTAATTATAGTCCAAATGTCGGCTGACGCCGACTTATGTCAAGTTGACACAATGAACTAAATGTCGGCTAGTGCCGACTTATGTCAAGCTGAAACAATAGACATATCAGTCAACCTACCTTTACCTTTACAGTCATAAATTCACATTTTGACTATTGTGATATTATGACTGCAAGTCACCTGGTTAACTGTCTTATGACTATGGTGAGATTTTGTCTAATTATGTCTCTATGGACTGTATTTCGACTATTCTGGTATTAGGACCGTAAGTCACTATCAAATGAAATCGATAGCTAACGCCATCTACTGCCCCATAGTGGCATCGTCAATGACACGGTGCACAAAGTGCATATACAGGTCACTGTTTCGTCCACGGAGCTATACTCTGTTTGTGAAACCAGAAAACAAATATCAAAATTGAATTTGAGTTCAGTATTCCGCACTAGATACCCAGATGGCGTTAGCTATCGATTTCATTTAATAGTGTTCACATATTGGCTTGATATAGTCAGAAATGTTCAGTATTCCTCAGCACTGAATCGGGACCACACTGAAGAGGACCTTGAAGTCCGAAACGCGTCTGTGGGTATCTAGTACGGAATACTGAACTCAAATTCAACTGTAAGTCACTTAGGTATCTTTTAACTTATTAGTATTTTGTCACTAAATCACAATATTGACTGAATGTGATATAGTGATTTAAGTGACTTACAATCATAACATCACAATAGCTGAAATACAGTCCATAGAGAGACACAATTAGACCAAATACTAGCATAGCCAAAAGACAGTTATTCAAGCTAGTTACAGTTACAATAGTCAAATCACGGTCAATTAAGATATAAGATATAATATGACAAAATTCTTGGATAGTCCAAAGACAGTCAATCAATTTATTAAGATTCAACATGTCATATTTTGTTTACAAACAAATACATTTTCTATCGGTACAGTAAATAATCAGCGGGATGCCCGTCTTCAGGGGTAATATGTAAGCAAATTATGGGTGCTAGGAGTTGTCAAATGAGTGAGTTTCAACTATTTCCAAGGCATTCTTTACAAAAAACCATAGATTAAAATTTAACATATAAAATATACAATAATCTATAAGTGTGGTACATCATTGAATACAGAAAAAAATATTCTTCCAAAAATATGAAAATCCAAAATGGCGCCCATAAGAAAAACAGAAGATGGCAATAGTCCCTGGGTAAATGTTATAGTTATGTTAAAATAAAATATGTTACTAGATTTCTCGTTAAAAAGTGCCTACATAATGTCAACGTTGTAAAGGTCTGGATTTAATAGTTTTTGAATAAAAAAATAAAAACGAAATTTCAAAAACTCCATTTTTGACAATATCTCAAAAACGAAAGAAAATATTTCAAATTTGTTTTTGAATTATTATTGGGCTCTAAAATACGCAACTTTGTTCCAATTTAACCAACTCTCTATCTCTTTAAATAACCAAAATACCTACACATTCTGTTGAAATACGAGCACCCTGTATAAACTAACTTAATTTAAAGTTTCACAAAGTTTGGTCATTTGATATGACATAATAATTTAAGTTAATATTGTGAGCCAGACAGTTCAAAAGTTAGCATTTTTTGAAAAATATCGTGAATCGGAGTTTAAATCATCTTTAATAACTGCAATGGAAATAGATATAGAATTGAAAGTAAAACCTACATTTAAGAATCAAAAAGCAAATCTCAAAACATAATAATTTTGTTATGAAGGAACCAAACAGCCGATTTCATCATGCCAAGAAGATTTCGGAATTCAATTTTGTCTAGGTATAATAGATAGTACGATTATTTCTTTGAAGACATTTTTCACGAACAGGAGTCAATATTTTTATATAATTCAGATAATATTAAAAAACTGACAGTAGATCTTGATATTGATTGTATTTATTTATTTAATAAAATCATAATTTATCGTGGAGTTTTTCCTTTTAGGATCACAATATAACAAATCTCACAAATTTTTAGAAAAATTAATATGTGTCTATAACTATTGAAATTGTGCACTTATTTCCCAGAAATTGACAGAGAATTGAAGAAATTTTTAAAAAATTTATAAAAATTAACTTACTTATAAATTAATTAAAAAAAGGTATTTGAATTGTCATATCGATTTACTTTTTAATATTCGAATTCACCACACTTACTGCGACTATTAGAATATTACAATAAAAAACACTTTTATTCCTTACTTCACTTTTATTTTTATTCGTTAGATGTATATTTGGAGCGCAAAGCACTCATTATCAATAACTAATAACTAATATTAGAATATTATTAAATATAGCTAGAAGAAGTTGAAATAGATATCGATTTATAAACTCTGCAAATATCAGAGTCCTAATACTTTTGTTTGTATATTTTGTGTTATTAATTAGACGAATAAAGTGATTTTAAAACTGCACTCTAATTCAGTGTTTATAATTCCTTTACATTTAGGTTAAATTCTACTTTAGAATTTTTCATTTTTGTTGATTTGGAAACATTTTTACATTTTTGTCAATTTGTCTTAATTTTCACAGTTACGAGGTTATTGTAAAATTTTATGATCTGTGTTAGTTTGACTATTTTACTTAGAACAGTAATAATTATTCAAAATTTGTGATTTTTGTTATTAAGATAGAGGTTTCTTTTTTCTATTAAGCATACATTCATATATTCCTTATAAACATTTGTAAAATTAATTAATATCAAATTAAAATCAATCTAGGCAGTATATTGTACACTTTACCTTAACCCTTTCAGCCCCGGATTTTTGCAGGTGTTTTGTACACTGCGTATTATTTATTACTATCTCAGATATACAGAGAATTTTTCTTATAAGTATACATATCTCAAAATACTGTATACGCTGTAAATCTTCAGATATTCGTTGTTTTTACAAATATTTCAAGCTGAAGTTTCAAACGAGTGCTTTTCATTCCCAGATTAAGTAAGACGTAAAATTTCGAGTTTAGAAAAGCCTAAACATTTAGTTTCACGCTTGTTCTAAACTCGAAATTTTACTTCATGCGCCACACGTACTAAACACTGATATGATGTGATGTTCAGAATACACGTTTACACTACTGCTTTGGTAGAATATTTTGAACTTCACCTAAAATCCGTGTTTTATACACATGGCGCATTAAGTAAAATTTGGAAAAAGAAAAGTTTTGAAAAGCCTGAAAAATTGATTTGCCCAAACCAAATTTTCAGGCTTTTCTAAACTCGAAATTTTACTTCATGCTTAATCTGGGAGTGGAAAACACTCGCATAAGAATTTAAACTAAACTTTCAAAAAAACTGTTTTTGGACAAGTTACAGCTCATGCATAGATGTATGTATATCTAAAAGAAAAATTCCCAGTATGTTAACCAAATTTTAGTGGTGGAAAATGCCATCGTCAGGGCCAAAAGGGTTAAATCAGTGTTTTATAAGCGTGGCGCATGAAGAAAACTTTCGACTTTAGATAAGCCTGAAAATTTGGTTTGGTGGCGACCAAACCAAATGTTCAAGCTTTTCTAAACTCGAAGTTTTACTTCATGCTTAATTTGGGAATACACTTATTTAAAAATTCGATTAAAACTATTTTAAAACAACGAATAACTGAAGATTTACAGCAGTATTTGTTATAGCTGAATTTTACATTTAATATAAAAGTGTAAACTAATCGAAAAACTATTTATAAAATTACGAAAAAACTATTCGTGAAAATGCAAACAGTGTCTTAATTAATAAGACAATTTAAGACGATAAATATCCATTGAAACAACTACTTCCCGTGCAAATACACCTCCCGATATTGAATTATACAATGAAATATTTAAAATCTTATTTAATTTGATTTGTTACAACGCTCTATTAAAGTATATGTAACGTTTAGGTCAAATTCTCTTCAAACCAACTAACAATACAATTTAAAATGAAAGGAGAGATAGCAACAAATTAGAAGTGAAAGGACTTGGATTAAAACTAATGTCTTAGGCCATCTATAGACGCGTTTCGAGATTTATCTCTCTTCAGTATAGCTTTGCTTATGACGTATAAAAAAATTAGGATTAAATTAAAACAAACTTACTTGGAAAAAGTGTTGTGTGTGGAATAAACAGGAACACAGAAATGGAATGAGTGAAAATGATGGTCGGTATTTATAGGTAAAAAGGGGATTATGTCATTAGCAGGTATGAAGAATGTGAGACCTTATTATTTACCTTACGGTACAGTTCAAACAAGATAAATTCAAATTCAAAACTATTTGAATTCGAGAAAATAAGCTTACGCTTCTTATAGTTTGCACACTTTAAACATAATATATAAAATTACGAAAAAACTATTCGTGAAAATACAAACAGTGTCTTAATTAATAAGACAATTTAAAACGATAAATATCCATTGAAACAACTTGTTTTCAATGGATATTTATCGTCTTACATTGTCTTATTAATTTAGACACTGTTTGCATTTTCACGAATAGTTTTTTCGTAATTTTATATATTATGTTTAATGTGTGCAAACTATAAGAAGCGTAAGCTTATTTTCTCGAATTCAAATAGTTTTGAATTTGAAATTATCTTGTAAAATTATTTGTATATATACTAGTACAATACATACATTCTTTAAATTAATGTTTATAAACGTTCTAGAAATATAAATTAATACCATCTAAAAGCAAATTTTGGATAATCTTCCTTCAATACTGAGTTATTACATAACTTAATAATGTCAACTCTTGCAGTTTTTTGGTAAAACCTTTCTCAAAGAACAAACCGAATAGCAGAGCTGGGCAGGATTCGAATCATTCAGGATTCAAATCCTGGATTGGAATCCTTTAAAAGGATTCAAAAGAGGCATTCGAATACTTTACTTCAACTGGATTCGTGATCCGGATTCGTTACATTTTTTCAAGAGGATTCGTATTCGAATCCAAGTGTGGGTGATTCGAATCCTTATAAAAGGATTCGAATATTTATAAAAGGATTCGAATACTTAAAAAAGGATTTGAATCGTCAAAAATAATTTGAATTATGAGGATTAACATGAAAAATGTTTTTGTGTGTTTTTAAATTTCTCGTTAAATCACTGTATTACACGCGTGGCGCATAAAGTAAAATTTCGAGTTTAGAAAAGCCCAGAATATTTGTCTCGGGTCGTTGCGCGACCTTCGACAAATTTTCACGGGGCTTTTCTAAACTCGAAATTTTACTTCATGCTTAGTCTGGGAGTGGAAACGCTTGTTCGAAACTTCAAACTGAATGCTTTGATAAGAATATTAAATTACTGAAAATGTTTTTAAAGATAATAATCTAGTTTTCAAAAGTTTCTTTAATATTATTTGAAGTAAAACTGACATAGTAGCCACAATCTGAAATGTTCGGTACTTAAATGACATTGATAATTGAACTATCATTGAAATAATAATCGATTCAAGTCACATTTAAATAATGATTCCATTCACCATTTGAATTAATAATTATTCATATGATTATTTAATTCCTATCCCAATAAATCAATTCCTATTCAAATGAGTGGATTATCATTCAAATCAGTCGATTATCATTTAAATCAGTCATTTATCGTTCAAATGAGTCGATTATCATTCAAATCAGTCGATTATCATTAGAATCAGTTAATTAACATTTGAATAATGAATCAATAATCATTAGAATAATTCAATTCTTTTTCGAATGAGTCAATTCTTATTCGAATGAGTCAATTATCATTCCAATGAGTCTATTATCATTTGAATAATAAAATATTTCGAATAAAATCGTTCAAATGAGTCGATTATCATTCAAATCAGTCGATTATCATTAGAATCAGTGAATTAACATTTGAATAATGAATCAATAATCATTAGAATAATTCAATTATTTTTCGAATGAGTCAATTCTTATTTGGATGAGTCAATTATCATTCCAATGAGTCTATTATCATTTGAATAATGAAATATTTCAAATAAAATCGTTCAAATGAGTCGATAATCATTCAAATCAGTCGATTATCATTCGAATCAGTCGATTATCATTCAAATCAGTTTATTATCATTAGAATCAGTTAATTAACATTTGAATAATGAATCAATAATCATTAGAATAATTAAATTCTTATTCGAATGAGTCAATTCTTATTCGAATGAGTAAATTATCATTCCAATGAGTCTATTATCATTTGAATAATAAAATATTTCGAAATATTTCCGAAACCCCTATTTTGTTGAATTGTTTTCATTGTTTTTGTCAATATTTAAGTTAATTTTATAAATATTTATGTGTTTTGTAATTTGCCTGCTGATTTTTGACAAATTTAATAATATCATATGGCTTTTTTGTTAGTGTTTTGGTCAATTTAAATATAATTCAATGACTTTTCTCCGACTTTTTTATTTACGTAATTTTCAGGCATTCGTCGATTTTATAATAGAGGAAAATTTGAAGTTTTGAACGGGTGTTTCCACTCCCAGGCTAAGCATGAAGTAAAATTTCGAGTTTAGAAAAGCCCCGTGAAAATTTGTCTCGGGTCGCGCAGCGACCCGAGAGAAATTTTCGGGCTTTTCTAAACTCGAAATTTTACTTCATGCGCCACGCGTACAAAACACTGATTTGAAGTGAAGTTCAGAAACACACAAATACATCTTTTATCAGAGTAACAGGGAATCAGATATTTAGTCTGTTATCAACGATGTTCAGTGTTAATAATAAATTATTAGGTTTTGAATATTTTTGTTAAAACAACTGGTAACGATATTTATATATTAATGGTTGCAAAAAAACAATTAAATAAAATTTATTTTTAAAGGATTTGTATTCGTGGTTCGAAAAAACAGGATTTGAATCTTTGATTCGAATCATATTTATCTCTTACGAATCCTTTATTCGAGTATTCGTGATTCGAATCATATTACGTGATTCGGATTTGTGATTTGAATCCTTTTTACGAGGATTCGTCCCAGCTCAGCCGAATAGCTATTTAAGACAATTATAATATCCGTTATTTCGAGTTATTTTAAAAATTTTGTACATGTAAAACAATTTATAATTGTTTAAAATTTTATAAATTGTTAGTCTTCCGCCATTTTTTTAAAGCGTTAAATTTTTTATTTATTTTATTTATCTCAATACTTGTACATAGAAACATTACAATTGTTTTACAATTATTAATAATATAATACGATAAAGTACAGCAAAAATAATATTTAGAGTTATAAAATGCTAACTTAAAATTAAATATAAACACCTATATGACAAGAAAACTGACATTAAATTTGTAGGATAAAAATTTAGTTATTAAGTAATATGCTTTCTTTACTTGTATTTTCGTTAGTAAATTTTTAAATTATTTTAAAATAGTAACCAGTATAATATTTGTCGGTAGATTATTGAATAAGGTCACACACACATGCTCGTAATATACACTTTTCTCATAGAAGAATGTGGAATGTGATGATATAGACAAATCGGTCCGGTAGCAAGTTTTAGTTTTTTGAAACTTTTAACAAGTGTTTTCACTCCTTGATTAAGCATTAAGTAAAATTTCGAGTTTAGAAAAGCTTGAAAATTTGGATTTGCTAGTCGCACCGGCAAATACAAATTTGCAGGCTTTTCTAAACTCGAAATATTACTTCATGCGAAAGGCGTATAAAACAGTAAAATATAGTAAAGTTCAAAATATACTGCTTAGATATGTAAGTTTGTGATTTATAGCCATCTCAGCTTGATCAAACACAAAAATCTCACTTTAATAAATATTATGTAAAATCTGACATATTGAAAAAGAAAATACAGATATAATATATAAAATTAGGAAAATTTTTGTCGTGTAAAATGCAAACAATGTGTGTTAATTAATGACAACTTTAGACAATAAATATCCATTGAAGCAACTACTTCCCGATGATGTTTATTTCATGCAACCTAACTGTTTTTCATTTTCTTTTTATATTATATTATGCGTGTTTAAATATTCAAAAAAAATATATATATTTTATTAAAAAAAAGGCTGATGAGTCCGTCGTTTCAAATGAAAGTTAAATATCTGTAGAAATATCTATAATCGTGCAAAATCAATTTATTCAAAACTATTTTATTCGTAAAAAATCCAATTTCCAAATCAGTACAAGACGTGATGAACGCGCAAGTTTTGACAATTCTGGAATAATGTTAGATTTTTGTAGAATAGTTTATTTTGTGAACATTTTAAAAATTCGTTAAAAATCCAAGATTGCATTTAATCAAAAAACCAGAGCTTCGTGCCATGCCCCGTCTTATGAGAGAACGGAATAACCAGAAAATTATTTTAAAAAATATAATATATGGATTTTAAATATTTCGACGAGACCTACTACTTTTATTTAAAATAATATTACATATTGCAGAGCTGGGCAGGATTCGAATCATTCAGGATTCGAATTCTTTTAGAGGATTCAAAAGAGGCATTCGAATATTTTAGTTCAACTGGATTCGTGATCCGAATACGTTACATTTTTTCGGATTCGTATTTGAATCCAAATGTAAGTAATTCGAATCCTTATAAAAGGATTTGAATATTTATAAAAGGATTCGAATACTTACAAAAGGTATTGAATCGTCAAAAATAATTTGAATTAATCGTGAGGATTAACTTGAAAATTTTGTTTTATGTGTTTTCAAATTTCTTGTTAAATCACTGTTTTATACGCGTGGCGCATAAAGTAAAATTTCGAGTTTAAAAATGCCCAGAAAATTTGTCTCGGGTCGCTGTGCGACCCAAGACAAATTTTCACGGGGCTTTTCTAAACTCGAAATTTTACTTCATGCTTAGTCTGGGAGTGGAAACGCTCGTTCGAAACTTTAAACTGAATGCTTTGATAAGAACATTAAACGACTGAAAATGTTTTTAAAGATAATAATCTAGTTTTAAAAATTTTGTTAAATATTATTTGAAGTAAAACTGACATGGTAGCCAATCTGAAATGTGTAATTTTTGCGACATTTCCCTGATTCAAGATTTTTTTCCCTGACCTTTTAATATAACTTTCTTCTGTGGGAAACCGCCATTTTGTTAAATTGTTTTTATTTAGATTTAAGTTAATTTTATAATTTTTTACGTGTTTTGTAATTTGCTTGCTGATTTTGACAAATTTAATAATATCATATGGCTTTTTCGTCAGTGTTTTGATCAATTTGAATATAATTCCATGACTTTTCTCTGAGTTTCCCGGTATTAATGATATTCAGTGAATTTTTTATTTACGTAGTTTTCAGGCATTCGTCGATTTTATAAATGAGTTCAATTTAAAGTTTTGAGTGGGTGTTTCCACTCCCAGGCTAAGCATGAAGTAAAATTTCGAGTTTAGAAAAGCCCTGTGAAAATTTGTCGAGGGTCGCGCAGCGACCCGAGACAAATTTTCGGGCTTTTCTAAACTCGAAATTTTACTTCATGCGCCATGCGTACAAAACACTGATTTGAAGTGAAGTTCAGAAACACACAAATACATCTTTTATCAGAGTAACAGGGAATCAGATATTTAGTTTGTTATCAACGATGTTCAGTGTTAATAATAAATAAATTGGATTTGAATATTTTTGTTAAAAGAACTAGGAACGATATTTATATATTATTGGTTGCAAAAAATTAATAAAATAAAATTTATTCTTAAAGGATTTGTATTCGTGATTCGAAAAAACAGGATTCGAATATTTGATTCGAATCATATTTATCTCTTACGAATCCTTTATTCGAGTATTCGTGATTTGAATCATATTAGGTGATTCGGATTCGTGATTCGAATCCTTTATACGAGGATTCGTTCCAGCTCTGACATATTGTCAATACTTCCTGAGATAATGTTAAATTTGTTACATTATAATTCAATTATTGTCCAAATATAAAAAAAGGACAATGTTGTTTTGCGCTTATACTCAAAGCAGCAAAGTAGACTTGAAGAAAAATCTAATGTTCAAAATTCGCGCACAAAATATGTTATAGTTTAAAACAGATATGATGAGTTTCCTAGTTAAAAAGATATGTAAATTTGCCAATTTCCTTAATTTCAAAATGCTGCGTCATTTAAACTACAAAAAACATCGAATTTTAACTAAAATGGAATATGGATTTTCTATTTCGGCTTTGTTCTAATTATTACGAGCGTATTTTCAAAAGGTCTTAGTTTTGGTTCTTTAATAAAGGCGTTATTTTCAAGTTATGGTATTTTATCATTTATTGAAACTGCTGCTGGGCAATTAACACAGACCTAAATTATACAACTAGAATATTGTGAAATATAGTTATGAGACTCGTTTTTAATTTTATTGCACAGAAGTGTAAATGTGACACTTCATTTTTGATAACTACTTTGTAATTGACTCTACGAAATCATATTATAAACACATTGAATGAATTTAAAAAGAAAGTAAACTATGCAGGGTGTTCTGAAATAAAGAACAATTATTGTTTTATAGATTTTTAAGCAATTGTTCAATTTGTTAAAACATTATAAAGACAACTGGTATTGAATTTTTTTCAGAGAGCCTGGTAGCGAACGTCTTAATTCATTGACTTATTTGAATTGTATAACTGTGATACGCCTTTAATATTTAATATATTTTAATAATTTAGATTAAAAAGATTCGTTTATTAGTTATATAATTTATGAGGAAACCAAACTTACTGAGATTTTATTTTAAAATTTAATCAAAGAAAAATTGCTTATGATAATCGTTACAATATAAATGTTCACTCTTCGCGCTCATTCCTTTATTTTGGCTGGTGTTTTAATTAAGGGTAGGGAAAACAGTAAACGTGCGCCGTATAAAACTTTCAAATTACTCACTGCAGAAAACTATAAAAGAAACGGCGCTGCAATAAAAATGAAATTACTTTTATTCACTACGGAAAGAAGTAATAAAACATAAACATTTTAAAACTAACAGACACCATCCATCTAAGTCTCTATATTATTTTCTTAACACCATTTTATAACACAATCTTTTATATTATTACATCTACTAATATATAATAACATTTTTTTGTAACTCTCTTCACCTGAAGAAACAATAAATTTGCGAAACAATAGTATTGAATAATCATTCCGATTTTTTCAAATCAATTCAATTGTAAACTGGAGATTCCGTATATAAATAAATTAAATTAAATTAAAATTAACAAGTTTTTTCTTTAAAATAAGTAAAGTAATAAAATTTATATTTTTTTTATATTGTTTTTTGGTCGATAACCGTAAATCTTCCTTATATTTAGAGAAATATACTGTTATGATGTATACAAATATTTATAATAAATATAGTTGTAGTAAGAAAACATGGATCATTCTTTGTAGACATTTATTCTATCTAAAGAGATTTGAATGGCAAATTACGAAAAATTATTTTCAAACTTGCCAATAAAATCATTTTTAGCTAAGGTACATATATGGAGCTTTTCTTTAAAGTATACATATCCCAACTATATGCTGTAAATCTTCAGATATTCGTTTTTTTAAAGAGTTCCATTTGAAGTTTTAAACAAGTGTCTCCACTCCCAGATTAGGCATGTTTCGAGTTTAGAAAAGCCTAAACTTTTGGATTTTGGACGCGTCCAAATACAAGTTCAGGCTTTTCTAAACTCGAAATTTCACTTCCTGCGCCACGCGAATGACACTGATTTCAAGTGATTTCACTTGTTAACAATATTTCAGTGTTCAATACGCGTGGCGCGTGAAGTAAATATTCGAGTTTAGAAAAGCCTGTACATTTTAAGGCTTTCTTATACTCGAAATTTTACTTGATGCTTAATCTGGGAGTGGAAAACACTCGTTTAAAGCTTCAAATTAAAATCACAAAAATAACGTATGTATATGTATACTTAAAAGAAAACTAAATATAAATATAACTTATATGCGAGTACATCACAAAATAGGTAATCACTAGTATTAATAATTAAATTATTGTTGAGTTACGTGAAGGTGAACGAAGTTATTAAATAAAAGAATTGAGTCTCCTTTCTTTACAGGATTTATTTAAAAATCGCAAATGTACATTTCGGTCACGATGTGACCATTATCAATGCTTAACTAATTATAAAAACAAACGGAAAATTTATACCATGGATACAGATTCGGATTATAATTACAATGTTTCGGGTGACTGGGATTAGAGCGCTGGGATCAATTCTAGAAAAGGATTTACTAATGGGCTTAAATCAAAGTTTAATAGCCTGTTTTCCACTTTTTTTATTTCTATAGCCTCCAAGGTATTAAGCCGGTAATTACTAGAGAATTTTAATAATTTCATTTTATCTATTGAAAATTTGTGACCTGATTCGATGGCGTGGTGAGCTAACGCTGATTTATCTGCATTAAAGTTTTTGGTGTGTAAGGTATGTTCTTTAAACTTGGTCTGCAAATTGCGTTGAGTTTGTCCAACATAAATTTTATCACAATTGCAGCACTCTATTGAATAAATGCCAGATAAAGAGAGGTAGCTTTTATTGTCAAACGTGTTTCCGAGATAATTCTTTAGTTTGGTATTAGTATAATAAGCTAGAATTAAAGTTTATTTATCTTGTTAGTGAGTTTAGGTACATAAAAGACTTTAATGTATTGTTTCGGCGGGTTATCTTTAATTGAAGTTAATTTTGTTGAATTTTGTATTTTAAATCTATGGGTATGTTTTTTAATAATTTTATTGATTATATGAACTTTGTAATTTAATTGTTTTGCTATATTTCGAATTTTATTAAATTCTATTTTTCTATTTATTTCGGATATTGGGATATGAATTGCTCTATGAATCATACTGTGAAAGGCTGCTAATTTATGTTGTATGGGGGCATGTGAGTCTGAATGAATGTAGTTAAAGGTGTGAGTGATTTTTCGAAAAATGTTAAAATCGAATTTATTGCCTTTCCTAGTAATCATAAAGTCCAAAAATGGTAATGAATTATTAATCTCTGTTTTATAAGTAAAGTTGATACTCTGATAGAAACTGTTAAGTTGTTTAACAAACGCATCTATATTGAAATCAGTATTGATAATGGCAAACACGTCATCTACGTAGCGGAACCAAGTGGTGGGAAAATTGTCAATGTTATTTTTTGCTAAATTTTCGAAGTGGTTTAAGAAAATGTTTGCTAAAAAGGGAGAAAGCGGGTTCCCCATTGCCGTACCAAAGGTTTGTTTGTAAAAAGTTCTATTGAATTCAAATATATTGCTATGCATTACAATTTTCGTTAAATTTAAATATTCTGTAATTTGTTGTTCTAGGATATTATTATTAATTAAAAGTTGTTCTAAAATGGACATTGTTTTATCAATCGGGACACTCGGAAACAAGGATTCTACATCAAAGGATACTAATTTTTGATTACTTTTAATTTCAATTGATTTTAATTTATCTGTTAACTCTAAAGAGTTTTTGACTGAAAAATCGTTTTCTATTTTTAAATTACGGAATTTACATACAAGCCATTTAGAAAGTTTGTATATGGGTGAATTTATATTAGAGACAATTGGTCGGAACTTATTACCTGGTTTGTGCGTTTTCGGGAGACAATATAGTTGTGGCATTTTCGGGTTTTTGATTTTAAGCTTATAGTTTAACCTCTTATCAATTACATTAGTTGAATTTTTTAGAACATTGTTCAGTTTCCTAATATATGAATTTAATGGGTTTTTTTACTATGGTAATGTAGGGGCCTGAATCTAATAGGAGTTGTACATTTTTACAATAATCTTCTTTCTTGATGATCACTACACTGTTGCCTTTATCTGATTTCAAGTAATAACAATCCTTTTCTTTTAAACTTTTCACTAATTTTTGGTTGTTTATGGTATTGATGTTGGTAGATTTCTTGATGGCGTTCTTCAGGAGGGACTTCGAACTTCTACGGAATTGGGCTGCTGCATTCACATCTAACTTTTCGGCGGCGATGTCCAGGTCATTAATAATTTCCTCTATAGGTAGTTTTCTTGGTTGAATGGAGTGTTTTAAACCTTTTTCTAACAAGCTAATTTCTTCAGCGGAAAACTCAATATCCGTGCGATTGATTAACAATTGTTGTTCTATTTCTGGTAAATCTTGGTTCGAGGCTATTGAAACGTGATTTTTTTGTTGTTGAATCAGGTTTCTCAACTTCGTATCAAGTGAAGTGGATTTTCGTCTGACTTTTGGCTGAATGACAGAATGCATATTTCTTTCGAAATCATCCCATATCGAAAAAGGTGTTTTTTTTTACGTTTTAGTCTTTATCTGGCATTTATTCAATAGAGTGTTGCAATTGTGATAAAATTTATGTTGGACAAACTCAACGCAATTTGCAGACCAGGTTTAAAGAACATACCTTACACATCAAAAACTTTAATGCAGATAAATCAGCCTTAGCTCACCACGCCATCGGATCAGGTCACAAATTTTCAATAGATAAAATGAAATTATTAAAATTCTCCAGTAATTACCGGCTTAATACCTTGGAGGCAATAGAAATGAAAAAAGTGGAAAACACGCTATTAAACTTTGATTTAAGCCCATTAGTAAATCCTTTTCTAGAATTGATCCCAGCGCTCTAATCCCAGTCACCCGAAACATTGTAATTATAATCCGAATCTGTATCCATGGTATAAATTTTCAGTTTGTTTTTATAAATAGTTAAGCATTGATAATGGTCACATCGTTACCGAAATGTACATTTGCGATTTTAAATAAATCCTGTGAAGAAAGGAGACTCAATTCTTTTATTTAATAACTAGTATTAATGTTTAATTGTAACTTCGTTATAAAAACTTCGTTATAAAATTGAACATTAGTACTAGTAATTACAGAGTGTTTTTCTTTTACGAATACTCAAGGGGCCTGAAGTATAAAAGGACAAAATTTGGTTAGACTAAAAAAAAAACAACATAATATTTCAGTGCTTTATATGCGTGGCGCATGAAGTAAAATTTCGGGTTTAGATAACCCTGAAAATATAGATTTGCCGGGGCGCGACTGGCCTAGTTCGCGAGCCTGACAAATCCAAATTTTTAGGGTTTTCTAAACTCAAAATTTTACTTCATGCTTGACCAAGGAGTGGAAAAACTCGTTAGAAGCTTCCAATTATATGCTTTTAAAAAATAATTTCTTAAAAGAAAAAATCCTTGCACACTTATATGCACAAAATAGATCTGAAAACTCAAAAGATGTAACAGTTTTATTTTTAATCAATAATCGAAACTTTTGTGCAGTAAACATTTTTTTAAAAATATTTTATTATAACATCGTTATAAATTTACATATTAATACTGGTAATTATGATATTTAAGTAAATTTTTTTGAAAAGTCCAATAAATGGTTCATTTAGATCATTTTAGTACAGCTTTTGTTGTCTCATCCTATTTGGATATTTGATAAAACATTTATTAAGAAGCTTAATTGATCAGGCTACGAGTTTAGTAATGTGAAATAATTATATTTAATTCTAATGTATTTAACTTTAGTTTTCAATTTTTCTTTCAAACATTTTAAACTTAGAGTTTTGCAAACTAATTAAACTTAGTAAAAACACACAATTTCTTCAAGAAAAACATTTATTTATGCTAAATGTACATTTCGAGCACTACTTGCTCATTATCAATAGCTGCAAACTAAATGATGCGTTAGATTATTTTTTGAACGCAAAATAGTTTTGAATTCGAAATATTTATTTTATTTTAACTCATTAAGCGCTCATAATGCTTACATGTAACATTATTTATTTTTTGTTAGTTAAATTACTAAATAATTGAATTTGATATATTATATTATTTGACCTGACTTGAAAATGTATGAAGAACAATGTAAATATTTTGTTATTAAAATATTCCGATTATTACCTATATAAACAAAAAGTGTTTAGTGTATTTCCAACTTGACAATATTTCAGTGTGGATATTGCACGTTTTTATACAAAATCGACGATGCCTGAAAATGTACAGCGTATACATTATGTATATCTAAAAGAAAAATTAACAGTATGTAATACAGACATTCAGAGACATCATAAAAAGAAGTGCTGAATTTGACCTAAAATCAAATTTTAGAGTTAACTCTATAATTGCTCGGCTCTTAATGGGTTAAATGGCATGTAGCTGAATAAGTTTTGCACGTTCTTCATTTGTGAGTAAGAAAATATTATATTTAACAGACCAAATAAATGGAACATAAGACCATTCCGAGAATTCTAATTCTATTGAAATATGAACATCACGATTTATTTGACTAGTATAAAATTGATCATAATCTCGAACAAAATATTTACCAAGCAATTCGATATTAATCTCGACAAATCCACAAACAATAAATCTTACTAAGCCCACAATGGCAAAGAGATCCGTCAATGATTAGCACTCACTTAATTAAAATCCTTCAATCAAATCAAATCACAAGCAATTTTTGTATTTATCTTCTTGCAAACGTCGAAAACTTGCGTCATTGCAACGTCTCGGGTTCAAGTACGGAATTATTTCACGTTCCGTTTGGTTTGAAAGTTAATTAAAAATAGCTGAAAGGAAAATGAAAAATGCAGGTGTTGGGCAAATCCGGATAATTGATGGTTGTTAAGTTGGAAATCATAAATGTATGCAAAAATGCGATGTCTTTGCCAATTTTAACGTGGTGAGAGGCAAATTGTTCGTACTTTGCTAGGTTTAATAAAGCATGACGGGCCGTGTGGTTAGACATTTTGCAACAGGCGTGAAAAATCGAACTGAATTGGTTCAAGGTGTGCGCCATGTTTTTGTGCTTGTTTAATTTAATTTTAATAATTTTGCTGCACTTATTTTAAACATACACAGCTGTGTAAAACTAAATATTTTGTACTCTTAGACATCTAGAAATCATTAAGTACTGATTATATCTACAGTGTTTTTTTTACATGTACACATACACTTGCTACGCTGTAAATTTTCCGATATTCCTTTTCTTTGATAGAGTTCTATTTTAAGTTTTAAACGAGTGTTTTCCACTCCTAGGTTAAGCATAAAGTAAAATTTCGAGTTTAGAAAACCCTACAAATTTGGTTTGGTCGCGTAGCGAAGCGAAGCGACCAAACCAAATTTTCAGGCTTTTCTAAAATCGAAATTTTACTTCATGCACCACGCATATAAAACACTGATTTTACGTAAATTTGAAAACATACGTCCTTGGCATACTGCTTTCGTAGCATATTGTGAACTTCACATGAAATCACCGTTTAATACGCGTGGCGCATGAAGTAGAATTTCGAGTTTAAAGAAGCCTGACAATTTGGTTTGATTGCTCCGCGGCGTTTTTAAACTCGAAATTTTACTTCATGCTTAATCTGTAAAACACTCGTTTATAGCTTTCAATTCAACTTTTGGAAAAAAAAAATAACGAATATCTGAAGATTTACAACACGTACGATGCAATTGGGATATGTACTTAAAAGAAAACATATTTGTTTCGTGCTTAATCTAGGAGTGAAAAACACATGGTCGAAAAATCAAATAAAATACCTAGTAAAAGATTTGATTGCCTGGCATTTTCCTGATTTAAGAATTTGTTTTGCACACCTAATATACGTGAATTTTTTTTAGGTAAACATATGCATACGCTGTAAATTTCCCGACATTCGTTGTTTTTTAAAAGAGTTCAATTTGAAGCTTTAAACGAGTGCTTATTCCACTCCCAGACTAAGCATGAAGTAAAATTTCGAGTTTAGAAAAGTCCCGTGAAAATTTGTCTAAGCTTTTCTAAACTCGAAATTTTACTTCATGCGCCACGCGTATAAAACACTAATTTCAATTGAAGTTCGAATATACATACATTTCACAACGTTTTAGTGTTTTATACGCGTGGTGCTTCAAATTGAACTTTTAAAAAGAACAACGAATATCTAAAGATTTACAGAACATATTTAAAATACGTATACTTTAAACTCCATTTTGATCAATTTTTTTAATATTTTTGTCGATATTTTAATTGATTTTATTAAATTTTAGGTAAGAATTTACTATACACCCCGAGGGTATAATAGATAAAAATTATATTATTCGAAAGTACTCGATGAGTACTATCTAGATATGCAATAATTTCGACCGGAAATGTTAAATAAATAAAATAAATTTAGTTTGAAAATGTTGAAAATATTGAGTTCTAGAAGTATGTAAAATAATCATCGTGCGCAAAGAGATTTACGCAATTTATTTTATTGCAAACCAATCTCCTAACCCAACTTAACCTAGAAGTATGTAGAATATTCAACGTGAACAAACATTTTTTTCGGCGAAATATATCCTTTGACACAAACTGGAATTGAGCCCAAATGAATTTAGCAGTATGTAAAATAATCATCGTGCGTAAAGAGATTTACGCAATTTATTCTATTGCAAACCTTTCTCCTAACCTAACCTAACCTAGAAGTATATGGAATATTTAACTTGGACAAACATTTTTTTCGGCGAAATGTAGCCATTGACACAAACTAGAATTCAGCTCAAATGAATTTCCAAGAGTGTATTAATTTATGTTAGTTATTCTATAAATCCATATGAGTCCAAGTGTAATGTGCTAATGTGTTATAATCGTCATCGGGTCAAATCTAACTTTAAGGTGAAGTTAGATTGAAGTCTTTAACAAACATTTCTTTCGACTTCCCCAATGTTTCCAGTAAAGATTGCAATCAGTGAGGTTTTATAGAAGTTTCTAGTCAAAATTTCAAACCACGGGGTGTAAAGTAAAGTCCAGCCAATTTTTACGTGTTTGTACATTTTATGATACTTGTTGATTTTAAAAAATTTAATAACATATACATTGTTAATTAATTGTTAGGATTATTTTATATGCCATCCATTTTATTACTTTTTATTGTTTATTGAATTTGTCAATGTTCTATTTATCGTCAACTTTTCCATTACGTTATTTTTTTTTTATAGAAAACTCGTTTTATATATTTTTATTTGGTAAATATTTGATTTGTTTTAATTTTAGCAAACTAAGATTTTTGTCAATTTTTATAATTGTTTGCTGCCTCTAAAGATTTTATTTACATAAAATAAAAATATTATTTACACCTCAAAATCTGTAATTTTTAAGATAATTGATTTTTAATTTTATTTAAATATTAGATACAATTGAATTTTATCAAGTAAATAGCATTAAAATACAAAAATCGAAAAAAAAAATTGACGTACACTACAGGCAAAACGTTTGGATACATTTTGTAGTTTCTTTAGAGTAAATGCCCCAGATCATAAAAATGGCAATTAAACAGAGGCGATTTAATCGTAGAAATAAACTGAACTCATAATGCTTAGAATACACTTAAGTAAAATAACTTTAGTAAATATTAGTTCCTATTAGTTTGGAGATAAGTAGTGAAAACCAATTAAAAAGTAAAAAATTCTCTTGGCGCTAAAAATTTGTTGAGATTTTTTAAGAGGCAATATTTTTGCATTATAATTACGTACAATATTTTGATATAAACTTTAAATAAGATTTCAAGCTTTTATTATTTAAAGTTTAAAAATTTGAATTTTGATTATCTTATTTGTTAAAATAGTGCTTTATTAAATATTATTTAAATTATTCATTTAAAATATGGCCACTAACCTGTAGCTTTTATTTGTAATTATTTATTATTATGGAATAAGAATATATAGCATTTCTTATGTGTATTCAATAACTGACAGGAATACAGAAAATTTATTAGAATGAAAGTTTTAGATATTAAAATTTTGGACAATTTTTTTTTTAAGTTTTTTTGTAGCTATATTTTTTCTTAGAGAAAAACGACAGTTTGTTGAAAGATTTGTAAAAACTTATAATTTTTACAAAATCGTGAATAACTTCTTCTATTTATTGGAATTTGTAATAGTAGTTGTAATTGTAAGAATAAAATATAATCGAGTTTAGAAAAGCCCCGTAAAAATTAGTCTTGTGTCACTGTTGCTTTTCTAAACTCGAAATTTTATTTCAATATTATATATAAGAGTGTTTTCCACCCCCAGACTAAGCAGGGAGTGGAAAACACTCTTATATATAATATTGATAACTCTGACAAACACTCGCCTTCTTGTTATAGAAAAAAAGAATTTACATTTTCTTTTAGATACATTATGGATCACCCTGTATAAAAACAGATACGCACATCTTGTAGATCTCATCGAAATAGTCAGAATGCCTGTATTATAGTTTTCTCTAGCTGGAATCGTTTTTGAGTAATAACGTTTTTTTGTCAAAATTAGAAAATGTCGAGAATTTACGCAAGTCCACTCGCACATTTCGTATTTCCCAAAGATTGCAAATAATTCAATAACTAATGGGAATACAGAAAAATTCTCATAATAAAAGTTTTAGATAATAAAGTTTTAGACAATTTTTTTATCTTTAAGTTTTTTCGTAGCTTTTTTTTTTTCTAGGAGAAAAACGACAGTTTGTTGAAAGATTCGTAAAACTTATAATTTTTAGAAAATCATGGAATAACTTTCAACTATTTATTGGAACTTGTGTGTGTTCTTAAACTACGGAATATATCAGCGTTTAACGCGCCTGGCGCATGAAGTAACATTTCGATTTTAGAAGAGCCTGAAAATCTTGTTTGGTCGCGTAGCTTTTAAGAGACCTTCAATTTGGTTTTAATCTTTAGTTTGGAATTAAAGTACAATTAAATTTAATAATTTCCCCTTTTTTTGTGAATTGTTATGTTTTGATCGAAAATGCTCACCCGTTATAATAATAAAATGCTATACAATTAATAATTAAATAAATAAATAATATGTAAATATGATATATCAACATTTACATTTTTTTACATATACAAAATATACAAAAGCTCACACATAATTACACATTAAAAACGTTTAAGTCCTACATATAAAATTTTAGAATAAGTCAATAAATTCTTTCCTAGTACATTCATTAACGCTGAAAAATGCTTTTGATATTAAATAAGCCTTAACACTTTTTTAATTTCAAGTAAACCATAACTTATATCTAAATCTTAAAAAAATTAAAACGGGCTCGTTTTTAACATTGCGATTTCTCCTTTAATTATTAAAATATTTTAGCTACTTAAACTGATCTGCATTTATGAATTTAATACAAACACTTACTCGTATGAAATTTTGATTTAGATAAAAATTTCCAAAATAAAAACTTGTTACACAAAAAATATAAATGCAAACAAAAAATTCATATGACAAATATCTTATTATTAAACCTATAATACGCATAGAAAATTTTACATTTTGTGGACCATAAATAAACAGTTTTTGCAACGTAGCCGGTGAAATCCTTTTAAATGTTAATGGTAGCAAAAAATTGATAAATCAAATTTATTTTTAAAGGATTTGTATTCGTGATTCAAACAAAAACAGGATTCGAATCTTTAATTCTAATAATATATTTCTCGTACGAACCTTTCTTCAAGTATTCGTGATTGGAATCATATTAGGTGATTCGGATTCACGATTCGAATCCATTTTTTGAGGATTCGTCGCAGCTCTGGTACTTACTTTTAATTATACCCATCATTTTGCGATATTTTTGGCGTTTCATGTGAAAACAATTGACATTTTTTCTAAGTTATAGCATATGTTTTGTAGAGTTCTCCTCCGTGATCAAAATCCTGGCTACGCTACTGAATCTTTTGTGGCTCATATATGGAGCCAAAAAAGATTCCGTAGTTAGTAGAATAAATGAATTTTTATATTTCATTACAAAATTCGTCTACAATAATTTTTTTTTATTTTACAAAATACTACAAAACAATCATTCAAAATAATCGTACAATTTGTTTGAAAGACATTTCAATCGAAATTTTGTAGCTAGTCATTTTTTTTACGAAAAGCTGAAATATCCGTTAATACACAACAAAGAGCTAAATTGCACATACACTAATTTCACCTTGTATGTAGGTTGCAACACATATTATTGGTTACTCGCGAGTTTCGTCATGTTACATTATTTTACAAGTTACAACATTTTTCATTGAAAAATTCTGTATTGGAAATGAATTTCAACGAGCAGTTTGAAAATGTCCGACTCTTTTCACCATAAAAATTGGTTGATTCGGCAAGGACATTCACTTGTTAGCATTTTTCCATTAGTATTTAAATGTTTACTGTTAGCAATTTAATAAAGTCATCTGACTTTATGTTTTTATTAAAGTCGCCTAGATGCAAAACCAGCCATAAGTGTTTTGACAAGCTTGTGATAAAATGATAAAAATGTGATTTTGTAACGTCTTTTAAATCAATTAAATTACTATTGAATGAACGTTGTATCGAATTATGTAAAACTATCTAAAAAGTTGCCAGGTTTTGCAAATAAATACATATGTCAGTTTTTGCAACCGAGAAAGGTAGAAAGTTTTGTATTTAACAAAATTTTTCAAACTTTAATTTCTTCAAAGAAGCATCAAGCTTTTAGTTAAACAAACCAAGTGAATTTGAAATTAAAACCTTTATTTTAATTGTAAACATTTGGGATGGGTTTAGAAGGTCCAGCGATATTGAAACTTTAAAATCACAAAAATCGGTGTATGGCTGGTTTTGCATCTGGGCGACTCATTTCTAAATGACTTTTATTTTTTTAGTTTAAGTTTACATTTAAACAAAACGAGAAAAAAGTTAAATGTATCTAAATTGCTATGTTTATATTTTTATTTGTTACAGGTACGAGAGGACAATACGCCTTCTACTAAATCTGTTAACCAGTCAAAAAATACCAAAGCCTTTCTTGCTACAGAAACAAAACTACACAAGACAAAACAATCCCATACAAACCCGTGCTATCTTACTCAAGCCATTTTTAAGAGTTTTTCCTAATTTATTAAATAATATAAATACCTACCGTATCATTCAAAATAATCGAGGATGGTTTAAATTTATATGAATTTCCCGCCGTAGGTTTTAGTGTATTTATAATATTTGATCGTGGGCGGTAAATTCAAACCATCATCAATTACTTTGATTTGATCTGTATTGAATACAATACGGTTCCTGTAAAGAAATGTCAGACTGGAGATGTTATGTTGTGGTGCTATCAATCGGATAGATGCGTGGTGCTGTCGACTCGAAAAGAAAACAGTCAATTTGGTTATAAATATTTTTTGTAAATATTAGTCTAGTTGTATTAAAGAATTATGTTGTATTGTAATATATGTATAATAGTAAGAGATTGTAATAGTTTATTTATTAGATGTGAACGCAGGTTGTTTAATTTATTCGAATAGATTTTTTTTATAGATTATGTTCGTTGTTTCATTTTACTCAAAAAAACTTTACTCTTGACTTTCATATAAATAGTGACGTTTTTTAATTCCAGTGTTTTTTTCTTTCAATGTGAAAATGTAATCATTCCATAAATAATTCTTGAACTTATTTTTCAAAATAAAGATAATCAAAGTTCTTTGTTAATCTAAACCAGGGCGCTTACCCAAATTCCTTCGAGGGCCAAAATTAACATCTAAAATGTTTCAAGGACCGCAACTTAGCAATATATACAGGGTGTCCTATTAGTGCGTTCTCGGATGATACCTCAGCTCGTGCTAAAGATAAGAAAACAGTTTTGTCACCAAAGTTGCTTGGTTTTAAGAGTTACATAACCTTAAAATATTTTTTTGGATACAGGGTGCGCCATAAAGACAGTAGCGGATGCAACTTTAATATTTTAAATGGATCACTTTGTAAATTATTCAATATTTTGATTCCCGTACTATTTCGGAGTTATTTAACATTTATGAAAAAAATGACGTTTGCAGTAAACCTAAAATATCTCTGAAACTAAATAAGATAAATAGTTGCAATTTTCGCCATTCTATTAAGAATAGAGGGCGCCACCGGCGCACTGTACAATAGTTTCGCCTAAGCTATTTAGGTACGAAATAAAAATAGTCTAATTTATACATTTTCAATCAAGGGTAACTTGATTTTTTCAAATGGATATAATTTTTCTAACACCAATCGACTCATTTTATCATTTTTATCCGTAACCTAAGAGTTTTTAAGATTAGTACATTTACAGGTAAAAAATTATTATCAAAATAAAAGGAAAATTTCATTTTGATTCGAATGAGGTACAAAATATACATGGTGTCCGTATTTCGACAGAATCTTAGTTATTTGAAGAGATAGAAAGTCGGTTAAATTAGGGCAAAGTTATGTATTTTAGGGCCTAACAATAATCGGAAAACAATTTTGAAATATCTTTTACTGTTTTCAAAATATCAACAAAAAACTGATTTCTTATTATTTTATATTATTATACTATTCAAAAACTACTCAATCTGGACATTTAGATCTTTGACATTATACAGGCAATTTTTAATGAGGAATCTAGTAGCATATTTTTTCTAACATAACTACAACATTTACCCAGGGACCATAGCCAACTTTTGTTTTTCTTATGGGCGCTGTTTTGGATTTTTATATTTTTTGAAAGAATATTTTTTTCTGAACTTAGTGATGTACCACACTCATAATTTATTTTAAATTTGATATATAAAATTATATATATTATATATACAGGGTGTCTCAGACCACCCGTACCAGCCTTTTATTACGACAACGCTTGGTCGAATGTGGCTGGGACAAAACATTTTATTACCAAAGTTAACCCAAGGAATCCACTGATGAATGTATGTTTTACCGGAATAATCCGGAAGTACCCGGAACCGGAAGTAACTTTAAAATTTCAAATGGCAACATAGGTCGAGTATGGTATTAATTGATAGGTCTTTTCAAAAGAAACAACTTTTATAAAAATGTTTTTTTAATATTTTGCATATTTACAAAAATAAACGAAAAAAACTAAATTGAAAATCAGTTATCCATTCAACACTCAATTTTTATTTTAACTTAACCCATTAACGGCCATACAATTATAGAGTTAACTTTAAAAGTTGATTTTTGGTAAAATTTTGCACTTCTCTTTGTGATGTCTATGAATCACTTATTATTAATTTTTTCGATTATTACTTATTAAAAAGAATACATCAGTGTGTTTCTAACTTTACAATATTTCAGTGTTTTATACGCGTGGCGCATGAAGTAAAATTTCGAGTTTAGAAAAGCCCCGTAAAAATTTGTCTCGGGTCGCTGGCGCGACCTTCGACAAATTTTTTACGCGGGGCTTTCCTAAACTCGAAATTTTACTTTATGCTTAGTCTGGGAGTGGAAACACTCGTTTTAAACTTCATTTTGCACGTTTTTATAAAAAATCGATTATTGACTGAAAATTTACAGTGTATACATTTTGCATATTTAAAAGAAAAATTCACAGTATGTAGAATTTTTCTTTTAAATATGCAAAATGTATACACTGTGAATTTTCAGTCATTAATCGATTTTTTAAAATAACGTGCGACATAAAGTTTGGAACGAGTGTTTCCACTCCCAGACTAAGCATGAAGTAAAATTTCGAGTTTAGAAAAGCCCGGCGTAGAAACTTTGTCGAGGGTCGCGCAGCGACCCGAGACAAATTTTCACGGGGCTTTTCTAAACTCGAAATTTTACTTCATGCGCCAAGCGTATAGAACACTGAAATATTGCGAAGTTAGAAATACACTGATGTATGTTTTTTATTGAGTAATAATCGAAAAAATTAAATAACAAAATATTCACATTTTTCTTCATACATTTTCAAGTCAGGTCAAATAATATAATATACACAATTAACTCATTTAGTAATTTGGTTAACAACAAATTTATAATGTTGCGTGTATGCACCAATAGCGCTTAATGGGTTAGTATGGTTTTTTATATTAGTTAATAACAAAATATAGATTTTTATAAGCTGCAAAGAATGCTGTAAAAATTAAAAACATAAAATAATGTATAAAAAACTATACTCATTTTTTTTTAGTCTATAAAAGTCTTGGTTCTTTGTAGCTTGCAAAAACAAGAAAGTAATTTAGAAATATAAAAATCTATATTTTGTTAATAACTAATATAAAAAACTATATTAAGTTAAAATAAAAATTGAGTGTTGAATGGATAACTAATTTGCAATTTAGTTTTTTTCGTTCATTTTTGTAAATATGCAAAATATTAAAAAAACATTTCTGTAAAAGTTGTTTTCTTTTAAAAAGACCTATCAACTAATACCATACTCGACCTATGTTGCCATTTGAAATTTTAAAGTTACTTCCGGTTCCGGGTACTTCCGGATTATTCCGGTAAAAAATAAATTCATCAGTGGATTCCTTGGGTTCACTTTGGAAATAAAAATGTTTGTTCCAGTCACATTCCACAAAGCGTTGTCGAAATAAAAGGCTGGTATGGGTGGTCTGAGACACCCTGTATATATATTATTATATAATTTTCGTTTTTGCAAAGAGTGCCTTGAAAACAATGACGTCATATATATTATTCAATAAAATCTTGAGAGCAGTCAATTATTGTTAGCAGTCAAAATTATTTATTAGCTGTCAATCTTTTCGACAAAATAATAATAATAAGTATCGATTATCACACAAAACATAAATTAAAAAAATGGTCCATCATAGCACTCTCCCCGTTAAAGATATGATAACCTAATATCAACAATTTGTAAAAGTTGCACAAACTAAATGTATTCCACTGTTATTATTATTACTCTAAAACTATTCACAAAAAATGTAATTCTTCCATTTTAACTACATCTGAATAAATATTGACCACCATCACATTTAAGCGTTATATATTTTTAGTTTTATTGTAAATCAGTGGTTTATACGCGTGGCGCATAAAGTAAAATTTCAAGTTTAGAAAAGCCCCGTGAAAATTTGTCTCGGGTCGCTGCGCGACCCTCGACAAATTTTCTACGCGGGGCTTTTCTAAACTCGAAATTTTACTTCATGCTTAGTCTGGCAGTGGAAGACACTCATTACTTTGAAATAAATCACAACTGGTAAAAACACATTACAACTTATGGATCCTAGGAATTGTCAATTGAGTGAGTTACACAACTGATTTCAACGCACTCTTTACAAAAAACAAAAGAATAAAATTTTACATATAAAATGTATAATAAACTATAAGTATGACACATAATTGAATTCAGAAAAAAATATGAAAATCCAAAATGGCGCCCATAAGTAAAATAAAAGTTGGCTATGGTCTCTGAGTAAATATTATAGTTATCTTAAAATAAAATATGTAACTGGATGTTTCGTTAAAAAGTGCCTCTATAATGTCCAAGTTGTAAATGTCTGGATTCAATAGTTTTTCAAGAAAATAATAAAAACGAAATTCAAAAAATTCGTTATTTGACCATATCTCAAACCCGAAAAAAGATATTTTAAGTTTGTTTTTAGATTATTATTGGGCCCTAAAATACGCAACTTTGCCCAAATTTAACCGCCTCTCTATTTTTTCAAATAACCGAGATGCCCATACATTCTGTTGAAATACGGACACCCTGTATAGTTCTATTTAAAAAAAATAACTTACCCTTGATTGAAAATGTATAAATTCAACTATTTTTATTTCAAATAATTTAAGTGCAACAAGTTTACAGTGCAAATGATAGCGCCCTCTATTCTTAGAAGACTGAAACTTTTTATCTTATTTAGTTTCAGAGATATATTAGGCTTACATTATGACTTGGATTAAATGTTTTTAATAAAATGACTCGCAATTCTTTCTAAGAATTCAACAAACAAATAATATATAGGGTGATCCATTCGAAATAAGCAATCTCTACTGTCTTTATAGCGCACCCTATATACATACTGTTCTTTCTATCTTTAACGTGAGCCAATGTTTCCTCCGAGAACGCACTATTGGGACACCCTGTATATATATTTTTTGCTAAAATAAGTTTTTTTTCAAAAAGTTGAAAGACTTTTCCACATTTTTTATATTTTTCCTAAAAGTTCAGGAATTTAAATTAGGTTTAAATTGCATTTTTTATATATTTTGCTAGGAGTGCTATAAAATAATTTTTACAATAAATACACGTATTTATTCGAGTATAGTAGAAATAGCATGTGTTTAAATAATGAAACTAAAAATACTTCATTCGCAAAATGTAACTTAGTTTTGTACGAAAATATACAGGGTGTTTTTTCATTTTTCATGTTCTCTATGAGGATCTCGAAAACAGTAGGAGATAGAAATGCGGTTAAATAAGTAAAGTAGTGCAGTTTGACTTTGAGCTGAATAAAAATACACTTGTGAAATTTTCGAAAAAGCCAAGGCTAACTAGATATTTACAAAAAAGTGAATGGTGTCGATTTTTTCAAATTTCTCACTTATTAAAAGAAATAGAAAAAAACCTATATATTGCAATGTTTTAGATAATTTTACACTGAATAATAAAACTTTATGAGATATTTTATATTGGCATAAGTTTTCTAGATATAACACAAACTTGCATTTTTTTTAATAAAAAATATAGTTTGATATGTCATCATTAAAAAGGGATTAGGTTCTCTTTAAACTGATGTATCACTTGACATGAGACGCTAAGCAGCACAACCTCATGTGAAAAAAAAATACTTGACATACTTTTTTGAAATAATAACTGAGTTATTTTCAATGTTTTACATAGCAAAAAAATAGTTGGCTATGAAAAATATGACAATTATAAAACAATTTCAGCTTATTGTAATATAGGAGTTAGTTAAATTTTTGTCAAATAAGTTTATTTGGAAGTTATGTGTAAGTAGAAAAGGAAATTCATAGAAAATTTTACAAATATTTGTTTATTTAGCTCGTAAAACTGCACTACTTTGCCCATTTAAGCGTTTCTCTATCTCTTAGAGTTTCCGATTTCCCCATAGAGAACATGATAAAACTTACCCTGTATAATATACTACTTAATAAATAACATTTTAAAAAAGAAAAAGCAGAGAGGGGTTTTTAATTTCAAGTATATTTACATATTTTAAGTGCGCATTTGATTAGATAGAAATTAACATTGGAAACTTGATTAACGTGAGATAAAATATTAGCAGTATATTTTGAATTTAACAATATTTTAGTGTTTTATACGCGTGGCGCAAGAAGTAAAATTTCGAGTTTAGAAAAGCCTGAAAATTTGATTTGTTAGCCCCGCTTCGCGGAGCGATCAAACCAAGTTTTCAGGCTATATGTTATTTTTATTTTATAAAAATAAAAGTAGAAAGTAGTATGCTGCTTTTGTTAACTTTTAATAACGATTAATTTTTATAATAGTGTTTAATTTTAAACTTCTAACGAGTGTTTCCAATCCCAAATTAAGCATTAAGTAAAATTTCGAGTTTGGATAACCCTGAAAATTTGGATTTGACGGGGCGCGCGAGCGAAACGAGTCGCATCCCGGCAAATCCGAATCGTCAGGCTTGTTTAAATACTGATTTAATGTGAAGTTAAAAAGAAAACACGTAATTTGTACACTAATACAAAACCAACACGATACGAATTGTATTCGCAATAATAGAAAAGTAAGCAAATATTCACCATATCGAATACAAGTACCTGTATTCGGAACATCCCTTCTGAAAACTAAAAACTGCTTAAATATTTAAAAATAATACACCAATAAACATAGAACAGTATTTGTCACAGATCTAAATCTGATCTAAACAATATATTCTTCCATCTGGTTGATTTGCAAAGCCCCTCGCGAAAAAGGATGAATGAAGTAAGCACTCCATCAAGGAACCAACATTATTTTTAGAATACTTTTTTTATTAATATTCTACTTCTATAACATAAAACCGATCTCTACAGAATTCGAGTTCATTTGACTTGAACGAACATTTATCTAATTTTGCTACAAATGTTCATTCCTATTTAAATTCCTCGCCACTTATAAAATATTTGCTATTTTTTCCCATGGAATAAAATTTACGTTCAAACACTGTCCCGTCCCGTATGTAAACACATAGATTCCGTCGACGACAAGCGGAATCGTCCAATGTCCCGTCCGTTTCGTCCGACGAAATCGCCATAAGTCATTCCGAATTCCCCGTCCGTAGCAATAGCACACATCCACCACCCCCCCAAAATCCCCTCGATGCACCAAAAAAGAAACGATTTGAATTCGAAAAGGACTTTAACAAAGGGTTCGCCCCGAGATTGGAAGGTACACCAATGCGGAATATTTCCACTTCAAATACCGGACGTGATAAAACAAAACAAACGTCCGAATAGATTTTCCCTCATCGAGGAGGGGGTCGGTCCATCCACATTGTTTACCTCCGGTCTAGAATTTTTATTAGTTTCGACTTTTTTCGGGAAGTTTTAAAGTTTATCATAATGCGACGGGGAAACGGGAATAAGGGAGAGAGAGAAGGGGGAATCAATTTCATTTCATTTCGGAGAGGTGGAATGGATGAATGGTCGGATCTCGTCCCATTATTTCGGCAACCAAAACGACGGCAATAAAAGTAGTGATAGCGAACGAGTTTACGACGCCCTTAGTACTTTTTATTATTCCCTTCCTTTGGTTTTTACTTTCGAATGCTAGAGGGCCTTTATGAGGGGAAGCCCTTAAGTGCAGATAAAACGCATTGTATCGCCCAACTAACCACCTTCAAACTCGTCAATCTTACAAAAAATATATCTTATTGATATTGAATCATTTACATACTTATCAAAGTTCAGATAATTAAAAACTAATTTTTATATTGTATTAGTTCACTTAGTTCACTTAACTTAATTTTTACTTAATGGTAATGCACGCATCATACACAGCAGAGCTGGGCAGGATTCGAATCATTCAGTATTCGAATCCTGGATTCGAATCCTTTTAGAGGATTCGAAAGAGGCATTCGAATACTTTAGTTCAACTGGATTTGTGATTCGGATTCGTTACTTTTTTTTAAGAGGATTCGTATTCGAATCCAAATGTGGGTGATTCGAATCCATATAAAAGGATTCGAATCCTTATGAAAGGATTCGAATATTTATAAAAGGATTCGAATATTTATAAAAGGATTCGAATACTTACAAAAGGATTTGAATCGTCAAAAATAATTCGAATTAATTGTGAGGATTAAAATAAAAATATGTCATTTGTGGGTTTTTAAATTTCTCGTTAAATCGCTGTTTTATACGCGTGGCGCATGAAGTAAAATTTCGGGTTTAGAAAAGCCCAGAAAATTTGTCTCGGGTCGCTGCGCGACCCGAGACAAATTTTCACGGGGCTTTTCTAAACCCGAAATTTTACTTCATGCTTAGTCTGGGAGTGGAAAACACTTGGTAAAGGTAAATCTTTAAATTCTATCAATTATCCACGTAACGTATTTAATGAATTTTACTCCTGAAACAACGATATCATGATTTATCGGTGAAATATCGGTAAACCGGTTTAGATTCAATAATTTATTGAATCACGGGTAATTTACAATTCTTAATAAATATTGATATATTTATTAAGAATTGTAAATTACCCGTATAATTACCCTGTATTAAAAATGTACGAATCAAATTAAAGCGTATTTAGTTAATAATCAATAAGTTGAAAAAAATTATTAAGCGTTCATTTTGAAGCTTAAACGAGTGTATTCCACTCCCAGACAAAGCAAGAAGTAAAATTTCGAGTTTAGGAAAGCCTGAACGTCCAAATCCAAACTCAGGCTTTTCTAAACTGCAAATTTTACTTCATGCACCACGCGTACAAAACGCTGATTCAGTGGAAAGTTTTAAATTAAGATGTTTGCGATTTATGGCAACCAACTAGGGGCCACAGCGTTAGCCTGGCTCCAGGTTGGGCGCGAAAAAACCTCAAATGCAAGCGTTTTAAGTATTTTTAAATGAGTGCTCTCCACTCTTAGCCTAAGCATAAAGTAAAATTTTGAATTTAGAAAAGCCTGAGTGTTATTATTTAGACCTGTACCGTCCAAACTCAATCTTTTCTAAACTTGAAATTTTACTTCATGTACCACGCGTACGAAACACTAATCAGTGTCAAGTTTTTAACTTTTACTTTCACAATTTAAGGGCCCAGCGTTAGCATGGCTCTAGGTTGGGCGCCAAAAAAACTTCAAATCTATGCAAGTATTGGACAATTTCTAGATAATTAAGAACACACTTACACCGTTTTACCGTACAATCTGAGATATGTAATTTGTTTTCCAAAGCAACGTTTTGATAGAGTTTTTATTTCTCTATTATAAAATTCTTCAAGTTTTGATTATAAAGCAGTTGGCAAGTCCTTTTTTAGTGTCTCTTCATTATGATTATTTGTTCAGTTTACACTGCCATGGCTGGATACACTGCCATGGTTGCTTTCATAATCTAATGAAATTTTCCTGTGACGAATTTTTTTAAACCAACTTTGACATTTTTAATTGTCATAGCACCTTCATCGAGAGGATTGTAACTATTTTTTTCCCAATTTGGTTTATCTCTCCTCAGTATAGCTTTGCCATTCCCTCTAAACAATTTGACACCTTAGACTGGCGGTCACGTTACCGTTCAAACATTAGTATAAATGAAATTGCCAATTCTTGGTTGCAGAATACTTCAAACATTAACGTGACCGCCAGTCTAAGGTGTCAAATTGTTTAGAGGGAATGGCAAAGCTATACTGAGGAGAGATAAATCTCGAAACGCGTCTATAGATGGCCTGAATAATTTGACCCAAATTGTTACATTTGCAGTAGGTTACTGTATGTAACAGCAAACACTTGTTGTATAATTCAATGTCCGTCGGGGTATTAGCCCGGGAAGTAGTTGTTTCAATGAGTGTTTGATATAGTCTTTGTAAGACTAACTTGTTGTAGATTGCGAAGAGAATCGCACTTTTAATGTTTGAAGTATTCTGCAACCAAGAATTGGCAATTTCATTTATACTAATGTTTGAACGGAAACGTGACCGCCAGTCTAAGGTGTCAAATTGTTTAGAGGGAATGGCAAAGCTATACTGAGGAGAGATAAATCTCGAAACGCGTCTATAGATGGCCTGAATAATTTGACCCAAATTGTTACATTTGCAGTAGGTTACTGTATGTAACAGCAAACACTTGTTGTATAATTCAATGTCCGTCGGGGTATTAGCCCGGGGAGTAGTTGTTTCAATGAGTGTTTGATATAGTCTTTGTAAGACTAACTTGTTGTAGATTGCGAAGAGAATCGCACTTTTAATGTTTGAAGTATTCTGCAACCAAGAATTGGCAATTTCATTTATACTAATGTTTGAACGGTAACGTGACCGCCAGTCTAAGGTGTCAAATTGTTTAGAGGGAATGGCAAAGCTATACTGAGGAGAGATAAATCTCGAAACGCGTCTATAGATGGCCTGAATAATTTGACCCAAATTGTTACATTTGCAGTAGGTTACTGTATGTAACATCAAACACTTGTTGTATAATTCAATGTCCGTCGGGGTATTAGCCCGGGAAGTAGTTGTTTCAATGAGTGTTTGATATAGTCTTTGTAAGACTAACTTGTTGTAGATTGCGAAGAGAATCGCACTTTTAATGTTTAAAATGTTTTTATGTTATAATGCTTAGATTATTAACAAACTTTATCATCTCTATCAACGCGCACAATAAAAACGACATTTAATATTACTAATTACTAATGACATATTTTTTCAGTAATGCGCAAAATCAAGTTATTCCATGATTTTTAAAAATTATAAGTTTTTAAGAATCTTTCAACAAACTGTTATTGTTCTCTAAGAAAGAAGATAGTTACGAAAAAACTTAGAGATAGAAAAATTGTCCAAACGATTTTTTTGTATTCCCATTAGTTATTGAGTTATTCGCAACTTTTGCGAAATACAAAATAGCGTAAATTCTCGACATTCCTCAATTTTGACAAAAAACGTTAAACTTAGACTATTGTGGCGAGATCTACAAGATGGGCGTATTTGTTTTTACACAGGGTGATCCTTAAAGTATCTAAAAGAAAAAGTCGATTGTTTTTTTTTTTCTAAATCAAGAAGGCGAGTGTTTATCAAAAGTTATTGATATTATATACAAGACTGTTTTCCACTCCCAGACTAAGCATGAAGTAAAATTTCGAGTTTAGAAAAGCCCCGTGAAAATTTGTCGAGGGTCGCGCAGCGACCCGAGACAAATTTTCGGGCTTTTCTAAACTCGAAATTTTACTTCATGCGCCACGCGTACAAAACACTGATTTGAAGTGAAGTTCAGAAACACACAAATACATCTTTAATCAGAGTAACAGGGAATCAGATGTTTAGTCTGTTATCAACGATGTTTAGTGTTAATAATAAATAATTAGGTTTTAAATATTTTTGTTAAAACAACTTGTAACGATATTTATATATAAATGGTTGAAAAAAAATAATAAAATCAAGTTTATTCTCAGGAATCTGAGTAATTTTCGTGATTCGAAAAAACAGGATTCGAATCTTTGATTCGAATCATATTTATCTCTTACGAATCCTTTATTCGAGTATTCGTGATTCGAATCATATTAGGTGATTCGGATTCGTGATTCGAATCCTTTTTACGAGGATTCGTCCCAGCTCTGATACACAGTGCCTTTCAGAGAAAATGTGAGGTCTAAGGAACTAATATTTTTGCTCTTCAAAAGTATGGGAAATCCGCTACCCCCCCTCAAATACTCAGACGACAAAAAATGAAACGAAAAACTTGTTATGTATTTACTAATACTATTTCCTTGTTATTGAAATGACGAATAAATATGAAAAAGATAATAATCAAAATCCAAGAGTTTTAACAAAATTTCGTGGCGCCCTAGGCCCGTGCCTAGTAGGCCTAATAGGAAATCCGTTCCTGATGTAAGTATACAAGGTGTCCGTATTTCGAGAGAATGTATGGGGATCTCAGTTATTTAAAGAGATAGAGAGTCGGTTGGGGCAAAGTTGCGTGGTTTAGGGCCAAACAACAATCTGAAAATAATTTTTAAATATCTTTTTTTGTTTTCGAGATATCAACAAAAAACTGTTTTTTTGAAAAAAAATCGTTTTTATTTTTTTTTTATTTAAAAACTACTGAATCTGGACATTTGACAATATACAGGCACTAACTAACGAGGAATCTAGTAGCATATTTTTTTAAGATAACTATTACATTTACCGGACACCATAGCGAACTTTTGTTTTCTTATGGGCGCAATTTTGGATTTTCATATTTTTTTCACTCATAATTTATTTTAGATTTGATATTTAAAATTATATTATATTCTTTTTTGCAAAGAGCGCATTTGAAACAATGACGTCATATATATTAATAAATAAAATATTGACAGCAGTCAATCTTGGTCAGCAGTCAAAATTAATTAATAACTGTCAATCTTTTGTAATAATAATAATAAGTATCGATTATCACACAAAACATAAAGTAAAAAAATGGTGATGTGTCCATCATAGCATTTTCCCCGTTCAAGATATGATGACTTAAATATCAATAGTATGGAAAAGTTGCACAAACTAAATTTATTCTACTTTTGTTATTATTATTCCAAAACTATTACAAAAAAAGTAATTCTTGCATTTTTCCGCTACATCTCAATAAATATTGATTACCATTACATCTTAGCATATTATATTTTTAACTTTACTGTGAATCAGTGGTTTATACGCGTGGCGCATAAAGTAAAATTTCGAGTTTCGAAAAGCCCCATGAAAATTTGTAAATTTTCTACGCGGGGCTTTTCTAAACTCGAAATTTTACTTCAGTAGAAGACACTCGTTAGTTTAAAATACATCACAACTGGTAAAATATGTATCGTATTATTTGATATAGTGATTTAAGTGACTTACAATCATAACATCACAATACCCGAAATACAGTCCATAAAGAGATATAATAAGACTAAATCCTAAAATAGTCAAAAGACAGTCAATCAAGCTACTTACAGTCACAATAGTCAAAACACGGAAAATATAGATATAATATGACAAAATTCTATGATAGTCCAAAGACTGTCAAGCAATTTATCAAGATTCAAAATGTCACACAAGTATTTCGTTTATAAACAAATACATTTTCTATCAGTACAGTAACTAATCAGCTGGATGCCCGTTTCTAAAGTGATATGTAAGCAAATTATGGGCTTTAGGAGTTGTCAAATGATACTTAACTGATTCCAAGGCACTCTTTACAAAAAACAAAAGATTAAAATAAAAGCAGTAAATGTCTGGTTTCAATAGCTTTTGAATAAAAAAATAAAATCGAAATTTCAAATAATCCTTTTTTTGATAATATCTCAAAAACGAAAGAAGATATTTCTAAAATACGCAACTTTGCCCCAATTCAACCGAATCTGTATCTCTTTAAATAACTGAGACCCCCATACATTCTGTAAAAATGCGGGCACCCTGTATACAATATTTTATGGGTTGTCTTAAAAATAGGACCACAACAAATATCAGATGATCAAATAACGCGACCATATTGGCTGCCGAAAAGTCAAATTGAAACTAAAGCAAAACAGTGGTTTCTAAACTTTGTATTACTACAACTCCCTTTAATAGAATCAAATATTGGCGGCCCCCAAGACAAAATAATACAAAAACATTTTTGAAGTAAAATTTCAATTTCATTTTAATTCCTTTTTTTCAATTTCAATTTATTTTCATGTGCAGTACAATACAGTTTACATTCGTCAGAGGCATAAATAAGATACAATCGTATAAACAAATACACATTAACAACAACTAATTAAATATGTAAATATAAAATACGACATAAACAACAAAAAATTAAAAATGTGTAAATATAATTAAATTAATCAAAATGGATAAATTAGCAATAAATAGACAGACATAATTAATAAAATTAGTTGTATGTGAAATAAGTATAACAATATAATATCACATAACTGCATTTATACATTTTTATATTTATCAAGGACGCACTCTTCAACACTGTAGAACAATTTATCGATCAAGTATGATTTTATTGTGTTTTTAAATTTCCTGCAGGGTATAGACTTCACCGTCTAAGGCAAGATGTTGTAAAAATTTACCCCATTCATACACTTTGAAAGCCTTGAGCGACTCGGGTATATAAAATTGCTGCTTCTGGTTTGGTGGTCGTGCAGCTGGTTATGGGTCACGTATGAATCAATGTTAGTACGAACATATAAAAGATATTCCAAGACGGATAGACCTGGCAGTGTCAGAATTCTTAATTTCCTAAAATGATTTTTACATTCATCTCTATAGCCTATGCCCGCAATAATGCGGATGGCTCGACGTTGTAAACCAAATACTCGAGATGTGCTGCTAGAGTGACCCCACACTAATATACAGTATTTAATTTGTGATTGGAAAAGAGCATGATATGCAGAAATCAAGGCAGGCAAGGGTAAGCAATTACTCAGATTCCTGAGTAAGTACGTAACCCAGCTCAGCTTGAGACTGAGCCCCCCCCCCCCCCCCCAATGCTCCTTCCAGCTAAGTTTAGTGTCGACTCCAAGACCTAAAAAATTGAAAGATTTATGCTCTTTATTGTCATGATTCATAGAGAATGTCAGATGTACTGTTTTTGATGGGTTCAGAGAGAGTTTATTCGCTGTAAACCATTTTAATACTAGATCATTTACAACTTCTCTTTGGCTTAGTGCATTATAATAACTATGCATACATAATTATCTCACCGTGCTCAATGTAAGCAGGTAGGTCGTTTAAATAAATTAAGAAAAATAGAGGCCCTAAAATTGAACCTTGCGGCACGTCATAAGATATATCTGTAAAAGTAGATGAGCGGTTTTTGAAATGAACGCACTGAGTCCTCTGATGGAGATAATTGTTTACTAAATGACAACTTTGCGGACTGAAATAATAATAGTACAGTTTACGCAAAAGAACGTCATGAGCGACACAGTCAAAGGCCTTGCTGAGGTAAAAAAATGATGTAACTGCATACTGACCAGCTTCAAAGCCAGTTGCTATTTCCTCAACAAAACCCCGAACTGCGTCTCCCGTAGAACGCCCCTTCCGAAAACCAAATTGGTTGTCGTTTAAAATTTGGTTTTCATCAAAAAACCGTAATATTTGATCAAAAAGCAATCTCTCATAAATCTTTGATAATATTGGCAATAAAGAGACTAGTTGATAGTTAGTAATATCAGTAAATAAGCCTTTTTTATGTAGCGGTATAACAATTGCTGATTTAAGACATGTTGGAAAAGCATAACTTCGAATACATGAATTGATCAGTCTTGTAAGAGGTCCTGTTAATAAATCCTTCACATATTTAAGCAATCCAGTAGTCAAACCTTATACATCTCGAGCATTCGAGTTTTTTAATGACGTGATTGCATCCCGTACTTTCACTTCACTAATTTCTGTAAAAGAAAAATAGTTTGCTGAATTAGCAGTAGCAGTCATTAATGCCACAGGATCAGCGTCCGATTGCGGTATGTCTAATAAGATTGACTTGGCAAATGAACTAAAGAGCACATTAAAATCACAGTAGGGTATAATGCGGATACTAGATAGGGCGTAGGTAAAAGTATTAAATCCAACACTTTCATAATAAACCCTGTATAAAAAATGTATTTTTCATAAATTTTTATTTTAAGTAAATCTAATACCTATACAATAATTGACTCTATTAAATCAAGTAGTTTTAAATTAAATTAAATTAAAAAGTATCTAAATGAACATCGAATCAATTAATTTGATTATAAAAATGTAATACAAATCAAATTATTTTATTTGAATTTAATATTAAAAAAAAAATAATATCATGTTTCACCAAGTGATCAATGATAAACAAGTTAAAGATACATTCTGGATAGTTATATTTTTTTGACATTACCATATTTTTGAAAATTATTATATTATTAGACAGTCGTAATAATGTTTTGTTTGTTACTCCATCAGTTTTCACATTTTTATATCACTTATTATGTTTATTTTGAATTGCCTGTTTTTATGTAAGTTATGCTTGGCATTTTTTAAAGTCAAGTAATTTTATTTAAATTACAACAAAATCAATTGATTTCAATAATATTTCAAATAAGGTAAGACCACTGAGTACAAATTTATTATATGTATTTATTTCATTTGTTTTACCATTGAGTAATTAACTCAATGGTAAAACGAATGAAATAATTATCAAGTGATATATCAATAACTGGTTAAAAATACATTTACTGACAGTTATATTTTTTGTTTACGATTGTGATGTTTTAGACAGTATAAAAATGTTTTGTTCATTTGTCAGGTCATCATTATTGGCATTTGTGTGTTAGTTATTATGTTTGTTTTACGTTGATATTAATCCAATAGTTGAGATAAGTCGATATCTCCACTATAATGACAGTTGAGGTAAGTCGGCGTCAGCCGACAGAATAACATCCTACCTAACCTAACTTAACAGAGTGACACCTATCCTTTTGTTTGCTTCAATATTACCTCTGGCGCAGAAATCATTTAAAAGTAGAAACATGCAGAACTTATTTTTTTGTAAATTTAATTTCCATAGTAATTTTTTTATGAATGTTTTCACTTTTTCTATTTGGTGAATGCATTAGTGGTATTTGCATTGATTACTCAAAATACTCAATTTTCCAAAAATGTCAACCCAGTAGGTAAGTTTAACAATGTTATATTTTCTAAATAAATTTGCCTCTTCGATTTAATTTTCATCGAGAAAAATTGCGATTTATTTTTTGAGTTCAAGCACCCTTCCAATTACTTTTCCACGGGATAGCCAGCTCACTTCGTAATAGTATAGAAGTGAGGTGTAATTGGCATCCATTTCTTTACTCAGATTTGCAAATAATCTAACGTCCAAAAGACTGTTTTTATATGGTTTACAACTTTCGTACCTTTTGTAGAAACGTTGTAAAGTTCCCCGCTCATATTCTTTGACACAAAAGCTGGTTTGTGAAGCATGCAATGCATCCAGAAAACTTCGGATGACTTCTTTTTAACTGACAATTATTTTATTTATATATGTTGTCACAGTGTTTAAATATAATGAAGGTTTGGCGCCTCCTTTTGTACTACTAGCCTCTTCTAGAAGGCGCGCCTCCCAGTTTGGAAATCGCTGTGTTAGAATCACAACTGACGTTTCTCTACCAAGTGAGGGTTTGGGTTTTGACCGGGCTGGGTTGGCCCGGCCCTCGATTTTTTTAAACGGGCCGGGCCGGTCTTCCAATCTATAATGGGCCGGGCCTGACTGTTGTTTTAAAGCTTGTTTTTATATTTAATTGCAAACCATATCTATAAACAAGTAAATATATATTTACAAGTGTGATAAACCTTTATCAGCTAAGGCCCGTGCAGAGCTCTAGTTTGGGTCTGTTTACACATCTTGTGCTTAAACAGTGTTATCAATGTGTCAAAAGTAAGTATTTCTCTATTACCTCTCTCCACTCATCAAAATATTAGCTTATATTTCACCTGTGTGAACCGGGACGCTCGTTGTAGTCCTTCTACTGTTGAGACAAAGTATAGTAATTCTACATTAATGAATTAGTCAACTTTACAATAATGCAACATATCCCAAACAAAATTTAATACCGCACTGTTATGATTATTCAAATCAACAAAGTGGAGAATAATTTAAGTAGATTTCTTTTAAACTAGTGCGATTTTAGTGATTTGTTTCACTTTACTTTTTTTGTGTATAACAATCAACTACGCGTGAGAAAATGTAGTACGTAAAAAAGTGGTAAGTAAAAAAAATAACGTAAACATAGTATGTATTGTATTGAGTTTCATAAGTTAAGGTCCTTTATGTTGTGATGCCTGGGGAAAAAAGTAATTTCTCTTAATGTTTATTAAAAACTGATACATTGGCCATAGAAATTAATGAAATTGTTTTATCAGGATGAGATCTATTGTAGACAATCAAGTCAATAACAGTTAGCGTTAAAACGATGGGACCTATAGGGTTGAATGCGGTCCTGAGGGCTGCTAGCAGGGAGGTGAATAGTGGACGTTATTAAACAGTGACCCCACAGGCTAACATAACATGTAACTGGCTACAATGTAAACAATAATAATCCGGAATGGGAGATCTCCGGTCAGAAGTGCCATAAAGCCAAATTCAACTTTCCATCTACTAATTAATGTTAGGGTCATAAATTACTTATTAGTTTTATGTAATCATTATTTCTTGTTTGAGTATAAATAAGTTTTGTGTCATTATATAAAAAATGTACTTACATATTATTAAAGAATAAAGTTTTGAATACGCTTATAAAGAAGCATAATTTTTTAAAGGCATATTCGGGGTTGTGTTTGTAAAAGATAAGTATTCTTTTTAGAAAACGAGTTATGCTACTTTCATATGATGTATTTTACATCTTTTTTTCATATTTCATTTATTTATCTGAAAAGATTAATCTTTTTGTGAATATCTATCATCTTTAGTCTGTAAATAATATAAATATCACAATTCGCAATCTGAAATTTTTGAATTATGTACCTGCCCATTACAGTTTCTAGAATACATGATGAACATTAGGAACATTAATAGAAAATAAAGAAATTACTAAAGAATATATTGAACCTATTCCGCTCTATACAAGTATAACAAATAAACCTAAGGTACGATTCACGAGAGGTGTCCTATGGTTTCCTGGATTTGTAGTGTTTTCTGCACCAATACATGTCATACGAAAATAGTTTGATATCATCAAATTACGTGTGTGAAAAGTGATTAAAAATTTCATAATATTTCTGCTATGGTTTTTAGATGGAACGTGCGAAAACGTATGTTTCGGTATGCAGCTTTAAAATTTTAAGTTTAAACGTCACGCTTTGACAATGTCTTTGTAAAACTAAATCTGCAAAAGCCCAGCCACAAATCATTTTAATTAATGTGCACAACCGTTTTACATGTGAGTTTAACTGGTATAATTCCAATTTCTACATCTACTAAATAGTTCAGGTATGTACGGAAATAAATTATAAGTTTATATTGATTTTGTGTAAGCTCAAACAAACATATTAGTTGAATCGAATGCGCATTCAGTAAATTTGGTAAATAGTCATCGGATTAATCTGTTAATACTGGACATTTTTCTTTTAAGTATACATACAGGGAATTTTCATTTAGGTATACATATGGGGCATTTCACGCCAAATCGGATACCATCTGGCTTTTGCATCTCCGATTCGTTTCATAATTTTTTATGTTATAGTACCAAATAAGAGACGCCTCCGTGATTTTTTTCAATTTTATTTGTGTAGCCGCTTTCGAGATATCGATTTTTGAAAAAAAATCTTTAAATTTTTTTAAATACTAACAACTCTGTGAAAAATGGGCCGATTTTAACCTTTTGTTTTTGAATTTTTTATTTTTAAAAATACTTTTTGAATATAAAATCCAAAAAATTTTAAAAACCATATTTCTATAAAATTTTCAAATTTTTAATATAAAATATTAATTTCCAAAAAACACGTACTGATCGATTTTCTTGAAATTTGTTTTCTAAAAGACTCTTACTCATTCCGCAACTTTTAAGCCTATTGATAATTTAATTAAAAAAAAATATGTATACATAACTTGTATAATATTTTTCTGTATTACTTCTTGAGAATGACGATAAGTCGAAACTAGTCGGAGAGAATAAAAAAAAAAAAATAGTAGTGAAACAAACCAAGTGACTTGTATTTAATTATCAATATTGTAAACATGTTTCATCAAGTGATTAATGAGAATCAAATTGAAGATATTTTAAGCATAGTCCGATAATGGGATAACAATAGGATCAATTTTTGTCGAATTTTTAAAATTACATGTTTCAACTATCAGTACTAAAATTTAATAATAACCTTTCTCTCAGGTCCACCAGCAATAGTTATTGCCATTTATGAAATGTAATAGATATGTCTTGATAATTTAATGGACCAAGGTCACTTATACAAAAATATTCTAAAAATATTTCTCCAAAATTTTCAAATTTTTAATGAAAAATGTTGATTTCCAATAAACACGTACTGATCGATTTTCTTGAATTATTTTTCTAAAAAACTGTCACTCATTACGCCTAATCCGATACTGTGATAACGATGGGATTTTTTTAAATTTTTTTTAAATTCCATGTTCTAGTTATACAAGGTGTAACAGAACTAATGTACAGGCTCTGTACTATATAAAAGGGAGTGTTTAAATAAACAAACCTGCAATTGAAATTACCCTACCTTTAGTAGATAGCGCACAGATAATTAATAAAAATAATTAATAATAATAGGCCCCATGTTTGTGGTCTCTGGCATACGCACACATTACGTGTTTTAACCGAGAGTCCACATAGACTGATAGTTTTTAAACGATGTCAGTTTGGCTATCGAATTAGTGAACGAATCAATAGAATGTAGGTGAAATTTTAATTTGGGCCAGGGATGTTTATTTATGACTAATACATTTTTTATGGTGGTCAGATTAGGAAGAAAGAAAAAAATAAATCCCCTCGTTATCCCAGTATCGGACTAGGCTTAAAAGTTGCGTAATGAATGACAGTTTTTTAGAAAAACAAATTTAAGAAAATCGATCAGGACGTGTTTATTGGAAAGTGACCTTGGTTATAATCCATTAAATTATTAAGACATATCTATTACATTTCATAAATGGCAAACACTATTGCTGGTGGACCTGAGAGAAAGGTTATTATTAACTTTTAGTACTGATAGCTGAAACATGTAATTCTAAAAATTCGTAAAAAAAAATAGATCCTATTGTTATCCCATTATCGGACTAGGCTTTAAAGTTGCGGAATGAGTAACAGTCTTTTAGAAAAAAAAAAAAAATCAAGAAAATCGATCAGTACGTATTTCTTGATAATCAACATTTTATAGAAATATGGTTTTTACATTTTTTTGGATTTTACATTCAAAAAGTATATTGAAAAATAAATAATTCAAAAAAATTCAAATCGGCTAATTTTTCACAAAGTTATTAGCATTTAAAAAAAGGAACGTTTTCTTTTCAAAAATCTATATCTCGAAAGCGGCTGCACAAATAAAATTGAAAAAAATCACGGAAGCCTCTCTCATTTGGTACTATAACATAAAAAATTATAAAAAAGATCGGAGATGCAAAAGCCAGAGGATATTCGATTTGGCGTGGACTGGGCCATATGCATACGCTTTTTTTAAAGAGTTCAATTTGAAGCTTAAAACGATTATTTTTCACTCCCAGACTAAGCATGAAGTAAAATTTCGAGTTTATAAAAGTCTGATAATTTGGTTTGGTCGCATTAAATAATAAAGCGACCGGAACGATGAGTTTTGATATAAACACAATTTCCCATGTTTAAGAAAAATGGATGAAAACAAAAACGATATGAAATTGTTGGCATTGTCTTACACTTTGTACTAGTGAAGGCACGACTCGACTGAGATTTATTGAGAATAATGAAATCATCGATTATATATATATATATATATATATATACATACTATATATATATATATATATATATATATATATATATATATATAATCTATTTTTATCATTCGAATGATAATCATTATAATCATGATTCGAATTATCATTCAAATGATAATATTTTTGATTATTCAAATGATAATATTAATGATCATTCAAATGGTAATACAGGGTGTCTACGCTAAACCGTTCGTTAAAAGTTTATGGGGTTGCCGTTGCACTAAAAAATTGAAAAAAAATCCTTGTCATATGGTTGAATCAGTTCTCCTCATGTGAAATACTTTCAACTTTATACCACTTCCGGTTCCACCGGAAGTAGCACCAAGTTTGTTATTTTAAATAGAACACCTTATATATTAGTAATTTTTTGGGTTCCTCGTTTAAATTGTAACATCTTTTATTCGAACATATGTACACTTATCTCTTATAGTTTTCAAGCAAAAAAAATATTTCTAAAATTCTGACCTCTAAAAGACATCTGGAAATCTGTCTGTAACTTTTCTTAAGAATAAGATAAAAATATGATTTATATCTCTACTTGTACCTAGAGGATGCCTCTATGAGTAAATTAATTGGAAACTGTCAATTTTCACAATAAATGTTCTTAAAATGTTAATATCTAAGTGCCCTCTTCAATATCTTGTAACTGAATTTTTTTTAAATGGAATGACCCAATTTTTATAACATGGTACAATTGGGGCGAAAATTTGCTACAAAAAAGTATTATAAAACTAAACTCCAAAAGCAAGCAGTTTTCGAATTATTTCGAAAATTCGTTTTTCGTCGCATTTATGCAGGGAAAAATACGCGCATAAGTCGCAATTGAATTTTAGTAGGCCAGTAGTATGCTTTTGTTTATTCGCGATTGTATTGCGAAATGTCAAATAATAAAATAAACTAGTAGAAAGTTTTACAGAAATCAACAAAATGAATAATTACGCAAATCAACAAATTATCAATTTATTCTTCATACATGGCAACTGCCAATTGAACAAAATTTGATTCCAATCTTGTAAATCTTGTTATATTCATCGGCGGCAAATGTGGATAAGTTTCATTAAATATTCTACATGTTTGAGTACCAATTCTATCGCAGTTGCAATGTATAAAGAATAAATTGATAATTTGTTAATGGGTGTATTTATTAATTTTGTTGATTTCTGTATAACTTTGTACTAATTGTTTTTATTATTTGACATTTCGCATTACATAAGCGACAAAACAAAAGCATTACTACTTGCCTACTAAAATTTTCAGTCCGTGCCCCATACCTTGGCGAGTGGCTCGGATGCGCAGTAGTATATTACTCCCCGCGACATTTTAAAAATTCCAGCGGCGCCGCGGCGGCGAATAACATGCAATAGAAGTAGCGACGAAAAACAGTGGTATTGGGCATGTATTTTTAATACAATTTACGTAATTGTAATCTAGTAAGGTTATTTAGGACAAATTACCTGCCCGTCAGGTAGGTAAATAAATACCAAAAGGGAGATAATCCCCTACTAATTACATTCAACACACCTATATTACGGCCGCTTTTCCGAAATGTGTCAATTGAGAGTAAACCACCATAGTGAACGTTACAATTTTTATATCAAAATGGCAAGTACAATAAGTAATAAGGTGATTCACAGTCAGGCACGAGGATTATTATAAGTGATTTTCATACAACAAAAGGGTCTAAAGAATCTGCGTTAAGCCACTGACCGCCGCGCGGTACATTTTACATTTGTCGGTCGGCTATATATTGAAGAGGGCACTTCGATATTAACATTTTAAGAACACTTATAGTCAAAATTGACAGTTTCCAACTAATACACTCATAGAGGCATCCTCTAGGTACAAGTAGAGATTTAAATCATATTTTTATCTTACACTTAAGAGAAGTTACAGATAGATATCAAGATGCCTTTTAGAGGTCAAAATTTTAGAAATATTTTTTTTGCTTGAAAACTATAAGAGATAAGTGTACATATGTTCGGATAAAATATGTTGCAATTTAAACGAGGAATCGAAAAAATTACTAATATATATATAATAACCAATTTGGTGCTACTTCCGGTGGAACCAGAAGTGATATAAAGTTGAAAATATTTCACATGAGGAGAACTTATTCAACCGTATGACAAGGATTTTTTTTCAGATTTTTAGTGCAACGGCAACCCCATAAACTTTTAACGAACGGTTTAGCGTAGAAACCCTGTATAGATGATCATTCAAATGGTAATATGAATGATCATTGAACTAGTTATACAGTGAATATTTCTTTCAAGTATACATATGCATACGCTTTTTTAAAATATCTCAGTTTGAAGCTTTAAACCAGTGTTTTCCACTCCCAAATTAAGCATAAAGTAAAATTTCGAGTTTATAGAAGCCAGAAAATTTGGTTTGGACGCTTCTCGAAGCGGAGCTGCCATATCAAATTTTCAAGCTTTTCTAAAGTAAAATTTCTAGTTCAGAATAGAATGAAAATTTGGTTAAGTTGCTCCGCTTCGCGGACCGACCAAACCGAATTTGTAGGCTTTTCTAAACTAGAAATTTTACTTCATGCTTAACCTGGGTGTTTGGGCTTCAAAGGGAATTAATTTCGAAGGACCATTAATGAACTGCTCATTAAAACACTTAGATCAATTTGAACTTTACACTATTTATTCAAGACTTTAAAGCAAAATTGATCTCCATCGTAGACTAAAATAAAATGAATAAAAATATGCTTTTGACGGTTCTGATACTAGAAGGTAAGTGATTTTCCGTTTTCTCGCGCTCCTTGTGAAGTTGTTGGGGGTGGTGCTTCTCCCTTATTTCGAAGGGAAGGAGATGGTCAAGATGCCATCTGATTGGTGATCTTCTGGGGAAGAAGGATATTTTCCACTGTTGCCACTAAATTATCCACGCCGATGTCCCGTGCTCTTTTGTTTGCGCAAAACGTGCCGTCGCATAATTTTAGCTTAGGTCTTCCTGTCCACGGGGGATCGCGTCCTTTACAAAACTGTACACGCTGTAAAATCTCCCGGGTGCCTCGGTGGTCAGATAATAAGGGCCTCGTCCCTTTCAGGTAGCAGCCCGCGCTTGTCCCGAGCAGAGCCGATAAGTAGCGAATCGGCGGCAACACTGGGAGTAGAAAACACTCGTTCAAAGCTTTTAATTGAACTCTTAAAAAACAACAACTATCTCAAGATTTACGGCATATAATTGGGATATGTACTTAAATGAAAAGCACCCTGTATGAATCATCTTTATAGCGATCATTCAAATATTGATATGATAAAAATGATAAATAATGTGTAATTATTTTTATAATTATTGAGGAACAATAATTAATGAACAGAAAACGCGAATTACTTCAAAGTATTAAAAATTGTCTATCTTGTGCACATTTACGAAAATATTAGCCCCTACTAACTACAAAATTGTTAGTTAAATTTATGACTTTATGACAGAAAATCGATAATTAGTCGAGTAGCTTGACATTACAACATTGTTTCGCATTATTGTAATATCAAAATCGATAACAGAAAAATGGTAATTAGGCGAGCAGCTTTTAAAATTATAAAAAATGATGGTTATGTTATTATGTCATTGTCATTAAGTTTTTCAATGAAAAATGTCGCTTTTTAGGTCTAAATTTTTCGAAGATTTTGATGAGCTGATAATACATACACGTTCAAAAAATACGATGTATAGTAGAACGTATGTCACCAAGATGTTTACCGTGTTTTTCCAAGAAATAAATAATGTTCTGGATTGAAATATTCACTTGCACAGCTTGCTGGTATACTCAAAGATTCCTTATTATTATTTCATTTGGTGAATTATCTACCAAAATATTTTCTATTGTGCTAAATGTGATACTCGTAATTTTTTAAGTACATATGTTCTTAATACGCAAATAAATAACATTGATTAATTAAATTATATTTTTCTTTACTTTATGCAAATAGTTACATATGGTGTAGAAATAAAATATTTGTTTCGAAAAAAACTTTCATTTAAATTCAAAAATGTAACAATGTGTTAAAATTCCAAAAAGTATAAGAATGATTTGAAATTCGAAAAAAGTAAAGGATTGATAGGTAATTCGAATCACCTTTTGAATGATCATTAGAATGATGATTAGAATGATCATTTAAATAATCATTCTAATAATAGTTCAATTGATCTTTTGAATGATTATTCGAATCATCATTTTATCGTTTATTCAAATGATCAGTCGATTATCAAGATTATTTAAGTACCGATCATTCGATTATTAAAATTATTCGTTACCGCCCATTGCTACTTTATATACAGGGTGTCCTAGACCACCCGAATCAGGAATTTTTTAAGAAAACGGCTTGTCAGAGAGTTGAGATAAAAACAATTATTACTAAAGCCAAGCTATTGAAGAATCGAATGTTGATATTGTTTCTTCCCAAAAGGGTTGGCATCCCTGAGATTTCGCTTAAAAATGTCAAAAACTTAAGATTTTTAAATAACATGATAGATCAAAAGTGGTGATATTCAAAAGGTCTTTGAAAAATAAGCAACTTTTGTAAGAAAAATATTTTTTTTAATTGGCGCTTGTATTAAGTAATTTTGGATTGAAGTTACCGAATATCAATATCCCATGACTACCTTATTTTAAACGTAAATACTTAGGGCACTGGTATTGAGACTAGAACAAAACAACAGTGTTTAGAAGTAAATGGAAAACAATTTGAACCACTGCTGTAAACTCTGAGTCAAAGTTAGAGTCAAAACTGTGGAGTCGGAATTTAAGTATTTTTGTGTGAGGAAATCGGAACCGTGGAGTTGGAAATTTCGAATAATTTCGACTCCGATTTTCAATATAATTGTGCTAAACATATTTCGTTTTTTTTTTTTCTAAAATTTGAACCCAAATTAAGTATTTAATTACAATGGAAATTTATGTAATTTGCATATGAGAGAAAAACAAAATTTCTTTAAAAAAAAAAAAAAACTAAAGATTGCAATTATGCAGATAATCCCCCCGATTCCGTACGCGAAATTTTAAATTTAACGGATACGTTATTATTACCCTCACAATCTAAGTATACACATCAAGTACTAAACACGCTTAGACTGTGATGTTAAAGAATAACATGTACGTTAAATTTAACATTTCGTGTACGGAATCGGACTGAAAGTAGCCATTAAATATTTTTGTTGTATTGAAATGAATTGCATTATTAAGTAAAGTTTTAAAATGTTCACATGTTTTGAAGCAGCAGTCCGAGTTGGCGTAGGATTTTCGATAAATAGAGAAGTCGGAGACGGAGTTGAAGTCCAGTATTTCTTTAGCAACTCCGCGGACTGGGTTAGAACGTATCTGAGAGGTCTAAATGATATGAATGTATATAAGCCAGTCGGTTTCTTCTGTAATCCACTCTTGATAATGCCGTAAAAAGCGAAACTAGTCGAGTAAATAGAAACAAATAGTGAAACATAGCAAGTGTTTTTAATTTATCCTTTAATATTATTTCAAAAATAAAAAAGAAAAAAAAGTCTATTTGAAACTCAATCTTTTGAAATAAATTAACCATGAAAAATTAAAATTTAATAACTTTAATCAAATATTACTCAAAATCGATGCCAGTAACAAAATTATGTTTCCTACAAAAGTTGTTTCTTTTTTAAAGACCTTTTTAATGGTGCCACTTTTAACATATCGTGCTATTTAAAAATCTGGAGTTATTGGCATTTTTAAGAAAACTTTCAGGGATCCCAACGTTTTTAAGAAAAAAAACAATATCACTATTCGATTCTTTAATACGGCTTTTGTAATAATTTTTTTGCCCTAACTCTCTAAGACTAGCCGTTTTCTCAAAATAGACTGATATGGGTGGTCTGGGACATCCTGTATATGTACTTTGTATATATTTCAAAGTGAATATGAGTTTTTAATATCTTAACACCTTATCAATCAATCCATAATTATAAGTAAAAGAATTCCGAAATAATAAACTTCTCCGCCTATTATTATATCCTTATTACTCTATCATTTGTAGTTGACAATGGATATATATTCAATTCGTTAGAATTAGCGAATATTCATGTGCAATCTGCAAAACTACGAAGCCCGCTATGTTTGCTAGTAATATAGATGAGTCGGCGGATCCGTCAAACAAATTAACAATAGCTCCGAAGCCCGAAAGCCCAAAGCTAGGCATTCACAAACCCGAAGTTCACGTCAGCTGGAACTTTCAGATTTTCAGACGGTTATCCATAATAGTCGGGATGAGCAGAGCCACGTAATAAACGTCAGTGCTTTCTGCCCATTATTGCATGCAAATCACAATTATCGCGCCCGAAAAGGATCATTATTATCATTAGAGAAAAGTTAGTTGAACTCCGTAAAGGATTATGAGTAATACACTTTATTGCATTAAATTTGCATTAGTATATCGCAATAAGATCTTTCTGCAAGATATTATTTATGGAAAACTAATAACACTTAATGATTTATAACTTTAAGCGTAGGGACTTTTATCAAAGAGGAGAAATAATACTAGGCAATAAATTTAGAAAAAAGTTCTGTTAATTTAGTTTTTTGGCTGATTTTGAATCAACTCAATTAATAATGCATAACTATAAAGTATAAATACTACACCTATTCGATTTTGGATTTTATGGATTTCTTAGAAATACATTGGTTTCATTCTATTGCAATACTGTATTTTAAATATAACAATTTAAAAAGGAACTCTGAACTAATAACTATCCAAAATACAATCTTAAGCTGTAACAAGCTTAAAACGATAACTTTGTTACAATTTAAAAGTAAATAAGTGATTTTTTCTTCATATTATGAACAGTGTTACTTTGCCTAACCAAATGCCTAATATATATTGTTACCATACCAGCCACCTACCCATTTGCTGATTCAGCTACCCATCTTCATAAATACCCAGCGCCTAGATATAACGGGCAGTTCCAGTCAGTTCCCGACAGACTCCGGCACCTCGAGCTCCTATCAAATTACTTATTCAAATTATTCTTTGTATTTTCATTCTTTCAATTGTAATTGTGTTCAATAAATAAAACTTTTTAAAAACAATCGTTAAGTAGTGAATACGTTAACTGGCGCAGTCGGTAGGATAACTCGACGTTATTGTGCTCTAAAATCGTGCAGTGTAACGGAGAGTGTTAACTCTTTACGGATTATCCTCAAGAACCAACCCCGAAGAAAAAGACGTTACAATCGCCGAATTTCCGGTGAAATCTCCAAACGACGCTCAAATCGCTTAGTTTTGGATACCCAAGAGAAACGAGCTAAATGAAACACATAATAATCATACTGTAAGTACCTTTTTAAAAAATTGCCATCTCACTCCTGTCAAAAACGAACGTTTCCAAAATTGACCGTTTCAATCTCAACGCGATATTAGAGGCCGTTCGAGAAATTGAAGAGGCAGAAGAAAACATGGCGCAAGAAATCAAACCCGTCGATCAAAATTTAATCCCAACATTCTCCGGTGGCAAAACAACGCCAAGAAGTTATGTAACAGCTTGTGAATACCTAATTGATGAATTTCTTAATCCTCAACAACCCGAAGTTCGCATGCAGAGAAGACTTCTAATGATTTTCATGGGAAAACTCGAAGGAAAAGCCCGTGAAGCCCTTGATGCAAATCGAATGTCGAACACCTGGCCGGAACTCAAAGCAATTTTAGTCCACAGTTTTGGTGACAAAAGATCTGAAGACGTACTAGCTTACGAATTAAACAACATTCGACCATCGAAAAGTGACAGTTCAAAAAAATACGCCGCTAAAATTAAAGCTACTCTTTACACACTTTTATCAAAAATCAATTTGGAAGAAAATGACATAAACATTCGTCAAATGAAGATTGCACAATACAATTCAATTGCTCTTCGCACATTCTTATTTGGACTTGACATGATTAATGACCGAATGGGACTTGAAGTAAAATTAAGAAACCCAAATGACATAGAAGCAGCAGAAGGATTAGCAAGTGAAATTGAAAATTACGACCATGCGCAATTTCCACACCAACAAATGCCACAGCGTGCACAATTTCAAAGAATAAACAGCACACCAACACCCTACAATCAGTACAGACCGTACATGAACCAGAGATATAAACAACCCACGCCTATGGAAGTTGATCCGACAGCTTTTAAACGTCCCGCTTCATCTTTAATACGATGTGAAAATAAAAGACCTTGGTTACAACACTCAATGCTTGAAAAACAAGAAGAAATTTTATCTTATGATAATGAATTTTTTTATGACGATGAAAATTATTATACTCAACAACAGGAATGTAATGATTACAATTACGAAATTTATGAATACGACTAAAGTGAACACTTAGCAATCGAGGAGGGCCTTAAGGAAGAAATAAACAAGAAAGAAACACCCAAAAAACAAAATGCTGCTCTAAATTTTTCTAAATTTTTAAAGAAACATAACTCACGGAATAATTACATACAACGCTCAATTAGACCCACAACTACCTTATTTAAAATTTTAAAATTACAAAATTTTAATTCATACAGGTGCATCAAAGTCTCTGATAAGTGAAGAAATTTATAATTCTATGAAAGATAATTATGCAATCAACGAAGAATTCCAAATTCAAACACCACATGGCATAGAAGAAGGACCAAAAGCTCTTAAAGTCAAAATACCTGATATTTTTAAAGAAGAACGTGAGCACATATTTTATTGTTTTAATTTTTCAAATTATTGAAGAAGTACTTAAGACATCGAAAGTAAAAATCCCCTATTATACCAGCTTAGACGATATTAAACTTTTTCCAAACACTTCTCAAGTAGTTGAATACACAGTCAATAACATGACAAACGGACTTGCATATTTTCCCCAAACACGAACAAAATTAGGAGAAAAGGAATTTATTTTATCACCACCCGCATTAGTCAAAGTAAATAATGGAAAAACCTTAATTCGGATTAACAACATCACCGATAAAATTATTAAAACATCAGGAAAAACTCATAATATAAATTTAACACCTGTTCAAGAATTTACTGAATCATACAATAAAGGAATTCAACCAACTACACCGAAAGAAGTATTTGAACAAGAAATGAACAATATTTTAAATAAATACAATTTAAATATCGAAGAAAAAGCTTCATTAATAATTTTATTGTTGAAATTCAAGGATATATTTAATTTGGACGGACAGAAATTAACCTTTACACACGAAATTAAACATTTATTAAATATGAAATATGACAAACCAGTGTATGTAGGCATGTATCGCCAACCAATAGAAATGCGACGCGAAATTAAAAAGGAAATTAATAAACTCTTATCACAAGACATAATTCAAGAGAGTATATCACCATTGTCAGCACCCGTGCATATTGTTACTACAGAAAAGGACGGAAAAGTAAAGAAGAGAATGGTGATCGATTATCGACAACTGAATAAACAGATGATCGAAGATAAATATCCAATTCCGAATATCGCCGATATTCTTGATAAATTAGGACGAGGACAATACTTTACATCATTAGACCTCGCGAGTGGATATCATCAAGTAGAAATGGAGCCCAAGGATGCCCCGAAAACAGCATTTACAACAGAACAAGGACATTACGAATTCAGACGTATGCCCTTTGGACTGAAGAACGCCCCGGCAACCTTCCAAAGATTAATGGACAACGTACTTCGTGGATTACAGGAAGATACCCGTCTTGTATACTTAGATGACATCATCATATATTCAAGTTCACTAGAGGAACATATAACTAAACTCAACAAAGTTCTACAACGCTTAAAAGAAGCCAATTTTAAAATACGTTTAGAAAAATGTGACTTTCTAAAAAAGGAATTTAAATATCTAGGACACGTAATAACTGAAAAAGGAGTAAAACCAAATCCTGAAAAGATCAGAGCAATTCAAAAATACCCAATACCAAAAACAAAAAAGAAATTAAGTCATTTCTAGGACTTTTCGGATACTACAGAAAGTTCATTCAAGACTTTGCACTTATAACGAAACCTTTTACAAAGTGCTTAAAAAGAAATGCAAAAATTGAACTAACAGCAGAATACGAAGCCGCTTTTGAACAATGTAAAACGCTTCTTATGAATGACCCTATTTTACAATATCCAGACTTCGAAAAAGAATTTATAATCACAACAGACGCATCCGACGTAGCACTAGGAGCCGTATTATCCCAAGGAACAGTTGGATCAGATAAACCAATTTGCTATGCATCTCGAACTCTTTCAGAAACCCAACGTAAATATGCTACCATCGAAAAAGAACTTTTGGCCGTTGTCTACGCCGTCAAACAGTTTCGACCTTACATTTACGGAAGGAAATTTACATTGTACACCGGTCACAAACCATTGATTTGGCTTTGGTTCCTAAAAGAACCGAATAGTCGTTTAATGAGATGGAAAATCAAACTAGAAGAGTACAATTTCGAGATTAAACATAAGAAAGGTAAATTAAACTATAACGCTGACGCATTATCCAGAATTCAGTTAGACCAACTAAATATAATGACACCCGAAGAAAATAATGATTTACAATCAGTTTATGTATACGTTGATAGTTACGAAATTGATCAATTACTAAGAGAACTTAGAATCGATATTGACGAGTCAGAAAGAACAAGCCCAGAACAACAACAAACAAGATTTTGACAAGGAATAGCCCAAAAAGGAATAAAAATCACAGAACAAAATGTAGGAGAAATTGAAAATTCTGATAACAACACTATTCATTCAAACGCAACATACGAACCAACAAAAGGAATTGAAATTCAAGATACAATTTTGGACAATAAACACATACAATTTATATTACGTACAGGAATAAATACTGAATTAGAAATTAATCATCGCAACGATGACGGACGCATGATTTATGAATGCAAAATCCCACGTACAAATGTCGATCAAAATATTTTTGATATTTTCAAAGAATATATGACCAATAATAAAATAATTTACTTATATACAGAAGAAGATAAATTGTATCAAAAATGCTGCAAAGTTTTTATTGAAAAATTTAATGACAAATGACCGAAGATAATCAAATGTTTAAGGAGAGCGAAAATAATCAATGATCCGATGAAACAAATCGAAATCATTTTGAAATACCATGAAGGACCTCATAACCATCGAGGAATAGAGGAAACCATTAAACATTAACAACGAACGTATTGGTATTTGGTATTGGAAAAAATCAATCAAGAATTTTATTGATGGATGTGACACATGTAAACTAATAAAATACAACAGACACCTTGAAGTAACGTTACTACCTTTAACAAAAACACAAAATGCCTCATTTGAAAGAATTTATGGTGATTTATTTTCAATATCATCAAAGAAATATTTAACAATAATAGAATCATTTTCACGCATAGGCCAAGCTATTAAAATTAACAGCAAAAATCCACACGAAATAGTTGAAGCACTATTTCAATATTTTACGAACTACGGAATACATGAAGAAATCTGTTTCGATCAAGGCACCGAATTTAATAATAAACTAATCAAGGAATTTCTTAAAACCCAAAAAATTTATATTCATTTTGCAACAACGAAAAACCCCGAATCTCAAGGAAATATTGAAAGATTCCACTCTACGCTACTGAAACACATGAGATGTTTTAATGAAGACAGAGATATAAATATATAAAAACAGGTTCAATTAGCTATTATAGCTCAAGCAACAGGTTTCACACCATTAGAACTACTCTTATGACATACCAAAACAAGAAATCGTATAGATTTATTTTACGACAATATTGCCTATCAAGAACAAATCAGTAAACATCGAGAAAGAATGAAACTTCTTTACGATCAGATAAAAAGAAAGGACATCTCAAGAAAGGAAAAAACACAAGAAAAACAAAGGAAAAATCTCAATACTACTGAATGGAAAATTGGAGAAAAAGTGTATGTTGAAAATATTACAAAATCAAGTAAACTAATGAAACCTTATTTTGGACCTTACGTAATTACAAAAATAAATGACGATAATACAGTAGACGTTAAAACTAAACGCGGAACGCAACGCTATCATCAACGGCATCTAAAATACGGTATTGTTACAGATGCTTCGTCTTCTAGACAACAGGAGAAGTAAAAATCACCCCGATCAAAGATGTACTGTTCCCATTTTATCTTGGAATAGTCGAAAATAAGCTAACGTCATGGACAATCGCTACTCAATACGATTTACAGCCGATGATAAATGAAATTGACAGAATGAACAACAGATGTAAAGAATTCCATAAAATACTGGAAAACTCGCAGAAAAATTCGACATATAAGCAAGAATTAACAGGAATAATTTCATCTTTAAAAACAAATCAAGAATTAATGAATGATAACTTAAAACAAGCAGTACCTACCCTTAGAACGAAAAGAGGAGCTTTCAATTTTGTAGGAACCATTATTAAAGCTATTTCTGGTAACCTAGACCAAGAAGACGCACAGCGATATGATGAGGCCATCATGAAACTTTCTACAACACAGGAGAAAATTATTAAATTTCAAAAAGAACAAATCTCACTTTCACTAACAGGAATCAAAGAATTCAAAGAAAATATTGACAACTTGGAAAAGAATCAAGACCGACTTAAATATAGAACAACGCAACTAGGACAAGTAATTAAAAATGAAAGCATATTTGCCATCGATATCAATAATCGATTGAATCTAGGAATAATGGCAATACAATTAACAATCAGCCTTACTACAATAAACATGCTTTTAAAAAAATAATAACAGCGAAAACTTTTGCAAGACTTGAAACTTACCATCCTACAATATTACCCAACGAAATACTTTTAAAAGAACTTCAAACCAACTAAAACAGGAAAACTACCTGTTGAAGAAGAAAATATTTACGCGATATCAAAGATACTAACAATAAAGGCCTATCCTTACCTATCAACTGTATCATCTCTATCCAATTCCACAATTTATTGATACCCATCCTAAAATCTTAAATATTGAAAATCCTTACCTGGCAGAAAATAATAAAAGGTACATATCAATGAATCATTCATGCAAACAAATCAAAGAACGCAAATTTTTATGTGAAGAAACGAGTAAAAACTCTCTCAGCGAAACTCTCTGCGAATATGATTTAATTAAACACGAATTCCACGAAGGGAAGTACACCTACAACATCCTCAACCCAAAACAACCGGAAATAAAGAAGACATCCGACAACGAATGGATCATATCATCCCCGAAAGAAGAAAAGCTGACAATTAACTGCAACGAAAAAGAAGAAATCCGAAGAATAACAGGAACGGTACTAATCCAGTTAATCAGTAACTGCAGTGCGGCATGGAATCAAGAAATCATGAAGACACGCACATCATTCATCTCCAATAGAGAATTCCAAATCCATCCACTAAACATTATCACATTGAAGGAAGACATCCCACGCTAGAAAAACGATGATCTTCACTTTAACGAAATTCAATGGAAGCAGTTTAATGAAACAAAGACGTCGATGGAAAATCTACAAGGAAAGTTAAACACCATGAAAACTCATCACATGAGTCACCTAAGGTATTCGACCCGTATCTTTATAATCGTATCAATCATCGCATCTTTAACCATTTGGAAGCGATTATACAGATTTAAGAATTCAACCGTTCCACTACAAGAAGAGCCACAGGGAGGAACCCAAGAAAACGTCAGTTCTCACCCTTGGTTGCGAACTTCCATCTAAGAGGGGAGGTGTTACCATACCAGCCACCTACCCATTTGCTGATTCAGCTACCCATCTTCATAAATACCTAGCGCCTGGAGATAACGGGCAGTTTCAGTCAGTTCCCGACAGACTCCGGCAGCTCGCGCTCGTATCAAATTACTTATTCAAATTATTCTTTGTATTTTCATTCTTTCAATAGTAATTTTGTTCAATAAATAAAACTGTTTAAAATCAATCGTTACGTAGTGAATACGTTAACTATATATATATATATATATATATATATATAATTCTCCCATGATCCTCTTATTCCGGTGGCCTTAATAGCATCTCTATATATTGTTAATATTTAGATGGAACCTCTGACTATGTTCCTTAATCGTATATTCTAAATTTAATCTAAAAACTTCCAAATGAGAGTGGAAAAACTGCAGCTTAAATCACATTTTGCAACCTAACATTTTATAATTTGTCACTCAGTAAGTACAAATAAAACAATTGATATTTCTGAAAGCATACTAGGTATTTCTTTCAGTTGTTTTTATTTTTTCCTCCATTTCTTCACATTTCAATTTAGTTGTAATTTGCGGAGCACTGAAACTACGGCTTTTATTTTAGCAATTAGCACACTAGAGATTTTTTTTTATAAACTGGAAGACTATTTGTAAAGCCTTAAAAATGTGTTTGATAAGTCTAAATTTAATGTGAAGCGGCAAAAAAATAATTTTAATTATTGAAATTAAAGATTTAGGAATAAGGTCATTTTGATTATGAATTCATTTTTTTCAAGATGCCACTCGCGTGTAAAATATTGTTTCTTGTTTGCACTACTATTCATAAGGTATAACACCATGAATATTACAATATACAACTCCTGTTTGCAATAATAACTTTCATTGGATTGTTTGCGAATTCCCCATGTCCACATTCTTACTGATTTATTGAAAAAAAATATGTACTGAACAAAATGTTAGCAGTTGAACAAAACAAATATATTGGAAATAATCAACGTTAAGAAGAAAAAATTGTCATACACAAATTTATTGTTGCCTAGTGTAATATACCAAATTTGGTTTAAAACACAAGAAACGTCAATTGAATCACCCAAATGAAAACGGGAATAATATTGTAAAATTAGCTTAGAATAAATTTAATTTCTTTTAGGATAGCCTACTTCATTTAAGAAGAAAAAAATTGTCATAAACAAATTTATTGTTGCCTAGTGTAATATACCAAATTTGGTTTAAAACACAAGAAACGTCAATTGAATCACCCAAATGAAAACGGGATTAATATTGTAAAATTAGCTTAGAATAAATTTAATTTCTCTTAGGATACGTTAAAGTCTAACCTAACTCAAGATAGTTTAGCCTAACCTAACTAATATAGAAATTAACTGAGGAACACGATTAATATGACAGCATCTAGATAATAAATTTGAAGTCTGTTTAGAAATGTTAAACATTTTATTTTATGATTAGAAAACAAAACAAACTTATAATAATTAATAGTTTATTTATGTATTTATAAAACTGATGATTATAGAGTACTCTTAAACTGATGATTATAGTGTACTACCGTTGAATAACGCATAAATAGTTGTAATTTACGGAGCAGAATAAATAGAAGTACAACTGAACGGTACATTTTCCTTTCACAAAACAGCGCCCTCTGCTCATTGTTGGGATCTAGGAGAGACATTCCTTTTTTGAAGGGATTTTTTTGAACACTAAGAGAGATAATGGGAAATTGTATGTAAAAGAGGGATTTTTTTATTTATAAGATAGTCCATGGACAACTATAAAAAATAGTGTTATACAAACAAAGGTAAATCGTTTTTTTATTGATAAATTATAAAAATGCTTTTACTGAATTAAAATTACTCTCTTTACTTTATTTTCTCATTCAAACACAAAATCTGATAGATCCATTTTATTGATTGTCGTAAAAGAAAATATTTATAAACAAATAATTTCAAATGGAGCATTATTTTTAGTTTTTTTGCATCAACATTGGACAAATTACTGTTACATTAATTTGCAAAGCAACATAATAGTAGGTAGATGTTTCAAAAGTCGAATAGTCACAGCTTTTACTTTATCACGCAGTGTTGCACCTGTAGAGGCGAATTATTCGCCAGAAAGTCAATATTTTTCTACTAGAAATTCGGTGAAAGTATATTCCTTTTTAATATTAAAACAATATTTATTAAAAAAATATTTAAAATAACTCAACATCAGATTACTGGTAATTTTTCAGGTATAAATAAATTTAAACAGAAAGCACAAACAACTGAAAAATAATAAAACTCAAAGTTGACAAAAATAATATAAAATGGCAGAATGTTTTATGATCCATTTAAAAATGTATTAAATTATAGAACAAGCTTTTTTTTGTAAAATCATAAACAAATTGACTCGGCTGGAAAATATATTACAGAAGCTAAAATTTTACTAAAATTATAAAACTAAATGAACAGAAAAATGTTAGCTTGCGTTACCTAGAGCAAAGTTTAGGAGATTAACTCAAATACCAGATTGTCATAAATTTATAACAGTTTGAATTAAAGAACGAACATCATTTTTGTATAAAAGTAAAGAAAAACCTCAACTGACATATAAATGATAGCAGCTTAACAAAACTAAAGAAAACAGCGAATTACTGTGTATTTATGAAAGAAATTTTGAAGATCAGATTCTGAAAACATTTTTACATACACTTCTGTGCAATAAAATTAAGTACACAAAATATGTTATAGTTTAAAGCGGACATGATTAGTTTCCTAGTTACGTAAATATGTCAATTTTTAAATGTCAAAATACCGCCTCATTTAGACAACAATTCAAAAAGTCGATTTCTAACTATAATTAAAGATGGTTTTTATATTAGACAAATTACTCGATTGGTGAACATCAGTAAAGACACTGTTTTCAGAGTTAAGAAACGTAGGGACCAGGAAAGAAGTGATGGTGTTTTATTATTTATTGAAACTGCTGCTAGGCAATTAAAACTAACCCGAATTATACAACTAAAATATTTTGCAAAATAGGCATAAAACTTGTACCTAATTTTATTGCATAGACGTGTACATCGATAGAAGAAAAATAATTAAAATCAACTAATAATAAACTAAATTTATATTGCTTTAAAAAAATCATAAAAAATTACTGAAACTAATTTTTTATTAAAATGTATGGGAATCGCAAGAGGAAAGAATGAGCTCTACACTCTATAAGCAAATGTTAACTTTTTCAACTCAAAAATTAATAATTAAGGAGGCTAGTAAACTGAAATAGTTTTAGTTCTTGAGCTTTTATAAATTTGTTATCAATTACTTAATCTATTTTCTACTCCTAGATTAAGCATGAAATAAAATTTCGAGTTTAGAAAAGCCTGAAAATTTGGTTTAGTCGCGTAGCGTTACACGACCAAACCATTCAGGCTTTTCTAAACTCGAAATTTTACTTCATGCGCCCTTAGGGCGTCAATTTTTCTACTCCTTTTTTTCTACTAATAATTATTTCTACCTTATTCTTTTTCCCACTGCATAAAAATTTCTACTAATTTCTTTTTTTACCAATATTAATTTATTGAATTTTCGAACATTCGAAAAACATTAGAACACTGACATCTTCATGACAACTTCACGTTCATTCATAATTTGACACATTTGTAACTTTGATAATATTCTTTCAACTTCTTTTAAAATTATGGACGTGGAACTGATTAAAACATCTCGAAGTACGTTGTTGCACATTGGGGGATATTTGTATTCTAAAAACAATGAAAAAAACGGGCGAGTAAATTGGAAGTGCCGCCAATATCCGGAGTGCAGCGCTCGAGCGGTGACCCGTTCTTATTTAACCCACGGTCAAGCCGTTGAACTCTTGAGGGGTCCGGATGAATCGCCTCACCAGGGACATGCACCCAACATGGAAGAAGTCGAAGCCGAGAAAATAAAGGTTGAATTAATGAATCAGGTTGGTGGTATGGTGTTCACGGGGTTTTTACCTTCAGAATCGCCTGAAACGCAAAGCGGAAGATCACCCGGAAGCTCCACCTGTGCAACTGCTCCGGAGCGAATTGCATGATGTGCCTTCCGAAATATTAGCCTTGCTTCCTGATCGACCTAACTTAACCAGAGCTATCCAACGCCAAAGACTCCAAAACATGCCGACCAACCCCACTGACATAAATGATTTGGAAGAAATTCCACAAAGGTATCGGGATACGGCAGGTGGCGAAAAATTTTTGCTGTACGATTCTTGGGATACGGATGAAATAGAATCGGTCGGGCGACTAATCATTTTTGCGACAAAAGAAAATTTGAGGCGCCTCATGAGAAGTTCCAATTGGTACGTCGATGGGACCTTCAAGGTAGCTTGATTGATTTGATTTAAATTTTGATTTGATTTGATTTGATTTCGGTTTATTCGGTTGATTTCGGTTAATTTTATTTTCAGGTCGTGCCTCATATTTTTTTCCAACTTTTCGCCATCTTAGCCTCTTTCCAACAAATTCGCCGTGGAGTAACCCACATTGTGGCATTACCGCTAGTATACGCCTTAATGGACGGTAAAAAAGAGGTGGCATACGAAAAAGTATTTGCAGTGGTTAACGCTGCATGTCAAACATCTGGGATTCCTCGTACTGTGCCGGTTGTCGTTATGACAGATTTCGAAATGGCCATTATTAATGCAGCTAAATCCATCGGCAACACTACTGTCAAGGCTTGTTTCTTCCACCTACGTCAAGCAGTGTTTCGACGCATTCAAGAACATGGTCTACAACAAGCTTATAGTGACCGAAATGATGAGCGAAAAATTAAGATAGCTGCCCAAATGATGTGCGCAACCGCATTTGTGCCAATCGAAGATGTCGTTCGAACCTTCGCTGCTTTTGAGCGACAAGCTGCGGAAGATTTCAAACCGATCATAGATTATTACGCGGTAATTAATGTATAATTAATATACAACTTCAGTTTTTTACACCTTTCTGATTCTGGCAGGAGAACTATGTACGCGGAAGAACTGCGCGAGGTAGACGACGCGCTACATCACCAAGATTTCCACCAGAGCTGTGGAATATGTACGATGCAACTCTTCAAAATTTATCCCGAACCAACAATGTTTCTGAAGGCTGGCATAACCGGTTCCAAATTGTTGGGGGCAAAAATCATCCGAGTTTATACACATTTATGAAAGAACTTTTAAAGGAACAAGCGGACACTGAGTGTATGATCCGTGAACTGGATTTAGGCAAACGAATTAAAAAAGACAGAAATCAATCGAGACAGCAGCAAGAAGACAGAATCAGCAACGTGGTGCTTCAGTACGAAGAACGAAAAAATGAAATTTTATTGTACCTTAAAGACGTCGGACATTACATTACATTTTAATAAAAATTCAGTTTTTCATTGACGTTTGAGTATTATTATTTTGGGTAGATAATAACAATAGTAGAAAAAAATTAGTAGAAAAATCGGAGTAGAAAAAATGGAGTAGAAAAAATGGAGTAGAAAAAACGTCGTACAAACTCATGCGCCACGCGTATAGAACACTGACTTCAAGTACAGTTAGAAATATACTAGTAAAGCAATATGGCTTTTTTCTAAACTCGAAATTTTACTCCAAGTTTAAATCCGGTGATTTAAGTCTTTCTGACTTTCATCGATCAGGAAGACCAACAACTCTGGATAATGACATTTTAAGGGCGTAAGTGGAAGCAAATCCATGTCAGACCATTAAAGAACTTTCGAACAATCTTAACGCACCTTGGTCAACTATTCAGGAACATTAGAAGCAGATTGGGTAAGTAAGCAGAGCAGGGGTTTGGGTCCCGCACAATCTATCCGAGGAAAACAAATCTAATCGTTCCAATACCTGCAACTTATTTCTTCAGCGGCATGACATAGACGCGTTTCTTGATAGACTAATTACCGGTGATGAAAAATGGGTCCTTTACGATAACCCAAAACGCAAAAATCAGTGGCTCTCTTCAAATGACGCGCCACGAGCTACAGCAAAACCAGGTTTACACCCCAAAAAGGCGCTTTTGTGTGTTTGGTGGAATACTCGTGGGGTTGTTCATTTTAAAGTGCTAAAACCTGGTCAAAAACTGATTGAAAACTTGCACACTAGATGGCAAAAGGTCAGAGAAAATGAGGGTGATTATGTTATTGATTAAATTAAAATATCGATAAATATTTTGTTGTTTGAATTTAATGGTAAAATAACGACATTACTTACCGGCCCCCCCTAATACCTAAGACAAATTCCCTATAGTTAATTTGAAGATTTTTTTGATTTAATTTTGAAACCGCTAGATTTAAATATTTACAGCAATTTCGATTAGAAATATGCTGGATTTAGGGTATTTGCCGCTGACTTGGGTAATGGCCATTATTCACGAGTAGAATACCATACGTTATGAGCAACTTTTGTAAAACATAGTAATGATATGCTGAAATATACAGGGAATTTTTTCTTAAGTATACATATGAATACGTTATTTTTTAGGTTCAATTTACAGGTAATTGTCAGTTTTTTTAATGAGTTCAATTTTAAATTTAGAACGAGTGTTTTCCACTCCCAGACTAAGCATGAAGTAAAATTTCAAGTTTAGAAAAGCCTGAGCGTTTTGATTTGGACGCGAAGCGTCCAAATTCAAACTCAGGCTTTTCTAAACTTGAAATTTTACTTCATGCGTCACGCGTATAAAACACTGAAATATTGTGAGTTTACAAATATACTGCTAAATTAGTATTTAAAAAATCAGCTACAGCAGGATTAAAAATATACTGCTAGACAATAATATTTTGAATTTTACAATATTTCCATGTTTTATACTCGAGGCGCATGAAGTTAAATTTCGAGTTTTGAAAAGCCTGAATATTTGGTTTGGCTTCGTAGCGCTACTCGACCAAAACTCGACCAAACCAAATGTATACTCAATGACATTAGAAGCGTAACACCAAGAAGGAATGATTTTTTTGAATTCATATTTTAGCAACAGAGTGACTATATTTAAAGCATACATTGATAACAATTTCAACCTTGTGCCTTTTATATTTAATGTGAAAAAAAAAATATTTCACTTTTTCTTTTTTGATAAAACTATTTATATGAGCTGTTTAGTACAGATGTTTTTAGTTTTCGTGTTTCCGTTGAGTGTGTTAAGCTTGAATAAAATGCCTCGAGTCCGAAGACGTCCACAATATCACCATTTGAGCGATTTTGACCGGGGTCGAGTTGTTGCTTATCGAGATGTCGGTATGTCCTATCGCGAAATTGCCCGCCGTATTGATTCCACTGATGCAACTGTAATACGTGTGTATCAGGTATGGACAGAAGAAGGTAGAGGAGCAAGAAGAAGACCAATTGGTCAACCAAGGCGTACCACAGAACGTCAAGATCGGCGCTTAAGACAAATACGATACTACGCGTCAAATCGGTGATCAATGGATTGGAGAAGAAAGTAGGCCCGTTAGTATGCGAACCTTATATCGCCGCATTCAATCCTTTGGGCTTCTTTCGTACCGTCCAAGATTAGTGCTTCCTTTAACAGCGAGACACTGTCGCCAAAGGTTGGACTGGTGCAGAGAACGGCAGCATTGGGAGGCAGAATGGCACGATGTCGTATTCAGCGATGAATCACGATTTTGTCTAGGCACGCATGATGGCCGTAGAAAGGTACGACGCTACCGTGGAGAACGACCTGATCTTAGGTTTGCTATTGAGAGGCATGTACACAGGACTGCTGGAGTAATGGTTTGGGGGGCTATTGCTTATGGTAGTCGATCACCTCTTGTATTCATTCGAGGCAGTATGAAAGCTGCGCGTTATGTTGAAGACGTCATACGACCGACTTTGTTGCCTTATTTAGATGGCCGCCCAGACGTACTTTTTCAACAAGATAACGCACGTCCCCATATTGCTCGTCGAACTATAAACGTTCTTAATGAAGCTGGTGTTAATGTTTTGGCGTGGCCGCCCTGTTCGCCGGATTTAAATCCCATTGAACATGTGTGGGATATCATGGGAAGAAGAATATTCTCTTTGCACCATCCTCCACAGACTCTAGCACAGTTGATCGATGAAATTCAAGTTGCTTGGAACGAGATGCCTCAAGAAGACATCGACCATCTCATTTTGTTGATGCCCAGACGTCTACAGGAGTGTATACAGCTAAGGGGTCGCCAAACACATTATTAATTTTTTTTAGATTGTTTTTTAATAAAATTTCTTGAAAATGTAATCATTTTATTCTTGATGTAAGACTACCATACTGGCAAAAATCAAGTTAAAATAATAACTCCTTCTGGGTGTTACGCTTCTAATGTCATTGAGTATTAATGCTTAGTCTAGGAGTGGAAAATACTCGTCTTAAACTTAAAATTAAACTCATTAAAAAAAACAGCGAATGCCTCACAATGCATACGCCGAATCGAGATATGTATACTTGAAAAAAAAATTCCCTGTATATTATACATTACTTGATTTAAATTTGTTCGTCCTACAACCCTACATTTTATTCTTACACTTGATTGAAATAAAACTACAAGATCAAAATTGTTTCATGTGCCACCCTATAAATAAATAAATAAAAAATCGGAGAGATATAAAGTTTAAAATAAGGATATTTTATTCTCCTGAGGGAAAATTAATGTAAATCAGTTCTTAACACTGCCTCTGCTTTAATTTTAGTCTATCTTTGTCAATGGTATAGGGTATTACACCGCTCTGTTTCATTCTTATATTAGCAAAATCTGAAACTGTGAATCAACAATTTGAACCCACAGATGTCAGCACGCACTCGCCCTTGCTGACTACCCCTATGGCCAAGAAAGACGCTGTGTATTTCAATATAAGTAGATTCAATAATTTATCCTACATTCTGAAGATAAATAAGTTGTTTTGTAATCCGATTAAATATAATTTCCCAAGAAAGTTAAACGCAAACAAATCCAGCACTTACGTCTCCATTACCATAGATATCACCGAGAAATCCGCTCCAAACACCAGGAACACTTAAACAATATCATTAGCTGTTAATTTATTTAAAAAAACGCAATATTTAATTAGCATTATGTGCACTTTCTGCGCCAACGACCGCCATGCATCATTTATGGTCCAGCGGAGTCTATATTTCTATTCTATTTTCGAATGTCTACAAACGGAAATTCTTGTTCCGTGTTACATAATCGAAATCATAAGCGTACCTAGCAACTGTTAAATTGAATTAAATTGCTCTAGCGTTGAATTAGAATTGAAAATATCCTGTTTGCTGGTGATAGAAAAAATATAAGCAACTGTTAAAAGAATTTATTACCAATCAAATATCCTAACAAATTCCATTCTTGCAATTGGAATTAGCAATATCCTGTTTTGGATTTGTGATAACGTGCACACCAGCACGTACCCTATCCTATATTTTCGAATGGCTTCAATGCCAGACAATGCTTGGTTGGTTGGAATAACTCAAGGTTCGGAATTGCGAGAGAGAGAAAAAAGAGTTTTTCGCGGTGACAGGCGAGTTTGTTTTAATCGTTCACTCGTTCAAGTTCAACGTATACAAGGTTGGATCTATTGGTGTTGCGAGGAGATAAATCGGAGATTAATGTCTTGACATTGAGAGAGTTCGATGAATTTTCGTTTCAATTCCTGGTTTGTTTTTTTCTTCTTATTTAGACATATAGTGTCATTAATTTCAATTTAATTTAGCGAGAGTTACAAGGTTCTCTTTGGATATCATCATGTTTATTCAGTTATAAAAAAGAAAGAAAAATATATGCACCTACTTCCTACCTTTCAGATTTTGATCAACAAAAAAGGACAACTGAAGCTAGTGGCGCAGCATGACAATTATCAAGAGGATGAGGGAATTTCCACCAGAAAGTCAATATAAAGAAAAAGTTTATTTTAAATTTGTAAGCGTCGAATTTTATCAAAATCTACACAATTTTCTGCACATTTGATTTTTCAAATGATTGTGCTCGTTGATCAATCACGTCTAATATTTTCGTCAGTAAGCAAATTTTCTAGCATTCACAAAAACGACGCAATGTAATAAATAACATCAGTTAAAAACATTGTGAAATAGCTCGCACTCGAATTTTTCAGTCGCTCCTGTCAATGTTAATTTATACCAGCAATATAAAAGTTTTTTTTTTAATTCTATATTGCATTTGCTATTGTTTATTTAGCTGTCAAAACAGGTGATTTATAAAAAGAAATATCGAAACAACTATAAGAACAAGGCAAAATAATGAGCTACTGAAAAACACAATCTGACATTTATGAGAGATATGACAAAACGTAAATTAAGCTGCGACTTCACTTTTTCTTTCCATTTCCTTCTATCAAAAAAGCAACGCCTTGGCGATTGTGTGTTTTAAATGAACACCTGATATATTTTCTCTATACAGTCTGTTTGATTTATTGTGACACAGCACATATGTCCGATATTAGTACAGATACAAAAAAAAGTTAAAGACAATAGTTTTAGTATTTTTCATGATCTATTCAGTAGCATTGTCAGAAAAACAATTGAAAATCAAATAAACACGTGAAAGCTATTAGCTTCATTTTCTTTAATCGAACACCTTGTATATTTTGTTTATTTCAAATAGGTAATAACCTTAGCTTTATAATGATACCACATAAGTACCCCTTCATTATACAAATAACGCGACAATTGCAAATAAATGAAATTTATCAGTTGCCATGGATAAGAATTGACATAAAACAATTTGTTAACGCTTTAATGTCAAAGTGGTGTAGTAACTTCCCGTCTTGCGTGTTGTTGATTCAAATCTTTAGAGATGGGTGATAATTACTATTCTAATGATGAAAAAATGGATATGATAAAGGTCTTCGTTAGATGCAACGATAATTCTAGAGAAGCTAGTATCACTTATGGAAACATGTATCCAGAAAGAAGACAACCACATTATTGCACTTTTGCAAGACTTGAACAAAATTTACGGAGAAATGGGTGTTTTAATAATAAATTACGAAGGAGAAGACAAGAAAGAGAAGATAATAATGAAGTATTGATATTGGCCTATTTTAGAGCACATCCACGCGAAGCAGTGGCTGACTTAGGAATAAGTATGCATAAAATATTTTCTATTCTGAGAAAACATAAAATGAGACCATATAAAATTAAGTTAGTACAAGGTTTAAGAGATGGTGATTCTGACAGGAGGATAGTATTCTGTAATTGGCTTAGCAACAATCAACATTTATTAAATTTAATTCGTTGGAGTGATGAATCAAATTTCAACAACAACGGAATCTCCAACCGAAAAAACGACCATTACTGGGATACTGAGAATCCACGTCAAATTCGAGAATGCAGATTCCAACAAAGATTTGCAGTTAATGTGTGGCTTGGTGTGTTAGGTGATACCATAATAGGACCATTTTTTTATCAAGGAACGTTGAATGCGGAGCGATATGCCAATTTTCTTACGATAGAATTTGAAGATTATTTAGATGATATCCCCCTAGAAATACGTCGAGATATGTGGTTCCAACAAGATGGAGCTCCTCCCCATAACGCAAGAAATGTCAAAGATACTTTGAAAGAAAGTTTGGTTTGAAATTGATTGCAAATGGTGGCCCCATAAACTGGCCAGCAAGATCGCCAGATCTGTCTTTTTAGATTTTTTTATTTGGGGATTTTTAAAGCAAAAAGTTTATGTTACTCGTCCAGAAAATCTAGACGATCTGAAAAATCGTATTCGTATGGCATGTGGCCAAATAACACCACGGATGTTGCAAAAAGCACGACGAAATTTAATGAAGAGATGTGAAGAATGTATTGCAAACAACGGACGTCACTTTGAACAGACACTTTAAATAGTTATTAAATAGTTATTCATGTCAACTAATAAATTTCATTTATTGGCAATTGTCGTGTTATTTCTATAATAAAGGGGTACTTATGTGGTATCATTATAAGGCTAATATTAATGCCTATTTGAAGTAAACAAAATATACAGGGTGTTCCATTAAAGAAAATGAAACTAATAGCTTTCACGTGTTTATTTGATTTTCAACTGTTTTTCTGACATTACGATTGAAAAATACTAAAAAAAAAAATACTAAAACTTTTGTCTTTAACTTTTTTTTCTATCTGTACTAATAACGGACATATGTGCTGTGTCATAATAAATCAAACAGACTGTATTCTAGTACGAAATCAGTGTTTTCGTCGTCCAATTTAAAAATCAATATTATAACAATACCGTTGAAAACAATTGTTCTAGAAGTTTTTGACGCTTTGTCAACATGTGTTTACATGTAAGAATGTGAGTTTTCAATCTACACCTCTCAAATGGTACTTGAGTATTTTATGCAATTGTAAATATTTGTTTTATTTAATTCAAATTTGATGTACAACATTAGAATTGAATTAAATAAAACAAATATTTACAATTACATAAAATACTCAAGTAAATGTAAATGTAAAACATTCATCGAAAATTCGTACATCAGAAAATACGTACGTAAACAAAATCTTACATGAAAAAAGTTTTACGTAGAAAAAATTATATATCGGGTGTTCAATAAAAAACGCCCAACGCCATAACTCCGTTATTTATTGACTGATTTAAATAAAACAAATATTTTAATTAAATAAAACAAATATTTACAATTACATAAAATACTCAGGTAAATATAAATGTAAAACATTCATCGAAAATTCGTATATCAGAAAATACGTACGTAAATAAAATCTTACATGGAAAAAATCTTACGTAGAAAAAATTATATATCGGGTGTTCAATAAAAAACGCCCAACGCCATAACTCCGTTATTTATTGACTGATTTGAATGAAATAAAAAAACCAAGTCAATGGCCATTTAAATACTAAGAAATTACATCAGTATTGATATTTTTCAATAACTTCATAGCCATATAATAACCAACTTAACATTTTTAAATAGCTTTTTTAATCCAATAATGCCCAATTTCTCTGTTTTTTGTTTAATATATTTGCCGAAAAAGAAATAAAATGAATCTTCTATTTAAAATTATATTTTTCAAAAATTATAATAAGTGTACCTTCTGAAAAAGAGACAAATGTCATTTATTGTGAGGTTATGTTAAACATTAATAATAATGACCCAACAAATAAGTACCAACGTTACAACTTAATGTAGAATAAAATAAATAAGTAGTGCTAATATTAATTTAACCCATTAAATGCCATTGATGTAACAACGCAACATTATTATATTTTGTTTTATTACTAAATAAACGAGTTAATTTTATACATTGTCTTATTTGACCTCACTTGAGAATGTGTAAAAAAAAATGTAAATATTTTGATATTTAAATATTTATCGATTATTACTCAATATTAAAGTGTATTTCAAACTTTACAATATTTCAGTGTCTTATACGCGTGGAGCATGAAGTAAAATTTTGAGTTTAGAGTAGCCTGAAAATTTGAAAAGAAAAACATATTTTAAGGGTTTTCTAAACTAAAAATTTTACTTCATGCTTAATCTGGGAGTGGAAGCACTCGTTCGAACAAGAAATAATTTAAATAATATTTTTTTTTCAAGGCATTGGAAAAGGCACCCTACATTTATTGCCAAAAAATCACGCGAACAAGATTTATTATTATTTTTCTCTGACATAAATATTAAATTAAATCCAACATATTGAGCATAATTGAATTCAGAAAAAACAATGTCTAATATAATAATATAAGAAAAGGATATGCAGGCATTTAAAAATTTAATGTTGACTATTAGTTGTCAATGAAGTTAATTTTGAAAAAAATATATAACTACTTTTTAGTATTAAAACAACCATTGACTTTGTTTTTTAGTTCATTAAAATCGGTCAATAAATAACAGAGTTATGCCGTAGGGCGTTCTTTTATCAAATACCCGGTATACAGTTGCGAGCGAAAAAAACTAATACAGCAAAATATTTGGCTATGTGAACTGGACTCACTTTAATTAATTTAAATTGTCAATCAAATTAACAAATCTACGGAAATGTCAAACGAAATCTAATTAACGTCGACACCCCTTAACTGACTGAAACGCAAAAAGCGATAATAACGACCCGTTTAGAGACGGTATTAGCATTAGAGACATTTTTAATGAAGTGCATGTCAACAAAAGCACCGTCTTGTTGGCGAAGTTTCTTTAGAAAAAAAAGATATTTTAGAAGTTACTAAAGCTCCTTGCTGTACTCGCGCAACTGTACATTGAAAAAAATCGTACGTTCAAATATATCGTACGTCGAAATAAATCGTAGGTCAAAAAATAGTGTATTGAGCTCTTAAATTAAGGGCGCGGTGGCAAATGTTTCAGATACCACAATATAAAGGGCATATTGTTTACATATGTATTTAATTTCAAAATATGTATATAAATAAACATAATTTTAAAAAATAACTCTGCCAAAAGAATTAGGGAAAATAATATAAAAGCAAGAAATAACTTTCTTAATATTATAATTAAATTTCATTGACGGTTTTATAAATTATTACATAATTTTAAAGATTTTCCTAAATGTCAATAGTAAATTTCGTTAAAAAATGTGAGGCCTTTTTTTAAACTAGTCATTTATGTTAGAACTGAATAAGCTATATTATAGCGATTTATCAAAATAAAATGAATACATTTTACAATAAAACAAAAAAAAAATAAAATAAGCTGTCGATATTTGTCTAACAAGGGTTTACACTTCTTGATTAAGCGTAAAGTTAATATTTCGAGATTAGAAAATACTGAAAATTTGCATTTGATCATCGAACTGAACCGGGGTTTAAAAACACATTAGTACATCATGTTTTATAACAATAATACGGAATCAGATATTTGTGTGTTACTATGTGACAATTAAGCGAGTTAATAATACAAAATAATAAATAAAAAATGCATAAACTATGTATTTTTATAAACCTCTTGGCCGTATTTTTTTTAAGAAATGCTACTACATACTGGGAGTTTTTCTTTTAAGAATGCATATTCCAATTACAGCGGACAGTCTGTAAATCTTTAAAAGACTCAAATTTGAAGTTATAAACGTGTGTTTTCCCAGATAGGGCATGAAGGTAAATTTCCAGTTTAGAAAAGCCAAGTTTTCAGGCTTCTCTAAACTCTAAACTTTACTTCTGCGCCAAGCGTATAAAACACTGGTTTTCAGCGAAGTCAAAACATACATCTTTAACATACTGTTTTAGTAGCATATTGTGAACTTCACACGAAATCAGCGTTTAATACGCGTGGCGCATGAAGTAAAATTTCGAGTTTAGAAAAGCCTGAAAATTATGTTTAGTCGCTACGCAACCAAACCAAATTTTCAGTCTTTTCTAAACTCGAAATTATACTTTATGCTTAACCTGGGAAAACACGTTTATAACTTCAAATTTAAGTCTTTTAAAGATTTACGGACTATCCGCTGTAATTGGGATATGCACTCGTTTAAAATTTCAAATTGAATTCTATTAAAAAATAACGAATGTTGAAAAATGTATAGCATATGTATGTATGTGTATACAGAGAGTTTTTCTATAAAGTATACGTATTCCAAGTTCAGCTTATTTTCTTTAAATCTTTAGATATTCGTTGTTTTTTTTAAGAGTTCAATGGTGTTTTCCACTCCTAGACTAAACATGAAGTAAAATTTCGAGTTTAGAAAAGCCCCGTGAAAATTTGTCCCGAGTCGCGCAACGACCTGAGGCAAATTAAATGGGATTTTCTAAACTCGAAATTTTACTTCATGCGCCACGCGTATAAAACACTAAAATATTGTGAAATATATGTATATTTGAACCTCACTTAAAATCTAAAAATCTAGAACACTGACGCGTGGCGCATGAAGTAAAATGTCGAGTTTAAAAAAGCCCAGAAAATTTGTCTCGCCACGCGTATAAAACACTAAAATATTGTGAAATATATGTATATTTGAACGTCACTTAAAATCAGTGTTTTATACGCGTGGCGCATGAAGTAAAATTTCGAGTTTAGAAAAGCCCAGAAAATTTGTCTCAGGTCGCTGCGCGACCTTCGACAAATTTTCACGGGGCTTTTCTAAACTCGAAATTTTACTTTATGCTTAGACTGGGATTGGAGAACACTCGTCTAAGGCTTCAAATTGAACTTTTAAAAAACAACGTTTGTCGGAAAATTAACAGCGTATGCTGTATGATATTAATAAATCATCAAGGAAACAACTGAATCAATAATACAAAATTCCATTATTCCACAAGTTTCTCTTCTTAAACTAACATTTCATGCAAATCAGCACTCATATTGGATTCAAGTTTAATTGTTAATCAATTTTTTATCTAGATTTGGTATAATCAATTAGTGATGTATAATAAAAACATCTTCAACAAACGCCAATGTTCCATATGCGAATCATTAATTTCCCCCTTTCTCCTCGATTTCCCGTTTACTTAAGCTCCCTGCCAGTTTTATGTGAAGAGGCCTTTTCCCATTATGGACTGCTAATATAAATAAATAGTATCCCCCAACGAACGAGCGACAAGAAACAATACATCCACGAAGATGTGTACCATCCTTCTGTTTTACGAGGTGTACACGTCCCATTAACTGTATCCAAACGTCAGTGACACAGTGCGCCATTGTCGTTTAAGTGAAGCTTTTGTACGAATGCATTTCGTGCGGTTTATCTTCCAGACACTCGCACAAAAGACGAAATAGAATACACACACACACAGCGATTTGTTTGAAACTAATTTCATTTTCTCCCTGAACAATTTAAAGACGAGAGACTTTTCTCTTAGTTGATGAAATAATCAATTATTTAGATTTGAAGTATAATTTACAAGAGGTGTTTTATGATTTGTTGAATGTGTAATTATTACTGCGCCAATACTTCGATTAATTGTGATCGACAAAATTTTGATCGAGATAGACCAGCTAGTTATTTAAAACCTTAAAAAATTAAAAATGTTCCGAATCAATTTTCAAAGGTTTTATTTAAATATTCCTATTTTAACCAATATCTGTGATGATTATAAGTGTTCGTGAAATTTCTAATATTTCATCAGCATATAAAATGTTCAATCAATTTCACTTATTCATTGCATTTTAATAATTATCGCATAATTATGTAAATATTTTCAATTTAATTAATCAATTTATTTGATACATAATGTAATATTCAGGGGATTTTCTTCTAGGTACACAGGGTGCGGCAAAAGTTCCCGTACACATTTTTTAAATGCAAATTTACGTACCGTTTTTAGCATTTTGTATTGCGTGTAGCCTATCTTGTAGCCCTTAAAATTCTCTACAAACAATGTTTGTTTGTTTGATGTGTCAAATCGTTATTTCTTTTTAGAATTATGAGCTCTAAGGAAAATCGAATCGCGATCATTAGCATTTTCAAATCGAGTTTGTGGTCTTAAAATTCTCCTGACCTAAACGGTTGATGTATTTTTCCATTTGGTCCATCTGGAGAGAAGAAAGCCGACAAGTCAATAAAATCCTTGAAAGCGTCCCTACAGTGAGAATGGGCCAACATTTCAAACCATCAACTAACGACCACCGTCAAACATTTTTGGAAGCATCTCGAGGCCTGTGTGGTGGTTAATGATGGAAGTTTTGTAATTCTGTTTAAATTATCTTGTAGAGAATTTTCTTGGCTTTCTTTTGATGTTGAGTTTTACTTGCCGATTAAAAGGTTATTATTGAAAAAATGTGTGTGGGAACTTTTGCCGCACCCGGTGTATATCGTGATTATTTGCTGTATATTTCCAGGCATTCATTGCTTTCCTAAAAGCGTATAATTTGAAGCGCCTAACGAATGTTTCTAATCTCAGATTAAACATAAAGTAATATTTCGAGTTTAAAATAGCCTGAAAATTTGGGATGGTCGCGTAGCGAAGCAGAGCGACCAATAGAAATTAGGATTTTCTAAACTCGAAATATTAATATTGTAAATATTGTAAAGTTCAAAATATACTACTTAAGCTTGATTTCATGTTAATTAATTTTGGAACTGTTTATATGGAATACGTAAACGTATACTTAAATAAAAAAAAACCCAACTTGTATATGGCTCTTAATATTAATATTTATATAAATTTAAATAACGTTACCGCTTTCATTTACATTACTTTGATTATTTTCAATAAATTGGCCAACAGTTGATAATTTTCCTCAAGTCAAAACATAAAGGGCCACTTGTTGAATCGTGGCTTAAGCTGCAATTGTCATCAACTGTAATTTTAGATACGCTGCGCTTTAGTTCGTAATGTGTTTTTAAATCATATGTTAAGCCAAGCTTATTTAAGCGTCGCTGAAGTTATGTTGGTAGCAAATATGCTCTGTTCCAATATGGTACATGTGATACTAACGAAAGTGTGCTGTAGATAATATAAATATGTATGTATTTGTTTACATAATGGTAAGCATTTTGGTGATAAAATAATCCTATTAAATAATAAATAAAATCCATATAAGGGTGTGTAGCACCTAGGGCGCACGTCCGTAACAATATCAACTATTATGACAGTACTCATCTCATTCATCTTTAGCTTGTGTGCGTGTTTTGTGATAAGTTATTTTTGTTTCTAATCTAAATACGTACAACCGTGCAAATAAAATATTGATAAAAATAAATTAAAGGAGATTGTAATAATACTATTGCTGCATCATTATTTCTCCTGCCTGAAAAAATTCTAAGCGCTGTGTGCACTGAACTTACTCAGTAAACAATAGATGTTCGGCCGGTCGTGATTGCTGTTGTTTCGCGAATGCATTTTCGAGAAACCGTCAAAATTTCGGGTCCTTCCTAATGGAATATATTATCGCGAGTGATTAAGTGCAAGTACATAGCGTACACCCGAATTACCTTCTGGTGTTAAACGTAAATAAAACTGTTTGATTTGTGCTTTCGCTGTTGAATCAAAAATGATCCTCCTTTAAAGTCATTATGGAGAATTTTGTACCAATTGAAATTTTAACACTCACTGCCACGTGTATCATTTATGATACACCAAGGAACGAACCCTGTGGGCCCTGTGTATAATGTACTACTTAGGGTTTACATAGTTTTCAAATCGTTTTGTATCTGGACAAATACACTTTAAGAAGGTTTCTTATGCGAATCGGATTGAAAAAATAGAATTATTTCAAAATATAAAATTGTTATTCAAAAATAAGTTAAGTTATATGCGTCTAGGTATAATTTTAATACTATAAATAGCTTTGGCCTGGTAACGTATTATGTTAAAAAATACCCTTCGCAGCGAGAGTGTTAATTAGATTATTTTACTCAATAGGATTATTAATTAATTTAATTGCAATTAAAAAAGCTATTAAGTAACATACAAATATTTACTAAGTAATTGTGTCATATACAGTGTAGCTCATTTTGCAATGTCCAGCTTATATTCATTTTCAGGTTTTTTTAAACTCGAAATTATACTTCATGCTCAATAAGAGACTAGAAACACTCGTTGGGATATTATTGAAACCTTTAATAAAAACTCGGAATTCCTAAAAAAATTAATTTGAATTGTATCAACATTTACAGATCAATTAAATCATATAGAATCAATGGGGTGTATGTAAGTGACTAACAAAAATATCAAGAAATCCCGTTTTAAACTTAAAATTATATTAAAACTAACAAACAAAATGGCAGAGCGGATTTGTGGATTTACAGAAAATGTACTGTGTTACAGTACCTAACAATGAAAGCTCTATGCCTCTTTGCTAATTAACAAAAAAACTGTCTCCCTTGCATATACTTCATTATTTACACCCCTTTTCCTCTAATTGCCTTAATTGTTGCAATAAAATAATTATTTTATGCATTTTCTTTAATATCGTTCAACTTTTTTATGCTTTCTATAAAAGTGTGAATTTGTAGATAATATAAAATAATAAACAAAAATGATTGAAATTAAACAAAGTACAAATAGTTTACACCGCGCTAAATTTCAATTCTTTCAAAATTTCATTAAAAATCGGCAACTCGTCCATATTTGATTCATTTGTCCAAAATGTCAGATTTCATTATAACTTACAAATGTTTTATTAAATTAATTAATTGAGTAGATTAATCCATTGATAAAGATCACTTTGTGTCCAAAATATATAGAGCATTTTTCGATTAAGTATACATATGCATACGTTGTACATTTACCAACACTCGGTTTATAAAAATTATTCAATTTAAAGTTTTAAACGAGTGTTTTCACTCCCAGGTTAAGCACGAAGTATAATTTCGAGTTTAGAGAAGCCTGAAAATGTGGATTTGCGGACACATAAACACGCGAACGAAAATCAGGCGTTTGTTAGACTTAGCGCCCGTCTAGAGCGTCAGGAATCAACGAGCTCTTTTTACAAATGTGCAAACTATTAATGTTATTTAGGGCATAAGCAATATTGTGTCTATATTATAAATAATGTATCAATATTTGCAATACATATTGTGTTTATATTGTATGCAGCTTGAATATTCATTATTTTTATTCCGGATATCGACATTATTGTGTCTATATTGAATATTATTATGGTAACATTATTCGTATTCAAAATTGTATTTACATTGAATAACAGTTTTAATGTATATACAAGATATAAATATTGACACAATATTGCTACAAGATACATTTCTACTAGGGACTGAACATATTGTGATGGAAATTTTTTCAAAATCTCGCGCTATGAAAATTTGACCAATTTCCAATAAGTTTTAAGGTATAATTAAAATAAAGAATCTTAGTATACACCAGTTTTTTGTTTTTATTACCTGTCTATCGCCAAATAAATTGGTATGCAATACCGCGTAGCTCGCGTATTACAAAAGCTTGAACACCCCTGCTATAAGGGTCAGCCATCTAACTGATGTTTCGATTTATTTCTTCTGTTTAAATTGTATTGTCGATTTTTGCTAATTATTTTACTTGATCAATGCAAATAAGTAACGTCATTTTCTGATTAAATCATATTTTGAACAACGTAATATTCTTGAATATTTTATTTATATTTATGATTGGAAACATGGATAAAATATTTCAAAAGTGAAAATGTTAATTAGTTAGAAAACTCATTTAATAAATAGAGGCAATCAAACTAAAAACATTGCATTTATTTAAACTACATGATATTTTAGTAACTGAAACAAATTTTATAATCACGAATCAACATAATTTTCATTACCTTGTTGCCGTCTGTTTTCTTTTCTCTTATTCATGATATATTTGCAGAAGTTTAGAGTAAACTTAATTTGAAATGCAGATTATTTTCATCCTCGCGGGCAATTATTTAAAAGTAGCGCGAGGTCTCGAGGATAAAGCAGCCGGAAAAGAAGTCCTGAGTCTTGAAGGGGCGGGGGGTGAAATATTGTTTACGTGTAAATGCGGCCGGGCATATTCTACAGAGACATTTAAAACTGTCTCGTGCACGAGTTAATAAAACTACCGCATAATACAAATTAGTTTTATATAAAAAAATTGAATTCGTTCCGTTCCTTGGTGGGTAAAGGGCGGCCCTCATTCTTTTCCCACCCTTGGGGACCTCTTTGTCTGTACTTAATTTGACGCAGGTGCCGGACAACTTTTATATTCCCTTACCTAAAGGAATTATTGTGACCGGGGTGTAATTAAAAATATTATTTATTTGCAACTTGGAGCAGTTTCTTTTTTATTAATTTCATATTATGTTGTCGTATTGTCTGGCTTGGTAACAGTGAGTGTGCATGTGTGCGTGCAATGTCCACCCTTGTTTTGCCGCCCGCCACAAATGGCTCATTTACAATCAATATATTGCACTTTCCCTATCACTATTGCAACTCGTAAATATACAACACACACAGGGCATACAGGACGTGTACAAACCGGGTCGATAATGCACAGACTGGACGGCTACACACAAACACCCTCCCCATTATTTTCGTTAGCCATTCACTAAATATTGCAAATGTATCTTAAAATTGCATTACAAATGAATAAATTAAATATTTAAAAATTCTCTTATTAAGAGTAATAATAGAATAAATAATATATAATACTTGCTAGCGAAGGTGCAAAGAAATTTAAATTTATGCCAGGACGAAAAACGTAAACAAATGACTGTTTTGCATTTAACAAACATCTAACTTATCTCTTAGTTGATCGATAATTGAATAGACAATTATTTTTATCTTCTATCAGTCTTAAATCTGATTAGTACATTTTGAACTTCACATTTAATTGGTGTTTGATAGGCTTGGTGTATGAAGAAACATTTCGAGTTTAGAAAAGCCGCGAGCTACGCAACTAGTGTTGATACATTAAAAGAAAAATATTAAACCTAACAAAAAGAGAGAATAGAATTTTTAGATTATATTTTACAGACTTTCAAAAATGATAAACCTTCAAATAACTTACAGAAAATAGTAAGATTCAACCAAATCGACTATTAGAAACAAAAATCCTACTTTAGACAAACTGAAAATGGCTTTTTTAATTCATCGTCTAGAACAGTGATGGGGAAACTACGGCCCGCGGGCGAAGTCCGGCCCGCGGAAAGGTTAAATCCGGCCCGTTTAAGAGTGCCGTCGTGAGAATGTTTGAACGCGTTCTTACTTCGTAATGTGACGACCCGCATAAAAACTACCTGCGGCGATATTCAAAACACAATATTATTCTGGTCAAATCCATCCGAACTAAACAGATGACTCATCTTCGCTCGAAACTTGTTTTCTCGAAAGAACCGGAAAAATTCCCGAACAATCCTTGCAGGTAGGTATAAATACAAGCGAGGCCGCCCGAAAATCAGTTAGTTAGCGACTTAGTCAGTCATCTGCAACGACCCGCTGTGACTCGAGTAATTGTTTGTGTAATCCCCGAAACTCCTACTGCCTCAACAAACACCCTTGCAAGAGCATTAGTTAGCAGTAAGCTTTCGTCAATTGCGTTTCTGTGTGTTGTTCTCCGTAGTAGGTAACGTCTAAAATGGATGTTAAAAAAGAAAAGTGGATTCAGAATGTCGAGTTTCTAAAGAATGGACGTGGAAATATTTCTTTACTTTATTTAAAGAAAAACCTGTCTGCTTACTTTGCAATACAACTGTTGCAGTATTAAAAGAATATAACATTCAACGCCATTTCAAGAGCAAACATGAAAACCACTCCTACTCATCGTTAAGTGAAGAGGTGAAAAAAATTAAATCAAAAGATTTAATAAAAAATGTATCAAGTCAACAACAATTATTTCAGAGAGCTAATCATTCTCAAAGATGCGCTACGAAAGCCAGTTATGTGTTGGCTTATAATATTGCTAAATCTAATAAAGCATTTTCAGATAGTGAATTTATAAAGCAGTGCATGATAAATGTGTGCAATATTATGTGCCCGGAAAAGAAAAATGATTTTCAGTCACTGTCTCTCTCAAGAACAATCACCGAGAGAATTGAAAATATTGATAAAAATCTAATTTCACAACTGACTATAAAAACTCAAAAATTTATTTTTTATTCAATTACCATGGATGAAAGTACAGATATCAGCGATACTGCGCAGTTACTCATATTTGTAAGAGGAATCAACGCCCACTTTGAAATGACAGAAGAACTTGCAGGGCCGCAGTCAATGAAAGGAACAACGACTGGTGCCGATATATTTTGTGAATTTGAAAAGTGCATCGATAAACTTCGTTTACCTATTGATAGGTTATGTAATGTAACTACCATAAGCAATAGCCCCACAAACCATTACTCCAGCAGTCCTGTGTACATGCCTCTCAATAGCAAACCTAAGATCAGGTCGTTCTCCACGGTAGCGTCGTACCCTTCTACGGCCATCATGCGTGCCTAGACAAAATCGTGATTCATCGCTGAATACGACATCGTGCCATTCTGCCTCCCAATGCTGCCGTTCTCTGCGCCAGTCCAACCTTTGGCGACAGTGTCTCGCTGTTAAAGGAAGCACTAATCTTGGACGGTACGAAAGAAGCCCAAAGGATTGAATGCAGCGATTTAAGGTTCGCATACTAACGGGCCTACCTTCTTCTCCAATCCATTGATCACCGATTTGACGCGTAGTAGCGAAACGGTCTCGCAGGGCTATTTGTCTTAAGCGCCGATCTTGACGTTCTGTGGTACGCCTTGGTTGACCAATTGGTCTTCTTCTTGCTCCTCTACCTTCTTCTGTCCATACCTGATACACACGTATTACAGTTGCTGCAGTGGAATCAATACGGCGGGCAATTTCGCGATAGGACATACCGACATCTCGATAAGCAACAACTCGACCCCGGTCAAAATCGCTCAAATGGTGATATTGTGGACGTCTTCGGACTCGAGGCATTTTATTTAAGCTTAACACACTCAACGGAAACACGAAAACTAAAAACATCTGTACTAAACAGCTCATATAAATAGTTTTATCAAAAAAGAAAAAGTGAAATATTTTTTTTTCACAATAAATATAAAAGGCACAAGGTTGAAATTGTTATCAATGTATGCTTTAAATATTGTCACTCTGTTGCTAAAATATGAATTCAAAAAAATCATTCCTTCTTGGTGTTACGCTTCTAATGTCATTGGGTATATATAAATATATTTTCAAATAATGTTTTTTACTTCCCTTTCTTACAAGGGCTATCGACCATAGGTGTCTGCCTTGTGCTATGCGTGTGTGATGGTGTGTGTGTGAATGTGTTTCTTTTAAGTCGATTTCAAGGTGGGAAAGTAGGGAAAAAGAAGGAGATGTATTCATTTAGGGTTCTAGGTGGATTTTTGTATTTTGAGTTTATGTCGTGGTTTCTAGGGAAGCACATATTATAAGGTGGTCATAATTCGACTCGTTAAACGCGAATCGTTCTGCAAGAAATCGAAGTCTTTGTTTTATTGGGGGTAATTTGTGTTTTTTTCGTAAAGGAGTACATTGGATGGGTTGTGGAGGGGATTTTGAGGATGTCAAAGATTTCCAAGGGTACGGAGGGAGGATCTTTCGGCTACTTCGAGGTTTTTAATGGTGCCATTGCATGGATTTGTATAAAGGATGGAGCTGTAGTCTAGGATGGGACGGCAAATCATTTTATAAATTTTGGTACAGGTGTTGGTACTAATTCCTTGCTCGCTTTACGATGTTTGCTTTTATATCGGAGGTGTTTTTTGAAGAACAGTTTGGGGTCTAACAGGATTCCTAGGTATTTATATAATGAGGAGGAGTATATAGTAGATCCGGTAATGTTTATGGATAGAGAATTAGGCGATATGCGATAATAGGGTAAGAATAGTTGGCATTATTTTAAGCCACCACTTGGAAAACCAAGTAGCTCATTTGTTTATATAATATATAATTTTGGAGGGAGTTAAGGGCTGAGGCTAGAGTTGATGAATGGGTGATTAAGGCAGTTTCATCCGCAAACTGGATAACAGGTTGGGTTTATACAGTTGGGATTGGGATGGTATAAGTGGGAGCAATATACATTATGGAGATAGAGGGGAGCCTTGAGGAACACCTTGTTCAGGATGAAATGTCGAAGATAAGGTTTGTCGTATACGGATTTGAAGTTTACGGTTGAAAAGAAAGTTTTTGATTAGGTTGGTAAGGTGGTTAGGTAGTTTAAGGATACTAAATTTATATAAAAGGCCCCGATGCCAAATGGAATCGAAGGCCTTAGATATATCTAGGAATTGAATGGCAGATTTTTTACCTTCTAGATGCATTGTTTGGCAGTTGGATGTAAGAATGGTTAAGGGTACGGTTGTGAAGTGATTTGGAAGGAAGCTATATTGGTAGATAGGGAAATGGGGTAAAACATGGCTGAGTATTTTTTGTTAGAGAAGGGATTCGTACAGTTTCCCGAGTACGGGCAGTAAGGTAATGGGACTGTAGTTGTTTGAATGTAGAGGATCGGTTTTGGGTTTGTGGATGCAGGTGATTATTCCATGTTTCCATTCAGAGGAAAAGATTTGATGGGTATAATTAAAATTAGGGATTTTTAGGATATATGTATAAATGGAATGTGGAAGGGCTTTTAATATTAGTTGGTGTACTTTATCATGTCTAGGTGCTGTATATTTTGTCTTGTGGAGTAATGAAAAGTACGTCTCTACGTCCAGTCTATCGTCAGGAGGAGGAAGGTTCTGGGAGGATGCGGTTTTCGTACCAACTGTTTACGGCTAAAAAATTAATACATTTTTTTTAAAATTAGTCCTTTTCACAGCTGAACGAAGTTTAAATTAAAAAACGAAGAAACAATTGTCTGTGTTTAACTAGACTGATATATTTTTGTGTTAACTTTGAATGGCAATTAAAAGAAAACTATATCTTATATATAGCCAGAAAATAAAATTACTTGAATTCGCATTTGTGAATTCTTAGATATTTGCATTCGCGAAAACGAATTTCAATGTCAACAGTATTCGTATCCGTTTTTAATCTTTCCCTACTACTTGTATAAGGTATTTTTATAAGAATTTGTTGTTATGTAGTCTTTTTTTGCTCAAATCAATTCTAGTAATAGTAAATACAAAGAACTGTTCTTTTAAGTTTAAGCGTTTATTTTTATTCGTAGAGCAAGAAGGTATATTAGTATTTTTATTTCATGTTTACATGTTTTTAAATAAAAAATGTCCATTGTATCATCCTCGTACTTGAAATTTCATCTTTAAAAATTGACTTTTGAAAGTGTCAAATAAAAATACGGTCTGTACTTCCGCTATTATTATTAATTTTAAATCAGTGTTTTATACGCGTAGTGCATGAAGTAACATTTCGAGTTTAGAAAAGCTTCAGATTAGGATTTGCCGGGGAAATTCCAAATTATCAGGCTTTTTTAATCTAGAAATGTTACTTCATGCGTAAACTGGGAGTGGAAACTCTCGTTAAGGTTTAAATTAAACGCGTTTATAAAAAACAACATACTCCTAAAAATGTACAACGTATCCAACGTATAGCTAAAAGAAAAAATCTATATAAGGTACGATTCACGAAAGGTGTCCCATGGTTTCCTTTATTTGTAGTGATTTCTGCACCAATACATGTAATACGAAAATAGTTTGATGTCATCAGATTACGTGTGTGAAAAGAGACAGAAAACTTCCACAGTTTAGGCGGTATATTTCCAATTTCCACATCTACTAAATAGTTCAGGTATTCACAGAAATAAAAATTGCATTTATGTTGATTTTGTGTAAGCTCAAACCAAAATGTTAGTTGAACCGAATGCGCATTCAGTATATTTGGCAAATAGTCATCGGATTAATCTGTCAATACAGCGAATTTTTCTTTTAAGTATACATACAGGGAATTTTCTATTGGGTATACATACGCATACGCTTTTTTTAAAGAGTTCAATTTGAAGCTTAAAATGAGTGTTTTCCACTCCCAGACTAAGCATGAAGTAAAATTTCGAGTTTAGAAAAGCCTGAAAATTTGGTTTGGTCGCGTAGCGCGAAGCGCTACGCGGCCAAACCAAATTTTCAGGCTTTCCTAAACTCAAAATTTTACTTCATGCGCCACGCGTATTAAACACTGCACGCACTGAAATATTGTGAACGTGTAAACTTCGCTTGAAATCAGTATCATACGCGTAGCGCATAAAGCAAAATTTCGAGTTTAGAAAAGCCTGAAAATTTGGTTTAGTCGCTCCGCGCTTTAAGCTAAGCGACCAAACCAAATTTTTAGGCTTTTCTAAACTCGAAATTTTATTTGGAAGTGGAAAACACTCGTTTTAACTTCAAATTCACCTCTATTAAGAAAAGACGAATATTCAAAAATCTACAACACATAATTGATATATGTATACTCAAAAGAAAAAATTCACAAGAAATAATGATTTAAAGCTATTCTAAAAGAAATAACACTAATATACTCGCGACATAAAGAGTATGACATTGTCATGTGACGTCAAAATTTGACACAACTAGAAAAAATCATTGCAGATACAATTGCCAATATACTCTCTAAAAAATTTGAACCACACATTCCACAATAATAAGTCATAGGATATCTCTCCCGATTTCCACTATATATTGAAATAAGAATATTTTTAATATTCTAAGCTTAAAATGCCCATGCATTTGTTTCTGAATCTCTTTTGTTTATATAAATAATGTTATTTGTTATAACGGCGGTAGATTAATTTAAAAATAATTTAACAATTTTGAGTTAATTTACCGCCGCTATAACCAATAACATTAATAATATTGACAACTTGACAGCAAAATTTCAAATTTCCCAAAAACTATTATGATGGATTTTTACAATACAATGTCTTTATTACAATTTAGTAATTTTACAACCAGAAGCGTATGTATGTAAAAGACGTCCCGGCGACGAGTACTTAAAACCCTTAAGGGCAGCATTTATGACATCATTAAAGCAACTAGCCCTGGGGATTACCGGTATTACCCTCTGACAAAAATAACGCGAGTGATGAGTTATTGAGATATAAACCCTCCTCCCCTTTATTTTCTCCTATCCTCCTTCAAATCCTCCACTTTTATACACAGTCGTTAAAAAATGATTGAAATCGTTTCCCTTTTTCCTATTCGGACAAACAATAGGGATTGATGCTAATTTATGCGGGATAAAATTTTTAATGCCGCAGCCTTTCATAGGATGGAATTTTATAGTGTCGAAAATGGGCAAGGTCGTAAATTTAAAACAGCGCAAAGTTTTTTTTTTTATCTTTTGTTGTTGCGTTCGAATTGATCGTTTGGCTGTCTATTGTTTATTCAATCCGGCGTTCGCGTTTTAAAACTTTACGAGTTTTACGACGCACATCAAATTTCCCTACGATGAATATTTTATTTCTAATAACGCTCGCTGAAAACGCGCGGGGTTTTCAGCGTTATTGAAATCCGCGGGATTTTCTCAGGCGCGCATATAATATACTGTGTACTTAAAAATTATGTTTATTCTTTTGCTATAATATTTTTACTTTCATCTCATACGTTAAACATGAGGCAAAGAACTTTTCTCAATATCTGCTGAGTTCATTCAAACTCAGTTTAGCAGATAATTTAAAAATATACCGTTCGTTGGTTTTATCGTGCTCACCATTGGGATTGCATAAACTATTAAAGATATAACTGTTAAATAACACAAAAGTTTTCAGTTTTATTACAAAATAAAACTTCGTTTACAAATTTCATTCAGCGTAATTGATTTTCAAGATATTGCAAAAAAAGTTAAACTCGACAAAATCAATTTTTGCAATAACTTTGTTAACCCATTAGGCGCCATTGATGCATCAATAACATTATTATATTTTTTTGAATGACTAACTAAATAAGTGATTTCTTTACATTGTATTATTTCACCTGACTTGAGAATGTATGAAGAAAAATATTTTATTATTTAAATATTTCAATAACTAAATATTTGTTTCTACAACCGTCAAAAAGGGTGACATTTACACACCGTTTTGAATTTATTTAAAATTAATTTACCGTAAAAAATGTAAATATTTACCGTAAAAAAAAATATTTTTCTCACGCTTAATTCCATAATTGCGGCAATTAATACAAAATATAAATCAACAATTTTTATTTAATGCAATACCTAATAATTAATTATCTATAGATGCTCATAATGCAAATGTAATGTCTTCGAAATAGGCCTAAAGTACGTTCTCGGAAATGTTTACTACCTTTTTCTTCGCACGTCAATCACGAAATTGCCAATATGTTTTTTGTATTGCATTTTTGATTAATTCTGCATTAAATCAGAAATTCCCACCTTTACTGTATCCTTGATCTAGTTGGAAGTATCACCAATAAAAGAATCGTCATAATTCATCATTATTTTTATGAACACAAACAGAAGAAATTCTGAGAAATTCATTTCCTGATTAATGTTATTGAACTCGTGTCCATGGTTATATTAACATTGACGACTAAGTATAATGATATTTTTCAAATTAAATTTTTTACTTATTTATGATAGAATTTCTTTCTACCTTTGCGGTTGTAGAAAAAATGCTGTTTGTATTGTTTGCGAAAAATCAGCATGTTTTTTCTCTCCACCTGCGGTCTCGACTAAAAATGCATTCTCGATGCGTCAAAATAACACTGATTTTGTGCACATAATACAAAAATATCATTACAGTGTGTTTTAAACTTCACAATATTTCAGTGTTTATTACGCGTGGCGCATGAAGTAAAATTTCGAGTTTAGAAAATTTGGATTTGCCAGGGCGGGCAAGCGAAGCAAGTCGCTCCCCGGCAAATCCATATTTTCAGCCTTTTCTAAACTCGAAATTTTACTTCTTGCTTAATCCGGGAGTGGAAACAATCATTAAAAACTTCAAAATGAACGGTTTTAAAAAATCGACGAATATGTTCAAAAAAAAAATTCCGAGTAATAATATCATAAATCATTCGTAAAAATCATAAGAAGTGCAAGATTTTACCTAAAATCAATTTTTAGAGCTACCTTTATGATTGCTCGGCTGTTAATGGGTTAATTAGAATTATAACGAGCTGAAATTTTAAATGTAACCTTAATAATATCCAAAAAACATATTAAAATTGACAGATTTTTTTACAGGTTGTCCTATTTTCAGGATACGACATTAAAATTAAATTTTTGTCGTGGCAACCATATTTTATTTTTACGCAGTTAAATAGAACAATAATTTTTAGTTATAACTCATGTCATATTTCAAATTAAAATAGAAAATGTCGTATCTCATAACACTGTATAACATTCGACAATTTCGTATTTATAACGACTTATTTAACTTATGTACACTTTGTTAATGTGTGTCAGTGTCTGTATACAGGGTGAGTTTTTTTCGATGTTCTCTATGGGGATCTCAGAAACTATAAGAGATAGAAAAACGGTTAAATGGGGAAAGAAGTGTAGTTTTATAGGACGAATAAATTGACACTTTCAAAATATTTGAAAAAGTCAAGGGTAACTAGATATTTTGAATAAAGTAAAATGTGTCAATTTTTTGAAATCTATCTCTATTATTATCATAGATAGAAAAAAACTGTAAGGGACAAAGTTGTAGAAAATTTTACACAGATTAATAACAAAAAATCAAAAAAAAATGTCGCCCATATTTTGGGAGATATGACACAAACTTACCTTTTTTAAATGGAAACAATAGTTGGCTATGACTTTATTAAAAGGGCTATTTTTTCCCTTCAATTCGATATAACATATGCCATAGTTATTTTTAAAATAAAGTAAGTTACAGTCGTTTTTAATTTTACCATACACCAAAAAATAGTTAGCCATGAAAAAAGACAAAAGTAAAACAATTGCAGTTGTTTATTCTAAACACATATTAATTCATTTCCATATTTGGTTTGTACCGATAAGTTTGTTTTGTATTTATTTGGTGTTGAAAGTTTTTTAAAGTAATAATGAATTTTTCCAACGAAGAAAAGCGTGATATGCTTGTTTGTTACATTCAGTGTAATAAAAACGCTGCGGATGCTGCAGAACAATATTATAATCAATATATCGATCGTCGGCAGGCATCTTCACCAACATTCAGAAGAATTTACCACAATTTGGGTGAGTACGGATCCTTTACAAAGCCGAAACTTGAAAAAACGAAATTAATGAAGTTTCGGAAATAAACGTATTAGCATTGGCGATGATAGATCCATCCACATCGACCAGACAAATTGCAACAGAAGCAAGCATATCTCAACGGACTGTAGTACGAGTTTTGAAAAAACACAAATATCACCCATATAAGGTATCAATTTCACAAAATTTACATGACGGTGATACCAATAAGAGAATGGTCTTCTGTATGTTGTACAAAAACATGTGCCAAGAGAATAATACGTTCCCTACAAAAATAATATGGACAGATGAAACGCGATTTACTAATTCTGGGATTTTTAACCGGCACAATGAACATGTTTGGAGTCAGGAGAATCCACGAGAAGTTGCACAACGTAGACCACAAATTAAATTTGGATTTAATGTATGGTGCGGTGTGTTCGGATCGAGAATTCTCGGCCCATATATTTTTGATAACACATTGAATGGAAATGATTACCTTCATTTTCTTCAAGAAACATTTGAAGATATGCTCGATGATTTAAATTTATCAGTACGGGCAAGATTGAAGTGGTTTCAACACGACGGAGCTCCACCTCATAGCAAGTTGGCTGTGCGAAACTATTTAAATGATGCTTTTCCTAATTCATGGGTGGGAAGAAATGGACCAATCCTATGGCCACCTAGATCACCCGACCTATCCGTTTTAGACTTTTTTCTGTGGGGTTATGTGAAGAACAAAGCGTATCAACAAACATATCAATCCGTGGAGGATCCTAGACTAGCTGTACTTGAAACATTTAATTCTATTGATAGAGGAAAAGTCAAAAATGCCACAAATTCGATTTTAAAAAGATGTACTTTATGCCATAATAATAATGGTGGACTATTTGAGCATCTTATGTAATATTTAAAATTTTCTTCTATTATTATTTTGATAATTTTGGAATTATTTTACTTTATGTTGCTTTTGACAAATCTAAAGAAAGATGATAATAAATTAAATATTGATTTCGTTGCTATAAACAACCGCAATTGTTTTACTTTTGTCTTTTTCATGGCTAACTATTTTTTGGTGTATGGTAAAATTAAAAACGACTGTAACTTACTTTATTTTAAAAATAACTATGGCATATGTTATATCGAATTGAAGGAAAAAAATAGCCCTTTTAATAAAGTCATAGCCAACTATTGTTTCCATTTAAAAAAAGGTTAGTTTGTGTCATATCTCCCAAAATATGGGCGACATTTTTTTTTAATTTTTTGTTATTAATCTGTGTAAAATTTTCTACAACGTTGTCCCTCACAGTTTTTTTCTATCTATGATAATAATAGAGATATATTGATTTCAAAAAATTGACACATTTTACTTTATTCAAAATATCTAGTTACCCTTGACTTTTTCAAATATTTTGAAAGTGTCAATTTATTCGTCCTATAAAACTACACTTCTTTCCCCATTTAACCGTTTTTCTATCTCTTATAGTTTCCGAGATCCCCATTGAGAACATCGAAAAAAACTCACCTTGTATAATATAACTTTAGAATAAATCAGTGTTTTATACGCGTGGCGCATAAGGTAAAATTTAGAGTTTAAGAAAGCCAGAAAATTTGGATTTGCCGGGTGCTTCGCTTCGCTTAGCGCCGGCAAATCCCAATGTTTAGGCTCTTATAAACTCCAATTTTTACATCATTATTAATCAATTAGTGGAAACACTCTTTTTGATAATTTTAAATGATTTTATAAAAAATACAAAGATTGAAATATACCCACGTAATTTTGGAATTAATTGAATATTTGGTTTGATTTAAAGATTAGTTTCTGTAACCAATATTATTAAAAATCAATTTTCTAAACACAATTTTCTTAAAACTCAAACGTCTAATTGATCAATTTCAAATTTAAATTCCAAAAATATTTAATTTCAAGGTATAATTCCCCCCTCCAATATAAAATCATAATTTTAGAAATTTAGACTCGGATAAATATCCTCCAACTTCATTTATTTGATGTTGATGTTTTTTATAACTCCATAATAATCCTACAAAAATTGGAGAGTTGTTAAAACGGTTTCTTGTTATTAAAATGTTCAGTTAAGTTAAATTATACAAAAGTTTTTATACAACATAAAACTGCGTTAACAAATTTCATCCAGCGTAATTGGTTTTTAAAATATGGCGAAAAAAGTTAAAATAGACAAAATTATTTTTTGCAATAACTTTGTTAACCCATTAATGCATTAAATTCGTATTGCACTGAAAACCTTTTTTTAACAAGAAAATATTTGGATAATTTTTTATTTTTGTTTGTTTTTGACTTATAATTTTAAAAACAATTAACAGTTACATTATTCAAAACCATAACCCATTATTTGTTATTTTATTTTATAAGAATATCACCTTTTCGAAACAAGGTTTCTTGTTCGGCAAACACATTTTATTGAAGTTGAAACACGAGTAGAGATATCAATAGATATCAATTTGACTGAAAATATAAGCTCTATTTATGTTTAAAAACATCCAAAATTTGCATTACTTCATAGCCTTATTATTTTCACTGATGTTTTTGTTTCTTTTAGTTTCTTAAGAATAACACGCTTTTGAACAAATTTATGTTTATTTCTTAACTACTATCTAATTTTAATTAATGCAATAGTTGACTTTCAGTTTAAATGTAATCCTACAAATTAAATTTTAAAATAATTCAGAATTAAGTTTAGTGAGTTCAATAATTTATTCTCCAAGTTTTTCGTGTAAACACATAATTCATTAAAAATACCGTAGAATTCAAACTTAAAGGTATTATTTTTTATCAAATAATATAGTTTTGTATTCAGTTTTAGAATTTTAATAATTATAGAAATGAATCAAAGAAATCAAATATTCAATAAATTGCAAAACTGGATATTTTTTTGCCCTTGAATTTTTATAATAACATTAATGCTATACTAACGAGTGTTTTCCATTGCTACTGCTGCTTAAAATTTCGAGTTTAGAAAAGCCTGAACATTTGGATTTGCTGGGGGGTGCGAGCGAAACGAGATGTTCCCCGGCAATCCAAATGTTCAGGCTTTTCTAAACTCAAAATTTTACCTCATGTGCCACGCATATAAAACACTAGTTAATTGTACAGTTCAAAATCACACACACACACACACACACACACACACACACACACACATACACACATTCACAATGTGTACATAACTTAAATAAGTTTTTAGAAATACGAAGAAATTGGGCTCGTTCATGAGAGACAACAGTTGGGAGTTTACTGCCAACTTTTGGGGAATTCTCTGATGACCGGACTGTTAATCGTGAACATGTTAGGGCAGCGGTCGCCATTTTTGCAATCGTGCTATTTAGACCGATTGATGTTGACGATTGGTATTGGAGGCTTAAACTTTTAAGCTAGTCGAGGTTATGGATGTACAAAATGATGTATTTAATAATATCTATTATGAAATTACTAAACGTAAGGAGATTCGTAAATTACTGTAAGGTCAGAAAATAATCGTGTTTGCGTAAATAGAGTATTGTTTGTGTAAATGAGTATTTAACTAATTATATTTAAAATGGCCGGACTATCGGTCACCAGATACCAACATACACCACAAACAAAACCCAAACATGTTGAATGTTGAATATTTTGATGAACGAGCCCATTTCAAATGGTATACAGGGTGTTCCGTTTTATAAGTAATCCCAATTTAACATATGACACATGCTTGATTGTGTAAAAATAAATTATGGCTGTCATAAAAAAAAACAAACTTAAAATTGATTTTTTCGTACTGTTTTGAAATCATTCAGGAAGCGTGGTTCGAGAATTGATCCCGAGCAGTCCCTTCCACTCCACATTTCAAACGTGCGGCCTCCACGTGGTCCACCCTATCCTCAAACATCCTTTCAACCACATCCTTTTTAATAATCCTTTTTCTAGATTCCTTGTATTTATTATCCCTTGGGAAGGGCAGAGGGCGCAGCTGTTTAACTCAGGGTTATGATTAAAACACTTTGTTTTAAAACCGTGTTTTAAACATGTTTAAATATAGGCGTCGTGTTTTAAATGGTTTTGTTTTAAACATGTTTTAAATGTTAAATTTGTTTAAAACATATTGTAAACGTTAATTTTGTTTAAAAAGTTTTTTTATTATCTTAAATTAGTTAAACTATATTTTATACTATTTTATTAAAAAAAAATTGTTTACGTTTTCAAATTTTAGTTAAATTGTTGAAGATATTACAAATTACATTATATAAAATGAAATTTTATTAAAATAAAATATCACAATTATGTGTACATAGAATTTTCCAAAAATAGAGGAGTTGGAGACGGAGTTGAAGTCGAATATTTCTTTAGCGACCTTGCGGACTTGGTTAGAATGTATCTGAGAGGTCTAACTGACATTTTAAACTCAATCTCTTAAAATAAGTTAACCATGAAAAATTGAAATTTAATAATTTTAATCAGTTATTACTCAAAATCGATGCCAGTAGCAAAATTATCTTATTTAGAAAAGTTGCTTATTTTTTAAAGACCTTTTCAATAATACCATCTTTACCTATCGTGCCATTTAAAAATCTGGAGTTATTGACACCTTTAAGCAAACTTTCAGGGATGCCAACTTTTTTGCGAAAAAAAATAATATCATCATTCGAATCTTTCATACAGCTTTTGTAATTTTTTTTCTGTCCTAACTCTCTAGGACTAGCCGTTATCTCAAAAAAAGCCTGGTACGGGTGGTCTGGGACACCCGTACCAGTTACATAGTGTAATGCTAATTAATCTCTACTTTTTTTTTCATGTGTTCTAACTTCATTGTAATTAAGTTATTTAGAAGGTATGTTATACTGTTTTTTTTATGTTTGTAAAAATGTATTTCTCCTGATATATTATTAGATTGAAATTTACTTATAATGAATGTCTCCACTCCCACATTAAGCATGAAGTAAAATTTCGACCTTAGAAAAGCCTGAAAATTTGGTTTGGTCGCGTAGCGCGTAGCGCTACGCGGCCAAACCAAATTTTCGGGCTTTTCTAAACTCGAAATTTTACTTCATGCGCCACGCGTATAAAATACTGATTTCAAGTGAAATTCAAAACATACTGATAAGGTTTATACATTTATGATTTATTGCATTATTATATAATTTCTAAATAACCCTATTTTGTAATGACAGTTGAGGTTATGTATAAGGCTTAAACTAGGGCTATTAAATTATTAGTTGTAAACTAACATTAGTAATCTACTAAAAAAAATTCAATATCATCCTTAGAGGTGTGTTAAAGCTGTATGCTAAGTTCTATTAATAAGGCTGGTTATGTTTAAAACACGTTTTAAAGATGTTTTTAATCTCTAATTTTAAACACTGTTTTATTAAAAAGAACACGTTTTGTGAAAAAAAAAACTGTTTATTATAATTAAAATGAAATAAACAACGTTTTTTTAACAACTCTGGCTTAACTCTGTCCAGATTTTAATCTGCATTTAAACTTAGATTAAAGATTTCACTATTCATCCTTTCATCTACTCATTAATTTATTCATATACTCGATACTTCAAAAAGTTAAAAGCAATTTTAATTATTATATTATAATTACTGTGACTGTTCAACAGAGCTTTAATAGTTAAGGCCATTAATTACGTAAAGAAGAAGAACAAGTCATTCAAAATTTTAAAAAAAGACATTTACAGTGCCACTAAAAACAACAAATATCTTTGTAACTACATATCGTTCAGTGCTTATAAAATAAAACAGTTAAATTTATCAATTTTAAATCAAACTGTAACTTGTTTATTTTTCAATGGAACCATATAATTTTGACCCTATAAAAACTGATTTTTTTTATAATAATAAAGAGCTTTATTTTTAATCTCAAAGATAATATAAAAATAAACAATATAATTATTTTACATTTCAATTCTTAAGGTGAGATTCAGTCCGAGTTCTAAATTGTACTCATACTGTTCTTCCATCTAAACCTTTTCTATAATACAATTAAAAAAAACTACAACATAATTAAAACTAAAATTATAAATGAATTATAAATTATACGTCTGTCGCATAAGTTAAAATTTCGCTTTTGTTGTAAATCCTGATGCTTTTATAATCTGGAAATGTTACTTCATTCTAAATTAAGCAGTACAGTAACACATGTTTTAAACATACTTCAAGCCCTATTACATTCTTTTTTTTTTAATTTCAGTTACACAGGCATTTTGTATATGTGAAAGTTTCACCTTTAGCGATTCTAATGTTGCATACGGTTAATTCATCATTGTTGATTAATGTTTTTCTATATTTTGAGCTTAAAGGAAATCATCTGTACGTGTCACGGGGGTAACTAGTTTCGCGATCAACTATCAGTTTTTCGCCCCCGTTGTTGCGATTTCCATGAATATATAAAGGTGCTAATCTCGTGCGTCAATCTGTTTCGGCTGGGAATATCATAAATCACAACAACAAGAATCCACTTTCTATCGTTTTTTGATTTTATTTTAGATTAACTTAAATGATGATGAAATAGAGGATATATCAGATATGTGGAATATTTTAGTTTATAATAGAATTATCTTCTAGAATAATTTAGTCATGAGAATATATATTTTTTATATTTCCTTCAATCATTTTCATAATCTACTTAGCCTCTTAATAGTTTGAAAATATTAAATAGAATCATCTTACCGAGAATTTTTGTTTAAGTATAGATAATGATGCATACGCTGTACATTTTTAAGCATTCGTCGTTTTTGAAATATTTAAATTTAAAGTATCCAACGAATGTTTCCACTCCCAGGCTAAGCATGAAGTAAAATTTCGAGTTTAGAAAAGCCTAAAAATTTGGTTTCGTTCAGGCTTTTCTAAACTAAAAATTTTGCTTCATGCGCCACGCGTATAAAACACTGATATACTCTAAAGTAAAAAATATACTATTTTAGTTTTAACATTTAGTTTAGTTAGTTACTAGTTTGGAATTTTACATGTTTGTTGATTTGGAAAGTTTTTACATTTTTGTTGATTTGGTAAGTTTTTACATTTTTGGCAATTTGTCTTCATTTTCACAGTTCTTAAGTTTTTGTAAAATTTTATGATTTGTGATGATTTTATTTAAAACAGTTATTATTATTTAAAATTTGTGATTTTCGTTTAAAATCGACATACAGGTGTTTTTTCTTTTAGTATATTTCTACATATTCCATATAACCATTTGTAAAATCAATGAACATGTGATCAAACCTAAGCAGTATATTTTTAACTTCACTTTAAATCAGTGTTTTATACGCGTGGCGCATGAAGTAAAATTTCGAGTTTAGAAAAGCCTGACATTTGGTTTGGTCACTCACAAATTTTACTTCATGCTTAATTTGGGATTGGAAACACTCGTTAGATTCTCCAAATTATAAGTTTTGAATGAAACCACGAATGTTTAAAAATGGACATCAGATAATCGTGATTTTATTGATTTCAACATTTCTAGACTCTTTGAATTACATGTTAAGGTATTTTTTTAATTGTAATTGATATTATTAGTATTTTATACTATAAATAGATCTCAAAAATAAATTAATTTAATTTGGCCAATTTGTACGAAATATTTTAGACATAGAAAAATTGTCATCATTTACGAATTTTATTGATTGGTCAATTTTTAGATTTGTTGCTTTTGTAGATTTAATTTAATATTTATGCTTTCTTAACTATTTTTAGAAAATGTATTTTAATTAATATTCATTATTTATTAACATTTTTATAAAATTTTACTATTTGTTTATCAATTCTACGAGTTTTATCGATTTTATAAAAATCCACAAATTTTTGTTTTCTTAAATTATTTACGATTTTTTTAATCTTAATATTTTATCAATTTCGGTCGTTTCTTTCTTGAAATTTGTTCAATAAAGTGAACAAATATTACCAAAGAAATAAAGTCTTGAATTTTTCATGATATTTATCAATTTTTGTGTCACTATAAACTTTGCTTAGTTTAATTAAATCTGTTTTTTTTTAAATTAATTTTCATGATTTCTAGTCGCGACGCGGAGCAACCAAACCAAGTTTTCAGGCAGAAATTTTACTTTATGCGCCACGCGTATAAAACATTAAAGTACTTTGAAGTACAAAATATACTACTTCAGCTTACTGATTTAAAAGTACATTTTATAGTTCTCAATATTTTAGTGTTTTAGTTGCGACATTTTATGTTTATTACTGTTCACGTTTGTATTTTCAAAAATAATAACTATTAGTATTATGTAAAATGTGTTTTGTTACCATTTTTTTTACTCGTGCTAACGTAGTTTTTAAATTCAATTAGAAACAAAATCTATCTAAAATCTGATTGTATTACAGCAATCGAAAAAATTATAATTTTAAAGTTTTTTAACAACTTTTCTTTACAAACTATAAAATATATACACACTTTTACCTTCACACAACTCTCAATCATTTTGTACATATTGATCAATTACTTCCAAAACCTCGTAAGTGCAAAATGTGAAATTTGAGAGGAGTCGCAAAATACTAGTGATGGGCAAGATCGATCATTGCAAAGATCGATCAAGCAATGATCGATCAATTGAAGTATCGAGCCGCTCGATCCGATCGATCTAATCAGAAAGAACGAGCCGATTGAAAAGATCGATCCGATCGAAAAGATCGATCCGATCGAAAAGATCGATTCGATCGAAAAGATTGATCCGATCAAAAGATAGATCCGATCGAAAAGATCGAGCCGCTCGATCTCTTTGAGCGGCTCGATCTTTTCGATCTTTTCGAACTTGCAAGGATCGATCAGTCGATCTTTTTTGATCGATCTTGCCCATCCCTACTAAATATATTTTCGTTCATTCAACAAAACTAATCACTAAAAGAATATGAAAAGAAATAAATACTTGCAAAATGCACAGAAATAATGACTAAAAAAAAAATTTTTATAAAAAAATAAATTGAAACTATATATTAACGGAAAAAAAAATAAAAAGTTAGGAATGATGACGAATTCATTTTCAAGAGCGAGCCATAACTTACTTATGAAATAAATAAACATCTGTATCCAGAAATTCTAGAAAGCATAAAATGAAAGGTACAGACGTTTAGCGTTCAAGAGAGCGCAAAGACGTATATGCCAGCAGAAAAGACAAAATTATTAGCATTTGATACTCATAATAAACGAAAACAGAAACAGATTTCGAAAAAATAAAATCAAATAAATAGATATATAATGTAGGATCGAATATTATAACACCGACAAGGCATTATTTAAATCAAGTGTCGTAGCGCAGGCAGTAGCGCACCGGACTCTTATTTGAGAAGTGCGGGTTCGATTCCATTCCCCGGTTGCTGTGTTAATATTTCTAAATTATTTATTTTTAATTATATTCAATTATATAATTAAACGGGGAAAGTACTATGATGGGCACATCACCATTTTTGTTCTTTAGTATACACTAAAGATGAGAGAAGCAGTTAATTTTCAATAATGGTAATAACTAGTTATTTTTAACGTTATTTAACAGCTGTTACTAAATAGTATTAATTTTACTAAAGATTTATAATATTTCATTTCATATTAGCTATTTATGTATTTACTTAATATATAAATAGCTAATATGAAATGAAATATTATAAATTTTTATTAAAATCTCTATAATATAATAGCACGCTCGGATATAAAGTGTGAGACTAGCCCGGGAAAAATAACCGGCTCATTAGTAATTTTTTCTCGGCCCTGCCAAGACCTTGCCTATATCTTTTTTTTAATAAATGCTGTCTCACTTTGCGCAAAACAGAATACAAAAATAGTGTGATCGTTCAATGATCGATCCGCTCAAAAAGATCATTGCTCGAGCCGCACAACCTGATCAATCCACTTGTGCCGATCGATATGACCAATCTGATCGAGCCGATTGATCACATCGATCAGCACGACCCGTTCGCACAGATCGAACCGCCCCCAAGATCGAGTCGCTCGAAAAGATAGAGCCGTCCGAAAAGATCGAGTCGTCGAAAAGATCAAGCCGATCGAGCGGTCTGAAATGATCGATTCGATCGAACAGATCGATCCGATCGAACAGATCGATCCGATCGAAAAGATCGATCCGATCGTAAAGATCGATCCGATCGAAAAGATCGATCCGATCGAAAAGATCGATCCGATCGAAAAGATCGATCCGATCGAAAAGATCGATCCGCTCAAAGAGATCGAGCGGATCGATCACTTGCAAGGATCGATCAGTCGATCTTGTTTGATCGATCTTGCCCATCACCACAAAAAGCTAGCTAATTATAAGAACTGCGTCATTTTTCTGTTTTTTTATGGTACGTTTAACTTCATCATACGCAATTTTAAATAAGTATTTTGAATAGATGTTTATACTAATAATATTGGTAAATTAATACTATCTGACTTACGAGCATTTTTTGGAAAATCAGGACTTACAAGGTTTCGGAAGTAGTTGATCGATATGTTGTCTTGTACCTTCAAAATAATTTTCACTACAAGCTAGTTATCAAGTAATTTATTTAATATAAAATCCAAAATTTAAATATATTGGTTTTGTAAATTAAATTCACTTGGTATTGTTTCACTTTTATGTATTTTATTTTTTATTTAGAGGTTCAAGTTACAAATTACTGTCGACTTAGCTTAAACTACTAGTCTCGTTACTTACATTGAGTACTTAACATCACAAAGTGACGAAGAATATAGCATTTTTTCAAAATAATCAAACAATTTTGATCCCATGTTTATTATTATATTAGTCTGAAGTTAATGAAAATAATTACTCAAGTTCACCCATTAAAAAATTATGCAATCTTGTTATTTTCATTGCCAGAGGATATGTAACATAAACAATATAATAACAATTATCGTGTTAACATATGTTTTCATGCATGTGACGCCATTGCCAATAACATATTAATTATCTTTGTAGGTATATAAAGTGCATAGAGATGGCATCTATATCATTCACAGAATTTTAATGAAATATACACAATGAAATTTACTGGCATTACTTTGTTGGTAGCTTCTTTGGTAAGTATTAATATTTATCAATTTCTAATCACTTTAATCATCTAAAAAAATTGAAAACTTAATAGCCAATATTAATATTTACATTTATTTAAAATTTTCAGGTGGTTGTAGGTAAGTACCTAAAATCACACATATTGAAATATGGCATATCACCATCTATTGGTCAAAAGTCCCATTATACATTAATAACATTCAAGTATTTTATTATTAAACTCATTACTTCATAAATGACCCTTTCATTTGTTCTAATAGCATGTTAACTTTAGTTTCATTTTAACTAAATTAAAATTGATATTAGATTAAAGAAAAGGTCATTTATGCGGTCATGAATTCAATAATAAAATACTTGAATTTTATTTAAGTATAATGCTGTTTTGGGCCGGCAGATGTCAGTGTTTTTATCACTCTTTAATATTCACAGGTTTTGCTGCACCCCCTGAGAAACCCAATGGTAAGTGTAAAAGTTCAATAATAATTTACAGTAAATGTAGAAACAGCTTTTATAAATCGATAAAACTTGTATAATTAATAAACAAATAATGACATTGAATAAAAATAGTAGTAATACAAATCAATTAAAAAAAAAATTGTCAAAAAACATAAATATTAAATTAAATCGTCAGAAGTAACAAATATACAAATTTACCAATTAATAAAATTCGTGACAATTTTTCTATGTCTGAAATGTTTCTTATAAATCGATAAAATTAAGTTTATTTAATTGTTTCCGTGATATATTTATAAAATAAAATATTGAAAATAGGTGTTAGAAAAAAATACATTTGAAAATATTAATTATAATAATAAATAAATGTTGAAATCAATCAAATGAAAAGATAAATACAAGGAATTATTATTTTATTTGCACACATCACGATTTTTTAATGTACATTTTTAGACATTCGACGATTTATCAATTTGAAGCCTCTAACGAGTGTTTCCAATTCCTGATTCGGCAAGAAGTAAAATTTCGAGTTTAAAAAAGCCTGAAAATTTGTTTTTTCGGGCTTTTCTAAACTCAAAATTTTACATTATTTGAAGTAAAGTTGAAATATACTGCTTAGGTTTGATCACATGCTCATTAATTTTACAAATGTTTATATGAATTCAATACGTGAAAGTATACTTAAAAGAAAAAATCCCTGTATGTTAATTTTTAACAAAAATCACAATTTTTAAATAATTGTTATTATTTTAAATGTGATCGTCAAAATCAACACATCAGAAAATTTTACAAAAACTTCAGAACTGTCAAAATTAGGACAAATTGACAAAAATTAAAGAAATCAAGAAATGTGTAAATTTCCAAACGAGTGATTGATAAATAGAATTTGACCTAAATTTTAAACCACAGCATTTTTTCATTAATTTATTTATTCAGTCAACAGAGTTCGATTAAAAAACACATAATACAGTACAACTATACATTTAAAATTACAAAATATCAAAACGAATTAAAATTATTATCGCATTCCTGCAAAAATTTAGTCTCATTGAGATACGTCTCCAAATATTCATTAAAACAACTACTTCTCGAGCTAATACCACGACAGATATTGAATTATACAATTGAGTTACACGACAGATTTAAAACATAATTAAAACTATATATATATATATATATATATATATATAACATATGTTTTTTATTCGAATTTATTTTGTTATTTTAATTTTTTTATAGATACTAAATTTGCTCCACCAAAAGAACCTGAACATTCGAGTAAGTTATAATTCTTTTGCAAATTCGCTTATTTTTCAATTACAATGTTATTTACATTACAACTTGTGTATTAAATTCTAGTTCGTACCCGCTCTGCTCCACCAAAAGAAGGTAACAGCACTATATTTTTTAATCAACTTTATATTTTCAAAATATTTATAAAATATGCTAACACATATCTAAATTTAATTGCAATTGAATAGAAATATATAAAAATGACTTAATTTTAATTTTTTTAACGATGATTTTTTTTACAGAAAAACCAAAAGAATCCGTGCATTCTGGTATGTTTCAGATATTTTTATACTCATATATGTTTTTATCAAACTTCACCTTTATATAAAATATATGCAATTTTGTGATTTCAGTACACACCCGCTCTGCTCCACCAACACCAAAAGAACCAAGTAAGCTATTCATTAATATAATAATCAAAATGAAGTTAATGAAACTTTATAAAATAACTATGAAAACAGTCTTAACATTTAATGAGTAAAAACGATTTTAAATTAAATATACAGGGTGTTTTACCTACAACTCTACAGACTAATTAACAAGAAACTATAAATGTTATTATAGTTCTGTTTGTTGTAATCAATAGATATTATTCAAGGTTTCAAATTAAGATGGAATTGGTATTACTCAAAAACACGGTTTCTTTATCAGGGGCGTTAGAACATGTCATTCGATGATCAAAACTGACTTTTTCTAAACAATCGAATATTTTACGACATTAATCAATATTGAATAATTAATATGAATTAGCATGTGGTAACACAATACTAGACAAATATTTTACGACATGTTTATCAATTGCATACTTTAAATTGCATTGGCTGTTTTTAAGTTATAACCAATTTTTAAGATTTCAAGAATTTTTAATACACACATTTAAAGTAAAAGCATATCTAACAATAAAAATGATTAGAATACATTCAAAATTATAAAACACCAATAATAATAATAATATGACTTGATTATAGTTTACATTTATTTGCTGAATTAATGAACAAAAGTTATGATACTCAAACCTTTTACCGGATTGAAAAATACACTTGATTAATAGGATTTAGGCAGGTTGTGTTTCATTTTAAAAATGATTTTAAATGTGTGTTATTTAATCTGGTCAGAAGTTTCAGCGTCTTTGACAATTTTTTTTCAAAAATTAGCAAAATAAATGTTAACTATAATTAAATTATATTATTGTTATTATTTGTAAGTTGAATGTATTTTAATAATATTTATTGTTCGACATGATAATTTTAAAAAGTTGTACTACTTTAATTGTGTGGCGAAAACTTAAAATTGGCCAATGCAATTTAAAATAAAAAATGTCTTAAAATATTCTATGCTCTTAATTTGACGCCTTGAATTACATCTATTGATTACGACAAACAAAACCTTAATAACACGTTTAGTTTATTGTTAATTAGTCTGGCGAGATTTAGGTGAAACACCTTGTATATAATTTAATTGAAATATTCTTTATATAAGTGTATATCATTCAGGACAATTTGACAAAAATCAGATGCACGAATGATAAATAAAATACCAATCACATTTATTGAAATTTGTTTTACTTGCAATAAATAGTATGCACAATCTTGATGTGTTTTCAATAACGAAATAGTTAAATTTTATTCGAAGCTGTGCTTTCTGACGAAATTAATTATTGTATTCTAAACATAACGTTCATATATTGGTAATTTTTATTTTTCATAGATCCAATTTTGTAAAATACAACTACAAAAAGAATGCAATTGGATTAATAAATTTGTAGAGATGCATTAAATTATTAAAATTAGTGAAGATACATTGAACTATGCACCATTGAAAGGCTAAGCTTCCTATTACCAAATAGCCCTGACTTTTTCAGTTGTTACTCCAATTATTTAATGCAAGCAGTTGAAGTACAATATTTAACTCGTAATAATGTTTATATCAACGAGCAATAAAAATATGATGAATTATTTCTCACCCAACCCGTAGTGAAACATACTTAATAAATAGTAGAAATTTGAATAAAACACTTAATTTGTTTCACAGATTTACATCAGTGAAACACACCAAGTGTTTTAATCAAAGTTCACTATTAAGTAAAAATTTACATATTTTACTCATATCATCATTACTAAGTAAAATAATTTAAGAACATTTTATTTTGTCTTGAATCATGGTCACGTTACTTACTCGTTTAACAATATAATTTATATTATTTATCAAGTTTGTTAAATAGTTTGTTATTAATTGGCAACATTTTTATAGCAGACTCTTTCGCACCACCAGAACCTAAACATGATGGTAAGTTATCATAAGAATAAGAACTTATAGGGCATTTTTCTTTTAAGTATACATAGAGAGATTTTTTAAAGTATACAGAATTTGATGTAAATCTCTATGTATAGACATACAGGCAATTCTTCTTTTAAGTATACATATTCTTATGCTGTATATTTTCTGACATTCGTCTCTTTTTAAAATACTTCAATTTGAACTTTAAACAAGTGTTTTTTACTCCCAGATTGAGCATGAAGTAAAATTTTCACCACGCGAATAAAACACTGGTTTTCAGCGAAGTTCAAAACATACATCCTTAGTATACTGTTTTAGTAGCATATTGTGAACTTCACATGAAATCAGCGTTTAATACGCGGGGCGCCTGAAGTAAAATTTCAAGTTTAGAAAAGCCTAAAAATTTGGTTTGGTCGCTCCGCTTATTTAAACTCAAAATATTACTTCATGCTTAATCTGGATGTGTAATTCACTCGTTTAAAGCTTTAAATATAACTCATTTAAAAATAACAATGAATATTTACAGATTAATACCATATACGCTATAATTGGGATATGTATACTTAAAAGAAGACTTACTGTATTTCGATTATAACGGTGTACATTTGTTAAGGCTTCTATCGAGGGTTTCCGCTCCTAGGTTAAGTATGAAGTAAAATTTCAATCTTTTCTAAACTCTAAATTTGACTTCATGCGCCACGTGTATATAAAACTGAAATATCATGAAGTGCTTACGTTTGATGTCACGTTAATAAATTTTACAGAATTGTATTTAATCTTTACCCTTTCAAAATTTCAGCAATTTGGGATATTTAAGTATACTTAACAGAAATAATGCCTTTGGTATAACTAAGAACAAGCTCTTTATTTATCTTTACTTATATTAAATAATACGTATTTTAATTGTATAAAATAATTCTAGTTGTGAAACGATCGGCTCCACCAACTGAACCACCAAGTAAGTACATTCTTCATGACCAATTAATTTTAGTTTATGAAGTTTTAAAAATGTTTACAGCACATAATATTGTGTACATATGTAAATGTAATTTACCTGTTTATTATTTCAGGCGTTGCGTTTGCACCACCAAAACCTGAAAGTAAGTATAAGTATCAACATTTATTGGATTGTACGAATAAATTTCAGCATTTAAAGCAATCACTTTCTTTGCACATGACTTATATTAATAGTAAGACATTTTGCTCAGAAATACGAGTATAAACAAATTGAAGCTTTATAGTTCTAATTAACATTTGAGTCTCTTGGAAGCAAAGCGTAAGTGCCAATTTAAAAAAGGTCAGTACATGCAAAGGGCACAGTTTTTTTTGTAAATTAGCCAAGAGATATAAAGCTTTTAATGATAATCATTCTTGCTCAGTATATGTTCTATAAATCTACATAACTTTATTGCCAATTTGTTTACTGGTTTTAATATAATTTAAACTTTTAAAACGGATTTCTTAACTTTTGTATTAGTTACTTGGTTACCCCTTTACTTCTACTTGATTCGTCTGTTTTAATTGTATTCATTTCAGAAGAAATATATTCAAGAATTGCACGTGCTGCAGCTCCTCCACAACCCCCCAGCGAAGAAGATATGAAGAAGATGGCGGACAATGCTAAATCAAGTAATGAACAAATATACGTTTTTTTTTTTAGAAGATATTCAATTTTTGAAAACTAAAAATATAAATAATGTTTGTTTTCTAAGGTCTAGTTGCATACAATATTTAAATATTGCATACAATAGATCGTTTATAAACTATAATCTAATATCACATTACTGCTTTACTGACACGTTGATAGTTTTATTTTAATGTTCAGTCAAAAGATGCTCAAGAAAAATATTTGTAGAATTAGCGCTATTCCAAGTCTAGCCATAGTCGTTAACTATTTTTTTATTTTTCTTTGCAGAGATGATGCCAAAAACAAGATAAATTATGGACTCGCTTTCACACTAATTGTAACACATTTATATTTCAAGAAATTAAATAGAAGCAATTATTAATGCTTAGTTTTAATGCAATACCCTGTTTATGTGTGCTCGGATTACAGGATTAAAAACTATTAATCTATTGTGCTAACATTATCAGTGTACAGTTTTCATGTGTCGTTAGTTGGATCTTTAGCATACATTTAGTATCTTTATTCAGTAAAATCATAATTGTTTTTACGTTAATTATAAACAATTATGATTTCGCTACTTCAACACTTAAGTAAATCACACACTTGGTTAGGAATTTACTGTTTACAAGTTGACTAAAGTGTTGATATGATATTTCACTAAGTAACAGCCTCAGCGGTTACATTTTACTAATTTTTGACAATATTGTGGTATTACAATAATTGAGTCGCCTATTTCCGAAAACCCCTAAATCCATTTTTTTTAAATGGATTTAGGGGTGTTTGGAAATAGACGACTCAATTATGTAACTGTCACTTACAAGTAGCTATCAACCCGAGTTCTTTTCAATACGTTTTAAAACGGCAAAAATTCTTCACTACACTTTGTGATAACTAGTGATGACTAATTTTGATTAGAGGAAAGTTATATATTTTCTAATTTCGTCTTCTATATTTAACCGGGTTTTAATGCTGCGCCAGCACTTTTTAAAAATGCTTTGTCTCTATTAAACTTTTGAATTCATGCATAACACTCAAGAGATGATATTCATAAAAATATTTCTTATTATATTCCGCTGATGCAACTTGTAGAATCTTCAATTACTAATAATGGTAAATTTTAAACTACTTGTCGTTTCAGCATAAAAGTTAGTATATTCAAAATAGCAATGCAATTTGGCATTAACAAAAAAATCCTTTCTATGTTCGAGTAATTAAATTAAAAACGATCTTTTGAATTTGTATTTCATAGATAAATTTGCGTCAAAATTCTAAGATGTTTTTTTTTAAATAACGTCTTACATGTCAGCCCTTCTTATTTCTATCTTATTTTAATAGTAAACAAACAATATTTTCTAACATTAAAAGTGCGATTCTTTTCGCAACCAACAAGTTAGTGTTACAATGACTGAATCAAACACTCATTAAAACATATTTTCTAAGCATAAATTGTCTCAAAATCACCCTGATAAATCATAAAGCAAAGTTCCTTCCTCCATTCTCTCTACGCGTTAATGCACTTCCGCACAATACGCACAATAAATGATTAAACGGATCGGCGATGGCGGTGAGTGGAACGGATAGATATAGATTGAGGCATTAAATCCTTTAATGCCCAACCTTTAAACCGGGCGCGCAAGGGATGGGGGCAGGAAGGCTCTAAATTTCATAATTACATCAGCAGTCGTAAAGTGCATTCAAGTCTGTCTGGCACCCGTGCTCCTCTTCGTTTAATAACCTGATTATTCCGACTTGTGAATTGAAACCCTCCCATCGTAAAATATTTTGCATAAAATTCATTTCAATCTCACCGTTTCCCTCTTGGGCTATTGTTCACCTTGATCTTGATATCAAGATATTTCATGAGATTACGATTGCGATTTTATGATTGTTTCAATTAAAATTGAAATAAAGGATGTAATATAATAGTTATGTATATACAGTTACCAATATATTTCTCATAATACTGTATAACTTTCATTCTATACTAAAAATATTTTAGAACAAACTAATCAAGATATTTTAATTTTATTTGAAAAAGCTTAAACAATTATTATTTCAATGTATACTCAGTGAATTTTATACTCATTAAATAATCTGCTGATTTTTTCCACAATTTTGTTAACAAAATAAAACTTTCATTTTGTATTCAAAACTTAATTTAGTGCGATTTGTTTTGTAACTAAGTTAAGATCTTTTAATATTTTTTTACAGTAGGACAACCTTTTTTCATTTGTGTGTGCATTTGTGTTGATTGAGTTTATATCAATTTGTTTATAAACAAAATATTTTCCTTAATTCGAGGATTTTTCAATAACTTACACATGTATAAATTTAGTCAAATTTGTCCTGGTTGAAAATTCTATATATTTTTGCAATTATTTAAAGAAGATAATGATGAACAACGTTTTTTGCCGTGTTTTTTTTTTGTCATTTAGAAATACCTAATCAGTATATTTTTAACTTCACTTAAAATCAGTGTCTTATACGCGTGGCGCATGAAGTAAAATTTCGAGTTTAGAAAAGCCTGAAAATTTGGTTTGGTCGCTTCGCGCTTCGCGCTACGCGACCAAACCAAATTTTCAGGCTTTTCTAAACTCGAAATTTTACTTCATGCTTAACCTGGGAGTGGAAAACACTCGTTGAACCCATTAAAAAAAAAACAACAAATATCTGAAAATTTACAGCACATAATAGGGATATGTAATTTTCCTACTAAAGATTAATTTTATTAACATTTGAAGTTTTATTATTTCTATAAGAGTTTTAAAGAAAAATTTTTTGAATTTTCTACTAAATATCAATGAACGTTTTTATGCTTTCAACAAAATCGCGAATTTGTAGAAAGCATTAATAAGTTAATTGTGATTGAATAAAATCTAATTAATAGTTGTCCCAAATGTCTATATAAACCATTGATTATTGAAATTTGGGTCGATTCACCATTTGAAACAGTTTTATTGATTATCTGAAAAATGTATTCACACGTGTGATAATCTTGTTGTAGTTGTAGAATTATTTGTGCAAGTAGTAACAATAGTGCCTGATTTGAGTTGTAAATTGTTTTGTGGTCGGGATTAGGGTAGTGGATATTGGTTGAGGAGAGGACCTATAGCCAGAGTCCATTTAAAATAAAATACTTTAAATTGCGATCTCTCCATCGAGTCGTGTTAATAAGCAGGATTGTTCGGATGCCTTGTCCGAAGTGCGGTTTCCTTCGGACACGCACACCCAACGCCTGCCCTTTTCCGAGCCCTGCAGCTCTGCGGTTCCTGCGAATTACCAAACAATCTGCAACTTATGGAAAGCCCTCCTCTCCCGTTCTGTAAACTGAGACCACATGCGTTCAACTACATTTTTCTAAATATATACGGAAATTAATTGAGTCTTGTATTATAAATCGTATTTATAAAGTCGAGATTATTTAACTACAATAACAATTTACATTTAAACCGATTTAAATTGTATTTATAGGAGAGTTGCACACAAATGTATTATAAATAGTTTGTCATCTAGAAAATGTGTCCACATTCCATGTATCTTTTTAATTTAAATAGACTACACATAATGCATTTCATACAGTGACGTTTTCATTTAATCACGTGATCCTACGTTAATAAATTTTTGAACTAATCAAACCAAATCCAAATTGTGTCTGGAATATGTAGGTATATTTCAGAAAAAAAAAAAATGGATTTAGTTTGATGAAATAAACGTTTGTAAAATTTAATAACGTGCGATCAAACATAAGCAGTATATTTTGAACCTTCGTACTATTTTAATGTTTTACACACGTAGCGCATAAAGTAAAATTTAAAAAAATGCCTGAAAATTTAAATTTGCCGGCGCGTAGTAGTTATTTATTTCCTTTTAGTACCTAATACATTTTTGTAAAAATTATTGAAGAAAAAAAAACTCCGTGAAATATCTACATAGTATACAATTTTCTAGCTTGACACTGCATAAATAATCTTGATGTTATAAGTCTGAGGCGTCCTACAGTTAAAACATAAAAACAACAGAACTAATCTGCTGAACATTTAGAAAGCAGTGTAATTTTAATACCTATTTAAATTATCTATAAAATACAGAGATTTTTTGTTTTTTTTTTTTACAGGGAAGGATACATATTCCAATGCATGCGCAGTGAAATTTCTGGCCTTCATTGCTTTTTTAAATGCGTTCAATTTCAAGTCTCGAACGAGTGTTTTGCTCCTTGATTAATCATGAAGTAAAATTTCGAGTTTAGAAAAGCCTGAAAATTTGGTTTGGTCGCATAGCGCGAATCGCAGGGCGACCAAACCAAATTTTCAGGCTTTACTAAACTCAAAATTTTACTTCTTGTTTAATCTGCGAGTGGAAAACACTCGTTTAAAGCTTCAATTTGAACATTCTTCAAACACGACGAATATCTTAAACTTTACGGCGTATACAGTATATTGGGGTATATATATTTAGAAAAAAATAACTCCCTGTATATAACGAAATATTACAAATATATAAATATATTTTCGCATTTCATGCGTTGTAGTTCTAGTAAGTGCATTTTGTAAGATTGTGCCCACTGTCATGGGACGGGGCTCGTAGTTATATTTAGTAAATCAGAAATGAAACACGTTTTAACTTTGTGTAACTGTGACTATATTCAGTGGCTTGGTGCGATGTCTCGTGGTGGTGCCCCTCCATACACAAAAAGTATAGCTCTTTTTCGTTTTCTGCTGTTTTCGGCGCTCCCCCATGACGGCGCCCAGTGCGGTCACATTGCTCGCACTTCCCTAGGGCCGCCACTGACCATATTATGTACAAACAAACAAGTTTTATATTGTTTTATTTGTAAAATATGATGGATAACGAAGTAGATGCCTCCACCGTTAATACTTGTATTTAATAAATAATTATTAATTTCCGTAAACACAATGTTTTCTATATTCATCATTCATATAGCTAAAATTAAGTTAAACTTTACTTAAGTAAATTGGGACTTACTTAAGTTGTCGTTGAGCATACACATTTCCATGAAAAAGACTAATGATAATTTGTTTAAAACGAATGAAAAATAGCAGAAACAAAGAAATAAAAACACTAATGTAGACGGAAATTAATTAAAACACGTACAAGTGCAGACTAGTCTGAAGAGTTTGCGTTCTGAATATAAATGTTTGAAAAGTTGACTGCGCGGGATTTTTTGTTGCTCGCGCGCCCCGTGAAAAACTTTATGGACACATCTTTCCTATGTGGAAATAAAAAAAAAAAAAACAAGGGAGCGAACGTATACACGCTTCCTCCTCTTTCTCGGTGTCGGCGAAAGAGTTCCCAAATTGAAATGAGTTAATTAATTCACCAGGGTTTTATTTTATTTTTAGTTTGTTTTCACTAAAAGGGCAACGGATTAATTCCTTTTTACTTAACTACCAAAGGCTGGAGGTTGAATGGACATTATTAAACGAATTGATTGAATAAGAACTTTAGTTTATAAACTCCTTTGAATAAAAATAAATTTGAATGGAAAATATAACTATATTTTCCATCTAATATGTAAAACTTTTAAAACGGTTATTAACTAAAACAAAGAATTATTCCATTGATTCTCTTTACAAAGAAATAATTATGTATTAACTTAATAATAATTATTATTCAAGACCGAATAACCCTATTTTCGAGCACTAGACATTTCTTTCCTGTCGGGCTCCCACAAAAAATGTACCATAAAATAATCTTCAGAAAACGATAACAATAAATAAAATTTAAAATAATCTAAATATTCCTGTAGTAATTAAAAAGCATAAAACCCATTAACATTTTTATTTAAAAAAACCTTAATACAGAGCAAATATTAAATGTTTGCTGAATTAATAATAGAGGGATTCGAATAGAACCAATTAATAAAATACAGCTACATAGTATTTACACAGTATTAAATAAACAAATTCGTATGCATCGCGATATGTATTATTCAAAGAAACAATCCCCGTAGCTAGAGAGTAACATTTTTGTAATTTGTTTTGTATATATTCTATGTGATTTTGAAATACCAAACATTAGTTTCTAGAGACAATTTGTTCAAGTTTACACTATTCGTCAATTAGTATACTATTAAATAAAGTAGTTATTTTCGAATTTCGTTTAAATCAGTGATATATACGAGTTCAATTTCGAATTTAAAAAAGCGTGAATCTAATTTTCAGGTTTTCCTGAACTCGGAAATTTTACTCCATGCTTAACCCAGGAGTAGAAACATGTGTTTAAAAAATCAAACAAAACCACAATAATTGATTTAAAAATCTTTAACCTTAAAAATGAAACAATTTACTGTTGATAAATACTAATATTAATAATATATTTTAATTTGTTTTTAGATAACATTAGTTTACAAATAATTTTATTTAAATACCTGTGATCAAACCTTTAATTTTATATTTAGTGGGCTTTAATGAAACAACAATGACATTCGAAAATATTTTATCACGTCAAACTTTTTTGCTTGAAAAGATAAAATGTTTCTTGCTTATTTGTACGAATGCCTGTAATATAAAGTTTCGTGTTTTGGATCCTACGGTATCAGAAAGGGTTCTAAATTTTACAAAATGTATAATAGATCGTGTAAAACAGATTGTGATCGATTTTGTTACGTTTGTGGACAATTGATATTTGCAGAAATAGGAAGACCTATATCAGAAGCGCTGAAAACAGCATGATTTTGGATTTGTAGTGTTCAATCAAGAGAAAAAACAGGTACCACACGTTTTTTGCGAAAGTTGTAGGATGACTTTAGTGCGATGAGTGTCAGGAGAAAATGTATTTCTTCAATTTAATGTTCCAGTATTATGACGAGAGCCCATGAATCACGAAAACGACTGTTACTTCTGTATGACACAGACTTCTGGTTTTAATTCTAAAACAAACATAAAATTGTTTATCCTGATATTCTGTCGGTCACAATGCCAATACTTCATTCAGACACCCTACAACATCCTGTTTGCCTGGGTATGAAACGTAGCCAAAGAAACGAGGAGCAGGATTTTGTTGAAGACGTTGACTCTGATGAAACTTTCTGCATGGATGACGATAAACCGCATTTAATTGAGAAAAGTGAATTGGACGATCTAGTAAGAGACTTACAGCTATCTAGATCCAAGGCAGAGCTTCTTGCCTTTTGATTACAACAACGGAAAGGGAGTAAAAGTTACAGTGATTTCTTCATTAAAAAGGATGCGTTTTGTATCCAGGACTTTTCAAGGCGATTGATCAAAAATATGACCCAAACAAGTGGCGGTTATTCATTAATTCCTCGAAATATAGCTTAAAAGCCGAATTACTTCACAATGGTAATAAAAAACCATCTTTACCAATTGGCCATGATATGTGTTCTAATTAAACTGATAAAATATGAACAGCACAACTGAAAAATATCTGGAGACCTAAAGGTGGTTGGCTTGCTATTGGGTTTACAAGGCGGATATACCAACTATGCCTGTTTTCGGTGTTTATGGTACAGTCGGGCTAGAGAACATCACCACATAAAAAAATATGGTCTGCTCCGAATAAATTTATTCCGGGACAAATGAATGTTAAAGAATCTTTGGTAGACCCACAAAACATAATTTTGCCCCCATTACATATTAAATTAGTCCTTATGAAAAATGTTGTGAAAGCTATGGATAAAACCAGTGCTGGTTTCCATTATCTACAAAAAATGTTTCCAAGTATTTCAGAAGCAAAACTAAATGAGGGGGTATTTGTGAGCCAACAGATACGTAAAATCATGCAAGATAAAGAATTTGACAATCTGTTGTTTATAAAAGAAATAAATTCTTGGAGATCGTTTAAAAAAGTTGTTAAGGGATTTTTAGGAAATAAAAAAGATAAGAGATATTACAGCATTGTTGCTGAATTATTGCGAAATTATCACTGGATAGGTGTGAATATTTCTCTTAAAATACATTTCCTGACGAGCAGGACGAGCGTTTCCGTAAGGATCTGAAGGTTTTTGAACATCAGCACAAAGGTTTTTGAGATAAAAGTATGTTAGGGAATTACTGTTGGTCCGTTATAACGGAAATTGATCCAACGAATTATAAGAAACTAAGTAAAATAAGTTATTTTTAATTTTTTGTTTTGTTGATTTTGAAAGTACTCTTATATATTTAATTGATGGGGCGGATACATGATGAAACTCCATAATACTATTTGAAATAAAACAACGCAGTTGGGAGGGTTTCACTTTTATTGTTGAACACTGCAACATGTTTCACCACACAGTGGCTTCATCAGGCAGGCAGATGAAATAATTATTTCATCTGCCTGATGAAGCCACTGTGTGGTGAAACATGTTGCAGTGTTCAACAATAAAAGTGAAACCCTCCCAACTGCGTTGTTTTATTTCAAAAAGTACTCTTATGTAAATATTATTAATTAAATATTGCTTTAACATGACGTAATTGATTTTTTTATATATTTTGTCTGGACTCAGTGGCTCAAAATCTATAAGAAATTATAACTTTCAGCTAAGGTATATAAACCGTATAAACTAGAGTTATTATTAGGCTCTAAAATACGGAACTTTGCCCCAATTTAACCGACTCTCTATCTCTCAAAATAACCGAAATCCCCATACATTTTGTTGAAATACGGGGACCCTGTATACAAATTTAATATTTTTAGTACATCCGGAAAAAATAAATCGATAGCGCATCCTGTTGCCCTGTACCTGTAGAACATACAATTCTTATCTTGATAAAATAATAAATGACTGAGATATTAATAAAAATCTGAAATGGAAAATATTGAATTTTTAGCTATAACTTGAAAACAAAAGATGATAGCTAATTTCTTCTTCAGCATTGAGTTTGTCCCGAAAAAAGAGCTCGAGGATACGCCATCGATTTTTTAATATCTCTTCTAATAACCGAGATTCCCTATAGTAACATCCAATTTGGGCCACCCTGTACAAAATATTCATTACTTCGTGTTGATATATTAACAGACAATGCGAGTTATAATGAGATAATAATCATCAATATTGAAGAAAATCTATATACAGAGAGTTTTATGTGACACCGAACATTTTCATAACGAGAATTTTTATTTGAAGTATCCATATGCATACGTTGCTTGGTTTATCAAAAGAATTTAATTTAAAGCTTTAAGCGAGTGTTTTCCACTCCCAGGCTAAGCATGAAGTAAAATTTCGAGTTTAGAAAAGCCTGAAAATTTGGTTTGGTCGCGTAGCGCGAAGCGCGGAACGGCCAAACCAAATTCTCAGGCTTTTCTAAACTCGAAATTTTACTTCATGCGCCACCGGTACAAAACACTGACATATTACGAAGTTTAAAACACACCGCTAAACTTTACATTGAATCAGTGTTTTGTACCGGTGGCGCATGAAGTAAAATTTCGAGTTTAGAAAAGCCTGAAAATTTGGTTTGGCTTAAAGCTTCAAATTGGATTCATTTAATAAACTGAGCATCGGAAAATATGCAACGTATGTATATGGATACTTCAATGAAAAAATCTCGTTATGAAAATGTTCGGAGTTACATAAAACTCTCTGTATAACAAATACTGTTAAGAAAAATTTTGCATTAATATTTGGAAAAAGTAAAATCAATCAATTTTGAATAAACTTACAGGTGCAGTTGAACAAATTTGTCATGATTTAACCAAAATTAGTGAACAATTTTGACTGAAATTACGTAGAAAATTACAAGACATTTTTGTAATGACAGTTGTATAAAGTCAAGTGAACGTTGGATTTTCATAATCAATATAGGTTATTTACAATGTTACTTTCTTTTGATTTGAGATTAAAAAAACATAATATAATTACCAGGGTTGTTATGTTTAAGACATTTTGTTTTAAAACGGTGTTTTAAACATGTTTAAAAATAGCCGTCGTGTTTTAAACGGTTTTGTTTTAAACATGTTTTAAATGTTAAATTCGTTTAAAACATGTTTTAATCGTTAAATTTGTTTGAAACGTTTTTTTATTATCTTAAATTAGTTAAACTATATTTTATACAACTTTATTAAAAAAATTTATTTACGTTTTCAAATTTAAGTTAAAATGTTAAAGATATTTCAAATTATATTATTAAAAATAAAATTTTATCGTAATAAGATGTCACAATTATGTGTAAATAAATGAGATTTAAAACGTGTTTTGAACATGTTCAGCTTTGTTAACAAGAATTTCCGTTAATATCATTATAGTTTAATGCTAGTTTATCTCTACTAGACGCATACAAACGCGATACTAACATTTCGTATTGATAGAGAAAAATCGTTACGTTACGTTACATTTTCATGTGCTCTAACTTCATTGTAATCAAGTAATTTAGAAAGTATGTTACACTGTTATTTTTGTATGTTTGTGAAAATGTATTTCGTCTAATAAAATATTACATTGAAATTTACTTCTAACCAGTGTCTCAACTCCCAGACTAAGCATGAAGTAAAATTTCGAGTTCAGAGAAACCTAAAAATTTGGTTTAGCCGCATAGCGCGTAGCACTACGCGGCCAAACCAAATTTTCAGGTTTTTCCAAACTCAAAGTTTTACTTTATGCGCTACGCGTATAAAACACTGATTTCAAGTGAAGTTCAAAATGTACTGAAAAGGTATATACATTTATGATTAAATAAATAACCTTATTTTGTTATGACAACTGATTATTTAGTTGTAAATTCACAAAAGTAATCTACTAAAACGTTTTATTAATCCAAAATAATCCATATCATCCTCAGAACTCTGTTAATGCTGTATGTTAAGATCTATTAATAAGGCTGGTTATGTTTTACACACGTTTTAAACAGGTTTATAATTATTAATGTTTTAAACACTGTTCCAGATTTTTCTGGAACAGTGTTTAAAACATTAATAATTATAAAACACGTTTTGTAAAAAAGAACTGTTTGTTTTAATAAAAATGAAAAAAAAACGTGGTTTTGAACAACCCTGATAATTACAGACTGTATTAAATCACATGAATGTACAATTTTCCTAAATTAATATATATTGAAAAAAAAAAGTAATAACTTATCTTTCAATATGAGGAAAAACAATATTCTGGAATTACGAAAGTTAAAAATTAAGAATAGATGGTGAAATTTTGATTGATTCAAATATTGAGAATAGATAAACTGTTTCTTGTTTAAAGAGAAATAGAAATCAAATCTTTAGAAATAAAATTGCAAGAGTAATGAACATTTTTATATATTATTCATTTAACGTCTAAGAATGTTTTAAATAGGGAAGTGTCAAAATTTCTAAAAAAATAAGTTGGTAATTTATTTTACTTAGTGAGAAAATAAAACCAAATATATAATTTCATCTTGTCCGAAATATTGTCGAGGATCTTTATATTTTTTGCATTTGCTTAAAGTGAGTGGTTTACTTGGGCCATTTAGAGACATTTGTCTCATTTGTCTATGCCATGATACGGCTCTAATATTATTTAATCAAATACATAATTATTTAACAATAAAACATACTTTTAACTTCCTATTATTTGCTTGCATTACAAAACAATTACCCTGAAAAATGTTTTTGATAATATTATATTATAGGATTTGAAGAATATATTATTGCTAACATTCAAACACTTAGAGATTTGGAAGAAAACTTTTCAGTATTTTTTGTTTGTTATATATAAAGTATTCCAAATGTATAAATTCAGTTGAATTCAATCGATATGCAAACGTGAAAACATACTTAAAAAGATACATATCATCCCCTTTAGGCGCGAGGCAGACACTTGTTACCAAACTCTCACACGCGTAAAAATTCACAAACTTTCACACACTTTACACACTTATTCCATAAAGATTACACATTCGCGCCTATCTCTCCCCATCCTCGGACTTACCTAAAGATTACACGCTTGTATCCATCCCCCATCCCCTTCCCACCCGAGTAACTCAATCAGATTCTTCCGTTGTTTCCACTCTCGAGATTTTCTTAATTTCCTACTTAAATTGCACAAGAGCAGATCCGCATATTCAGATCCGAATTGGATTACGCGGAAAAAACTTTTTTCGGGGTTTGGTGGAGTTAGTCGAGACGGAGGGTAATTAGCGTAAGTTGATTAGGGGGACGGGAGTCAATTAGGCTGATATGAATATTAAAAGCCGGTGTCATTTTCAATGGAAGTGACTTACTTACGGCCTGGGATTAACTCGATTACTATCCGCCCCCACTAAGCGAATTACTTCTGTCAGTTTTTATCGTCCTTCGGAAATCGCGAATGAACATGTCCTCATAATTCGATTACGGACGTGCTAATTAATTTATCGAGCGTTTTAACGGCAGACATGCAGACAATACTGATAATTTTATTTTTATAATCCAATAAAATATGATTTTATACTTATTTTAACATTGTTTTAACCTATCAAATATTCATGGTTGTAGCCAAGCGGGGGTAAGTTGTACCCACTCCCCAACACCAAGAAATAATTTAAAAATTTTTGGAGGCACGTGCAAAAACATCTAAGTGTTTCTATAAGTTTTTAAATCAAATACAATCAGGTTTCTAAAAAATTAAAACGTATCTAATTATTTTAATTATCCATTTATATTATTTATAAATCATATGAACTGCCAATTTATGTCGTAAAATGTATTTTTTTTAAGTAAAGCAGTAGTCTCTCGTTTCGAAAATGTCAATTGTAATAAAAAATGTCAATTATGGCATTAAACTTCTATTAATCGATGTAAAATGACAATAAAATAGTGTGATATATTAATGTTTGGCGAAAAATATCGGATATGATGCGATGCGTCTTTTTGTTTGTTGACATTACATATAATTCATGACGTTTTGTGATGTGTAATGTTTGATTGAAAATGGATGTATAATTTGTGATATAAAATATCGGTTTGACACTTTTTACATCACACACGTGTTACATGTTAACGTTTCATTACTTTTTTAAAATGTCAATAATGGTGATAGAATGTCAAATAGCATTAGTAAATAATATTGTCAATGACACAATAAAGATAATTTATTAAGTACAATATGAAATAACGATTTTTACGAACAATTTTAATTTTGTTATCGAACGTCTTTTTCTACTAAAAATATGATTATGTTGTAAAATATTAAAATGACACGATAACAGAGATACGAGGATTTCGATGTTTAGTATACTGCGTTTGGTAAATTCGCAGGAATTCGTTGATTTTACCCAAGCGATTAATTTGAATCTTCTAACGAGTGTTTACTAAAAATTTGGCTAGGTCGCTCCGCTTCGCTAAGCGACCTAACCACATTTTTAGGCTTTCCTAATCTCGAAATTTTACTTCATGCGCTAAGCGTATAAAACACAATGCAATGTGCAATGTGAAGTTTATAATATACACTGTTTAAGTTTGATCTTAACAACATATCCCAAAGAAAATTGCTCGAATTTAGAAAGCGCAAGTTATGGTTAAACTTAAACGAAATATATGTTTTTAAGATCAGGCTTAAACAGTATATTTTGAACTTCGCTTTGAATCGGTGAATAATACGCGTGGCGCATGAAGTACAATTTCAAGTTTAGAAAAGCCGGAATTTGGATTTAGACGCTACGGGTCTAAATCCAAATGTTCAGTCTTTTCTAAACTCGAAATCTTACTTCATCGCCAATCTGGGACTGGAAACACTTGTTAGAAGCTTGAAATTGACGTTTCTTATGAAATGATTTTTAACATCTAACCTTTACTTTGTTCACGACAATTTTATAATATGTCCATTTTTTAATTGTGGGGGTAGTATAAATGGAATGCATTTAACACTCAAGTACATTAAACACGGGATTTGCGTGATAAATGTGGTTTTTTAACACGAATATAAATAATTGCATAATTCGATTTTTGCCGCTATGCAGTAACAGCGCTATGCTAAACAAATCAGCTTCTTTTGTCTTACATTTGACCATGGTGGTGATGACGTCGTCGACGCCATTTTATTAAAGTACGAAGAAACGCGTTAACATATCCGCCATTTTTACTAGTTTAACCCGCGTAAAACGCGTTTGTAAACATAAATCATTCTTAAATCGGTTGAACAATTGTGCTTTTATCCGTCGCGAGTGGAACAAATGTTAACACCGTGAAAACTCTATCCAAACGGATGAGTTCGTTTTTTTGTGCAAAGAGCGTGTTTAACTTATGTAACTTAGACAAAAGGGTAGACTGTGTAAGTATTATTTATTGTTGAACGATTGTTCATATTTGTACTGAAGTGAAATTAACCCTATTACACATTCAAATCATAATACCGCAATCTGTCATCATTTATCTGTCAAATTATTATAAAACAAACCGACCATTAAGACTGACGCGTATTTGATAAATATATATAATAAATGTTGTATTATATATTGTTGTTGTCGTAAACAAAGTATAGTGTATAACTCGCATATAATGGCTATTAATCACTCGACCGACTTGCTCCACTCCCCTTCGGCTCGTTCCGCAAACCTCGTTCCCGTGATTAATAGCTATCATTATATGCTCGTTGTACAATATACTATTATTATTGGAATCCATTTATTTACATAAAACAATTTCAAAATAAAAATACACAATAATAAATAACTAACAATACAAATGTTTGGTATAAAAACATTAAATGTTTCTATTTTTAACGCTGTTCAACTGTTTTTAACAATTTTGACAGCTTTTAACAGCTTTGACAGTTCTTTACAACTGTTGTCAGTATAGCTTTATATAATTTACTAAAATAAAGTATTATCAAATTACCGATACATTTTAGGAAATATTATTTTTATCGTTTACTGGTAAACTGCTATTATAGTTTCTAATTTAAAGCTGATGAAAATCATAAACATTGATTGCAGAAAAACTGCCAAATATTAAATAATGTCTTAGTATTCATCATTTTACATTTCCTTTACTAAATGTGGCATGTTTTTTTTTATATTTCTTGGACCCTCTCTGGTGAAAATAATAGCTACGCCTATGCAAATATCTGCCAGAAAGTTCATTTCGCAATAAATTGCTATTTGTTTTATATCTGTGATTACAATTATTACTGTCAGTTTGAACTCAGTTTAAATATAATTGCATTTTTAAATTTTAATGAAAAAAATCGTTTTAATATTTTTATTAAAATATCTCCAACAAGTAAAATTAATTATCCAGATTTTATAATCACGATTATGTAAATTTTTGTCTAAAATTAAAAATAAAAATAACACGAACCGTTTGAAGGGACAGGAACTGTATCCAATCCTATTTATTATCCAAACAGCTCCCCAATGTTGAAACCTAATCAAAGAAAAACACCACTCGGAAGACTTTCCCGCTTTTTTTTCCATAGCTGAATTAAATTCACAATTTATGCGGTTACTTTTATCAAGGTGTGTATATCTATACACACTTTTTGCCCTTCCCATAACAAATGGGGGTTTCTGTGTGTTTTTAATCTGGATACGAATGTACACACATAATCATTTAAATTAAAAGCGCGACGTCAAAAGAATTTTCATAATACGCTCTTTTTTGATAAAAAAAAAATATGTGAGGAGAGCGGCATTCTTCTCGAATATGCAAAGTGCCAGGATTTATCCGGGGGAGGGAATGCGGAGGTAGAGAGTAGTCTTTCTGTCTCGTTAAGCTTTGCTGGGTTTTATTAATTTTTATGGCTGGACTCATTTTTATCCACGTTAATACGATGAGGGTTATTAAAATTATAATAATATTTTTTGCTAGTGTAATAAAAAAAATATAAATTTACATTCCACTTTATAATACGAAGATATATCTAATTATATGACATTCTGCTTTTATTAAATAACCTTTGTAAAAATACAAAGTTGTCGTCGACAACAGACGAAACAACACATCTTGTTCTGGGGTCCGATTTTGATTATTTAAAGCTGATTTAAAGTTTGTGAAATAAATATTTATTATTAAATAAAAATTAACAATTTAAACAAAACACGAAATAAATATTTCACATATTTATTAACGTAAGATCAAACTTTAGCAGTGGCGCAAAATGTTCTGGCTTTTCTCAACTTGAAATTTTACTTAAATTTTAATCAAGGAGTGGAAACATTCGTTAGAAGGTTTACCGCTTGTATAAAAACAACAAATTTCTGCAAATTTACAAAACGCTGTAATTATTAGGATATGTATATGTTGCGGACAAAACACTGACCAATCGCGTTTTGTCTAGACAAGACGCGAAATGTCTACCGGTCACAGACATAGTCCGAATTAAAACATAATTTTGGGGTTTGTTCAGATAAATCGCGTTTTGTCCGCATGAGTTTAAACAAGTCCTAACATGATTAGTGTCCTAAAAATGCCAAATTAGTACAGTTGTGATAACAGAAGCTCAACGTTGTAAGGAAGTATTAATTTCAACAAAAATGAGCTGATATAACTAGAGGAGCTAAAAGTTGAGACTAAATTATGAAAAATAGGACACGTCCCTCTTTTTTCCAAAACTATTAAACAAATCGGCCATGTAAAACAAACAAAAAAAAAGTACTAAAAACCTTTACTTTGTTTTATGAAGAAAATGACAAATTATTTATAAGGAGTATATTTTAAACTTCACTTTAAATCAGTGTTTAATACGCGTGGCGCAAGAAGTAAAATTTCGAGTTTAGAAAAGCCTGAAAATTTGGATTTGCAGGGGCGCGACTCGCTTCGCTCGCGCGCCCCGGCAAATCCAAATTTTCAGGCTTTTCTAAACTAGAAATATTACTTCATGCTTAATCTAGTAGTGGAAAAAATCGCTAGAAACTTCAAATTAAATGCTTTTATAATAAACCTTGTATATAATCTACTTTTCATAATTGGAAGTGATAAATTATTAAATAATCAAGTTTAAAAAAGAATAATTCAAATTTGAAACTATTTGAATTCGAGAAAATAAGCTTTCGCTTCTTATAGTCTGCATACTTTAAACATAATAACAAACAGAAGCAACCGAGTTATGACAGTTTAAAAATCGGTATTTTTGGTGCATTTCCAAGTGATAAGTTTTTTCCTGAGTATAAAGGAAAACGAATAAAGTAATCACCAAGCAATTAATAAGTAAAATTATATATATATATATATATATATATATATATATATATATATATTTACTGACAGTTATTTTTCGACACATTTTTAAGATTGTGATATTTTAGGCAGTCGTAAACAAGACCGTAGCTAGGGGGGGTATAGAGGTATAAAGGGATATAAAGTTTTGTTCATTTGTAAAAAGTAAGTTTTTGATGAACTTTTTACGTTTGTACAGGGTGCGGCAGGTAAACTTGCTGATTTGAAAGGTCAATAAAAGAAAAGGTATTTCACATATCGATTTAATTCGTTTTTTATAGTATTGTACACATCCTGGATTTTTGTTTCAAGTGGTTATAAAAATAACATCGGACAAATAGCGGCCCTCATTAGCGATACACTGATCCACCCGCTTTTTGAAGTTTCCCTCCACTCTTTCGAGCACATCGACGGGAATGTTGGCGATGGCTCGGCGAATGTTGTCCTTTAGGTGTTGCAGGGTCCGTGGTTTGTCATTGTAAACAATGGATTTGAGATATACCTATAAAAAAAAATCACAGGGAGCGCTCCGCCCACAGTACGTCACCCCTCAAGGAGATTAGGCGCTCGTGGAAGTGTTCCCTCAAAAGATCCATTGAAGTTTTCACTGCTTGTGCCGTGGCTCCGTCCTGCTGGAACCATACGTCCCCAAGTTCCATTTCTTCAAGTTTTGGGAGAAAAAATGCCGGGGAGAGCGCAAAAATGATAGCCTCGCCCTCTCGACGTTTTCTAATGCTCTGGAAATCCGTTGACCTTCAGGCCTTTTATTGCCACACTACCACTTTCCCTGAATGCGCCCACTCACAAAACGATTGATTGTCGGCCAGGAACGGGACCCCTGGGATGAATATTGAACCGAGTTCGTAAGGCACGTTGGGTGGCAACCACCGAAGGGCCTTGGGAAAAGTACGACAACTGGCTTGAGCGGTAATAAAACTTCAAGACCCCCTCTATCGAATGAGACCCTTCCTACCCCTTTCTGACCAGGTCTCGCTCATTGGCGCCAAATTCAAATCAGCAAGTTTCCCTGACGCACCTTGTATGTTCTTTATGAATTAATATCAACGTAAAACAAACATAACAATGTTTGTTTTACATTGATCTTAATCCATAAAGACATAAGTCAATGGAAGTAGATGTAAGTCAACGTTTAGTCGATAGAATGGTATCCTACCTAACCTAACTTAAAATAATGACGTTAGGTGTCTAACCTTACCTCGACGAGGTCACATAATCTAACTTCTTACGTCGACAACGTCGAATGTGTCTAAAATTAGGTTAGTTTAGATGTTACATTGTCGAGTTAGGTTGGGAAAATCAATTATTATATTCCTTGGTTTTATTTTTAGTTTCCTGACACGTGTTTCGGTCTTTATAGATCATTATCAAAATTTAATCTAAATATGGCACCTATCCCAACCTAACTTTTGACACATTCGAGGTTTTATACACGTAATGGTATGTTACTTTAAGATTCATTCTAATATTTGATCGATTTATGCTATAGTTTCGGAATAAAGCGGGAGAATGACTCGTATTTTTTATAATGCAGCCGCATAATTAGGGTTCTCTAATTTTATTGGCTTAATTTTGTTGTTTTATTTTTAAATGAAAACAACGCCCATTCATTTCCTTAACATTTGTTTATTTGTTTTTATTTCATTGATTTTTTTTGCGAGTGTCAAAATAAAACACAATGTTCTTATATTTTCAATAATTTAGATTAACTTTGAGCTTCTTATATTACAACTTTACCAATTTGTGTAAAAAAAGTTACTACGTCAACGGTGATATTAACAAGAAAATTACTTAATTTTTAATTACTGATTATTTTATATTAGTAGATAGGATTACGGTTTGCAAATGATGCACTGCGAATTCTTTCTACAAGCTTACGCTAGTCGTAAGCATTTATTTCGTGAGCGCTTTTGTTATGGGCGTTTGCGCGTGTGTTAGGCGCATCTGTCATTGGTAGGTTTGTCACGCCACCAACATAGTAAAATAAATATTCGGTTAGCACTTGTCAAAACTCTTGCGGACAAAACGCGATTTGTCTGAAGAAACCCCGAAATTAAGTTTGAATTGCGATTTATTATGGGTAAAATCCAACGTTTTTGGTAGTCACTAGTTCCAGCACCATACATGTTCTGATTAGTGATGGGCAAGATCGATCATTGCAAAGATCGATCAAGCAATGATCGATCAGTTGAAGTATCGAGCCGCTCGATCCGATCGATCTGATCAGAAAGAACGAGCCGATCGAAAAGATCGATCCGATCGAAAAGATCGATCCGATCGAAAAGATCGATCCGATCGAAAAGATTGGTCCGATCGAAAAGATCGATCCGATCGAAAAGATCGAGCCGCTCGATCTCTTTGAGCGGCTCGATCTTTTCGATCTTTTCGAACTTGCAAGGATCGATCAGTCGATCTTTTTTGATCGATCTTGCCCATCCCTAATAATAACACACTCATCATTAATACTTCAACATAACAAAGCAAGCGTTTTAATTTCAAATCCAAACGCTGACCTATATTCAGAAAATAGGCGTTTAAGCAAAACGAGGCAGAATAATCATAAAGAAGCACTAACTGACATTCCAGACACCAATAAAAAAAAAATGCAAACGCAAGTAGTTCAAAAATCAAAAAGAAACGTGTTGGTATTTCAAGTTCAATCGTTGGCCTACTTTTTATAAAATAAACACACTAAAAAGGAAGAATAACAAAAAAATTATTAGGATAGAAATGCAGGAATGCACAAAGCGCGCATAATAAATTCACAAAAAAGACAAGAAAAAACATTCTAAATTCGGTAATGCTAGTTAGCAACACTTAGGTAAAAATAATAAAATAAACAATCAAAAATAGGTACATGAAAAAACACGGGTAAACACCAAATATATGGCAAACCAAGACTATATATATTTTCGGTCATTCAACAAAACTAATCACTAAAAGAATATGAAAAGAAATAAATACTTGCAAAATGCACAGAAATAATGACTAAAAAAAAAATTAATTAAAAAAATAAATTGAAACTAAATATGAACGGAAAAAAAATCATAAGTTAGGAATGATGACGAATTCATTTTCAAGAGCGAGCCATAACTTACTCATGCAATAAATAAACATCTGTATCCAGAAATTCTAGTAAGCATAAAATGAAAGGTACAGACGTTTAGCGTTCAAGAGATCGCATGTGATACTCATAATAAACGAAAACAGAAACAGGTTTCGAAAAAATAAAATCAAATAAATAGATATATAATATTGGATCGAATATTATAACACCGATAAGGCATTATTTAAATCAAGTGTCGTAGCGCAGGCAGTAGCGCACCGGACTCATAATTGAGAAGTGCGGGTTCGATTCCATTCCCCGTTTGCTGTGTTAATATTTCTAATTAATTTATTTTTAATTATATTCAATTATATAATTAAACGGGGAAAGTACTATGATGGACACATCACCACTTTTGTTCTTTAGTATACACTAAAGATGAGAGAAACAGTTAATTTTAAATAATGGTGATAACCAGTTATTTTTAACGTTATTTAACAGCTGTTACTAAATAGTATTAATTTTAATAAAGATTTTTAATATTTCATTTCATATTAGCTATTTATGTACCGGGCTTTCATTAATTCCCGAACCCCACGTGACCAAAAATAATAGGCAACCAAATGTACAAGGTGGTATGGCTCACACAAAAATTCCCTAGATTTAAAAATATTTATTCGCCGGCGTATTTTTATGACGACTGAAAATATTATATTTAAAATGATTAAAAAATAGGCTCATCTTCAAAAATGTAACTATACACGATTCCATTTGTTTCTGGATCTCGCCTAGCTATGGAAAAGTGACAGTTTAAGTATTGTAAATCGGGCTGGTTGTGTTTTAAATCAGGGTTTTTAAATGTCACTGTCAGATGTTCGATTTTAAGGTTATAATTTCTGACTATTGTGATCTTACACTGTTGCCTGTTTTACAAATTTTCAGATATAAAAGGATAATAATATGCAGTTTTAAGATTAACAAAATTTACTACTTGGTTTTTGTACATACAAACACAGTAATAATATTGTATATAACAAATATAATGAATTCGGCTCTGCAAACTTATTTCGTCATCCATTTGTATTTCTCGCTTGGGTCTTCCCGTTAACACATTTTGATCAACTCCATCCATCCACCTTAATTTTGGTCATTCTCTCTTCTGTTGGCCATCAGTATTTTTTTGTAGAATTGCAAATTTATTCCCACCCTCTTGTGATACTGATAATTTTCATGTCAAACAATTTTTAAGCCCTCATTCCACTTTTATTATTTAGTCAAAAGAACCTGCATCTGAATCTTCTGATGTTTGTTCTGAGCCAGATTCCCCAAGCGAAATAATAAAAGGAGGAATGGTTTCAAAAGAAAGGTTCCCCATGTGTTTTGTCCAGTCATCCGAAATAAGTTTTTCACAATGATCACAGAAATTTTGCCACATATCGGATGTAAATTTTGAGAGAGACTCAAGCCATAAATTCTGAACACGATCCTTAGATGGTTGCTTAGAATTTATGTGCTTATTGTAGTAAGTCTTACAGAACCCCCATGCCATTTCAATTGGATTGTATTGACAATGGTATGGCGGTAATCTAAGAACTTCGTGCCCGTTCTTTCTCAAAATGTCATCAACTACGTAAATTTTGTCATTTGATCGAAAAGGTATAAATAAAGCCCATAGTTCCTTTTTGGTTAATTTTGGATTGAATTTTACATTGTGTTTAACCAACCACTCCTGCATTTCGCATTTCTTACAAGAAAATGAAGGAGTTTTGTCTAATTGCACAGAATGATATGCAGCATTATCCATAATAACTACACATTTCCCTGAAAGCTTAGCCAAAGCAGGAAAATTAAAAAGAGGATTACTTATGATATCATAAATTATTGCAACACTGTTAAAATAAGGAATCACTAGTGGCAACTAATAAAAAATATAAATGTTGATACTGCAACATAACAACACGAAAGCATGGCTAGGCGAGATCCAGAAACAAATGGAATGGTGTATAATTTTTATTAATTTTCGCAATATTTGCTTATCCTAGCAAATTGACTCTGCAAAATAAATAGAAATAAAACTCAATGTTTCAGAATAACTAAACAATTTTTGCTTACCTGAAAATTCCGGGCGAATCTTGTAAGATCTCAAAGGTTGGTTTAAAGATGCACCGCCCATAAACGTTTATGTCAAATTTGACTTTAGTAACGTTTGGTTACTTTTTTCAAAGCCTCCAACGTACAAATACAATAATTTACGCGGCAATTTTAAATTTAGTCACGTGGGGTTCGGGAATTAATGAAAGCCCGGTATTTACTAAATATATAAATAGCTAATATGAAATAAAATATTATAAATTTTTATTAAAATCTCTATAATATAATAGCACGCTCGAGTATAAAGTGTGAGACTAGCCCGGGAAAAATAACCGGCTCATTAGTAATTTTTTCTCGGCCCTGCCAAGACCCTGCCTATATCTTTTTTTAATAAATGCTGTCTCACTTTGCGCAAAACAGAATACAAAAATAGTGTGATCGTTCAATGATCGATCCGCTCAAAAAGATCAGTGCTCGAGCCGCACAACCTGATCAATCCACTTGTGCCGATCGATATGACCAATCTGATCGAGCCGATTGATCACATCGATCAGCACGACCCGTTCGCACAGATCGAACCGCCCCCAAGATCGAGTCGCTCGAAAAGATAGAGCCGTCCGAAAAGATCGAGTCGTCGAAAAGATCAAGCCGATCCAGCGGTCTGAAATGATCGATCCGATCGATCAGATCGATCCGATCGAAAAGATCGATCCGATCGTAAAGATCGATCCGATCGAAAAGATCGATCCGATCGAAAAGATCGATCCGATCGAAAAGATCGATCCAATCGAAAAGATCGATCCGCTCAAAGAGATCGAGCGGATCGATCACTTGCAAGGATCGATCAGTCGATCTTTTTTGATCGATCTTGCCCATCACTAGTTCTGATTATGGGACAATATTACATGATACATCAAAATAATCCTATAACTTGGTGAATTTTACTGTTACTAATTTAAAACGATTAAGATATTTAGTTCTTTTGTAAAAAGAACCTAAAAATAGCTATTTCTTGAGTCATTTATTTACTCCTTTTTAGGCAACAAAAACTTGTATTACGTAAATTTCAAGGGTGTCCGTACATTCTGTATTCAATTAGCTTAACATTCTTTAAACAAATGTCTATGATATATTACTTTTACCTTTTTACGCTGGAAATAGAATTATGGGTCTGTCTCACTCTAGCAAATGTCTGGGCAGAGTCTGCCTCGCTCTAGTAAACAGCAACCTTAATTTGTTTGGCGGTATTTACACATCAAGTTATTTTCACCTAGCGAAAATTGTCGGTTTTGCATTTAAAGATATTAGTTATTAGATATTAGTTACCCCGTACATAAATTTCAAAACTACTAGAATATTGGAAGATATTTAATTCACTGCTGTACAAATATCGAAAATCGAATCGTTTAATGCGTTCTAAAGTATTATGATATTTATATAAATATCAAAATATATACCATGTGTCCCCGGATTACTGCCCTGATAGGCAGAACTATTTTATTAAGCATTTTTCGACAAAAAGTATTTTTTTATAAACAGTTTTGAATTATTGAAAAACAACATTTTTATTATCAAATCCTAGTTTGACCACAGGGGGCGATCAAAAATTTAAAATAACAAAAGGTATAATAAAAGAGAAGAAGTACCTCTAAATTTTTAGGGAAAAATTTGATTGGAATAAGTAATTTGTTATCGAGAGTTAAGTCTACATACAAAATTTTATCGGTCTAAAAATATTTTTTTAAGATCAATTTGAAGCTTTAAACAAGTGTTTTCCAGTCCCAGACTAAAAATGAAATATAATTTCAAGTTTAGAAAAGCCTTAACATTTTTAGGCTTTTCTAAAATCGAAATTTTACTTCATGCGCCACGAGTATAAAACATTAATCTTAAGTGAAGGTCAATATATACTTATGTGAATACTGCTTTAGTTGCATATTGCGAACTTTAAAATATTGAAGTGTTTTATACGCGTGGCGCATAAAGTAAGATTTCAAATTTAGAAAAGCCTAAAATTTTACTTCATGCTTAATCTGGGAGTGGAAAACATTCGTTTAAAGCTTCAAACTAAACTCTTACAAAAAAAAAAAACAACGAATATGTGAAGACTTACAGAATAATTGTAATATGTATACTTCTAAGAAAAACTTCCTGTTTAATTTCAGTTTGAATGGACAATTAAAAAGAGTTTTTTTTATATGGGGAGTAATCCCAGAGAATAATAATTGGAAAAAGTGTTGTGTGTGGAATGAACAGGTACACAAAAATGGAATAAGTGAAACATCTGTGAATGAGTGAAAAATTTGTGAACGAGTGAAAAATCTGTGTACCTGTTCATTCCACACACAACACTTTTTCCAAGTAAGTTTATTTTAATTTTATTCCTGAATTTTTTAAAACGTCATAAGCAAAGACATTAGTTTTAATCCAAGTCCTTTCACTTCTAATTTTATGTTATTTCTCCTTTCATTTTAAATTTGTATTTGTTAAAGCGTTGTAACAAATCAAATAAAATAAGATTTTAAATAGTTCATTGTATAATTCAATATCCGGAGGTGTTTTTGCACGGAAAGTAGTTGTTTCAATGGATATTTATCGTCTTAAGTTGTCTTATTAATTAAGACATTGTTTGCATTTTCACGAATAACATTTTCGTAATTTTATAAATAATATTTATATTTTTTTATTATTTATACATCGAGTTTTTTAAGTATACATGTCCCAATTAGAGCCTATACGCTGTAAATCTTCAGATATTATTTGTTATTTAAAAGTTTCTATATCAAATACAATGTTTTCAATGGAAATTATATTTTATTGGAAGCCATTTTGGTGCGAATAGGAGGCCTTTATTATTTACTTATCAATACCTTCGGCATTATTAATAAACTGGCGAAGCCAGACGATGCCGTGCAAATTTGAAACAACAAAAAGAAAAGTACGAACAACGAAAAAAATAAACTACGTGATAGCATTTTCCACCCCGTACATAAATTTCTAAATTAGCTTAACACAAATTTAGTGCGATACCGTGTAGTTTAATATACAAATTCTTTTGTGTAAATTGAAAATTCCGACGGGGATTATTAAAACGGGAAAACGGCATTCGTAAATAAAAACAGTCTACGTGCAATAAAGATAATGATATAGTTTAATTAAAAAATATATATATTAATATATATATTTATAAAAATTCACGTTTATTACTATGTTTTTCTTTGCTTTCTGCAAATATTAGTTATTAATAAAATATATAACGACATATTGAAAACATTTCTCTGAATATATTTTATATCGCCGCAGATTTATCAATATTTTAAATACATTTTTAATAACGGGTTATTTATTTTACAGAAGTTTAACATATTTTACAAAAACATTAATCTCAGTTTAATTTTAAATGTTCTATATGACATTTATAATTACTGTGAATTTTAAAAAGTTAAGCAAAATTGAAAATTGTAATGAATATTGTTCAGGCTTTCTGAACTCAAAATTTTACTTCATTCGCCAGGAGCATAAATAATGATTTAATGTGAAGTTGCAAATAAATGAATATTACTTGTACCCAGTTGCATAAAGGTTCCAGTAAACGTGTAGTTGACCAACTGGACATTAGCAGCTCAACGTCTGCTTGATTAAAAATAAGTTGCATAAAGTCCAGTTGGTTATAGTTCAGTACTGACAGCTTCATTTGCGTTGACTATCCTGGTCATTAACTGATAACCAATCACTGGAAAACATTCCAAAAGGCACGAGGACTAAATATCTAATTTAAAAAAAAAATTAAAAATTAAACAGCAGTTATTTATGAAAGAAGAAAAGCCTTCTCTAAGTAAATATCTAAAATTCATATAAATAAAAAAGATATGCTAATAAGGTTATAAGCATATTTATATTTATTTTAAAATTCATGTTTCATAAATTTAAAAAATATATTTAATCAAACAAAGGTAATGCAATTATGATAACTAAAAAAAACAGATTACTTTCAACATGTAAATTTAATGCTAGAGTTCGGACCTTACATAGCGCAAACAAAGAATCCATTGAATAAATATATTAATAAAATTAGTAATTCATTAAAAAGCGCAATATGTCTAATTGATAAAAATCTTGCATATAAATTAAAAATTAAATACCCAAAACTACCTAAATTATATTGTCTCCCGAAAATCCATAAACCTGGAAATAAATTGAGACCAATAGTATCAAATATTAACTCACCTACATTTAACCCCAGTTCATATATATACAGTTAGCCAGTCAATGTATAAAATTTGGTAACATCATTTGGAAGCTGCATTCAGAAGCGAGACCAGTGATTGGCTTATATAGTCGTCTGTCTTACTCGTCCCCCAATCCTGATCATTTCTCTCCTTTTCTACTTCATTTCCAATTCTTCCATAAGCATTGGCTCCCCTTGATATATATAAACCAGCTAAATGGCTCCTGAAAGAATTTTTAAGATTAGTAATTAATATCGATTGTTTTATAAATTCAATAGATCTAGCAACAAAATTACAGAACGTTAGAATTAACTCGGACGAAATGTAAATATCGTTTGATGTTGAATCACTTTTTCCAAATATTCCAATTCAAGAATCATTAGAGATTTTAAAAAACTTACTAACTAATAATTCTATACAACATAAAAAATAATTGAATATATTAATCTAACAAAATTAGTGATAGAATGTAATACATTTAAATTTAACGGCAAATTTATCAAGCAAACTATTGGAACCGCAATGGGCAACCAGTTATTTCCTTTTTAGCCAATATTTTCTTAAATCATTTAGAAAATCTAGCAAAGAACTTATTACGAAATTTCCATAGAGTCTACTTTAGGTATGTTGATAATATTTAGGGAATAGTTAAAATTAACATATATAAATTTATTTATATAGGAAATAAATAATTTTTATCCAACAATAAATGTCACTTACGAATCAGAAAGAAATGACAAATTTTCTGTTTTCGACTTAATGATAACAAAAAATAATGATAAATTCAATTTCAATGTATATAGAAAAACAACACATACTTTTAACTACATTTGCTCAAGTTCAAATGGCCCATATTCTCATAAAATGGCATGTTTTAATTGCATGATTTATAAAGCTATTAATTCGATTCGATTTTAATTTATAAATTTCAAAATCATTAAATTATAATGAAAACACAATTAAAAACTTATAATAAACATTTAAATAAACACAAAATTTACTGTGCAACTCGTTTAGAAATTATTGAAATCCCAAAAAGTAAAAAGTTTTTTAGATTAATTCACGAACCAGATTTATGTTTATTAAACAGTGTTTTTGATAAATTTAACATTACTTCTGCGTACTATTTACAAATTAAAATAAAATCAATTCTAGGAAGTACTTTCAAAAAATAAATGATTTGGTAAAATCCGGTATATTCTCAATAAATTGTAACAATTGTAATAAAATGTATGTAGGACAAACGAGACGAAATTTATTAATAAGATATAAGGAACACATTTACCATATAAAATCATTTAACCCCAATAAATCTTCAGTAGCACATCACACCTTAACTACCAGACATGAATTTAATATAAATAATGTTAAATTATTAAAGCAATCATTTATTTTTATAAATTTGACATGTTAGAAGCAATTTATGTGTTTAAAAACAAGGATAAACTACTAAATTTTGATTTAATCCCCTTGAATAATCCCCTCTTTAAAGTTTTGGTTTTTTGTTTGAGTGACTGTCAATTAATAAAATAAATATATTGGTCAATTGTATTACTAATAAAAATAAACACACAGCGTTCGGAATGTACATTTAGTAGAATAAAAGTAATCACAGAAGAAAGGAGTTACTACATTAATTAATAATAGCACTTCATATAACTAAAAGAAGAAGCATTCTTAAATTGGTAATATTACTTTTTTTCTGGCAAGTGTGTAGTGTAACACTGCCCTAACAAAAACAAACGTATACTGCCCAATGCAAAATCATTTATCAACTTTACAGTCATTTTAATTGTTATCTGCACTATATGTTATGGCGGCACTTAAACAAATCCAATTTCCACTGTTTCGTTTTCTGTCTGTGGGATTTTAATGGGCGTCCGCATTTTCCGCTCCCGGAGGCGGCACTTGACCGGAAACGTCGGCGGCCCGGTGCGCGATATACTCTAGTTTCCTGTTTGTTAGTGTTTCAGATAGTGGGTTTTAAAGGAAAACTCTTCGGCCTTCGCCCTTTTGTGTGAACGCGCCCGTGCCTAACCTCGTAAATTTGCTTACGGTCAGTTTCGTGCAAGAAAATTGAAAACTTTCCAAAATCCGGCAGCGCTTTTGATCTTTTGCACAAATTGAGAAGCCTTTGTGAATTACTTACGCTCCAAAAGAAATAAACTACCACGTGCATATTATTTCCTGTATTATAATATTGTAGTACTCCTAGAATATTTACTGAGTCGTAAGCTTTGTTTAGTTTATTTAAATTATATCTGACATACATAATAATTCAGAATAGGTGTAAAATAAAATCAAAACTTGTTCAATCGGTCATTTAAAAAGAATATGTGAAATTAACATAAGTGCGATTTTTAGTTTTTACAAAACTACAGTTGATTTACATGTTATAAAATAAAGGATTATTGTTGACGCAAATCAACAATATAGACATAATAAATGAATAAAGCTATTTACGAGTGATTGCAATTCTTGATTAATTAAGAATGAAATAATAACTCGTAATTTTACTTCATGCGCGTATAAAACACGGAAATATTGTGAAATTTATAATATTTTTGTTAGTATATTTTCAATTCTGCTTTAGCAGTTTATTTTTTATACTGATCTAGCAAAATATTTTAATTTTATTATATTTCAGTGTTTTATTTATACGCGTGGCGCATGAAGTAAAATTTCGAGTTTAGAAAAGCCTGAAAATTTGGATTTTCCAGGGCGCGACTCGCTTCGCTCGCGCGCCCCGGCAAATCCAAATTTTCAGGCTTTTATAAACTCGAAATTTTACTTCATGCTTAATCTGGGAGTGGAAAACACTCGTTTGGAGCTTCAAATACAAATTGCAATATACTATATATGGTGTACATTTTCAGATATTTGTTGTTTCTGAAAATAATTCAAATTGAAATTTAATTTTTTTCAGAAAGTGCGAATATCTAAAAATGTACACCGTATATAGTATATTGCGATTTGTATACTTAAAAAAAATCTGTTATAAATTTTTAAATCTTTTACAAATAAATCAAGAACATTTATATTTTTTTTCGATTCAATAAATGTCAAGGTTTTCATATACTATTTAAATAAACGAATACATTCATATTTGTATAAATTTTGATCATTTTGTCTAACTTTAAGATTTTCATCAAAAATGCATTAATTTCGTAATGGTTGTAATTTTTCAAATAATGAAATTTTAATAAAATAAATTGTAAAATTTTACTGATCAAAGTATAACAAAGAACTTGGAAATTGTGTACCTAATCATTAGTAAAATCTCAATATGCACAGAATTGATATTTTACTTAAAATTATTGATTTTTTGTTGGAATTACATTTAAAAATTGGTAAAAAAACAACTTTTGATCAAGAACATTAAAAGCTTGGAATAAGTCTTAAAATAAGAAAGAGTTAAAGATGATATAGGCAAGCATTAAATTAGGAAATTAAAAATTTATAGTCATTTACATTGACATAAAAGTAACATTGTTTTTTTTTGTTGGATATGCAGGGTGCCCGTTTTTCGAGCGGTACTATGTTGATGTCGCTAAATTGAAGAGATAGAGAATCGGTTAAATGGGGCAAAGTTGCGAATTTTCGTACTTATTAATAATCTGCTTTCACATTTAAAATATCTTCAATTGTTCGGTTGTTTTTTGAAAAAATACTGAATATGTTGCGGCTCATATGTACATTTATATATTTATATTTTTTCTATTTTTCCATGCATACTTTTGTATTTCTTTAGAAATTCATTTCATTCAAATTCTTAATGGGCTGTTGTAAAATTGAGCAGACCCTTCCTCACGCTGGGGGGTGTTGTTTTGTTCACTCGATGTTTCGTGGAAACATTTACATCTGGAAACTCTTAAGGCAGGTACGGAACGACCGTACAGTAAAATCAAGAAAAGCTATCCCTTACTTCACTTGAAGGAAGGGATGCCAAAAATACACCCACGAAATGTCAATGACCAATTACAACGCTCTCCCCACTTTGTAAATATTCATATTTTTAACTCTATTTTCATTTTTGTATTCATTCTAAATAAAATCTACAAACAGTCAACATATATTAGCAATAAGTGAGAAATGTAAATATTTTGTAAATATTTCTACATTTTAAGGTGAATATACAAATAATAAGTGCAACGAATGTTTTATTCCACTTAAATTCACCCGCATCATAACTAGTGGCGATCTCTAGAACCAGTGCAAAAATAAAAGAAATCGCCACAGAGATAAATCTCATAAACATTGGTCCGTCGAACCGGATATCGAAACACAGTTTAATCGATATTCCGCGAAAATTAAACATCAAGAAGATCAACGAAGCATCTTCGCAAACAACATCTACATTCAGTGCGACTCCATACCAGAAGTCCACAGCCATCGTTGGATATTCAAACTCACCGGGATCCTTAAATCCGGAAAGCGACACCAGGTCCACCCGAGGCGAGCATCCCAGTCGAGCGGAAATACAACAACACCGCGACACTTCAACCTCACCGGGACAATCTACTCCGGAAGGCGACTCCTGGTCCACCTGAGGCGAGCTTCCCCGTCGAGCATTGAAGCGAGCGATTCAATCAAAAATCCTCCGTAAGTCCATTCCTTTTATTTAATACAGCTTTATTTGAACATTTTATTAATTAATAATGGCTAACGAAGATAGATCGGCCGCGCTGTTAAATAAACGTCGCGCGTTAAAGGGTAATGTGACTCGAGTTAGAACAGCGTTTATTATATTATTACACAAGATGTTAAGGCAAATCCGAACGAAACGCGTATAAAAATTATGTCACGGTTAGACACATTAGAACCTTTCTTAGAACAGTATAACAATCTTATGGATGAAATAGAATTATTCCAAGGGGTAACCAAAGAACTTGATGCTGATAGGGAGACATTTGAAAAAACATACTATGATCTAACAGCCGAAATGAAGATTCACGTAGAAAAACTAAATTCAATTATAAATGCACTAGAAACAACAACTAATTCTAATAATCAATCTAATAATGCACAGTCAAGTAATTCAAATAATTCAAGTGCTGTTAAGGTACAACTACCTATATTAAAGTTAACTCCCTTCAGTGGATTGTATGAAGAATGGGCACCTTTTAGCGAAACATTTATTTCATTAATTGATTCAAATAAATCTCTAGATAATATACAAAAATTCCACTATCTTAGGTCTTGCCTAAAGGGTGATGCAGCTAATATAATAAATCCTTTGGAACTTATAGCATCTAATTATGATGTTGCTTGGTCTCTATTAAAAACTAGATTTCATAATAAAAAATCACAATCAATAAACATCTTAAATCACTGTTTAAAATGACTTGTTTAACGAAAGAAAGTCCATCAGCACTTCGACACATGCACGATAATATTTCAATTAATCTTTTATCGCTTAAAAATTTACAAGAACCTGTAGAACATTGGGATACCGTGATTGTTTATATTATGCAGGATAAATTTGATAATACTACAAAGGTCGATTGGCAAAAATATTCACGCAGTATTGATTGTCCGAAGGTGGATGATTTAAAATCATTTATTAAAGAAAAATGCGAGATGTTAGAAACTCTTGAATCTCAAAAAAGATCAACTTCAGTTAAACCAATTTTATTTAAGCCTAATTCAAATTCGCATAACGTTAAATCATTCGAAAAATCAAATTCATATTTATCAACATATAAACCGTCATGCAGTCATTGTAAAAAAGAACATTTTATTTATGTTTGCGAGTCATTTTTAAAACTATCACCTAGTGAAAGGCTTGATCGTGTTCGCTCATTAAGCATGTGCACTAACTGCTTAAAACCTAATCACACAAACAAAGATTGTCGCAATGTAAGTACTTGTAAAATATGTCATAAAAAACATAATTCATTACTCCATCTAAATATCCAGCAAAAAGATAAAATAAATAATCCAAGTGAAGAAAATATTGTGGCTCAAACCTCTACTAACAATCAATCGACATCATGTCATGCTACCACTGTTAAATGTCATACTTTATTATCTACTGCACATATTCTCATTAGTGATAAGGGGGGTAATTATCATAATTGTAGGGCATTACTTGATTCCGGATCACAATCATGTTTTATAACAAGCAAATTAGTCAATACTTTAGGTTTGCATATTTTTCATAGCAACACGATGATTTCCGGAATTTCAAATTGTAACACAGAAATTTGTAGCCAAACAAAAATAACATTAAAATCAAAACATACTTCATACAAAACAACAATTAATTGCTTAATATTATAATCAATTACATCAACCTTGCCACCGTATTCATTTAGTACAGATACGTTAAATATTCCGAAAAATATAAAACTTGCAGATGAGACATTTAATAAACCAAATGCAATCGATGTGTTAATTGGTGCTAATCTATTTTGGGAACTGCTGTGTTTAGGCCAAATCAAATTAGGAAAAAACCTACCATTGTTACAAAAAACCAAATTAGGTTGGATTGTAGCCGGAAATATTCCCGCATACACTCCAATGGATTCGGTAAAATGTAATTTAAGTACAACACAGGCTCTTGACAATCAAATTAAAAAATTTTGGGAACTGGAGGAAATAAATCATAAACCTGAGCTCAGCCGAATGCTAATTGCTTCTGAAAATCACTATGTCTCAAATACGTCACGGTTGTGTAATGGACGTTTTGTAGTTAAAATTCCCATTAATAATACAGAGTGCGATCTCACTGAATCACGAAACATTGCCTTAAAACGTTTTTATTCTCTAGAGAAAAAGCTTACAAAAAATAACGAGTTAAAGAAAATGTATACTGAATTTATGTCAGAATACAAAATATTAGGACATATGAATGAAATTCAAGAAACTTTCCCGCTTAAAAATTTAACATATTATTTACCTCATCATCCCGTTATAAAAGAATCAAGCAAAACCACAAAATTGAGAGTCGTTTTTGACTGCTCGGCGAAGGTAAATAATAATAACTTATCATTAAACAGCATTTAAGAAGTAGGTCCTACTATACAAAACGATTTATTTTCAATTTTAATTAGATTCAGACGTCACCCAATTGTTATCACAGCTGATATTGAAAAAATGTATCGGCAAATTTTAATTCACCCCGACCATAAGTCACTGCAACGCATATTTTGGCGATCAAATCCAGAATCACAAGTAAAATGTTACGAATTAAACACAGTCACTTATGGTACTGCTTCAGCTCCATTTTTATCGATACGTACTCTAAACGAGTTAGCAAAATTTAACCAAGCAAAATATCCATTAGCTAGTTTAATAATAAAAAAATGATTTTTATGTTGATGACATGCTCACGGGTGCGAATACTATCGATGAAGTGTTACAAATTAAAGAAGACGTAACTAATATTTTATTAAGTGCTGGATTTAATTTACATAAGTGGATATCCAATCATCCAGCAATTAATAATAGTCTAAACAATGAACATTCAATTCAGTTAGGGGAAACGGATTCAACAAAATCATTGGGGGTATTATGGAACCCAAAATATGATTATTTATATTTTATCGCGTCTGACAATTATAATAAAATCAATAAGTCCACTAAACGCAACATTCTCTCGTCAATTTCAAAAATCTATGACCCTTTAGGGTTAATAACTCCTATTACAATTCAAGCAAAATTAATAATGCAAAAACTCTGGAAATAACAATTACATTGGGATGAATCAATACCTTTACATTTACATTCTATGTGGATTAAATACATCAATGACTTAGAACATTTAGCTGACATTAAAATCAACCGTGCTACAATGTGTTCTTCTCCGAAACGCATTGAAATCCATGGGTTTTGTGATGCGTCGGAGGTAGCATAGGGAGCATGTGTTTACGTAAAAACAATAGATAATTCGGGAAAATCTTCGATTAATCTTATGTGTTCTAAATCAAGGGTAGCGCCACTAAAACAAACAACACTTCCCAGGCTTGAGCTATGCGGTGCATTACTCTTATCGAAATTAATTTCTAAATTATTAAATATTCTCGATATTTCTTTCAATGCCATATACCTGTGGTGTGATTCAACTATCACTTTACACTGGATAAAAGGAGATAGTGCCAGATGGCAAACTTTTATTGCTAATCGGGTTGGAGAAATTCAAACTTTAACAAATACTAACGACTGGCAACATGTCAGAACTTTTGACAACCCAGCTGATTTTATAACCCGACCGACTAGTGCACTTAATTTAAAGGGAACCACTATGTGGTGGACTGGGCCTTCATGGTTAAAAGAGAATTCAAACGAGTGGCCTTTAAATGAAGTCACAGAAATCATCAACCCAAACGAATTAGAAATACGAAGTACACACAAATGTTTTATACAAACACATGAATTTAGCCTATTTACAAGGTTTTCTACATTTATTAAACTTAACCGTGTGACAGCTTATTGTCTTAGATTTATTAATAATTGTAAAAATAACGCAAATCAAAAATATACAAATACATTATCTGTCAGTGAACTTCAATATGCAACAACAGTGCTAATTAAGTTCGCACAAAAATCAATGTTTTATACGGAATTGAAAGACATGAGAACTGTCGGCTTTGTAAATAATAAAAGTAAGATATTAGCTTTAAGTCCTATTATAGATGAAAATGGCATTTTACGTGTAGGTGGACGATTAAAAAAAGCTGATTTATTATATTCTATAAAACACCCGATATTGCTTTTACCTAAACATCCGCTTACTAAATTAATAATTTCAAACGAACACAAAAGAATGCTTCACTGTGGTCCTCAAACTTTGCTATCCAGTTTACGTAATAAGTATTGGATAATATCAGGCCGAGATGCATATAGGCGTTGTGTACATTCTTGCATTACTTGCTATAAAATCAATCCAAAACCCATAATCCCATTTATGGGAAATCTTCCGGCATCACGAGTTAACCCCGCTCCGCCATTTTATAATTGCGGCGTTGACTACGCTGGGCCATTCTTAATTAAAGATCGAAAATCACGCAAGACTAATACAATTAAATCATATATATGCCTATTCATATGTTTTACAACCAAGGCAGTGCATTTGGAATTGGTAACAGATTTGTCAAGTGAATCATTCATAGCGGCTCTTAGACGTTTCACTTCGAGACGGGGTGCCCCTAAAAACATGTACTCCGACAACGGGACGACATTTGTTGGCGCGAATTCCGAAATAAGAGAATTATACAACTTTTTAAGAAATGCCGAATTTAATGATAAAATTATTAACTTTGCAGCCACATGTTCAATTCAGTGGCATTTTATACCTCCCAGGTCCCCACATTTTGGCGGGCTTTGGGAGTCGGGAGTTAAATCAGTCAAAACTCATTTGAAACGAATAGCAGCTAATGCTCTGCTTACATATGAAGAGTTTCTAACCATATTAGTTCAAATTGAAGGTGTGTTAAATTCCCGTCCAATTTCACCACTCTCTAACGATCCTAATGACCTCGAACCTTTAACTCCTGCTCACTTCCTAATTGGAAGACCAATAACTTCAACTCCAGACCCTGATCTGACCCATTTACCTGAGAACCGATTGAATCGCTTTCAAATGTTGCAGCAGCTCACACAATACTTTTGGAAACGGTGGTCCAGCGATTATCTGACCACACTTCATCCCAAGAAAAAATGGAGAAGGCATCCCACTCATGACTTCTCTATAGGATCGATGGTTATCCTTAGGGAAGAAAATGCACCACCCTCAAAATGGCATCTTGGGAGAGTAATTGAAGTTCACCCTGGAGATGACCACCACATACGTGTAGTGTCAGTGAAAACCAGTAATGGAACATACAAACGTGCAGTTACAAAACTCTCAATTCTTCCGGTTGAACCTACTGATCAAGAAAACATTTGAAATATCAACATATTTCAAGGGGGGCGGCATGTTGCGGCTCATATGTACATTTATATATTTATATTTTTTCTATTTTTCCATGCATACTTTTGTATTTCTTTAGAAATTCATTTCATTCAAATTCTTAATGGGCTGTTGTAAAATTGAGCAGACCCTTCCTCACGCTGGGGGGGTGTTGTTTTGTTCACTCGATGTTTCGTGGAAACATTTACATCTGGACACTCTTAAGGCAGGTACGGAACGACCGTACAGTAAAATCAAGAAAAGCTATCCCTTACTTCACTTGAAGGAAGGGATGCCAAAAATACACCCACGAAATGTCAATGACCAATTACAACGCTCTCCCCACTTTGTAAATATTCATATTTTTAACTCTAATTTCATTTTTGTATTCATTCTAAATAAAATCTACAAACAGTCAACATATATTAGCAATAAGTGAGAAATGTAAATATTTTGTAAATATTTCTACATTTTAAGGTGAATATACAAATAATAAGTGCAACGAATGTTTTATTCCACTTAAATTCACCCGCATCATAACTAGTGGCGATCTCTAGAACCAGTGCAAAAATAAAAGAAATCGTCACAGAGATAAATCTCATAAACAGAATATTTCGATTTTTTCTTATGTTGTTCATATCTCCGTTATTTTAAAATGTTTTCATATTCTTTTGGCTACTTGTTATGACTTATCGAATAGTTAACGTTTAAAATATTCAAAACGATTCGCTTGTATTTTATACACTCAACTTTTGTTTTTCATATGCAAACATAAAAATGTTTGCACATCAAAGAAATGCATTTTTAATTGTGAGTTGAACAATATGCCACACATAAGCTTTTGATTAATTATTGTTGTTGTTCAGGTTGCCATAGCAACCAAAAAATATTAAGTTGCTATGTAGTAGCTGAAATTTTATTTAAAAGATAGACTATTAATGATTGGTTATCTTTTTTTATATAATAAATAAATAGTTTTTGTTGACATTGCGCGGTTGTTTCTATAGCAACATACCATAAAAACCCTACATTTTTTTAAAAGTCAACATATGGCACACCATTAAAATCAGCGTAAAAAATGCTGTTCACTAATGTTCATATGCGCTCGTAAAAACAAAATTGTGCATGAAAAAACAAAAACGAGTCGTTTTTAAGTTTTATAACTTATTCCATAAGTCAAGTTATAAAATGTGGCTTTAAGAATGTTTTTATAAATTTGGAATAAGATAAAAAAAAAACGGGGATATTAGCAAATGTTAAATATTGAAAATTTCGGTTTTTTTAAAATTATCAGTAAGCACTAAAATGCGCAACTTTGCACCTATTTAACCGATTAAGTATCTCTTCGAATAAGCGATCTCCCCATAGTGCCGCTCAAAAACGTATGCTTAAAAATTGGTAAAAAATATATTCTCTGCTCTAGAACTTTACAAACTTAGAGTTAGGCATGAAATTGATTTATATATATATATATATATATATATATATATATATATATATATATATACAGGGTGGGCCACGAATAACGCCCATTAAAAGTTTTCGTGGTTCCTGACAGAGGAAAAATTTGAAAAAATTCTACATTGCACGGTTGAATGCGATCACCTCATGGAAAATATTTCGACTTTCTATCACTTCCGGTTGTACCGGAAATGGCTACCAACTTTGTTATTTTAAATGGAACATCCTATATATTATTTTTTTTTTTGATTCCCCGTTCAATTGTCTACCCTCTCATATGAATTTCTGTCCATTTAACTCTTACAGTTTTTGAGTTAAAAATTTATTTGTCAAATATTGACCTCAAATAGACGTTTTGAAAAATTCGTTTCCAACGTGTCAATATTTTTGAACACTTTGAGTAATATTATAATAAATAAATGTAGCAATCGAGAAATTATGAATTTATTCGTCATATATGGCTAGTGCGACAGAATTGTTATTTCAACGAAACTTATCCATACTTACAACTTACAAACAAAACAAAAGCAAGAAGATTGAAATAAAGTAATTTTCAAACGAATAATTAAATGCAAGAACAGAAAAAAAAATTATAACAATTGTTCGAAATAATGACCATTAACGTATAAGCACTGTGCAGCACGTGTTGCGACACCCTCTGTTGTTGCTCGCCTAATTTCTTCTACACTTAGTTCCGCGAATGCAGCTCGCACCCTTGCTTCCAATTCTTCTCGGGTTTTGACGACAGTGGCATAAACTTTATTTTTTATACTACCCCAAAGAAAAAAGTCGAGTGGAGTAAGATCTGGAGATCTAGCGAGCCAGTTCCACGGACCTAACCTTCGAATCCATCTATCTTCGAACATATTCGTCAGTTGCTGCGATATTTCGTGTGTGCAATGAGCTGGGGCTCCATCGAGCTGATACCATGAACTTATCCTTAAATTCAAAGGAAGCTCATCCAAAAAAATCTCTACAAAATTTCTTAAAATTTGTAAATATCTACCACTATTTAATCTTTCGTGGTACAAATAAAAAGTAACACGCGTGTCCATCAAAAGGCAAAATTCGTTGAAACTAAATTTGTGTTGGGATTTATGTACAAGCATTGCATGTGGATTTTCAGTTGACCACATGTGATTGTTTTTTCTATTGAAAATACCTTCACGAGAGAAATTTGATTCGTCGGTCCAAATATATTTTTTTAAAAAGTCATTGTCTTCTTGATTTTTAACCAACAAAAACTCACAAAAATCAATCCTGTTCACTGCATCTTGAGGAAATAATTCTTGCACCAAATTAAATTTATAATTATGCATACGATATATTTTCAAAATTCTTCGCAGTGATGTTTTGCTTACTCCCAAATCCTCCTGGCAACTACGGGTGGATGCGCGTGGATTTGCTTGAAAATAAGCCAAAACATTCACTTGAACTTCCTCGTTCTGCGTTATTGGCTTTGGTTGGTTGTAGTTTTCCAAATTGTACAAAATTTGACTCCACTCTTCTACATTTTTTTCTATCCATCGGCGGTAAGTGTGGGTAAGTTTTGTTGAAAATTCTGCAAGTTCTCTCAACAATTCTGTCGCACTGACCATGTATGACGAATAAATTCATAATTTCTTGATTGGTACACTTATTCATTTTAATATTACTCGAACGGAGCGTTCAAAAATATTGACAGATTCGGTTCAGCGAATATTGACAGTAGCCTACTATGGTGCACGTGTGAATAGTACAGGAATTATTCAATTGTGCAAGCATTCTGGGAGGAAAGAAATTTCGAAATAACTCAAAAACTACTTGCTCTAGATATAGGGAGACATAATACTTTTATGTTGCAAATTGTCTTGCCAATCACCATCTGAGATAAAATATTGGTCATTCCATTTGAAAACATTGAATTATGATGTTTTTAAGTGGGCACTGAAATATTGACATTTTTGAAATACCTATTATCAAAATTGACAGATGTCAATTTTTTTAATTCTAGAGGGATGTATAAGTAACAATTCAAGATGCCGCTCGTCTGTCTATCTGGTCCCTACTAGAAGTTATAGGCATTTTTCAAAACGTCTATTTGAGGTCAATATTTGACAAATAATTTTTTAACTCATAAACTGTAAGAGTTAAGTGGACATAAATTCATATGAGAGGGTAGACAATTGAACAGGGAATCTAAAAAAAATTAATATATAGGATGTTCTATTTAAAATAACAAAGTTGGTAGCCATTTCTGGTACAACCGGAAGTGATAGAAAGTCGAAATATTTCCCATGAGGTGATCGCATTCAACCGTGCAATGTAGAATTTTTTCAAATTTTTCCTCTGTCAGAAATCCCGAAAACTTTTAATGGGCGTTATTCGTGGCCCACCCTGTATATATGTTTAAAAATTGTTAAACAAAATAAATGTTTGCTCTAAAACTTTAAAAACTTAGGGTTAGTGATACAATTTATCACTAATCAGAGTATTAGACATTTATAAGCAAACATTAAATTCGGTAATAAAATAGTATTTAATGCCTTCACATTAAGATATTTAGAGTATTTTTCACGAACGTTGGCAATCACGTCATCAATTTATGTACGTATCAAAGACAAGCAGTTATTCTACCATTTTATACTATTATATGCGCATCATCGTAGTAAATAATAGAAACGTATGCCCTGATACAAGTACCGACAACAGTGATCACCGCTCGGAAACGTAAGACGATGCATTAGACAAAGACGCCATTATAGTGCATGTCTACTCCAGCACAACGCTTCCCAGAAACGTCAGTAGCGTCACTATCTGGTCCAAGTTTTTAAGTTTCCAAGTATTTTTGTTTGCTTTAGTTTTTTCGTGAGTTTTTCGAGTTATTTCGTAGTGTAAGTAAGTGTAGAATTAATTGTTTTGTGATTAGATCTAGTTTTTTATAACTATAAACTCAAAATGCTTGAAAAAAGACTTACTGAAGTAACCCGAGATATGATTATTAAAGTAATAGACTACTTCAATCAGGAACAATTAAATGGAGGTCCCCTTTTACCTTTAGATGCAGTCCATGAGGTAAATTGTTAAAATAAGGAGAGCTGTCGGTGAGGGAAAGCGCCTCGTTATTTTGCATGTTGGTCAGAGTACAGGTTTGGCTATAAGATAGCACTAAACCTGTGAAAGTAACAAGTTCAAGGCGGAACTGTTAGCCCTAGCCAAACGATATGCTAGACCTAACAGATATGTGGTAGACTCCCACCACATCACTGCGAATTTAACGCCATAGAACTAATATGGGCACAGGCAAAACAATATTATGATGCTCATGTAGGCGAAATAGGATATCGAGACGATGAAGTGTTGGTCATGTGGCACAAATCCTTAGAAAAATGTACTCCGGAAAGGTGGGACAGGAGCAATTATCGACAGATCAGCCAAAACGTTCTGGATAATGTGCCAGAATTTATTATTCGTATTGGGGATGGGAGTAGTTCAGACGATGATGTAACAGACAGTGATAATGATTAAATCAACTTCCATCAAATTACCGGGTGTTGATTCGATCAAGTATACGTAGGGGTTTATCATGTAATACCACATTTATGCATTTTCCTGCTTCTCCGGTCATTTTAGAGGAAAGGTGGCTATTTGGTTAATATCCAACGTCGTTAACTATTTTTAATCGTGGTTTGAATATTAGATAATTTAAAATAAATAGCCTCATAAACACCCACACAAACAAGATTTCTATCGCGTCCATTTTATAAATCACGAATGAAGATTCATAGTTTTTGAAATGGACGCGATGGAAGTGAAAATAAATATTTTTACATTAAAATTAATTGTATTGCATTTTATTATTATTGTACATGGAATTATGTCAATCTCATAACAGTAATCATTCTTTCGGGATTTTTTTTGTAAGTGCATTCCAATAACGTATTCATTGGCATGAGTTCTTCCTAAGATTACATGTTGGAATGCAATTTCTAGCGTTTCAATGCTAAATTCAGTAAAAAAATTAAACACCAAACCCATTTCTAACGTTACGCCAATGCGCGCAATTACATATGACCTTGAACAGATTGATTGATGACGTGAGTGTAAACATCCAAAGAAGTTGGATTTGGCTCAAAATTAATCAGAGTTTAAGCAAACATTAAATATATCAGTTAGAAATGCATTCACGTTCAGTTTTATTCGAAATTATGGCATTGTTGTAGGTCTTATGTCTGATATTTGGCATACAATTAAATTTTTGATCTGGATCTTTAAAATCTTAGAATTTGGCTTAGAATTGATAGCAGACTTCTGGAGAGAAATTAAATCCGGGTATAAAAAACAGATTTACAGCCAGTTGTTTAAAATGTCATAATTTGGTAATTCTCCACGAATTTATATAAGAAACTTAAATTAAAACAACGCATTTTAAGAACATGAATACATTATTACAAGATTAAAAAAGGTCTACATTCTTCACTTTTTCTTAATTTTGAACGAACCTTGTCTAACATGTTTTGGACAACTTGGAAGTGGAAAACACTAGTTTAAAGCTTTGAACTGTTTTAAAAAACAACGAATGTCGAAAAATCTACAGCGTATGCATATGTATACATAAAAGAAAAATTCCCTGTATGTAGATAGAAAAAATCACTGTACATATTTCAGATTTTTACTTTTCGATAACTTTTAAATAGAAATGAACTCGATGAAACACATGTAAATTCCCTTTAAAAACATAAAGTCTAGATTTATGTGCCCGTAGATTTCTCCTTTATGTAAAATATGTTTAATTTCTTTCTAATACAAAAGATAATAATATTCTAATAAATAATGAGAATAGTATGTAACGAAACCGACCATATGGTATCGATATTAACGATATATCGGAAAATAAAATGTCGATATAAATATCGATTATTTTGCATGAAAGCATCGATATTCCTTGACAATATTCATTATCTATGTCTTATTTTGATTTTTTCAATGCTTTTATTTTTTCTTTATTAACTTTCACTATTTCAATTTGACCAATTTTGACGGCTGTGTCCGGGATTTTTTGTTTTAGTATTTATATTTATATATTAGTATTTTCTTTTTTTTGTGTATTTTTTAGTCATTCGTAGTTTTCAATTTGAACCTTCTAGCAAGTGTTTCCACTTCCAGATTAAGCATGAAGTAAAATTTCAAGTTTAGAAAAGCCTGAAAATTTTAGGGTGACTCACCACCCTGCGGCGAGTGAACGCACGCGTCCCCACCTACGTCACGCGGTACGAGCGGGGATGAAAGAGTCGGACCGCAAGGCTTAAATAGGGTGCACACCCCCACAAACAGCATCAGTTCCTCCTACTCTAGCTAGCTAAGTAGAGGAACAGGCTAAGCGAGCTGAAGCGCAGCACCTGTATCCATATAAATGTTTAAATAAATCCATTGTAAATACGCACCGCTGTAATTAAAAACATTAGCCAACCAACTATTCCCTTGAATAAAATACAACCCCAAAGTCGCGTAACGAAGCTACGCGACCAAACCAAATTTTCAGGCTTTTCTGAACTTGAAATTTTACTTCATGCGCCATGCGTATAAAACATATAAATATCGTGAAGTTAAAAATATACCGTAAACACTATATATTTTTTTATTAAAGACAATATATATATATAAATATATATATATATATATATATATATATATATAAATATATATATATATATATATATATATATATATATATTTATATATATATATATATATATATATATACAGGGTGAGTCGGGAGGAGCGCACCAAACTCTAGGAGTGTATTATACACGTGAAAATAATGTAAAAAAACTCATTTGTTCTTATCCGATTTTCATTTGTTTTCAAGTTATGGCGTAATTAAAAATGTTCATCTAGCTTTCCACTTCTATCTGAATTTTAACATTATCAAAGTATGCCATGTTCGAGGCTTATAAACATTTGACAATTCTGACGTTTTGATGAACTGTCAGTGTACGGTGAACAGTAACTGAACATTTAAGTTCGAATTAATGTGATTGTTAGTGTTGCAAAATGACACATACTTATTCAAATTTAGAATATGCAAATATGGTGTTTGTATATGGTTTCTGTAATAGAAATGCTACAGCTGCTGTTGAAGAATATCGTGAACGTTTTCCACACCAAAGACATCCTGATAAAAACATATTTATTAGAGTTTTCAACAAATTGTGCGAGACTGGTAAGCTTTCCAGTGCTAACATAACATATGAGCGCGCTGCTCGACAAGGTTTTGTAGAAGTAGAAAATATTCTGCATCTAGTAGAAGAAGATGCAACTACTAGCTCACGGAGAATTGCCACTCAATTGGCAATTCCACAAAAAAGAGTGATGAACACGCTACACGAGCAAGGCTTATATCCTTATCACGTTCAGAGAGTACAGCACCTACAACCAGGGGATTACGCTAACCGTACGGAATTTTGTCGGTGGATAAATAATAATCATCGTAATGTATTGAGTATACTCTTTACGGATGAAGCTACATTTACCCGTGATGGGACTAACAACACTCGTAACTCTCATGTATGGTCTGATGAAAATCCCCACGCAACAGTCGAAAGCAATTTTCAACATCGGTTTTCTGTAAACGTGTGGTGTGGTATGGTTGACAGTTATTTAATCGGCCCTTTCATTTTGGAGAATCGTCTCACAGGAGGCAACTACCTTAATTTTTTACAAAATGAATTACAAGGCCTGCTAGAAGATGTTTCTATAAATATTAGAATGCAGATGTACTATCAGCACGATGGAGCTCCTGCACATGTCGCTCGTCAAGTCAAGCAACATTTGGACGAACGTTTTCCAGGGCGTTGGATTGGTCGTGGAGGTCCTATTAATTGGCCTGCAAGATCTCCAGACCTCACACCACTAGATTTTTGTTTATGGGGCTGGATGAAAAATGAAGTCTACAAAATAAAAGTGGACACACGGGAATCACTAATTAGACGAATTGAGAATACTGCAGCCCATATAAAAGAAGAAAGAAATGAATCAATTGGGAGAGCAACAAACGCTCTTCGTAGACGAAGCAGAAAATGTTTAGAAGTCAATGGCGGTATATTTGAACATTTGTTGAAAGAACGCTATGATTAAGAATTTTTTTTTGTATAATAACTTGTTTATTTGTTAATATGCTATAACTTGAAAACAAATAAAAACCGGATAAGAACAAATGAGTTTTTTTACATTATTTTCACGTGTATAATACACTCCTAGAGTTTGGTGCGCTCCTCCCGATTCACCCTGTATATATATATATACTATTTGTTGTAGATCTTGGATTTAGGATATTATCTAAATGATATTTAAATGATTTCAATGACGAGTTATTACTTGTAGTATCGTATGTTCAATTAAAAAAAATCCCTAGAGCGCTATGGAAAATATTCTAGGTTGGTAGCTCTGAAAATATACATTATAATTATTGTGTCTGACGTTTTATATGTCAATTCCTGAAGTGTGTAGCCAACCTAAATTTGAAAAAAGATAAAATTATGGCACTCTAAAGATTGATACATATTCATTTTTGTATTTTTTGCCCTTATGGTCAAGCCGCCGTTTCTAAATTGTTGTGCCCATGGCTACAAAAACGAAAGGATGGCCCTCTCAATTTGTATTGTTGTACATTTATAATACACTGAATAAAACTAATTACTTTTCCTGTTCTGTAATTTTTCTCGAATCTCATTTGTGTAAATGTAAATACGCCGTGATTTAAATGAAAGTGTAGGTGAGACGGGATCCCGTGAGATGAGGGGGAGCCGGTTGATCGGCTGATGAAGTACATCCATCCAAACTCTTGGGGTATTATATCAGTAGCTGCAATTATGAGCAGAAATCCAATCTGGGGGCGACTTTCTGATGTTCGAATGTTGATGTTGATGTCGTTGTCGATGAGGTCCCTCGTCTGGTTTGTATTCATCGGACATGTGCAATCAACCGGGCCGGAGACTTCCCTCTCGATCCCTCCTGTATACTATACATTCCGAATTTACAATATGAACGTTTGAATTAAAACACTCCCTGCAAGATGCTTAATTAATCCATCACGTCGCTTTCGTCTACACTGATGAATTGCGAACTGGTCCACTAATGCTGCATGAGAAAAATAATATCGCTGGGACTTAAGAGTTATTTAACAAGACATGATATCTAATATACATGTACATGAGAACTACATAACAAAATATACTAGAATTATTTTCTTTAAGGTATACTTATGAAAATTGCTTTAGGTGCTAAAATTTTGTGAATGCAAGATTTGGTTAGACGAAATATCTACGTATAACATTTTGTAATGTCAATCATAAGCCGAATAATATATAAGTGTGCAAACTATAAGAAACGTTAGCTTATTTTCTCGAATTCAAATATTTTTGAATTGAAATTATTCTTATAAGCCGCATATTGAACCTAACAATATTTCAGTTTTTTTATATGCGTGACGCATAAAGGAAAATTTCGAGTTTAGAAAAGCCCAACAATTTGGATTTGCCGGGGCACTGGTCGCTTCGCTCGCACGCCTCATAAAATCCAAATGTTCAGGCTATTCTAAACTCGAAATTTCCTTCATGCTTAATCAAGGAGTGGACATTCGTCTTAGAAGTTTTAAATTGGTATCTCTAGGGTGAGTGTGAACGCCCATGCCTGTTACGTGCAGTATTTTTGATCTTCGGATCTGTAGACATACAGGGTGTCTACGCTAAACCGTTCATTAAAAGTTTATGGGGTTGCAATTCCACTAAAAATTTGAAAAAAATCCTTGTCATACGGTTGAATTAGTTCGCCTCATGTGAAATATTTTGAACTTTGTATCACTTCCGGTTCCACCGGAAGTAGCACCAAATTTGTTAGTTTAAATAGAACACCCTATATACCAGTAATTTTTTTGATTCCTCGTTTCAATTGCAACATATTTTATTCAAACATATGTACACTTATCTCTCATAGTTTTCAAGCAAAAAAATTTCTAAAATTTTGACCTCTAAAAGGTATCTTGAAATCTGTCTGTAACTTCTTTTAAGAGTAAGATAATAGATATGATTTATATCTCTACTTGTACCTAAAGGATGCTTCTATGTGTACATTAATTGAAAACTGTCAATTTTGACAAAAGGTGTTCTTAAAATGTCAATATCGAAGTGCCCTCTTCAATATCTCGTAATTCAATTCTTTTAAATGGAATGACCCATTTTTTTATCCCGTGGTACAAATGGGGGAAAGATTTCCTACAAAAAAGTATTAACAACTGTACTCCTATAGCAAGTCGTTTTCGAATTATTTCGAAGATTCATTTTTCGTCGCATTTATGCAGGGAATAATGCGCGCAGAAGTCGCAACTGAATGTTAGTAGGCAAGTAGTAATGCTTTTGTTTTGTCGCGTATGTAATGCGAAATGTCAAATAATAAAAAGAATTAGTACAAAGTTTTACAGAAATCAACAAAATGAATAAATACACCCATCAACAAATTATCAATTTATTCTTTATACATGGCAACTGGGATAGAATTGTTACTTGAACATGTAGAGTATTTAATGAAACTTATCCACATTTGCTGCCGATGAATAAAACAAGATTTAGAAGATTGGATTCAAATTTTGTTCAATTGGCAGTTGCCATGTATAAAGAATAAACTGATAATTTGTTGATGAGTGTATTTATTCATTTTGTTGATTTCTGTAAAACTTTGTACTAATTATTTTTATTATTTGACATTTCGGAATACAATCGCGACAAAAGAAAAGCTTTCCTACTAAAATTCAATTCCGACTAGTTTATACACGTATTATACCCTGCATAAATGCGACGAAAAAAGAATCTTCGAAATAATTCGAAAACCACTTGCTTTAGGAGTATAGTTGTATAATACTTTTTTTGTAGAAAATGTTCCCCCTAATCTTACCACGTGATAAAAATTGGGTCATTCTATTTAAAAAATTGAATTACTGGATATTGAAGAGGACACTTAGATATTGACATTTTAAGAACAGTTATTGTCAAAATTGACAGTTTCCAATTTATTTTTTCACAGAGGCCCCCTCTAGGTACAAGTAGGGATATAAATCATATTTTTATCTTGTTCTTAAGAGAAGTTACAGACAGATTTCAAGATGCCTTTTAGACGTCAAAATTTTAGCAAACATTTTTTTGCTTGAAAACTATAAGAGATAAGTGTACATATATTGGAATAAAACATGTTGCAATTAAAAGGAGGAACCCAAAAAATTGCTAATATATAGGGTGTTCTATTTAAAATAACAAATTTGGTGCTACTTTCGGTGGAACCGGAAGCGATATAAAGTTGAAAATATTTCACATGAGGAGAACTGATTTAACCATATGACAAGGATTTTTTTCAAATTTTTAGTGCAACGACAACCCCATAAAATTTTAGCGAACGGTTTAGCGGAGACACCTTGTATAATCAAATGAAAAATGTTATTTTTTTAGTTAGGTAATAATATATTACGTCACGAGAGTGGTATGCAGCATATTACATATGAGCGGATATGTTGCGCACGAGCCGCACAGCGGCGAGTGCAGTATTCCTCGAGTATGCAATTGCCATAAAACTCGAGAAACGTACGATACTTTACTTAAACCCTAACGAAATAAACAATGAGCATGAAAGAACAACTTATTTATTCAATAATTTTTTATAGTAACATGACATTGATGACAACTAAATGATTACTTAATCATCAAAGAAATGTCATTTGGTTGTGCGGTAATTAATCGGCTGTTCAGCTGTCAGCATGTAATATACTTGTCAAAGCTATTACGTGCATGTGTAGGTAATGTTAATCATACTCGTCAAAATGACAGTGTGGTATGATGCGGTTACTAGATAGGGCGTCGGTAAAGGATAGTTAAACGCTCTGAGGTAGTTATTTCCTATGAAAAAATTCAATGTCCAATTTCAAACTTACGAAAATTGGAATTATATGAGAATAAGTATTGTTCTTGCGTCTTATTAATGACAGAAGGGATTTACATTCGAATCGTTGTAAGGGTGGCCTACGGCCTTATTTAAAAAGAAAAGGTGCTTAGTATGCAGTTCTCGTCCTCGCCGCCAATCTGCCAATCTGTCAACACGCCCTTTTTCCTTTGAATAACTCAACGAGTTCGCTCAATTCCAACCTACTTGAAAACCGTGGGTCACTCGCTTTCTACTTCGCCAAACTTCTTCTTTCTTGGGGCCCACGACACCCTATTTATTCCACCCTAGCCATCCTCTAATTTCCTTACCGAGTTCGCCCTTTATTTCACACACAGGGAATGCGTAAATCGGCCTCTGCATAAAAAAAAGGAAACTGTTTACTCAAGTTGAACTATTAGCATATAATGAGAAAAATTGATAATATTGAGGTTGGAGAAAGTGTAATACATTGAATCACTTAGAAGTAAATTAGTGCCTTATATTGTTTTTATAAATCCAGCCCTAAGATTTAAGTCATTAAAATTAACCAAACAAAATGGCAGTGTTTCAAAATAACAATAATATTAATCTTTATTTCTTCTGAAAAAATATATAATAAAAAAAATCTGTGTATATTTGAAGAAGAAAGGCGTCAAAAAAAGGAAACAAAAGAAACATTTAAATAATTTCAATTAGGAAAAGTATTCATTTATGCTGTATAATTCTTTGTTACAAAGGAAATCAAATAATGTATTTTTGAATGTCTTACTATTTTCTATTGTTTTAATATTATCTGGCAAGCAATCGAAAAACTAACTAACTAAACATCTTTATTTATGAATTATGTACATAATATAGTTATAATTAAATATTGAAAACAAATATTAGAATATATTTAAAAAACAATTAACAAAATTCACAAAATGGCTATCGACCAGGGGTCTTTCAGCCTGTCTTTCTCAGGTACATGTCGGTTTTTCAAAGGTCATGATCGTTAACGTCGTTGTCTAAGTCCGGATGATTAGATGAGATGAATTGGTAAAGCGTTGATGCTGGGAACTTGAATTTGGGTTGAATGTTGGGGTTACGGGGTATACGGATGTGTTTAATAATGCTGGGTATGTAAGGATTAGTTGCAAATTTTAAAGATAGGAGTTCGATGCGTTCTGTAATTGGTGGGATGTTACACATTTCATACAAAAGTACATTTGAAGGGTTATATAAGGGATTATTAGGGTGTCTGATTTTGATTTGGACTCGAAGAGCAGAGCGTTCTGCAACTTCGATGTTGTTCGAAAAATTTTATGCAATTGTAAAATATATTATTTTCTGATAATGTGAGTCTGTGTTTGGGGATATTATAATTGATCGCGTGTCTTGTATCATACCTGTGGCCTATTTTATTTTCGTAAAGTAGTGATTTATTTTTATGAATAAATGTAAGACATTCGAATATACCTCTACAAGAAGCATTAAATCCGAGGTTATACATTATTCTTAACACTCTTTTTTTGGATGACAACTATGGAGGAACATTGTTTGCTATGTCCCCAAAAACGTATTTAGGATAGCATATTCGAGACAAAAACATTCTTGTATACAATTTTTATACTTGTAATATCTATCATATCTTTTAAGGTACGTATGCAAAAGCATATATGTATAGTGTATTCATCGCTGTTTTGCTGAGCAATAAAAGTCGAACTTGAATACCCTCAATAAAATTATAATCATTATACAAACTTGCGGCTACCGGCACTACGGGTGACCGGCGCGGGGGGTAGTTGGTGCCCTGTATGCATTTCCAATAATTTTTGGAATGTATTACTGTGAATTGGTTTGATAATTAGCTTTTAATGTTCCTTTTACCCCCATTTTTGTGAGTACAGGTCGTTTTGCTTGGTTAAAAACTCATCATTTTATCAGCAATTGTGTTAGTGCATATTTCGTTCTCGGTTTTCTCATTGTTTCTAATTGTGCCTACTTTACTTACGAGTTTATATTCTCACGGATTTTGTTTATTTTTTACTTATCACGACTATATATTTTTGATAAAATATGTGGCGACCCTGGAATAATTGTTTCATCAAGGACAAAAATCAATTGATTGAGGGCGCCGTTGAAGCAGATAATAGCAACACTAGAATTTCAGTAAAGAGCCAGAGTATGTATGTAATAATATCATATAAATATATAATATTATTAAAAGTATTTTAAAAATATTTTTACTGATCCAAATCGCTAAGGCCATGTTCAGAATAGCAGTGTCCAGCGCATTAAAAATTGTAAGAATTCATTTATGTTATAGTATTTACATACTTTAAAACATAAGAATATACATTGAACAATTTTAATTTATTTATAACAACACTTCTTTAATATCTGATAATATCTTTATTACATGTTTTATTATTTTGACAAAATAATATCATATTTTTACCACTTCATTTTTTTGAAAGCTTCTCTATTTGGTCACGCCACTTAAGATGCATGTCGATTTCTATACCTAGCAAACGTACAGAATTACTTGCTGTTGTATTAAGATTCTTTATTGTTAATTTGTTTATATCATATATGTTTTGTTTTGTTTGAAATAAGACAAATTTAGTTTTTGTTGTATTGAGCGTTAGGTTGTTATTGGTGAACCAACCGTGGATGCTATTGTAATTATGTTCACAGCGAGTATTGAGTTCTGTGTAGTTTTTCGCTCTAATTAATATGATTGTGTCGTCGCTTTTTAAGTGAAACATAATAAAACATGTTTGGTAGCTGTGTCTATCAATTAAAGCTTTCATTTCTATTTGTAGTTACAAAAATTTCGCTTTCTATTGTATGTACTCCAATTTAAAAAAGTACTTACACCCCCTTTCTAAATGCTTCAATTCTACTTTAAACATTACGCATTCACATTACATTACACATACATTTTTGTATGATCTTTTCTTATTACATATTTAAAAAATTGCTAGCATTATCATTTACCATTATCTGGAATTACTGTTTTTGGGTAGTATTTAACTGCATATTGTTTAAAATTGTATGTGCACTTAGACATTAAATCGATTAATATCGCATTAATATAATAAATAGTTAAAATTAATTAATACTTTAAACGAGTGATTTCCACTCCCAGACTAAACATGAAGTAAAATTTCGAGTTTAGAAAAGGCTCGTGACAAATTTTCTGGGCTTTTCCGAACTCGAAGTTTTCCTTCATACGCTACGCGTATAAAACACAGATTTCAGGTGAAGTTCGTGTATACATAAATTTCACAATATTTTAGTGTTTTATACGTGTGGCGCCGAAAAATCAGCACTCGTCGAGATGAACATATTTTAGCAGTCAGAAAATCCTATCCACCATCATTTTTATTTCAACACGTCAAAATTTCAAAACACACATAATTTCGAAAACACGAGAATATTAAATAAGACTGACTTCTTCCACGCAAGAATTATTAGAGAAGCTATAGAGATCGCAAAGAGGCCGAATAGTCTAAATAAAAGAGATGATGCCAAAAGATTACCACCAATTTGGAAAACTTGCATAAATTCCAGTCAAAATTCATTATCTCGGAACATCAATCAAGAAATTCAGAATCCCGCCTCTTCAGAAAATAATCTCGAAATTGAAACTCACAACACAGACACACCATTAGAAAAACAGAACAGAAGAATAACAAGAAGCCAAACAAGTAATTAGCGCATCAAGTATGTAGAAATCTAACATGTGGTTGCTAGAGTGATAACATTTTAATAGTTTATACTTGACGATGATGACTGCGACGTCATCGAAACGTCGAACTCTAAATAAAATGGACAAAAGCCAAGAAAACACGCGGGACCAAACCCGAAGAAACAATATATGTATATATATATATATATATATATATATATATATATATATATATATATATATATATATATATATATATATTGGTATTTTGTACCATGTCGCCTCTGTTAAGTTGCAAATGCGACCTCGCCTCACCATGAAGGAAACATTTTTTCGCAAAAATAAAGTCATATTCGTGATGAGGGGAACTTCAGGAATCCGCACATCTAGAGAGGGGAAAAGATTTTTTAACTATATATATATAGGAGGGTAAACTAAATGCGGTGTCACCTCATATATTTTATATATATTATATAAAATAGATATCCAATGAACGATTTCACCTCACTCAGTGTTGCCGATACGATGTGAGGTAATATCAACTGGCAGTATACGTTTTGTATATAATTACTGGATATGTGAGTAGTTTTACAAAATATGTTTCAACGAGATTTACACCTTTTCTTAAAAACATTTTCGGTTTTCGCAATTCTAAGTAAGGAAAAATATATATCTTGATTCTTAACAATTTTTATTTAAATAGCTTTTCAATTGGGTAGATATTTGAACAAATGTGAAGAAAATCATCTAAATAAGTTAACAATAAATTAAAATTAAACACTTATGCCGGGTTTCACCCCCATCAATTTAATCGACAAAGTTATTCATCGATTGAAATCTAGTAATTGTTACATACATCTCAAAAAATCAATCAGTTCACATGACATTGATGTTAATGACATGGAAAATGTTTATTCCAATTGACAAATAAGTTTAATCAGCGAATAAGATTTATTTGAAGTTTGTGAAACCGAACATAAGATAATTATTATTATTAACAAAATAAAGTAATTTATTTTTCTTATATCAGGAAATGTAAATCTACACAAATATTTCATATAAATGAAACATTATTTTGTAAAGAAAACAACAAATTATAATAATAAATTTAAAATTTCAATTATTACTTCATATTTGAATGAATTTTTAAAATTAAATAATTGATATTATTTTATGTGTGTGTTAATTAGAGTACAACGAGTAAAAACTATAATTTTAATAAAAGAAATATTATTATATAACAATTTCTATAAACACGTTTTATTGTGTTTTAAAGGAATATGGGAAAAAGAAGAAACATATTTCATCATATGCTGTAATTTAGATCTTAATAGTAATAAACAACAATTAGTATAAACACAATTTAACAGTTAATATTAATATATTAGAAAAATTTAAGTTATTTCATTACATGCTGTAATTTAGCTCTTAAAACCACCGCGGTTCTCTTTATGCCCGTTTTCTCTAAAAATGCCTTTATTTCGACTCCTTTGGAATACGATTTTTTCTAAATATAATTTTTAAAATGTTGTTTTAATAATATAATTTCATCATCTGCCCATTCTGAAAAATATAAGAATAACAATCTCCTCTCTATACTATATTAGTATGAATATATATTATTCATTTTATAATATGTAATTTACCAGAAGCGTATGCTTCTTTGATCAATTTTAGAACACCGTTTTGTTTTGTTTTTTTATTTCTTATTATATTAAAATAATAGTCTTGCGCTTACACCTGTCATTCAATATTGCAATGAACATTTAAAGTAATAATGCTGTTAAAAGTACTTTTACAAGTGCCCCTTTAAGTATTTTACATTAACATGGCTATAATTATGTCCCAATTTTTATTTTTTTGATCTTTTAAAAAAACGCATCTTCTGATTTCTTGATTAAACGATACACGGCTACCAGTAAATTCGTAATTTTAATACATACAGAGTTTTATGTAGTAGATGGATCAAACGGAACATAGAAGTTTTAGTATATTATAATAAATTCATAGAACTAAAAAAAATTGACGAGGTCGCGTAGCGCAGCGGAGCGACCTAACTGAATTAGGCTTTTCTAAACTCTAAGTTTTACTTCATGCGCGCGGCGCCAGGCGTCTAAATCACTGAAATATTGTAAAGTTTAAAATATGTATCTTTAGCATACTGTTTTAGTAATATATTTTGAGCTTGATGTGTGTGTAAGTGATATTCAAATAAATCAGTGTTTTGTACGCGTGGCCCGCATGAAGTAAAATTTCAAGTTTAGAAAAGCCTAATTTTCAGACAACTATATTAGGCGTTTCAAAACACGAAATTTTACTTCATGCGCGCCACGCGTCTAAATCACTGAAATATAAAGTTCAAAATATGTATCTTTAGCATACAGCTTTAATAATATGTTTTGAGCTTGATGTGTGTGTAACACTCGCTTAAAGCTTAAATTTGATCTCTTTTCGAATACGACGAATGTCCGCAAATTTACAGCATATAAATTATATTGAGAGTATGTATACTTAATAGAAAACATCCCCGTATACAAAATATTTACGAAAAAAAGTTTCGGCATATTGCATAATTCCTATATATTATTTTTAAAATTTGTCGTAAAATAATTACAATTGTGATTAATTCTATACTTGTAATAGTGTAATGTATCTTACCTTTATTCTTTGCACGTGTCACCATCATCTATCTTCTAGATATCATTTTGAAGTTTTAATTTTTTACTATAACTACACTTTATTTTATTACAAAACTAGATTTAAATAGCGTGAGGTGTTTGCGTATCTCTTATAAACGCATATACACAATGCTGTGTTGCCAATACTTCCGAAGCATCAAGGTACAGTTTGCGTGTTAGGAGGCCATAGCGTATTCGGAGTCTCTAAATTGAAAAGATGCTAGCGTCAGCGGTCAACCGCTGAACTATTTTTATATATGACATGCTTGGGCGTATCCTTGTGAACTCAGACACTTTTTTCGGATTTACACGTTTCAGAACATTCTGAATCGAATGGTATAATTTTTAATGCAAAACGTTGTCACCTCACGAAATAGAGGTGACAACGTTTTATGGAGTCGTCAACGTATAGTCTGTACCTATTTTTGAGGCGACTTCGTATACTTTATAAATATATATATATATATATATATATATATATATATATATATTTATATTAAATATACGCGGCGCATAAAGTAACATTTTGAGTTTAACCTGAATTTGGATTTCGACGCTTCGCGTCCAATTCACGTTCAGGCTTTTTTAAATTCAAAAAAGATATACTCATATACTCATATACAGAGAGTTTTATGTAACACCGAACATTTTCATATCGAGAATATTTCTTTTAAGTATACAAATGCACTTCGATGTACATTTTCCGACGCTCGGTTTATTAAGAGAATTCAATTAGAATTTTAAACGAGTGTTTTCGACTCCCAGGCTAGGCATGAAGTAATATTTCGAGTTTAGAAAAGCCTGAAAATTTGGATTGGTCGCGTTAGAACTTTAAACGAAGGTTTTCCACTCCCAGGCTAAGCATAAAGTAAAATTTCGAGTTTAGAAAAGCCTGAAAATTTGGTTTGGTCGCGTAGCGCGAAACGCGGAGCGGCGAAGCCAAATTTTCAGGCTTTTCTGAACTCGAAATTTTACTTCATGCGCCGCCGGTACAAAACACTGATTCAATGTAAAGTTTAGCGGTGTGTTTTAAGCTTCGTGATGTCAGTGTTTAGTACCGGCGGCGCATAAAGTAAAATTTCGAGTTTAGAAAAGCCTGAAAATTTGGTTTGGCCGCTCCGCGCTTCGCGCTACGCGACCAAACCAAATTTTCAGGCTTTTCTAAACTCAAAATTTTACTTCATGCTTAGCCTGGGAGTGGAAAACACTTGTTTAAAGCTTCAAATTGAATTCTCTTAATAAACCGAGCGTCGGAAAATGTACAACGTATGCATATGTATACTTAAAAGAAATGTTCTCGGTATGAAAATGTTCGGTGTTACATAAAACTTTCTGTATGATTTTCAATGCTATAGTTATTTTTTAATACAAACATATTTTATCTAATGTTTACACTACATGGGCATATTATTTTATCTAATGTACATTTGAATTGTTCTTAATTTTTTTTAACTATTCAGTCTGATGTTGCCTTTCTACTAACGCAAGGCCGGTAACACTTGGACATATGTCCGTCTTGTACAGAAATCATCTAGAATACTTAAAATCGCGCATTATTATTAGTTATTCCTTCCGGCTAAACTATTAAATATAATAAATATATTCTCAAATCATTTGATTTCCCCGGAGAGAATAGTTGTTAGATGATTGTGATATTTAATCAGGCAGATAAGGGCCTTTGATGTCCTGATATCTGAGGTAATTCAGTGCGGTTTTCTTGTTTATTATTCATAAAGCATCGACTCTGTGTATGTGTGTGTCAGGAACACGTTCTCTTCAGTGGTCAGTGGGTCTCGGATGACAAAAGTTTCATTACGGACTATAATTTGAGTCCCTGGCATTAAGACCCCTTTCACATTCAGAGGAGACCGCCAATAAGTGGGCTCCTCCTCCACTGGTCAGGCCCAGCCACCCTCCAGAAACTTCTTGTGAGATTAATTTTCCGTCAACTGTTGAGATCCATTTATTATTCAATAGTATTTCGAGTGACTTATTGTTATAACTAAATATTATTCGCAATTGAAACAAAGACTTATCCAAATACTTATTTAAACAAAATGTTTGATGAATAAGTATTAGAATTCGTCCTTATAAAATTAATTTATTAAAGATTATTCTAATATTTTTACTATTACATTTGTCACTTTCAACGTGTTAAAAGAACAATCAAATTAAAATTTACAAAATTTATGTTAACATGGCAGTTAAGAATTAATTTAATTAAGATAGTGTCGATCGTAGTTAGCAGCAGCTGTAGTTATGTGAAATGTGTCTTTTGACTGGATTTTCGGAATTATGATATCCGGGTTATTATAAAGAGCATATTTTTGATTTTAAAAATGTACAATAAACATGATTTTTTTCTTTAATTGTATTTTTTTATATTTTAACAGTGTTAAAATATTTTACATAAAAAAACATGTTTAAAACGTCATTAAATATCAAATACCAGGAGCCTAGCTACCACTGTATCTGCTGCAGCGAGCCCACTGTATCGGCTGCAGCGGGCCTAAAGTCAAGGGGCCACTTTCGCAGAATAATATTTTTTCAGGATAGGGACGCAAATAAATGTTCGCTACAGGATCTATAAGTTCTGGCTACGCCACTGCACAGTGCCCACTTTTAATAAATGATAAGAGGTTGATTTAATAGGTTGCTTCTAAATTTTTATAAAGCACTAACCATTAGATTTATTTTCTTAAATTAAATCAAATTATTTAATTACTCTCAAGCAATGCTCCTCTATTAAAGTATCAACTTACTTCTAGATTCGAGTTGAGAGTTGTGCGATCTAATTTGAATAAATTGTTAAAGTAAACAGACCTGTGCAGCTGTTTCTCATGTAAATCGAGGGCAATTTGCGCGGAACCCGGGGAAAAATATCGTGATTCGAAAGAGCAAGAAGCCAAAAGGGGAGGCCAGTTTGACAAACGAGTCGTCTTCGTATGGGGTTAATATGCAGAGTGGCCAGGACTCTACCGGAACGGACTCGATGCGAATATCAAGGAGATTTCCCGCGCGCGGAATACAAATTTCCCTGATGATGGGATGTCTATGATGTCGACATCTGTCCACCTTAGTAAATACCAATCACCTTAGGATACATACTATGAATATAAAAATATATAAAAATATACGCACTATTTGTAAACTAACAATATGGATGCTGAAAAAAATAATTCTGTTAAAATATGAATATAAGAAAATAATAATAAAGATTTAGTTACATGAAATCAAAGTTGGGCAAAGTTAGTCCAGAATTATTAAGTAAGTTTTTTTTCATGTTCTCAATGAGGTTATTGAAAACTATAAGAGATAGAGAAACGGTTAAATGGACAAAGTAGTTCAGTTTTACGAGCTGAATAAAAATCCCTTTTTAATGATGACATAGCCAACTTAGGTTTCTAATTAAAAAAATCCAAGTTTGTGTTATATCTCGAAAACTAATGTTAATATAAAATATCTGATAACATTTTATTATTAAGCGTAAAATTATCTAAAACTTTGCTATTTCCATTTATTTTCTATCTTTTTTAATTACTGAAAAAAATCGATTTGAAAATATCGACAATATTCACATTATTTAAAACTTCTACTACATTGCCCATTTAGTCGTTTCTTTATCTCTTAGTTTCCGAGATCCCCACAGAGAACATAAAAAATAACTTACTCTGCATATTTCAATTACAATGTATATACTTACATTTTCAGATATTCGTTGTATTTTAAAAGAGTTCAAGTTGAAGCTTTAAACGAGTGTTTTCCATTCCCAGATTAAGCATGATATAAAATTTTGAGTATAGAAAAGCCTTAGAATTTGGTTTGGTCGCTCAGCGTAGCGGAGCGGCCAAACTAAATTTTCAGGCTCTCCTACACTCGAAATTCCGCTTCATGCGTTACGCGTAAAAAAACAATGAATTATTATCAAGTTCACAAGATGTCACTAAAACGGTATTGTAAAGACGTGTATTTTGAACTTCACTTGCAACCATTGTTTTATACGCGTGGCGCATGAAGTAAAATTCAGAGTTTAGGAAAGCCTGAAAAATTGGTTTGGACGCTCCGATTCACTACGCAAGAAATAAACTCGATATTTTACTTCATGCTTAGTCTGGTAGTGGAAAACACACGGTTATAGCTTTAAATTAAACTCTTTTAAGAAACAACAAATATCAAAAATGTACAGCGTATAAATTTGTACGTGTATGCTTAAAAGAAACATTTTCTGTATGATAATCAAGACAATAAATTTCTGACAATAGTCACATTTTTAGTTTTAAAAAATATCACTGCTGTCAAGAACATTTTAAATTAATAGTAATTTCTTAAATTTTCATACCTTTCTCAAATTTAAAACACGGCTAACATATTTAGTAAAATAATTAGTTACGATTAACGAGTATTTTAATCATTAGTTGAATGATGATTGATTGGTCATCAATCAACAAAACAAATTTATGATTATTGACTAAAAATTTGCAAAATTTGTGATTAGTCTTAGTGATCAATCGACTAAAAAATAAAAAAATACTAACAAGACATCCAACTTAAGCAGTAAGTGTAATTTTTACGAGCGGCTATTGCTTCCAGTAAATAAAAAAGTACAGAAAACTTTAAGTTTGATTACAAATAGACAATCATTTATTTATGTAAAAAAATGATCATACTAGTACCTTTTAGTGTATAAGTCTTAGCAATAATAATACTCCATGGATAAATAGATCAATTAATATGTTTTGAAAATCAAAGTATAAAGCACGCATGCGGTATATGAAATCTATATATACCTTAACTTCAACAAATAATATCAAATTTGGAATAAACAATTTCAAACTGGGACTTCAAAGAAAGCTGTCAGTTTAAACACAACACAATTGGAAATACACAGCAACTTAAAAGAAATGCATATTGTTCTTGTAAAAATCAACGACAATCATTGGCGTTATACATATTTAAAAAAATCCATCCCTCTCTATAGAAGTAATTATCAATGTATTGCAGCTATGCATAGCTTAATTCGATGGGGTGGTTATCAGGCCTTCCACATCCTCAACCAATATGACTACGTACCTGTTGGGACCGAACTTCGCTTGATAGGATTATTATATCCCGGACGCAATTAAATGTGCAAATACAAATACAATGGCTTTTTTCGAAATTCTGGCGCTCGCACGCACCATCTGGTCTCCAGCGCCCGCTCTAATGGCCATGAATTTATCGCCCTTGTATGCAAATTTTCGACAAGTGGCTTCCGCTCGCTTGCACCTAAATACGGACCAACTAACCCTCCATTGCTGATCAATACTTGTGAAAAGACCACTTACCTTTTTTGTGTGTATTCGTGTTGATAATTGTAATGCAAATCTAATTTAATTCGAATTATTTTTACAGATGAAAAGATATTCCTACTAAAAATTTGCAATAACCTTATTTCCCGGCGATTTCACTATAAAATTTAAGTATTAATCAATTAACTATTAAAAAGATTTTACAAATTGAATTTGAATTTGTGTTCAGTATTCCGGCACCAGATACCCACAGACGCGTTTCGGACTTCAAGGTCCTCTTCAGTGTGGTCCCGACCCAGTGCTGAGGAATACTGAACATTTCTGACTATTTCAAGCCAATATGTGAAAACCATTAATGATTTCGATAGCTAACGCCATCTAATGCTTCATAGTGGCATCGTCAGTGACACCTTGAAGTCCGAAACGCGTCTGTGGGTATCTGGTGCCGGAATACTGAACACAAATTCAATTTTGATATTTGTTTTCTGGTTTCACAAACAGAGTTCTGCTCGTTCGTGGACGAAACAGTGACCTGTATATGCACTTTGTGCATTCGTGTCACTGACGATGCCACTATAAAGCATTAGATGGCGTTAGCTATCGAAATCATTAATAGATTTTACAAATGTTTAAAACCCAAATTAAAAATTCATGAAATTATTTATATTTTGGCTACATGGAAATATTAATTGGATTGTAGAATATATTTTCTGAGACATTTTTTTCGTGTGTGTTCGTATAATTGTAATGCAAATACAATTTAATTCGAATTATTTTTACAGATGAAAAGATATTCCTACTAAAAATTTGCAATAACCTTATTTCCCGGCGATTTCACCATAAAATTTAACTATTAATCAATTAACTATTACAACGATTTCACAAATGTTTAAAACCCAAATTAAAAATTCATGAAATGATTTATATTTTGGCTACATGGAAATATTAATTGGATTGTAGAATATATTTTCTGAGACATATTTTTCGTGTGTGTATGTATAATTGTAATGCAAATACAATTTAATTCGAAATATTTTTACAGATGAAAAGATATTCCTACGTAAAAATGTGTAATAATTTTATTTCCCAGCGAATCCACCATAAAAATTAGTGTATTAATCAATTAATTAACTATTACAATGATTTAACGAATGTTTAAGGTCCAAATTAATAACTCATAAAATTATTAATAATTAGGTTACATGATAATCCTAATTGGATTTTAGAATATATTTTCTGATATATGATTAAAAAGGAGACACGTTTATAGTCTTAATACCACTTTAAATGTTGTAATATACCGAGCGTTAACCACCAAAGCTAGTCGTAAGAAAATTGTGTTGTTTAGTATATTAATTAATTATTATACATTGCTAAGAGATGTTTGTGTTGAGTATTATATTAAGAATAGATTATTCAACAATAAAACATTTTGCACTGGTAAAAGAATGAAAAGAGTGAGTGATTTGTTTGCTGTCAAATATTAAAGATTGGGGTCTGAATTTCAGGAAGAAAATAAAAATACGCTTGGATTAGACTATTAGACAAAAAAATAAAATTTGGGACACCGCCCTCGAGAGTTTTTTTAATCCGAAATGTAAAGAGTATTCAGGTAAATAAATTAAATAGATAAATTTTAGAATTTGACTAGTTTTGTAAAATATATCAATAATATTAAAAAGATTTAATATATCCTAATTATAAATGGCGATTATTTTGGCAACTAAAGAGATATTATCCTTTAGAAAATTTACAAAAATTCCATAGCACGAGATTTAAAAAAACTGGTAACATTTGTCGATGGTTAGAAGAGTTTACATTTTGTCATGATTTATTTATCACTAATACTTTTTAGAACAGGTAATTATCTTACATGTCTCAAAAATATACAATTGAGCCGTATAATTTAAGAAGGTGGCACGGCTAACTCCGTTTACATTTTTTTTGTTAAGTTGCGGTTTTTAGTCTTAAAAAACCATTTTTTGCATAAGTATATTCAAAATAACGAGTTTCTATAAACTGTCAGCATTTCGGTTGCTTTGAAATAGTGTATTTCATTAGGAGTCCAGAAAAAGGGATTTTTCCGTGCGCGCGTGACATGGAAAGTCATGCAAGCACGGAAAAATCCATTTCTGGACTGTAATAAACGCTATTTTGTATTATACTTATCTGAAAACATTATACGTATCTAAAAGCTTACATTATTTTTTTAGTTTCAAACTAGAAATTTTTATGGTAGTGAAAAAATACAACTAATTCGAAAAAAAAGAAATAGAATACCAGTTTTTCGAAATTTCATCGAGTTATCACTTTTTTTTTAAAGCCAAACATTTTTTTATCGTGGCGAATCAACACCATAAGGTGTACGATTGTGCGGATTTGACTTTTTCATAAAATAAAATAGAATTATACCTTGTCACTCACAATTTTTGTGTTTTTCATAGTTCCCATTGCGCCTGTGTTCGTGTTTATATCTGGATTTTACTAGCAGTCATTCTACGCTTACTTGTGTCGCTTGGGTTGATACATCATGCGAAATATCATCTACAAAAACAATTTCTTCTATGTCTGCGTACGTTTCAACAAAACTTACGTATTTCACTGACGGAAAATAAAACTTCAGTGACAACAGAAAGCCGCACAAACAAACGTTTTCCGTGCGGTGGCTTGAAAAAGCGACATTTTTATTATTTTAGAGGCATTTGAAAACGAAGTGTTTTCAGATAAGTATATTAAAAAACAAATTGGAAACGTCAACTAAATTTAATTATATGTCATTAAAAAGTGTCACAGCACGTTAAGTTGTTTAAGTTTAAAAGCATGTTTACGGTGGAACAAAAAGCATATATGCTTGACAGTTATTTCAGAAATTAGACACTAGTAGGTGGATTCTAAATGGATTCTTAACGGATTCTAAACGTTGTGATTACGAAATTTCGATAAGCTGGTTCTGCTGATTATATGCGAGCAGGTGGATAGCTAAGGGCTCGTACAGAAAATGTTATAAATACGGTTAGAAATGCGATCGAAGCTCGACCTACAGCTTTAATTAGAAGACTTTACAAGAACTTAACTTATGGCGCTGAACTGTACATAATGTTAAAAATGTTAAAAAAGATATCGGCTTGCACCTCCTTAAATGCTGGTAAATACTTTCGAGAGCATAAAGTAAAGAATCGCTTTGTGACTTCGGCAGTATGAACACAATATTTAACACCTTTTGTAATTTATTGCTCTGTTTGAAGGGGCACATTGTTTAAAAAATAAAATTTGGTTTTGAGTCTTAACGTTTGATTTTTTTTAATCTGAATTTAATCACGACGCATGTTTTTAAAGTCAGAACGTACTGGGATGCCGACAGTTTATAGACACTCGATATATATTATGTATTTTTAATGTACTTAACCAGAAATGTTGTTTATGACAAAAAAAAAACTCAAATTAGGAAGATTATTTCCCTCAACAAAAAATTGAGAAATGGACTCCTTAGGTCGCTTTCAAAATAAACGGTTCATTTATGAGATTCTGAGGGCAAGCAAAAAAATGTCAGATGGGATTTAGAAAATGCGGAAGTACGGTAAAAATATTGTTTTTGTTCTTTATATCTCATTTATATATTACACACAAAAATTTAACATTTCTTAATTTGAGTTGAAGCAAGTTACATTTTTATTACAATCGCAATTAAAACTTAAACCTTTTTAATTCATTTTTATTTTTATTATAAAAATAAGTGACGCGAAGAATTTTTTCGAGTTAGGAATTATTATTATTAAAATTAAATAATTCTTTGAATATTCTATGTATTTTGTTTTGTGTTATGCTGAATCATCTGCTCACCCATTTTCTACTTACAAATCATCATCATCTTTATTTGACAATATATAATTTACATTATTTTTTATATTTACCTTTACAGTGTGCTTGATTATTTTCTTAGCGTTTAATTTTGGCAGCATACTCCTGACGATATATCATTTTGAACTAAGATTCAACAAAATTTGGTTCAATGTTTTTAGGGTAACTGTCACCTTTCATTTAACTTCAAAAATGCATAATTAACCCTTTAATAAAACAGTGGTCATGCAATTCTGCCCGAAAAATAAATGTATTACTTCTTCTCCACTGCTAAATATTGGCAATAAGAGCATCAGAGATGTAAATTGTTTCAAATTTCTCGGCCTAAATATTGATAGAAAATTAACCTGGAAACATAATGTCCACTCCATACTTTCAGTTATAAGTAGACGTCTTTTTTTTAATTAGGAATAATAAACATATAGTCTCAAAGAGAGTCATAAATACAATTTATCACGTACTCATTCAATCAGTTCTCTCGTAAAAAATGTGCTATAAGCCTTTCAATGCTCCTTGTAGATAACTTTTTAAACATTTGAAATTAATGACTGTTCCTTCTTTATAGATATAAAATCTAATTTTATATACATTTGATTCAAAACATACCCTAAAATCACGTCAAGATACTCATAATTATAACGTACGTAATAAAGAAGATCGTAAATTGACCAATATCAGATTAAGTATAAGTAAAGAAAATCCCGCATATGTCGGCATTAAATGCTATAATAAATTATTAAATACATACAAACAATTCAAAGATTTGCCAAATAGAAGAGTGTTTAAAAATTAACTAAAAATATTATTAACAGAAAAATGCTTTTATTCCTTATCTGAATTCTTTAGTGCGCAATGATTTCTATGTATATTCTTTTTAACACGTTAATACTATGTTTCATTGTACCAATTACCTCTAATTATTAATGTTTTTATCTAATAATTTTATTTAATTGTTGACGAACCCATAACAAGCATTAATGTTCTGTGGTAACAAATTTGATTTGATTTGATTTGAACTACCTGTTTTTTTTTTTAATTTTAAAGTTAATGAGTGTTGGATAAATCATAGTGAAATAAAAATATTGAAATATATGCCGTTTCAAATTTGCTTATTGTAATAAAATTATGAAAACTTACAAGTGACTTATTTATGCCAAATCGGATCGGATACTTTCTGTCAAGTCGCTTATTGACGACAACGGTAGTGAAAGGGTTAATTAAGTATTTTTCAATGATTTTGGATTTAACATAAAGATACATTGAATTCGCAAAATATGTAGAAAACATAAAAAATCGAATCGAATAGCCTTTAATTATTTCTATTGAAAGTCTAAAGCAAGGATGTCCAAGATAAGTGTGAATGCGGCCGAAGCGCAATTTGCCAAATTCTTTGTCTAGGAAATTGTTATCCGTTTTTTTGCTCTTGTACAAATTTTCAAACTTTTCTAAACGCGTATAAAATACTAAAATTTAATGAAGTTTAAAAAATACTTTACCATGTTGCTTTAACTTTACAATATTTCTGTGTTTTATAGGCGTGGCGCATGATGTAAAATTTCGAGTCAAGAAAGGTCTCAAAATTTGGTTTGGTCGCCAAACCAAATTTGCAGGCTTTTCTAAATTTCGAAATTTTACTTCATGCTTAGTGTTAAAATGGAAACCCTCGTTCTAGATATATCATTAAATGCTATTAATTTTCCTAAATGAATAACTTTTATCAAGGGTAGACAATGCTTATGGGAGAACTGGATTCCGAGTTTTCGAGAATAGAAAAGGAGAGACTGTGGTAGGGAAGTGGGTCCATCTACTTATGAATAGAGTAAAGGTAGAAGTATTCTAGAGAAAACTGCTCCGGTTGCGTCTACACACACACACACACACACACACACACAAACGCGCTCGCTCTTATTTCGTCGTGTAATTTGATCCCGTCTACACCACTTGTATGATGATAAATTTGATGACCTTCAGAAAAAATAAACTGTTCCCTAACATTTCTTTTATTTTTAGATTTCCAGCGTGTTCAAAATTATGGACTTTGGGAATCAGATATATTTAAAAAGCTCCTAAATAAACCTAAAATATAACAAAAAATCAAAAAATTAAATTCAATGAGTTTACATTAAAAAATTCATTTGATATTATTTATATCTTGATTGTTTCTTTTTTCTTCATAAATTCAATTAAAACATTTTTATGTACCAAATTAGGCAAATAATTTATATTATTGATTAGTTATACAGACAGTTTTTTAAGTATAAATAACTCAATATACAGAATACACTGTACATTTTTCTAGGCTTTTCTAAACTCGAAATTTTACTTCATGCGCCCCGCGCACAAAACACTGATTTTACGTGAGGTTTAAATATACTTAAATTTCACAATATTTTAGTGTTTTATACGCGTGGCGCATGAAGTAAAATTTCGAGTTTAGAAAAGCCCTGAAAATTTGTCTCGGCTCGCTGCGCGACCCTCGACAAATTTTCACGGGGCTTTTCTAAACTCGAAATTTTACTTCATGCTTAGTCTGGGAGAGGAAAACACTCGATCAAAGAAAGCATCAAATTGAACTCTTTTAAAATCACAACGAATATCTACAGATTTAAAGAAAATAAGGTGAATTTGAAATATGTATACTTTAACGGAAAACTTCCTGTATATGAACTGTGGTAGACGAATAATAAAATTTATTATCACCACAAAAAGTCTATTCGAAAATATTTCTTTTATTTTGAGATTTCAAGCGTGTTCAAAATTATGAAATTCGGGAATATATTTTATAAAAACAAATTTACAATGAAATTAACAATTCTAAAATATATTTTCAACGTTTTTAGTTATTTTATATATTTTTAATAAAAAAAAAATGTTAAAATTATTAGATTAATAGATTATTGTTTCAAATATTCATAATTTGTATAAATAAACAAAGTCATTTTACAATGAAAAAATGTAAAATATATTTCCAACATATTTAGTTATTATATACATATATTTTTAATAAAAACGTGTTTCAAAATGAATAGATTTTTAATATATTTATGTTATTAAACATTTTTTATTTAAAAGTTAGATAAATACAAAAATCTTTTTACAATGAAAAAATCAATTTGAAAAATGTTTGATGGATAACTTAATTGGAATTGATAATAAAAAAATAGAAATTATTTCAATAAAATAGATAAATTATTTACGAATACACAAAACTAAAAACATAGCAATATAGATTCATATAAACATTCATATATACAAAAAACTAACAAACATTAACAAACTATATTAAATATACATATAACTGTTTTCTTATTTATTAACGATATTTTAGAAGCAGTTTTTTCGTTTTTTTTTATTCAGTAATAATTATACAGAATTGATCGAAGTGTAACACAAATTCAACACAATATATTTTAAATAAAAAGCCAACAAATCAACACCTCATTTGCTTGTTTAATTTCATGACACTCCGGTTTTTAAAAATGCAATAAATAGCAAAGCTCGGTGTGTATATTTTTACTCTAACCAAATGAATATTATAATTTCCCTGAAATAATTGGGGAAGATAATATTTTAATTTTGAGAAATTAACATTAAAAATGCTACGTTCCATTTCATCCATTTACACTCTGAATAACGTGTATGAATATCGAATTAACTCTTTTCCTTGACTATTTTCTTATTGGACAATATTCATTATTTTAGCTTTATAGAAGCGATTAAAAATCAAATTCTTCGAAGTGATCTATCTGTTTTTACCTATTTGTAGGCATTTTTTCGACCACGTTTTTATTATGGTGTATACCCTCAAGTATTGCGCGACCAGAAGAATACCACTGCAACTTACAGATAATCCGCAACCTTCTAAAAACCATAAATATTTTGGGATTTAAAAAGATTATTTACTGTTGACACATTTAATCCGTATCCGCAGAATCCAATTCGGTAATTTTTTATCATGTTTTTCACTAACCGATATTTTAGTTAGACACTTTTTGATCGGGTTTTCTTAAATAATTTTGAATTATTTTTACTTACCTATTTAGTCTGTAACATAATCCCATCGGTACCTTTTGTATATGTAATCTGACTGAGAATAAAACCATTGAAATAATTGAATAAACCTGACATACAAAACATTGTAAACTGGAAATAGAGTATTCAATAATTTTTGCAATTACACTTCTCAGAGAAAATCTATTATACTTATTCTATTAAAAGACATCTTGTTGTTTTCCAAATTTTTTTGATTATCATCACTTAACGCGACTTTTCAACATATTTCAATATTTGAGCCAATTATCTCAAATATTATCGATAACACTTGTTTCTGATTCCTGGGACCCTAAAACGTATATTTCCGTACAAAAAAAGATAGCCATGAGGTCGGTTACAATTATTAAAATGTAAAATTTATAATGTTATTAATGTGACTAATTACTTGATTTAACAAGTTTGTTTGTTTCGCAGTTTTTGATATTATTCTCAATTATAAAGTTTCATGATTTTTATATAATTTGTACTTTCTCTATATAACATTTCGTGTATCTCGGGAAGTATTGAGAATATCGAAAAATATTTCTGCTTATTCTTTTTAAAATTATCCCCATGCAGCCGCACGAGGGATGCCATAAATTTTAATCAAAAAATTAGGTAACATGTTAGTGCCCGCTGAGTGTTGTCGGTGTTGGTCAAATGGCACGCAATAAGCGTTTATAAAATTTCAATCGGAAAAGTACAAGTTGATCATGTAACAATCAAAGTAAACGGATAATTAAAGTAGCCAGTGCAAAAACCACAAATTTCTGAAACTTTTAATATTTATTAAAAGTATGGTTCATTTAATAAAATACGCATCGTGATTAAAATATATACTGAGTACATTTTGGGATCTGATTTTTTTCTTTTGCAGAATAAACACTCATGTTGAATTGAATGATTGCTTTGTGTTTTAATAAATTTGATGCCAAACACTGACTTTTCGTAGCAACTACTGCTTTGACGATTTTATTTTCGTATAATCGTTCACTATTTTCAAGCTATATTTCAAACTGAGGAGACCTCAAAAATAATACCTCGAAAATACTGCTAGTAGGTAAAGAAATGATTTTAATTTTATTGTAATCGTTTTGGTTCAATAAGCGATACAAACTCAAATTCCAATTACATTGGAAATCTTTACATGAAACATACAATGCGCCTTGAAACGGGACACATAGTATATTTAAAACTATTTTAATTAGTGCCTCAACAATGTAATGTATACGCTGTCAATGTTCAGGTATTCGTCGATTTTATATAAAAACGTGCAATATGAAGTTAAGAACGAGTGTATCCACTTCCAGACTAAGCATGAAGTAAAATTTCGAGTTTAGAAAAGCCTGAAAATTTGGCTCGGGCGCGTAGCGAAGCGGAGCGACCGAGCCAAATTAGGCTTTACTAAACTCGAAATTTTACTTCATGCGCCACGCGTATAAAACATTGTAATATTGTGAAGTATTTATAATACACTTTAAATAACAAAATATTTAAATTTTTCTTGGTACATTTTCAATTCAGGTCAAATAATATAATATATCAAATAAACTTATTTAGTAACTTAATTATCAAAAAATAATAATGTTGCGTGTATGCATCAACGGCGCTTAATGGGTTAAAAACTTCAAACGGTAATAATTCAAAAACTAAAAAAAAATTACAACTGCATTTTGCACTGACCCCTTTAATTAAATAAGAAACCCTTATCGATCAGTAGATTTGATCTGATCAATAGGATTGATCTGATTAGTTAATAAAATGATAAGTTGATGTATTTGTTTTACTTTTTATCAAAAGTTAAATAGCTTTGTATTTTAAGTTTTTTGTACAAAATAAATAATACTTAATGAATTTTACAACGTTTACATATAATTTTATAAAATCTATTCTCTAATAACGCAGAAAATAAAATTGTAGAAGGAAACGCATGAATGAATGTAGCACGCTTCCTTAGCTCGTTAAAAGAAAAAAAAACGTGTTTTCAAGATTGAAAAATCAACACCTGGAATATGTTACAACGAGAAGCGCGGAATAGAGGGAGAAAGAAATTGTCTCTCTCTCACTCTCTCTCTAAGACTTGATTTCGCGACATCTGGAGTAAAATAGTCGTAACCGACCGACCGCAGGAAGCCAGACTGGTGTATATAGGCAGCCATATACACCAATTTGGCATCCAGCGCTCTGCTCCCATTCGCGTGTACCCAAAATTTATATGGGGACTGGCCAACTGGATATATATGAACTGTGCTTTTATTCGTGAAACAACGTTATCGTGATTTTCAGGAAAATTATCTAGAGTGGTGATTAATACCAGAACTGAGCTTAACACATTGCGTGCCATGTCTTTCGTATATAAAAGCGACCAAACCAAATGTTCAGGCTTTTCTAAACTCGAAATTGTACTTCATGCTCAGCGCGTAAAAAAACACCGAACTAATCTAAGGTTCAATAACACAACAGTACATCTTTAATTAGAATAACACGGAATAAAATATTTAGTCTATTATCAACGATTTATATTGTTAATAATAATTGTTTTCTTTTTCCTCCCTTCACTTATTAACGGAATTTATTTCTATATACTTCGTCGTAATAATGCTCTAATATATAATTATGTATCCCGTATATTCTGACGTGTGTAAACTTTGTATTTATTGCACAAATAAATATATTTCATTGAACTATGAGTGAAAGGTTGGACACCACTGGTCTAAAGCATTAATACTCTTGAGAGATAAATCTCGAAAGACGTCTATAGATGGATTAAGACCTTTATTCTATAAATGACTATTTTTTTTTTAATTAATATTTATTCCCTGTCAGTTTTTAAATTTGTTGTATGTTCGTTTAGTTTAGTCTAAGAATTAATTGACCTTCTGTTAAATTTTGCATATAAAGTATGCATAGAAACAGTACAGTACTGTGTAACTTAAAAATTAATTGTATAATTCAATATCCGTCACGGTATTAGCTTAGCAAGTAGTTTTTTCAATGAATATTTGCAAAAGTCTCAACGTGACAAAAACCATAAATTCTCTCTTTATATTTTTGATTTTATATATCTGAAAACAAAAATTGGGGGATTCAAGAAATAAAACAACAGGAAATATTAGACAATGGTTATATTTATTATGTTTTAAAAATCTGTTTCTCCAATTTATTACTTTTACATATATTTATATATAAAAAGCCGTCGAAAGCTCGATCATTTCAATATCATATATATATACTATATTAAATATATATCATGATATATCGAATTATTTTTATTTCACGCATATTCAGTATAAAAAACATCATCACGTTATTATTCATGTAAATTCATCAAATTGCTTGTGTTTATTTATTTTTTTTGCTCATACAGAAAAATCAATTATCCACACGCCACAGTAAAAACAGAGGTAAGTTTAGTTGTTGGTTAACAGAACATACGAGAACGCGTATTCGATCTCATATTTATTGATAAAAAAAATGTGGGATACAATTTCAAAGAAGAGTGAGTGACATTTAAAAAATGTTTACATTTTTTAGATGTCAGTTTTAAAAAATATAACTAATGAGGATTTTATATGTTGAAAATAAAATCCTCAAATAAAGTACAATTTAAAAAAATAAGACTACGTTACAATTATAAAATATTTACGCTATTTAAACGTCACGTTTAGAAAATCCAACTGATGAGGATTTTATATGTTGAAATTATGTTTCCAATGATGTATCACTATTATTATTCAAATTATTTGAATATTTAAATACTAGAATAACTTGAATATCTGAAACCCTAATTAGTTAGATTGTTGATTAAAAAATCCTTTATGATGTTTCAAAGGCAAACGAGGATTGCAATCCTTATTCGCGGTTGGAACATCTTAAAGGAAACTATGACGTGTTAATTAAAAATGTAAATAAAATATATTGTAGATATCTAAATATATTGTAGATAGCATCATGACTTTCTTCAAAAGAAATATTGTTTGATCAATTCTCGACTTTTCTGAAACGAACAAACGTTTTATTTTTGTATAATTGCTGGTCTACAGACTAAGATCTATAGCCCTTTGTATCTCTATTAGATGTAGCAAAACTTATGTCGAGTTTTTTACATACATCGAAAATTAAATATGTTAATGTACTGAGGCATGAGGATTTTCGTATTTCTGTGTGCCATCTTATAAAAGGTTTTTTTTAAGTTTAATAGTACAAATAGGTAAATATATACTGAAAAAATCCTAACACTTCCGCATGCTTATAACCAACAGATAGGTACTCTAGTAGTGAATGACCACTTCAATTCAATGCAATTTCTTTGACGATTTAAAAGTTAAAGGGCGCGCGCATGCCGGGCTGTTAAACAATTTTTGGCTTGTTACATTTTTAAAAGATAAATATGGCACTTGGGCAACGCACGCGCCCTCTATCTTTTATTTATTCCCATTTTTTTGCTGATGTAAATTAAAGTTACGGTTACAATTTAGGAATTATATTTTGTGTTTGAAAAAAAAGTAAAGCATGATCTATTTTTGGGTAAAGACAAAGTCATTTTGTTTACAATATTTAGGGTTAAAATCGGTTTTCAAAATTTTAAGATTAAGAAAAATTAAAATTATAAATCATTAATTATTAGTTGCATCACTCATACTTAAGATTTACAAATGTTTACTTCCTCTTAACAATTCTTGCGCTTTAAAAAATAGAATCATTTGCTTTTTAGATATACCCAATAAATTCCTATATGTGTTCTTTATGGAAACTTAAACTTTTTTACTTCAACTTCAACTAAATTTAAGTGAAATTTACTTAAATTTTGTCTAAGTTGAAGTTTGAAGCTTCCATAAAGAATACTATAGGAATTTTTTTCTTACACGTATACCGAAAAAGGCAAACTGCTCGATTTTTCAAAGCGCAACCTTTGGTTACAGGAGCTAAATATTTATCTAGTTTATTAACGTGAGATCAAACATAAGCAGTATATTTTGAACTTCATAATATATTGAGTGATTTATACGCGTGGCGCAGAAGGTAAAATTTCGAGTTTAGAAAAGCCTGAAATTTGTTTTGATTGACCAAACCAAATTTTCAGGCTTTTCTAAACTTGAAATTTTACTTTATGCTTAGTCTGTGAGTGAAAACACTCGTTAAACTTCAAATTAAACCTTATTAAAAAGGCAATGAACGCCCAACCAATTGCAGCGTATATATAGGGATATATATATACTTAAAAGAAACATTTCGTGAATAACAAAAAAATGCAAGTTGGGGTTAAACTTTAAGCCCATCAAACGTAAATGCTATTGTTTTTATGAGTGTTGCAGATTTTTAGCTACATACTGATACAATATTAAGCTTATAAAATAACAAACAAAATAAATCGTTTATCGACACTTGATGAACAAACAAATTGAGGTTAAATAAGTCCAGATTTGTAAGGTTTACGTAAAACTCGTTGACAGCTAGATTCATTAGATACTTACATTACATCAAATTTAGCTGCCTAATAACTAAATCCATTAACTGAGGCTGGTTGAAAGGGCCTAGTTACCAAAGCCAATAAATTAGAAGAACTGTACTTCTTTTAATTCAGTTGCATATCTAGCTGTCAAAGAGTGAATGCTGTATGCTTGACTCTGTCGTTACCCTTACAATTAAATATATATTTTTGCATATTCATCAAATTAAAGCACAAAATTTACATTTTAGCATATTTTTTCCAACATAACGAAATGTACAGTTATTTTTTGTTTATATTGTTTAGTGAAAAAACGTAACGCACAAAGAAATCCTCTTCTGGAAGGGGTGTGTATTGCTAAACTCTCAATCAATATTAATAATAATAATAGAATTAAAAAAATCGTTAGGGGGTGGCGGACGCGGGAGGGTGCGGAGTTTTGTACTCAACCAGTAATCACCGCTAATTGCAAAATTTAACACGCATAACCAACAAACAAGAGAGGATAAGTAAGTAAAGCGTGCGCGCGCAGCTTATGCCTTTCTAAGTATTTAAATATCAATAATCAATTGTACTTTGTTTATTTATTCATTTAAATATTTCGCTAGATAATAATCAATAAAAAATTCTCAACTTTTCCTTCTTTTGCGTCTCGACACAAAAAAACTTTGTACTATGGACAATTTCGGTGTTTGTTTTCTTGCGGTTTTAAGAAAAAATCTCCCTGTTGTTTTACAAGCGGATATGTTGAAGGGGGATTTTCCTGGATTAGAAAACGTCAGGAAAACAAGCACCGCAAGGGAGGTAATTTGTTTTTCATTTATTTATTTATTTAATAATAATTAATATAAACAAACAACAAAAAGCATAAAAGCGCGCGTGCACTTATTTTTTATTTATTTCGTTTATTATTATTTATTCCACCGATCTATTTTCACCTTCTCCACTATGTAATTACAAAACTGGAAAATTTATTTTCAGTATGTAACGCGTAGGTGAGAAGTTTATTTCGTGAAATTTTTATTATTCTGCATAACAATTCGGCGCTTCAAGAACCGAGCTCTGCTAAAGTAGTACCAACCCTATGACTAAGTACTTTTTTTATTTATTAATTTTTCAGGAGTGGTAATGCAGAGCCCTGCGCTTTCAGCCCTGTTTTCCGCACCCTTCACAACGCCCTTCTGGCCCAACTTTCAAAACTTTCCTCTTCGTATTTTGTTTAGTTTTCACACATTTTTAGCTACTACAGTACGCTATTGAACATACATAAACTACCTTCTCAACGCGCAACACTTTTTTCCAATAATTTTTAAATATTTTAAATATTGTGTAATTGAAAACAGCGAGGGAGCGGCTATTCTACTAATTAAAAAAAAATCCAGCGGGGATCGAATGATGCGCGATCACAAGCTGGAAGAAACTACGACACCGACAAGTAATTCATTAATTCGTTAATTAATAATAATTAATAGTTAATTCATTTTGAATTGTTAATAATTGTTTGAAAAAATTTGTACTTTGATAGGAGAGGATAGTGCGGATTTTTTGGGAGGGGGGATGATCCTTTAAGGATTACAGTCCGGATCGCGTTTATTTTGAAATCTTCTCTTTACATGCCTCTTTGAGATCCACCAGCTTGGCTGGCCGAATAGACTACAAAACATATTGCGATCTATAAAAATGTCATTGATATTTAAAAAGAGAATGTATTTCAAATTTTAAAAAAACGCAAGCCGATCCGAAATTCCGCACTAAGCGCGAAAAGCAGGGAACTCCACGCCAACCATGAGCCGTCGAAAACACGACTAACACACTTACACCCTATGTATATAAAAAATCCTTAAATACCTAAGCATTATATCATATATATGTATATATAATATATAAAATCCATCATCTTCTTTTTTCTAGAAATATATAAAAAAATCTCTCTCGTCATTCGAAAAATTCACCTTATTATATAAAATTATTATCACCTCATGTTCCATGTTCCTTTATGTATAAATGTACAAATCTTACAACCTAATTTAGATCACACTTTTTTTCCGAAAAAGGGAACCGACCTTGTTGCCGATTATTTTTGAGCCTTGGAAATGTTTTTTGCTTTTTTTCAGCAGTAATAATAATTATAAATAAAATAATCGGTCCCTTATTTTGTCCTAATCTTTAAAACCCTTAATATAATGCCAATTCGTTTGTTATTTTTTAGTTTTTGTACAAAAATATATTAAAAATAGATTTTTTTTCTACGCGCGTAGAAAATTATAAAATAATCTCAGCCAATTTGTTTGTGATTTCCATTAATTTCGTATAATTTATTAGTTTCTTTTTATTTATATAAGTATTTCAGACAATATTTATCGTGATTTTAATATATTTTGAAGATTTGTTATGATTTTTATTCCATATTTTAATGTTAAGTAAAAATTTACCAATTAATAAAGAGAATTAAAATAAACTCATCTTTAGAGAAGGCTGTGATTATGTTAACTTATGTTTGTACTTTGATTAGTGTAAAAAGTACTTTTTTATGTTTAGAATACAGGGAAATCTTCATTTGAGTAACATATGAATATGCTGTAAATTTTCCGTCATTAGTCGTTTTTTAAGACTTTAATTTGAACTTTAAACGAGTGTTTTCCACTCCTAGATTAAGCATGAAGTATAATTTAGAGTTTAGAAAAGCTTTAAAATTTGGTTTGGTCGCGACCAAACCAACTTTCAGGCTTTTCTAAACTCGAAATTTTACTTCATGCGCCACGCGTATAAAACAATTTTCAACGAAGTTCAAGACATACGTCCTTAGCAAACTGCTTTAGTAGTATATTGTGAACTTCACATAAAATCAGAGTTTGTTACGCATGGCGCATGAAGTAAAATTTCGAGTTTAGAAAAGCCTGAAAATTTGGTTTGCTCGCGTAGCGCTACGCAACCAAACCAAATTTTCAGGCTTTTCTAAACTCGAAATTTTACTTCATGCTTAGTCTGGGAGTGGAAAACACTCATTTAAAGCTTCAAAATGAACTCTTTTAAAAAACAAGGAATATCTGAATATTTGCAGCATATAATTGGGATATACTCCTTGTATGCTATCAAATCACAATCTATTCTAAATTAGTAATTTAAACACACACAGTGATTTTTATATAACACTGAACAAATATATTATAATTTGTAAGTTCAGTTTTAAATATATTATGTTAATGCATCTACAGGGATCCTTTTAAGTATTACTATCTAAGAAATAAATACTCCAGGCGCTCAAATTTTGAAAGCGTTGGTTTGTCGAAGTAATTTTATTTCGTAAAATGTATTAACATTAGCAAAAAATATTGTGAAGTTCAAAATAACCAACTTATGTATATTTTGAACTTGATAATATTTCAATGTTGTATACGCGTGGCGCATGAAGTAAAATTTCGAGTTTATAAAAGCCTTAAAATTTAGTTTGGTCGTGTAGCGCTACGCGCTACACGACCAAACCAAATTTTCAGGCTTTTCTAAACTTGAAATTTTACTTCATGCATAACCAAGTATTATAAACACTTGTTAGAAGTTTTAGATTGAAAACACAAAGAAAACCTGAACATTTACAGCGTATACATCGGAATAAGTATACTTATAAGAAATATATCTGCTTGTGTATTTAGTTACCTAAAATGTATCGTCGTATAAATGATATAGGCAACTCAATATGCACTGAATTGGCATCGTGCATAAACATTAGTTTATTGACTTGATATCATGCTAAGTATTTCAATTGATTTTTAGGTTACTGATTTTACTCGTGCTTAGTTCAAATAAAATGGTAATAAATAATTAAGTATTACTCGCTAAATTTTCAAGATAAATAATCAACTAACTTGAAAATGAAGTCACACAGTTAATAGACATAATTGATATTTTTGGAATTATTAACATTTTATGTTCAGTGTTAAATAAATGTCGCTTTATAATTTGATACACTACTTTGATTAATAGGCGTGTATTTATAATTTTATTTTTAGTGTGAAGTTTATGTTTCATTGTTTTGTGTTATTTTTTTATTAAAAAAAAGTATAAAAATAGCCAATTATGTCTGATTGTTACATTCGTTAAATTTCGGTTTAAAAAATATTTCTTCTCCTTTTATAGGAAAACGTATTTTTCATTTTTCAATTAAGAAGGTTTTATAAAAATAATCTAAGCCAATTGATTTAAAATTTGTATGGATTTTCTTCTCTTTTGGCTCGATTTTTATCTGGACTTTCTCGTTATCATCATTATCATCAGTTTCTCAATATGAGTCTCTCATGGTTGGTGGGTTTACTAAAAAACACTTAGCCACAGAAGCGAGACACGCACACAGACAGACACACGAGAAAAAACGGACACAGCGAAAAAGCTACACACATAAAAAAGTCGATTATTTCTTTTTAGTCGATATAAAAAAATGTCAGTTTATTAGTGGTGCGACCCTTACCCTGATTGCGCCTTTTTTTGTTTCGTAAAAAATGAAATTATTAGGTATTGTGCATAGACAGCCTTATGATTTATTTAAAAAAATGCATTTTTTTACAAAAAATTATGAATAATTTTCGAATTATATAATGGGCGATTCAAAATGAGAACAGTTTTCTAGTTTTATATTTAAGTTCATCTCTGACTTGCTGTTCAAAATTACATTTTGTGTTATAAATGTAGTTTTGAACCACTGTAACTAAATAATATTTCGAATAGCTAAGACTGACCTAGTTACCAAGGCCATTAAATTAGAAGAAATAGAACTTGCAATTAAGGATTGTTTAAATCTCGAGCAGTGGCAAGTATCCAATAAAATGTATGTCGGAATATTCAAATGGTTCTTAGGTAAATGCTATAGAGATAATATTTATAGCACAGTTCATGAGAGGTGTTCTGTGACATTTAAATTTAAATTAAAATAAATATAATGATATTAATTTCTTAGTCACGAGAGTTACAAGAAAATTTTCATTTAAGTATACATGTCCTCATTATAGCGTATGTACCGTAAAAATTTAGATAATCCTTGTTTTTTCTTTTTAAAGAGTTCAATTTGTAACTTAAAACGAGTGTTTTCCACTTCCAGACTAAGCATGAAGTAAAATTTCGAGTTTAGAAAAGCCTGAAAATTTGGTTTGATCGCGTAGCGCGAAGCGCGGAGCAACCAAACCAAATTTTCAGGCTTTCCTTAACTCGAAATTTTACTTAATGCGCCACCGGTATAAAACACTGACATATTACGAAGTTTGAAACACATCGCTAAACTTCACATTAAAGCAGTGTTTTGTACTGGTGGCGCATTAAGTAAAATTACAAGTTTAGAAAAGCCTGAAAATTTGGATTTGCCGGGCTCGCTTCGCTCCGCCCGGCAAATCCAAATTTTTAGGCTTATCTAAACTTGAAATTTTACTTCATGCTTAACCTGGGAGTGGAAAACACTCGCTTAAAGCTTCAAATTGAATTATTTTAAAAAACCGAGTGTCGGAAAATGTACAACGTATGCATATGTATACTTAAAGGAAAAATTCTCTGTATATACATTGCAATTGAGATGTCATATCTATAATCATAAGATAATTTTCGTGAATTCTACTATAATTAACATTTCGGTTGACTTTTATTATATATATACTACGGAATGATCTAAAAAATCTGAGACAAAAAGTTGTAATTTGGACTAAAAGTTGCTACACACCTTCACAATCTAAAATTCTGTTTTTCGTTTGTCTTATAATTGGCGAAACTAACAATTCCGACAATCATTAAGCATTTAATTCGAAACGTACCACTAACTCTTCCCTTTCAGCCATTCTAGATAGCATGGCAAAACATTACTTTCTATTAAAACAGCCTGTAATCAATTTAAATTACCCTTAATTAATTTTTCGATTAAAAAATGCATTTTTAAAACCTCTGCGGACGGCCGTGTTCACGGGAGCAACCCCAACGTCTTTTCTATTTTCTAAATACATGTATTTATTTCTCGTGTTTTTTTTTGTTTGTTTTGTTTTAGTGATGGGCAGCTGTGTACCTGAGTGTTTTTATCACTAATTTAGTTTATTGATTATGTTTATTTATTACTTATAAATATAATAAATATTGCTGGGAAAATTCGCTAACAAACTTTTTCTTCTTCTTTATTTGTTTGAAGCACGCTGCAAGTACTTCTTTTGTTTTGTGGCAGTTGTGGTGTGAGGTACAGCGGTTTTTTGTGATTCGGTATTTGTGTTTTTGTGTGTGTGTATGTGTTGTGTGTGATGTTTTCTTAATTCGTTTTTTTTTGGGTAAAATTGTTGCAAGGTTTTAATTCGATAAGTTGATTAAAATTAAAATAGAGTTAATAGTATTTAACTGATTGTTTTTTTGTTGTGCAAAATCATTGAAGGCAATACATTTTGTTTAAATTAAAATCTAGAAATCAAATGAGCTAGGCTCATAATTTTATTAATCAGTATGAACCAATTTGATGCTTATTTATTATTGCATGCTCCATTTTGCCAATAATATCTTTTTAACCCATATTATCCCACCGTACTCAGTACAGCACAAAAAAAGGCAATGCATTTTGTATAAATTAAAATCTAAATATCAAATGGGCTAAGTGCATCATTTTATTAATCAGGATAAACCAATTTTAAATTTATTATTGCATGCTCTATTTTGCCAGTACTATTTTTATTAGGATGACAAATGTATGACTTGTAAGAGTTGATAACATAATTAAATGATATCGTATGTTCAATAAAAAAAAAACCTCTAGAGTGCCATGATTTTATCTTTTTTTTAAATTAAAGTTGGCTACATGCTGTGGGAATTGACATTTAAAACGTCAGACATAATAATTATAATGTATAATTTCAGAGTTGCCAACCTACAATATTATCCATGGCACTCTAGAGGTTATATTTTATTAAAAATACGATATTATTTTAATAAAACAATTCAGGATAGACAAATTTATCTGAATTAAGTAAAAGATTTAATCATAATCATCACATACATTTTTACATAACTTAAGAGTTTTCGTATAACTAAATAGGTTAGTTACTTTTTTCTTTCACACTTCAGTTTAATGTGAATGGTGTGAAAATTCCTAACGGTTAGTGTTAATAAAAGTGCGGTTCTTTCAAATAATGCCTGTTTAAATTATTAATTTAATTATGCTAAAAGTGTAAAATTTTATGAACTTTCTCGAGATTTAAATTAATACCAACAGCTTTAAAATGTGAAGATATTGTTGGCTAGAAATGTAGGAGTATTAATAATAGATATGAATATTAGCGAATTACTTTTTGAAACACTATTTATTTAAACGTCTGTTTAGTTTTTAAATAACACCATTTTTTGTATTTTATCGATAATCAGCCTTTTGTTTTATTGCTTATCGTTTATGTAATCTATGAGTTTTGATTTAGATCCGTGCGCTAATAAAATCCATTTAGTTTGTTTAAGTTATAATTGATAGAAACATAATTTTATACATTTTTGAAGTGACCTCGATTACCACTTGAAATTCATTTTAATGGTGACAAATGTTTTAAGCTAAGGTACAGGGAATTTTTCTTTTACGTATACTAATAGGAATAACTGTTAACTGTTATTTTATAACCATTAATCAGAAATAACTTTAGTAACTGTTACTGAAATTCTCGCATACCAGTTATTTTATAACATTACAAAATAACTAACTGTGATTGATAGTTATTTTGGTGAATCGTTGATTTTATAACGTTACAAAATAACTAATGACGAATAAAAGTAGTGTATATATATATATTTAATAATTCTAATTATAACTGCTAACAAAAATCACCTAGGGGGTAAAACTTATGGAAATCAGTGGCTCAAAAACAAACCCTAGAAAAACAAAAATACGTTCTGGAAAAATACTCCCTTTAAAAATTACGCTGTGAAACCTATCTGTAAAATCACAAGACCTCTCAAAAATCACCTCATTAAGAAACCACCCCTGTAAAATTATTCCTATTCCTGAAATATCAATCCGCTCCCCCATCCCAAAAATGACCCCCCATAAGAATCAGCCCCCTAAAAATCATCCGCTGAGAAACCATTCCTCATAATTATTAACCCCGCAGTAAACACTTGATAATTGGAAATCCACCCTCTAAAATAACTCTGCCTGTTAATAATATAATTGTTGAAATTCTTCACTAACTTTAATTAAAAAATAAATAATATTGACACAAATTTAGTTCTATTCCCAGCAGTAATTTGACAATAGAACAGAATTTCACCCCCCAAAAAATCATCCCCAAAAACATTTTTGTAAAACCGGTAGCAGAAAAATCATCCTCCTCCTTTTTTACGAGGTTATTAAATAGTTACTAATTATTTACTAAAAATGTATACTATTTAGTAACAGTTATTAAATAACGTTAAAAATAACTAGTTATTTCTTAGTAACGATAACGATAATAACCGTTATTGAAAAGTAACTGTTTATCTCATCTCTAATACATATGCATGTTGTACATTCGTTGTTTTTTATAAATAGTTTAAGTTGAAGCTTTAAACGAGTGTATTCACTCCCAGATTAAGCATGAAGAAAAATTTCGATTTTAGAAAAGCTTTAACATTTGGATTGGTCGCGTAGCGAAGCGAAGCGACAAAACCAAATTTTCAGGCTTTTTTAAACTCGAAATTCTACTTCGTGCGCACCGCGTATAAAACACTTAAGTATTGTAAAATTCAAAGTATTCTTGTTTAGCAGAATATTGTCAAAACTGCTCTAGCAATTATATTTAATAATAGCGAAGCGGAGCGACCAAACCAAATATTCCGGCTTTTCTAAACTGGAATTTTATTTCATGCGCCACGTGTATTACACACTGAAATAGTGTGAAATTTAAAATATACTGCTAATTCAGAATTAGCAGTATATTTTTAATTTCGCTCTATTTCAGTGTGTAATACGCGTGGCACATGAAGTGAAAATTCATGTTTAAAAAAGCCTAAATATTTGGTTTGGTCGCTCCGCTTCGCTACGCGACCAAACTAAATGTTCAGCCTTTTCTAAACTCGAAATTTTAGTTCATGCTTGGAAAACACCCGTTTCAAGCCTTAAACTGAACTCTTTTAATAAACAACGAGAATCTGAAGATTTATAGAATATAATTATAATATGTTTACTTTAATGAAAAACTCCCTGTGTCTGCGTTAACTGTAAAAAGGTGAATAGTAGTGTCATAATCAGAAAAAAATCTGAAATTTAAGAAATAATAAGCTATTTACCTTGGTAAACAATTTTAGTACTTCACTTAGCAATCGTTAGTAAAATTTAATGTTAGTGAGCTTAAAAATTGTCTTTCATAATGTATTAATAAGGCAATAGTCATTTTGAGTATTAAGCCTTTTTTACTAAATGGTGAATGCGCCGGGATAACACATACACAGTTGAAAATTGAGCAAAGTATGAATTAGTTTCAATTGATTGCTTTATTAAGAGCAGTATCATTACATGTAAATTTAGATTTACTTAGATTGCCTGTTTTTTGTATAACGTTGCATATTTTTTAATTATCAGTTCTTTTTATTACCGTTAATCGCATTGAGTTTGTAGAGGTTTCAGTGCTTTTATTACTGTAAGTGATTGTATTTGATAAAATTGAGATAACCTTCTGCCAATAATTATTCCAGTAGATTTAAATATGCTTAATACTGAAAATGAAAAAAAAATCGTATTCTCGCATTATTCGTTTCTCGCAACTGTCATTACTTTATTTAAATAAAATATTGTAATTAAGTAATTTCCAATTTTTTTTAGAGGGATAGACAGAGCATTATGTTCTCTAAATCTAAATCTACTATTAGATCTTAGTAAGCTCTAGTATATGGATAGTTCAGACTTGATTAAGTATTATATAGCGATTTTTTCATTTAAGTATACATATGCATACACTTAAGGACTTAATTTAAAACTTCAAACGAGTGTTTTCCACTCCCAGATTAAGCATGAAGTAAAATTTCGAGTTTAGAAAAGCCTGAAAATTTGGTTTGGTCGCGTAGCGAAGCGGAGCGACCAAACCAAATTTTCAGGCTTTTCTAAACTCGAAATTTTACTTCATGCGCCACGCGTATCAAACACTGAAACTACTGAACTATTATAAACAAGTGAACTTCACTTAAAATCGGTGTTTTATACGGGGCGCGCATGAAGTAAAATTTCAAATTTAGAAACGCCTGAAAATTTGGTTTGTCCGCATAGCGCTACGAGCAAACCAAATTTTCAGGCTTTTCTAAACTAGAAATTTTACTTCATGCTTAACCTGGGAGTGAAAAACACTCGTTTATATCTTTATATTAAACCTTTAAAGAAAACAACCAATATCTAAAAATTTACAGCATATAATTGGGATATGCATACTTAAACGAAAAACTCCTAGTAATTATTGCCTACAACAGTTTTGAAATTCTCTACTAACTTTTATTAAAAAATAAATAATATTTACACAAAACAGTTTTATTCCCCGCAGTATTATTACAATAGAGCAGAATTTCAAAAATAGGTAAATTTACGTGTTAATTTTATGGCACACTAAGTTTAAAAATGATTTGTTATTGAATAAAACTTATCGAAATAAAAACTACACTGTAAAAACCAACAATATTTACCCAAGAAAAAAATAGTTGTCTGGTTGCTCCATTAATAAAATTAAACCCTCCGCTTCGAGGGCTTTCTTGCCATCACCAATCGCTTTTGCGATTATTTCAAAATCACCGACGGCGTAAGTTCCATTTTTTTTTTCTTCTCCAAATTAAATTTCAGGACGCTGCGCTTGCCGCTCACAAATCCTTTCTGCGAACGCAATTTTTTATATTTATATATATAAAAAACATACTCCACGAATAATAATAATAATATTCGAATGAGTCGAGCTCTGGCAGCCACCGAATTGGTCCTCGCACCAGCTTGGGGTGCCCGCATCTCCTCAACGACTTGAAGACTACACACTATTATAATTCGTATCTTTAATTATTATTTTTTAATTCATTTTTTTCACTTTTTTTAGACTCACGTATAAAAAATGACTACAAACTAGGGCTTACGTTTTACGCTTACGCTTACGATTACCGACATATAATTATAGAAAAATCCTTAATTTTAATTTATACCAATTATGTAAAAATTCTTGTTTTTTTAGTTTTAATTTTTTGAGTTTATATATACACATACACACAAATTTCGATTGTGCTTTTTCACTTTTTCTTTTTTCTTTTAAGTTAAGTAAACGCGTTCGTAGTTTACACGTAAGTATTTAATTACATAACAATAGACCGTGCGCGATTTAGGCCTTTTGAAAAATTCAATTTTTACTCGTCCGGGAAGAACTAGCGATCCTACCTAAAGCGGGTGCATGCACTAGTCTAGACTATCACTAAAAATGAGTTGTTTTTTTAACCGAAATCTTGTGAAATTAAAAAATAAGTAAAGCTCGCTCACACACGCACAACAATTCAAGTCGGTCGATGTGCTTGAAAAAACAACGGAAGCGGCGACTAATTTTCTTCTTAGAGGGGAGGCTATTTTCTTCATTTGCAAAAACAGCGTCTATTTTTGGGTAAATAGAGAGGGGGCTATTTATTGCAAGAGGGGATTAGTTAGAGGGGGATTAGGAATTATTTTACCTTTCAACAATCGCTTATATTAATGTTTTTTTCTTTACTTTTATTATTATTATATAAAATTTGCAAAAGTAACGAACGGTTTGTACTTGAAGCAATTTCCTAGATCCACCACGTTCATCGAAACAAAACAAAAAATGCTGAGTACTTTGTACGTCTGTTTCTGGAAGGCTCCGGGTGCGCAGGATGAAGGTGGCGGTGCTCTATCTACACGACACGCAAACTTTTCAAAATGAACACAAAATAATAATGATGAAAATTTTAGATTTCGAATCTCACTTTAACTTATCTATAAATTCAAATGGAATTCATGACGTGTTCAGGGATTGTAATACCGGTAAAGCAATACTCATTTAACAATGACGTGGCACCCCACTACACAATAAGGGTATTGGGTTGCCTATAATCATTGTTTTAAACAATTGATTCAATTGGGCTTTTGGCTTCTAATATTTATTGTTTTAAACAATTGACTTAATACCCAGGGCTGTCTATAATCATTGTTTTAAATAATTAATTCAATGTAATTCCCCATTATGCGAATTGAATATGATGTACTTATATGTTATTGAATTCCACTTTAAATCAGGGTTATATACACGTGGCCCGTGAAGTAAAATTTCAAAACTCAAAATTCTACTGCATGCTTAATCAAGGAGTGAAAGACACTCCCTAGAAATATAATAAACGCTTTTGTAAATAAATACATGAAGCAAATAAAATACATACTAAATTGTTTGCAATTTATTGAATATTTGATTTGATAGATTGCTCAGTTTTTGGTACTAATATTAAACATCCATTTTCTAAAATAATGTTATTTAGTTTTAAAACTTAAAATCAACCGAATTTTATCATGTTGTTCCTATATATTATTTTCAATCCGACAATTCTGATGTGTTTATTTAATTGAAATGCACGTATGTTTGTCAGTCATACATCACTGGCAATCATTATGACAAATAAAATTTAACAAATAGTTGTAACTAACAATGTATGACTTTTTTATGTGCTAAACAGTTACTTCGATTTACCATGTAGTACTTTTCTTATGTATCAATAAATTTCACAGTCAAAACAACATTAAATTAAGTTGTTTCAATAAATATTTGGAGAAGTCTCAACGAGACAAAATTTTTGCAGAAAGTCGATATTAATTTTAATTAGTTTTTATATTTTGTAAATATTCTGCAAACTATTGGAAAATTCAATTTTTATATTATATTAATATGGAATTAAACATTTATTTCCGAATATTTACAATGTCAAATACTATTATATGAAATATATTATAAGACTTTATAAATACACAAATAAAATAAAATATCTGAGTCTAAGTCTAAATTTATAAAATTTAAAATTTACGTTAGGGTCACATGTTACCTTGGAATTATTTATTATTTTGATTAAAATCTGAAATCGATCTATTCAAAGTTGAAGTTTTAAGAAAATTTGGTTTAGAAAATGCATGTTTAATATTAGTTACAGAAACTATTCAATTAATTAAAACCAAATATTCAACTAATTGTAAAATTTTGTAGAAATTTTTTTGCTTTCTGGATGTTTTTATAAAAGCATTTTTTATAATGTTGGAGAATGTTTTCCAATCCCAGATTAAGCATGAAGTAAAATTTTGAGTTTAGAAAAGCCTGCAAATTTGGATTTGTCGCGTAGCGAAGCGAAGCAAGCAATCCAAATTAGGCTTTTCTAAACTTGAAGTTTTACTTTATGCGCTACGCGTGTAAAACACTGATTTATTATAAAGTTTAAAATCATACTCAGAGAGACACACACACCAACTTGAGTTACAATAACTAAAGACCAGATTTATAAGTATTCAAAATTTACATTTGGACGCGAAAAAAACACAAAACTTCAATTGTTTTCAGATAAATATATTATTGACGTAATTATTATTATCATAAATTATAAAAGTATTATTAGTGCTTTATTTGTCAATTATATTTGTTCTTCACGTAACTCACTTGGTAATAATATATTTGATAATTTTAGTTAAATAGTTTGGAATTTCTTTTACGAAATGTACATAACTTAAAAAAATCTTTAAGAATATAAATATTATACAGTTTATTCCAATTTATGAGATATGCAATTACCATTTTACTTTGACATATGACACATGACTTACTACCCAAATCAAATATGCCCTAAAAATAAAATAACGTTGATGTCTTATCTTGAAAATATAAAATCTCTTAATTTATTTAGCTTTTATCGGATAATAATTTCAATTCGTTGTTCTAATAAACAAAGTTATAATAAAAAGATAATTTTATCAATTTTTACATTTTTGCTATATCTCGAGAACAAATGGCAATAGTTAATATTTTTTAACACAATTTTACTTTGTATTAAAAACGGAAACTTTTGTCGAATGCAACCGTATCTCGAATAGGTTACGCAATCCCAATTGCGAGAACAATAAAACAAACGAACGGCATATACAAATAAATGGAAAATCGGAATTCCAAGGGCAGGCAAGTGCCTGCCTGCCCTTACCCAAATGTGCGGGCGCCCATGAAACCAACGATATTTTGATTTAACAGAATTGATCGGAAAACTGGGTTTTATTTAAAATTTTACCGAATTACCAGTTATTGAAAAAGTTGGAATATATACAATCCCTAGACGTGTTGTGTTAAGTCTAGTTCTTTTTAACACCCAATGATGACGTGCCGGTCATTTTAGAAGCGGAAAATTTTATAATGACGCACTGGGTGTGTTAGAAGTTCAATATTTAATAATTATACTCTAATTTTAATTATTTTTATTTATTGTATTTATATACATCTGATGAGATGAATTTATTAAAAGCTTCATTAGATTTTTTATATTAATACAATAATAATACTATGAAAAAAATCAGAATCATTAGAAAATCAGAATTCCCATCATTATTTTTTTGTATTTCTTGTGTATTTAGAAGTTATTCCCTCTACATGATACTCTGTCATATCATTTCTGAAAAAACACCTATTATTTCTTGTAATTTTTTATTTTCTTGGGGAGGTACAGAGGAGACCGACGACCGACCGTCCCCGAACCCGTCACGCGCGAAACCCGTACTCTCTCTCTCTCTTTCTTTCTTTACATCTCACTTTCTTTCTCTCGCGTTTCCGAAATTTACAAAATTCGTCCACTTCGGTTACAAAACAAAAAGGAAAACAACGAAAGTGTGTTAATAAAATCACGCACACGCACGCGCTCCGACGCTCGAAACACACCTATCACTAATTATTGGGACACAGCAACTTATTTTTATATATATAATATATATAGATTTCTTTAAATATATATATATTTATGGTAGGAAATAAAGAAGAGAAAAACGAAGAAATAAAAATAAAAAATATACTACCACTTTTTCACGTTTAAAAACAAAATGTTAAAAGAAAGCGCGATCGCGTCTTTAACAATGTTATTTTATTTATTTATCTAGAATACTCAAGGCATATGATTTGAACTAAAATAATTATTAATTCTTCATACATTTCTTAAGCACGAATAATTTTTTAGTTATATAATTTCATTGAAATAATAATTAAAAAAACTCCTGATTTTGTATTTATTACTAAGTATAGCTAGTTACATTTAACTAGGCGAGTAATAAGGTCAAATTTTCATCCCTATGGAGTTTATCTCTGTGACTAAGTGATTTAACTGAAAATTATGACTTTCAATATCATTATTAGCTTTTGATAAGTTAACAAGTCGATTCTTCAAGATATTTAGTATTTTGTGCACAAATGTGTTTTAATTTGTCGCCTAAGTGAATAGAATGAGCTATACAGGGAATTATTTTTCTTTTAAATATACATATTCCATACATACACTGTATATTTTTAAGCATTTGTTGTTTTCGTGAAATTTGAATCTTCTAACGAGTATTTTCCACTCCCAGAGTAAGCATGACGTAAAATTTTGATTGTAGATAAGCCTGAAAATTTGGTTAGGTCGCTCGAGCGATCAAGCCAAATATTCAAGCTTATCTAAACTCGTGATTTTAGTTCATGCTCTACGCGTATACAACACTGAAATATTATGAAGTTTAAAATATACAGCAAAAACAGTTTGTTGAAGTCGTATATTTTGAACTTCAACTTAAATCACTGTTTTATACGCCTGGCGCATGAAGTAAAATTTCGAGTTTAGAAAAGCCTGAAAATTCGGTTAGGTCGCGTAGCGCTGCGCGCTACGCGACCAAACCAAATTTACAGGGTTTTCTAAACTCGAAATGTTACTTCATTCTTAATTTAGGAGTGAAAACACTGTATAGAAAGTTTAAAAATTAACGTCTTTGAAACACAATTGAAACTTAAAATGTTACAGCCTAAGCTTTGAGAATTGTATACTTAAAAGAAAAAGTTCCTTAATAGTTTCCGTATGTAAGAATGGTGAATGCGCCGGGAATAAATGAAACTAATTTTAATCCGCAGTTAAAAACATTACTTTTAGGCTACGTGCTAATCATTTATCTGTATTTTAGCTTATTTAAAAACGAATATTTCTAATATTCGATATTTATTTTTATCAAATAAACATATTTGTTTGTTTTTCTATATATTCTATATATAAAAACCTAAATCAAGATACAGTTAACCCCTAAGTGTTGAAATTTATTATAAAACGTCTTGCTTTATTGGTACAGAGTTTTAAGATTTTATTATAAAATGCTTAATGTAGTCTTAAATATTGTGTGATAAAATGTAATCTTTTCACTACGACATATTTGCTTTATGCGGCTAGAACGCGCATTTTGCGCAATAAAAAAAGTGTTCGTGTATTCAATCTCCGTACCAAATGTGCTTGTTTCGTAATTACTTTAGTAAATGTGTATGCCTTGAGTATATTATGTATTTAAAAGAAACATGGATTGCTTATTATGATTTGTTTTACAAGCCCTGCTTTATCTAACGAAAAAATTGTATATATATATTTAATATTAAAAAAAAAAAACTGAATTCCTACTTAAGACGATAAAATCACAATCGCATCAATATATCTCAACTCGATATTCTTCATTTAAGTCGAATAATAAATTTACTTACTATAAACTAACAAAAAACACAATTAGAATAATGTAATAATAATAATAATAATAGAACTAATAACATAACGTATTTTCTTAAGGCGTGTACCAACTGTTCGAAACCGCCTTTAGTCAGAAAATCCGAAAAAATGCAACAACATATAACAAAGAGAACTAAGGGTGCGGGTGGTGACTTTCAAACCCCGTAAAGTGTGTGTATTTTTTTCTTTCTTTAAATAATTTTGTGTCTACCGCTCGCGGGTCAGCTGGAGGCGGCAGAACTCGTCGAGGCGGAGGCCGGCCAGTTCTCGCCACAGCAGGCCGAGGTCCAGGTCCATGAGGTCCGGGGGCGGCGAAGGGGGGTCCTTCGCCCGCTGCAGGGCCAAGGGGGGAGGAGCTGGGACGGCCACGGGGGCCGCGGGCTATGGCCACATCTGAAGGGTTCGCGTGGGCGGGCGCGCGTAGCAGTATGGCAGCGGTTTGACGAAGTGCGTGTCCAGAGTGCGGCAGTGCGGACACGGTACCATGTGGCTGTAGTCGCTGAAGAAGTTGAGCCGTTGGGCTGGGTGCAGTACTGGTTTATAACATGCGTTGCACTGAAACAAATAAGAATATAAACATTATTTCGAATTACAAAAAAAAAATGTTACCGTTGTTGAATAAGTTCCAAAACAATTCCAGCTCAGAACTATGTCTAAAGAAGCAAGTGATATACTATTGTCTGAATTCTACTCGTTGAACATTCAGGAAATTAATATTAGGTCTGTTCGTTGCATGAACTAGTTCAGCACTTTTTTCACTGAATCTGCTCGTTACATGAACTAGATATCTACAATTGTCAATGTGAGTTTACACTGAACTTGAACTGGTGACGTCACAATCTTGAACTCAGGTTAACTCAGTGCAGAACAAACTAACAAACCTAAAGTGATCCAATTTTTGTATTCATTAAACAAACTTTAGAGTAGTCCGCAATTTAAATTTCGACAAATATCTGCAATACCATGTGTTATTGGCAACGATAATATATTGAATTTTAAATGAAATTATGTATTGATATTTAAGGTTGCTATTTACTGGGGTGAAACCTATAATACCATTTCCAGTATATAAAAAAAAAAAAACGTAATATACAGTTCGATTGTTTTATCGTGCTCACCATAGGGATCTTGTAAACCATTTTGTGATAACTTTGTTAATTAAAAATATAGCAAGCTGAAATTTGATGTGCACCTAAAAAAACAACTGTGAGTTTAAAAGAATGTCAAAGTTTATATAATTTAATGAGTGTCCCATTGTCAAGATACGATATCATAGTTAATTTTTTCTTATGGCAGCCAAATTTTATTTTTACACTATTAAAAAGAGCAGGAAATTTAAACAGTAAATCATATGTCTAATAAGGAGATCAGCCATATCTAAAAAAAGCACCTTGCATAAAATCTGCAATTTTATTGTATTACTAAGGACTTATTTAAGTTATAAACAGAATTCCATATCTCTTTAATCAGTTTTAGATTCATACATTTTTCAAACATAATATTTTTATGAAACTAAAAGCAAGTAATGGCAAAATTAAATGTTAAAGAAAGCTTACATTTTTAGCTAAAGTCAGCTCATAAATGCATACTTGTGTTTAAGTTATAGTAAAATATGTCTCCGAAAAATCTTCATTTTTCTTAACGAAATATTTCAAATAATATAACGCTCGGTTGTTTTCAAAATGTTGAGCCAAAAATTATTAAAATCACACTCGATTGAAAACTTTTTTTAAATAAGAAACCATTTCGACAACTTTCTAAATGTTATTTATAGGATTATTATAGAGTTATAAATATTAACACTAAATAAGAGCTATATCAATCCCACAATCACAAAATAACCATACAAAAGAATTGAGCAAAATTAATGTTTTTTTAACTACTATAATAAAAAAATTATTTAGCAAGAAACAACTTCAGATTACATTTACTCATATCTAACCCAGATCCCCAACTCCACCTAAAAACACATTCTCTACCTTTACATATTTTGACCACATAGCTCGTAATTTTAGAAAACAAAATGATCAAATTGCCTACGCGCCCTATAACAAATTTTCCAATCTTCTTTTCAATTGCAAAGATAAAATTGATCCTTTAAATAAATCTGGAGTGTATCATTTGTGCTGTTCCAAGTGTAATAGTTACAACAAACATTTGCGCGCATTTAAGCTAAATCACAGTAACAGTACCTTCGCAAATCACGCATTGGAATGCAAACATCCCTTTCCAAAACTAAATAAAGTAAACATTTTACATCATTGTACCAAAGGTACTAAATTTAATTATTTAGAAGCCGCTGAAATGTTCAAACAATCCCGTAATCTATGTGTAAAACTTATCAACGAACAAACGGATGTGTTGTATTTACCACTGTTTAATACTTTTTAGCTATCGAAACACTGTAAATTTGTCAAACTTGAAAGTGACACTAAATACAGGGTGTCTACGCTAAACCGTTCGTTAAAAGTTTATGGGGTTGCCGTTGCACTAAAAATTTGCAAAAAATCCTTGTCATATGGTTGAATAAGTTCTCCTCATGTGAAATATTTTCAACTTTATATCACTTCCGGTTCCACCGGAAGTAGCACCAAATTTGTTGTTTTAAATGGAATACCCTATATATTAGTAAGTTTTTGGATTCCTCGTTTAAATTGCAACATATTTTATTCGAACATATGTACACTTATCTCTTATAGTTTTCAAGCAAAAAAAAATTCTAAAATTTTGACCTCTAAAAGGCATTTTGAAATCTATCTGTTACTTCTCTTAAGTGTAAGATAAAAATATGATTTATATCTCTACTTGTACCTAGAGGATGCCTCTATGAGTGTATTAATTGGAAACTGTCAATTTTGACCATAAGTGTTCTTAAATTGTCAATATCTTGTAATTCAATTTTTTTAAATGGAATGACCCATTTTTTATCACGTGGTACGATTGGGGGAAAGATTTCCTACAAACAAGTATTATACAACTATACTCCTAAAGCAAGTAGTTTTCGAATTATTTCGAAGATTCGTTTTTTGTCGCATCTATGCAGGGAATAATGCGCGCATAAGTCGCAACTAAATTTTAGTAGGCAAGTAGTAATGCTTTTGTTTTGTCGCTTATGTAATGCGAAATGTCAATTAATGAAAACAATTAGTACAAAGTTATACAGAAATCAACAAAATTAATAAATACGCCCATCAACAAATTATCAATTTATTCTTTATACATGGCAACTGCGATAGAATTGGCACTCAAACATGTAAAATATTTAATGAAACTTATCCACATTTGCCGCCGATGAATAAAACAAAATTTAGAAGATTGGAATCAAATTTTGTTCAATTGGCAGTTGCCATGTATAAAGAATAAATTGATAATTTGTTGATTTGTGTAATTATTCATTTTGTTGATTTCTGTAAAACTTTGTACTAATTCTTTTTATTATTTGACATTGCGCAATACAATCGCGACAAAACAAAACTAAAATTCAATTGCGACTTATGAGCGCATTATTCCCTGCATAAATGCGACGAAAAACGAATTTTCGAAATAATTCGAAAACTACTTGCTTTAGGAGTATAGTTTATTAATACTTTTTTGTAGGAATTTTTCCCCCCAATTGTACCATGTGATAAAAATTGGGTCATTCCATTTAAAAAAATTGAATTACAAGATATTGAAGAGGGCACTTCGATATTGACATTTTAAGAACATTTATTGTGAAAATTGACAGTTTCCAATTAATTTGCTCATAGAGGCATCCTCTAGGTATAAGTAGAGATATAAATCATATTTTTATCTTATTTTTAAGAAAAGTTACAGACAGATTTCAAGGTGCCTTTTACAGGTCAGAATTTTAGAAATATTTTTTTTGCTTGAAAACTATAAGAGATAAGTGTACATATGTTCGAATAAAATATGTTGCAATTTAAACGATAAACCCAAATAATTACTAATATATAGGGTGTTCTATTTAAAATAACAAACTTGGTTCTACTTCCAGTGGAACCGAAAGTGATATAAAGTTGAAAATATTTCACATGAGGAGAACTGATTCAACCGTATGACAAGGATTTTTTTCAAATTTTTAGTGCAACGGCAACCCCATAAACTTTTAACGAACGGTTTAGCGTAGACACCCTGTATGTCGAAACTCGAGTCGTAGGATTATTAAAATAAAGTGGTAAAAAACATTGAAACATATCTCTATAAGGATTACCAATAAATTAAATTAGAAGACATTTATCTGAGTCTCAATTTAGAAAATTAAGATTTAGATGTTAAAGGCTGGAAATTTTAGCTTGGAATTATTTATTTTTTGAATTAAAATCCGAAATGAGGCAAATGAAGAAACATTTTTAAAACTCAATACAGTTCAATTTTAGTTGTTTTTTTTTTAAGAAAATCAAATGCAGCAGAAAAATAAAAACAGATTAACGTATGGTGATTGATTTAAAGATAACAAGGATATCTAGAGATCTGTAAAAGATTAAATACTGTGTACAATTAGTTCATCAGACGTGCAATTAATGCTTTGAAAAAAAATATATAGCACCACCAAAAATAATATACTCTATTTTGGGCAAAGAAGGTTTTAAGTAATTTAGAGTTTCACAACATTTGTCTGTGTATACAAAAAGCGGTAAAACAAGATACATACATTTTCACCGGTTTACCCTTGTGATAAAATACATTAATTATCAATTGTGACTAGGTTGATTTTTGAATTTAATTTAATTATAATATTATTTTAATATGTTCGTTTGTATCACTGTGATGAGAAATGTGTATACAGAGTGCCACGATTAGGCAGTCGAAGCATGGGTATCTTCTAAACGGTAAGAGATAGAGAATCGGTTAAGTGGGAGAAAATATGTAGCACAATGAGTACTATCTATGCCCGGTGTAAAACCAGCAAAAAAGTTGTTCAGAGCACACTGCAAAAAACTGATTTTGGCGATTTTTTATATCTTAGTTATTATTGATGATAGAAGGATGATTTTTTGACATTATTATTATTATTAGGAACGTTTTTATGCTTTTAAATAATATGTAGTTAGTTTTACCAAGGAGAGCCAATGGTTATGGGAAAACTGGAAATGGAGTAGAAAAGGAGATAATATGGTCAGGATTGGGGGACGAGTAAGACAGACGACTATATAAACCAATCACCGGTTTAGCTTTTGGATGCAGCCTCCAAATGATGTTACCAAATTGTATACAGTGACTATCTAACTGGATATATATGAACTGTGGTTTTACTATGAAGCAAATATTTTCTAAGATACGCATACAAAACTTCATGAAGTTAGTATGCCTTGATAATGTCAAAAAAATCATCCGTCTATCATTAGTAATAACCAAGTTATAAAGGAAAAAAAACATCGCCAAAATCATTTTTTCGCAGTATTCTCTGAACGTTCCACATTTTTGTTTATTTTACACCGTCATAGATAGTACTCATTGTGCTGCATATTTTCTTCCATTTGAACGATTCTCTTTCTCTTACCGTTTAGAAGATACTCATACTTCGACTGCTTAACCTGTATGTATTAATTGTATTTACTAACTTCTGTAAGACCCACTGTCATTTGCATAAATAAATAAAAGTTTAAAGTATTTGGCCGCTTAAGTATTGGTTTTCGGACATTTGCTACTATTGTATTTGCTGCATCATCACAGAGGGTCAGGTTAGGGCTGTTTGTACTATACATAGCACTTTTTGCAACTGGCCATTCGTGAATAACCATCTTTGCAATTCTTGAAACAGGATTTGCTCAGATCCAGCTACTGTAAAAACAGTGAATCTCAAAAATGCTTACTAAGTATAACCAAAGTCGTCCCTAGTGTGTAACCATCCCTTATATGCCTATTTTCTGCTTTACTAGATTTGACGTAATTAAAAGAGTTGACTCAATAAGTAAACTCAAAAGAGTTGACTCAGTTACGAGCTCGTTTGACTTGTGTTTCATTCAGGTATACATATACAAGGCATTTTTTTAAGTATACACATCCATACGCTTTCTTTAAAAGAGTTCAATTTAAAGTTTTAAACGAGTATTTTCCACTTCCAGGTTAAACATGAAGTAAAATTTCGAGTTTAGAACAGCCTCAAAATTTGGTTTGGTCGCGTAGTGAAGCGGAGCGAAAAAACAAATTTTCGGGCTTTTCTAAACTCGAAATTTTACTTCATGCGCCACACGTATTGAACTCTGAATACACTGGAATATTATGAACAAGTGAACTTCACTTTAATTAGTGTGTTATACACGGGGCGCATGAAATAAAATGTAATCGTAAAGCTTTAATTAAATTGAACTCTTAGAAAAAACAACGAATATCTGAAGATTTACAGCATGTACTTGAGATATGTATACATAAAAGCAACACTCCTAGAATGTACATGTACATTGGAAATGTTTATACAGATAAAAAGCTCTCTGTTATGGCAAACTTTAGAAAAGTTACTATTTTTGTTGAATTTCTCACTTTTGATATGTAATATTACCAGTCTTTTGCTTTCATCAGGGATCGTCTTTATCATTTTCTTGACGAAAAATGGACACTCACCTTTATTCGTTCAGTGCAGCATGGCATCGCGGCAAAGATATCATACGAGTACATGGTACCCAAAACTAAAGAAGAACCATCCCACTGTTGGCTGCAGAAACGACAGCGTATACCTCTTCCGGACGCACCTTCTAGGCATCCCATGCACACCACTGTTAAAAATTGCGTTCGTCCTTCCACTTTTACCTGAAAAAAACAAAACACATTTTATTTTTGGCAAAACGAAATATTAATGAAAAGGGAATTATTAACTTCTATTTGTTTATTTTATACAATACAATGTTTGTTATATTTATTAATTTCTAATTCTTTCAACAGTTCACGACCTTTGTTATATTTTTGCTAAACTTCAAATTTGGGGTTGAAGTTATGTTGGAATTAGATTAAATGATTGACATAAGTTAAAGAGATTTTTTTTTAAAGCATTTTTAATGCTTAGAAATACGGTCAGAGAAGCTGCGTCCAGTTTGTTTAACGTATACCTTGGGGCAATCCCCACATCTCAACAAATACACGCCAGAGCTCATGGTATTATCAGATTTGTCTTTTGAGTTATTGATGAATTATTTGAGTGAATTTTTCGTTCTAGAGGAAAGAATTAAATTAAAATGATATAAGTTTTTTGCTGATGGCAATCGCAGAGGGATCGTTAAATGTTAATGAGCAATATTTATTATTTTGATTTTGAAACTTATGGGATATACTAATTTTAGGGCTTGTCTTAAGGGGGTGTAAGATTAGCTTTTGATGAAAACCGTTGTTATTAGCTATTTTTAAAATTATAATGAGCTCATTATTATAATTGTATTGATAGTGAGACAGTGATTAGCCCATGCAACATAGAATGGTATGGTGCAAGTTTATAGTTCATAGGATCAAATGATGTGTTATGGATTATAGTGTATGTCTGTACCGTCTTGTGTAAGATATTGAATTCATGTTTATGATTGAAATTTAAAGGTAACTATAACATTTATTTGGAGACCATAGCCAACTTTTGTTTTTCTTATGGACGCATTTTGGATTTTTATATTTTTTTAGAGAATATTTTCTTTTGAACTCAATGATGTACCAGATTCATAATTTATTTTAGTTTTGATAGTTAAAATTATGATTATTTCTTTTTTGCAAAGAGTGCCTTGGAAACAATGACGTCATATCTATCAATCAATAAAATCTTGACAGCAGCCAATCATTGTTAGCAGTCAAAAATAATTAATAACTATCAATATTTTGTAATAAAAATTATAAGTATCGATTATCACACAAAACATGAAATAAAAAAAAAATAGTGATGTGTCCATCATAGCACATTCCCCATTAAAGATACGATGACTTAAATATCAATAGTATGAAGAAGTTATACAAACTAAAATTATTCTACTTTTATTATTATTCCAAAATCATTCACAAAAAAAGTAATTTTTGCATTTTTCGCTACATCTAAGCGTTGTATATTTTTAACATTACTGCAAATCAGTGGTTTATACGCGTGGCGCATGAAGTAAAATTTCGAGTTTAGAAAAGCCCCCGTGATAATTTTCTACGCGGGCTTTTCTAAAATCGAAATTTTACTTCATGCTTAGTCTGGGAGTGGAAGACACTCGGTAATTTAAAATACATCACAACTGTTAAAATATGTATCGTAAGTGTCAAGTTGGCACGATTGGTTAATGTCAACTGTCATTATAGTATAAATGTTGGCCACCGCCAACTTATGTCAAGTGTTATTATAGTCCAAATGTTGGCCAGCGCCGCCTCATGTCGACTGTCATTATAGTCCAAATGACGGCCAACGCCGACTTGTTAAGTTGACACAATGGACTAAATGTCGGCTAGCGCCGACTTATGTCAGTGATTTACAGACATAAATTCACAATATGACTATTATGACATTATGACTGTAAGTCACTTGGTTAACTGTCTTATAACTATGGTAAGATTTTGTCTAAATATGTCTCTATCGACTGTATTTTGACTGTTCTGGTATTATGACTGCAATTAACTTCGTTAGCTGTCTTTTAACTTATTAGTATTTTGTCATTAAATCACTATGTTCACTGTATTTGATATAGTGATTTAAGTGACTCACAATCATAACATTACAATAGCTGAAATACAGTCCATAGAGACACATAATCAGACAAAATCCTAACATAGTCAATAGATAGTCAATCAAGCCACTTACAGTCACAATAGTCAAAACACGGTCAATAAAGATATAATATGACAAAATCCTATGATAGTCCAAAGACAGTCAAGCAATTTATTGAGATTCAAAATGCCACACCAGTTTATAAACAAATACATTTTCTATGAGAACAGTAATTAATAAGTTAGGTGCCCGTTTTCAGGGGTGATATGTAAGAAAATGGGTCCTAGGAGTTATCAAATAAGTATAACTGTTTCCAAGGCACTCTTTACAAAAAAACAAGATTAATATTTTACACATAAAATGTACAATAACCTATAAGTGTGATACATCATTGAATTCAGAAAAAAATATTCTTCCGAACAATATGAAAACCCAAAAGCCTATAAGAAAAACAAAAGTTGGCTATTGTCGCTAGGTGAATGTTATAATAATCTTTAAATAAAATATTTTACTAGATGTCTCGTTAGAAAGTGCCTGTATAATGCCGAAGTTGTAAATGTCTGGATTCTATCGTTTTTGAATAAAAAAATAAAAACCGAATATAAAAAAATCCGTTATTTGACAATTTCTCAAAAACGAAAGAAGATATTTTTAATTTGTTTTTAGATTTGTCCTCATTTAACCGACTCCCCATCTCTTAAAATAACCGATAACATTTTGTTGAAATAGGGATACCCTGTATAAAACTGAAACCGTCGCAACTGTGTTCTTTTATTTCAAATAATATTATAAAGTTTTCATCATGTCAATTAAATATTTAAAATATAATTGTATAGCAATTTGTAATATATCGTTATTCCTTCACATATTAAAAAAAATACTAATTTCTAGTCACGTATGTAAAATTTCAATGACCACAGCCTTATCAAAGAACTATACAATATTTTTATAATTTAGATTTGAACCGCGAATACCTAATTTGTTGTAATGTTAATGAGTACATACCTCTATACAACTTTTCGCGTGTTGACGCGGACTAAGGAAGAAGGTTCCATCCACCAGGGGATACCTATCAAAGACCAGGAGCTGTTCCTCGCAGAGGACGCAGTGAACCCTGGACCTCCCCTGGGACGCCAGCGTCGACAAGATGAAACAACGGGTATCGTCGTTCCCATGGTTCCCTTCATCTTCCGTCTGCAACAAACGAAAATACATATTTAAACAACAAATTCAAAAATTTTGTAAAAAAAGTCGCTATAAATTGTTAGCGCTATAAAACTATTAAATATGTTTACAGGAGTTTTTCATGTAAGTATATTTTAATTATAAGATGTAATAGTCGGATATCCGTTGTTTTTTTTTTAAAGTTCAATTTAAAGCTTTAAACAAGTGTTTTTAAATCCCAGGTTAAGCATGAAGTAAAATTTGAAGTTTAGAAAAGAATAAAAATTTGGTAAATTAGGCTCATATATATAAATTTTACTTCATGTGCCACGCGTATTAGACACTTATTTTAAGCGACGTCCATGTGTTCACAATGTTTCAGTGTTTTCAATGTTTAATACGCGTGGCGCATAAAGTAAAATTTCGAGTTTATAAGAGCCTCAAAATTTACTTCATGCTTAATCTGGGAGTGGAAAACACTTGTTCAATGTTTCAATTGAACTCTTTTTGAAAAAAGTGTATGCATGTGCACTTAAGAGGAGTGTGAGTGTAAAAACGTTTATGGAAAATGCATGTAAACTGGTTACCCAAATTAAAGAAAAAACATTTAAAATATCTTATTTCGGTTCGTACACGATTAATTGTATTATTGTTTTCTAGACGTTGTGTTTGTTGATTTCTTAATTATCATATTTTCGCGATGAAATAAATAATGCAATTTTGCACAGACATTGCGGCGTCCTGTTCTCACCTCAAGAACTATGTAAAAATTTTGTAAAATTGAATAAAAATAACCTTGCCTCAGTATCATTAGATGTATTACAGGTACAATTATTAGTATATTAATAATTTATGTTTTGGGTTAAAATAAGGTTTCTTTCTATTGATGTTTGGCTGTTAAAGTATAAGAGAGAAAGATATCTTCACTTTTAAATATGTTTTATAGCTTATATAGCATGTTCAATAAAAAGAAATCTCTAGAGTGCCATGGAAAATATTGTAGGTTGGCAACTTTCAAATTATGTATTATAATTATTATGTCTGACGTTTTATGTATTAATTTCTAAAACGCGTAGACACATTAAATTTAAAAAAAGTAAAAATCATGGCATACTAGAGGTTTTTTATTTATTGAACATACGATATTACACCCCTGCATAGCATGAAAGAAATTATTCAAAGGTACCTTTAACTCTAAGTAAACGAACACACAGCCCCGTTAAAAAAATCCTGTATTTAATTATACAGAATGTTAAAACATGCTTTCTTATCCAGAGCAAAAACATATATATCTATTATTTTTTTTAAAGTACACGAAATACTATATTACATCTAAAACGACACGAAGACTTACACTAGTTAACCATCCGAAATTTATTTTAACAAGTACACCGAAAACCAAACAAATTTCCTTTGAATAAGGTCTAGTAGGGCCGAGATAATATCCGGGGACGGCGGTTTAATGAACTACACCGGACGCAATAAGCCGCGTTTCGCAAACATCTGTGGGGCTACCTTTCAGATATTGCTTGCTTACCACCACCACTCCTTGTATATGGGCCCTTTATTTATCTTAGAAACACGCGACCCCAATTTTCATAAATCTGCCGCATCGTAAAATTACCCTCACCCCGGTAAAGCGGTTTTCTATTTGCCTAAGTGCGTCGGTTTCTTTACGTTTTCCCCGTGTTTATGCCTATGTGTGTGTGAATGAGAGAATGCCGGAGAGGGTGTGGAAAATCTATTTAGTTAAAAGGAAAGTCGTAAAGGGATGTTAATTTATATAGAAGGGTTTCAGCGTCTAACAAACGCACAATTACATATTGCTATTTGCATGCTATTAAGAAATTACATAAATGTTTACTTAAAACAATAAAGCATTATGAAAATCAACAATTCTTTTGAATAGAAGCATTTATAGACACCCTAACCTAAAAACGGCCGAGTAATTATAGAGTGGACTCTAAAAGCTGATTTTAGGTAAAATTCTGCACTTCTTTGTGTAATGAATGTATGAATGTAATGACTTATTATGTTAAATACTGGGCATTTTTCTTTAAAATATACATAATATATGCTGTAAACTTTCAGGCATTCAATTTGAAGTTATAACAAGTGCTCCATTCCCAGATTAAGCATGAAGTAGAATTTCGAGTTTAGGAAAGCCTGAAAATGTTCAGGCTTTTCTAAACTCGAAATTTTACTTCATGCGCCACGCGTATAAAACACCGATTTCAAGTAAAGTTCAAAATATACTGTTTTAGAATACGGAATAAGCAGTATATTTTAAACTTCACGATATTTCACTGTTTTATACGCGTAGCGCATGAAGTAAAATTTCGAGTTTAGAAAAGCTTGAAAATTTGGATTTGCTTCGCTCGCGCGCCCCGGCTAATCCAAGTTTTCAGGCTTGTATAAACTCGAAATTTTACTTCATACTTAATCTGGGAGTGTAAACCCTTGTTAGATAATCAATCAGAAACCTATTTGATCAGAAATCATTTAAAATGAATGGGATTTATTGTAATAAAAAAAATCGCTCATAAAATAAATCTACATATATCAAATCAAATTTTAACTTTGATTTGATATTTTTGTGATATTTTGGAATATCCAGTGAAGATATTTAAATTTCAATTATGGCTAATCAAAGTTTATTTATTTTTGCGCAGATTATGAATGATTATGTTGACTTGATAATCTGTTGATTTCATACAATTGTTTCAAAGAAAACGTTCAGGTAAAATCGACGATTTTATTGCATAATTTCATTTTTTGTTTAATTTTTTGAAAGACGCGTTGAGATAATTTATTTTCTTACGAATTTTAAGCTTCTAACGAATGTTTCCCATCCCAGATTAAGCATTAAGTAAAATTTCGAATTAAGATAAGCTTTTCTAGACTCGAAATTTTACTTCATGCACCACACGTATGAAACAATGAAATATTGTGAAGTTAGAAATACACTTGAAAATATTATTTGTTTTAAATGAGAAATAATAAAAATATTTAAATAACAAAATGTTTACATTTTTCTATACACATTCCTTAGTCAGGTCAAATAATACAATGTATCAAATTAACTAATTTAGTAATTTAATCAAGAAAACATTAATAATGTTGCGTTATTGCATCAATGGTACATAACGGGTTAAATGCAAAAATAGTTTTGCACAAGTGAGTGAAAATTCGTAGGTCAAGAATATTTTCAAATAAATGTGACGCTTGAATATTTATGACGTTCTGATGCATTAATTTGCGTTTATAATTCCCTTCATTCCTCAACGTGCACACTATGTAACGATACATTTATAATTAGATGTCCTTGTGTTCGATAATAGCCGGCGAGTCATTATCCTGGCTAATATGGTTCAACGCAGGTCAGTGCTGCAAATGCAATAAATTCATACGACACGACAACCAGCGATGATAACGCGTCACAGAAAGAACACTCTTCAATTCACTCAACCTTCCTATCTCACAATTAATTCCTTGTAACAGTACAAAAAAAAAATCTATACGGCAAACATGAAATCGCAATTCATTTCAATCAAGCTCCTTATCTATTTTTTCTTGTTTTGTAAATCATAAAATGTTGTTTAAAACATGCAACTACCGCTATTAAAAGATAACTGGGAAATTTATTCAACGTAAGTGAAATTATTTTTTTGACAAACTTGTGGCAAAATGACAAAAACTGATTGTGCAGCGTCTATTAAATATATTAAAATATTGTTGAATGAGCGCTGTATCGAATGGGGACAAGAAAAAATATATAAAAGTATGTATAAAGCTGGCAGGTTTTGCAACGGAAAAAATATCAGCTAATCGAGAACCAGAAGTTGGAATAATTTAGATACGACCACATAGAAGACACTTATAAACACCTGAAGAAGAGCACGAAGAAAGCAGCCATGGACACCCTAAGGATGCAGGAATGAACACAGAGAGTATATGATATGAGATGGAGAACGAATACTGAAGAATGGCTTCAGGAAAAGAAAAAGCTCTACAACAAATGGCTAAGCACAATAAATCTAGACGACCTCCTAAAATACCGAAAAAGCTAACAGAGATGTAAAATAGAAAACCGCAAGAGAGAAAAACGACAAGTGGGAAGACAATTGCAGTCATATAGAACATTGGGACAAGGAACTCGGAATCGTGGAAGGTACTGAAGGGGTTGCTGAAGAACTCGATAGAGAGGACACATCTGAAATACATCCGGGAAAAACAATGAAAAGATTACTACAGGGGCCTTTTAACAGAACAAAGACTAAAATCCAGGAAAAGGTGGAATTTAAATTAAACTGATAAAACACGGATCTGAAAACCCATCAGGGATGATTCACCGTATGTTTCAAAGAATCATAAACCAAAACGAAGCACCCCGAGAATAGATGGAAGCATACATTACTTCTATTTTCAAGAAAGGTACAGAAGAAATTGCGAAGATATATTGTTAGAGCAGTTAGAGGGGAAAATCGACGAAAAACAAGCAGGTTTTACGACTGGAAAATCTTGTATCGACCATATACATACCTTCCAACAACTATCGTAAAAGAAGTTAGCTAAAAATAGAGCCATCTACATAGTTTTCGTAGACCTTAAATAGCCTACGACTCCGTCCCACAATCAAAACTATGGAAGGTAATGAAAGAAATGAAAATATCGGAAAACCTAATAAGAGCCGCTGAAGGCTTACACCGAAACAACCGGGTCAAAGTGAAAATAGCGAATAACCTTAGTAACACCATTAACACAACAAAGGCTCTCCTACACAGTTGTTTTGCCTTACCAACTCTTCCTGCAACAGACACCATAACCGTGGAAAAAAAGCGAGGGTATAGGAGTCAACATCAGAGAGAACTATCTGTTTTGGTGTTCCGATGATCTAGAAGTAATCGCCAAAGACGAGGAAGACCTTAGTGTTATGATAAGAAAGTTAGATGAAGTATATATCAAAATACTTAAATTGCTAATTTACGCAACTTTTTTTTAAATGAATGTTCAATTGCACCATTGCAGGTTAATTACCCAAGACAAGGAAGAAGAAAATAAATGATCGTAACGCTTCTTCTAAAAATATTAAGCAAATGTTGAAATTGTGCAATAAAATCAACGATTTTAGGAGAATGTTTTTTTTGTAACAATTGTAAAAAATCAACAGATTAATTAATTAACATCAAATTTATAGAATATACACAGAAATAATTTAACGTTAATAGAATATAATTGAAATTTAAATATCTTCGCTGGATATTCCAAAATATCAAATCAAAGTTCAAATTTGAATTGATATATATTTATTTTATTAGTCTATGTTTTTAATAAATTAAATTCCATTCATTTTGAATAATTTTTGATCTAAGCAGTTTCTGATTGATTGTCTCATGACCGTTTTCACTCGCAGATTAAGAATAAAGTAAAATTTCGAGTTTAGAAAAGCTTGAAAATTTGGATTTGCCGGGGCGCGCGAATTTGTTCTAACCAATGTGTTCTTTGTAAGCAACATCAATGATTTTTTTTATACGTTATTTTACAGACCGACTATTTTGTTCATTATATCCGATTGTACATTAGATACAATGTCGTTATAGACAATTTTGACTGCATTTAAAACTGTTCCGCATTAAAAAATCTCATATAAAAAGAACTGGCTTAACTATTACTATTTTGAATTATCTTTTATTTTGTTACCCTAAAAAAAAAACTAAGTAAGTAAACCGTACTCAATTAAACCCTAAGCTCTATCCATTAATTCCATTTACTTTTTTCTATGTTTTGTTTTGTCGTGTACCAGAGCTTGTTTTCATTTTCATTGAAATACCCCCACCCTGTTAAACACTCGCACAGGCATGAACAAAAAATAGAAAAGTGGATGTATATCGGATATAGCGAAGAGGCAAGAGTCCTAAAGTTACGAGTGACAGGACAGGTAATTGCCAATACGCGATCGTAAATCGATTAGAAATCGACTAGACTCTATCGCATCGGGGCTTGTCAGGTGCAGCGCATCTCGCTTTTTTTGTTCCTCTCTTTTCTCCCTGTTTTCTCAATCAAGTTTGTGCGCTTTAATAATAACAACGGCGCTCTCACAATCTCCTCTTGATTCAAAAGATACACATGTTGGGAAAAAAGTGAATTTATGATTGGAATACACGTTGACATGACAAAGGAATATCTATTTACATTTATGTATGTATAGCTGTGTAGTTAATAAGTGATGATATTTTTTTCAAAAAGTCGTTTGTATATAAACGGATGTTAACAAACTCAAAGTTGGAGAGTTTCTGTAAGAGTATATCTTAACTACATCCCTACGAAAACAAATATTTTTTTTATGTAAGTCAAGCACACTAAAAAAAAAACAGGCGTAATATATTAATACACATGAGAAAAAGTCACGGAATTGAATCGAAAAATAACCCGACGCATTCGCCATATATTTAATTAAGAAGGTGTAAGTTGAATGTTATTAAATTCGAATACAGCGGGATTTCCACTCCCAGATTAAACATGAAGTAAAATTTCGAGTTTAGAAAAGCCTGAAAATTTGGTTTGGGCGCAGCGCTACGCGACCAAACCAAATTTTCAGGGTTTTCTAAACTCAAAATTTTGCTTCATACGCCACGCGTATAAAACACTAAAATATTGTGAAATTAAAAATATACTGCTAAATCGTTATTAAAATTAAACTACTAAAGCAGGATAAAAATATACTGATAAACAAGAATAATTTAAAATTTACAATATTTCAGTGTTTATACGCATGACACATGAAATAGTATTTCGAGTATAGAAAAGCCTGATAGTTTGGTTTGGTCGCTTTGCTTTGCTACGCAACCAAACCAAATTTACAGGTTTTTCTAAACTCAAAATTTTACTTCATGCTTAATCAAGGATTAGAAACACTCGTTAGTAGCTTAAAATTTTAAATAAGGGAGACGCTAATAGTACAGCTCGAAAAACGAACACCCTGTATTTCTTGATTGTCATATGAATAAAATTAGTTTGCTAGTGTGGCCCGACGTGAAATTTTACATTAAAAAATTAGCCTGGCTGTTAAGGTTGGCCATCATCCATGCCCTAAAATATACGGAGTACAAATCTGGAATTGTATAATTAAAAGAAAAATTCAGTGTATTTTCAATAGCCAGTCAAGAATCGCATTCTAATATCTTAGGTCAATTATCCAAAAACTAATTTAAATTTTAAACGCATGTTCAATACATATGTATATGCAAAGAGGAAAAGGATATTAAATTTATCAAACACTCTTCCGTTGTCTGCTTTGTCATCACGATGTCTAGACCGAACATTAATACAGCTCTTCCGAATTATTTAAAGTGCACGGCGTAAATCTTCCCGGAAACTTTGAGCGAAAAGGAAATACTCGAACAAACTTCTGAAGGACAGACGCATTGTATCCACCTATCTGTGTATATACCTAGTCCGAGCTTTGTGTGTTTGCATCTAGCCCGAAAATATACATTTATCACGGCATCGCTTTATTGAATACAAACAGCACTAAAACATCCTCACGTCCATCTATTTGCAAAAGGGAGAGGAGGGGGGCCATTCTAATTCCCCGGATTGATGCGTCCATCCGGCGCGACCTTTTGTGTAAACCTCCAATCCGGATTTATCGAATCTCTCTTTTATTTATTTTTTTTAATATTCGGCGATTTTTATTTCGTGTATTTCATGTTGCGATATTAAACTTTTTCGCGGGGTGAGCGAAAAAAAAATAGTACCTACTAATAATAATGGAGGGTGTTTGCGGAGAGAGAGAGAGACAATACGCCTGGGTCGTGTGATTAGTGCTTGTTCAGTTCGGGGGCCTTTGTTTAAGCAATCGTTGCGTGAAATCGCGTTTTTATTAATGTTTATAGTTATTGCCGTGTGCATTCATGAGTTTTGTTTGCTTGTTTTTCGACTGAACTTTTTTTTAATATCGGGTTTTTCTCTCCTTTTAGCAATACGCGTAAATATTGGGAAATTGAGGTTTTTAATTTAGATGTAATATAAAAGGGAATGCGATTTTTTTATATAAAGCAATTTTTCCATAAAAGAAAATCATTATAATTAAAAAATAACCACTTTTACTGCGCAATAATTCATTTGATTAAAATAATTGCATTGCATTTCACTTTATATCGAATATACTTCCCCTTGTCTCAAATATATTTCCCATTTATCAAATACATTTCCCTACATACCACTACATTTCCCTATATGTCAAAACCTTATCACAGTTTATCAAATACATTTCACTTGTCAGCAAAATGGCTGAGGGTCAAAAAATGCATGTTAGCAATGAACTAAGAGGACTCGTTATCCGGAGAATGAATGCTGGCGTAAGTAGTGTTACAGATGTATAAATAAAAATAAAATATATTCAGAAGAAAGTTACTATTACTGCAAAAATATTCAATAAAAATATTAAGGAGAATGGTATTTGGTATATAGTGAAACTCATTTTATAAATCGGGGAATCTTTTGGAATATATTTAACAAGGTGAAAGATATTTGGGATATAGTGAATCTCATTTAATCAATAGTGAAATGCTATAGAAAAACCCTATATAAGTGATATTAAACTGTAGAGAAAAACTACAATGAATTCCCTGGCGCTTCCACCATATGTTAACATTTCTCATTCTCAATAAAATCAGAATCGTTTTTATCGTTGATTTAATTTTAAAAGCATGTACAAGAATATACAACTTTGTGTAAGTTTCCCAAGTAAACATACCTGCGAAAAGGTAACATGAACTTTTACGGATTATTAGTAAACAATTCATTATGATTTTGTCTGTGATACTAAATCATATACATATCGTAATGGGTCTTTTACCTTAGCCCTCTCTGTCAAATTGTGTGTATATGAGAAATGTAAAACTACAAATAAAAATAAATAATAATATAGGAATAACAATACCTTTATTAACCACATAAAAACAATAGAAACTAGGGAAACACATAAGTGTAATTTGGATTGGCCAATCCAAATTTTCAGGATTTTTTAAACCCGAAATATTTACATCATGCTTAATCAAGGAGTGAAAAACACTCGTCCCTATATAATTGCAAACTTAAATATAAAGATTTGAGAATATGAAAACAAACTAAATACTTACTTAATTTAATTATTATCAATTTTGAATTCGTTTAAAGAAAACTAATAACGTTTAATAATGTTTCAAATATTCAAGTAGTTGTTTCAATGAATATTAGGATAACTCTTAATGAGACGCAAAATATTAGAAAAAAAAACACGCTAAATTTGCTTTTGTATTTTTTTTAACTTTTGTTATAGCTAACAAAACCACACGATTTTTATTTAATAAATTAAAGTTGATATGTTAACGTGAAATAAAAAGAAAGTTAGGATAAAGTACAAGTTGAAAAAATATGCTAAATTAACAGATTATATAGTTATAAAATTCACTGAATTTACACTGAATTCAGTTAGTTTTAACATTTTTCAAAGAGAAGTTAAATACCGTGCGATCGTTTAAATTATGATTTAGAGTAGGCGGCATTTTTTTGTGCGGTTGCCCAGAATGTTAATTGAATGATGAAATACATTTGAGGTTATAGTAAGCTATCTGTTGACAGTCAGTAGTGCGAATCTAATTTAAAAATCAAAGCCTACTCTAAATCAAGTTTTTAACTATCGCACAGAATCTTAGCTACTTTTTCATACAGGGATTTTTCTTTTGCGTTTACGTATCCTGACAAATAAGTTGTGAATTCTAAAATATTCGTTGTTTTATAAAAGCGCATTAGACGCTTCTATCAAGTGTTTCCAATCCTTGATTAGACATGAAGTAAAATTTCAAGTTTCGAAAAGCCTAAAAATTTGATATGATCGCTCCGTAAAGTGGATATATTGCTTATGTTTGAGGTCACGTTATTAAATTTTACAAACGTTTATTTTGTCTAAGCAATTTGTTTATGGAAATGATTAAATAAGTGTAATCAATTAAGGACAAAATTAAGATACAATTTTAGATAAAGTATGGAAAATGTGTATCTTTTAAAAAAAATAACCTTTCAAAATCATCAATAATTCAATTTTTAAGCAAAGTTGTACATAATGTTTTGATAATTTTATTTTAACGTTGGAAATAATAAAAACTTGTTGGAGGAGAATTATTCAACAATTATTAAAACATGAATAAACATTGTTTTAACGTCGGAAATATGAAAATCAAGAAACTTAATGTAACATTACAGAAACTAAAAGTTGACTTAAATGTTGAATTTGATAATTAGATCAATTAAGTAATGATACTTAAGAAATAAACAAGTTCTGTTTTTATGCAAACAGAAACGGTCGATAAAATAGAAATGAAATTATAAAAGCATAAAGTTTATTTACGAAGTAAACCTTCTTAAAATTTGGATTTAGTTTTTTACATTCGTTGCTATTTAAATAAGTTCAATTTGAAGCTTTAAACGAGTGTATTCCACTCCCAGATTAAGCATTAAGTAAAATTTCCAGTTTAGAAAAGCCTGAAAATTTGGTTTTTCAGAGTTTTCTAAACTCGAAATTTTACTTCATGCGAGACGCGTATAAAACACTGGTTTTATTTCATATTTCATTATTTCAGTGTATTATACGCATGACGCATGAAGTAAAATTTCGAGTTTAGAAAAGCCTAAAAATTTGGATTGATCGCTTCGTTTCAGGCTTTTCTAAATTCGATTTTACACATATTTATAATAATACACATATTATAAATATGTGAAAAATTTCGAGTTTAGAAAAGCCTAAAAATTTAGTTTGGTCATTATTTTTATTTATATTTATTTATGGGAAACTCCTCTTATAAAGTTTATTTACAAAAATAATGGCAAGAGATAATGACATATTTTAAATATGTGTATCTAATGGTTTGGTCGGTCAAGTCTTGTCTTATAAAAATGATTTTATTTTTATTAAAGTAAAGTATTTTTATTTAAAGTTTAAATAACCTTGTTATTTATAATAATAAAAAAATATAGTCAAAAAATAATAGTATTAATTAAAATAGAGACAAGTTTTCTTAAAAACTTGAATTTAGCATTTAAACTTGTAATATAAATAATTTTCGGAAAATAACTTATATTAGTTTGAATCAATAATAAAAAATAAATACTTATTTATTCATGTTTACCTAGTAAACTATTATAATTAATAGATTAGTATTTGAAAAAGTGAAATTGAATATTTTTAAAAGAACGCGCGGCCGCGCGATCAACTTCCAGTCGAACTAGCTTATGCCTGCGCGCAATAGACGTTTTGAGGTGACTCGCGACATAAATAAATGTTTTACTCAAAAAGTTGGTTCGATATTTTTAAAATGAAAAATGCCTGTTGTAGAATAAACTTGGGGCTATGATTTGGTAGTAATTATAGGCTGGACAAATTTGAATTGCGTTTCTGTGGGTCTCGCAAAGTTTAAATTTATATTTAAAAATTATGAAAATTGAAAAAAATATAATTCATTAACTAATCAAGATATTAATTTGGGTTTTTATGTGTCTGAAACACAGGTCATTTGTTTTTACATAAAAATACAGTAGATAATTATTTCGAGCGATTACGAAAATATATCTACTTAACCGCGCATCGATTTTCGTTATAAATTCACATCTGAAAATTGACGATTTTTATGAATTAATTACTCGTTAATTATAAACTCTATTTTGTTGAAAATCTAAACTTCGGGGTTCTAAAGTATGAGAAACATGATGCAGTACCTAGTTTTTTAAACATTTAATGTTAAGAATTACATCCCCGCGCACACCTATGGCCGCGCTGCCATTAATCGGCTACACTGTGCGGCGTCTAATGAATAACTAGTATCGAATGTAACGATACCGACAATATGGTATCGATATATAAATAATTTTGCATGAAAATATCAAAATTCTAAAATATCGATTCATATCGAAGATCTCTAGTATGTATTATACATTTTTCTCATGTGGAAACGAGTGGCTGCCCAGCGCATCCACCATAACTGTGTTCTGGATTTATAGTAGAACCTCAACTGTTTGTCATTGATATTCGAAAATTAGTTTACAAATCCTTGTATATGAATATTTAAAATATTTTATTGCGAGTAATAAACTATTAACAAACAAAACAATTTGTAAAGTTTAATTCACACCACAAAAAAGTAGAAGGTGGGTTGAAAATTTAAATTAGACGAAACAAAAAGCATCGCAAGCGGGCCATAAAATAGACAGTCTAACTTTTACGAGAGCGTTTTAACGTATTCGCCTCGCAGTTCGGTGTGTCGAATTACTTTTTGAGTCTCGCACCAGCGGCGCTTCCACCGTAGTCGCGGATATATTGAAATTTTGAGCGTTGCTCGTAAAGCATATCATATAAACACCGGTGAGATGCGTCGTTAGAGCGTCGTTTCGATTCTGCACAACTGGCCATAAAATATATATAAAAACCGCGCTCGGTGCAGACAGAACCCGACGCTTTCCCTATATTTTATTCTCGGAGCGAAAAAGTAAAAAAAATGTATTTCGTTTCATTTCATTTCGGAAAACGCATAAATTACAAAGTCACTCTCGACGACACTCCAACAATTGCGAATTGGAAACTGTACCCGTCTATTCAATCTACGAGAAATAGAAAAAAACCTAAAGGGGAATCACTCGCTGAAAAAGGAAGTGAAATTTGAATGTTGCCTCATAACATCTTACGATACAATATTTATACAACATTGCTGAACTGTTAATATGAGAAAGTCTAATGCCCAGTTGCATAAACGTTCTAGTCAACGTTTAATTGACCAACTGGACGTTAGCAGAGCAGCGTAACGCCCGATTGATTGAAAATGAGTTGCATGAAAAAGTCCAGTTTGGTTATAGTTTAATACTGACAGATTAATTTGTGGTGGCTATCCTTGTCGTTAACTGACAATCAATCACAGGAAAACATTCCAAAAGACGCGAGGACTGAATATTTAAATTTAAAAAAAAAGCTCTTAAAAATTGAACAGCACTTATTTAGGAAAGAAAAAAAGCTTTCTCTAAGTGAAAATCTAAAATTTTTACAAATAAAAAAGATTTGCTGGTAAGTTCATAATCATATTTATTTTAATTATAAAATACATGTTTTAATAATTTTAGTAGTTATTCTGTTAGTCAAATAGATCTAGTTTTTTTTTTTCATTTCTTTTAAAATATCTAATTTAAAATTGACGACAAATTGATCACTCAATGTCTTTTTTTTTTTAGTTACGTAGAGAATATAATTAATTAATTAAACACTGTTTTATATTTTCTTTACAATTTATAATCTAACTTCTAGATCATGATTCTAGGCCCTTAAAGATCAAATTAAATTCAGCTGCAGATGTTCACAAAGCTTTTGCAAATGTAAAGAAGCTTAAAAGTATTGATAAGTTTAAAAATGTGTATATTACCCATGATCAAACTAAAATGCAAAGCTAGTATTATAAAGAGTTAAAAAGTAAGCTGGTGCGTAGAAAATCTGCGGGTGAGAACAACATCAGGATAAAGCATGTTCGAGGGGTACATACAATTGTTAAAGAGAACGATAACGGAAATTCGGAAAACTAGGAAGCTACGGAGAAACTGGAATTACACTTTATTACCAAAATACGCGCGGTCTTAAATCAAAAACGAACTTATTTTAAACTAATATTCTTAATTGTGAGTTTGATATTGTTTGTTTAACCGAAACTTGGTTAAATGAATCAGTAAATAGTTCTAAGTTATTTAATACCACCTATAGTGTCGTCAGACAAGATCGGGATTTTTTAAGAACTAAACGTTCAATTGGTGGTGTTGTCTTGTTGGCTTTTTCAAATAATATCACATATTTTAATGTAAATTCAGATAAAATTACTAATTTAGTACCATTAGTTGATTTAATTATATGTAAGTGTAAATACAAGCGTCAATTTGAATTTTATTGTGTAGCAGTATATATTCCACCTGATATTTCGAACAATGAGTTTGACTTATTCTTTGAAGGTTTAGAACTCTTGTTATTGGACAAACCGGTATTAATTATAGGTGACTTTAATGTGCCTAACTATAATATTCCAAACTCTTCAGATTATAAAGTACATTCCTTAAATAGTTTTACAAACATCTTTAATCTAAATCAAATGAATTCTGTACCCAATTCTAGAAACAGGCTGTTAGATCTCATATTTTCTAATTTAAGTATATTGCATTATGACTTGTGTCGAGAACCCTACCCTTTGGTACCTGAAGATTTACATCATCCATCTCTAGCATGTACTTTTTACGTCAATTTTAATAATCAAGATGCTAATTTTCCAACTAATCATAACCATCGATACAATTTTCGGCGTGCAAATCTTCTTGGTTTATATAACTATCTTTCCTCTATCGACTGGTTATTTTTAGAAAACTATACTGATGTGAATCAGGCCGTAGATCACATCTACGAGATATTATATGATAGTTTTGATAGGTATGTTCCTCGGCACAAGCATGCGCAATCCAATAAATTCCCGGCATGGTTCTCAAGAGAATTAATGTACAAGATAAGAACTAAGAATTATTATCACAGTAAATTAAAACGTTTTAAATCACAATATTATCGTTCACAGTTTGAAAGACTCCGGAACATTACTAAAATTGAAATAAAAAAGGAATATAATATGTACATTTTTAATACTGAAAGAAATTTAACCAATAATCCCAATGAGTTTTGGAAATTTGTACACGACAAACGAAATGTATCTAGAATTCCTGGTGAATTATATTCAGGTGAACATCATTATGACAAACCCCATGACATTGTGAATGCATTTGCCGAGCATTTTTCGAGTGTTTATTTGCCCGAAACAAACGAGGTATTTGTAGAAAAATCAAACAACCGCGAAGTCCTTAATATTACTAGCATAACAGAGCATCAGGTTATGCAAAGCATATACAAACTAAATAATTCTACCTCATACGGTGCTGATAATATTCCTACCTTTTTAATTAAGGATTGTTAACATTTGTTTGTTCGTCCGCTAACAAAAATATTTAATTTAGCGATATCTTCGTGTGAATATCCTACTAAGTGGAAGCATGCAAATGTTTGCCCAGTTTTTAAGAAAGGGAATTGTCGTGATATTAATAACGACCGACCAATTTCAATTTTGTCGAATTTTTCTAAAATATTTGAACAAATTATTTTTTCTATCATTAACTCTCATACAAAAGTTTACCTATCACCAAATCAGCATGGATTTACTCCTGTCCGTTCAACAACTACTAATTTAGTATCAATTACCCAATACATATCAGAATCATTTGATAACTGTGGGCAATCCGACGTCATATATACTGATTTCTCCAGTGCTTTTGATACGTTGGACCACAGTATATTATTGCAAAAATTGTCTCAATTCAGACTATCATATAAATGTATTATGTTAATTTCCTCATATCTACATAATAGACAAAATACTGTTTATTACAATGACTTCTCTTCTTTTACATTCACATCTACTTCAGGTGTTCCACAAGGTTCAAACCTTGGTCCATTGTTGTTTAATTTGTACATTGATGATCTAATTGCATCAATTACATGCCCAGTCTTAGCCTATGCAGATGATTTAAAAAAAAATTCACACGTTACCACTAATTTAGATTCTATCTAGATTGATATAATTCATAACTGGTGTACATTTAATAATCTTAAACTAAACTCTACTAAATGTTATGTAGTTTCATACAGTCGCAAAACTTCAACAATTGTTAGTAACTATAACATTCAAGGCGCAATAATTGAAAGAAAACGTAAAATTTTGGACTTCGGTGTACTTTTCGATTCTGAGTTGAGATTAGACATATTAATAATATGACATCGTCCTCACTAAAAATGTTGGGTTTTATAATGCGGATATCTAAACAATTCAATAATATAAATGCCATAGTATCCCTTTACTATGCGTTTTTTAGATCAAAATTAGAGTATTGTATGTTGGTCTGGTATCCGCATTATATAAATCTCTCACTGATGGTAGAAAAAGTGCAGAAAAAGTTTTTGAAATATTTATCTTTTAAAAAGAATGATACATATCCAGATCAAAATACTGACTATAATTTTTTACTTACTGAACATAGTTTTGTTTAACTTTTTGATCGTAGGAATGAATATAGTGCTCATTTTATTAAAAAAGTGATTGACAGCTCCATTGATTGTATGTATCTACTTTGAAAAATAAATTTTCATGTGCCTAGAACTGCCTCACGCTATACTAACACCTTTGTATTACCCGTATGCAAAACTAATGTTCTAGTTAAAGCGCCTTTAACACATATGTGTCGTAATGCGAATAAATATTTTATTGATGTATTTTGAAGTAACCAGAAATCTGGAAATTGAAATTGTCTGCTTTCAATAATAAATATTGTTATGTTAGTCATTTGGAATGAAATATTTTAGTTTATTATTATTAATGTTAGATATAAGTTATAATTACAATTTTGTTACTTGTCCTGTATTGGTTTTTCCGTATTATTATTATTATTATTATTATTATGCAAATTGTAAAGCACAGTATACGCAATCATTAATTGGTTAGTATGTACTAGTATTTCAAAGTACATTGTAATATCCTGGTTGGAGATTCCGTTTTGACATATTTCTTTTTGTATTCCGCCAATACACGTTGATTTTGTTCTTGTACTATTCACAGTGCAAATTGTTTTTAAAGATATAATTTTAATTATAGTCTACACATATTTTAAGTTTCAATCCTGAAGTTAACGAAGGAATATACAGGGAGTTTTTCTTTCAAGTATGCATATCCCAATTCCAGTGCATATTCTGTAAACCTTCGCATATTCGGTTTTCTTTGAAAAAAATTTAAATTGAAGTTTCAAACGAGTGTTATCCATTCCCAGATTAAGCATGAAGTAAAATTTTGAATTTAGAAAAGCCTGAACGTTTGGATGTAGACGCGTAGCTTGAAAATCCAAATTCAGGCTTTTCTAAACTCTAAATTTTCCTTGATGCGCCACGCGTATAAAACACTAAATATTCTAAAGTAACCAGTATATTTTGAGCTTTAGTTGAAATTCGTGCTTTATACGCGTGGCGCATGAAGTAAAATTTCGAGTTTAGAAAAGCCTAATTTGGATTGGCCGCTTCGCTTCGCTGCCAATCCAAATTTTCAGGCTTTTCTAAACTTGAAATTTTACTTCATGCTTAATCTGGGAGTGGAAAACACTCGTGTAAAGCATCAATTTGAACTAGAAAAAAAAGCAACATATGCTGGACATTTATCAAACAAATCCACATTTCAGTTGTATACAACTAAAACATAATTTCTATTAAAATCTACTTAGAAAAGCTTTTCTTTACACAAGTATAATTCTCAAAACCGATGTTAATGATTTATACCGGAAAGACAATCAAACGGGAAACGCGATAACTTAAAACAATTAAAATAACACTCATTCTCATACTCAACATATTCGCGTACGATAGCTAATAAACATAGCGAATCGTGTTGGTGTTTAGTGTTGGTGGTTGTGAGTTCATTAGCCTAGGCTCGGGGATTACAATAAACAATTGAGGCGAGTGTTTGTGTGTGTATGTGTGTGCTTTCTGGCTTTATCGCCGCTCTGATAAGTGCGTTTCGATTTACAATGGCTTTTATGAAGGCATAGTTTGTAGTTTATTGCCATCTCGATGTTTGCACTGCACAAACGGCGGATTATTATGCGGCAAAAACGCGGGTGTATGTTCCTCGAGGAGTTATTTTAGCACTACTTAAATATCACTACGTGTTGGTATAATACAATATAAGTCTATTGAATTGTTCACAGTTGAATTTCTTCCTACAAAAAACAAAGCATCGAAAATAGTAATTTTCTTACAAACTGTTTATTAATAATATTCTTTTTTATTTTATAATTTATTACACAATAAAGTGATGTAAATATATTTTTTTCGTATTTCTAGCATATTAATGTCTGTCAAAATGTACTCAGGTATTTAAAATATGTTTTTTAAAAATGTTATCATTTTTGAAATATATATATTGTAAAACAATGGCACTTTCATAAAGCGTAACTTTTAAGCGCAGGATAGCGCAGGTTTATAACTTGATAAAAGACCTAATCTAAGCTCCTGAGAAAACAAATTGATGAGTTTTAGCTGCGACCTTTGGATATAACTGGTGATTTAAGCCATCCGTGCCAGACATTTATTTTTAAATTATTTTTTTCCTTTTGAATTCGAAAAAAATCATTTTCAAAATATACTACGAATATTTTAACGAGACTAGTCTCGACTTTTTAAAGTTACCGCTAGGGGGCGCATCTGAAATTATCATTAAAATGTTAAATAACAACTTAAGTTATGTGGATCATCATTCGATAGATAATTACAAAAAATAGCTGTGGCCAACACAGGCCAATTAAAGTAATGTAGGATTATTTCCAATTACTTGGTATTAATAATGCATACTGAGATAGATTATTAAAATATAAAGGTTTACCATTTTCAAGAAAACTAAAAGAGCTACGACAAAAAGTATATACTCATTATTTGATACTTTGCAACTTTTATTTGAAACATTTTCTAATAATGTTAATAATTTACAAGATACGATGAAAAAGCTAAGAGTATACATCCACTTCTGGTTTTCGGATTTCATCCAAAAGTTGATTTCAAAATGAAAAAAACTAAAAATACAGTTTAAACAAACCGTTGAAATTAATAAAAATAGCTAATTCAATAATTATCAATTATTTTAAAAATTGGGAGTAAATGATTATAGATAAATCAATTTTTATAAATATTAAAATTAAAAAAAAAATCAAAAGTAGCCAAATTAGCATTACAAAACAAACATCAATTCTAATTTTATTCAGTTTCAAGTATTTTCTTGGAGAATAACATAAACATGATAATAAAATAAAAAAACTTTAAAATAGGAAAGAAATTAAAAAATCTAAAAAACTTGATTGAAACACAAATGTTTGATTTTATTTGATATTGACAAATTGTGTTGAATCTTTTGAGCTAATTATACATACTAATTCTATTTATAGGTTTTGACAGCTTTTTGTCAATTTTCAAGTAGGTCATTTCCTTAGTTATGAACATTTAATTTTCTAATCGTTAGATAATTATTTATTTATTATATATTGGGGAAAACTTGCCTACAACAATTTTAAATGTATAATTTTTTGGTATATTAAAGTAATGAGTGTTTTCCACTCCCAGATAAGGTCAAATTTCGAGTTTAGAAAAGCCCCGCGTGGAAAATTTGTCACGGGGCTTTTCTAAACTCGAAATTTTACTTCATGCGCCACACGTATAAAACACTGATTTACAGTAAAGTTAAAAATATATAACGCTTAGATGTGATTGCTTTTTTGTAAATAGTTTTAAAATAATAATAAAAGAAGGATAAATTCAGTTTGAGCAAGTCTTCCAAATTATAGATATTTAAATCATCATATCTTTAATTATTTACGTTGATGTAGCAAAAAATCCAAGAATTGTTTTGTTTGTGAATAGTTTTAGAATAATAATAAAAGTAGGATAAATTAAGTTTGAGCAAGTTTCCCTTTAACGGGAAAGTGCTATGATGGACACATCACCATTTTTAAAATTGATGCCATTTTCGGTGAAACCGGAAGTGCAAAAAAAGGTTTATGGAAGATTTGTAACCTCGAATTTGTGTTTAGTATAAGTATACTAAATTTCAAATTGATATCTCACAAAGTAAAAAAAAAAAAACTGTAGAGTTTTGTCGCATTTTGATTTAGCCATTGTGAGCCGTTTTGACAGCTCGTAAGTCGCATTTCCGGTATCACACTTTCGGCACGAGTTATTTTAACTTAAAACCGCGCACGCAAAACCTAAGTTGGCAGCACTAATAAAGTTGACAACTGATTTAATATAATGTATTTGAAGAAGTTTGCGAAACAGGTTGTAATGAAGATAACAAGTAAAGTATACTAGATGCTAAATGACAACTGTAACGGATTGGAAGAATATTTGCCCCAAGTTGTCTACGTAGGGAAGTGCGTCTAAGAAGAGAGAACATGATTAGAGATATTATAGATAGGTAATTTGTAGAATTGAATTCCGCACCTATAAAGAGTATTTTTAAGCAAATCTATTTTATAAGTTTGAAAATAAAATGAAATGATATTCACAACTTTCTTAATCGGCGCTTTTGAACATCGGGAAAGGTTTCGTTGTGTCGATCGTGTCTCGGAACGTTGGAATTAGTCCATCAAAAGGCCCCATTCGGCCTCTAGTGAGCAACCCCAGTGTAAAAAGTTTTGTCGTTAAGGGTTAGAATTTGCGCGTTGGATTTTTCAAAAGCTCGCCAAAATCAAATTCTGCACGGATTTCGTTGGAATTTTCTGCAATGCGTAGCCTAAAGTGTCCCGCTCGCACATCTGCCGCTCCACCAATGAATGAATTGCTTGGATACAATAAACTAAACAACGGTACGCGGCCGGCGCCCGACTCGAAAAGGGGCACGTGATAATAAGTGTTGCCAACTTTTTTATTCGGCCGATTTGACGGTCCGGAGTCACATTGTGTCGGCGGGTGTGATTTACGTCCAAATTGACCTATTTGCGACGGATATGAGCCACGGGAAACACAAGGCGAGCATTAAAAAAATGAAATTTCCTGAAGTTTGTTAAATTCGGTCAGCCATAATATAAATTGTATTTATTTTGTTGTTTTTCGAAATCTTTAAAAAAATTGCCAAAAATCCATTTTTAGACCGAATTTGATGCGTTTTCGTGCGCGGTTGTATCGTATTTATATATTGCAGTCGCAATTTCGAGGCAAATTGCACCCTTAATACTCGTTTGCACTGAGGATACATTTATATTGAGCTACATAAGACAACGGCAATAAAGATTTAAACAAAATTATATAAGTGATATTGCACATGTTCCATGACAGCATTATTGCGATTATTTAGCTCGTTTAAACAAATATTGAACAATCCTCGTGCGTAAACAATTTTCCCGCACTTGTTTTGTAAATGACTATTCTGTTATTAAACAGTTGTTGTATTTTAACGAAATGCTTTTCGACCTTAATTATTTCTTTCCAGGAATAAAATAATCTCGTTATTCCATACACATCGACAAACCAAAGTACATTTCACGAAAACATTTTACATTGTTTCTTTTTGTTGAAAATACACATAAATTTATCTTGCAATTTAATAAAACTTAAGCCATATATCTCTCTTTTATTTACGCAATTTCTCCTTTCATCGAGTCGTATGCTAATGTGAAATCATTAAATTAATTTTTCGCGGTCTAGACGATCCTTGCGAGCGCTGCAAGAAGTGTAAAAACGGGCTCGCGCTCGTAATGTACGGCTTTTTGCAACTCGACTCCGGGCAATGCAAATATTTTCACTCATTCTCTGGCCGGAATGGCAACGGGCAAGAAGCGAAAAAAAAAAAGAAAGGGAAAAACGAAGGGAAACAAACACAATTAAACAAGTACAGTGGTGCGAATGTGGAAAATTAATTAATTCCAGAAAGAACGGGTGAATTAAAAAAATAGATGGGTGGAAAAAATTGTGTAATAAGAGAAATGTTTAGATAAATTGAATTTAAAAAAAGTAAATAAAAAAGGGTAGACAGATCTTAGGTTTATTTTATGCTAGGTGGTTGATAGCCCAGACAGACTAATTTATTATGAGTAGTTAATTATTCTTTAATATTAAGATAAATTGTTTGAGCACTAGAATTAACGTCAAATTACTTGATGTTATTAAAGTGGGGCATTTTAAGCCACAAAATTTTTAATTTTTATAATTGTTTATTTATAATTTGTGGAACTTAAACGGCATAAAAATGTTTAAAGAATTTTATACAGTCATTGTTCCTTGTAAGTATACTTTTACATATTCCATATAAACATTTGTAAAACTAAAAAACATGTGATCAAACCTAAGCAGTGTATTTTGAACTAAATTTAAATCAGTGTTTTATACGCGTGGCGCAGGAAGTAAAATTAAGAGTTTAGAAGAGCCTGAATTTGGCTCCAAATCCACACGTTCAGACTTTTCTAAACTCGAAATTGTCCTTTATGCTTAATCTGGGATTGAAAACACTCGTTAAAGGCTACAAATTAAATGTCTGAATATATATAATCCCCTATTCACTGGTGCCACACATATAAAAGTAAATCACGAATTTAAGAGTATATATTATTTATATTCATTTAGAAAACTTATAGATATGGGGAGTTTTTAATTTAAATATACATACCCTAATTATCTGCAGTAAATGTTCAGACATTTGTCTTCATTAAAAAGCTTTAAGCTTAAATGAGTGTTTTCCACTCCCAGGCTAGTAAAATTTTGAGTTAATGCGCCACGCGTATAAGACAATGATTTTAAGTGAAGTTTGCTTGCTCACTATATTTCAGTGTTTTCAGTGTTTAATACGCGTGGCGCATGAAGTAAAATTTCTAATTTAGAAAAGCTTGAAAATTTCGTTTGGACCAAACCAAACTTTCAGTGGAAAACACTCTTTTAAAGCTTCATATTGAACTATTAAAGAAAGCGTATGCATACCCACTGAGCAAAAATCCGAAAAATAACGTTACATCAACATTGTAGCAACATTAAACGTTGTTTTAATGTTGATGAAACATCGGTCTAGGACGTTTCATCGCCGCCGATTCATCGCCGCCGATTCATCGCCGCCGTTTCATCGCCGGGCCAGTTCATCGCCGGCCGTTTCATCGCCGGGCCAGTTCATCGCCAATATTTGTATAAAATAAAAGATTGACGATTATTTGGATGCCTTAGCAGCAGAAATTCCTCCAGAGTTACAACCACTGTTAAATTGGTTTGAAGATATATATATTGGACGTCAAAATAGACGCACTAAAGGAAGACAGCCTGCAATGTTTCCACTTGAAATATGGAATCTTTATGAGCGTGTATTGCACGAAAAAGACCGAACAAATAATCATGCTGAAGCTGCGCATCGGCGACTGCAAGTTGAATTAGGAGTTCATCATCCTACAATTTGGAAATTTATTGACGCATTACGGAAAATACAAAAAGGTCGAGACACCTACTACGAACAATTAGTTGCAGGGAATGATCCACCTGTTAAACTCCGCAAATATCGTCAGGCTGATGAAAAAATAAAAAAAATTGTGTCCTATCCTAACCTATCCTATCCTATCCTAATCTATCCTAACCTATCCTAACCTATCCTAACCTATCCTAACCTATCCTAACCTATCCTAACCTATCCTAACCTATTCTAACCTATCCTAACCTATCCTAATCTATCCTAACGTATCATAACCTATCCTGACCGATCCAAACCTATCCTGACATATCCTATCGCAATTGGCCTGGCGATGAACTGGCCTGGCGATGAACTGGCCTGGCGATGAACTGGCCTGGCGATGAACTGGCCTGGCGATGAAACGGCCGGCGATGAACTGGCCCGGCGATGAACTGGCCCGGCGATGAACTGGCCCGGCGATGAAACGTCCCATCCCCATGAAACATTACTTACATGTGTTTGCTCAGTGGGTATGTATACTTGAAAAAAAAAAATTCCCTGTATATTTTATGTATACTTAAAAGTATCTGTAGGTTATTATTGGCGAACAAATCAACAATAAATCCCATGTCTTTATATTGAAATACAATTTAAGTAATTTCCTACTAAAATTTAATAGGAGTAGAAGTGCAATTCTTACCTTTTTTTTAACTAAGTGCAGCATTTCTTTTTTCCCCTGTTAGAAAATTATTCTAAAAATGTGTATACTTAATATCCACAAGCTATTACAAGAGCACTCCGCGTAATAATACGAAGTACACACGTCTTGAAAATTTGCATAAGTCAAAGAAAGCGCAGTAATTTCCCACAAAATTATGACTTTAGGAGATGAGAAGAGCATCCTTTACGACATAGCAGCTTAATATTCACCACCAGCAATAACCGCATTAATGAAGGGCCGACTTCTTGTAAGTGAGTTGTTAACTTGATAGCATCCCTCAACCCTTCCTCCAGCCCGGTAATTTTAACAGAAGCGACATTTTTCTCGGCCGTTAATTTCCACCGCCGGATTGACAAAAGGACATTAGGGATTTTACTGAGGGCCGTAAAGCAACTGTGCGGAGTGTAATTAAAACGCGATTTGCATAAGGACCGGGCTTTACCGTAGTAAGTACATAACATTTGTACGTGTTTACGGGTTGCACAAAATAAAAAAAGCGTCTTCGTAAATTTCGTGCAGCTTTGAATTTCTATTTTTTTTTTGTTCGTTAGACGTTGCTTGCAGCTTTGTGTTTCTAACACCTGTGCCATCACCTGTAGGGTGGTGCAAGGTCATGTCCCATATAAACTAGACGCAAAAATACCTCTGCAAAAAAAAAAAATGCTAGCCATGCTGGTAGGTTTGTGAAGGGGCAGACGTGTAAGGATATGCGGGTTTGTGTCCGGTTTATGACTTGAATGTAAACATTCTTAGAATACAATGTATTTATTGCAATGGATACATTTGATATAATTTTATACAAGAATGTTTTTTTTAAGTAAATGATCAATTTAAAACTTGTAAGAAGTGTTTCCACTCTTTGATTAAGCATGAAGTAAAATTTCGAGTTTATAAAAGCCTGACAATTGGTATGATCCCGGAGCGAAGCGGATATATTGGTCGATTTAGCTGACGTTGGTGACACAGGCATTAATGATTTCCAACTATTTTTTTTTGTATTTCACGACAATTGTTTCCCAACGTTGTTGCTTCTTCACCTTTGAATATTTAAAAAGCGACGGGTAGTTTCATCCTTATCCTCGCTTACCCTCACATCAAGACAGATGCTAGGGATTAGCCGATTTCAACGTCAACTCGACTCCCTCCCCCCCTCCCTACCCATTTTTCTTTCAACACGAGGAATAAGACGCTCTCGGAGGCATAAGGTATTTGCATACTTAAATTTCATGGGACTTTAATGATTAGTTAATCACAATCTACAAAAGGAGGATTCCGCATTTTTAACGACGTCTAATCGAGCCAAATACCAATGCGAAATCGTAATATTCTCTTCTGAATTTATATTTTGGACTTTCAGAAATCAAACATTTCAGAAGGTTAGCAATAAGTAACTGTTAGTATCTATAAATTATCACTCAAATAATTTCTAATGCATAAAATATGATTAACTTGGTTAGTTTCAAGTTAATTATACATTATTTGACATATTTCTCTATCTTCAAATAAATAATGTATAGGGGTGAAACATTACCACGGGTTAGGGTTAAACATTATGAACTATAACTTATTAATTAAAATATTTGATACTGTTTCAAATCACTGAGACAATACCCAGTGTTTTAATTAATACCATACATATTTCTCTTTGATAACATTTTATTAATTAAAACTGCTACTAGAAGTGTATGCATATGTATTAGATTGAAGTATTTTACACATTACTACGTTTCTATTAACAAAATAAATATCAGCATAATTCATGAAAACGTTTCAGGAAAATTAAAAGTAATTCATCATGTTTTCCTTATCCTGTGAAATCCTCTATATTTTATAAACATCACATCCTCGAGACGTGAGAGTATGTGTGTAGTACACACATACATCCAAAAACAGACCGCATTTCAAGAGCAGACCAATCCAGCTAATGCATATGTTAATGTCCGCACATGTACACGTTACGTTTCCGATTATTGCAGATCTCATTTCAGATATGGAAGCCGCGCGTATAAAACTTCATTACGGGGGTGCCGCTTCTCCTCGGGCTTCCAACTTCTAACAGTTACAACCTTGTTATCCTTAATTCGTCTGTCAACCGGCGGAGAAATTGAATTCCCGGATATTTGCCGTGCGCCATTCGAAACAGACGATGAACGAGAAAGAATACGTTTGAATTACCATACGTTATCTGGTTTTTGGTAATTTCATATACAGGGAATGTTTCTTTAAATTATCTTAATCCCGATAATTAAAGCGTTTAGTAAATTTGTATCAAAGCGATCAATATAAAGTGATTAAGCATGAAGTAAAATTTCGAGTTAAGAAAACGATTAAAACACTGAAATACTCTGAAGTTTAAATATACTGCTTCAGCATACTGATTTAGAAGTATATTAAAAACTTCACAATAATTCAGTGTTATATACGCGTGGCGCATGAAGTAAAATATCGAGTTTAGGAAAGATTGAAAATTTGGTTCATTAATTCCGCTACGCTTCGCGTTCAAACCAAATCTTCAGGCTTTTCTAAACTCAAAATTTTACTTCATGCTTAATCAAGGAGTGAAAATACTCGGTAAAAACTAATTCTACGGTTTATAAAAACAAAGAATGGGTAAAAAAATGCATCGTATATATCGGGTAATGTACAGGTAAAATAAAATGCTGATGTATATTCTATGCAAGGCATTACAGATCAAATGTGAGGCCCAAGGCAACTAATATTTTCGAAGCTCTTTAAAATTGTATTTACAATTTAATATATTTATTCTGAAGCAAGACAAAGTATTGTGTTTAATTATTTTTTTTTTCTTTTTCCTTGTATCTATCGAATGGGGTATTTGATATGGTAATAGCCAAATGAAATAGCCTATTAGATCTAGTGTTATTATTAGTTCATTGGCGCAATCCCTTTGTTTATAAAATAATTATATTACAATTTATAGATAAAACTAGAACAAGCAGAAATGGTAGTTAAGAAAAGTCTAGATTTTGAATTATTAAACAAAAAACAAAAAAGAAGTAATCTTGCATGAGTAAAAACAAATTTATTCTTGATGGAAAAAAATGAACCATATTGCAGAATAATGAGGCAAGATAATTAAACATATTAAACTCTCCAGAAAATTAAGTTTAATAATATTTCTCAAAATTATTTCAAAGGAAGCATTGAAAGTCCGATGGAAATTTGGCTAAAACAAAGACGCACCACGAATGGGAATATTATGCGGATAAAAATTAAAATTTAACAAAGCCATCAAAGCAGGAGAGGCAATTTTTCCATCCAAAAAAACATATTCCAGCAATTTTATGACGTTTATAAATTGATTTTTTATTTACTACTGTATGAAATTTACGAGACAAACACCTGAAAAATTTAATTTGAATTTTTTTTAACTGTATTTATGTCAACTTTATAAAATGAGAAAGAAAATAATGATCCATACTAGATCATTATAACTTTGACCAAAAATTTTGTAGTTACTAGGAGCTAATATTTTCGTGAAAGATAATACAAATTATTTTGAACAAATTTACGTTTTCTAATTATTAATGACTGTTCCTCTATAATTATAAAAATAATTACAGAATGATCGCTAGGAAGATGATTCGTACAGGGTGCTTTTTATTAAGTATACATGTTCCAAGTATATGCTGTAAATCTTCAGATATTCCTTGTTTCTTTTAAGAGGTTAATTTGAATTATTAAGCGAGTGTTTTCTACTCCCAGGTTAAGTATAAAGTAAAATATCGAGTTTACAAAAGTCTAAACATTTGGTTTAGTCGTGTAGCGAAGCGAAGCGACCAAACCACATTTTCAGGCTTTTCTAAACTCGAAATTTTACAGCCTAAAAATTTGGGTTAGTCGCGTAGCGAAGCGAAGCGACTAAACCAAATTTTCAGGCTTTCCTAAATTTTACGTCATGCGCCACGCGTATAAAACACTGATTTCAATTAAAATTCACTTGTTAGCAATATTTCGATATGTGATTAATATGCGTGGCACATGAAGTAAAATTTCGAGTTTAGAAAAGTCTGAAAATTTAGTTCGGTCGCTACGCGACCAAATCAAATGTTCAAGCTTGTCTAAACTCAAAATTTTACTTCATGCTTAGTTTAGGAGTGAAAATTACTCGTTTAAAGCTTCAAACTGAACTATTTTTTTTACAAGTGTGTGCATATGTATTACAGTGGTTCTTATTTTAGTATGTAAAAATTAACGGGACAACCCGGAAATTTGTCCGCATAGATAAAAAAACAAATAACTGTAAATTTTGAGCCATATCGAAAATCGCATAACCGAGCCCTAGTCCTCTAAAAGTTTAAAAAAGTCGGTTTATTTCCTTTGTTCATTTTGTATGTATATGTATATTTAAAAGAAAAAATCCCTGAATAACCATTTGAATAATCATTAATACTTTAAAATTATCATTTGAATGATCATTCAAATGATAATATTTTAATATTATCATTTAAATAATGATGATTTTAATAATCGAATGATTCGATTGTTCTCACTTGAGCCGGCCCATCACTAACTCATACTCAAGGTAAGAACGAACAGATGAATTATATAAAACCAGTCACGTTCTGATATTACAAGTAAAATGTTCCCTATTCCTCCCTCATAATAAAACCCAATGACCGCATTGCTTTGTAGCAAACCAAGAGTACGTGATCTGTAAAACAGAGAAAGTCATTAAAAAGTATCCCTACGTCTTTAATTCGATTTTCCCTTTCGAGGTCTCTATTCTTAAATAAATAATTATTTTCGATTTCTTGCTTTTGCCTATTAATATCGCACCAATTACAAATTACATTAAGACCAAATTGAAGCTTTTCGCGGTCCTGAATAGAATTAACTTCCATTAAAACTTTCATCTCGTCGGCATTCCTTTGTGAATCACATAATTCTAAATAACACTTAACCCCCTATTCCCAGGCGCAACAGATTATTAATTTAAAATAAAATACACTATACACTGTGTTATTAGAAAAGAAATAAAGTAAAATATATCCATTTTTACCTTATTTTATTTTGAATGACACACAATGCGTTTCGTAAATTATAATATTCATTATTGGTTCTATTCGTAATATTAAGATTAAATATTATATTTATACCCAAAAGCATTGTTTAGATCGTACATTCTACACCTGCATCCGGTTTTCGTCGTTTTCAGACATCAATCAGCTTCTATAATTAGTTTCTGAAGTTGGCCGGCCCGCGTATTCGCCTCCAGTCTGCGAGCGTAATACGTGAAACCCCATTCGCATTTCGAATCGTTGAAGCGAAAACGGAAAGACGCCTCGGTTTCACATATATTGTGTTGATACGAACGATGATTGAGGTGATGTCTAATCCTCACCAGCATCCCTTATTATTATAATAAGACAGGTGGAGGAGGAACGAAGGGGGAAATCCACCCGGTGCTAATTCAAATAATAGGAGAACATCGTATTAAATAAACTGTTTGGCTCTGAGGCGGGCGGGAGCAGCCATTGTTGCGATCAGATTACATAATGAGAAGTGAGGACGGCGAGACGCCGGGCTTATTAGGAATCATATTACATAATACACCTGAATACCAACAAGCGCCGACTAAGGAAAGGAAAACCACCCCCGCTTCCTCACCCTCTTAGCATTTCCCTTTTCTGGAAGTAAACCGCACGCTGAAGAAAAGTCTGTCGACAAGCGAACTCGACAATCTTGAACTTACTACTGTATCTGACAAGGCTTTTCACCGCCCCCCGACCGACAACTGTTGATTACTCTGCCAATCAACCAAAAAGGATAACGTTCATTTCCATTCGATTAATCCGGCGTGATTGCATCCACGTCTTAATAATTATTGTCTGAGGAAAAAATGGGGAAAAGTAGTGAGGCGTGATTGCGTTCAGGTGGCAGCGCTGAGACAATGCGGAGGAGATAAGGAAGTCGTCTGCCGTGGCTGCCAGACCGTACGAAGATAACGCCCGGCGTTGAGCATCAATACACATTCATAAATACGGGATGGTAAACAGAAAACGATACAAAACTCGAACGGCGGCGGAAAAAGAAAGAAGGGCGCGAGCTTGCACAAAAGCGGCAAAGACTAAATTAAAGTTAAACTAACGAGTGTTCATTTCAAAAAGGAATCTATGGTATTACGTGTATACAATAGGGATTAGAACTGGGCAGGATTCGAATCATTCAGGATTCGAATCCTGGATTCAAATCCTTTTAGAGGATTCAAAAGAGGCATTCGAATACTTAAGTTCAACTGGATTCGTGATCTGAATTCCTTACGTTTTTTTAAGAGGATTCGTATTTGAGTCTAAATGTGGGTGAGTTGAATCCTTATAAAAGGATTTGAATCCTTGTAAAAGAATTCGAATACTTACAAAAGGATTTAAATCGTCAAAAATAATTCGAATTAATTGTGATTAATAACATAAAGAATGTTTGTTTGTGTGTTTTTAAATTTCTCGTTAAATCACCGTTGTATGCGCGTGGCGCATGACGCAAAATTTCGAGTTTAGAAAAGCCCAAAAAATTTGTCTCGGGGCTTTTCTAAACTCGAAATTTTACTTCATGCTTAGTCTGGGAGTGGAAACGCTCGTTCGAAACTTCAAAGTGAATGCTTTGATAAGAACGTTAAATTATTGAAAATGTTTTTAAAGATGATAATCTAGTTTTCTAAATTTTATTTAATATTGTTTGAAGTAAAACTGACATGGTAGCCACAATCTGAAATGGTAAATTTTTCCGACATTTCCCAGACTAAAGATTTTTTCCCCGGCCTTTTAATATAACTTTTTTCTGTGGGAACCCCCATTCTATTTAATAGTTTTAATTGTTTTTGCCAATATTTAAGTTAATTTTATAAATTTTTACTTGTTTTGTAATTTGCCTGCTGATATTGACAAATGTAATAACATCATATGACTTTTTTTTAGTGTTTTGGTGAATTTTAATATAATTCCATGACTTTTCTCTGACTTTCCCGGTTTTAATGAAATTCAGTGAATTTTTTATTTAAGTAAATTTCAGGCATTAGTCGATTTTATAACAGAGTTTAATTTGAAGTTTTAAACGAGTGTTTCCACTCCCAGGCTAAGCATGAAGTAAAATTTCGAGTTTAGAAAAGCCCCGTGAAAATTTGTCGAGGGTCGCGTAGCGACCCGAGACAAATTTTCGGGCTTTTCTAAACTCGAAATTCTACTTCATGCGCCATGCGTACAAAACACTGATTAGAAGTGGAGTTCAGAAACACATAAATACATCTTTAACCAGAGTAACAGGGAGTCAGATATTTAGTCTGTTATCAACGATGTTCAGTGGTAATAATAAATAATTAGGTTTTGAATATTTTTGTTAAAACAACTGGTAACGATATTTATATATTAGTGGTTACATAAAAATAATAAAATCAAATTTATTCTTAAAGGATTTATATTCGTGATTCGAAAAAACAGGATTCGAATTTTCGATTCGAATCATATTTATCTCTTACGAATCCTTTATTCGAGTATTCGTGATTCGAATCATATTAGGTCATTCGGATTCATGATTCGAATCCTTTTTACGAGGATTCGTTCCAGCTCTGATAGGGATGTTCGATAATTGCAAAATAATTGATAGTTATATTGATTTTTTTTATATATCGCTAGTATCGATAACATATGGTCGATATCGGTACATACGATACTTGTTAATTATCTATTTTACTAAGAAAATAACATTTTATATAATGTAGAAATCTGCGTCCACATAAAACTAGCGTTGTGTTTTTAGGGGGGAATTACGTGTGTTTTGTGAAGTGTTTTTCTAATTAAAAGTAGCCAAGAAGAATAACAAAAATATTAAAAATACACCGGTGTTTATTCATTAATGTATTTAGAACTAGGGCTGGGAATTTGAATATTAGCGAATATTCAAATACCACATTACATATATTAAACCACTTAAATTTTCACATATTGAATTAATTTAGCTCTTTGAATATTTAAATATTTTAATAAAGTAGTGTTACAAAATGTCTAATATATTTTTTAAAACTAATCAATTTATAAATTCAAATAGTTTATTTGTTTAAATAATTGACTCATTTGAATGTTTCATTTTTGAATATTCACGAATATTCGAATTCCCAGCCCAGTTAGAACTTCACCTAAAATCAGTGTTTTATACTCTAGGAGTGGAAACACTCGTTAGAAGTTTCAAATTAACTATAAAAAAAACAATTCCTTTAGCATTTATATGCCTCAGAAAATTTGTACATAAAAGAAAAATTCCCTATACGTGTAACTTGATTGATGCGTGTTTAATATAACCAGGAAAAATAGATATTTTATAAATCACAAACTAATCATTGATTAGTTGGTTAGATTTGAAATTAAAATGAATTTTCTGGATCTAAATTTGAATGTTTTCTCTTGAAAATTGTATTTCGATGTGAAATATTTTTTCAATTGGGTATTATTATAAATTTACAAAAACATAATTGCGATCGTCAAAAATTACCTTTAGTTCTGTGTAAAACTCTGATTTATTAATTTCACTTCATATACAAAAAACTTGAAATTCGAATGCCAAGTTATCATATTATTAACTTAAGTTATGTCATATTATTAATGAATGTTAATAATAAATCTAGCGTTTTTTTTTTACTTAAACACAAATTTTAAATATATTTAATTATCTTTAAACTCGGAGTTTCTGTAATTTCATTTCTATTCTATCGATTTTTTGCATGAAAACAAAATTTGTTTATTTCTCAAGTATCGCTAGTGAGTTTATCCAAATATTTTTCTTTTTTGCTGAATAAATATAAAATAATTATAATACAACATTTTAGCCTGTAATGTTACATCCTGTTTCTCGATTTTCATATCCCCACGTTGAAACAATGTTTATTCATTTCTCAATATTTGGGGAAATTTCATCAAAATTTGAAGTTTTGGTGATGTTTTAAAGTTTATTTTTTTAAATAAGACTGAGATTTTCTACACATTTTAAAAAAATTATCGGTGTGCCTTTGTAATTTGGTTTAAAAACAATAATAAATACATTAATAATATCTTTATTAAATTCAAAATAATCTCTACAAATTTGATAATAAAAATTAATTATCGCTGATTTTTAAAGGTTATTTTTTAAAAAGAGACTGCACTTTTGATCATTTTTTTTTAATTTTTAGATATTTATCCAACATTTACGAATTTCGCTGTCCACGATATTTTAAATATTTACAAATAATAAAATTTTGATCAAACAAATTAGGAAATGTCTATAAAAATGTAAAAACAAATCTTGGAAATTTTGTGTAATCAATGGTAGTTTTATATTACACAACTTTGAACTTTTTATTCAAATATTGTCTTGATTTATGGTATTCATCAATTTTGTTAAAACTATACTGATAATATGATACTACTAACTAATAATGCCTAATAAAAATAATATTGATTGCCGTTTGTCTACAAGTCAGAACGTGGTCTTTTTGATTGTGCACTGACTGTATAGTGACAGTTTTCCACATTTTTGTTACCAGAAGCAGTTACATTTGTATTTAGAAATAGTGGCTAAAATTGTATCTTACTGGAAATAAAATTATGACATCTAAACTTAACCAAAATATGTTTTTTATTTTAAAGCATGAACAAAGTCATCATTTTGTAAAATGAATTTTATAAAAATCAACTAAATTTACTATATAATAAAATTTACAAAAACAACAACTAAAAATTAACAAACTTTCAATTAATTGTAGACGCTAAAGGTTGATTAGTGTTTGTTCTAATATTGAACATAAAGAGTGTATTTCTATAAAAACGCATCCACTCTATTTACACAATTTTACAACAAATGAAGGCAACAGATCGATGTTTAGCTACTTCCGCTAAAAAATGTCGAAAATGGTAAATATCGGCAAAATATAATAGTCAGTATAATCAAGGCAATCAAATAGCATAATACATTTTTAAACAAATTCAAGTTTTGAAAGCTCTAGAGCAAAACGATTTTTTTTGCAAATCTTCAAAGATAAGACCAACAAAAAATTAAATCATTTCAAATAAAATCTTCATGTGAATGGCTTTTCTGGTTCTTTGATTTTATTGCTGTTTATACATCTTAAACTCTTTTTAATTTTAACTTAATTAAAAGTTTTTGAATATCTAGAGCAAACATTGAATTCGTTTACCAATTTTGAAACATAAATCCAATAAAAAAATGTAATCATTTTGTTTACAATTTTAATCTGCATGGCTGTAAATGCATTGTGAATTGCTATAGTTAATTCCCGCGTATATCGTCTTAAAATCTGATTATTTCTAAGCTTAATTTCTAGTTCTTAAAGCTCTAGATTAAAAATTACAACGAAATTTGAATTTTACTTAAAATATCAAAATCTCAATGTTAATGGCTGTAAATGAATTTTAAATTCCAGGATTTAATTTTTGCGTAAGTATCTTGAACTCAGATTCTACGCCTAATACGCCAAATTCCACAATTTTACAGCTACAGAGCAAAAATTGATTTGTTTTGCGTTGGGATATGCAGATATACCTAAAACAAAAAAAACCCTATATTATTTTATAAAATTGTAGACCATGAGTTATTCTTTAAGTATATATATCCCAATTTACAGTATATATTCTGAAAATATTTAGAAATTGATTTGCTTTTAAGACTCAAATTTAAAGCTTTAGACGAGTGCTTTCGACTTCCAGGTTAAGTATGAAGTAAAATTTCAAGTTTAGAAAAGCTTCACAGAGCGACCAAACCAAATTTTCAGTATTTAACACGCGTGGCGCATAAGGTAAAATTTCGAGTTTAAAGAAGCCTGAAAATTTGACCAAATTTTCAGGCTTTACTGAACTTGAATTTTTACTTCATGCTTAATCTGGGATTGGAAACACTCGTAAGAAGCTTTAAATTGAAACTTGTAATATTGTGGTATACCCAAAAGATACATTTTCAGTATAGACATTACATTTGAACGTACCTGGAAAAATCTAAAAAATTAAAAACTATCGCCGGAAATAACCCACCAACGGGGGGTCATAAGACTATCAATCTAGTGTCAGTATAACCTTAAAGTTCCGTTTCTTTTATAAATAAAATCGACAATTTAGGGCATTTTTGCATTTTACTGGCTTTATTATCATTAACGGTCACTATACTTAACTTTGAAATCTAAAAAAAAAATCCATCACATACTTATTTCGCTCTATCTTTAGGAGTCGTAAACTATTTAGTATATTTTTAACGAATACCCAATATAACAAAGTTCGATAATATTTTTTTACGCAGACAATAAGTAGTTTTCTTCGAAGACCTATATCTTGTAAAACATCTTCACCGAAATGCGTTTTTGTTATTGTGAAAAATGTTAAAGAGCGTATTGCAGCTGTAACAGTTGTGTTAACCATATTTCTTGATTCCAGTATGGCATAGCTCATTAACTGTATTTCCTAAATACAAACTTGTTACAAACGATTAAATCGTTGTCAGCAGCTTTAAAATAGCTATTGCTATCACCGTTTATTGCTGTTACTGTTAGTTACATTTATGAAATTAGTTTTTATGAATATATTGCTAAATATTGAGCTTTTGCAACAGAGAAATGTAGCAGGTTTAAAATTCAGCTGGATTTTTCAAACTTAATTTAAAAAGGTTTAGAATAGGTTTTGAAGGTAAATTTATTGTTAAAATTGTATCCTGAGACGAGTAGAATCCAGGGATAGGTGAATCTCAATATGTGTATGGCTGGTTATGCAACTGGGCGCATCAATTGAGTGGAAATATTTATATTAAAGTACCCACCCCATCGAACTAAATTTAGACTAACCTTTCTAACGTTTCTCAACAACTTAAAAAGTGTTTAAAAAAAGAACTAGTTTTTCCCACTAACTTATTCAATCGAGTCTTATCATTATAACAAAAATATTTCGGGTGTTAATCTAAAAATATCTTTTGATGCACAAGGTTGTTTTTTTGTTTTGTATCGAGTTGACGCAGCGATGTGTGAATTCGTGGTGTTGCTAGGATGTGCGCGGATGTCGTTAGATATCTAATAAATCAAGATAATATCACTTAAAACCCGTAATTGCCTCTGCCAACCGCTGCCGAAGCAGAAAGCAGCGGCACTAACAAGGTTTAGATGAATTAAAGAATTAAGAAGCGATACTGTAAACTGCGACTGCAACTTTATATCCACGTGATTATCTACAAGATTAGTTGGGAATGTTTTCTGAATATTGAATGGACTTTGCTACTGCTTACTTGATCGTTTGTTTTTTTAGGATTTGTATTAACGATATTTAATGAAGGCAATACAAAGTTACAATAATACTGTTCTTAACATTTCATTCGTTTTAGGACTAGTTGTACCAATAACTTTGAACTAAAGTTTAAGCTAAACTGGAGTTCAAGATGACCGTTCCTATTGTACTAATATCAGTTTAAACAAAAATTCGGAGTTGAACCAGTTCAACGTGTTTGGTGCAACTGGCCCTTAATCTTTGAATTAAAAGTTGCTTCGTTATTAACTGATAAACGTAAACCAAGTTTCAGGATCATAAGGATAAAGAATTATCTTTGTGTTAAAGGATGAAAAGGTACGTAATAAAAGGTATTACTGATTTAATTTTATAATTAAATACAAGTTTTTTAGTATACGTACGTATCTCAAAGCCCAATATTAAAAGCTCAAGCTTTGGTTAGATAAAATAAACATTTTTAAAACTTATGAACGTGAGTTCATACTTTAAATTCAGTCCAGTCAGATATGAATACTTCACAATACTTCAAAGTTTTATACCCTTGGCGCATGAAGTAAAATTTCGAGGTTAGGAAAGCCTGAAAATGTTAAGACTAAACTCGAAATTTTACTTCATGCTTAATCTGGGATTGGAAACACTCGTTAGAAGCTTCAAAGCTTATACTTTTAAAGTGTATATATACATCTGGATATATACAGAGAGTTTTATGTAACACCGAATATTTTCATAACGGAAATTTGTCTTTTAAGTATACATTTGCATACGTTCTACATTTTCCGATGCTCGGTTTATTAAAAGAATTCATTTGAAGCTTTAAACCAGTGTTTATCACTCCCAGGCTAAGCATGAAGTAAAATTTCGAGTTTAGAAAAGCCTGAAAATTTGGTTGGTCGCGTAGCGCGAAGCGCGGAGCGACCAAACCAAATTTTCAGGCTTTTCTAAACTCGAAATTTTACTTTATGCGCCACCGGTACCAAACACTTATTCAAGGTAAAGTTTATCGGTGCTTTAAACTTCATAATATGTCAGTGTTTCGTACCGTTGGCGCATGAAGTAAAATTTCGAGTTTAGAAAAGCCCGAAAATTTGGTTTGGCCGCTCGGCGCTTCGCGCTACGCGACCAAACTAAATTTCCAGGCTTTTCTAAACTCGAAATTTTACTTCATGCTTAGTCTGGGAGTGGAACACACTTATTTTAAGTTTCAAATTAAACTCTTTTGAAAATACAACGATTATCTAAAGATTTACGGCATATACGCTGTAATTGGGGCATGTATACTTGAAAGAAAAACTCCCTGTATGTACAAGTTGAGACAATGATTGTAACTGATTGGCTACAATGGTCATATAGGCAACCCAGTTTACACATAACTTAAAAGTTAAAGGTGTCAAATTGTATTGAATGAAAATGTTCGGTGTTACATAAAACTCTCTGTATGTTTAAAAAATCCCTGTATATTAAACTACTTATAGTTTGAAAACATTTATATAGACTGCCATTTAAACTTGTATTTACAAAGTAATTAACTTCGATTGTTATGGAAGTTTAACTAACGTAAAGGTTACATTTGAAAAAACAACCTATTAATAATCCATAACAAGCAACTTAATTATCTTGTATCGAACATAGTTTATGTATCAAGGGAACATCACGTACTCAGTTTTTTGCTTGCCGGCGAAGCCAGTATATTAGATTATGTAGATAGATGGACGAACCTTCTGTGTGTGTGTGCATGACTCACGTCAAATTTTAATCAGTTGTCCATACATATTGATTCAGTTTGTATAGTTTATAGTCTGGCGCGCTTGTTGTAGTTCAATAATCGATTCTGGTGGACGGGGGGACGGAAGTTTCCGGGCGCACAAAACTTTCAAATCGAATAACCGTTTTGTCCCTTTTCACTCCAGTTCCGCTCTCCGAAAGCCAGACACATTGTTGATTCTCGCATTGATCTATCCGACGGAATCATTCGAGTGTTTGCTGCCGGAGAAATCAGCTGATTAATAACTTCTCCTGTGCGCGGTTTGTAGAAATGGCTCTTTTTCCATTTGTAGATGATAAATAGTTGCGGTAGGTTTCTTTATAGGGAAAAAAACGTCGTTAATTGACCGGCTGTTCCTGTTGGTTCTTCAGGGTAAATTAATGAATGGACAAAGTTAGACATCATATATATTTTTTTAATATATCTATTCCAGTGTTATTTATGTCTGTTGGAGGACATTTGGTCGAAAACCAGAATAACAATTTTTTTAATAATATGATTCGTCAGGATATTTCTACAAAAATTTAAAAAAATAAACTAAAGTTGCAATTTTTGTCCCATTAGTGCGTTCTCGTAAGATAATCTCAGGTCTTGTTGTAACATGTAAACATACAATTCGTATGTACAGTTCTAGCCAATAAAAAAGCCTACACTGTAAATGTGGATTATAATTCAAGTGGTTACTATGGTAAATGTTACACATTTGATAACATACTGATACAGCTTAAAAAAACAAGAATCACATTAGCGAAATACTGCCGAAATCGAGTTCAGTAGTTGTACGCTTTTTTTTATAGAACTGTACGATCTATAACTGAATACGGTTTTATTAGTTGTAATATAATATATCACACACATAAACAATCGATTGAATATATTCAACGTAAATTTTACAAGTATTTATGGTGTGAAAAGCACGGATCCTTTCCTCCGCAGCGTTTCAACCACGACTTACTTATGTTACGGTCTCACTGTCAGCACTTTAGACCAAATATGTTTATTCAAAATCTTGCATAAATAATATCAACGTTCTTAGGTTATCCAGTCGACATTACACGTGCAATTTATAAATATCAAATAATTCCGAAACGGTACAACTTAGACCAGTTTCATTACCTTTTTTTTACCATTCCCCTACCTTACAAATTTAAATGCTCTAATTATGGTACATAGGGGAGTACAATTGGTGGAAATAAATTGTCTGGATACGTACACATTTTTTAGTAGGTGTCACATTGGACTTGTCAGTTAATTGTCATTTGATATAACAAAGTTTCAAATTTAACACAATAATATGACTAATTTGCCAGACATTCTTAAGCGTACTACCTAACAATGCCTCCAAGACGAAATACCCATGCGATTATTGCCCTCGAATTGGGTATTACCAAAAATAGTCTTGTTAGCAAATCGATAAATTTTAAAATACGGCAGAATAATGAATAGACCAGGTTCGAAACGGTGAAATGATACAACCAATGCAGAGGACGATTGACTTTTCTAGTTTATACGAGTAAATCTTTTTCAATCGGCAGTTATTGCTAAAATGGAAACAGATTTTCCAACTAGTCTGAAAACTGCTCGACAAAGTATTAGGTAGTCTGAACTGCACAATTGATGTTTGCTGCACATCTACTGAACGGAAAATAATAAAGTTAGGAGGGTACATTATGCTCAACAATATACAGCTTATCCTATTTTGAGTAGGACAGTATGGGTATCTTTGTTATTGATAATGATATTTATTTATGTTTCCATTTGAAAAACAAAAGTTGATATTATTTAAACAAAAACGAACCGCCAAATAAATTAAAATCGATCACCATCTGTTGCGCTGTAGCATTTACTTTGATAATTTTATTACAGATTTTGAATAAAATTACAAATAAGAATGATATGGGGTAATTTTGAAAATCGCATATTTTAGTTTTTTTCTCAATTACTTCAAAGGTTTACAAAATCTATATTATTTCTAAATTGGATCAAAATAAGCACATAAATCTACACAACTTTGCCCATCTAACAGAATCTCTATCATTAATAATAACAAAGTTACCCATACTGTCCTACTCAAAATAAGACACCCTGTATACACTATAACGAGGCTATGTGAAATAAGGTGGTATTTTCAGATGATTCCAGTATATTCATAATAGACGTCTTCGAGTCTAGACCGAGAAACTTGATACGTGAAAAAATATACTAGAAGAGTGAACAATAAATGTATTGGGCTGAATCAGCAGTAGAGGCTCAGGAGTGCGTGTCATAGTGCAGGAGAAATGAAATGCAGCTGTTTATCGAAGACTGTTGGACGAAGTTATGTTCTACTATTGTTTGGCGAAGAAAACTGTATATTCCAGCATGTAATTTATTAGTCTTTATTGTTCAATTGTATATTGTATATGTGGATGGACGGCATGTAAGAGTTTTACCTTGGCCTTCCAAAAGTTTCGACCTGAGTTCTATAGAAAACTTATCGGGTTTCATGGTCAAATATATACATGTATCAACATGATTTTCGTCCCCACAACATTTAGCAGCTACAGCAAAATGTTGAAGCTTGGAATAAAATAACCCCTGAATATACCAGACATTTAGAGTTTCCTATGTTACATAGGCTACAAAATGTTATAGACAGCAACGGAGAAATTACAAAGTATATTTTTAGTATATTTTTTGTAAACTTGATAATAAAATCAAAATCCCCTTCTTCAAATATTGTTTCGATAATTCCTTTCATTTACATATTTTAAAAAAATTAAATCATGGTACTCTAGAGGTTTTTTATATTGAACATATGATATAATAACCTTTCTTTAAAAAATATGACTTGACCGGTATAAATTTGGTTATGTTTGACATTCTCCAATTTTCGATGTATCCCAACATTTTATGTATACCGATGGTACATAATTGTTTTTACTCGGTACGTGAAGACTATTTAGAGTCACATGAATTGTAACAAAGAATATGCGAGGCCCTACAAAATGTTGTATAAAAATCTTTTAACTATACTTCTGGCAATAGTAGAAGATGAATTAGCTGTCTTAAACCTTTAGAATAAATCAATGTTTTATACGCCTGGCGCATGAAGTACAATTTTGAGTTTACAAAAGCCTGAACATTTGGTTTGGATACTGTATGTGAAAAAATTAATGAAATACCATACGATTAGATATTTATGAAAGGAAAAAATAATGGGTTAACCGAAGTTGCAATAACGCTCAAAAGACTGCATTTATATCAAACAATCAACCATTTAACACACTGGTCTGTTTTATTTTCTTCTGTTAATGAGGATCTCATGGAAACTTACGGCTATTTATACACATATAAACGCTGTAGGTCAAAAACACCCAGATGAGATAAACTGTTGCGACATCTCGCCAGTTAATAATATAATAGTGCATTTAATCGCTCTCTTTTCCCCTCTTTTATCTCATTGTAACAGGTCAGTAACAATCGACAATGGCCGTTGTCTGTGTTGCCTTCTAATTCGATTCGTTTAATGGCGCGCGCGATAATAACACCATCCGATCGCAGACTGAAAGCAGGCAAAGGTTACAGTTATTGCCCTCCGATGGATATTATTTTCATATTAATAAATCCACTAATGTGAATACAATTCATCTTAAAGAAAACTGTTTTTAAAGTTTTAACGAGTTACATTTTCAATATACAACAGCAATGAATATGTAACCGTTGGTGCTTGTACACTAAGTTGCCTATGATGTTCACTTATAGAAGCAACATAATATACACAGGATACTAGGCTCTAATATATATTAAGAAACTGTCCTAGGCCTATATCAAATTAGGCACATCTTTTAGAAAAATCATATCTTTAAGATTTACTGATAAGTAGGTAAGTAGGTATTGCAATATTTGCTTGGTTAATGTCAAAGCGCATGTGTCACCCTTTGCACCCATAGTAGGGCGGCTGAAGGGGTGTATCCCGAGCATCACCACCAGCTCCTGGACTACCACATTCTAAAGATCAAGTGTATACCTTGTGTTGACTTGGCAGACGCAACATAGGAAATCGCATGTTAATTTTAAAGTGTTCAAATATTGGCTTCTCTATTTATTTTAGACACAAAATTAATTTTACTTGTTTGTAGCGGGTAAAATTCTATATTTATTAATGTTCACACACAACACTTTACGTTTCTCTAAGTTAAAATAATTAAGAAAAAGTAATGTAATTTTATAAAAATAATGACATTGATACAACAATTGCGGATATTCCCTGTTATTTTTTAAGTTCAATGTAAAGACTATTAATGATTTCAATAGCTAACGCCATCTAATGCTTCATAGTGGCATCGTCAGAGACGATGCCACTATGAAGCATTAGATGGCGTTAGCTATCGAAATCATTAATAGTTTTCACATATTGGCTTAAAATAGTCAGAAATGTTCAGTATTCCTCAGCACTGGGTCGGGACCACACTGAAGAGGACCTTGAAGTCAGAAATTCAAAACCCGAAATTTTACTTCATGCGCCACGCGTATAGAACACTATAATATTGTCAAATTTATGTATATTCGAACTTCACTTAAAACCTGTGTTTTATACGCGTGGCGCATGAAGTAAAATTTCAAGTTTAGAAAAGCCCAGAAAATTTGTCTCGGGTCGCTGCGCGACCCTCGACAAATTTTCACGGGGCTTTTCTAAACTCGAAATTTTACTTCATGCTTAGTCTGGGACTGGAAAACACTCGTTTAAAGCTTCAAATTGAACTCCTTTAAAAATCAACGAATGTCAGAAAATTAACAACTTAAATAATTATTTCTTGTATAGTGTAAATTATTTCGAAAACATTTACTTTTATCAAGTAACTACGATATCTTTTGCCATTTTGACAACCGCAGTTGTTTCAATTCCATGGCATGTCATTATTTTTATAAAATCACAATATTTTTTCTTAATTATTTTAACTTAGAGAAACGTAAAGTGATAAACCTTTTCCCTCTACAAAAAAGGTAAATACATTTTGTTTCTCAAATAAATAGGGGAACATTTTAAAATTTACATGGGATTTCCTATGTTGCGTCCGCCAAGACAACACCCGGTATACAATAAACGAGTTACTGTTAACTCTTTTCGCCTTCTTATGAACCATCCCCGTGAGCCCACCATCAGCGTTCACAGTTAATTTATTTGTGAAATATTGACAATTTATTCACTTCTTTTACATTTTCACGACCTTTTAATAATGTATCATATTCCTTTTGATCATTTTAGGAAATTTTAGAGTTTATGTGATTTAAGTAACATGAGCAAAACTTTTAAGATTTGAAAAAAGATAATTAATACATTTTCCACCAGGGAGTGTACATATTCCGATGAATGAGCTGTAAAATTTCAGGCATCCATTGCTTTTTTAAAATGCGTGTAATCTAAAGTTTCCACTGTTTGTTTAAGCATGAAGTAAAATTTCGAGTTTAGAATTTGGTTTGGTAGCATAGCGAAGCGGAGCAACCAAACAAAATTTTCAGGCTTTTCTAAACTCGAAATTTAACTCCATCCACACCTATAAAACACTGATTTCAAGTGAAGTTTAAAATATACTTCGGCTTATATTTGATCTCATGTTAAGCAATTTTACAAATGTTTATTTTAATTAATTCGAACGTCTGAAGCAATTTGTTTTGGAATATGTAAAAGTATACTTAAAAAGAAAAAAGTCCCGTATGCTTTTTAAATGTAATTTTAATTTAGCTATTTTTATTTTGCTATATCTGAACCTGGCCACAAACAGGAAATTTTTCATTAAGGTATACATATCATGATTTTTTAATATAATTTTTCAGACATTCATTGTTTGTATAAAAGCTATCAATTTAAAGCTTCTAACGAGTGTTTCAAATCCCAGATTAAGCAGAAAGTAAAATTTCGAGTTTAGAGAAGCCCGAAAATTCGGTTTGGTCGCGTAGCGAAGTGGAGCGACCAAACCAAATTTTTAGACTTTTCTAAACTCGAAATTTTACTTCATGCGCCACGCGTATTAAACAATGCAATATGCTTATTCAGTATTAAGTATGTACTGCCTAAGCAGGATTAAAAATATACTGCTAAATAAGAATGTTTAAAATTTCATAATATATACGCCTGACGCATGAAGTAAAATTTCGAGTTTAGAAGAGCCTAAACATTTGGTTTGGTCGCTCCGCCTCACGGAGCGACCAAACCAAATTTTCAGGCTTTCCTAAACTCGAAATTTTACTTCATGCTTAATCGAGGATTGAAAACACCCGTTAGTAGCTTCAATTTGGACTCATTAAAAAACATGAAAAAAAATTCTTTGTATATTTATGTCTGCAGCACCACCAATAAATATCGTCACAAGTCTCACTGTTTCCGATATTATGTTTTAAATATAAAATTTTATGACAACTTTATTACATAAAATTTATTAAATAAACCCGGAAAATGATAATGATTATCAAATAAAACTGTTTTACTTAGATTATATCTAGAGTACATATTAATAAATCACTCCTTATTTTATAGTTAACACTTTATGGACATGGGCATGGTTGATACACATTTACGCGCTTCTAAAAATGGCTAGTAGTTTTCTTGCGGTGAGGTCGACGGCCGTCGATGTGTGTCGGTGCATTCTAACATTTCCAACGCACATGCATTCAAACACACACCTTTGAAAACCTGCACGGATTAACATAATCTAATCATATTTATACGAGTAAAACTAAGCCCTCTGTTGACTATTTTTTCCCCCAGCGGCCGAGTAATCGGATTCGAGTTTAACTTTATCATTTTTAAGCGAGCGGTGGAAAAAAAGCAATTAAATTGCGGGAGGATTTGAGCGACGAAAAAATTAGAGATGATGATGGGGAGGGAAAATGGGTTGGATAGGCGCCAACAGACGGAGAGACGCGAAGCGGGCATATTTCTGATGATATTGCGATATGAATTTCGCTGTTTATTATTTTTATAATATGCATTCTCTATGATCTTAAAATTCAAGCACTTTACGGGTAAAAAATTAATATTTCGTTTACACTTGACTTTAGACAAGGGGTCTCCAAACTACAGCCCCCAACCAGCAGATATTTCATAACAGTGTTAATCCATTGATAATAGTCACTTAGTGTCCGAAACGTACATTTGATAATTCAAATAAAAGTGTGAAGAAAGGTTATTAGTGCTTTATTCGTCAAATTAATAACGGATTCTTGTTAATAATTTTGATAATGGTTATAAAATTAGTTGGATTAGTTAAATTTAATCCTAACAATATACAGAGAGTTTTATGTAACACCGAACATGCTTATAACGAGGATTTTTCTTTTAGGTATTCATAAACATACGTTGTACATTTGCTGACACTCGGTTTATTAAAAGAACTTAATTTGAAGCTTTAAACGGGTGTTTTCCACTCCCAGACTAAGCATGAAGTAAAATTTCGAGTTTAGAAAAGCCTGAAAATTTGGTTTGGTCGCGTAGCGCGAAGCGCGGAGCGGCCAAACCAAATTTTCAGGCTTTTCTAAACTCGAAATTTTACTTCATGCGCCACCGCTACAAAACACTGACATATTACGAAGTTTAAAACACACCACTAAACTGTAGATTACATCAGTGTTTTGTACTGGTGGCGCATGAAGTAAAATTTCGGGATAAGAAAAGCCTGAAAATTTGGTTTGGCCGCTCCGCGCTTCGCGCTACGCGACCAAACCAAATTTTCAGGCTTTTCTAAACTCGAAATTTTACTTCATGCTTAGCCTGGAAGTGGAAAACACTCGTTTAAAGCTTCAAAATAAATTATTTTAATAAACCCAGCGTCAGCAAATGTACAACGTATGTTTATGTATACCTGAAAGAAAAATTCTCGTTACAAGCATGTTCGGTGTTACGTAAAACTCTCTGTATGTTATTTAAATAGTGTAGATAAATAATTTAAAGAATTAGTCTGCAAAAATCTATCACAAAGAAACATAATAAACAATGGATCTATAGAGATAGAATGGCAAGTAACAAAGTAAGGCACTTAGTAGCATAGGAGTGTAAGAGCGAATTAAAAAAATTAAGATACATGCAAGGAAAACAGTTTTTTTGTTGTTGTTAATTAGCAACGAGATATCGCGTTTTCATTGACATGTACTGCTACTCACTATATTTTCTGAAAAATCCACATAACCACTTTGCTATTTTGTTTGTTGGTTTTAATATAACTTAAACTTTAAAACTGATTATCTCATTTTTTTTTTGGCTGAATGATCGTGTATTTTATCAACCGTATCTTGATAAAAAGAGGGATCTAACAAAAAAAAATGAATATTTCAGTAAACTAATAAATAACGCTGATAACAGGCAACATGAAGTTTGAAGCATAAGAAACAACAATGTAACAAAATCCAACCTAATTAAACGTACAATTTTAAAACAAAATGCAAAAGAAATACGTGATTCAAATGAAAACAATTTTAAAGTATTACTGAAACTCTTATTAATAATTACTTTAGACACAATAAATCTAAGGAATGTACAACTTTGAATAAAACTGTGAAACTTTCTTATTTTAAAGAAGTAACTGAAAGCGAAATACTTCAAACTATTCAAACTTTGAAGAACAAACCTAACTCTGGTGTTTTAGATATACCAACTAAGATATACTCAATGACATTAGAAGCGTAACACCCAGAAGGAGTTATTATTTTAACTTGATTTTTTGCCAGTATGGTAGTCTTACATCAAGAATAAAATGATTACATTTTCAAGAAATTTTATTAAAAAACAATCTAAAAAAATTAATAATGTGTTTGGCGACCCCTGTATACACTCCTGTAGACGTCTGGGCATCGACAAAATGAGATGGTCGATGTCTTCTTGAGGCATCTCGTTCCAAGCAACTTAAATTTCATCGATCAACTGTGCTAGAGTCTGTGGAGGATGGTGCAAAGAGAATATTCTTCTTCCCATGATATCCCACGCATGTTCAATGGGATTTAAATCCGGCGAACGGGGCGGCCACGCCAAAACATTAACACCAGCTTCATTAAGAAAGTTCATAGTTCGACGAGCAATATGGGGACGTGCGTTATCTTGTTGAAAAAGTACGCCTGGGCGGCCATCTAAATAAGGCAACAAAGTCGGTCGTATGACGTCTTCAACATAACGCGCAGCTGTCATACTGCCTCGAATGAATACAAGAGGTGATCGACTACCATAAGCAATAGCCCCCCAAACCATTACTCCAGCAGTCCTGTGTACATGCCTCTCAATAGCAAACCTAAGATCAGGTCGTTCTCCACGGTAGCGTCGTACCCTTCTACGGCCATCATGCGTGCCTAGACAAAATCGTGATTCATCGCTGAATACGACATCGTGCCATTCTGCCTCCCAATGCTGCCGTTCTCTGCACCAGTCCAACCTTTGGCGACAGTGTCTCGCTGTTAAAGGAAGCACTAATCTTGGACGGTACGAAAGAAGCCCAAAGGATTGAATGCGGCGATATAGGGTTCGCATACTAACGGGCCTACCTTCTTCTCCAATCCGTTGATCACCGATTTGACGCGTAGTAGCGAAACGGTCTCGCAGGGCTATTTGTCTTAAGCACCGATCTTGACGTTCTGTGGTACGCCTTGGTTGACCAATTGGTCTTCTTCTTGCTCATCTACCTTCTTCTGTCCATACCTGATACACACGTATTACAGTTGCTATAGTGGAATCAATACGGCGGGCAATTTCGCGATAGGACATACCGACATCTCGATAAGCAACAACTCGACCCCGGTCAAAATCGCTCAAATGGTGATATTGTGGACGTCTTCGGACTCGAGGCATTTTATTTAAGCTTAACACACTCAACGGAAACACGAAAACTAAAAACATCTGTACTAAACAGCTCATATAAATAGTTTTATCAAAAAAGAAAAAGTGAAATATTTTTTTTTTCACAATAAATATAAAAGGCACAAGGTTGAAATTGTTATCAATGTATGCTTTAAATATAGTCACTCTGTTGCTAAAATATGAATTAAAAAAAAATCATTCCTTCTTGGTGTTACGCTTCTAATGTCATTGAGTATATTAAAATAGTTGATTTTGTAAAATTAACTCCACTATATGCAAAATAAATAAATGTTTTGATAAGGCAAAATTTCCCTACTGACTATCCATGAGAAAAACTGCAAAAATACTGTTAATAAGTATAGACCAGTACAGATCCTAAATCCACTATCAAAAATAATAGAAGAAGCCATCTCAAATAAAATGAATAATAACTACACTGGCCAGCAAAATAAAACTTTTTGTCTGATTCTTGGTTCTAAATAGGCAAACCTTACTAATTATATTTCGAGAAAAGCGAGTATGTTCATGATTTTTTTCTTGTATTAGCTCTTGTTTTCAAGATACACAAAAAATAAAAAAGCTTGTGTAATAAATATAACACAGTAGCTCATGTTTTATTAAACAATGTTAATTTTTTAGCTGCATAAATAAGGTGTGGTGGATTTGATCTTATTCGTGTGGATGTTTCTTTTCGGATTGGCTCTTGCGGTATCTTTATCCACTAGTTCTGGTCCGAAGGCGGAAAATTTGCGTTTTTGGTGGTCTGTTAGAGTGATTAAACATTTGAAACTTGATTCTGAAGGTCAAAAAAGGCCCATGCAAAAGGCCCACGTAGGTTCTCTTTCTTAAAAACAAGAGAAAATCTCAACTTTTAATGATGATTTTTGTGTTTAGCGAGACAAAATACTTTTTATTAGTTATTGAGCACAAAACATTTTCGGTGTTGGCCAGTGGTTTATAAACAACTCTAAATTACTAGAAGGACAACATGGATCTACAAACACCTAGATACAAGGGTGCATTTTGCTGGGGTCTTCTTTGATTAATCGAATTAATCGAAGGCCTTTGATTACCTTGAATTAAATTTTATAATTTATTAAGTCCAGTCATTAGGTTTTAGAACGAAAATATATAATTTGATGACTTATTTTAAAAACATTAGAGGAATATGTGTGAACGTTTCTGAAAAACAAAACATTCTTCTTTTTATAACATATTATTAAGTGTTTCCTAGGGTTCAATTTTAGAACCACTGTTATTCTCTCTTTTTGACAATGATATTTTTGATTATATGGGTGATTGTTCAGTTGAAATATACGTTGACGACATTTTAGTTATTGTTTCAAGCATATCCCAAAATAAACTAAAAATAATATAATGAAACTTATATCGAAAGTATCGAAATATTGCAATCAAATATAATACAAAACTAATGTAATACTAAACCCCGGAACGACAGTATGCATTTATTTTAAAAATAGTGAGGTTGATCATCATATATCCATAACAATAAATAACATTATACTAGAATAATCCCCCACTAACACAAGATTTTTAGGAATTAATATTCATTTTATGCCGAAGTGGGAAGTACACTTAGACAATACATCAAACAAAAAAAAACGAATAAATCATACTTGCTATATTTAAACTAAAAACAAAATCGCTTTCCATGCGATATTAAAAAACAAACATTTTTTCTAATTTACAGCCCTATCGCAATTCCTAAGACATTAAAAGTAATTTGCAGAAAACTCGTTTTATCAACCAATCAAATAGCCCAGGGTTTCTCAACCGGGGGACACGGCAAATCTTGGGGGGGGGGGGGAGCCCCTGAAGTAGCCATTTTAATAAATAAAAATTGAATGTGGCTTTGAAAAACAATTGATTGATAATCAAGTTTAACAAAGTAACAAAAGCCTATTTTGACTTTAGTAATATAAAAGTTTAAAGCATTATTAGCTAAGCTTTATTAGTTACTGAGCTATAGAAAACGGGAGGTAACCATGTATAATACAAACTACTTTTTTATACAAAACTCTAATGAATACATACATAACAAATCAACACTTACTTTGCTGGGAAAAAAATAATTGAGAGCTACCATCAAATATTTGAACGAAAAAATTCTGTAACATTGTAATTGATGTTATTTTTAATCTGTTTCTGAAATTGTTGCATTTTAAATTATTATTTGACTTGTATACCCATTTATGATATCTTTAATACCAAATAAACTTATTCTATTCTATATAGAATTGTATAAGGTCCGAGAAGAAACACATTTTTGGCCCTAGATTTAGGCAAATATAATTAATAGAAACTGTTGTTTTCCTTAAGATAAAATAAATAACAATACTAATTCGACATTCTTTAATTTACTTGATTTACAACCAAGTAAAGTAGAAAATGACGAATAATATTATTATTCGACGAATAATATTTATTCCACAGTTTATCTCAGCTTGCTATTACATTGAAGTGTTTATTTAATTGCTAACGTAATTAAAAGGTCAAAAGCAAATGCATGTACAAGTAAAAGCAACGAACATAAATTACCTCGCCCTTTTTTTCTTTCTCTCTTTTTTTTAAGAAGACATATTAGAAAATGATTAGAGTCAGATGCGCGCCGACAACGTCTAATAATGATATTTAGCGCGTAATTGCGATTTAATAGTCCTTTTGAGGGGGATCCCGACGGAAGAGTGTATTTCATTAGATTACACGCTTGAATAAATACAAACTTTCCAGATAAGGAGTCTGCTGCTAATTTTTTTTCTTCTTATTTTAAGTCCCCTTTCTCCTAGTTCCAGTCGAAAACGAAACTTTTCCGCCGCCGCTCCACCCTCCGCCTGTCAAATCAATTGTCAGCGTTTTCCTTTACAAATAAAATATGTCTTAAGAGCATTCCCAGCACGGACGATTGCCTTGTAATCTAGATTCTGTGTTTTTTTGTTGTTGTGATTGTTGTGACATCTATCTAAATCCTCCGTTTTTTTTTTTGGAGGGGGGGGGGGTGTTGCTATTTCGATAATTGTGTTGGTCAGATTATTTTATGACTGATTTTAATTATAGGGATGAAAATCTTTAGTTTACTTCACACGCAATATTTCCTGGGTAGAAACATAATAGAGACTAGTGGCGAGGTAAAATACTGTATCGAGATTGCGTGCGCATAGAGTCGACTAGGAGACTTTCAAAGCGTCAAGCAGGTCATGTGCGTTAAAATGTAACTGAATCACGCATGCCGTGCGCATGTGATATTAATTTAGACTACATTGCGCATGATCTACTCGCCGCATTGAAAGCCTCGTAGCTTAACTCTACTTTGTGCAGACACATAATCAATGCAGCCTTTCAACTTGCCGCTAACCTCGATGCTCATCTATGTTTCGACCCTTACATTTTTCATTATAACAATTACTAAAATAAAATTGTATTTTTAAATAAATCCTAATAGTTCAATAAATATTTCAAGTTAACAGTTCACATTCATTTAAATCTCATTCCTAAGTTTAGTAGAAAAACTCTTTTTAATTAATGCAATTATTTTAATGAATTCTCACTTAAAAAAATGAATATAATTATAATTTCCGTTGAATAATTATAATCAATATCTGAACGTGTATTCCCACGTTTGAATAAAATAATCGAAAAGCGGGGCTTGAGTTTCCAACGGTGGAAGAAGAATAAGAACGCAAGAAACGTACAGAGTAGCATGTCGTGTAACCCGTTTGATCCATTTTTTTCCTCTTCCCGCTCGATCGAAGCGATAAAATCTGCAGACATTTCTAATTAATGTCCCGCGCGCGGAGAAGTCAATGGTAGTAAATTGGATTTCTTTGCGAGATCAGTGTTTGTTGTTTGCTTTTTCGACGATCGCTAATTACATTCCGTCAGGATTTTAATTTTGAATTTCAATCAATGGATTTAGATAGAATCATCTAAGAAAGGAAGAAATATATTTATTAACGCTGTGAGTATACTAAATCTGAGTTCATTTAAGTGATAAAAATGGTTAATATTAAGAGAGAATTGATTTGCAAAATGTATTTTTCATGCAATTTGTTTTCCTAATAATTTTAGATACCATTGAAATATAAATAATCTTTCAAAATCTTAGTATTTACTTTACATTATTTTTCGATTATAATTTAATTCGTTTATACACCTGTTTTTGAATTTTCCATTTTTACAAGAATACTACTATTTACAGGCATTTTTATTACAGAGAGTTTTATGTAACATCGAACATATTCATCCAATACAATTTGACACCTTTATTTTTTAAGTTATGTGTAAATTGGGTTGCCTATATGACCATTAAAAATTGTAGCCAATCAATCGCAATTAATCACTCAACATGTCCCAATTACCCTGTATATGTCGTAAATCTTAAGATATTCGTTGTTAAAAAAAATCAATTTGAAACTTGAAATCAGTGTGTTCCACTCCCAGACTAAGCATGAAGTAAAATTTCGAGTTTAGAAAAGCCTGAAAATTTGGTTTGGTCGCGTAGCGCGAAGCGCGGAGCGGCCAAACCAAATTTTCAGGCTTTTCTAAACTCGAAATTTTACTTCATGCGCCACCAGTACAAAACACTGACATATTACGAAGTTAAAAACACACCGCTAAACTTTATATTGCATCAGTGTTTTGTACCGGTGGCGCATGAAGTAAATTTTCGAGTTTAGAAAAGCCTGAAAATTTGGTTTGGCCGCTCCGCGTTTCGCGCTACGCGACCAAACCAAATTTTCAGGATTTTCTAAACTCGAAATTTTACTTCATGTTTAGCCTGGGAGTGGAAAACACTCGTTTAAAGCTTCGGATTAAATTCTTTCAAATACAGAGCGTCGGCAAACGTACAACGCATGCTTATGTATACTTAGAAGAAAAATTCTCGATATGAAAATGTTCGATGTTACGTAAAACTCTCTGTATATTTATGATTACATTGTTTGGTGATTTTTCAAAATTGCATTGTTTTTATAAAAGCGTTATATTTCACGCTTCTAACAAGTGTCTCCACTCCTTGGGTAAGCATGAATTCAAATTTCGAGTTCAGAAAAGCCTGAACATTTGAATTTACCGGGGCGCGCGAGCGAAACGAGTCGCACCCCGGCAAATACAAATTTTCAGGCTTTTCTTAACTCGAAATTTGACTTCATGCGCCACGCGTATTATACACAAAATCTTAAGAAATTTAAGCTTTTGGGGGAATTTGTTTGTGGATAGTTTAATTTAATTATATTTTCATATCTCAAAGAAAGTTAATCGAATTTTAAGAACGTGATTAATGTGAAATCAAACGTAAGCAGTATGTTTGGAAATTTTACTTTAAATTAGTGTTTTATACGTGTGGCGCATGAAGTAAAATTTCGAGTTTAAAAAAGCCTGAAAATTTAGGTTGGTCGCGTAGCGCTACGAGCAACGCGACCATACCAAATTTTAAGGCTTTTTTAAACTCGAGATTTTACTTTATGCTAAATCTGGGAGTGGAAAACACTCGTTAAATGCTTCAAATTGCACTTGTTTAAAAAACAACCAATATCTGAAGATTTACAGCATATACGCTGTAATTCGGACATGTATAATTCTGAAATTTGAACTCAATTAGCCTGAACTTACTTTATGCTTAACCAAGGAGTGCAAATACTCGTTAGATGCTTTTAATTGCACGCTTTTATAAAATCAAAAAATACTTGAACATTTGCAAAGTATACAACGGAATGTATATTCAGAAGACACATTTCCTTTATACTAATATTTAGAAAAAAACACAGATATAACAAGTGGAAATTGAAAATATAAAATGTAGTTTGTTATTAGAATTATTATTACAAAATTCGAGTCCCTAATGTATGTTACCGATTTCACATACATTACGGACTCTAATTGATTATAAGAGAAAAGAGAAAAAAATATGATTAATGGTGTTATAAAGGTAGTCTGCCTTTGTGATATTTCTACAAAACCTAAGATTATTTAAGATTAAGATTGTTGAGACCTTTACTATGTGACAGTCCATTTTAAATAGTACATAGAAAAATTAAACTATGTAAGTTTAATTCAACAATATCTTTTTATTACTTGAAAATGATACTAAATAATGTCGGAATTTGAGTTGTGTTCTTGTAATAAAAATATATTGTGGTTTTCAACTTAATTTATTTTTCTATTCACTATTTTCAAAATTAATTAATTTTTAAATAAATCAATGCTGGTGGACACAGAAAATAAAGCATTGATATTATTTATATGAATAAAGAAATTCAAAAGAACGCAACACATGCCCTTTTCAAGCTAATAAAATATTCAATCCTGAGAAAAAACTTTCCCGTAGGTAAAGGGCGAAGGTGCGAGGAAAGATTTAATTATTGAGAGGACGAGGAGATAAAGGTGAAGTCGTCGGAAATATTTATAGTGAAGACACGGGACGGGACGAGGTAATGGTCGAGGCGCGGGTTCCTCCCGTGGGACAGGAAAGGTCCGGGACGTTACAGCCGCAGCCGAAAGCAGTTTATTCAAATATTTGCGTGTCGCCAGGGAAGAGGCGAAAAGGGCACAAGCCAAAAGAGGCGGAGAAGGGAAAAGGAGACATCATCTCCTTTAAAATTATCGAACACAAAAAGGTCTTTTCGCCCGGTTGGCAGTTTACTAATACATTTGGCGCCGACCTTTTGCTCAATTCGATATCTATAAACAAAAAAATTCTCGTAAGAAGGAGAGTAATTTATAACCTATAAATAGATCTTGAATATCAACTAAAAAAAATACTTAAATATGCAATATCATGAAAAATGTTAAATACTGCGTATACCCGGCGCATCCACCATATATGTCTTATTACCAATGGTGTTTTATTTACTAATAAATTATTTAAATTTAATTATTAAACGGTATCTCTTTGTTATCAAAAAATATACAAATCAATCCTAATAGTGTAAATTCAAACATACCAACATAAACAAATTTTATCACATAAAAAAAGACAATTTTTCACGGGGCTTTTCTAACCTTGAAATTTTACTTCATGCGTCACACATATAAAACACTGATTTACAGTAAAGTTAAAAATATATAACGCTTAGATGTGATGATGATCAATATTTACCTAGATGTAGCAAAAAATGAAAGAATTACTTTTTTGTGAATAGTTTTGGAATAATAATAAAAGTAGAATAAGTTTAGTTTGAGTAAGTTTTCCATATTGTTGATATTTAAATCATCATTTCTTTAACGGGGAAAATGCTATGATGGACACATCACCATTTTTAAAATTGATGTCATTTCCAGTGAAACCGGAATTTCAAATAAGGTTTATGGAAGATCTGTACACTCGAATTTATGTTTAGTATAAGCATACCAAATTTCAAATTAATATCACAAAATTAAAAAAAAAAAACAAAGGTGTTTTGTCGCATTTTGGTCGGTTTCAGACGACTGTAAGTCGTTAGATTGTTGTATATTTATACTTTAATAATAAATATTATTATTATATTATTATTTTGCTATATTGAATTGCCAATAACCATGTTATTGCTGTTGTTAAAAAAATACTGTCCAAAATATACCGGCAATTTGCACACGTATTTATTAATATTAGAAACAATTTAAACTTAGTTTGCTCACCAACAAAAAAAATATTTACGTAGATCTAGTTGCAGAAAAAAATGTAACTACTGTCATTTTTATCTCTGGTTCAAAGATTAAATCAAATTACATTATTGAATGTAACTGGACCTATTCTCAAATTAGTATAACATGCTTAATTGCTAATAGCAGCTGCAGTTTTTATTTTATTTTTTAATATTAGTGTTAGTAAAATTTGTTAAATGTATTAATTTCTCCAACCCTGCACGATTGTTTCTTCATGTCTTAACCTGAACCACTTCGTACTTCCCTTTAAATATACACTAATTAATATAAACGTATTAATAATTATTAATAACGGTGTATTTATATTAACTAACAATTAACAATAAATAAATAAATAAATGTGTTAAATTATCGTTAATACAAAGAGTCTACACATTTTATACCCCTTTTTGCATCAGTGCAGTCTTATAATTTATACACAGAGAGTGTTCTGTACTTTAGCATAATGCGACAGCGAAAATGACGCGAGCTTTCTCGGTTTTCCCGCTTTCAGACGTAATACATAACGCACACATAGAGCGGAGCAGAACGGTGCACCTTTTACATATTTCGTTACAATTGTATTACGTTACACCGGCTGACACCCGACACGAGCTACTTGCAAAAATATGACAAGGGTGAACTTTAATAAAAGACCAGAAATGTAAGCGCGAATGTATAGAAGACTAGAAATGTGTATGCGTTGTTAAGGAGACTGGAAATGTGTTTGTGCATGTGCAAGTACGAAAGACCAGAAATATGTTTGTGTGGAAAAGGCGAAGTTTTGCAACAATTTCCATGTCTGCTGGTTTGTCGAGGGCCGCTTCTGGCTGAATTATGTAAGGGGCGAAAGTTTGCAAACTCTATCAATTTCTTTTTTGATTCTTTTCTGGGTTGTTGTTAAAGAAAATTTAATAAATACGTGAGTAGCTGTTGTATGGATGAAGGGTAGTTTGTACTGCAGTTGCAGCTATTGAAGAAGCAAATTAGAGTTGCTGATAATGTTACAAGCGCTATTTGTCGATGGTGGATTTTAATGAATAATTAAGAAAGATATGTTTGATAAAGGAATCTGTGTACTTATAGTTATGTCAACAAGAGAATCGTATTTTTGTAATTGATTTATAAATTATACCTTATGAGCTTATAGTTATTGTCAATATAAAAATTTTGTAATAAAGGTTTTGAATTCGCGTCAAGATAAGATAATAAAATACAGATTGTAATTAAGTTAATGAATAAGATGTACGGGGAATTGTTATTTAAAGTATACGTATTAAAAATTCAACTTATTTTCTTTAAGTCTTAAGATATTCGTTGTTTTAATAAAACAAAATTTGATTAAAGCTTTAAACGAGTGTTTTCTACTCCCAAACTAAGCTTGAAGTAAAATTTTGAGTTTGGGAAAGCCCCGTGAAAATATTTATTTTATTAAATATTAAATATTTGTTTTATTAAAAGAGTTTAATTTGACGCTTTAAACGAGTGTTTTCTACTCCAAAACTAACCATGAAGTAAAATTTCTAGTTTAGAGAGGCCCCGTGAAAATTTGTCGAGGGTCGCGCAGCGACTCAAGACAAATTTTCTGGGCTCTTGTAAACTCGAAATTTTATTTCATGCGCCACGCGTATAAAACACTAATTTTAAGTGAGGTTCAAAAATACATGAATTTCACAATATTTTAGTGTTTTATACGCGTGGCGCATAAAGTAAAATTTCGAGTTTAGAAAAGCCCAGCTGAATTTGGAATACGTATAATTTAAAGAAAAACTCCCCGTATAACAAATATAGCGCCATTGTCTGTATTTGATATACCTTATTAAATCTTATACGTACGATTTTTAATTTTTTACATATCCCCATGCTTATATATTTTGGGGCATTCGTTGTTTTCTTTTTAACAAGTTCATTTGAAGTTTCAAACGAGTGTTTTCAATCCTTGAAATTCAAAATATTCTTGTTCAGCAGTATATTATTAATCCTGCTTTAACAATTTATTCTTAATTTTGATTTAACAGTATATTTTTCATTTTACAATTTTTCTGTGTTTTAGACGAGTGGCGCATGAAGTAAAAATAAAAAATTTACCTGATGTGTAATCTGGGAGTGGAAATACTCGTTCTAAACTTAAACTAAAAAGCAATGAATTCCTGAAATTTCACAGCGCATGCATTGGAATATGTGAACTGAAATATTCCCTGTATGTACAAATCTTTTGAATAGGTACCCATATTACACACCTCAAAGTTTTAATGACAAGTTTCTTCATGGAGTGTCAAGGTAACAAATTATATTCTGTATACATATTTTATAGATTTAATTTCTCGATTCATTTCTACAAAAAGATTTTACAAAAAGGAAATAAACTAGAATGAACATTTACAAACTAAATTAAAAAATCAATAAGATGCACAGAAAGAATTTCTGACTTTTTAATCTATTCACAGCACTTTTTCGATTTTGAAATGAAGAGCAAGTTGACTAAATGCAGAAAATCCAAATTTTACGCATATGAAAGTAAAGTCAATCTCAAAAGTTGATATAACTAACAGACATAGTTTAAATATATTTTTGTTTTAATCTAAGAAAAATAAAATTACTGATGATTAGAGCTCGGATTTCTAAGCAAACAGCTTATTCTGAAAATTTAAAGCATCAAAATGATTTAATAAAATGTGAACAAATTATGGAAAGTTAAATCGTTTGACACAAATTTTATTGCATATTGTTTTCGAGTTTTTCAGGTTTTATGGCTTTTTACATTTATATGCTTATTTGGTACTTATTTCGGTAAATTTAAGATAGTGAAAAATTATCTGTACAATCAAAACACGAACTATTCATTCATTTATCTAGTTTAGTGAAATAAATCAAGTTTTTGTACCCTTTAGCCAATTTAATACAATAATTATTTTGTAAACAACCATTATTTTGTAATTTAATTTTTAAACCAACTTATGCCCGGTATTATAAAACATTGAATAAAATTTACTTTAGAAATAAATTACTTTATTCCAAAGATTTCGGTATTATAAACACAAAATAAATATATTTGGCTAATAAATCTCCTCAATACATTATTTGTTTGCTTTCTACCAAGTAAAGTTTATTCTCTAAATAATTTGACAGTTTAAAGTCAAAAGTGTATTATATTATTATAATTACTTTAGATTCTACTACTTGTATTTATTAATTTCACTACGGTTATCATGTCTACCATGCCATCCATGTTAGATTTAAGTTCGCTTATAGTATCTTCACTCACAGTAATTAATTTGAACCACAAGAAATTCTTAGGCGTTGAAGACCTAGAGTATTTTAAGTCAGAAGCAACCCCTTGACATTACCAGGGATTTTTTATATATACATAGGCTTTTTTAAATTAGTTCCATTTGAAGCTTTAAACGAGTGTTTTCCACTCCCAGATTAAGGGTGATGTAAAATTTCGAGTTTAGAAAAGCCTGAAAATTTGGTTTGGTCGCGTAGCGAAGCGCGGAGCGACCAAACTAAATTTTCAGGATTTTCTAAACTCGAAATTTTACTTCATGCTTAGCCTGGGAGTGGAAAACACTCGTTGAAGTCTTTTTTAATTTCTAATAAGATTTATTTTTCTTGTTCTGTGTAATTCTATCTTATTCCACGGTTATTCCCTATAATTATAAGGAAATAAACTAAATTTCCAATTCAATTAACAATTTAATTTGAAATATTGACTATTCAATATTACAACAAACAAAACTTCAATAACATTCTTAGTTTTTTTATTCATTATCCTGGGAAGTTTTAGGTGAAACACCGTGTATATATATTTTCATAAAAATCCCAAGTAGTAATACTACATTGTTACAAGATTACATTTAAAAATCGAGATACAAACATTATTGTATGAACTTGTTTCAAACTTAATTTACAATTTTTTGTTAAAAATAATGCTTTTGTGAACATAATAATGCCTTTTTTCCTCAAAATAATGTCTTTTTTGATAGAGTTAGTGCTTTTTAAAGCGCTTATTTTTAATTTTTTGTGCTTAGAAATCCGAGCTCTACTGATGATTAATACTAGAACTAAAGTTAACGAAGCCTAAAGCTGACAAAACATTTTTAAATTGGAGATAACTTGTGTGTTCTGTATAAGGCTAATGAAACAAATAAAATATTTTGGCATAATTAATAACAATTATTGATAATTAAAAAAAAAATCACGATTACATATCTATAATCATTTGTGTGCGTCACGTGAATTTATTAAAACGATGAAGAGATTTATTACAACAAATCTCGTTTGTACAAATGTTTTGAATTTAACTATACATATTCCGATGCTTTTAATTTAACATTAAATTTGAAAATTCTAGACAGTGTTTCCACTCTTTGATTAAGCATGAAGTAAGTAATTCACACTGTAATATTGTAAAGTTTGAAATATACTTAAGCTAATGCAATAGGGTAAAGCAGTATTTTTAACTTCGTAATATTTTAATATATTATACATGTTTAGAAAAGCTTAGAAACTCAAGCGAGAGCAAAAAAAAAACGTAAAATTGTATCAAGAACTAGAAGAAGGGTTATAGAAACTATAAACTCAGAAAGGGTTTAGAATTGGATTGTTTAATGAAAACAATAACGCCTTTTTATCTTAATAGGATGAAAGTGGTTGTTGCAACTACATAAATAGTTGACGATGTAATTATAAATATTAGGTGTACGGTTTTTTAGTATTCCACCTGAAATGCCATCGTCAGGGAAAGTGTTTTTTTTTTTTTAGATTAAAGTTTCATTATGAAGACTTCTTCCTCAGATATATCATTGGGAGGGTTCAAATTAGAAAGTTGTTGTATATATTTGTTTTAATTTACCGGTAAATATTAGAATCCCTGATTATTACTGTTGTTTCAATTTCTGACTTGTTTTGACTAATGAAAACGAGCAAGTATCTGGATGTCGCCAATTAATTCCCTTTGTGAGTAAATTTTTGGAAATCTCCAGTTAATAAATATTTCAAAATGGAGTAATCCCAAAGTAAATAAGTACACGAGTGAAGAAAAGCGAGGGCCCGGGGCCCGCCGTATTTTAAGCGGCTTAGCGTAATCCGGCCCGTTCACAAGTCAGCACCTCGCCGAATTAAGCCGGTATCAGCGACTCGCTCCACTTCCGCCCCTACACTTCCTGTTTTCCGGTCTGAACGCGCACGAGGTCTATACTTATAGCTAGAGATGGTGAAAACGGAAAATAAAACTTAGCGTTCTTTTCCTTTACACGGATTATGCACTGTATAGAAAAATGTTAACATATCAATATACTGGATGGCTTATTTACCTCTTAACATACAGGGAAATTTTCTCTCAAGTATACATATGATTACGCTTTTACTAAAAGATTTCAATGTAATGCTTTAAACGAGTGTTTTCCACGGATTAAGTATGAAGTAAAATTTCGAGTTTAGAAAAGCCTGAAAATTTGGTTTGGTTGCGTAGCGCCAAGGGCGGAGTGACCAAACCGAATTTTCAGCCTACTCTAAACTCGAAATTTTACTTCATGCGTCAGGCGTATGAAACACTGAAAACGCTGAAATATCGTGAATATCGCGAACTTCACTTGAAATCAGTGACTTATACGCGTGGCGCATGAAGTAAAATTTCGAGTTTAGACAAGCCTGAAAATTTGGTTTGGCCGCTCCGCGTTACGCGATCAAACAATTTCTAGGCTTTTCTAAACTCGAAATTTTACTTCATGGTTAACCTGGGAGTGGAGAACCCTCGCTTAAAGTTTCAAATAAAAAAAAAAACGAATATCTGAAGATTTAGAGCATAGACACAGTAATTGGGGAGTTCTCAAGAGAACAACTCCCCGTATATATTCAGTTATAAATGGACCTATGAAGTAAAATTTTGAGTTTAGAAAATCCTGAAAATTTACTTCATGCTTAATCAAGGACAACGTGACCAAACCAAATTTTCAGAATTCTTTACTTCATGCTTAATCAAGGAGTGGAGAAGCGTTTAATTGGTCGTTTTTATAAATACAACAAATTCCTGCAAACTTACCTGTAAAAATTGGAATGTGTATACTTAAAAGAAAGATTCCCCATAAATTCAGTAAATGTGCATACCTTTCGTTTTGAAGTAAGAGAAATTAAGTGCTATTCATTTCTTGTGTACTTAATAAATTCTACCACCAAAATGATGATAAGTCAAATGTAACTCTGTCATTTTTAGTGAACTTACCATACAAAAAAATGTACACATTTTTATTCAATTTAGGGTTTAGTGAATTTTAAATCGCTTCATGTACTAACCCTCTTAATCTTAATCGGGCTGAGTGTACAACCTAATTTAAATCAAGGGAGAGTTGTAAAGTATTTTCAGCGATCTTCCAACGAAAATTTAAAGTAATAACACTCTTTTAATTCCCGTAAGCGGCTTTAGTGAAATTTAAAAGTAATCCTAGCATAAAATTAATTAAAGATTAAAATAATACGGGGGTAGTATCATCAATCGTCCAATTAGTCGAGGAAATAACCGACCCTTGAAAAAGTTTTAAGCTCTCGAAACGCCCATTAATTTTTTATATACTTATATATATATTTTTTTATGAAAAGATCCGATCCCGTCGTCTCCGACAAACTTTCCTCTTTACTAGTTCTATCGAATTATTTCCACTAAAGCAAACATAACTGTTCGTTTTCCGCTTGGAATTCGTGACAAAGAACAAGAGCAATCCTGACATCACGTTAATACTGAGATTCTTATGATATTAAAAAGAAATGCAAAATTTTATACTAAGATTTAATTTTCTACGCCTATGCTAATTTCCTTACGTAAAATAATAAAAAATTATAAACAAATTCCGGTTTATATTTTTTGAAAATTCTGTAAATTATACGTTTTGTTTGAAAAAATTACTTTATAATTAATGGAATCAACATCTTTGTTCACGAGGAAAATTTAAAAGTGTATTTTTCATCCGGAACGGTCGTTATTAACCGCCATCAATTAACGAGCAGCTCGACCGCCTCCGCTTTTTTCCCTATTCAAACGGCTTTTCTTACCCTTGAGTTTTTCTTTTAGACGCGCCGAGATTTCTAGACGGGTTTCCAAACGTTATCCACACAGATTTAGCCCGGGACGCAATTAGCTGCTCATGACCACCACAATAAAAAAGTGACCAAAAAAATACAAGTCTGTTATCGCTAAAGATTGCACTCTATAGTTATCAAAAATCAACGAGGTTGATAAACTGACGAATGTAAGTCTTCGAATATTGTAGATGGTGATGTGCAGCCCGAGAACATCTGAGACATTGTGCGGATAAAAATAGATTTTTCTATTATCATTTTGTGGTAACTATCAAAAATAAATTTATTTAATAATAATAATAATAATAATAACTGCCTTTTATAAAAAATATTTCTCTAAATGTAGGCGAGGTTCAGTCAGCTTAACCTTTTACTGATCTTCCAAGTAACAATTTCAACAATAAAAAAAATACTGTAGGGGAAACTTACTAAATGAATTAAACCTGCGTGAATGTTCCATGTGATGAATTAGGGATGTCTTACCTAGAACAAAAAAAAGTTATTAATTAAACATAAACTTAAATAATATACGAGACTGTTCACTATTAAAACATGAACAAATAATTCAATAAAAACAGAATTGTTCAACAAGAAATATTTAAAAACGACATACAATAGGTTTTAATTAGTTAATAGCATTAAGTATAACAAATACAGGGAGTTTATCTTTGAAGTATACACATCCCAATTTCACCGTATATACTGTAAATCTTCAGATATTCGTTGATTTTACAAAGAGTTTAATTTAACCCATTAAGCGCCATTAATGCATACACGCAACATTATTAATTTGTTGTTAAGTAAATTACTAAATAAGTTAATTTGATATATTTTATTATTTGACCTAACTTGAAAATGTATGGAGAAAAAAGTAAATATTTTGTTATTTAAATATTTCGATTAAAACTCATAAAAAAAAAAGTCAGTGAATTTCTAACTTAACAATAATTCAGTGTTTTATACGCGTGGCGCATGAAGTAAAATTTCGAGTTTAGAAAAGCCCCGTGAAAATTTGTCTCGGGTCGCTACGCGACCCTCGACAAATTTTCTACGCGGGGCTTTTCTAAACTCGAAATTTTACTTCATGCTTAGTCTGGGAGTGGAAACACTTGTTTTTAACTTAATATTGCACGTTTTTATATAAAATCGACGAATGCTTAAAAATTTACAACATATACATAAGGCATATTGAAAAGAAAAAAATCACTGAATGTAAAACAATAAGTCAATTATAGAAATCATAGAAAAGAAGTGCAGAATTTTACCTAAAATCAACTTTTAGAGTTAACTTTATAATTGCTCGGCCGTTAATGGGTTTAAGCTATAAACGAGTGTTTTCCACTCTCAGATTAACCATAAGGTAAAATTTCCAGTTTAGAAAAACCAAACCAAATGTTCAGGCTTTTCTAAACTTCAAATTTTACTTGATGCTTAGTCTGGGAGTGGAAATTCTCGTTCGAAACTTTACATTTGATCTTTTATACTTTTTTATCAACGAATGCCCGAAAATGTATAGCGTATACATTATGTGTATTAAATAAAAACATTTCCAGTACGTAATACAATAACTGATTTATAGATATCATTAAAAGAACTAAAATCAATTTTTAGAGTTTACTCTATAACAGCTCGGCACTTTTATGAATTGGTTAAAAGTTTGGCATTTTAGTTTAATTAAAAATATCACATATTGTCAAAATAAGTTTAAATTATCAGAATTTATTAAAATTAGACTATTTTTTCGTGTACAGAAAAGTTAACATCTCCAAACTTCAAAGTAAAGAATTTTATAAAACATCATTGGATTTTGCTGTGGAATAATGTTTAAAAAACCATATGATGTCAAAATTAGTTTAAATACTCGGAAATATTTAAATAATGCCCGAAATTATAAACGATTAATAAATCATTAGATAACTATTTGTAGAGTGAATTTATTTACCTAGTAAACTAATGGGCAAATAAAATTGCGTATTATAAAGCAAACCTACCAAATAATTAGCAATTCTAGAAATAAATAATTTATTTAGTAGATTACAGACCTAAATTATACATTTTCATTGTAGCCATAGCTGAAACCACCAATTTGTTAAATTGAATTGTTAATATTTTAAATTAAATTGTCAATCAAATTGGAAATTTAGTATAATTCCTTATAATTATGGAGAATAACCGTGGAATAGGACAGAATTACACAGAACAAGAAAAAGAAAGCTTATTAGAAATTATAAAAGACTCCAACGAGTGTTTTCCACTCCCAGGCTAAGCATGAAGTAAAATTTCGAGTTTAGAAAAGCCTGAAAATTTGGTTTGGTCGCGTAGCGCGAAGCGCGGAGCGGCCAAACCAAATTTTCAGGCTTTTCTAAACTCGAAATTTTACTTCATGCGCCACGCGTACAAACACTGATTTCAAGTGAAGTTCACTGGTTCACAATATTTCAGTGCTTTCAGTGTTAAATGCGCCTGGCGCATGAAGTAAAATTTCGAGTTTAGAAAAGCCTGAAAATTTGGTTTGGCCGCTCCGCGCTTTGCGCTACGCGACCAAACCAAATTTTCAGGCTTTTCTAAACTCGAAATTTTACTTCATGCTTAGTCTGGGAGTGGAAAACACTCGTTTAAAACTTTTAATTGAACTAATTTTAAAAACGCGTTTACATAAGCATAAAAATCCTTGGTTATGTCTGATTCGAAAAACTGTAGGTCTTCGACTTCTAGAAATAAATAATTTAATTAGTAGATTACAGATCGAAATTATACATTTTCATTGTGGCCATAGCTAAAACACCAATTTGTAAAATTGAATTGTTAATATTTCAAATTAAATTGTCAATCAAATTGAAAATTTAGTATAATTCCTTATAATTATGGAGAATAACCGTAGAATAGGTCAGAATTACAGAGAACAAGAAAAATAAAGCTTATTAGAAATTATAAAAGACATAAAAGAGTGTTTTCCACTCCCAGGCTAAGCATGAAGTAAAATTTCGAGTTTTGAAAAGCCTGAAAATTTGGTTTAGTCGCGTAGCGGGAAGCGCGGAGCGACCAAACCAAATTTTCAGGCTTTTCTAAACTCGAAATTTTACTTCATGCGCCACGCGTATTTAACACTGAAAGTACTGAAATATTGTGAACAAGTGAACTTCACTTGAAATCAGTGTCCTGTACGCGTGGCGCATGAAGTAAAATTTCGAGTTTAGACAAGCCTGAAAATTTGGCTTGGCCGCTCCGCGCTTCGCGCTACGCGACCATACCAAATTTTCAGGCTTTTCTAAACTCGAAATTTTACTTCATGCTTAGCCTGGGAGTGGAAAACACTCTTTTAAGTCTTTTATAAGTCTGGGAGTGGAAAACACTCGTATGAAACTTTAAATGGAACTAATTTTAAAAACGCGTATACATAAGTATAAAAATCCCGGGTTATGTCTGATTTCAATAACTCTAGGTCTTCGACTTCTTAGAATGTCTTGTGGTTCGAATTGGGAAGATACTATGAGCAAACTTAAATCTGACACGGATGATATGGTAGACATGATAACCGTAATTATATTAATAAATACAAGTAGTAGAATCTAAAGTAATTATAATAATATAATACACTTTTGACTTTTAACTGTCAAATTATTTAGAGAATAAAATTTACTTGGTAGAAAAACAAACAAATAATTTACTAGGGAGTATTATTAGCCAAATAAAGTAATTTTGTGTTTATAATACCGAAATCTTTGGAATAAATTAATTTATTCCTTAAGTAAATTTTATGTAGGTAATAAAACGTTTTATAATGCCGGGCATAAGAGATCAGTATATTTAATATAACAGTACAGAAAACTAAAATATATTGCTTGAAATTGTAGTTATGGGTTTTCAAACTAAAGAATTCCTTGAAAATCATTGGATTTTTCGATATGTTATCAAAATTAATTTAAATCTTTCCGACACAAAATGAGTTCAAAGCATTTAATTTATTGTCAAAGTGATTACTCTTAACTTAACGATTAACTCTTGTATTTAAATATAATACTTTGTTAGCATCACGAGTTTGATATTTATTGGATAGTGACTAAAATAATTATACATTGTCGAAATTGACATTAAATGACAAATATCTTAAGAAAACCTCTAAAAGTGTTACACTGTGCTCAAGAAGGCCTCAAACTATAATTTAGAAATCATTCTGGAATCCAAGTTTATTCTGAAATATTCAACGCAATTCTATAACCTTTATAAAAGGTAAAACTAAAAATAAGTGAAAATGATATAATTTTCTACATATTCTTTTTGTTATGTTATGTCCTTGTTATTAAAACAAAACTGGTTACTGTCCAATAAGTATCGAATTCGTGATACAAACGATATATTTTATTTTAATTATATTACAGATATATCAGATATTTTAAAAGAATAACTGATGATCGAATACAAAAAATAAAATAAGTAGTCTTAAGCTAAAATGTGAAACTTCTAATTCGAGATTAGCGTAGAAATTTCAATTTAAAATAATCAATAAAAAGCTTAAAAAAACGTTGATTGAAACAAAAGAAAAATGTTTAAAACCAATATTAAATTTTAAAACTCCTAAAAACACGATTGAACTTGAAATGTTTATACAATCATTCCAAAGTGGTCAACATACAGTAGTACTAAGGCAATTTAAAAACCATTTGCCAGGTAAAATATTTAAAAAATGAAAATAAAGTAAGTTAGTTTATCTCTTTTTGAGAATGTAGTGTTATTTTTTTCTTCATTTTAAATCAGTGTTTTATACGCGTGGCGCATGAAGTAAAATTTTGATTTTAGAAAAACCTGAAAATTTTGATTTGCTGGCGCGCGAGCGAAGCGAGTCGCGCCAGCAAATCCAAATTTTCAGGTTTGTCTAAACTCACAATTTTACTTCATGCGCCACGCGTATAAAACACTGATTTACAATGAAGTTTAAAAATATACATCATCTATAATAATAATACATTATAAGATAGGATAAAGATATATTTTGTTCATGTTTTTCTGAGATTCAAATTTGGAAAGTTAACTAAAACTGACGAAAGTAATCAACATTGAATCATCAATATGTATGTATTAATAAGTATAAGAATGCCAAACTTAACAAACCTAATTTATATAATATTTGATTTTGATTCTTAATGATTAGTATACCAAAATAACGTAAGATCACAAGTAGAATCTAATCAATGGTTATTTTTTCTGTGGTTAAATCAAGCAATAATTTTCAAGTATACTTCTGTGCAATAAAATTAAGTATACAAAATATGTTATAGTTTAAAGCGGACATGATGAGTTTCCTAGTTACGTAAATATATCAATTCCTTAATGTCAAAATACCACGTCATTTAGACAACAATTCAAAACATCGAGTTGTAACTAAAATTGAAGGTCGTTTTTCTATTAGACAAATTGTTCGATTTGTGAACATCAGTAAAGATATTGTTTTAGAGTTAAGAAACGTTGGGAGAAGTAAAGAAGTGTTGTGGTGTTATGTTATTTATTGAAACTGCTGCTAGGCAATCAAAATAGACCCGAATTAAACAACTAGAATATTGTAAAAAATAGTTATAAGACTTGTGCTTAATTTTATTGCACAGAAGTGTACATGGCAAAATTATCTAGTTTCACTTCTTGAAATTTAGGCATTTACTGATTTTATTATAGCAGTTAATTTGTAAATTGTTTCTTCACTCTATTAAGTCAATATTTAGACTTCAGAAGTTGTAAAGGTAAACGTATTCTACTTAAACTCTGTTTTTTTTTTAATATAACCAAACTTTAGGCGTATTTACTGCAAACAGTTGCAGTCCTGCTATAACAGTAGGGTATTTTAAACATCAAGTTTTGAGATGTTGGTAAATGATTATCAATGTGACAAATAAATTATAATTTGTCAAATAAATTGTCACGAAACAAAGATTTTCAAAAAAGAGAAGACTACAACTTGCAACTTTACAACACATACAGGGATTTTTTTCTTTCAAGTATACTTTCACATATTCCATATAAACATTTGTAAAATTAATGAACTTGTGATGAGAACTAGGCAGTTTATTTTGAACTTCACTTTAAATTAGTATTTTATACGCGTGGCGCATGAAGTAAAATTTCGAATTTAGAAAAGCCTGATTTGGCTTTTTAAGCTCGAAATTTTACTTCATGCTTAGTCTGGGAGTGGAAAACACTCGTTAGAGTTTTTAAAATGAAAGTTTTTAATAAGATAAGATGTCTGAAAATTTACATTGAAAAATCGTAACATACCTAAAAGAAAAATTCCTTGTATTTAGAATTTTTTTTAAATTTGAACATACAGAGAGTTTCATGTAACACCGAACATTTTCATAACGAGAATTTTTTAAGTATACACAAGAAAACGTTGTGCATGCTCCGACGCTCGGTTTATTAAAAGATTTAAAGCTTTAAACAAGTGTTTTCCGTTTCCAGGCTAAGCATGAAGTAAAATTTCGAGTTTAGAGAAGCCTGAAAATTTGGTTTGATCGCGTAGCGCGAAGCGCGGAGCGGCCAAACTAAATTTTCAGGCTTTTCTAAACTCGAAATTTTACTTCATGCGCCACCGATACAAAACACTGATGCTAATGTTAGCGGTGTGTTTTAAATTTCACAGTACCAACCAAATTTTCAGGCCTTTCTAAACTCGAAATTTTACTTCATGCTTAGTCTGGGAGTGGAACACCCTCATTTCAAGTTTCAAATTGAACTCTGTTTAAAAACAACGAGTATCTAAAGATTTACGGCATATACGCTAAAATTGAGACATGTATACTTGAAAGAAAAACTCCCTGTATGTACAAGTTGAGGCATTAATTGCGATTGATTGGCTACAATTTTTAATGGTCATATAGGCAACTCAGTTTACACACAACTTAAAAATAAAAGGTGTCACATTGTATTGGATGCAAATGTTCGGTATTACATAAAACTCTCTGTATAAATGAGCAGATAATAAAGAAGACAGATATTCTTAAGCAACGAATATTACCCGATCCTCCTATCCTACCTGATCCTCAGAGACACTTTATTACATTGGCAATAGATACAAATAATTTGAAGCGGTGATAGGTAAATACATTTGTAATCGTAATCTTTGTGAGTAAATTAAATTGTCATATTAATGTCAGATTTCCCTTCAAATTACAAATTAAAAAGTTGATTTACAATATAACATGTGATTAGTCTTGTCCTAACCTAATACACACAACCGGTATCACACCACTTAATTCTTAAAATATAAAATTTGATTAGTCATATTAAAAAAAAACTTATTATAAATATGTACGTTTATTATTTATAGCTAACTCGACATGATATTACGTTTGATACATTTTCTAGAAACCTAATACAACACTAACTTTGCAAAATTCAAATTTCATTATGCTCTACGATGCAACGCCTCTATTTGGATTACAGTTGAATATTCAGGAAAGTTAAGAAAAGGCACATATACAATAAAGCAAATCTACGTTGTTTAAAGTTTTATTACACGAGTATGAAGATGTCAGATTTCCCTTCACATAACCTACAAATTAAAAGTTGATTTACAAAATAACATGTGATTAGTCTTGTCCTAACCTAATACACACAACCGGCATCACACCACTTAATTCTTAAAATATCAAATTTGATTGGTCATATTAAAAAAAAACTTATTATAAATAGATACGTTTACATAATATTACGTTTGATACATTTTCTAGAAACCTAATACAACACTAACTTTGCAAAATTCAAATTTCATTATGCTCTACGATGCAACGCCTCTATTTGGAATATAGTTGAATATTCAGGAAAGTTAAGAAGAGGCACATATACAATAAAGCAAATCTACGTTGTTTAAAGTTTTATTACACGAGTATGAAACTCTGGAAGAAGAAAAAATAGGACAAAAAGGGTAGTAAAGGCAACAGTGTTGCGGTTTTATGGGGCGTAATGCGATTGTGGAAAATGAGGGAATCCATTGGAATTATGCTTAGCGCGGGAGCGGCCCGGCCCGTCTTGACGGGGCGAAATTTCCATATGAGACAGATAAATTAATTATGAACAATAAAATGTGCAGACAATGGCTCATGATTTATACATTACGCCAACCACTCCATCCATCCATTCAAACCGCACCTTTTTCGTCCAACGTCCTAAATCACCGCAAAACTTTTACTATTTTCGTTTTTACAAACACGCACCCTGTTTTTTCTTTTGACTTTGTATACAAGAACATCAACTTTAGTGTATTTATATTCACGCACCCTGTTTTTTGTTTCTCTGTGCATTTGTGAGAGCGTTAGCACGAAAATGGGAAAACTGCCCGCGCTATGGTTGGAATTTCGGAAAAACATAAATACGCTCCGGATGGGCGTCGACGCCGACGTCCTCTCTTTTACAGCTTTATGTTTACATCTCCCCACCCGCAAAACCCGGACTGCATAAAAGTAAACACACCCACGGTATGTTTTCTGAATGGCTAAATAATAAACTTGTGAAAAGGAAACTGGAAAAAGGCATGTTTTCTGTAGAAACATATATGGTCGGGGTTTTTATTATTATTTTTATTTGCCAGACTATTGAAAGGAGAAAAACGTTTTATAATCCTATACAATAGCTCAATGGGCATTTACGTAAACTTTTGTTTAGTTGCAGTAAATGACAGTTTTTTAAACAACAAAAATCGGAATTGAATTTGTGTTCAGTATTCCGGCAACGGATACGTTTCGGATTTCAAGATCCTCGTCAGTGTGCTGCCGATGTAATGGTGAGGAAATACTAAATATTTTAGACTAAATCAAGCCTATTTGTAACCACATTTAAGCCTAGTGGCGGCTCGTGAGAATTTTTATTGGTGGAGCTGCAGACATAAACATACAGGGAAATTTTCATTGAAGAATACATATACCGATGAGTGTATATTTTAAGGCATTCGTTGTTTTTTTCTTTTTATAAGTTTAATTTTAAGTTTTGAACACGTGTTTCTACTCCTTAAATAAGCATGAAGTAAAATTTCAAGTTTAGGAAAGCCTGAAAATTAGTTCAGGTTTTTCTAATCTGAAAATTTTACTTTATGCTTAATCAAGGAGTGGAAACCATCGTTAATGGTAAACCGGTTTTTATTTATAATTGACTGGTAATTGAATTCGTCGGTAAATAAACAATCGCTTATTGTTAACTCTTAGTGTTCAAGATATTTTGAGAAAATTAGATCTGTCAATCTTAGTAAGTATATATAATTAAACTTTAAGTTAACAAATGTCTAAACTTAAAGTATATACATGGTGGGTGAAAAGTTCCCACAATTTATTAGATCTTTTGACAGGCTGCCACTAACATTTGTAATTCAATAAACCAAGTCACTAAGAGAATAATTAGCATTATTGGAACAATAACAATAAATTTCAGCTAATAAAATGACACTAAGTGTTCAAAATTGCCTTATTAAGCTCCAGTACATTTATGCATTTATCTTAGGAGATTGCTAATTATGGTCACACACAACTTCCAGAGCAGGGCAGGATTCGAATCATTCAGGATTCGAATCATTCAGGATTCGAATCCTTTTAGACGATTCAAAAGAGGCATTCGAATACTTTAGTTCAACTGGATTCGTGATCCGGATTCGTTACATTTTGTTAAGATAATTCGTATTCGAATCCAAATGTGGGTGATTCGAATTATTATAAAAGGATTCGAATATATATAAAAGGATTCGAATATTTACAAAAGGTTTTAAATCGTCAAAAATAATTCTAATTAATTGTGAGGATTAACTTAAGAAATGTCGTTTGTGTGTTTTTAAATTTTTCGTTAAATCACTGTTTTAGACGCGTGGCGCATGAAGTAAAATTTCGAGTTTAGAAAAGCCCAGAAAATTTGTCTCGGGTCGCTGCGCGACCCTCGACAAATTTTCACGGGGCTTTTCTAAACTCGAAATTTTACTTCATGCTTAGTCTGGGAGTGGAAACGCTCGTTCGAAACTTCAAACTGAATGTTTTGATAAGAACAATAAATGACTGAAAATGTTTTTAATGATAATAATCTAGTTTTCAAAATTTTGTTTAATATTATTTGAAGTTAAACTGACATGGTAGACACAATTTGAAATTTTAAATTTTTCCGACATTTCCCTGATTCAAGATTTTTTTTCCTGGCCTTTTAATATAACTTTCTTCTGTGGGAACCCCCGATATTGTTAAATTGTTTTCATTGTTTTTGTCTATATTTAAGTTAATTTTATAAATTTTTAACTATTTTGTAATTTGCCTGCTGATTTTGACAAATTAATAATATCATATGGCTTTTTTGTTAGTGTTTCGGTCAGTTTGAATATAATTCCATGACTTTTCAGAGACTTTCCCGGTTTTAATGATATTCAGTACATTTTTTATATACATAATTTTTAGGCTCTCGTCGATTTTATAACAGAGTTCAATTTGAAGTTTTAAACGAGTGTTTTCCACTCCCAGACTAAGCATGAAGGAAAATTTCGAGTTTAGAAAAGCCCCGTGAAAATTTGTCGAGGGTCGCGCAGCGACCCGAGACAAATTTTCGGGCTTTTCTAAACTCGAAATTTTACTTCATGCGCCACGCGTACAAAACACTGATTTGAAGTCAAGTTCAGAAACACACTCTTTAATCAGAGTAACAGGGAATCAGATATTTAGTCTGATATCAACGATGTTCAGTGTTTATAAGAAATAATTAGGTTTTTAATATTTTTGTTAAAACAACTGGTAACGACATTTATATATTAATGGTTGCAAAAAAATAATAAAATAAAATGTATTCTTAAAGGATTTGTATCCGTGATTCGAAAAAACAGGATTCGAATCTTTGATTTGAATCATATTTATCTCTTACGAATCCTTTATTCGAGTATTCGTGATTCATATCATATTAGGTGATTCGGATTCGTGATTCGAATCCTTTGTACGAGGATCCGTCCCAGCTCTGACAACTTCTATTGTAATTGGTCCCAAACGCGCTTGAAAACTGCTTTATAGCGCGTTCAGGGTAGCGTATCGTCTTACTTGGGCTTTTTTTTTACAAGATTGACCAAACTGAAAAGTTCATCGGGTTTAAGTCTTGTGAGTTAGGTGGCCAAACGTCTTTGCTTCAGAATCCTGGAAACAGCTCATTACGGACGGCGATTATCGAATTGAATGAATGTGACGGCGCAAAGACTTCTCTTGACCGAAGTGTATCTCTCTTGGCCAAAGTGGAAATCGAAGAGCTTGCTGTTTGTAGCTGGCGGTAGTGATCCTGACGTTTCTTTCGATGAAGACCAGTGGCCCATTCCCGGGGCACAGTTGGCGACACAAACCGTCACTGAAGCATGAAAATGGAAGTTGCCGATGATTTTCGCAGTGACAGGCTTCTACTGGCCGTTCTTAAGTAGCTGATATGATTTATGACGGTTTTAGAATGGCTCAATGGTGAAAATATTCTTATCTGTGAAAAGGCCTTTATTCAAGCGACCAGCGCCGACCAGGCAAATCAATCGCCGACCTTTCTCGAGCCGCCTTGTTTTTATTGCCAATTTGAGAGAGTAAAGGGGAGAGAATGGCTCAATGGTGAAAATATTCTTATCTGTGAAAAGGACTTTATTCAAGCGACCAGCGCCGACTAGGCAAATCAATCGCCGACATTTCTGGAGCCGCCTTGTTGCTATTGCCATTTTGAGAGAGTACAGGGGGGAGATTTTGTACCTTTGAAGTTTCAGCTTGGTTTTGACGATGTTTCGGATATGTTCTGTGCTGATTCCGAGCTCCGTGGCCATCTTGCTTAAGGAGAGTTGATAATTTCTGCGAATTAGGCATCGCTCAATGTTGTTGCTCTCTGGAGTCATCGCGATAGTTGTACGACCATTCTGAGGATGGTTCGCAGTTCCTCCAGCCTCCTTGTAGCGGTTCACAGCGTGGTAGATGCTTTTGCTTCTGAAACTGGTTGATCGAACGATGTCGGCCGTCTTAATTCTCGTTTAGTGCAATTCAACAATAGTAACACGCACATTTTCTCGGTTCAATATCCATAAGCATATACAAATAAACAACCAATTAAAACTAAAAACTATACAAAATAGCATGGACAATTTGACCGAATCATTAGAATTAACCCATTAACGGCCGAGTAATTATAGAGTTAACTCTGAACGTTGATTTTAGGTAAAATTCTGCACTTCTTTTTTTATGATTTCTATGAATGACTTATTGCATTACACACTGTGAAATTTTCTTTTTAAATATAAATAATGTATACGCTGTAAATTTTCAGGCATTAGTCGATTATATATAAATACGTGCAATATGAAGTTTAGAACGGGTGATTCCACTCCCAGACTAAGCATGAAGTAAAATTTCGAGTTTAGAAAAGCCCCGTGAAAATTTGTCGAGGGTCGCGCAGCGACCCGAGACAAATTTTCTGGGCTTTTCTAAACTCGAAATTTTACTTCATGCGCCACGCGTATAAAACACTGAAATATTGTGAAGTTAGAAATACACTGACATTCTTTTTTTTAAATAAATAATAATCGAAATATTTAAATAACAAAATGTTTACCCTTTTCTTTATGCATTTTCAAGTAGGTTAAATAATATAATATATCAAATTAACTTATTTAGTAATTTAATTAATAAAAAATTAATAATATTGCGTATACGCATCAATGGCGCTTAATGGTTAACAGAAAATCACAATAACATCATCAAATCACTATCCAAAGAAAATTGTGGGAACTTTTCACTCACCCTGTACACTTTTTGTCATACGTATTTAAAAAAAAAATAATAAAAATAGACATAATATAAAACTGTATGTTTACAGACATTCAAACTTTGTTTCACAAAAACATAGAAATGTATATATATATTTTTTAGATTTAACAATTACAAAATAATTTTATAACCGTTGATCGATTGATATGAAAATGCTGTCATTAATAATACCTCTTTGGAAAACAACCAACACTGCAAAATAATTTCCAGAAAGAAAAATAAAAACAGAGATGAAAATATAGAGGAATGAATTTGAATAAGACAATGTTGCGTTTATTAGTATCGTTAGATATCTTTAAGAAGTCATAAAATGTTGAAGTGTTTGTGTACAAGTTTTTATTAAACTTAACATTTAACAGATTTCTTCTGGATCCATAGAATTGTAATTATCAATTAATGAGTGTTCTTTATTTGTTTCTATTCTTCATTTTTAATTATTAAAATTTTTTTGTTAAAAAAAAAATATTCTGGTTTTAATTAAAGTTATAATAGTCCAAATTATAATTTTAATTTAAACCAGAATATTTTTATTTTTTCTATTGGATAATAAAAAGGGAATGATGTTTGAAAAAATAATTTGTCAATGTACACACATTTGTGCATTTGTTGCATATTCAAATGATTATAGATAATTATAGGCATCAAAATGTACAACATTGTACATTACGTTGCCTACAATTATCTGTAGATCATTTAAATATACAACTTGATGTACATATTGTACAGCTAAAATGGTATATTCAAAACTGAGCATACGTGTCTTTACATTGTATGTTCAGTAGTAATTAAATGTTCTATATGTTTTTTTACTTTCCCCCGTATGTAATACAAAGGGAAAGTATTGATTTCGTGAAAATTTTCGAATCAAAAATTTTAGCGAAAATATCCGTTTTGAGGTCCCCTGAGTCGAATAAGACCATTTTTGAAAAATGTCTGTCTGTCTGTCTGTCTGTCTGTGTGCGCTGTACCGCAAAAACCGCTAAAGATATCGAGATGAAACTTAAGCTTTTTGTTACAATCGGAAGAACTGAAAAGCTTTTGGTGAAAATCGGAAAACCGGAAGTGGTACTTTACTCTTAGCGTTTTTCAGTTTTTTCAGATTTTTTCAATAAATGTTCATCAAACAAAAAATTCTTTCAAATAAAAGTTGTAGATAATAACAAAATGAAGATGTATTGTTCACTTACTTTTTGTCATAGCACTCTTAGTTTTTGAGATATTCAATAAATAGTGTTTTTTTATCTAGTCATTGGTTTGTGTCAGTATGTGTTGATCCAATTGAAAAATGTTTCAAATAAAAGGTGTAGTTATCAAAAAGTTGAAGACATTTTGAAAATAATAATGCTACAAATATTTTAAAAGTGATTTAATACGCAATTTACGGGGGAAAGTACTATGATGGACACATCACCATTTTTTTTTATTAAAATGTTAAGATCTATAAAATAATCATTACGTAAATTTATATATAGGAGCGAAAAGTAGTTTTAAAGCCATGCATGCGCCATTTAAGCGCAACTTTAATTGTAGTCTGGGCATAAAGGAGCAGTCCCCAGTCTCCCGATCTCTCATTTCCATAGTTCGGGTCTGGCTTGGCTGGCTCGGGAGAAGAGGCGGTAATCTCTTGGCACCCACTTTTGATCTGGTGCTTACGGAATTCATTGCTTATTTGTTTCGGCAAACGAGATTCCCTTTATCTCCCTATATGGAGGACATAATCATTCTTCCAGTCTCATTTGCACACCCGTACATCCCTTTTTATTTCCAGCGTTATTTAATATTATCACCCACCCACGCGATTTCCCCGAGAATTACAGAAATTTAAATCTCCCTTAAGCGCGAAGTTCAGTCTGAATATCTCAATTTACTTATCTTTATGTTTGTATAAAAACTGAATACATTCTTCTTTCTTATTTGTACATTTTTGTTACATATTTTAAGCAACCTAATCCTTACACATGTTTGAATCATTCTTTTCATATTTTGTTACTCTTTATTCAAAAATAGCGTTTTTTATAGTTACGAATAACAATCACATATTACTATATCATAACTATTATCACAGCCAATTATACAGACAGTTCGTGCAATGTAATTATTTGGACGCCAAAACAATGGAATCAAGGATTTATTTCCAAGACAGTTTTTCGAATCTAGTAGACGTTTAAATAACCATATTTTAAGAAACGCTAAATTTTTATTTAAATTGAAGCTTGAAACGAGTTTTTGGTTTAGCCGCGTAGCGCTACGTGACCAAACCAAATGTTTAGGCTTCTCTAAGCTCGAAATTTTACTTCATGCTCCACGCGTGTAAAAGACCGATTTGATGTGAAGTTGAAAATAGACCGGTATTAATTATTTTTAAATAAATCGCTTCATAAGTATACAGGGAGTATTCCTTTAAAGTATACTTATTCCAAATTCAGTGTATTTTCTTTTCGTTGTTTTTTAAAAGAGTTCAATTTGAAGCTTTAAACGAGTGTTTTGCACTCCCAGAATAAGAATGAAGTAAAATTTCGGTTTTAAAAAAGCCCCACGAAAACGAGTGTTTTCCAGACCCAGGCTAAGCTTGAAATAAAATTTCGAGTTTTGAAAAGCCCCTTGAAAATTTGTCGAGGGTCGCGCGTGGCGCATGAAGTAAAATTTCGAGTTTAGAAAACCCCAGAAAATGTTCACGGGGCTTTTCTAAACTCGAAATGTTACTTCACGCTCAGTCTGGGAGTGGAAAACACTCGTATAAAGCTTCAAATTGAACTCTGTTAAAAAACTACGAATATCTGAAGATTTAAAGAAAATAAGCTGAATTTCAAATACGTATACTTTAAAGAAAAACTCCCTGTATGTATTATACATAGATATTTGATAATAATAGTAATAATAAACGTTTATTTTCAAGAAATAAGTATTCACAAAGTAATACATATAAATGAAAAGTGTCAGTGTATATTTTTAAAATATAAAATTAAATAAATAATAATAAACAACTAAATTAATAGAAAAAATCAAGACCAAAATGAATACCAACATAAATGACTATTCAGAGAAATTTGTTTTTTGTTTTTTTCAGATTTTGTTTAAGGAGTATAATTCCTTCTGACATAGATATTCAAAAAGACATTCTTTACATTTTTTAATTATTTTAATAGATTTGATATTGTGTGGCAGACAACTATAGTACTTCATTGCAGCGTAGGATGGTTCTTTTTCATACATTGATAGCCGGTGAATCGGCAGCGCAAAGTTATTGTAGTGTCTAGTTCGATAATTATATTGATAGGTGGTATTAATGTTTATTTCAGCCTTAAAGTTGTGTATTAAAAGTTCATATATATACAGCCCATATAGTTATAAAAACAAAAACAAAAAAAAAACCTCTAAATTCTTATTTTTTAAATGGATTTAAGAGTTTTTGGAAATAGGCGACTCAGTTATTTAACAGTAAATTAAATCAAATTTGATTTTCTCCAGGAAAGAATGAACTTATTTCTTCTCTTGCAAATGTTACCAATATTAATGAAACAGCTGGGTAATATACCGTAAATTACTAATGGAAATTACCAACGTAAATTACCACTAACATCACTAGTCATTGGTCTTAGTCATCAATCAAATAAAAATGCCGAACTCTGACTAAATTGTATTAATTATCAATTTGATTGATGACATTTATTGATGGAAGTAGCATTTTTTTCACGTGCATTTTTTCGTGTGCCGCTATAGTCTTTATAAATGACTATTGCGGCACAGAAAAAATTGCACGTGAAAAAAAACCAAATGTAACTTGATAAAAATCATTGTGTTTCACACTGTGAAAGTTATAAACAAATCACGTATCTCAAGATTCAAACAAGCGGTGATCGAACGCTGACGTATTGAACGGTTCAATCATTTGCAAGAATCAAGCAGATCAATTTTTTGTCGTGTTTGCATAAAGCAAAAACGTACATCTCTAAGCAATATATTTTAATTTCAGAACAAATCAGTGTGCCTGGCGCATTAAGGTTAATTTTGAGTTTGGAAAAGCCTGAAAATTTGTATTTACCGGCGAGCTACTTTTCGTAAATGTTCATGCTTTTCTAACTCGAAATGCCACTTAATGCTTAATCATATAGTGAAATTTACAATTGAAAGTTTTTATAAACAAATTTAAGTAACTTGTGGTTAACCTATCTTGATAAACTGAGAACCAACCTAACTTAAAAACGGTGTATCTTGAAAACTTAGTATTAAATTGTACCTGAATCATAACCGTAAACCGGATTGAAAACGATTACAGACAAGTAATTTTATTACCAAACATTCAAGCAATTAAGTAATTAATATCAAATCCCTTAATAATACATCATTGCTACGGATTCCCTTGTGTTATTTTTTTTTTTCCTGAAAACTTGGGGGATTAAATTGCGGTTCATTTCGAAATGGTTTCGTATCTGCATCGGCGCTTAAGATAAAAGCCATTTCATCGTAATTGCCGGCTCTCTTTCCCTCTATATTCTACTGCCACCGTGCGTCCGGGCATTTTCCAGCTAATTCTACAACTTGCTAACGTCTTATTATCATCCGGATTCACCTGGCCCCCATTGTCTCGCACACGACCGGAATCCGATACGACTACTCCAACAGATTACATGTTCTTTTTTTGTGTTTTCTGGACGAGCACACATCCAACCGAAACGTAAAATTAGGGAAAAAGACAAACCCAAACGTGGAAATAGAGAAAAAGGTGAAGGCAAAACGTGGAATTACAGAAAAGGAATAGTGGGTGTCTTTTTGTTGGCAGAGAAGTGAAGAAGGCGAGAAGAGTTACCTTTACACTAAAGGAGTGAAATTAGTGGGAAAAGAACGAGTTGGGGTGGGTTTTTGCTGTTATGCGGATATCATAACTTGTAATGGTTTTGGATTTAATTAGAGATTATGTGTTGGAAAGTTTGAAACTGTAATGAAACTTGGGGTAGAATTGTCATGTCTTGTTGTAAAACGTGATTTTTACCTCTAAAAGATGTAAAAGAAAAACATCCTGAAACCTCATAATAGTTAAAATATCATAGATCCAAGAAAACCATTTATTGTTCAATAATTTTTTTAAAATGTCTATGATTTCTGTTATTAATATCTCATGTTTATTAAAAAAAAAAAAATGCAAAAAATATTCGCATCTTAATAACATTTGAGCAACTGTCATTTTTGGTATAATAACTGACGTTCCTTAAAAACAGTCTAAAAAATATATGTATTTTAATAAAATTTGAGCAACTGCAATTTTAGTCTAACTGTGACTAAAATTGCATTGATTTTGTATTTTTCTAGGTGAAAACAAAGAATTTTCAATTCAATCTAGGTGAATATTATCGAAATCTAATGTTTAGTTGATTTTTTTTTTTTGATTATGAATTATTTGTAGTAAATTTATAATATATAAAAAAGCAAATATATTGTCAACGTTCTGGATATATTTAAGTGAACTTTGTAAAACTGCAGTTAGGCTCAAACTCAATTAATATTAATTTTTGATAATCTCAGAACAAATTTTGGTAATAATTTATTGATCCGACTTCTTTGGATGAGGATTTCTGAAATAAAAGATACATCTTCTGCACATAAAATGTTTTTATTCAACTTTGAGCAACTATACTTTCTAATAGTCAATCATTTTTTAAGGGGTTCTAATTGAAGGTTTATTTTATAAAACCACGAATGTCTGAAAATGTCCTTGTATTGATCTTGTTATTGTATGTCTTTTAAGAATTTTAATAATATTTTCTAACTTATGTTTTAATTCTCATATCTATTTCCAAGAGAATCGTAGTATTTTATGTAAGTTGTATGGATCTCGAAAATACATAAATAACTTTAATTTAATTGATTTGTACAAAAAAATACAGACAACGAAAAATTGTTAATTTACGAATTTTATTGATTGGTAAGTTATTATGTTTGTTGCTTTTGACGATTTCATTTAATATTTATGTTTTTTTGGCAATTTTTAGAAAATGTATTATAATCAATTTTGATTACTTTTTACTATTATTATTTAATTTCACTATTTGTTTATTAATTCTACGAGTTTATTAATTTATTAAAATCCAAACTGTTTCTTTTTCTTAAAATTTTGACGATTTTTCCAATCTTGATTTTTTTATCAATTTTAGTTGTTTCTTTGTTATTATTTGCTTAATGAAATATACAAATATTAACAACGACATTACGTCTTGACATAAATACATAAATAAATTGTAACATGCTTTCGACACGGATATTTTTTTCTAAATTATTGAATTAATATCGTTGATTACTGAGGCACTTAATATTTTCCAACTTTTTGTAATCGTTTTCACAACAATTGTTTCGCTACGCTGTAGCTTCTTCAGGTGAAGAATGTTAATATTCTTCACCTGAAGAAGCTACAGCGTAGCGAAGCAATTGTAGTAAAAACAAATACAAAAAGTTGAAAATCAGAAAAATGTATTTATTAATTTATTAAAGTATTGAATTAATATTTGTTTATTAATTGTAATTATTATTCTGTTATTTTTAAATAATGACAAAATTTCATGTTAACGCATCAATCATAGTCCGTAGTATCGTCCAAGACCTATAGATGGCGTTCTAAAATATGAAGAAAACTTGATTTTACCCTTCAAAACTTGCAGATGTTAATTTTGGCCTTCGAAGCAATTTGGCTTGCCAGTCCTGCTGTAAATCCCAAGACGAGTGTTTCCATTCCTTGATTAGGCATAAAGGAAATTTCGACCAACTTAAATATTCAGGCTTTTCCAAACTCGAAGTTTTACTTCATACTTAACCATGAAGTGCTTATTAGAACCTTCAAATTAAAAAAACAAGAAATTCTTGCAAATTTACCAAACATTGTAAACGTCGAGATATGTAACTTTAAAAGAAAAATTCCGTGTATGATGTTTTTATTTAAATACATTAAAAATAGTAGGAGTTGTTAAATTTTAAAGTGCATTCCTCTCGTGCCATAAAGGTCGTGCCCAATTCCCGGACTGCCTCTGCACTTTTCCGGAACACAATGGCCAAGCTCGCGCGTTTTCACATGACGTTAAGTGCATAACAAACAGGCGTATACTAATTTTCGCATTGCTTAATCAGTCGCCTATAAATACACGAGCACGGCCAGTCAACGACCGCTTACCTAACAAATCCGACCCAACGCACATAGAAAATGCACCGACCATTCCGAATAACCTTCGAGCGCATTGCTAGGCGAACACCTGGCCGAGATAATCCTCCGAAAAATTGGTCAATATAAATTCCGCGCGGACGAGTGAAACGCACGTGATTTTTCTCTTAGTGCCAATTAAGGGCATTATTCGCGTTTTTTCCTCGCCGTTTTCCAGCGATTTAACGGGGACTAACGCAACTTTATGCCCGGTACCTAACGTGCCTTAACTGTAAAATTCATTAAATTCCCTCCGATTAAAACGAGTTTTCTCGTGATGGATTATTACCTATAAAAGGTGATTTCTTAAGATGGAAAAGATAGAACTAATTCTTTGAGCGTGCAAACATTATTCTTGTTAAACATAATAAACAGTTACTTATAACAGAGTATATTTGAATTTCATTTTATTTATTTTGACGGATTTACCTTTTTACAGATATTCTATTCTATTCATTATTATAAAATATTTTATTGGAATTACATCAACTTTTAACAATTATATAAACATATTTTATTTTGGGGAAGTTCGAATACCAAAAATAATTAATACATACAGACTTTCGGAAAACATTTGACTCAATTGATCATGGTGTCCTATTGGGGAAGTTGTATACGTGGGGTTTTAGCAACCGTACTCTTGCTTTAATAAGGTCTTACCTCCTTGAGAGAACTAATCAAGTTGAATACATGATGTACAAGTCGAACAGTTATTTTCCATTGAGCGGGGTACCTCAAGGCTCGAACCTTGGGCCGCTTCTTTTTTACTTTATTTATTAATGATATTGTTTATAATATTCAGTCGCGTATTCTCATATATGCCGATGATATTAAAATCTTTAATTGTATTCGATCTTTAGACGACTGCTTCATACTACAAAATGACTTACAACAGATTTGCGCTTGGAGTATCCGAAACAAACTTGAACTCAACATTTCACAATGTAAGGTTATGACGTTTTATAAAACAATGCAGCATATTATGTTTCCGTACATAATAGATAGTAATATCCTAGAGTGCGTTATTGAGGTGAATGATTTGGGAGTAACGTTTGATAAGGAACTATCGTTTACGCCCCATATCAATAAAATCTGTAAGCAGGCCTTGAAGATGCTGGGTTTTGTTAGGCGTGCGACTGAATCATTTACTTCTGTATGGGCTATTCGCAAATTATTTCTATCTTATGTGAGATCGAAATTAGAGTATTGCGCCGCTGTATGGTCTCCTACGTTCAGCACGCATATAAATAAAATTGAAAGAATACAAAACTTTTTTGTAAAGTACCTTTGTTTCAAGCAGTCCTTAGTATATCCGGATAGTAGTTATTATTACAATTCTAAAAACTGTCAAAATCTGGAAACCAGAAGTAGTACTTTACTCTTGGCATTATTCCAATTTATATTGATATTTTCGGAAATATTAAGAATATTGAAAAATGTTTTTAATAAAAGTTGTAGATTTCGTCAAAATACTTAAAATCCATATATTATAACTTTTCGTAGTTCAAATAGTTTTCGAGTTATAGCGTTTATTATTTTATTTTTCTTTATGTACGAAATTACCGGTAATTGATTTCTAAAATTTAACAATTGTTTGTTACAACACCACCATAAAAAAAGTTAATAGTTGTTAAAAAAACCTTCAAACTTGTTAAATACTGTCAAAGTTGTTCAATACTGTCAATAATGTTAAAAATATAAAAACAGTTGGATAGCGATAAAAAATGTCAAATTTGTTATAGAGTTAAAAACCTCAAAATTGGTAAATAAATTTAAAAATAGTTGAATAGCGTTAAAAAATGTCAAATTTATTATATCGTTGAAAATTTCATAACTGTAAAATAGTATAATATCGTTTAAATATCGCATTTCTGATAACTTTGTGTCACTAAATTCAAATTGTATGTAGACACAAGCCATTGTAACATTTATTATATTCTACTATTTCATAAAGTGTTTGACATTTAATAATAAATATAATAAAATTATTATATTAGATCATTTTAAATTAAAACACTTGTTAAGTTTCCTGACATGTGTTTCGGTCAATGAATTACAAAAATAAAAATAAAATAATATTTTTCTAATTCCTTTGAGAATAATAATAATAATTTTATTACGGTAAATACTTTGTCCACTGCATTCTTGATGAAACGAAATTATAATATTAGGTAATTTCAAATTAAAACAATTGTTTAGTTTCATGTTGTTGTATTCAGTTTCCTGACACGTGTTTCGGTCAATGGCGACCATTCTCAAAGGAATTACAAAAATAAAAATAAAATAATATTTTTGTAATTCAAAGGAATTATTTTGTAATTCATAGGAATTACAAAAAAAAATATTTAATTTTTATTTTTGTAATTCCTTTGAGAATGGTCGCCAGTGACCGAAACACGTGTCAGGAAACTGAATACAAGAACATGAAACTAAACAATTGTTTTAATTTGAAATTACCTAATATTATAATTTCGTTTCATCAAGAGTGCAGTGAACAAAGTATTTACCGTAATAAAATTATTATTATTATTATTTTATTATCGGAGTATCGTCAAACAAATCATAGCATCTGACATTTTCCTGCGATCTATTGACAATTTCATTTCATTTTAAACGCAAAAAAATTAGTTTTCTATATTACATAATGATGTAATTTAACATTTATATCAAAAATTGACATTCTCGGCATATAACTCCCTCTTTATTATAGTGAGATAATTTGCCGTTCCACACAATTTGTCATATTTCAAATAATATTTGTATCGTTATTCCGTGTTGAAAATATCAAATTATTAGAAAAACGACCTTCATTTGAATAAAATTGTCGTTTTGGGGAGTGTATTGCTATTTTTAACAAAAAATGACAATTTTGAACAACTATGACATTTTACGACACGTGACAATTTTCTTTGATTTTAATTTAGTAAAATTAAGTTAGGTATTTTCCTAACCTAACCCATCTTTTCGCCATCATGACATGTTGACTTTATGTGACGTAATTGAATGTCCTTGGTTATTGTAACGTTACTGTGTTTATTGTTTGTTGACAATTTGCACTATTATGGCAAAAACGACTGCCTCTTCTTGTATAAAAATTGACATTATGTTTTTTCATAGAACTTTCTCCCTCAATAAATCAACAATAATAAGTTAGCAATTGTTTCAATAATGAAACAAGTGTTTTCCACTTCCCGATTAAGCATGAAGTCAAATTTCAAGTTTAGAAAAGCCCGAAAATTTGGCTTGGTCGCGTAGCGAAGCGGAGCGACCAAGCTAAATTAGGGTTTTTTAAATTCGAAATTTTACTTCATGCGCCACGCGTATAAAAGGCTGGTTTAATGTAAAATGGTCTGTAACCAATTAACAAGTAAAATAAGTTTTATATGTCAATTCTCAATTGTTTAAATGACTGCGAAAGTGCTATGGTGGGTGTTACTTTCGCGGGTCTTGCGGTTTTTATTCAAAATTACTAATACCATTGTGGTGCGGTAGAAGGGACAAGTCCGGACGCTCGGCTCGGTAGCGGATTAGCGTTTATAGGCAAAATTTGGCACGTTTTAGTCCGCTCTTTAGAATTTTTGAATTTCTTCTGACCAATGGCTAATCGTTCTTTTGGCCGTAAACGAGTTATAAATATACAAGCTGAAAATCCGGGAAAAAACATTTGGTTTCCAGGTTTCGCTTTAGAAATATTACACACAAAAAAGTAATAAACAAAATGTAAACACAAGCGGGCCCTTTTGCTTGTATAAAAAGGAGCGCCATAAAATGATAAAATCTATAGGCGAGCACAAACATTTCATGAAAATACAAAAACATAAGAAAAAACGAACCAACAATGGGCTTATCGCCCTTTTTTATTTTAAATTTGTTTAGTATTATTTGATGTGTCAAATTCGTGCTGAACTAAATGAACTAACAATTTGTTTAAAAATTAATTAAAAATTCCCTGACTTTTTGCTAAAAAGGCTAAATTTCGATGACTTTTACCGATGAATAAAATCCAATGACTTTGCCGGACTTTCCCGGTTATCCTGGTTGGTCGCCATCCTGTATTTTAATGAATTTTCTTCAACTTTAAACAATATTATAAACATCTTTCATTTTAGGAAAGTTAGAGTATGGAAAATAATTATTTTTTCGAGAAGGGTGTTTGTGTGAAAGTTACATGTGACGTTTTTATATAGTACATAGTAAGTGCATAGTTTGAGTATTATATTTAAGTAAATCATATCAATTATTAACCATTTTACAAACAAATGTAATTGTGCAAACGGCAAAAATATCGAAAATATTTTTTTCTCGAAATTGGGGTTGGAGCAAAAATTGTCATTAACACCTTTCGAAAGTGCATTATTAGTGCATAATTTAGGCATAGTTTATTTTTCGATTTAGTTAATATATACTAGGTGGGGGGGCTGGCTATCAATACCGCCAGCCCACCCCACTAAAAAAACGTTTTGTCGCTAAACCAAAGGGGTGCAAAAAACGTTTTTTACGGTAATAAGAAGTGCATAAAAATGCATTATGCTGCATTGTTTTTTAATTTCTTTTTTGAAGTGGGTGGGGCTAGGTAAATGGAGGTTTTTCACCAGTATTCAGTATTCGAGTATTTACAGTAAATGTATTGAATACGAATATTGAAAAGGAAATCGAACACGAATAGATTTTTATTAATTTATAAGATTTTTGTCAATTTATTGATAACTTCTTAAACTCTTTGGCAATTTTCAAGTAAATAACTGCATCATTTAACTAATTTAGAAATAATAAACAAAAAAAAAACTTGAATTACTAACAGTGGAGGCTTCTACTTCGTTATACATGTTAATTTAATAAAATAAAACACTTTAACTTTGTTTGTATAACAAACAAAATGAACCTTTTAGAATCGTTAGAAATACAGAAAGTCCGCGCTAATCCGGAAATTCGCCAAATTAACGACAGGGTTGATTTAGTGTATACCTCCATTTTTAATGCTATTTTATAAATAACCATTCTTGTATATATACCTGTACCATACCGTAATTTAAATCACTTCGTTTGATAATGGCAAGTTGAGTTGCTGAAAGTGCAGTCGCAAAAATAACAAAAAATATGTTGTACAAACAAAGTTAAAGTGTTTTACTTTATATAAAAAAACTTGATCGTATTTGATTTGTATTGAGGCGCCGAGACGAAAACTGGTCTTGTACAATAACAATCTTGCCTGTCCGACTTTGAATTCAACAGCAAGACCAGAGATGCAATATTAGTACAATTCTACTAAATTTGATGCGCTGATCTGGGTTTCGGTACAATTTTTTCTTCTAATTTTTGCTCTAATTGATTTATCAATAGAAAACATAGAGTATTGTGCCAATTAATAGAATCATACGCAATGTTAAAGAAGATAAAAAACTATTATTATCTGAATACCAGGTGTTGACTTGGCGGACGCAACATAAGAAATCACATGTTAATTTTAAAGTGTTCAAACATTGGCTTCCATATTTAGTTTAGAAAGGAAATGTATTTCACTTTTTTGTAGAGGGAAATATTCATAAATTTATGAATGTTCACACTTAACACTTAACGTTTCTCTTAGTTAAAATAATTAAGAAAAAATAATGTGATTTTAAAAAAATTATGATTTTTTTTTAGGTTCAATTTAAAGCTTTAAACAAGTGTTTTCCACTCCCAGACTAAGCATGAAGTAAAATTTCGAGTTTAGAAAAGCCCCGTGAAAATTTGTCTCGGGTCGCGCAGCGACCCGAGACAAATTTTCTGGGCTTTTCTTAACTCGAAATTTTACTTCATGCGCCACGCGTATAAAACACTATAATATTGTCAAATTTATGTATATTCGAACTTCACTTAAAATCTGTGTTTTATACGCGTGGCGCATGAACTAAATTTTGAGTTTAGAAAAGCCCAGAAAATTTGTCACGGGTCGCTGCGCGATCCTCGACAAATTTTCACGGGGCTTTTCTAAACTCGAAATTTTACTTCATGCTTAGTCTGAGAGTGGAAAACACTCGTTTAAAGCTTCAAATAGAACTCTTTTAAAAATCAACGAATGTCAGAAAATGTTCAGCTAAAATAATTAAGAAAAAGTAATGAGATTTTATAAAAATAATGACTACATGGAATTGATACAATAATTGCGGATATTTCCTGTTTTTTTTTTAAGTTCAATTTAAAGCTTTAAACAAGTGTTTTCCACTCCCAGACTAAGCATGAAGTAAAATTTCGAGTTTAGAAAAGCCCCGTGAAAATTTGTCTCGGGTCGCTGCGCGACCCGAGACAAATATTCTGGGCTTTTCTAAACTCGAAATTTTACTTCATGCGCCACACGTATAAAACGTTATAATATTGTCAAATGTATGTATATTCAAACTTCATTTAAAATCTGTGTTTTATACGCGTGGCGCATGAAGTAAAATTTCGAGTTTAGAAAAGCCCAGAACATTTGTCTCGGGTCGCTGCGCGACCGTAGACAAATTTTCAGGGGGCTTTTCTAAACATGAAATTTTACTTCATGCTTAGTCTGGGAGTGGAAAACACTCGTTTAAAGCTTAAAATTGAACTTTTTTAAAAATCAACGAATGTCAGAAAATTTTCAGCTGAAATAATTAAGAAAAAGTAATGAGATTCTATAAAAATAATGACATAACATGAAATTGATACAATAATTGCGGATATTCCCAGTTTTTTTTAAGTTCAATTTAAAGATTTAAACAAGTGTTTTTCACTCCCAGACTAAGCATGAAGTAAAATTTCAAGTTTAGAAAAGCCCTGTGAAAATTTGTCGAGGGTCACGCAGCGACCCGAGACAAATTTTCTGGGCTTTTCTAAACTCGAAATTTTACTTCATGCGCCACGCGTATAAAAAACTATAATATTGTCAAATTTATGTATATTCAAACTTCACTTAAAATCTGTGTTTTATACGCGTGGCGCATGAAGTAAAATTTTCACGGGGCTTTTCTAAACTCGAAATTTTCTTCATGCTTAGTCTGGGAGTGGAAAACACTTGTTTAAAGCTTCAAATTAAACTCTTTTAAAAATCAACGAATGTCAGAAAATTTAGAGCTAAAATAATTAAGAAAGAGTAATGTGATTTTGTAAAAATAATGACATACCATGGAATTGATACAACAATTGCGGATGTCAAAATAACACAAGATATTGCTGTTACTTAATTAATGACAAAAAAGTATAACGCAAACATCGTGGTCTGCATAATACCACTTTATTAGGAGGATTTTTTCTTGTATAGTGTAAATCATTTTGAAAACATTTACGTTAATCAAGTGACTGCGGTATCTTTTGCTATTTTGACATCCGCAATTGTTGTTTAAATTCCATGGCATGTCATTATTTTTATAAAATCGCATTACTTTTACTTAAATATTTTAACTTAGAGAAACGTAAAGTGATAAACGTTAACACGAATGAATTCAGAATTTTTCCCTCTACAAAATAGGTAAACACATTTTGTTTCTAAAATAAATAAGGGAGCCAAAATTAGAACATTTCAAAATTTACATGGGATTTCCTATGTTGCGTCCGCCAAGTCAACACCCGGTATAATATTTTATTAGAAAAGTCTATAAAATTGTAAAGTGCAAGAGTTCTAAATCTAAGAAAAGTGACCTTATCTTAAAGACATAAACATTTCGGCACAAATTTAACCAGATTTGCTCCAAAATATTTGCTCCCTCGAGCTGATTATCTTATATTAATTTAGAAGTTAAAGGTGACTTAAAATTATCTACCAATGTCTACTATTATCTAATAAATATTTGGTATCTTTGCTGACAGAGAATTGAATGCATATAAACTCTATCTTTCCCTTAGATAGTTGTGTGTATTAGAAACAAGTAAGCGTATGTTTATAATCACCAAGTTTTAGTGTCCATAAAGTATGAAAAGACGTGATAATAAAGATAACCCTTTTAAAACCGAACATAAGTCGCGCAGATAAATGAGGTCTTTATCAGAAGGACTTAATCCCCTGGGAGGTCGTCTGGATCCGCGCGCACCGCATTGTTTGTTGCCGCGTCGGGTCTCTACTTTCCTTCCAAATCCTCAATCCTGAATCACGAATCCTACACCGATTTACATGTGACCTCCCACCCCCCGATTAAAACCCTTAATACTTCATATAAATCCTCCTCTTGTTTTCTTATTTCTTCCCCCGCGGAAATTTACGAGTGGCAGACGTGCCCAGATCGTGAAACGACCTCGTTTTCGAGTTTGAAAAAAAGAACGGGGCGCTGAAAAATTATCATGTTTATTGCGTTTTAAATCATCTCCACTCGGGGTCGTGTAAATTAATTAACCGCTTTCGGTGTAGTTAAAAGTTACAAATTGCGGTAATTTCGGCGGAATTCGCGGAGGGTTTTAAAGCCGTCGCCGCCGCCGTGGGGGTGGTTTTATTTTCACAAATCACGTGATGGACGCGATTATCGGGCACTTAGAACTCCCATTTAACTTTTCTTTAACAAGGGGAAAAACAACTCTTTGTGAAGTTTTTTTTTCCTCTGCGTTGGATTCCCAAAGTGGAGACAGCCCGGTGGATATAAATCTATTTTCTTGTATGCTCGGATTGCTTTATGAATTCAACATGTTTTTTCTTTTCTTTCAGCAAACAAACGCAACTTTTCAGTATAATTTAAAACTGTTTATCGCTGATTCTATTAGAGGTGGCATTTTTAAAGCGTTTAATAAACTATGAAAAATAAAAGCTTAAGAAAACCCATCCAAAATGATTCAATTATTATCACATCGCTACAAAAACGAATACTACAATTTCTAGTTTTAAAAAAACAATAAAAAATTGAAGTATTTACATTATTGTAATTGTAAATATTTGTATAAATAAATGTTAATAGTTAATTATCATTCAGTTTGCCATTTACTTAAGGGCCAACATAAATATGTAAACAATGCTAAACCGATAGGCAAAATTTCAGTGATTCTAGATGGATGAATTAATAAAATTTTGCCTATACAGATTCATGTTAGCCCTCAAGTAAATGGCAAACTGAATGACATCTTTGAGTAAATTGGGATGACATTTAATTTTTTAATCAGAACAACTACACACCGATTAGAAAATTCACTTGAAAATACTAAGTACAACATAAACTAAGAACTTTGTTGCGTATATAAACTTTAATTTTAATCCACCCACGCAATAATTTTCTCATCTTGCAGAATCATTAGAGCGTAACCAGTCCAATGTTTGCACAAAAACGACTTCACGCGGGAGCAATAACGCAAATATCGCTGTTATTAATAAGAACTATGAGAGGATAAAGCCGGGGACGATAAAATAAACGGATAGAACGGCTAAACGTTAACTGTACACTAGCCGTATCTCGCTTGTCTGGTCTCGTTATGTCGGTTTTCGCTGCTTATAAGGCCACGGTTCCAGGACCGGACTCGCCTTCTGCGTCTCTCCTTGAAGAAATTACTGCTGACAGCTACCGACGCTAAACGGTACCCTAACACGTCACTTTTTTGCCTTCTTTGGAACGCTCTTGTCATCTGTAGGTTTTTTTTTTCAACGTGTGTGTGAGAAAGCGGTGAATAGAAAGTCAGAAGAATACATGCACACACCCTACACATGTCCTCAATGTTAAATGTATTAATCTTGTAAAATGGTTGAATTGTAGCGGAGACATTTATTGTTAAATTTCCTCTTTATTTAAAGGTATGTTAATGAAATTTGGTACGGTTAACTGTTCGGAAATACAGGTGGTGAATTGCAATAAAAATGTATATACATGTACGAAATGGTGCATCTGCAGCCGAATTCGTAAGTGTAAATTAACGATCGGCACGTCGGGCAGCTGGGCTGCAATTAAGCCAGCAAGCGACGGTTATTTTGGCCAGTAATAAAATTTAGTATACCCTGTGGGTGGCAACATTTACTTAATTTAATTTGTTGTTCGCAAAAAAACATATTGAAGTTTATACAGCGAAATTTGTTGTATTTCTATATATTTTAGAAGTTTTATGCTTCGTAAAACACAAACACACCAAACATAGACAAATCATATTCCAAAAAGTTTAATTTCTGTTATATTTAGATCCTACTCCTACCCTGAAATTTATATCATATTTGCACACTAAAGTGTAAAGATATAAGCATCATATCCACTCTTGTTAGGATATAAAAATGTGTTAGTTACGTTTGTTTACGTACCCGGATAACAACTCGTACTGAGCCGATTGAAGTTTTATAAACGACACATGTCAAGAGATTCCGTCAAAAGAAATTTTATAAATTGTCCTTATAATTAATAACATTATGGATAGTAAGTATGAAACTGATTCGTGTACTTCCTTGGAGTTGAAACATTCTGCCAAAGATACAGAGCAAGAATACCTGATCAAATAATCGCGCGATAAATATTAAATTTGCATATAAAAACCCTGTAAGCCACAGGATACACAGGGAATTTTTCTTTTAGGCAAACATGTGCATAAACTGTAAATTTTCCGACATTCGTTGTTTTTAAGAGTTCAATTTGAAGCTTTAAACGAGTGTTTTCCACTCCCAGACTTAGCATGAAGTAAAATTTTGAGTTTAGAATAGCCCCGTGAAAATTTGACGAGGGTCGCGCAGCGACCTGAGACAAATTTTCTGGGCTTTTCTAAACTTGAAATTTTACTTCATGCGCCACGCGTATAAAACACTGATTTCAATTATGGTTTAAATATACATAAAGTTAACAATATTTAAGTGCTTTATACGCGTGGCTCATGAAGTAAAATTTCGATTTTTCGAAATTTTACTTCATGCTTAGTCTGCGAGTGGAATACACTCGTTCAAAGATATAAACTGTACTCTTAAAAAAAAACAACAACGAATAGCTACAGATTTAAAGAAAATAAGCTGAATTTGTAATACGTATACTTTAAAATTTTATAATTATGCACTTATGTACATACAGGTAACATAAGTGCATAATTATAAAATTTGAGATAAAAGTATAAATCCGGGATTTAGATTAATTCAATTATTCGTTGAATCTGAATATTACTCATACTCATATTGATAAATAAGAGATATGTTAAATAATATTAATAGTTATGAAATAATTTTGAACTTACACACTATTGTGTGTAAGGACTACATACGTTCACTGTACTTTCTAGAGTTACATATTTATGTGCAATAAATAATTATTGTAATAATGTTTAACTATTAATTTCGTTTCTTTCACTAGTTGTAGGAAAAGTTGACTGTAAAACTCGAGTGGATATGGCTTATATCTCACTCAGCATTTGGGGCACTCGCATTCGGCGTCGTGCCCCAAACTTGCCATCGTGAGATATAAGCATCATATCCACTCTTGTACAATATAAATTTCAATAACATCAATATTAACAAATTATAATTATTACACGTATGCATAAATTCATATTTCATTACTTATCAGCCAAATCCATTAATTAATTAATTAACCTAACACAAGATACAGTTTCCTGAAAATGGCCATTACCAGTTTAAGTAATAAATATCCCTTAAGGGACTATGGAGAGCGCTTTCGCAGCGTGGGAGAGCAATTAATGCGTTTCAGGCGGGATTAAAACTTTTCTTTCGGTGCGCGCACAGAGTGAGAATAGTCTGCGAAAAATGAACGACAAACAAGAAACTATTAATGGCGAGAGCGAAAACAATGCAGTAATCAGACCTGGTGGGTTATTACAGCCGACATAACTCACAATTACCCGGACAAAATGCTGGAAAATGTCACGAACCCGCGACAATAAACGAAGCCCTTGTCTCGATGCTGGAAACCGTAATCAACTGAAAAGCGTGAGCGCACATTTTCAGGATTGATAATTAGTTTTGGATTGTTTATGTATCAAATTTATGCTTTTATCCCAATGCGTTAATTTTGTTGAATTAAAATTTAGTTGGTATAAAAGGAAATGATAAAATAACCGTACAGGGATTTTGTTCTGTTAAGTAAGCTAATCACAACATATTTGCTGTAAATTTTCAGACATTCGTTGATTTTATAACAGCGATTAAATTAAAACTTCTAACAGGGGTTTCCACTCCCAGATTAAGCATGAAATTTACAGGCTTTTCTAAACTCGAAATTTTACTTCGTGCACTGAAATATTGTAAAAATCAAAATATTCTTATTTAGCAGTGTATTTTCAATGCTGCTTTGGCATTTTTAATAATGATTAAGCAGTATATATTTAATTACACAATATTTCAGTGTTTTATACGCGTAGCGCATGAAATAAAATTTGAAGTTTAGAAAAGCCTGAAACTAAACTTCAAATTTTATTTCATGCTTAATCAAGGAGTAAAATCACTCGTTGTAAACTTCAAATTAAACGCTTATAAAAAAATGAAATGGAAGCCTGAAATTTTACAGAATATGTACACTTAAAAGGAAAATTTCCTGTATGTATAAATAATTCAAATAGGTACCCAAATAACATACCCCAACGTTTTGGCGACAAGTACTTCATACAGCGCCAAGCTAGGAAATTTTATAATAATATATACATATTTCACAGGATTTTTATCTTTGTTGATTTCTATAAAAATATATTACTAAAAGGAAATAAATTACTAAAAAGATAAAAGCGAGATAACATTAATATCGACCTTCTGCAAAAATTTAGTCTCGTTGACACTTTTCCAAATATTCATTGAAACAACTCAATCTCAACGTGACTACATTTTTGCAGAAAGTCGATATCAATTATAAATCGTTTTTATATTTTGTAAATATAAATACAACAAGTGGGAAATTTAATTTTACTTTAAATTACTAAAAGAAAATAAATTAGTGTACGTCTAAAATACTGGTATTGTATGTACCTTTTACTGAAAATAAAAATGCCATGTATGTATTACCTATTTTTTACCACATCATGAACGAATTCTTAAGATAGTTGATAAAAAATATCCAAAATATTTACCCGAAATGGGTATTTTGCTCGATATGTGTTTAATTATTCTGGTCCGATTGCAAAACGTTTATTGTGAACTTAATAATAGAAAACATTCATGCGTTAATCTTTGAATAATTGTCTGAATGAGACTGATTCTAATTGGATTAATCTTCCGATTCCTTGTAAGGAACCTCTTCAAAATCATCTTCGTCAGATGAGTTCGTAAAGTTTTTGAAGCTGTCGCTATCTTCATTTTCCGGGGAAAGAGTCCTTTCTCTATTGAACGTCAGTTTGGAGAACGGAAACACGAGATACACCAGGGTGATCGGGGTCTTATGATTGTTCGCATTTGATTCACTATTATTCATAAGCTTCCAATTATAGGAAAAGTAAGTCATTTTGCAGCTCTTTCTGTGGTTAATCAAAAGTTTTGTTTGTTGTGTATCCAGCTGACTGTGCCGAAGGACCGTTCAGTCGCACTAGAAGTTACATATTCCAGACGTTGCAGTCGGAATCATGAGTGCACCTCATGATTCTAATTGAGTATGTTTGTGCCACGAAGGCATCTGCACCAGGTTAAAGGATTTATCGTGCTTACTTCTTCCAATATGAATTTCCTTGACCATCGGCCCCTCTTGTCTCTATTATGTGCTAATTGAATTTGTACTTCAGCGATTTTGAAGTCCAATCCCAGTTTTTGCAACTTTCATTTATAAACTCTATGGGGTCTATGGTTTTATCTGCAGTTAAATGCTTGCCCTAAGTGAATTTCGCCTATTGCAAAATCCTTGTTTTCGCCAATTTTTTTTTTCAAAACTAAAATTTGCTCAGCTTATTTCAGTAGAGATAAAAATTTGGCTGCAGTATCTTCGAGAATATTTAATTCGTAATAAGTTGAACAATCGGCTTTAAAATTTCAATTTTTTTTTTTAAGTTTTCAGTTCTTGAGTTATAGACACTTCGAAACTTACAGCTAACGTTTGTAAAACACTTTTATTTAGGCAAAGGCTTTGTTGGCTGAGCAAATGGCTTCCCCAGCGTGTTTTAATCGCCAGTTTCAAAGAAACGATGTTGTTCTTTTTTTGCTGACTTTAATGAATAAAGCTTGCAGAATATCATGGTTTCTTAGAGTTGTTATAGTACTCAATATGTCATTGTAAAGTAAATGTAGTAGGTGAGCAATACAGCCCAATGGCACAATATAATCGATTTTTTCAGTTAACAATCAAAAAGTGGCTCTGATATTGGCAGCATTATCACCCATGACAAATAAAAATTCAGGTCCATATTTTTGGATAGGTAGATATTGCTCGGAAAAATACATGGTAAACACTCAAAATTTATTTACCAATCCATGAGTATTTACACAACTCCCATCACTATTTAGGAGTCATGAATGTTAATCTATCTGTCACTGTGCACCATACCTTAAAAATCGACTAGAGTTTTTGAGATTATATTATAAACTTAAGTAATTTATTTCCATCTAACGATCTATTCTTACCAGTTGATCTAATATAATAGTTTCATTTAATATAATACTGATAACACAGGACAACACACATTTTGTTACGCCTAGCCTTGCGTATTTTGGTGCCACTGCATTAAAAATTGCATTAGTTTTGCCCTATTACCTGTAGTTTTGTAAATACAGTAATACAGGGTGGGGCAGAAATTTTCTGCCCCTCCCTGTACTCATTCATATGCGCCACTTGCATTCTCTGCAAGCTAGTATTTGGAGACATTAAAAGCATGTTGGCATTCAATTGCTTTACTATTACTAGTTTATTGAAGATATACGGGTAAATACTTAGTTCGTATAAATCAAGCACATTAATTACGTAACTGTGACACATTATTTCTCATCAACATTTAAATTGCATTTTTATTTCACAAAATCAATTTATTCTACATAAGAAAATATGTTTTTCTACTTGATTGTCTGGAGTAGAAACAGTAATCTGCCACCATATGAGTGATTTATTTTCCTTGTATCCCTCTTCCAAGCTTCGAATAGCTTGATGAATGTTTTCACCTTGTTTTTCTCATAGTTCTTAGATTGTTTTTTCATTTAAATTATTATTGGAATCTCCAATATATTAATACAATAATACTAATTTAATTTAACTAACAAAAAATACAAAACAAAATTAAAACTCATAACATTACAGAAATATTCGCAAATAGGTATATTAGATTTTAATCCCAAATAGTTCCAAAACGTGACAATATGAAACGTACTTATTCCCACCTTTAAGATAAAATAAACAAACTAATTAATCAATTTATCAATCAACATTCAATCAATTAACTAACCAATTAATCTACAAACAAATAAATAAATAAATATAAAATAAACTTAAAACAAATACATAAATATAAAATAAATAAAAATTAAAAAATGAAATGAATGGACCCAAACTCACACATGGCAATTCAACAGAGTATTGTTTGTAAAAGTAAATTATCACAGATGGAACATAAATAGTAAATAATAAATTGTTACTAAATTAACAAACAACAAATATATATGCTCTATATAGAAAGATAAAATAAATAAAAATAAAACATATTACTAGATATAACCAAGATTATTTCGAAAACATTTCAAGTAACTATGTAATTAATGGAATTAATGGACCCTCATATTGCCGCCAAGCACATAAAAACGTCCTGTATGTTCTCCAATAATTTAAGAAGTTTTCTTTTCAAGAATGTTTTTACTACTAGAACGAAAGGACAGGCACTACACTTAATTTCGATCATAGATTTCAGAAAATGTGTATAATTCATAAGCTCGCATTTAAAGACCATCAAAAATACCTGCTTTCAGTTTCTCATTGGCAACTCCGAAAATGTACGTAATATACCGGTGCCCGGATTTCGTAGGGATACGTGGACAACTTCTGCATTTGAAGAGATAGAGAGATGGCTAAAGTAGCAAAAGGGTGCAGGTTTGAGAGCTCATGAAGAATTCATCCCTAAGTCCCACTTGTTATGGCCCACTTGTTCAAAATTTAAAAAAAATCCCAAATTCTTTCATTTGCCGTAACTTCCCTCCTACCCAAGACACCGAGATGCAGCTTCAACCAATTTGCATAGAAATTTAAATACTTTTATTGGCATTTAATAAAACCTATTTCATGCAAATGTTTGGTACTCTAACCTAACCTCCAAATTTGAAATTGATATAGTAAAATGTTTTTTCCCCTTTTAAAAGGGTATTTTTTCTGAATGCAGTGATATATGACATGATATAGATGATTCTACAACATTTTTAAAAACGTAATAAGATTCGTTTTTAAAATATGTTTACAAGCAGAAATCACTAGTGGCATCATCACAATAACTTTGTATTTTGTTTTATTAATTTTATTAAGTGCCAACGAAGGTATTTCAATTGTTATGCAAATTGGTTCAAGCTGCATCTCAGTGTCTTTGGTAGCAGAAAAGTGCGGCAAATGAAAGAATTTGGGAGATTTTTTTTTAATTTTGAACAATTAGGTCATGACAAGTAGTTCTTAATGAGCTCTCGAACCTGCACCTTTTGGCTAATTTGGCCATCTCTCTGTCTTTTCAAATCTAGAAACTGCCCATGTTGTCCCTACGAAATCCAGGCGCCCGGTATACTGAAAGCATGATTTCATGACCTTAAAAAGTGGCTCAACAAGCCTTGCTTGATTTGTATGTATAGGCAGTAGAAAGATTCTGTCTAGGGGTCTTTTGATCTCGCTCTTTCCTCCAACAGCCATAAAGTTCCACAGAGGCCAATTAATAACCAATTTTGAATCTGAATCGTTCTTGGAAAAGTGAAAAAAATCATTGATTGTGTTGTATCTTTAAAACGGGAACTAATACAGACAAACTGATAGCATTCTTAGAATCATAACCTCTAAAATAGCTGTAATTAGATTTAAAATTTCAGGCACCAAAACCATTTTTTGTTGCCTTGTTTAATTATCATGTTGATTAAATGTAATTTCCGTTAAGAGATATAAAAAAAGGTGATTAATGAAAATAAATCGGTGCATTATTTTCCACCCTCTGTATCCAGGATGGAAATTAGCATCTAAATCAAAGTGATTATAAAATATCCCCACGTCTGACTCACGCACGCATCATCCCCCAATGGAAAATTTTCAGAATCGATACTTGCATCAGCAACAGCAATGGCGGTTAGTAGTTAGGCTTTCCCCCCTTTTTTTCAGAAACGGATTTGATCGTCAACAATTCAGCGCAACCCTTTTCGAATCCCGCGTTCCAATTACGCCACGCACGCGTACGTGCGTGCCGGAGGGGTATTCCGGAAGGAAGGGTTCAATGTGGAGCAATGTGTCGGTGGTTAGGGTGGCCCCTCATGGGGGAAAAGAGAATCAATAAAACGCGCTGCTCTCGCGTCGGCCGTTCCCCATGCGTCACCCTCTTTTCGTAAACTGAAGTCACATGGGGTAAATCTCCATTCTGAGTCATCTATTTTTCTGCAGGCTTAACTTACTCAACGGAATGGTATTTATATTATGTAGTGATGAGTAATAAATCTGCAGTAGTTTGCGTCAAATACAGGGATTTTATTTTTAAATGAAAATTTTTTTTAAAGAGTTTAATTCGAATCATTAAACAAGTGTTTTTCATTCCCAGGATAAGCATGAAGTAAAATGTAATTCATGCGCCACGCGCACGACTATCTAATTTGATGTAAAGTTCAGTATGTACGTCTTACGCATACTGCTTTATTAGTATATTTCAAACTTCACTTGTAATCAGTGGTTTACACGCGTGACGCATGAAGTAAAATTTCGAGTTTAGAAAAGCCTAACAATTTGGTTTGGTCGCCCCGCTTTGCGGAGTGACCAAATCTTTTTCAAGGCTTTTCTAAACTCGAAATTTTACTTCATGCTTAATCTGGGAGTGGAAAACACTCGTTTAAAGCTTCAATTTTAATTCTTTGTACAAATCTCTGAAGATAGAAAATAGAACGAACTTTCTAGACCGTCTAATTACATCTTTTCTTTCTTGTTGACTAAAACGTTTCGAACATGTCATCTACAGAAGAAGAAGCTATCACGTGAAAAAGTGAAAAATAAATTTAAAAAAAAGTTTAAGAGTACAACACTGTGTTCACAAAAAAGACAGATCACTTCTGCATATACCCATATCTCTTTTACTCTTATTGCTAATTGATACGAGATCGTTAGAATTGAATTAGGTAATCAAATTGGCGTTTCAACGCCCTTTGAGAAATAGTTTGTGGACAAAATGACTTCAATGATAATTTAGATATAACATTATTTATGTGAAATACATTAAAAATTAGCGATTTACAAATTTATTCGGAATCTAAATCAACAAACATTTTAGATTAGTCCAATAAAACTTCAGTATTACCAATTTTATTTTTAATAATTTAGAATTTTGCGCGATGTATACTAATTTGTCAGCTTGTTCTGCGGTTGACTGACTTGTTTCTTTCAGCACTATGCAAAAATGAATACGTCCTGAAAGAATAGCAGCAGAAGAAGCTGGCAATCCTAAAAATTGCCAAAACTAAATCTTTTAATGCAGTCACTCTGCACATCCTTTTCCATCCATGTAATGGAATCCGTGGTTTCACAACATTGCTAAATTAACTTAGGAACTCAAGATAGTTTGCACCCCGACTGATTAAGTTTATGATCCACTAATCATTGGTAAAACCTACGATTAAGTCAATATTTTACAATATAAAAAATTTATAAATTTGTAAGATATTCTAAACATGTCTCTTTCATCAATATGCGACTGAGTGAATAATCTGAAAATACAGTTGGTATGTTTTCTAAGAAGTACTAATCACTGATTAAGTTAATCGACTTGGGTGCAAACCAGCATTATTATCCCAAAATCCAACTCTCATCAAAAATTAAGTTATTACCAAACAAGTTCATCCAAAACTGCATTCGCTACTTTGAACAGATGTACGACACAATTTAGGGTCAAGTAGAATAGAATAGAATAGAATAGAAATCTTTATTAGTGCTAACAACATAAAGTCTTACACACGTCAAATATCATTAATATTTACTATAATAATATCTAAATAAAGTAGATAAAAATACAAACTTTAATGTCAACTATGTGTAGTTCAAGGATGTTATATCTATGGATTGCTTACTTCTGCCGTTTGTTGACATTCCAAGTGAACTTAATATTGTTGTATTTTTGGTGTTACTTTAAGATGTTGTGCCCTCTGTTTATTAGGCTTAAAAATTTCATTCATTATTTTAATACTTTTCTATGTTAATTATTATCGTCGAGGTAGATTACTCAATAAAATAGTTTTGTGTTAGTTTGTTAAGTTTTTTTACAAAAAACAATATGATACTAACGTGTAGTGTTCTCGAATGCATGAATAGACATTCTAAAGATAACCGGAGACAATTTTTTAGGTAAATATTTATTTTATGATTATGTGTTTAAAGTTGAGCCATTGTTACTATTTAATAAAGATTAGATTAATTTTAACAAATTCACAAAACAAAAAACAATTAAATGTTGATTTTAATTTGCTTTCTAGATTTCTGCTAAAGAATAACGACGTTGTTTAACTATGGATAAATGTAATTGGACAAGAAAATGTTACGAATAAAACCTGATGCCGTTCCCTCTAACACAACTAAAGAAACCAATATTAGATATGAATATAAAAAGCAGCAAAAGCGTTTCAGGTATTGACAATTATGAACAACCCTTTGAAAAACTCCCTAAAGTCTGCAAAAATTTAGAACTTTTTCAGTTTAAATCAAGCATATATTCTACCCTAGCAACTATGCATACTGATAATGAAGGTATCAATCCAAACCCCACAAAAAGATTACTACGCAGGAAAAATAAGTCGCTAAAACAAAAAGTGCGAAGAAAATATGCCGGTATTAAAAATGTAACAAATTAAATAAAATATCTAAAAAAAAAAAGAAATATTCTTACCCACCGTTTTGAAGGATCAGTCCTGAATGTTATTGAGAAGTGAAATTAAAAATAAAATCGACAAACAGACTGACAGAAGGTACTCTGAAGAAGTTAAAAAATGCACATTAACACTAAATTATTATTCTTTAAAAGCGTACAATTATTGTAGGTAAGAAAAATGTTAATATTATTTAGAATATGCGACTGCAGAGGGTCGGATATATTACTAATATTTTGTGTTTAACCGCAGCACTGCATGTTAATTTCATAAATGTAAACAATATTTATTAATAAAGATAATAAAATATATTTATATACATTTGTTTTGCAAGAAGCGCAATTTCAAATAACTTGTAATTTTGGTTTGCATCGCATTTGCGTTGATTCGCAAATTTGACAACACTATCACTGAATATACATTTTCTACTCCAAACATCTGCCATTATAAATATCAAGTTCAGTTCATTTACACTATCATAAACTGGTGACGTCACAAACCTGAACTCAGTTCAACTTAGTGCAGCACAAACGAACACACCTTGTCTATCTAATTTAAGTAATCGGTAACTCTAGTAACTAGAAAGTACCCTAATTTTAGTAAGTCATTGGAGCTAGCATTGAAGTGGGTCGCTATATATTGAGTTTCTCAAAAGTAGGCCGCAATGTTTAAAAGTTTGGGAACTGCAGATCTAGACTAATAAAATAGAACATACCAACACAGTTTGATATTCATACATCAAATGTAAATATATGTAATTCTGTAAATTCGACTTTGATTTGTGCTGCCAGCTGAACTAGAATTTTGCGATAAAAAACTGACTGTGATACACTCTATGTTATATTACAGACAATTATACAGGGAATCCAGAAAACCAAATTATGATTATAACAAAATCTTTCAGATGGCATTTCCATTTGCAATTTGATTTTAATCAGATATAATCAAAATCAAAGTACTCTATCAATTGATAGATGTTATGATTTTATTTGAACGTAAAAGCTTCCTAGATTTCAGAAACTATGTCACAATCTAATCCTTGATTCCATATTTTGGCGTCCAAATAATTACATGGAACTGTGCGTATGTATAATTGTCTGTGGCTATATGTCCTCCTATGTTCTCTGATCACAAAAGCTTACAATCCCAAGATTAATATATTTATACTAAAATAACAATCCGTGTTTTTATCATCAAGATGAGTTTATGTATCTTGTATTGTCCACACAAGGAGCTTATCTGTCTGGGAGAGCAAAGCGAGATAAAAAAAAAGACACATTCAAGGTCAGTATGTGGCCAGGGTTAATATATTGATTATTAGTAGGAACGCAGGCTGCGTGGGCATTAAATCAAGGTGGGGTTGCGTAACTGCATTCTGTCGACCCTGGGGGCCAGCTCGTTTCGTGCCGCACGGGCGGAAGACGGGGCTGTAGAGTATTTCGTTGGGTTGCTGTTGCAATGATGGACTTCCATCTACCGTGGAGTCAGCCGGGCGTCCTTCTCCTCGGAAGAAAGAAGAAGAAAAGAGCAGTGGTGTGTGCCCCCCTTCGGCGCTTCGGTCCCGTACAACTCCATGTTTAGCTAGGTCAGGGCCGAGGGCACACCGGCTACTAACACAGACTGGATGGTGTGTGCATCGGTACATCAAGTCTACGGTAATCGTTTTGGCGAAAAGACACAGCTGTTACTTTAAAGATCGTTTTTTCGAATTAACGCAACTATTAGATCTAACTCATCAAGGAAAATGCATTTGATAAATAGAGAACATTTAAGATAAGCGAAATTGTTTCTACTTATTAAAAGTAATTAAAATAAAACATTAAGGCTCATTTGCACCCCAACTAATTAACTTTAATAATCCATTAATCATTGATTAAACCTCTTATTAAGTCAAAATTCTAGAAAATAAGAATGTTATAAATTTGTAAGATATCCTAAACATGTCTTTTTCATCAATATAAAATTGTGCAAACAGTTTGGAAATACAATTGTTGTGTTTTTAAGAAGAACCCATTAAGTTAATCGATTTGTGTGGAAACGGGCATAAAAGATCACTAATAAAAATAAACTCACACCTAGGATATTGTAATACAACTCAGAGTTCTCTAGTTCTTCGTAGACGACTTATTAAAAAAAAAGTTTATTTGTGGAGTAACTGGCTATGACCTGAGATAAAAGAATAGATTAGTATTCTTCTATGATTATTTTATTTTGTTTTATTGGCATAGATTTAATGATTCGGCCACTTTAACTCATTTAAAGAAAAACTTTGGCAAAGGTAATCAAAACATTTTTCATATAACTACATATTCCGATATATACGCTGTGATTTTTTAGGCATTCGTTGTTTTTTTTTTTAAATGTTTGATTTGAAGTTTCTAACGAGTGTTTCTACTCCTTGAGTAAACATGAAGTAAAATTTCGAGTATAGGTAAGCCTGAAAATTTGGTTTGATCGCGTAGCGAAGCGGAGCGATCAAAGCAAATTTTACTTCATGCTTCATGCTAACTCAAGGAGTGGAAACACTCGGTTTCAAAATGAACGTTTTAAAAAACCAAGGAACGCCTGAAATTTTACAGCGTAAGCATGAAGTTATGCATACTTAAAGAAACATTCTCTGTACAATATTTTAACTACGATAAACAAAAGATACTCTTTACAATACAGGGTATTAGTATATTTTATTTTTAACACTTAGATTTTCATTATATTTCTTATTATGTATTTGTAACGTTGTTTATCAGACGATTAAAGATCAACGCACTTACAATCTATTTAAGCCCCTTAAGTACCGCCTAATTAATAAATAATTCGTCTCCCTATTTTTTTACTTCTATGATGATTAATTGATTAAACGTTCTCGAGCAATTTTTAACGAAACCGCAATTAACACAAAAGATGAGGTGGTGAAATAATGAATGCGAATTTCAGCAGTGTCTGCGCTTGTATAAACGTAAACACTAAGTGCTTGTCATCCCTTTTGTTGTTGTTTTCCCTTGGAACCCAAGAGTCCCGCTGAGTCCTGGACAGGAACTATATTACTAAGGGATTACAATACATTTGTCTACATTGTACTAAAATATGTTCTTCAAGCACGGATATACGCAACGATTGGTATAATTCCATAGAGGATAAATTTACATAGATACACAGAGATTTACATTTAAGTATGCATATACCGATGAATACGCTGTAAATTTTCAGACATTCGTTTTTTGAAAAGCGTTCAATTTGTAACTTCTAACGAGTGTTACCAATCCTTGATCAAGCATGATGTAAAATTTCAAGTTTAGAAAAGACTGAAAATTTGGTTTGGTCGCGTAGCGCTACGCGACCAAACCAAATTTTTAGGCTTTTCTAAACTCGAAATTTTACTTCACGCGCCACGCGTATAAAACACCAAATATTGTGAAGTTCACAATATGCTACTAAAGCAGTAAAGACGTATGTATTAAACTCCACTTACAGCCATTGTTTTGTAAACGTGGCGCATGAAGTATAATTTCGAGTTTAGAAAAGCCTGAATATTTGGTTTGGTCGCTTCGCGACCAAAATAAGGTTTCAGACTTTTCTAAACTAGAAATTTTACTTTATGCTTAATCTGGGAGTGGAAAACACTCGTTTAAAGCTTCAAATTCAACTCTTTTACAAAACAACGAAAGTCGGAAAATGTACAGCGTATCATACGTACATATACTTAAAAGAAAAATTCCTTGTATATAATTTACATTAAAAATTATTTCAGTATACCTTAAATCATCTGCGATATCTAGTAGCAAACTTGTAATAAACAACGCATTGCATATTTTGTAGTTATATTTTATTGTTATTAATTTCAAAACTGCACCGTTAATCAAAGCTGAATTTTATTTTCATTTTAATGGCTTTTTATGTAAATGTGATATCGTATATTATTTGTGTCAATACATATATTATATAACCAAATCTATAACCTATTATATCCAACATATATTATAATATAAAATATGTAAACATTTCACATAAACATTCATATGTTTTGTGCCATACATCGTCATAATTTACTACCTATTTTCTAGTGCAGCTTATGATCTCTTATTTACGATTTTCTTCTTAATGTGCCTATCCGTTATCGGATGTTGGCGATCATCATGGCGATCTGGATTTTGTTTGCTGCTGCCTGAAAGAAACCGGTTGTGGTATCAACATAAGTTATTAGGTTTTTTATCCAGGAGATCCGTCTTCTGTCTAGTCCTCTTCTACCAACCACTTTGACTTGTAATATAAGTTACAGTATGTTATATCTCTAGTTATCCTTATTTTATGCCGAAGGCTTGAATACCTACTTTCTTGCCTTTATTGATTTAAATATTTCCGATTCGTTGCGTAATCCTTTAAGGACATTTTTGTTGGTGATATGGTTTTTCCAGGATATTCTTAAGATACAACTATATCTTTAAAATACGCCGATTTAAATATTTCGAAGGCGTCCAAGGTCCAGAATTCTATTCCGTACAGCAAAACCGGAAATAAATAGCATCAAGGTAGTCTGATTTTCATCTGCAGGGTTTGATGGTGTGTTTTAGATATGTTGGCCATATGTATGAATGCTGCTCTTGCTTTTTCTGCGCGGCATTTAATTTCTTAGAAATGGTCACATTGGGCATTAATATTAGTAACAGGGTAGGTGTAGTTTTCCACTTTTTCTAGAGTCTGATTATTTATTACCAGTGGCTCAGGTGGTGCTTGGTCCTAATTGATAACCATGTATAGTAAAATACACGCGAGGTGTCATATGATTACAGATTTGAAATATATGATGCAACTTTTCTTTGAGGTTTTTCATACATATTAATATCATATCATTTACTTGAGTGTGCTCAATTGCAACTTATGCTAAACTCTCTTTTCTGTCTCTTTTCTTTAAGGTTTTTTTTATATAAAAATTATTTTTTCTACTTTTGAGTTCTTAATTGCAACGTACACACGTAAACACTTTTAACTAGGGGGTTAATATTATTATGGTTATTTGATTTTAAACTTAAATGTCACAGGACACCTCTCGTGAACTAGACTATACTTGTCTTTTTCTGTAGTTAGGTTAAGTCCATAACAACATTTGAAATAAAAAGAATTGGATTGTTTCATTAACTTCTTAGTTTATTCCGACTAGTTTCGGCTAGAAGCCACTATCAAGAAATGTGATAATATTGACTGATATCTGCCACCACTCTGTTCATTAGATGTTGTAAACCCTTATGACTGTCCAAATAAATTACCGTATCATGAGCATACCCCATATTGTTAAGCAGTTCCGTATTGACCAATATACCCACTTCGTCTTCATCCAGATCTTATCTAAGATAAAGCCTGGTAATTCATACACCTTTTTACGATTACTAAAATATTTAACATTTTTATTGGGTGTAAAAATTATTATCGATATTTCTTTAAATACTTTTAAAAGCAAAAAGTTCTCCGAATAATGTAGACTGCGTAAAAATAATCAAAATGTATGTATTATACTTTTTTGTAGCTGTAATAATTATTAAGGTATGCCATTATTCAATATGGTAAATATGATTTATTGTACGTTTGTTCAAACCAACTTATACGATAAAATTGTGAATACCTCCAAACATATTGTATTTACTTTGTATGTATTTTATATACACAATAGTAGATTGTTTGACAAGTTTTGAAAGCTTCGTATTGCATGCGAATACCAAATTGCATTTACGAGCCCACAGGGCGAGTAAATGCAAGGTATGAGCATGCAATGCAGCTTTCAAAACATGTTTAACACTCTTCTTTTCCTACGACCAAACAGCGGCGTTGATTGTTCTTCGTCACCACTCATTTTATTTTAATTATTTTGACACTGATGTCCTCAAATGTCTTTACTTTCAAAACAAGTTTAAAAATTCAATTTTCAAGCGTGAAATTACTTGTCGAAATAGAAATATACAATTGACACCTTTTAATGCTTGATTGTAAAAATATACGGAGTGAAATTTCAGATAAGAAAATCATGTTGTAAGTGACAACAATTGTGCTAAATTTATGCAAAATGAACTATAACAAAATACAAATTTTATGTCAAATCAAGTACTTAATTTAATTATTGTCATATTTAAATAATTTGATGTAGAAACTATCTATTTATACATGAAATTTAATCCAAAATAGGATCAGAGAAAACAAGATAGAAACATACGAATATAACAAATACCTACCCCCAACTAATTGAAATAAGGCAATATTTTAAACTTATTTAAATAAATTATAGACTCTACAACATAAATCATGGACAAATTATGCATATTATGAAAAATTAAGAAACCACGAAGGGAAGTAACGGTCGTACTTGTTGAAGAAACACAAAACTTCATAACGAGGAATTTTCTCTACTTGAAAGCTTCAAAATTAACAAAATAATTGGAAATGACTATTATTAGTGGAATAGTCATTTCCAATTATTTTGTTAATTTTGAAGCTTTCAAGTAGAGAAAAACTTGAATACTTGAATTCGCTTGAGCTACAATACTAAAAATGACACTGTGAATGGAAACGTTTAAAGTTACTCTTTGAACGTTTCCAATTACAGTTTTTATATATTCATGTACCTACTTGAAATTATAATTATATTCAGAACAAAAAAGTAAACGCTTTTTAATAAATATTTTAATCCTAAGGTAACGATTTATTTTCCACGGTAGTTTAATTGAACCCGAATCGAATTTATAAAAAAAAATGCGATGAATATTCATGTGTCGCCAGTAAGTTGTACCGTAATTGCTACATCGACGGTTTAATCGCTGCGATCCCTTTTTTACCCCAATACAATTTTTCCTCTTTTTACCGCCGTGCACTTTCGAGGATTTAAAATTTAATTCCTAAAACTTTTAATGGGCGTATTGAATGTCTCGCGTGCTTTTTTATTTTCCTTTTAATTGCCGATAGAAAAGAGGAAACGGTCGCCCTCCCGCCGGCGAGCTCTTTTTTTTATTAATCGACGATTCAGGGACAAACTGCCCGGAGTTGGGGTAGCGTCGCGACGCACGCACGCAGCAATCTCCAGAAGTTGCGTAATGGGAATGGGTTTGGGGTAGGTTTAAAGCGATACTCTACTATCGAAACTATTTTATTATTAAACATTAAAAGTGCGATTCTTTTCGCAATCTACAACAAGTTAGTCTTACAAAGACTATATCAAACACTCATTGAAACAACTACTTCCCGGGCTAATACCCCGACGGACATTGAATTATACAACAAGTGTTCGCTGTTACATACAGCAACCTACTGCAAATGTAACAATTTGGGTCAAATTATTCAGGCCATCTATAGACGCGTTTCGAGATTTATCTCTCCTCAGTATAGCTTTGCCATTCCCTCTAAACAATTTAACACCTTAGACTAGCGGTCACGTTACCGTTCAAACATTAGTATAAATGAAATTGCCAATTCTTGGTTGCAGAATACTTCAAACATTAAAAGTGCGATTCTTTTCGCAATCTACAACAAGTTAGTCTTACAAAGACTATATCAAACACTCATTGAAACAACTACTTCCCGGGCTAATACCCCGACGGACATTGAATTATACAACAAGTGTTCGCTGTTACATACAGCAACCTACTGCAAATGTAACAATTTGGGTCAAATTATTCAGGCCATCTATAGACGCGTTTCGAGATTTATCTCTCCTCAGTATAGCTTTGCCATTCCCTCTAAACAATTTGACACCTTAGACTGGCGGTCACGTTACCGTTCAAACATTAGTATAAATGAAATTGCCAAAATTGTTACTTGACCCAAATTGTTACATTTGCAGTAGGTTGCTGTATGTAACAGCGAACACTTGTTGTATAATTCAATATCCGTCGGGGTATTAGCCCGGGAAGTAGTTGTTTCAATGAGTGTTTGATATAGTCTTTGTAAGACTAACTTGTTGTAGATTGCGAAAAGAATCGCACTTTTAATGTTTGAAGTATTCTGCAACCAAGAATTGGCAATTTCATTTATACTAATGTTTGAACGGTAACGTGACCGCCAGTCTAAGGTGTCAAATTGTTTAGAGGGAATGGCAAAGCTATACTGAGGAGAGATAAATCTCGAAACGCGTCTATAGATGGCCTGAATAATTTGACCCAAATTGTTACATTTGCAGTAGGTTGCTGTATGTAACAGCGAACACTTGTTGTATAATTCAATGTCCGTCGGGGTATTAGCCCGGGAAGTAGTTGTTTCAATGAGTGTTTGATATAGTCTTTGTAAGACTAACTTGTTGTAGATTGCGAAAAGAATCGCACTTTTAATGTTTGAAGTATTCTGCAACCAAGAATTGGCAATTTCATTTATACTATTTTATTATTAAACTAACACTTTTAAAAACTAAGAGATTGGATTAGCTTGGGCCCGCCCATGGAATTTGAAGGGTTAAAGTTATAAGAATTTACGTTACAATTTTCAATCCTTAATCACTTAAATTGAAAATAACCGCGTAATGAGGCAATCTTCTTTTTTGTAAAAAAAAAAACGTAACAAGTAAAGGGGACTGAAAACCGAGTGGCACTCCTGCAGATGGGCCCACCTAATTAATTTAAGGTTTGGCGATATTCCATCCACTTTCTTATTATGATTTTTTTCCTCCTTGGCGCAGGAAAAGAGCAGACGTTTCGCGAGAGGAAGAAGGGGAGGCAAGAAGTATCCTTGATGTGACATTGGCGGCATAAATAGAGGCTGGTAATGGCCTCTTGGCGTTTCGCTCGCCTTCTGCTGATGCGGAGCTTCCCATCCGCCCGACAATGGATGTCATCCCGTCTGCTCGTCGGAAAAGTGGTGGAAAACGGCAACGAATTGCGGTCGTCTACGGCGACGGATTTTCGGTCGGTCTGACGTTGCACGTTGCACGAATTAAGCAATCCTATCATTGCTGCTCCCGACAGATTATAATTATATCATCGGTTTTGCTTGGATCAAACGAAAGAGATTCGAATGTTTCAGTTCGTTTAAGATATCACGTAACGAGATTTCAATTAAAAACCTTGGTCCGTATTTATACCTTAAATTTAGTGCTAAAGCGACATTAGATGTATTCCTATATGTGGTTTCAGAGGTGATGTTGTTTATACAGTATGTCACTTTTAAAACGATTGGCATTCCATGTCAAGTGATCTAATTTTTATATAATTGTTTACCTCATGTCTTCCAATTTTAGCAAAAGTCAGTACACTTGTTGAATGATCAATACTCTATTTAAATATAACATTTTATATTTTTATTTCATTCTGTTATTATGTTATAAGATTTTTAGATTTTAAAGAAATTACAATAATTGCCTTTTCCAAAAATGCAAAAACCTTAAAAACTCAGCCCGAAATTAAGATATTTTAAAAATACAAACACTGTATCTTCAGAAATGTTAGGCTTTAATATAATATGTAAACGTGCATGATAAGCTTATTTTAAATTAACTTTTATTTATAAAGTAAAAAATTATTAAAAAAATTCACGATGGCTTTGACTGTTACTACGTGGTAATTCATATCAAAATTAAATGAAACTATTTTTTACCACTTTAATTAATTTATATATTTACAGGTGTTACATATAAATATTTTTACGACTTAAGTTTCGACACTGTAAGTGTCATTATCAAGTATAACAATTTTCGGACATGCAGATCAATATATACCGTTTTTGAGGATTACAGAATAACGGGGGGGGGGGGGGTTATTTACAGGTAGCTTAATTTTCGAAGACACTAATTATGGGTACAGGATTATGGATGAAGAGTATTAAAGGGCGGTGAAAACAAAACATCTGTTTGCTCGTTTAGGAGATTAATGTCGGGGTTCTTTGAATTTTTGAAAATGTTGGCGGCTTCTAATTATATTCGTAAAAATATTTATATGTAAAGCCTGTATATATATATATATATATATATATATATATATATATATATATATATATATATATATATATATATATATATAAATTAATAAAAGTGGTAAAAAAACATAGCAATAGTTTCATTACATTTTTTAATGTGTATTGATTATATCCTATTTCTAAAAGATTTCTGCAAAATTTCATCTTAGGATCACCTTTAAAAAAAATCTAATTCATTTTGTACATTCATGTCTGCCTTATTGGACAATTTTCAGAAAAAGGAATAATATTATTACTAACATTAGTTATTTCAAGATTTTTATTGAAGTTATTCAATCAAAAGTTATTTGACCAGCATTCAGGCTTTTCGTAAAAAGTCGATAGTGAAAGGACTGGCTGCTGTTCTTTCAGTTTGTTTGGACATCATTGACGTGTATAAACAGGCTGTTACTTATTGTCAAGACTTAGTGGTGAGTTGAGACCCAGCCAAATTTATGTAGAAACGGGCACTTCACAATAACAATAAACTCATTACGATTTAAAATTGGATACAGGACGTTTTTCTTTTAAATATACATACAGGGAATTTTTCTATTAATTATACATATCCCAATTATATGCTGTAAATCTTCAGATATATTTTTTTAAGAGTTTAATGTGAAGATTTGGACGAGTGTGTTCCACTCTCAGACGAAGCATGAAGTACATTTTCTGGGCTTTTCTAAACTCGAAATTTTACTTCATGCGCCACGCATATATAACACTGATTTCTAGTGAAGTTCAAAATATACTTCTAAATCGGAATTTAAATGAAACTGCTAAAGATGGATTAAAAATATACTGCTTAGCAATAATATTTTAAAATCTTTGATTAGGTTAGCATTCACTTTGTGGTACATCTTTATAGGAAATAATACTAAAACACTTAACTTTGTTTTATCACTTCATTTAAAAGTTTAAATAAAAGTGGTAAAAGAAAGTTAAGTTCTGTATTTTGGAGGCTTTTACTTCGTTATACATGTTAATTTCACAATCATAAGAAAAATTCCCTGTATCTTAATAACTGTAAATTTGACGCGTTACTTCGTACTTAAACAAAATAACGGCGACGACGTCATCACCACCAGGTCAAATGTAAGATAAAATAAGCTGATTTGACTAGCACAGCGCTGTTACTGCATAGCGGCAAAACATCGAACTGGGCAATTATTTATATTCGTGTTTGCTTATGCAAAAGGGTTCAATTTGAAGTTTCGTACGAGTGTTTGCACTTTTTGATTGAGCATGAAGTGAAATTTTGAGTTTAGAAAAGACTAAAAACTGAGTTTAGTCGCTCCGCGAAGCGTAGCGACTACTCAAATTTGTAGGCTTTCCTAAACTCAAATTTTAGTCCATGATCACTTCAAGATCACTTGTTTACAATATTTCAGTGCTTTCAGTGTTTAATACGCGTGTCGTATGAAGTAAAATTAAGAGCTTAGAAGAGCCTAAAAATTATCACGCTTTTCTAAACTCAAAATTTTACTTCATGCTTAACGTAAGAGTGGAAAACTCTCGTTTAACGCTTTAAATTTAACTCTTTAATACAAAATCGTATGCATATGTATACATAAACAAAAAATTCCCTGTATACTGCTAAGTCAGTATTAAAAATAAACGGCTAAAACATGTAAAACACTGATTTCAAGTGAAGTTTAAAATATTCTTACTTAGCAGTATTTTTTTAATACCAATTTAGCAGTGTATTATTAATTTCACAATATTTCAGTGATTTATACTCGAGATTAGTAGCTTCAAATTGAACTTTTTACAACAAAAAAAAAAAACAACGATGCCTTAAAATGCACACTTAAAAAAAAACCTTGTGCATGTCTGCAGCCTTATCAATAAAAATTCTCATGAACCGCCACTAGTATACTGTTACTCCGTCATTTCCAACAAGGGAAGTAAAAGGTAGTGGATTCTTTTTCCTTTCCAATTCATTCAATTGACGAAAAAAAAAATCAATTCGTTGTATTGTTCGCGTATCGAAAATGACGGGGAGCTTGTAGGAAAAATCAAGTGCAATCCTTTAAAGCGCGACATAAGACGAAAAAATCTATATATAAAAAAAAAAATAATAATAATTTGGTAAGAGTGCAGTCTGAACAACAGATATTGTGACAATCAGGGTAGGGTGGTGGGTTTGAGACGTGATCCGAAACGTGCACAGCTAAAATATTAAAAAGGAAACTGGCGCCGGCACGTACGGTGTGTGTTGCTGGATGCCATTGTTGTTTGCGATATGGATGGGAAAATTTGTACGGACGTGTCTGATCCGCGAGCTCCGATTTCTTCTTCTTTTGGTAATCACCTCGAGTGAGAGAGTAAAATCGGAATCTGGAGGAGGAGACGTTATTACGGCGAAACGTCGCGCTATTTCCGTTCTGGAACGAAGACGTTCCGATCGAAATCAAGTTTGATCGACTGGAAGTTCTCAGCGGGTAATAGAATATTTTTTTATTGTGTAAATTGCATTTTCCTGGCGCTTAACTGAAATTATTACATAAATAGGTTTTTGAAATTTAATTGCGTTTAATATTACTTTTAATAAGTGAATAGAACCTGGGTGCCGCGAGCTTATTGAAGGGGTACCGCAAGCAGATAAATTCTAATATTTCTTTTTACAAATTGCCAACTACATGTTTCCACTTTCAAAAATCCTAACCTATAGTAATCCACTTCAATGCTAGCTTAGATGACTTACTAAAATGAGGTAATTTGTTAGCTGTTTACTATGGTTACCGATTACTTAAATAAGAAACTATATTAAGTTACCTAGGTACCTAGCAGCACATTGACGCTGAGTAGAATGAAACTATGAAGAATCACAGGACTACTTGTCACTGGACACTGTGACCTGAGTAAGCACAAACATAGGATGGGAATTGAAAAAAGCCCCCTATGTCATGGGTGTTTGGAAGAGGAGGAAACTCCCTAACACCTACTGTGTACATGTGAAGCCTATAAAAGGCAACGTATGAAGCAATTCGGAAAGCCGGAAATAGAGCTGAACAAAATCTCCTGGCTAAACAATTTCATAGTTTAAGCTGTTTAGAATGGGTTACCAGTTATAACCCTAAGAACAACTAATCTAAATAGTTAGACGATAAATAGTAAAACGAAAAAACGGTTAAGTATTTATAATACTATTTCCTCGTTACTGAAATAACGATCAAATATGAAAATATAATCAGCCCGATTCTGTACACGAAATGTTAAATTTAACGTCCTTGCTATTCCTTAACACCACAGTTTAAGCGCGTTTAGTACTTGATATGTATGCTTGCACTGTGAGGGTATTTATAACGTATACGTTAAATTTTACATTTCGGGTAGGGAATCGGGGGGGGGGGTATCTCAAAAAAAGATGTATAAGTATATTAGTAAATAAACATTTGTAGACTGCATTGACGTGAGGATCAAACATAAGAGGTAGGTGTATATTGAAATTCGGTGTAAATCAATGTGTTATAAGCGTGGCACATGAAGTAACATTTCGAGTTTAGAATAGCAGAGCGACCAAACCGAATTTTCAGGCTTTTCTAAACTCGAAATTTCACTCCATGCTTGATCTGGGATAGAAAACACTCGTGAAAGGCTTTAAATTGAATGTTTTTAATATAACAACGAATGTCTAAAAATGTACATCGAAAAATCGTGACAAGTATACCTAAAAGAAAAATGCTCTGTTTGTGGCTAGGCCCAGATACAGGAAAATACAAATAGTTAAATTGGAATAGTGAAAATTGACCAAATCGCCTTTTCTTCTAGTGCCTATCAGTTTCGAATGTTGGCGATCATCATTGCTATTCTTATTTTGTCTGCCGTGGCTCGGAAGAGACCTACTATGGTTGTGTTGAACCATGTTCGTAGATTTTTCAAACACAATTTTCTTCTTCTTCCCGGTCCTCTTCTTCCTTCTATTTTTCCTTGTAGAATTAGTCGTAGTGACCTGTACCGTTGGTTGTTACTTATTACGTGTACTAGGTATTCACGTTTTCGTGTTGTAATATTGAGAAGTATTTCCTTGTCCTTACTGATCTTTCTAAGTACATCTTGGTTTTTCACGTGGTTTGTTTGTTCACGGCATTTTCATAATACGTCGAAATAGCCACATTTCGAAAGCTTCTAGTTTTATACATCTACCTTCTGTTAAAAGTCCAGGACTCCACACTATATAATAGTACTGGTATAACATAACAGTACTGGTATACCGTAACGGAACCGCTATAACATTTAAGTAGTCTCTACTTTGTTGTTAAGTAAAGATCGTGAGTTTTGAATAATTTTGACGTTGTTAGTAATGCTGTTCTTAACTTTTCTATTCGACATTTAATTTTAACTGAGTGGTCCCATTTACCGTTGATTGTTGTTCCGAGGTATGTATACCGGGTGAGCATTTTCAATCCGGAACATATAATATAATTTAGGATGAGCATTTTTAATCCGGACCATTCACAAAAAGGGGCAAATTGTTCAATTTAATTGTATTTTAATTCCAAACTAAAGGGTAAAACAAATGAAACGTCTCTTAAAAATAATTGTAAAAATGCTATAAAATCCATAAATCACATTCGTTAATGTTTTAAAATTAATACGCGCACATAGTTTACTTCATTCGCATTCATAAACACTATTTTATAAATAATTAATCCAGAAACTGCGTAACCGTTATCATAACATCGACGATTTTGGTACGTGTAACTTTTAAACGAAAACTGTAAAACTTAACGGGTGTCATGGCGCTTAACGTTGAGCGTGATAAAGATTTTGGAAGATACGTAATACCAAATCGTCATTTAACGTTTTCTCTAAGGATAACGTGCTGCTAAACTTAACGTTTGAGGTACGGAATCGGGTTGATTATAATGTATTTTATTTTTTTGATGGTCAGTGAGAGTCCGTGTCTTTGACTAGCTACCGTTATTTTAGTCGTTAATTCCTGGAGATTGTCTAAACTGTCTGCAAATATTCCTGTGTCATCAGAGTACCTTATATTATTTATGCATTCACCATTTATCTTCTTGAAAGATTCGCTCCGAGTATATGTTAAATAATGTCAGTGATAAAACACATCGCTGACGAACACCTTTTCTAATATGTATTGAGGCTATTTGGTTCTAGTACAAGTTGCCGACAATTTTTAGGTCGTGATTTTGTAGTCTTATCCCCTTTAATACCTGGCGAGCTTGTTATGTTGTACATTATCTAGGGTTTTATAATAGTCAATGAAGCAAGCGTGGACATCGAAATTCACGTCTCTCCATCTCTGGATGAGGACGCGAAATTCCTTGTACCTAGGACGTAAAGCCAACCCGTTTTCTTCGCATCTTTTAGTTGGTGAATTATTTTCAGGTATAGTTTTAAGAAGTGGTTCAGTACCCCACGATTAGCCTCGTGAAGTAGTCCCTGCAGTGTTTTGCACTTGTTGTTTTAGTTTGTAATATACAGGGTGACCACGAGGAGCATTTACATTTTGAATAGGATGGTACTCAACCTGAGGGGAACGTAGCACGGTGGGGTGGGGGGGGGGTATTATTTATCTACCGATGGGTGGCCTTTTTGTTTACAGTCGTGTTTTAGTCGCAATGGAACAGTGGTCGGTGGAGCAGGGGATGTTTACTTACGACTCATATATATGTGGATATGATCAACACGTTTTTTCTCCTACAACTGCGGAGGCTAAACTTACAAAAAGTCACATGGTCACCAAGACGGGGCTCACACAACACGGATTTTGATTAACCTACTACGAAACTTGTTTCCAGATCGCCTAATTTCTAGGTTTGAAGATGTGCCCCGGCCTCCTCGATCTCCTGACTTCAATATGTGTGATTTTTTGTGGGGACATTTGAAGGAAACAGTTTATCATCATAAACCCCGTATTTTGGATGACTTGAAGGCGACGATTCATAGAGAAGTGGAATTAATTACAGAGGAGACACTGGAACGAGTGTGGGGGAGCATCCAGGACAGCAGAATTGAAAATTGGGAAAACGGACGTCACCTTCTTACCCTAATTTGTTGTACATAAAGTAAATGGCATATCTCCACAAACATGTTAGATAGGTCGAATTATTTTTATTTTAAATTAATTAATATAGTTTTGCTTTTTGAAAAATGTAAATGCTCTTCGTGGCCACCCTGCAAATAAAGAACCATGGTTGTTTTGGTATTTTTCTGCTTTATTGTTGATGATTTTGCCTTTTGCGTTGTGTAATCTTCCACCTTAGTTGTTTTTGTATATACCTGCTGTTTCCTTTATTTTATTGAATGATACGATTCAGAGCTTCTATTTTAGCACATTGTGTTTGATTAGATTTTCTTCTGCTGCTCTTATTTCTTGTCTTTGAAAAATACTTGTCTTCTCTTTAAACTGCTCTCTGGATCCGCTCCTGCTTAGGTTACTGCCAGATACTAAACTAGCCAATCTACCCGAAGAAGCTGATAACTAGTTAAACTAGAGCTAAGCAAATTAGGTTTCAACAACTAATCTAACTAACTTTAATTGCCTTTAACCTAATATAACCCTAAACCTATTCAGTATACATTCTCACACCTAACAGATAGACAGCCATACATGTATATCATTATATGATTACTTTCAAATTAACCTTAATTATTGTTATTTAACCTAACCTAACCCAACATCTACCATCTATCATCCAATCTAACCCCAACTATAAATTGTCGATATATTTTAAACCAAATGTTATTGAGTGTTATCTAACCTAAACCAAAGTTCTGCACTGATTCTGTAAGTTGATAAATCAGGCCTTAGCCAAGTTATACATTGAATTTGTCTTATATTTACGAATACACTGTAAGAACAAGACTAGACTCCAACAGAATACCCTCGTACCACTTTACAATGTTCAGTATAATAGGGTTCATTATACTAAATATTGTAATCTTTAACTAATTTCTCACTTAAATTGCAATAATAAACATTGTAAAGTGATACTGGGGTATTCTATGTGAATCAAAGTCTTATTCTTGCAGTGCACTCTTGAATACAAGTAAAATTCAGTGCAGAACTCGGCTTACACAAAATCGTTTCAGAACGTTCTTTTGGCAAAAGGTAATAATTCGGCAAGAATAAACATTTTTTTTTAAAATTACTTTAATTTACCGAAAGCGAAATAATCAATTTGAAACCTAAACTTCTCATAAACTACACACAAATTAACACGAACATTAAACTCCCATTTTTTCCGTTCCCGTGTTTAGTTAATTCGTTGTTTAAGTTGTAAGATAAACCGGTCTGGAGTCTATTCTCTCTTTCTCGTTTCGTTCATTTAATTCCGGTGGTGCGCCCCTCGGACCCCGCTCGACCCGTTCCAGAAATGGAGAGTGAGTTTATTTGCGGAGGGAGCCCGGCGAATGTTTGCACCTGAGCGCAAACCGCCCTCGGGTCTATTTATATTAGCCTTCTAGACGGCTTATTCCTTACATTAAACCTCACTTATGTTTTACAATCCGTTCCCTCTCTGTCTTAATTCTGGAGCACCGATAACTGCCACAGACGGGAATTGAAATCGAGACGCGAAATTAAATATTGTTCCTCAAGTCCGAGTCGGCTTTCCTGGGAGGGAATGAAAAATGGGAGTTTAGTTAAATGTTTTTGGGGTTGTGTAGAATGAGTCGTTAACTACATTTTTTTGTTGATTTATAGTTTCTTTGTCAAAATAATTACTTGTTTGATGTCATATACAGAAGACCATTTTTATTTGTTTTATTTGTTCCTTCATTAATTATGTAGTGTCCAAGGAAATTTTTGTAGTTAAACGTAAAATATACGTCTTAATGTGTTTTTATTAGTGAAAATGATCAAGTATTCAAGAAATGCAGTAATGTTTCGTTTCATTGAAGCCTCCAGCCAATGTTTCCAATCCCATATAAAGTATGAAGTAAAATTTCAAGTTTTGAAAAGCCTGAAAATTTGGTTTGGTCGCGTACCGCCAAGCGCTACGCAGCCAAACCAAATGTTCAGGCTTTTCTAAACTAGAAATTTTACTTCATGCACCACGCGTATACGACACTGATTCCAAGCGAAGTTTACTTGTTCACAATACTTCAGTGCTATCAGTGTTTAATAAGCGTGGCGCATGTAAAATTTTGAGTTTAGAAAAGCCTGAAAATTTGGTTTGGCCGCGTAGCGCTTCACGGTACGCGACCAAACCAAATTTTCAGGTTTTTCTAAACTCGAAATTTTACTTCATGCTTAGTCTGGGAGTATAAAACAGTCGTTTTAAGCTTCAAATTGAACTCTTAAAAAAAAGCGTATAGATGTGTATATCTAATAGAAAATTCCCTGTATGTATACTTAAAAGAAAAATTCCCTGTATTAACCGATTAATCCGATGACTATTTGCCAAATCTACTGAATGCGCATTCGATTCAACTAACATTTTCGTTTGAGCTTACATAATATCAAAATTAATGCATTATTTATTTCTGTAAATAACTGAACTATTTAGTAGATGTGGAAATTGATATTATACCACTTAAACTCACATTTAAAACGATTGTGCACATTAATTAAAATGATTTGTTGCTGGGTTTTCGCGGATTTAGTTTTACGAAGACATTGTCAAAATGTGACGTTTAACCTTAAAATGTTATAGCTGCATACCGGAACATACGTTTTCGTATGTTCCATCTAAAAACCAAAGCAGCCATATGAAGTTTTTTATCTCTTTTCACACACGTAATCTGATGACATCAAACTATTTTCGTATTACATGTATTAGTGCAGAAAGCAGTACAAATCAAGGAAACCATGGGACACCTCTCGTGAATCGTACCTTAAGTGATTTTTTCATCAATTAACTATGTCATTTTGGAATGACCAAAAATGTTTTCGAGATAAACCTTTCTAGTTTTTGCTGTTCGTCAATTGGTTTATACAAATATGAACCTTTGAAGGCACATTGCATTTAATTTTACAAGTTGACCGCCATTGACAAACAGAGTCAATTTGCTTGTGCTTATAATACAATTGTTTAAAGCAATGATTATAGTCAACCCAATTAATTTCTTGGATTAATTTCTCATCTGGCACTTGGTGAAACATATTAGAATATGTAAAGTTATTTAAATAAAAAACACTTGGTATTGTTTTACAAGTTAAAACTTTATTCCGACTAGTTTCGGTTTGTTAGACCATTTTCAAATGGTCTAACAAACTGAAACTAGTCGGAATAAAGTTTTAATTTGTGAAACAATACCAAGTGTTTTTTATTTAAATAACTTTACACAACCCAATTAATTCAAAATGTTTAGGCTTTTCTAAACTCAAAATGTTACATTATGATAAACAAGGAGTGCAAATCTATATTTAAACATAAAATAAAACAATTATAATTGACATTAATCAAGATTTAATTAAACCGAGTTTGGCTTATTTTTTGTCTAGTACCTCCCCCTTGTGAGAATCCTGCCTACGCCTATGTATACACATCTAGCAAAAAGTCGATTTTCCATCTCTCGAATTTATTTCCATCAAGAGAGACACTCCGACGCAACTGTAGGCAATCCGTGCATGAAGTACGAATCAAATTTTTGCGCGCTCGGGAAATAAAGATGCATGCCGATATACGTGTGCACAAAAGGACGAAGGGAGTATCTTATACTTTCTAGTCTAGTAAATCCCGGCGTTCATGTTTGGCTTCCTAACAAGATCAAGTCTTGTTTTACTTTTCCTCCGAGTCTACCTTTTTCTTTTAACGGAAACTGGATGCAAAAAAGTTAAATCAATTTTTACCGGGATGTTACGCAAATCTCCAAGAAATCTACTTACAAGTTTTCAATAGAATATTATTTTTGCATTCAACACAATATTGACATCATTAAATATGCGCTATATTACTAATTTTCTAAATTTTAATAACTAACTATTAACTATTTTTTTAGTTTGTAAAATAAAATACTTAACATAAGTATGCATGAGATTGCCAATATATGGTTGTAGAATACTTGAAAACATTCTCCTTCTGCTTTAGTACCGTGTCCTCCTAGGACGTTAGTGATCATCAGCATGATCTGCGTCTTCTCAATTGCTCGTCTAAATAATGTTGTTGTGCTGACTCTGAACCATTGTCGCAAGTTCTTTAACCAAAGACGTCTTCCTTCTACCCAATCCGCGCCTACCGGCTATATTGCCTTGCATGATATTCTGCAGGAGTCGATATTTCTTGCCTCTTATGACATGACCTAGGTACTCAAGCCTACTTCTCTTTATGGTGTTAAGGATCTCTGTATTTTTACTTAAACGAGCCAGCACCGACACATTCGTCACCCTATCGACCCAGAAAATGCGGAGCATCCTTTATAGGCCCACATCTCGAATGCCTCTAGTCGTTTGCACAGTATCCATGCTTCCGCGCCGTTGAAAACATTAAAAGAGCGATACTTTACGGACACTACAACAAATTTGTCTTACAAAAGACTAAATCAAACACTTGTATTATTAACGTGACCATACGTCCCGCTTTCAAGCAGTCTGTCCCGCTGCCCCCAGCGAGAGGAAATATGTCCCGCTTTCGCAAACAGATAATTTGAATAATATAAATAAGTATAAGGTTTTGACTTTGTCTGCTAATAAGTATTATTTTAGAATTCTTTAGGCTTCCCGCTTCGATGAAAAAAATATATGGTCGCGTTATGTGTGATCCAATCCACAATAGATCTGCAAAAGTCGCGGTGGTACAGGCCAAGAGGAGACCCCTACAATTATCTATATCTATGATCCAATGTCCGTCGGAATATTAACTCGGGAAGTAGTTGTTTTAGTAAGTGTTTGATTTAGTCTTTGCACGACAAATTTCTTGTAGTTCGCGAAAAGAATCGCACTTTTAATGTTTTAAAATAATTAATTAAAACAGGAACTTAATAACAAACACCTTCCTTAATTAAAACACTCGAGAGACGTAATTAATCGGCTTAGATTTTTATCATTATTTAATCGTTTGTCACTTTCCTTCAATCAATCTTAATTTAACTGTAAATCCAGGAGCGTGATTGATCGTCGCGCTAAACAACCGCTGTCGCGAAAGCGGGGGCGGGGTGGCTTGTTGCATAGTGCCACCCCCCGCAACTCACCCCGAAAACAAGAGCCTGGAGGAGGGAAGCTTGCTCGAATTAGCTTACCTTAATTTGATAGGAATTCAGCTTGTTCTTCGGGAGGGCGTTGAAGGAGCTGAAATCCAAGCGGCGGGTGAATATCCCGTTCGCACCGCCTCCGACACTGGAACAATTAAAAAGTCATTAGTTGCGAATGAAGTTACCAATCATGAATAATAAATATTGTAATGGTATAAATTATTTTGTGGAGACGACGATGATTTATTATTATGTCGATTTAAAGATACAAGACATTAAGAACTTTTAATTGAGATCTTAAGAATTTTGTATTATTAGTCGTCAGTTTAAAGAACGATTTTATCTGAGCCAAATTGGACCTACTTATTTCGTCCACATCGGCTCGACATGGACATAATAATAATAATTTATGGCGCTAATACAAAAATACATACAGAGAATTTTATGTAACACCGAACATTTTCATCCAATACAATTTGACACCTAAATTTTTTAAGTTTTGTGTAAATTGGGTTGCCTACATGACCATTACAAATTGTAGCCAATCAATAGCAATTAATAAGTTAACTTGTACATACAGGGAGTTTTTCTTTCAAGTATACATGTCCCAATTACAGCGTATATGCTGTAAATCTTTAGATAATCGTTATATTTTAAAAAGAGTCAATTTGAGACTTAAAATGAGTATGTTCCATTTCCAGACTAAGCATGGAGTAAAATTTCGAGTTTAGAAAAGCCTGAACATTTGGATTGTTTGCGTAGCGCGAAGCGGCCAAACTAAATTTTCAGGCTTTTTAAACTCAAAATTTTACTTCATGCGCCAACACTGACATATTACAAAGTTTAAAACACACCGCTAAACTTTGCATTGAATCAGTGTTTTGTACTGGTGGCGCATGAAGTAAAATTTCGAGTTTAGAAAAGCCTGAAAATTTGGTTTGGCCGCTCCGCGCTTCGCGCTACGCAACCAAACCAAATTTTCAGGCTTTTCTAAACTCGAAATTTTACTTCATGCTTAGCCTGGGAGTGGAAAACACTTGTTTAAAGCTTCAAATTGAATTATTTTTATAAACTGAGCATCGGAAAATGTACAACGTTTGCTTATATATACTTAAAAGAAACATTCTCGCTATGAAAATGTTTGGTGTTACATAAAACTCTTTGTATAGAGGTCAAACTAAATAAAAAAAAAATGCATATAGATAAACTAGTCTGCAGGTTGTTAAAAATCGTCATCCAAGAACTGTTCCCAGCAGTAATAGGCTTTTTCACGCAGTAGTAGTTTTATGTTTCTTTTAGTTACACCAGAAACGTTTAATTCGAGTTCAAGCTGAACTTGAGTTCAAGATGACAGTAACTCGCCCTTAAATGCTCCAGTAGGCAAACATCAGATCGCAGAAGGAAGTTTTTTTGTAGAATTTAAGCGAACAATAGTTTACACCGTCTGTGGATTTATCAAGTCTACAAAACGTTCACACGAGATGTTCTTTGTGTCGAGTATCCTATCTGTGAATATTAAATGCAGAAGTGTAATTGTCCATATGTTTCCTTGAAAAATGTACAGGTATCGTAACGTAAATATACTCATTTTCGTCAAAATACTCTTTTTCGTGAATATAGGCATACAATCGTCCCTGTAATTTACGCTACCTAATATACTAACTGCACGTCTTTGAAGTGCAAGTTAAAAATTCTAGAGTCATTGTAACCTACCATTTACAATTGATTCCAGCCATTTTTAGAATGTATTCTTCGTGTTCTATTAATTCAATAAATAATATATTTTGATTAACATAATAGCATTAAGCTATAAACACATTTTAGTAAATCATTGAATTTATTATAATTAAAGATAGTATTTTTGTTTTGAATCCACGTTTCAGAATTAGGTTAACTTTGTAATCTAATCTATCTCTATTATGTATATATCATATACCGGGTGTTCGATAAAAAACGCCCAACGGCATAACTCTGTTATTTATTGATGGATTTAAATAAACCAAAAAGCAAAGTCAATGGCCACATTTTAATACATTTTATTACTATAAATTGACAGTATTTATATATTTTTTCAAAATTAACATAATTGCCAAATAATAGTCAACTTTAAATTTTTAAATAGCTACATATGCTTTTCTTATTTTATTAAATTGGACATTGTTTTTCTGATTTCCAATTATGCCTGATATGTTTAATTTTTTTTAGACAAAAATATTGAACAAAAACAATAAATTGGGTATAATTGGATTCAGAAAAATAATGTTCAGAAATAATATTGTAATAAAATTATAAAAATATAGGCAGCCATTTAAAAATCTTAAGTTGGCTGGCATTTGGCAATAAAGTTATTAAAATTGAATTTGTGTTCAGTATTCCGGCACCAGGTACCCACAGACGCGTTTCGGACTTCAAGGTCCTCTTCAGTGTGGTCCCGACCCAGTGCTGAGGAATACTGAACATTTCCGACTATTTCAAGCCAATATGTGAAAACTATTAATGATTTCGACAGCTAACGCCATCCAATGCTTCATAGTGGCATCGTCAGTGACACGAATGCACAAAGTGCATATACAGGTCACTGTTTCGTCCACGAGCGAGCAGAACTCTGTTTGTGAAACCAGAAAACAAATATCAAAATTGAATTTGTGTTCAGTATTCCGGCACCAGGTACCCACAGACGCGTTTCGCGTTTCGAAGAGGACCTTGAAGTCCGAAACGCGTCTGTGGGTACCTGGTGCCGGAATACTGAACACAAATTCAATTTTGATATTTGTTTTCTGGTTTCACAAACAGAGTTCTGCTCGCTCGTGGACGAAACAGTGACCTGTATATGCACTTTGTGCATTCGTGTCACTGACGATGCCACTATGAAGCATTGGATGGCGTTAGCTGTCGAAATCATTAATAATAAAGTTATTATTAAGAAAATCGATATTAATGTCATTTTTTAGTATTGAAACGGCCATTTACTTTGATTTTTAGTTCAATAAAATCAATATCCCATATGATATATCTGATACATATGTGACAGATATGATTTATTGTAATTATATACTTGTTATTTTATAAATAACTATTAAGACATCACAACACACTCACACTATATGAACCCGGATGGAATCACTTTTAAAATATTTCCAAGAATGTAAATATATAAAAATTCTTTTACACAAATTGTAGATGCAATTGAAACTTTGTTTAAATGGCAAATATGCCCGCAGAAAACCGCATTAATTGATCAAAGTGCGAGCGCGTTTCGCAACCTCTCGTGTACTACAAACGTTGCACAATCACCGGGAATAATTTTAAGAATTCGTATCTAAGTGGGTCGAATGGTTTATTGGCTTGGCTAGTTACATAAAAAAACCAACGAACACATAAATGTTTGCTTAGAATTTCTGCAAACACACTCCGCCAAAGCGAGCGAATAATTCAAGCACACACACGCCGGCAAATAGATTCTCCGAGTGGCCAAATGGCGCGAGTCTCGGTGCCCCGGACAAAGGCCCGTTTCTTTATTTTATTTCCATTAAACAAACGTATCGCGCAAACTTTTCGTCATTTCGGGTTATATTAAAGCCGAGGGGGTTTGTTTGGGGGTTTATGACGCGAAACGGCATGTGTCTGCGCGTCGTCGTCAGACGACGAAGTGAGGTTTTTGGCGCACTGCGTCCGCATAAAAAACAACAGCTTAAATGGCCACCTTAATATTCCGAAGTTGAAGGGATTCGTGTTTTTTGTTTGTTTTATAATTTCACCATTCGCATGTCTAAAAAGGGACTGTACTGTTGAGGACGGTGGATATTAGGGTTTTATTTACATTTTTATTGTATTGTTAGTTTTTTTTTTTACTTCATTGTATAGGGAGGAGAGAGAATCAAACAGGGAGAATTTAGCGAATGTTGAGTAAGTGCACACAATTGTAAATCAAATCGCAATTTATACAAATACTATATTTTTGTAACAGTGTTTAGTATTGGAGTAAAACACATACGAATTAGGGGCGGCTCATCAATTAGGCGACTCTAGGCGACCGCCTAGGAGGGGCACCAGAATAATAATACAAGTAGAAAATTGCTAAGTGTATACTTTCAAAAATCTGCTTGTAAATGTAAATAGAGTATCTATAAAAGTGTGTTTCTTTATACATTTATTGGTAAATGTGCACATACAGGTATATTTTAATTAACTATACACATCCATATATACACGCTGTATTTGTTCATACATTCTCTGTTTTTGAAAAAGTTCAATTTGAAGTTTCTAACGAGTGTTTCTACTCGTTGATTAAACATGAAGTAAAATTTCGAGTTTAGAAAAGCCTACAAATTTGGTTTGGTCGCTCTTACAAATTTAAAGGCTTTTCTAAACTCGAAATTTTACTTTATGCGTCACGCGTATAAAACACTAAAATATTTGAAGTTCAAAAATACACAGTACAAAATTTTAGCTAAATATCTGTTTAATTTACAAATTTGTAGTAAGAATAATATTTTATCGATTTTATTTGTTTATGATCACGGTAATACAAATGCTAGATACCAATGATAAGCAATTAGAAATACTAAGTTGGTTAAATTACATTTAAGTTTATAATTTTTACTTTTAATAAAACTATGCCAACAACTGTGATCTAGCATTGACCGTTTTAAAGTAGTGGCAGAAAAGTCAAAATTAATCAAATGATATTCTTGCTACAACTTTGTTAATTAAAGGAAAATCGATCTAAGACTTAGTACCTAAGCCTAAACTAGTCCTCAGAAATACAATGAATATCAGAATATGCAGCGTGCCACAATTTTTTTAAGCATCAGCTTTACTCAAATTTCCTGCTCTTTTTAATATTGTAAACATTAAATAATGAAGTCTGAAACGCGTCTGTGGTTATCTGGTGCCAGAATACTGAACACAAATTCAATTTTGATATTTGTTTTCCGGTTTCACAAACAGAGTTTAGCTCGTTCGTGGACAAAACAGTGACCTGTGTATGCACTTTCGTATTATTGACGATGCCACTATGGAGCATTAGATGGCGTTAGCTTTCGAATCCATTAATATTAAATATGACTGCCATAAATAAGTTAACATTGATTATCGTATCCTAAAAGTGGGCTAACCAATATAATAATTGTCAATTTTGTTGTGTCTTTTAGATGTTATTTCAATTATATTTTGAATTTCGGCTTGATATCTTTCAAAATAACAAAGTTGTTGCAAAATGAAAATGTTGATGATTTTGACTTTTTTCGCCATATTTTGAAAACAATGACGCAAGTTGCAATGTGTTAATGTTGTTTTGTTTTATAACAAAAATGTAAACTTTGGTCTAATTTAACCATTTTGGTATCTCCAATACCTTACGAAGTAACAAATTCGTGCTCACCATAAAACAAACGAACGATATATCAAGATTTGCATACTTAAAAGAAAACAATCCCCCTAGTGCATATACGACGTTAAAAGTCAAGGTTATTTAATGAAATAAGGTCGGATATATTTAGATACAGCCGACCATATTTGATTTTACAACTTTTTGACGTCACTTGAGGACATTTTCATGTAACGATAAAATCCAACTGATTAAATCGAATAGGGATGGATATATTTTCAACATAGTCCTTATTAACTTGGCAATTGGCATCACTTGTAGATTTCCTCTTGTGACCTCACGTCCAGAATCCTCACGAAACGTCAACAGCAACATTTAGTTTTAGCTATTAAGGTTGCTATGTATTATAGGTAAAATCCAACTATTTTGGTAGTTCCAGCACCATTCATTATCAGAGACAACAGATGGGAGTTTATTGCCAACTGTTGGGGAATTCTCTGATGACCGGATTGTTAATCGTGAACGTATTTGGGATTTTTGCAATCGTACGAAATAGACCGACCAGAGTACCGTTCTGTAGATGCCAACATACATCACAAACAAATCCAAACATGTTGAATGTTTGATGAACGGGCATTGCATGGTACATCAAAATAATCCTGAAACCTGAATGATTTTAATGTCACCAATAAAACGAAGGTAGTTCGTTTTTTTGTAAAAAAAATCCAGAAAAAAACATTTTCTCGTCATTTATTTACTTATTTTTAGGCAACAAAAACTTGTGCTACGTAAAATTCAAAAGTGTCCATAAATTCAGCATATTATTAGCTCAAAATTCATTAAAAAAAATCGATTATATATTTACCTTTTATGCTAGAAATAATAATACAGATTCCTCTTACTCTAGCAAAGAGTCTGTCTTACTTTAGTAAATCGCAACCTTATGTCATTAGTCTACAATTGTCCTCGAATTCTTGTCCATTCTCTACTAATAAGTCATTAGTAGATGTATTGCTGTCTTACTAAATTATGTTGCCTTATCGTAATATAGTCTCAAAATTCCCGACTAATAATATTATCTTCGTTTGCTCCTGCCATAAATTTAATAGATCGTGGGTGTGCGTTTCTCTCAATCCAGACTGTGGCTTGAATATTTGATGCCCCCAAAAGGACCCCAGACCGACCCTTATCGTATCAATTATAAATCTGTTTATTGTTCTGAAGAGTCGTTTTGGCTTCATTACCCGACGCACGTTTGACATTCCGTGTTAATTTAACCGTTAACGAAAACAGCCCGCAAAATGTGAATTCCACCCTTCCATTCAAGACTTCCTGGCGTTTATGAAATAATTAAAGAACGGCCTCTTGCGCTTATTTCCTTAGGGGAAAGTGAAGCCGAGGGGATGAAAATATTCTAAACTTTGTAAATGAATTGTTAAGTTACAAATGTTTTAGAAATAGTAAGATATTCTTAACGAGATTATTAATATTTACATTTTTAAATAAATGTTTGATTTTTATTTAGTGTTCACCCTGTATACAAAATATATGTGTTCATTATTAGGGGTTTTTAGCATTTGTTAGGTGGTTAGTTGGTATCCAGATATATAAACATATACAGGGAGTTTTTCTTTTAAGTTTATTATTTTGAAAATAAATGTTTCCCTTTTTCTCTCTTTACTTATAACTAAGTATATATATATCCCAATTGTATGGTGTAAATCTTCAGATATTAGTTCTCTTTTAGTTTAATTTAAAGCTTTAAACGAGTGTTATCCACTCCCAGCTGAAGCATGAAGTAAAATGTCAAGTTTAGAAAAGCCTGAAAGCCAAACCAAATTTGCAGGCTTTTCTAAACTCGAAATTTTACTTCATGCGCCGCGCGTGTAAAACAGTGATTAAATGTGAAGTTTAAAACACATATAAATACATTTTTAAATAGAATAATACGGAATCAGATCTTTAGTTTGTTATCAATGATTTTTAATACTAAAAATAAATGTTTATCTTTATTTTTTTCTTCACTTCTAATAAGTGGAAATAAGTAATTGTTTTCTGTTGTTTTTTTACTTATTGCGTCTATGGCGAATGCGGCCCAGCTAAGGTAAAAGGTTGGACACCCCTGGTTTAAAGTAAAATATAATTTATGCTATTAATATAATAAAATTGAGTTTATTTTTAAAACCGACTATACAAGACAATTTTATTCTTGTCTAAATTCAATTGAACTTTTGTTGGGCGCCTAAAGGTTCCAGTTTCAGTGGTTAAAGGATATTCCGTTAAGTTGTTTAAATTTTGTTTATTCCCGGTATTGATTTTAGCAATCGTATTATACAAGAACTCATCTTAAGTTATTTTCATAAATATGTGCGAGTGCAATTTGAAATTCAGAAACCACACAAAACCCGCTTTGAATACATTCCCACTCTGGTACACCATCTGCGATACACCGAGTCCCCTGACACGTAATGAAACGTGCAAATTTATTCAAATTACGACGTTATGAATGTTTGATCCCGTCCCATACATCCACACACACGCACACAAAGAAAATACATTTTTATTTTTCCCGTCAACCCTTTCTCGATCTATCCATCGTCTGGAATTCCGCACATTGTGTACACACTCTCGAATTTCAATATTCGCGAGATGTTTGACATCAAGTCTGGGGGGCGATCAATGTAAATCTAATCTCCGAGATGTTTCGCGCAAACTGGGAAAACTTTTCCCTTTTTTTTCTTTTTTCTTCATCTCTTGCGCTTTCTCGCGTGTTCAGGAATTTCCCCGTGAGAACGCAGTCGGCGGGGACGTAAATGGGCACTAAAAGGTTTCCAGTGTCGCGTGGCTATTCCGCTGGGAACCGGACATACTTTCCACACACGTGTGGCTTTTTTCATCATTTTCGGCTTCTAACTAATTAATAGATCCAATAAAACCACAGAAAAGGAAGACCGGATTGTTTCGATAAATGCTGAAAGAATAAGGGGGAAAAGTGTAAGTGTAACTTTAATATAAAACCCTGAATGAGGAATGTTACTATCATAGCCGTCCTTTGGTTTATGTGGCCTCGGGCACAACAACTCAAAGGCGCCTTCGGCAAATAAAAAGTAAAGAAAAGGTAAAAGTACAGTTTTTATTACAAATAGAAACATATTTATTTGTAAATGTACACTAAAAAATACTTAAGAAAGCTTTCTTATAAAAGTAAAAGTACACATCTAAGCAGTATGTTTTGAACTTCACACTAAGGCCCAGTTGCACCAGAAACGTTGAACTCGAGTTCAAGCTAACCTCGGGTTTAAGATGACAGGCTATATTGTTCTAATGTCACTTTGAACTCGAGTTCAAAGTTGAAAGAATTCAAGGTATTTGGTGCAACTGGCCCTAAATCAATGTTGTACGCTTGACGCATAAAGTAAAATTTAAAGTTTGAAAAAGCCTGAAACAAAGAGTGGAAACACTAGATTCTTTTATTTGGAAGTGATTTTTGACTGAAATAATCTTCATAGTTTGAGGTTTTTTGTTATAACAAATATTCTTGGTTAAGTATAATCAAAATATATAATATATATAAATATACTTAACCAAAAATTGTGTATGACCAAAACCCTCAAATTTCAAAGGTTATTACACTCAACGACAAAAAATTGAGAAATGGAGTTGGACCACTTTCAAAATAAACGGCTTATTTATTAGAAATTTCATTCGTTAAACGTGCAAATAAATGAACAGTTCCCCAAGGAACTACGCTACATAAAGTGGTTTTGATACGAAGGTCCTTTTGAAAGATAATGATAAATATGTAAATGTGATACAATATTAGCAAAGGAAAATAATTAAAATGTGCATTTATAATTTACAGTTAAGTTTAGATTGAATTCATTTCAATAAAACGAAACTACTAGAGACCTGTCGAAAATAAACTGGAAATTATAAATGAAAAATTTAAAAACAAAATTATTTGAAAACTTTGCCAATTTCGTTACATTGATAAATTAATAAACCAAAAATCCTATACGTTCTATAAATCTAAATTAATTTGTAGATTGTTAGGATTATCTTCTGAATTGTGAAAAACTACTGTAATTTCGAAATCAGTTTGCGTAACTTCTGGGGTTCTTTGTTCCAATATCATTTATACTTTCTGTGAACGAAACTTCTAACAAATGCTTCCACTCCTTGATTAAGCATGAAGTAAAGTTTCTAGTTTAGAAAAGCCTAAAAATTTGGATTTGCTGACGCGCGAGCGAAGCGAGTCGCGCCGACAAATCCAAATTTTCAGGCTTTCATAAACTCTAAATTTTACTTGATGCGCCAGGCGTATAAAACACTGATTTAATGCAAAGTTAAAAATATACGGGTTAGGATGTGAACCAACTACCAATTAAAAAAATGAAATAAATGACATTTTCTTAAGTAAAAGTAGTGTCTTAACTACATTTTTGTATTGAAAACAAACATTTTATTTTTATTGCTTTATCGATATATTCTTGACTTTTTAGTCTCAAAACTCACCCCGAAATAAAATTTCGAGTTTAGAAAAGCCCAAAAATTTCGTTTGGTCGCGTAGCTACGTAGCTAGCGTAGCGTACTTCACGCTTAATCTGGGAGTGGAAGACACCCGTTAAAGCTAATTTATCGAATGCTATTAATTTCACGTGTATTTAATGATTTTTACCGACAAAACATCGATATTGTGATTAACTAGGAAACCGGTAAACCGGTATTGATTGACAAATTTACCAAATTATCTGGACACTAACCCAAGTAAAATACATTACCAACAGGCCTGTAAACTATTCTCGTCTCTTACTGCAATTTAAGCGAATTTTGAAAATGTTGAGCTTATCAATTTTGACGATTTGCGTAATTATGTTTTTTTCAATAATGTTTGTAGGAACACACAAAGTTGATATTATAGATTTTATTGCTACATGTAAATTAGTTAAGTTGGTCAATTTTATCATTGTTTGTTTAAAGTTATACAAATTACACCAATTGACAAAAAGCTTGACATTTCTTACCTGTAAGAAATGTCAAGCTTTTTGCCAAGTTGTGTAACATATTAGCGATTTTGATCATGTTTGGTTATTTTTATGTTCGTTGGTTTTAAGAATTTAATTTAAAACAATAATTATTATTATTTAAAATACAGTATTATAATTTAAAATTAGTGATCGTTGTTAATTTTTAAGGTATTTGTTATGTATTTATTGACTTCGATATTTGTCTACTTTAATTAATGTTGAAGTTTTATCAAAAAAGTACAGAAATAAAAACAAAATAAATGTAATATTGTCTAGAAATGTTTAATTTATATGTCTTAAAAAATATGAGAATTAAATAAAAGGCTCTATTTCTGTTTGCGATGTATTTGTTATTATTTTTATTTTAGTTTTATATATATCTAACTGAAAAATAAAACCATTTATTGTTCTAATTTTTGTAGAAGTTAAAAAAATAAATGTATAAAACTAAATACTAAGTGAAATCCATACCGAACATACAAAAAAATGTTATGAAGTATTTTTTTTTTTTTAATTCTTATAGATTCTCAAGAAAATCACAGATATTCTTATCAATTTTGTTTTTTTACATTTTAGAACACAACTGAACTTACTATAATTTATGCTTTTTGAATTACTGTTTATTTTGAATTTTTACACCTTTTGAGAATACATAATTTTTTGCTATGCAGTAAGTTCCATGTTTAACTTTAAATTACCAATTGTAACCATGTTTATGGCAATATTACTGAGAATATTACCCTATTTTAAAGTACCGGTAATCTTACATAACTAATTTAGCTCCATTTAGCTTAATTTTAACAGCCCTTTTTGAACACTCATTTAAAGCTTTATCCAAGCAATTAATCTCTCGGGCCATACAAAACGCATTGTATTGTTTAATTGCAGAAGCAACAATTGCGAATCCGAGGCCGTGTGAAGAATACCATTGACGCCGTCAGCATATTAAACTCTAGTAAATAAAAAATAAGTCTCTATTGTACGCCTCACAAGGTAAAACGAGACGTGCGAAGTCTCGGCATGTAGCGAGGGAGTTTATTATCATCATCGATTCCGCACAATGGCCTCCAAAAAGGTAAAAACTTGAAGATATCGTCGAGACCACTCGAACGAAAAGTAAAGGTACTCGTATCTAAAGGGCGAATGTATCTGCAGACGCGGCATTGTGTCAATATTAACACTGTTCGTTATCACTTGACAGCATCTATTTCAGTATGTACATATGGATGTGAGTGAGATAATGTCAATAAACCGCAGCGCTAACAACAATAATAAACGGTTCGGGTGTGCGAGCGAAACCTTGAATTATTATTAAACGCAGCGTTGCTCATCCTTGGTTGGGGAAAAAAAGCGCACAGACAAATATAAACACAATGTAATCAGACGGTGTGGATGTGGATGTAAGCAGCGTTGAGGCGTAAGCGGTAAGCAAGTACGCATTGTGGTAGGTTAAGAGGCAGCGCACGCCGGCTCGTCGGAACACCGCAAGCGCACCTCCTCCTCTCCTATTCCATTGCATTTGCTCTTTCCATTCCATTCCGTTCCTCTACTTTCCTCTAGGTTTACCTGCCTCTACTTTATTTTTATTAGAACAGAGCACGCACGCACGAGGACACCATACCGTAATTATCCACTCTGTACACACATACACACTTCACACTCGCTCAATTATAGCAATTACGTTAAATCTACCTATAAAGTTAACAAAACCCGTAATTATCACATTCTTTCCATCAAAATGATCAATTAGAATTAATAATAAAATAAAAATATTATCGAAAAATGTTCATGTTTATTAAATGGTCACTACTTGGGTGACGCAAATTACTTCTTTATCGATTCGTAACAAAAAATCCGAAGACAAAAAGATATGATTTGTATCACATTAAAAAAAACCTCTAGAGTGCCATTGAAAATATTGTAAGGTACGATTCACAAAAGGGTCTCATGGTTTCCTTGATTTGCACCAATGCATGTAATACGAAAATAGTTTGATGTATTCAGATTACGTATGAAAAGAGATAGAAATCTTCATAATATGTCTGCTATAGTTTTTAGATGAAATATGTGAAAACGTATGTTCCGGTTTGCAGCTTTAACATTTTAAGGTTAAACGTCACATTTGTACAATGTCTTCGTAAAACTAAATCTGCAAAAACCCAGCCACAAATCATTTTAATTAATGTGCACAATCGTTTCAAATGTAAGTTTAAGTGGTATAATTCTAATTCCCACATCTCCTAAATAGTGCAGGTATTTACAGAAATAAATAATGTATTTATGTTGATTTTGTGTAAGCTCAAACGAAAATGTAAGTTGAATAGAATACGCATTCAGTAGATTTGGCAAACAGTCATCGGATTAATCTGTTAATACGGGGAATTTTACTTTTAAGTATACATGCAGGGAATTTTTTCTTAGGTATATATATGATTACGCATTTTTTAAAAAGTTCAATTTGAAACTTAAAACGAGTGTATTTCACTCCCAGAACATTTGGTTTGGTCGCGTAGCGCGGAACGACCAAACCAAATGTTTAGGCTTTTCTAAACTAGAATGTTACTTCATGCGCCACGTTTGGTCGCTCCGCGCTTCGCGCTACGCGACCAAACCAAATTTTCAGGCTTTTCTAAACTTTTACTTCATGCTTAACCTGTGATTGGAAACCACTCGTTTAAACTTTAAACTGACCTCTTTTAAGGAAACAACGAATATTTAAAAACCTACAACACGTAATTGGGATACGTATACTCAAAAGAAAAAACTCACAAGAAATTATGATTTAAAGCTTTTCTAACCTAAACAGTATGAAATTGTCATATCACGTCAAAAATTGACACAACTAGGAAAAATCGTTGCAGATACAACTGTCGACATACTCTCTAAAAAATTTGAACCACATATTCCACATCAATGAGTCATAGGACATCTTTCCCGAATTCCACTATAGGTTGGCAATTCTGAAATTATATAGGGCGTAGTCAACTTAAATTTAAAAAAGATTAAATCATAGCAGTCTAGAGATTATTTTTTATTGAACGTAAGATAATAATATGGAAAACTGTCTCAAACTAAATTTGTTATACTTTTCTCATTACTATTTATAAAATATTCACAAACAAGTAATGTTTGCGCTTCTTTTCGCTATATCTCGGTATCTACGCGACCAAATCAAATTTTCAGGGTTTTCTAAACTCAAAATTTTACTTCATGCTTAATCTGGGAGTGGGAGACACACGTTAGTTTAAAATATATCACAACTGTTAAAATATGTGTCAAAATTGTCACAAAGAAAAACAATAACATGACCATCATTATAATTCAATTTTAACTTATGTCAAGTTGACACGATAGACTAAATATTCGCTGAAGCTGACTCTTGTCAAAACTATCAGTATACATTTCAATGTCGATAACCGTCAAAAACGACGTATGTTACGGCTATACCTGGCTCGCCGTAACTCCGACCTTTCACATTTGCATTAATATTATAAATACTGTCCCTTAATGCGTATTTTATTATGTTTTCGTGTAATCGCAGTTGCCAAGAAGTGATTTTTATGGAGTTTACCTAAAGTGCGCGATGGGAACAATTGAATCATAAACCGCCCAAACGCAAACGGTTGAGCGGATTAACCGACAGCTGCATACCAGACCTGAACGAGAGGCTCGAGATGCAGATTGCAGTTTGGCAACATCGGTAAGGTGGTGGTAATTGGGAATTATCATGACCAATTAGAATCACTCATTACCACCACCTACCCCTATAAGACTCCACCCACCACCCCGTGGAGTAACGAAGGGACAGACGAGAGAAGAGAGACGATAACGAAACGTCAATGAGAACGGTCGCGACATTTTAAAGTTTTGTACATTCTTGTATATATTGGTGTTTGAAGAATATACGAGTTAAACTCATTTTATTATATCTTAACCTGATATAATTGGTCCTTCGAATTTAAGAATAGTAACAACGTATTTGCTCAAAAAATGAGAATTTTAAAAAATCGTTAGAGAACAGAAAAACAAAGAGGTTTTTAATTTTTACGAATAGTGTAATTATTTTTATCTTTCTCCGATGAACGAAAAAAAAAAGAAATGTTGACGTAAAGTATTATTTTAGTCAAATATGGATCTATATAAAAATAAATAAATAGTAGTCAACAAGCCGATATTTGATATACAGTCAATGTCAAATGAAATGACAATGAGTTTGGTTTTATTTCTAAAAAATATAAAAATCTATAAATAAAAAATATTTAAGTGAATTGTCTATATTTTTTAAGGGTCATCTAATATTATTAATAAAGTAATAACAGAAAATGTTGATAACACATTTTTTGAAATTATTAAACATTTAGTAACTTTATAACTCTTCTTTTATCCTAAAATGTCTCTTCGGATTTGTAAAATTTGATGTTTGTTGTTCTTCGAGAATTTATTTAAAATAATAATTATTTGTTGAAATTTATAATTTTTATCAAATGTCGATATATTTATCTTCTAATTCTATAAAATCAGAAAAAAAAATATAATCTAAGCAATATATTGACTAAGGAATTTGTTTTTTTTTTTTAGTTACGTAAAGATTTAAACTAAATTTGAAATGAAAATACTAACACTTCCTTCACAATCATTTTTAGTTAGCAAAATAAAAATTATTGTAAGGAAAGTGTTGGTGTTTTCATTCATTTTTTTTTTTTCTATTCTTATTAATCTTTACTATTTTTATCAATATTTTGGTTTTTCTTATTTTCAATTGTGGTTGTTTTATATTGTACATGAATCTTGTGAATAAATGTTTAAAAACGAATTTAATCGATCTGTACTAATAATTACAGAGGGAAAAAGTATAATTGTATTTTGTTATTGATTGAAATTTTTAAATTAACAAATATTATCGATTCGTAAATCTTTACGCTGTTTATCGCTTTTGACAATTTTATATAAATATGATTTTGATTATTTTTTATAATTTTAATGAATGATTTGTTTCCAATCTTTTTTTAAATTGTCTCTATGTTTGTATATTTTGTCTTTAAATTTAGATAATCTTCATGGTTTTCAACAAATTTGTAAGTTTTATTTACTATGTTTTGCTCTTTTATATAAAGATGGTGACATTTTTGATTTTAATCAATTTTACAGTATTATTAATTTGTTTCATGATTTTCATTGTGTTTCGATAGTTTAGATGATTTCTACATTTTACAGTATACAAATCGCGATAATCCCGCGTTTGGTAAATTTGCAGGAATTCATTACTTTTAATAATCCGGTAAATGTAGAGCTTCTGATTCCACTCCTTAAAGTAAAATTTCGAGTTTAGAAAAGCCTGAACGTTGAGGCTTTTCTAAACTTAAAATTTTACTACATGCACCACGCGTATAAAACATTGTTTTAAAGTTAAGTTCAAAATAGGGTTGGATATTTTTTAAATTGTTTGAATTATTCAAATATTTAAATATTCAAATGTTTCAAATATGTCATTACTCATATTGAATATAATTTTAAATGATTTTTTGAATACTTAAGTTTTGATAATTCCTAGTATTAGTCAAGACATGGTCCTTATTTTATTTTAATCCTGTGGTGGATTAATAATAACCAAGTTTTTTTTTAATTTGCGTCGTTTGTGAGTTGATTATATATTTTAGCATACAAAAATAAATATAAAACTGTAAATTAAAAAGTGACAATTTTTTTAATTATCGAAACAGCGACTTGCACAAAAAAGGAATAATTAATTATAAATTCTTCCGTGTTCGCTTCTTAGATCACGCGCCCCTAGGCGATCGCCAAGGTTCGCCTAACGGAAGAGCCGGTCCTGCGTCTTTACTATAAATTTGTAGAAGACAATTATGAATAGATAATTAATCTCTAGGGCCGCTTGCCTCCTCACTGTGTTTTGACCCTAAAGATTGCTTTTGTCGCCCAAAAAGCGGTTGCTGAAACTCTAATTCACTCACGAGTTACCTTAATAACTATTATCTACGACCTCTCCAAAATAAGCTTCATTTATGCATCGATAATATAGCGAAGCAGTACTTTTTAGCACCAGTATTTAACCAAGAATTCATTTTAAATTAGTCTTGGGCAGGTGGTGGCCGAGCGGTAACGTCGCCGGGCTGTATCGCTCGGCGAGCTACAATTCGGGTTCGATTCCCGTGCACGGCGAGACTTTGTTTAAAAATAATTTCTCGTCGTGACCCTGGGTGTGGTATGAATGTTAGTGTTTGTCCGTATGAAATAATAGCATACTACAAATTGTAATGTTAACAATTAATACAAATACAAATAAATATATAAATGATGTTGGCTAATGGGCAAGTTCCCAAGGCCAGGCAAAAGCCAAAACAAAAAAAAATCAGTCTTTTTTCAAACAGTTTGAATTATCTGTAATTTATGACCCTGAAATTGGACGCCTAGTAACTATGTATTATTAGAAAGATAATTCACGTATACATCACCTTCTAAAGTTGGAGAAAGTAGAGTTATGGATATTATGGAAAACCGCTGTTGAAAGGTACTGTAATAGGACATTTTTAACAGTATTATAATGTAATGTAAAAAAAAAGAAACCTTTATTTCCATTTTACTAGCGAACATACGTTGCCAACAAAAATTAAACATGTAGGTAGGAATTATTAACAAATATGTGCCGAGGACTCGATTTTGTTTATTGTGAAAATACGATGATATAATATTGTAGACAACTTTTGTATGAAGAAGGGCTTCTGTGTCCTAAACTCGTGCCCAAAAGCCCTACTAGTTACCTAATTGATTTCATGGGGTATGAATTCGCCTATAAATAACAAGAACATTTTCCTTAAATACGCAAATGTGTAGTATTTGTGCTCTAGAACAGTACGGCTGGTGTTCTAGCTGTCCTTGGCAATGAAAATCGTAAAATAGCCAACGGCAATTGTTCGAATAAAAATAGCAGAGGTCGTGTTTTGTAATTTGTACACGGCGTAGTGTAAGGCCAAGGCCAATGGATCGGATTCGTATCGGTTCACTTTTCTATGACGAATCTATTAAATCGAAGCATTCAATCGTGAAAAACAATAACATTAGAGTATTACAAGTTCGTTTAAATTTTATACAACTTATCGAATTTTTCGAAAAGTATTGGATTCTATAACAATCCTCTAGAACACGATTTGGTCGTCTCTTCTAGATCAGGGATCTCCAAATTACGGCCCGCGGGCCAAATGCGGTCTGCGACCTCTGCAAGTGCGCCCGAGACACTCTTTGAAATTTTATAACGAAAGTTTTTTAAATAGTTATAAAATTAGTTGGATCTGGCCCACTCGATTGGATAAAAGTGTGTATGTGGCCAGCGAAGAAAAAAGTTTAAAGAGACCTGTTCTAGATATCTATTCTTGAAATTGTATAAGGCTGTAATTTTCAATTAAAAAATAAAAAAAGTCGTATCCTCTAGATCTGTTGTTTAAGTTGTTTCTTCTAGTTTTTAAACTCTATTAAAAAAACTAGTCCTCGATTTAGAGTAGCTCTTAAAGCCCTCTATTCTTAAAGATGTTTACGTTTTATCGTCCAATCGTCTACAGCGCACGGTTGGGAGGTATTCTATCTTCTAGCTGTTAATTCTGAAGATCTATAAAGCTGAATCCTACAATTTGAAATTCGGCTAACTAAATCTTGCGCTTTCAAAATCCGAGCACAAAAAACAATGTTTTATGGATACACACCGAATTAAAGTTTACAAAAAAGATTTAGGACGAACACCTAACATTATTTGAATCACGAATACTGGTGATTCAAGTCAAAGATTAGTGCTCAGATTAATTTGGATTTGGACGCTAAGTCTCGCTCTGCGCTCAAATTCAAATGTTCAGGCTTATCTATGCGCCAGGCGTATAAAACACTGATTTAACGTTAAGTTCAAAAACACAAACAACAAATGTTCATGCGAATCCTTATAATAAATTAGAATTAAATTGACGATTTGAAACTCGTTGGAGGATTCGAATTCTTTTATAAGTATTCGATCCTTTTATAAGTTTTCGAATCCTTTTTCACCTAAGGTATTCGAATACCTTTTTGAGTCCTTTGAAAGGATTATAATCCTGAATGATTCGCATCCTTCTAGCTCTGTTGCATAGCCTACTTATCACAATTTTTAGATTTCTTGAAAGTTACGTAATATTATTTTTGCCGGGAGTAAAATTCCTGTGTAACAAATTGGAAAACCACGGGATGTTGGGTGTCGGGAGTCGAGAAGGAGAGAAAACTAGCGCGCGCGCTCGTATAAATAGGCTGATATTTCCGTTGACCTTGGCTAACCTTGGTCGAGGCCGACATTCATCGGGGTTGGCTGTGCGTTGCGTTCCCCCCTGATGCACGCCCAGCCGTCTGCATTGCGTATGTACATGTACATACATTGTCCATTCATTGATTTTCGAGGTTGCACGCACGCAAAATTTGCCCTTAAACCGAATCATCTCCCACACACAGCCACCCCAATCAGAAGGACCAATATTTGATAATCGAATAGCAAATTGGATGGACCAAAAGGAATAAAGTTAGTAGGGTATTTAGGCATAGAATGTAAGTACATAAGAAGGTTGTATGCATTTTAAATTCTATAAGCTAGGTAGATTTAGTGTTTAAACTAAGCCCAAAATTGGTTCTTTTCTTATCTATTGGTACTACTTTATAAACATATATTATTTGAAGTTCATCGGTTTATCAATATTTAAGAATTGTTTCAATATGACTATTCTTACAGGGAGATTTTCTTTTAAGTATGGCCAAACCTAATTTTCAGGTTTTTCTAAACTCGAATTTTACTTCATGCGCCACGCGTATAAAACATTGAAATATTGTAAAACTCAAAATTTCGCGTGGCGCATGAAGTAAAATTTCGAGTTTAGAAAAGCCTGAAAATTTGGTTTAGTCGCGTAGCGCTACGCGCTACGCGACCAAACCAAATTTTAAGGCTTTTCTAAACTCGAAATTTTACTTCATGCTTAGTCTAGGAGTGGAAAACACTCGTTTAAAGCTTCAAATTGAACTCTTTTAAAAAACAACGAATGTCGGAAAATGTACTTAGTTTGCGTATGTATACTTAAAACAAAAATTCCATGTATAAACAAATTACAAAACCAGAACACAAAAACTATATTAACTACATATATACAAAATTCGAAATCACGTACCAGAAAATAAAAGGATACAAATTTACCATGCATTATTTTCTTCAAAAAACAATTATCTTTGCCACATTTGGGGAAAGACAACGAAGCAAAATATAAAAAAAATACAAATCCAACAATACAAAATACTAAAGGCACTATACAAATTGGAGCACAGAACTAGCGCCAAAGTGATCTATAGAAAACAAATGAACTAAACATGCAAGACCAGGTAACACTAAATAACACACGTATAGTACAAAATAAAAAACAACACTCTAAAAACAAATATATCCCTAATAGAAAACACAGACATTCACAACTATGAAACCAGAAGGAAATCAAACATCAGAACAGAACTCTTTAAACAAAACAATTTGCACATTTACTAAGAACAAACACAAACAGACTCTGAAATATCTAGCTTTTAAACTGAAAATTAAAAACCCACTAATTTATAATCAAATATAAAGTGAAATGAAAAAAAAAATGCGACGATACACCAGATCAACCTTGAAGCTCAAGACAGACCAACTCTTGGACCACTTTCTTGAGGCGAAAACAGGAGGAAGGAAAAATTCGGTACTCAGTCTACAAAATATTTCATAAAGTTGTATTTCTATCTATATACAGCGTGTTAATAAATTGTAGGGACAAACTTCTAGGGCTCGCAAAACACATCAAAGCAAACAACTTCTGTTAATAAATGTGTAGTCAACAGTGTTTCCTTTAGAAAATCGAGCCTTTCAGCCTTTCAATGGTTATTTAAGAAACAATTCAAACTGCAATTTTAATTATTTTGCAGAGATCACACGGAATTAAAAACAACAACAATCTAGACATACATGCATTCAAATAACGTCAATTGTGACATATTTCGATATTTTTGTAATCTTTTTTTTTTACTTTTCTTGCATCCACATATTTGACCATACATGTAATAACAAAAAATGCTTGTATGCATGTAAACTTTAAGCCCTAGAAGTCTGTCCATGCAATCCATTAACGCGCTGTATGTATGGATATACAGGGTGAGTCGGGAGGAGCGCACCAAACTCTAGGAGTGTATTATACACGTGAAAATAATGTAAAAAAACTCATTTGTTCTTATCCGATTTTCATTTGTTTTCAAGTTATGGCGTAATTAAAAATGTTCATCTAGCTCTCCACTTCTTTCTGAATTTTAACATTGTCAAAGTATGCCATGTTCGAGGCTTATAAACATTTGATAATTCTGACGTTTTGATGAACTGTCAGTGCACGGTGAACAGTAACTGAACGTTTAAGTTCGAATTAATGTGATTGTTAGTGTTGCAAAATGCCACATACTTATTCAAATTTAGAATATGCAAATATGGTGTTTGTATATGGTTTCTCTAATGGAAATGCTACAGCTGCTGTTGAAGAATATCGTGAACGTTTTCCACACCAAAGACATCCTGATAAAAACATATTTATTAGAGTTTTCAACAAATTGTGCGAGGCTGGTAAGCTTCCCAGTGCTAACATAACATATGAGCGCGCTGCTCGACAAGGTTTTGTAGAAGTAGAAAATATTCTGCATCTAGTAGAAGAAGATGCAACTACTAGCTCACGGAGAATTGCCACTCAATTGGCAATTCCACAAAAAAGAGTGATGAACACGCTACACGAGCAAGGCTTATATCCTTATCACGTTCAGAGAGTACAACACCTACAACCAGGGGATTACGCTAACCGTACGGAATTTTGTCGGTGGATAAATAATAATCATCGTAATGTATCGAGTATACTCTTTACGGATGAAGCTACATTTACCAGTGATGGCATTAACAACACTCGTAACTCTCATGTATGGTCTGATGAAAATCCCCACGCAACAGTCGAAAGCAATTTTCAACTTCGGTTTTCTGTAAACGTGTGGTGTGGTATGGTTGACAGTTATTTAATCGGCCCTTTCATTTTGGAGAATCGTCTCACAGGAGGCAACTACCTCAATTTTTTACAAAATGAATTACAAGGCCTGCTAGAAGATGTTCCCATAAATATTAGAATGCAGATGTACTATCAGCACGATGGAGCTCCTGCACATGTCGCTCGTCAAGTCAAGCAACATTTGGACGAACGTTTTCCAGGGCGTTGGATTGGTCGTGGAGGTCCTATTAATTGGCCTGCAAGATCTCCAGACCTCACACCACTAGATTTTTGATTATGGGGCTGGATGAAAAATGAAGTCTACAAAATAAAAGTGGACACACGGGAATCACTAATTAGACGAATTGAGAATACTGCAGCCCATATAAAAGAAGAAAGAAATGAATCAATTGGGAGAGCAACAAACGCTCTTCGTAGACGAAGCAGAAAATGTTTAGAAGTCAATGGCGGTATTTTTGAACATTTGTTGAAAGAACGCTATGATTAAGAAAATTTTTTTGTATAATAACTTGTTTATTTGTTAATATGCTATAACTTGAAAACAAATAAAAATCGGATAAGAATAAATGAGTTTTTTTACATTATTTTCACGTGTATAATACACTCCTAGAGTTTGGTGCGCTCCTCCCGACTCACCCTGTATAATTGTATTTTTTTTGAGAATAAAAATTATTTATACATTTTGAAAAAAAATTCCCTGTATTATCAATGTTATCAAAATAAGACATATTATGGTTATCCCCTGCTAATTTTAACATTTTGTTGAATGACCTTGACAACCAAGCAACATTTTAATTCGATCCTATAAATGGTTACTTGATCCTTGAAATTGATGCTTGATCCATCCAATTCAAGCTCATATTTTCGAAATTTACAGCGTATACACTTACTCAGCAATTAATCTTAATTAAGACAGACGTTTGTAATACATCCAGATGATGCATGTGTGCTAAATAAAAATAACAACCATTGGTGTTAAAGAGGAACATCATCGTCTTCGGTTCTGGTGGTGTTCTTGCTTGTTTATTTTTCGCACAACCTTCGAGTGTATTTTAATCCAAGGCAGTGGAGCGCTAAAGACCCGCTGGCCTTGGCTGCAAACGAACCAAAACAGATTCACTCCGCTGCGAAATGTTTAAAGTTTTTGTTATTCGGTTCATGCGAGCGTGTTCGTGTGAGAGAGATCCGTTGTTCCGAAAGCGAAAAGAAGAGAGCCGCGCCTTTACATTCGGACCAACAGGCCTAGTTCAAAAGAATGGGTGTTACACACATCAACAATCCGGTACATAATTTTCTATGAATAGAATTTATTTGCATGTATTGTTGATACAACCATAAAAAAACCATAGGTTGATGTGTTCATAGCTTCCAAGGGTGTAGTCCAGTGTTTCCCAATCTAGGGCAATTAATTTGAGTCTTAAGAAGGGTAATTACAAATTAACAGAATGGTTATAAATCTTTAATGGCAAATGCATGAAAATCGACCAAATATAATGTTTGGTTACTCCGCTTCGCTACGCGACCAATCCAAATTTTCAGGCATTTCTAAACTCGAAATGTTTTTTCATGCTTAACCTAGGAGTGGAAAAAAACTTGTTTAAAGCTTCAAATTAAACTCATCAAAAAATAACGAATCCCTCAAAATGCATACGTATTAGGATATGTATACTTGAATGAAAAATTTCCTGTATGTTTATGTCTGCAGCCCTACCAATAAAAATTCTCACGAACCGTCAGTGATCGATACCTATTGAAGTGAATAGCGATATATATTTACAAGCAATCCCATAAATCCAACTTCTTAAATCCAGTTTTAAAACCTGAAATCCATCTTTAGACACAAATTAATTTAATGCATTTAATTAAAACCAGTAATTTCCGATAAATAGGTTATGATTTCAGATTACTAAAAAAGGAAACATAATTTCAACTTTTTGAAGGGTATATTTTCCAAAAAGCTGCAATAGATTTCTCTATTTTATTAATTAACCCCATCAACATTGACATTATAATTAAATGCATACTCATATGTATTCATTATGGTGGAAACGCGAAACTTGTGCGAAGCTGTCTGTGCACACCAACGGAAAGATAATTGATATTATGTGTAAAGCTGCTTTAAGTCAATATAACGTTTATATTTCAAGCGTCTAGGCGCTCCTATACAATAGCTAATTTCATTTCCAACCCACTCCGACTTTGACGGAGGTAAAGATGTATGCATATCAAGACAGTTATTGTTGTTATAAGCCGCGTCAGACAACGAAGACAACATTTTCGGATAATTATTTGTCTGCGCTGAATAAGGGAAACTTTGCGCGGTGCGTTCGCAGTGTTTGGTTTGAGAAAAGTTTTGTGCTACCTAGTTAGTAGTTTGTTGGTTTATTCTTCGATGTTATCGCAGATTAAATAGAATTCCCGAGTAAATAATTAAATCAATGATTTAGAAACTAAGAAGTTATATAGACTGATTTGAATGATTTTGAATAAATTCCGATTCAAAGCCAGTTACGTTTGAGTTAATGTATTTGATAAATGTTTATTTCGTGTAACAAAAAGAAACTCCCTTGCAGTAGAAAATATTTAGATATACGTAAAAGAAAAAAAAAACGATCTATAATTGTTTCAATGTAACATTTTCCTACAACTCATTTCATTTCTCTAGGCATGGAATCGGACTACATTTGTCCCCTTATAAAACTAAAAGTTCTTAAAAACGGCTTGTTTAACTTATCAAAAGTAAATTTCGGTATCTAAATGTCATTATTTTCAGGCAAATTATTAAATTACTCACACAAATAAACTTCACAGACATTAAAATATCTATTCAAATGTCCGCATTCCTCGCCTAGTTAAATGACTCTAAATAATCTGAAATAATTTTGAAGCCTTACCTGTTTGAACGTCTAAAACAAGTTGAGCCGCGAAATTATTTCAGACTATTTACAAGGCCGCATTTACTTAAGGCTTAAGAACCACTGGTCTAAAGTACAAACGATATGATTTGCTTTTTTTTCGAGAACTCTTAAATGTAAGATTGCGTCGCGTACTTTTTACAGAGCGCTAGCTTCAACTTATCGTGATTTCAGATATCTAGGTGACTTCCAAGAGACCCAAGCGCACGCACACATCTAAATCAACACCAAAATATATTATCTAAATTCTAAAGAAATATTTGCAATAACGGACATTTCCCGTAAATACTAAAAACCAACGTTATTTTTCTATTTAAGTGGGTGGACACATTTGTGGAATTATATTCTCCCAAATGACGAATGCTCCTGACGTGAGTGTGTACAAAATATGAATGATAATGTATGGCCCAGGAAGGGGTTAAACCGGCATCAGGGATTACGCTGCAGCGCATCATTCCATCTAAATCACAATAATCGCTAATTTACTGTCTGCACACGGATTTAGAATGATTTATGATCTCCCGAATGGTAATAACACGCAATGCCAAATACATGTTTATACAACTTAAAAAATTAATGTAATTGTTAATGTGTATATACGAGCATGTAGACACATACAAATATACAGGATAATTCAAAATGATATTGTAGTGCAATTCTCTTTATGTAAGTAACAAATCCTAAGATATTACAGTGCAATTCTCTTTGGGTAAGTTACAGATCGTAAATTACAAGCAGAACAAAATACTGGTTTGATGACTTGCTGATTTTAAGCGATGTGACAAAATATCTGAAAATTACAAGTTCCTTAGTTTTTACCATTTGTGTGACAAATATAATTAGGAAAATCTCTGAATTCAAGTTCTTCAGTTTTTACTACTTGAAGAAGACTTTTTGATTTCTTCCCCAAAAACAACTGGTTTGATGACTATTACAGTGCAATTCTCTTTGCGTAAGTTACAAATACTAAATTACAAACAGAACAGGTGTGACAAATATGATTATTAAAAACTCTGAAAATTACAAGTTCCTTAGTTTTCACCATTTGGAGAAGACTCTTTGACGACCCTAAAAAACAACTGGTTTGATGACTTGCTGATTTTTATTTGTGTGACAAATTTGATCAGGAAAAACTCTTAAACTTACAAGTTCTTCAGTTTTTACCACTTCTAGAAAAATCTTTGGTTTCCCAAGAAAAACTTTGGTTTAATAAATAGGTAGAAATAGCAAATTAAAATTATTATTTTTTTACGAATAATATTTCTAAACAGACTGACTAATAAATTGTAGTGTATAAATAAGTTCGTCGTGCATAAACGTCCAATTCAGAATGTTTATTAATAATACCAGGCGACTGTAATTCAACAGCATTCATCCTTGAGACGTACAAAACCATAAACACACGCTCGCATGCAAATGTAATTTATGTAAACAAGAAAAGTCTCTAGCTCCAACGGTTTTTCCTTTTAAAAATAAAGCAGTTTTGCTATTTCCGCTGTTATGCAAAGAAACTGAAACTTGGAATGTTTTAGATTTAATTTAATTACTAGTGGGAGGTTCAAACAGTGTATTTTATTTAACGATCTACAGAAAATATTCAAGAATTACGTGAATCTGCACTTGTTAAAATGTTATATGGTATGTTTAGTTGTCTATAATTCTTTATAATATAGGCAAATTAATGTACATAGACCATAATGTTTAGTATGGGCGCCTATGCATCCCATATAGCACGGCATATTGTATTTATGGGCGTAACCACAGTTCACCTACAAGGAATTTTTATTGTAAGCATACCCACATATCCCGATATATACGTGTATTTATTAAGGCATTCGTTGATTTTGAAAATTGTTAAATTTTAAGCTTAAGTGTTTTTCACTCCCAGATCAAGCATGAAGTAAATTTTCGAGTTTAGAACAGCCAGAAAATTTGGTTTGGTTACTCCGCAAAGCGGAGCGACCAAACCAAATTTTCAGGCTTTTTTAAACTCGAAATTTTACTTCATGCGCCACGCGTATAAAACACTGAATATAATAAAATTTAAAATATATTTCTGAATCAGTACTTATGCAAAAACAATATATTTTGAACCTAAGAGTATTTCAGTGTTTTATACGCCTGGTGCATGAAGCACCGCTTTGCTACGCGACTAATCTAAATTTTAATGATTTTCCATCTCGCAATGTTACGTCATGCTTAATCGAAGAGTGTAAACACTCGTTGGAAATGTCTTTTTCATGTATTCGTTGTTTTTCAATATAAACAAATACCTGAAAATGGACTGCGTCCGCGTCGGGTATTTATATTCAAGAAAATGTCCTGTATATCCAGTTAGTTAGCCGCAATATAAAATTTAGAAACCGTGTTTGGATGCTGTTGCTGGATGCGAGACTCTTGATTACTGTATATTACGACTATCTTCCTCTTACCCCACTTCCTGACCACAGTTACTCCTTTTCTTCTCGATTTTCAATTCTCCCATAATTGGCTCCCCTTGGCGTGACCAGAGGGGCAGATAATGGCACTTGATACAATAACTTTGATATAATCTTATCTAAAAGCGCAAGATATAATTGCCCCCCGCCCCTTCATCACGTTACACTTAATCCCCGGGACATGAATCGTATATTATTTTCCGTCTCTGCAGCATTTTAAGTGCCGAACAATTTGTGAATTCTAATATACGATTGATGAGGTAATAACCATAAGCCGCCGACGACGACGAGGATGTTAACTTATTTCGGAGTTTACGACGTCGTCGATTGCGCAACACGCGAGATGAGGCAACTTTCACTCCGTGTCTTTTCAAGCATCTTCTCTTTTTTCTTCTTCTTCGGCTCCGTCGTCCTATAACTCGTTTCAAGAAATTTAAATACTCGTAATATGTGACGATGCTCTTCCTGATATTAATGTGTAGAAACAAATTCCAAACATATAATTTTGAATTCCACTAATATTACAACTAAGCAGAACTGGGTAGGATTCGAATCCCTTTAGAGGATTCGAAAGAGGTATTCGAATACTATTTCACAAAAAGATTGGTGATGCGGATTTGTCACAATTTTTTTAAAGGATTCGTATTTGAATCCAATTGTACGTGATTCCAATCATTATAAAAGGATTCGAGTCCTCAAAATTGATTCGAATCCGTAGAAACGATTCGAATCATCGCTATAACTGAGACAATACGCTGTTTTAGAACCGTTTTTAGAGATCTATAATTAATATTAACAAATTATTAATAAGTTATCAGTTTTAAAACAATATTAAAGCTACTAGATAACATTCACGGAATTTTTCTTTTAAGTATGTTCTATATATCTTGTTGCATATAAATGTTGAGGCATTTGTTATTTATAGTTTAATTTGAAATTTCTAATAAGTGTTTCCACTCCCAGGTTAAGCATGAAGTAAAATATCGAGTTTAGAAAAGCCTGAAAATTTGGTTTGGTCGCGTAGCAAGGCGAAGCGAGCAAACCAAATTTTTAGGCTTTTCTAAACTCAAAATTTTACGTCATGCACCAAGCGTATAAAACACTGATTTAACGTGAAGTTCAAATTATACTGCTTTAGCGGTATGTATTCAACTTACCTTAAAATAAGTGTTGTATACACGTGGCGCATGAAGTAAAATTTCGAATTTAGAAAAGCCCGAAAACTTGGGTTGGTCGCGCCGCTTCGCGGAGGGAATTAACCAAATTTTCAGGCTTATCTAAACTCGAAATTTTACTTCATACTTAATCAAGGAGTGGAATATCTCGTTAGAAGCTTCAAATTGAACTCTTTTTAATAACAATGAATATCTAAAAAAATGCAAAAGTACACATTGGAATATGTATATTTAGAAGAAAAATTCCCTGTATACTGTTTAAGCAGACTTTTAACACATCACAATATGTTTATACCGAAAGACTGGGACTGTGGCATAACAATACCAATATTTAAGAACGGTGACAGAAGAAATTGCGGGAACTATAAAGGGATAACGCTACTATTGATCACGGGAAAAAAATTATGAAGCAATTTCGGATACCAGACTTAGGACAAAAGGTATAGAAAATTTGAAGAAATTTAAAGCGGATTTATAAGGGGTAGGAGTACTCAAGATCATAATACAATGAGAGCCAAAACGATTTGTTCATTTTTAATAGGAAATGAAATAACACATGAATTATTTTAAATGCAGAAATAATATAAATGACATCTTAAAAAGTAATAATGGGAGTTTTACTTTTTGAATATAGTGTGTGTTAAATGTCCGCCACCCTTCTCCACACACTCTTCTAAACGACGGACGAAATCTGCCATAACTCGTTGAAGCATATCCTGTGGAATAGCTTCAATTTCTTGTCGGATATTTCTTTTGAGCTCCTCTATATTTCTAGGCTTACTCTTGAACACTCTACTCTTTAAATATCCCCAAAGAAAAAAGTCTGGAACAGTAATATCGGGAGATCTCGGGGGCCAATTAAAATCACCGTTTCGAGAAATTAGTCTATTCGGAAATGTCTGTCGCAGGATCTCCATACTTATTCTTGCAGTATGACAGGTCGCACCGTCTTGTTGAATAAAGTGATTTTCTTCTTCTTCAATTTGCGGTATAAAAAATGTCTGGAGCATATGTGCATACCGTTGAGAATTGACTGTGACTGTTTCGCCGTTTTCTTCAAAAAAATATGGACCGATGATTTTTGACGATGATACAGCACACCAAACAGTCACTTTTGGGGAATGTAAGGGTCTCTCATAGATTTCACACGGGTTTTCGGTAGCCCAGTATCGAAAATTCTGTTTATTTACCAAGCCATGTAAAGTAAAGTGTGCTTCGTCGCTCATGAAAAGATGTTTTGCGATATCGGGTTCCTCATTGCTTAACTCCAAAAAACGTTGACAAAACTCAACACGGCTTTATTTATCACGATCAGTTAACTTCTGCACCACTGCTATTTTGTATGGATGAAACTTCATTTTGTGCAGCATTCTTCGGGTACTTGTTGCAGATAAATTTAACGCTGCCGCATGCCGCCGAACTGATCGATTTAGGCTACGCAGAATTGATTGTCTCACCCGTTCCTCATTTTCAGGATTGCATGCAGAGCGAATCCTCCCGGCTGATTTTCTTCTCTCAACTGACCCATGAATTCGCCACTTCCTTACCCAATACAAAATAACAGTTCGAGCCGGAACATCACGAACATTAAAATATAGACGAAATAAACGTTGAGTTTGAATAATTGAACTTAATTTAAGAAATTTTTCAACACAAAATATGCGTTGCTGTATGTTCCAACGCACCATTTTGACAACTGTCAAAATATCTCCAAAGTCTTCTCTTTCAAATTGTTATCAGTAATATAGCGATTCAAAAATAGTTATATTTGTTATTGCCTATTAAAAATGAACAAATCATTTTGGCTCTCACTGTATATTCACCAAAAGACAAATATCGAAGAAATGCAAAGCATATAACAATGAAATATGCAAATGCTATGTCGATATAAGAAAGGCATTTGACAGAATAAGAACAGAAATAATATGGAAAACCTTATAAAAGAACAAAATAAGTCGATATTGCTTTATGTGCTTTTGCTGACGATATGATTGTTTTCGCGGAAAAAAAGATCTCCAGTATAACTTGAATATACTAGAAAATGAATTGAATTTCTTTAACTTAAAAATTAATAAAAACAAAACAAACGTTTGACGAATCGACAATAATGAACATAATATTGCGATAAAAATAGGAGATTATAAAATGGAACAAATCAAAAAATATTAATACCTAGAAGGAATTATTGAAGATCAAGGCAATATAGATCACGAAATCAATAATAGAGTAGCAGTTACCTCTAAGGTTTACTACTGCCTAAGAAGAATAATCAAGAAATCTCCAAGAAAACAAAAATTTGTTCAATTCAGTATATGCCTCAACACTAACCTTGTGAAGCGAAACCTGGGTCAGCAATAAAAGTTAAGACAGATTACAAAATGTAGAAGTAAAGTACTTACGAAGACCAGAAGGAGTTACAAAGTTAAATAAAATGAAAAATGAAGATATCAGGAATAGTCTAAAGGTAACATCGATAAAGAAAAAAATAACAGAAAACAAACTTAGATGGCTGGAACCTAAACAGAATGCATGAAACAAGGCAGACAAAAAAAATCTGGGAGGCAAGGCCAATGGGGAAAAGAAGCAGAGGCAGACCAGCTAAGGCTTGGAATAGCATGATAAGTGAAAGTAGCCTAACATTTAGTTAAGCAAAGACAATGAGTCGGGACAGAAAAGAATAGCGCAGATTTGTGGCAGAAGAAACAAATAATTAAAGAAACAAATGAAACAAGCCTCTACATCCGATGGGTAGAAAAGGAACGGATTATGTATGTATGTACAATATGTTATTTGATTTCTTAATTATTTTTATTTTGATTAGCCGATGTTATTTATTTAATTAATGGTATTAAAAAGAACTTGTATTCGTTTTTCGAATCAAATTTGATCGTATTTTAAATCGGGGATTCGTGATTCGAATTAAATTAAATGGAGGGATTCGGATTCGTTATTCGAATCCTTTTTTTAGGAGTCTTCCCAGCTTTGCTACTAACTAATAAAATTAAACACATGAATCTAGATGTAAAGTAAACTGCAGATAAACATATAAATAAAGTACACACTACGCGTATATCCGCAATTCTATGATTAAAGTTCAACAAACGGGTGTACTTTTATGTCCCACTAATTTGACGTTTTCTGTTTTCACTCAAAGACATGGAAATTAAGTCTTGTTAAAAACGTTTCCTTTCTCTAATGAGACTAACAGTTCCATGTCTTCGAGTGAAGACACAACCAGTGAAAATGTTTACAAATAGATGCAAGTGGTCTTAAAGTGAAACAACGATCGCAACTATTTTAATGAGAAAATGAGAAATGCACCTCTATATGAAATGAAATATCTGCATAAAATAGACTGCTAAAGGATTATAAATATTGTTTTGAATTAGTAAAATGTCTTAACTCTAATATTTAGTTCTTTTTATTGAGTTACGTAGTTTTTGGAATATTGTCCGATTTCTGAATCCAATCACTTGGGTGGTAGACTAACATTTTCCGAGCGGAGGCAAGACCGTATAAAAAAAAATAATAGTAGTAATTAACAAAACAATAATAATAAATGTATACTCAACGTTGGAACAATAATCGAACCATTCGATTATTATAATCATCAATTATTAAACAATCTATTATTATCATTCGAATGGTGATTCAAATGATCATTCAAATGATAATATTATTTATCATTCAAATGGTGAATGATCATTAAAATGGTTATACAAAGATTTTTTCTTTTAGGTATAAAGGGAGTTTTTCTTTTAAGTATACATATCCTAATTACAGCGTATGTGCTGTAGATCTTTAGACATTCGTTGATTTTTTTCCAAACTGGTAAATTTGAAGCTTTTAAACCAGGGTTTCCACTCCCAGACTAAACATAAAGAAACATTTCGAGTTTGCAGAAGCCTGAAAATTTGGTTTGGTCGCGTAGCGCTACGCGGCCCAACCAAATTTTCAGGCTTTTCTAAACTCGAATTTTTTTTTTTCATGCGGCCCGCGTATATACACTGATTTGTTGCTAAGTTCGGAATAATCATCTTTAGCAGAATGATTTAGTAGTATATTTGGAACGTCACTTGGAATTAGTGTTTTACACACGTGAGCATGAAGAAAAATTTCGAGTTAGTGCTACGCGACCGAACCAAATTTTCGGGCTTTTCTAAACTCGACATTTTTCTTCATGCTTAGTCTACAAGTGGCAAACCCTCGTTTAAAGCTTCAAATTATCAGTTTTGTAAATAATCAACGAATGTCTGAAGATTTACAGCACATACACTGTAATTAGGATATGTATACTTAAAAAAAAGTTCCCTGCATATATGCATATGATTTTTTTTAAATAGTTTAATTTGAAACTTTAAACGAGTGTTTTCCACTCCCATGCATAAAGTAAAATTTTAAGTTTAGAAAAGCCGGAAAATTTGGTTTAGTCGCGTAGCAAAGCGGGGCGACCAAACCAAATGTTCAAGCTTTTCTAAACTCGAAATTTTACTTCATGCACCACGCGTATTAATCACTAAAAACACTGTAATATTGTAAACAAGTAAACTACATTTTCGAGAAAGCCTAAAAATTTGGTTTGGTCGCATAGCCAAACTAAACCAATCTTTCAGGTTTTTCTAAACTCGAAATTTTACTTCATGCTTAACCTAAAAGTGAAAAACACTTGTATAGAGCTTCAAATTAAACTCTAAAAAAGAAAAACGAATATTTAAAGATGTATAGCATAAAATTCGGACATGTACACCTAAAAAGAAAAGCACCCTGTAAGAAACATTTTTCGATAGCTAGAAATTCAAATATTTCTATGTGTGATAATTATTGTGCAATAGTTTTTATAATTATTGATTATCAATAATAAAATAATTGGTAGAAAACGTGATTTCGTTAAAAATAATGTTCATTGTCGGATTCGATAATCCACCTATTAAAATAAGAAACGCCTCTATGTTAATTTTTAAGTACCCATTGATATTCCCAAACATTACATTATTACATTCTATTTATCCTTCTTTTTGAAAAAATACTCATTTTTTATAAATCCTCAAATTTTCCAAACTTGATATTTTAATTGAATTTCATGAATAATGAGCGAATAAAGTATTCAATGGTGTACAATAATGTACCCTCCGCTATTATTATGAATAATGGTCGACTAAATAAATACTGGTATGCGCTGGGGTTGGGATGGGGCGAGCTTTTCGAACTAAACTGCCAACTTTGGACAATACGCTCGGCGTACGGTGTGAAGGAACATCCTGGAATTACTAGTTCGGTAATTGTTTTCATAAAATGCGCGCCGCCGCCACTTTGTCCGCCTCCACGCCACCCTCGAGGGAGTTACATTCTAATTTACCCGCACGAACACATAAATAACCCACCACCTACGGAACAACTACATGAACCTGAAACAGATATGTTGTTCAAATGGAAAATTAGAAGTAGAGAATTTTTATATCCCCAGTTTCATTTGCCCCATCACAATTTTGACCCTCAGATATTCTAAAGTTATTGATAAGAAATATGAAAAAATATGATGCATTCAGTTCGATAAAGAGAGGTTTGTATAACATAACTTTTTTTAATAAGTATGTCTGATACTGCGATACTTGAATATGCCTATAATTTTTATACCCAGTGTGAATTTTTAATAATAAACACTACAAAAAAATGTTATTATGACGTTGCAACAATGAGATTTTAGATCTTGAAGGTCATTGACAAAAATGACATTCTTGATACGTTTTCCACGTCAAAAATCTAACTTGACATTTTATGATAATTGTATTTCCAACTAATGTACGTGTAAATAAAGTCAAAGTGTGTGTGTTTTAAACTACACATTAAGGGCAAGTTGCACAAACACGTTTAACTGGTTCAACTCTGAACTTGAGTTAAAACTGACATTCACCTTGAACTAAAGTTCAGCTTGAACTTGAGTTCAAAGATTTTGGTGCAACTGGGCCTAATCCAGTGTTCTTAAGTTGATGTCAATTTTACCTTAGCGGTATGTTATGTGATATTTAAATAGTCTAATTCCCAGCTTTACCTAATATCACTTACTTTACACTTGGATCAGCTGATATGTGAACAATTAAAATTAAGAGATTAATGATGTGTTTTATTAACACGCTGACTGTCATATGAATGAAGTTCAGCTTGAACTAGAGTTCAAACAAAGGTTTTGGTGCAACTGGGCCTAAGCCAGTGTTTTTAAATTGATATAAATTTTACCTTTTAGTTATGTTATGTAATAATGAATATGAGTGAGTTACGTGAAGATGATAATAACTTTAAATAAAAACACTTTTTACCCTTTTTTCATAAATTTATTTTATACCAGATGTACATTTCAGTCAATAGGTGACCATTATCAATGGTTTGATAGTATCAAACCATTGATAATGGTCACCTTGTGACCGAAATGTACATCTGGTATTAAATAAATTTGTGAAGAAAGGTTACAAGTGTTTTTATTTAAAGTTATGTTATGTAATATTTAAAAATTCTAAACAACAATTAAAATTAAGAGATAAATGATTTGTCTTATCAACACGCTGACTTTCGTATGAATCAGTCACGAATCACACTCCAGGGAAATCCCCATGTGACAGTTAACGTGTTAAACATACCATTTTTGCATCGTTATTTCTGTAAACTTTAAAAATAATTATTGCTTATTTTGAGAAATTCCAAAACTTATGAAAATAACGGTTATACATGTATACCAAAACCAAATAATAATCGTGCCAAAAACTGTGGCTTCAGTGTATCATCAAAATAATATCACAAAACATAAATGTTATCGCGGTGTGTAAATATTTTCGACTTCTATAAATAGAAATTTTCCTCTCACGCCAAACAGCTGATTACATAAGTCTGTTTGTTTATTCATTTTCAATACGTGCCTCACCTCTAGCCCACCCCGTTAAATTTTCACCGTATTTACTCCTCTTATCAAAACCGGATTACTTTACTCTAACAAATCGCTTTTATACCCCAAAAATAAGTTACTGACAACAAGAAAAATAAACATTGATGATAAATAATTTGAATGCCAACTTTGTTATTAAAAAATCTGAGGTGGCCCGTTATCCATTTTTTTTAATAACAAAGTTGGCGTCTACACTTATATCAAAGTTTTGTGCATTTTTTCTTGGTTATCTTTTGGGTCGACGAACTGGGTTGTAAAATTATCCTTATCAGGGATAATTAGCACCGTGGAGTGTTGTGTAATTATTATGCACTCTCTTGATTAAATGTCGTCTCGCTAGTGTATTTTTTCGCTAGTGACACACATTAGCGAAAAACTGCTTACTTTCACGATTATCGCATTACTGGTATTCGTGGAATTAATGTCCATGTTTGTTCATGTTTGAATTTTAAGTTGGCGTGATAAAGGTACATTATTTGGATATGAAGTCATAAAATAATATTATAAATATGTTACGTATAGTACTTTATAAAATTATTACATATTAACACCTTCATCAAATTTAATAAATATCTATATATCACGAAGTGGAAGCCTATTTTACTGATTGTAAGTGTAAATATTTACATCATTCAAATAATCCAGTTTTCTTAAAGTACTCTCTGTAACAGTTTTAATTACTCCCAAAAAAACATAATTGGCATTTAACTTACGAAAAAAAAATTTAAATACAGAGTATCCACAACAAAGTAACAATGTTATTTCTGTATTCAAAACAAGGTCTGCCGTTGTTAACTGTTTTGTAGGACGCAATTAATGATAAAAAGAAGGCTCGCTGCGAACAATGGACGCATTACCATGGTCTAGTAACCGTGGACACAATCAACGAAATGTCTAACATGTATGTATGTAGATGTATGTAATTTTCTCCTAACTTCCCATCGATGAAACACATACGTGGGCTCTCTCATGTTAGAAGGAAAAATTCATGAAATGGAAATTATTTATAAACGATGACCTTCATGTGATCCAAATCCCAATTAAAATTCCACACTTTAAGGCGCTTCACGTATACGGATAGTGATGTGAATTCAAGAAACATGATTATTTTTTATGGGTTTTCAAATTGTTTTGAGGGAATTACAATCTAGAATTAATAAGTCTTCATGAAACTCACAAATCTATTTTCTATATGTTGTGCAATTCTTAGTATTATAAGTTAGGTGAACAGATTTCAAATTTAAAAATTAGTGATGCTACAGGGATTTGTTTTTTAAGTATAATTAACTAATATAACATTTTCTGAAAATGCAAAATTTTTCATATATAGTAGATTCGGGAGAGATGTCCTATGACTCATTGATGTGGAATGTTTGGTTCAAATTTTTTAGAAAGTATGTCGACAGTTGTATCTGCAACGATTTTTCCTAGTAGTGTCAAATTTTGACGTTACCTGACAATGTAACAACTGTTTAGGTTGCGAGTATATTAGTGTTCTTTCTTTTGGAAAAGCTTTAAATCATAATTTCTTGTACATTTTTTCTTTTAAGTATACATATATCAATTACGTGTTGTAGATTTTTAAATGTTCGTTGTTGTTCTAAAAGAGGTCAATTTGAAGTTTAAACGAGTGTTTTCCACTCCCAGGTTAAACATGAAGTCAAATTTCGAGTTTAGAAAAGCCTGAACATTTGGTTTGGTCGCGTAGCGCGAAGCGCGGAGCGACCAAACCAAATTTTCAGGCTTTTCTAAACTCGAAATTTTACTTCATGCGCCACGCGTATAAGACACTGATTTCAAGCGAAGTTTACTGGTTCACAATATTTCAGTGCTTTCAGTGTTTATTACGCGTGGCGTATGAAGTAAAATTTCGAGTTTAGAAAAGCCTGAAAATTTGGTTTGGTCGCGTAGCGCGAAGCGGCCAAACCAAATTTTACTTCATGCTTAGTCTGGGAGTGGAAAACACTCGTTATAAGCATCAAATTGAACTCTTGAAAAAAAGCGTATGCATATGTATACCTAATATAAAATTCTCTGTATGTATAATATTTAAAAGAAAAATTCGCTGTATTAACAGATTAATCCGATGATATTTGCTAAATCTACTGAATGCGCATTCGATTCAACTAACATTTTCGTTTGAGCTTATATAAAATCAACATAAATGCATTATTTATTTCTGTAAATACCTGAACTATTTAGTAGATGTGGAAATTGGAATTATACCACTTAAACTCACATTTAAAACGATTGTGCACATTAATTAAAATGATTTGTGGCCGGATTTTTGCAGATTTAGTTTCACGAAGATGTTATCAAAATGTGACGTTTAACCTAAACATTTTAAAGCTTCTCGTGATTCTTACCTTAGGTAATTTTTCTTTTAAGTATAGATATCCCGATGTATGCGCTGTAAATGTTAAGGCATTCGTTGTTTTTATAAAATTGTTCAATTTGCAACTTATAACAAGTGTTTCCACTCCTTGATTAAGCATGAAGAAAAATTTCGAGTTTAGAAGAGTGTGAAAATTTGGTTTATATAAAAAAAAACAACAAATTTCTGAACATTTACAGAGTATTAATCAGGATTTGTATACTCAAAAAAAACATTTCCTCTATAAGTAGTAGTTCGAGAATACAATATATATATATTTAAAAGTGTTTTAAATTGATTTATTCTTATAAAAGTGAAGTACTTTTTTCAAGTATATATATAACCAGTGCAAACGCTGTACATTTTCAGGCAATTTGTTGTTATAAAAGTGTTTTGTTTAAAGCTTCTAACGAGTGTTTTAAATCTTTCATTAAGCATGAAGTACAATTTCGAGTTTAGAAAAGCATCGGTTCAACGAAGCAGAAATTATTATTTGGTCCAACTCTTATGCCTTTAAATCTCTCTTAATTTCCATTGCAATCAGTTTGGTCAAAAACATTGTTAAATTATTAAATGTAAACTTTTTATCTATTAGTAGTAATCTCTGAAAAAGAAAAAAGCTTAAAAGCAATCCTACAAAATCGTCAAATTACGAGTATAAAATTTTGAAAAATTAGTATCTACTCACTTTATATTTATATCGTGGATTTATAGTTTTTCTTTTTAACGAGTGAATAATTAATTCGTGGTTTATAAAAATAAATAGAAATCTTAAAATAATTTACTACCTACTGTAAACTATTTTGTTTTTGTATATTATTTAATTTTATTGCAACAGCTGGTATGATTCGAATGAAACTTTTGCGTCATCTTAAACGATGAAATAAATATAATATGACGCAAAAGTTCAATTCGGAATTTTGATAAATCGCCTTTATGGCTTCCTTTTGTTTATTTTTAGTTCGAACGCGCGAATATATACAAAGTGCAATGTTTGCTTTGGTAGAGAGATAGACTTGGACGTCGTCCAAAACACAGCTGATCCTCGACCAACATTAATTTTCGTTATTTAATGATGAGATCTTCAAACGTTTTTAACCCTAAAATTACCCCCCTATTATGCATTATTAATAATAAAATAAACATGAAATTTAAATAATAAAATATGTTAATAATTTAATTCATGTACAACACAATAATTCTAAGATATGTTGGACTTTATAAACTGGGTAATTGGATACTGGCTGCCCTCTCTTTGGTTATAGAAACAAATGATTTATTGTCAATAGTAATCTGAATTCAATAAATTAAATTTGAATTCAGTAATCCGGTACAGCACTATCAAGAATCGTACATATTGAGAAACTCACATGGCGTCATCTGCTGCTAAAATGCTGGGCGATCAAATAAATTTATTATCAAGTAAGCCATGAAGTTTGAATTTAGGGTGGTAGCCCTTCATAAATCTGACTGTTCTGTTTGACAAATCAAATAATTTGAGTTAATTATATCACAGCCTTTAAGCACCGCCAATTACTAACAAAAATCAGAGAATACTCCAATTATAAATGTGTTTGATCGACCGGCACAACTTTATGTTGTTTTATACCCATCTATGAAATTTTATACCCATCTATGAAATTTCAATGCAGCCATCTGTTCTTAAAAATACTCAACTTAACAAACTGGTGTTGATGCTTATGTGCTTATAACAGTGACTTAATTAAACACAATGGCGACAACTATGGTATTCTTTTTGATGGGGTTTTTAGTCATTTAGCTAGCTATGAGGTCTCAAGTGTGTCACAGCAATTTCCTCTAAAGTTAGTGTTTTATTTTACTTGCTCTAAAATCCTACCTTAAAAATTCGCAACGATAAATATAATTAACCTAAAGCCGTTAATTTTGGGTATTAATCATCATATGTTTCTATTTCAAAATAAAGGGAATAGCCCCCGCTCATTGATGATGCTTTAAGTGAAAGATGAAAAACACTCGCTGTCACAATTGAACATCAGATGTTTGTATTATAACCTATTTCCTTGATTAATTTTGCCTTATGATGACGGATAAAAGAGAGTTGTCGCCACTGTGTTTAATTAAGTCACTGTAGTGTTTATCATGCATGTTGAGAAAATGTCACGGCAGCATCTGTTATTAAAAGAACCCAAATTTTTGTTATTTTATACCCATGTCCGTATCATGCATGTTGAGAAATTGCCATCGCGCCATCTGTTGTTAGAAGAACTAATTTTTTTGTTGTTTTATGCCCATGTGACAATCATGCATGTTGCAAAACTGGCTCACCACCATCTGTTGTTGAAAAGCTCATACTTATACTCAGGCGTGTATCACACATCATTGTAAATATGGAACAGCACCATCTATTGTATAAACATACGCGGTATTTTCAATACAGGCCTGACATATAAACAAATTATGGGCTCTAGGAGTTATCAAATGAGTGAATTACTAACATTTTTCGCGGCAATATTTACAAAAAATATAGAACATTAATTTTCCATATCAAATGTAAATTAAATTATGAGTAGGATACATCACTGTATTAAGAAAAAAATACGCGTTTAACAAATACGACAATCCAAAATGTCGCAAATGAGAAAAACAAAGTTGGCTATTGTTCTTGGGAAGTTGTTGGAATTATCTTAAAATCAGGTATGATACTAAATTGCTCAATAAAAAATACCTCTACAATGTCAAAGTTGTAAATGTCTAAGATAATAGTTTTCGGGTGAAAAAATAAAAACAAAATTTCTAAAATCAGTTTTTTGACAATATCTCGAAAACAAAAGAAGATATTTGTAATTTGTTTTCAGATTATGTTTGGGCCGTAAGATACACAACTTTGCTCTCTATCTTTTTAAATAACAAAGATCCCTATACATTCTGTCGAAATACGGATACCCTGCTTGTATTAATAATTTAATACTTAAACTTTATGTTAAAAATAAGTAGGCGAGAAAAAATGTTCCAAATTTCATTAACTAACTTCATCTGTAAGCTAAGTAAAATAAAGCTGAAGTTAATGTAGATGTTGAATACAATTAAAGCAAACTTGTTCCAAAATTGTGAAGTTTAGTAAAAATATTTTCGTGGAAATGAAAATGTAAATCAAAATAAACTAACAAAACAGTTTTCTAAATAAAATTTGAGTTCATTATTGATTACTTGATGGAACATATTTTTGTTTTTAATTAGAGATTTTTATTATTTGATTCTTTCACTTTAATTAAGGATTAAAGAATTGTTTGTTTTGAGTATGCCTATACTTTGATAGCGCAAGATTTGGTTAGATTGATTTTTTTTTTAATTAATTAAGTTGAGATCAAACAAAGAAGGGCATATTTTGAAGTTCATTTTAAAGCAATGATTGTGCGTGCGCGTGGCGCATGTAGTAACATTTGGAGTTTAGAAAAGCTTGAAAATGTGGTTTGGTCGCTCCGCTTCGCTAGGCGACCAAACCAAATTTTCAGGCTTTTCTTAACTCAAAATTTCACCTGATGCTTAATCAAAGAGTGGAAACACTCGTTCAAAAGTTCAAAATAAACGCTTTTATAAATCAACGAATGTATACTTAAAAGCAAAATGGCCAGTATAATAAATTTTGCATTTTTAAGAAATGCTATACATGGAGTGTTTCTTTTAAGTATACATATCCCATTTATAGCGTATTTGCTGTGAATCTTCACATATTCGTTGTTTTTTTAAGAGTTCAATTCAAAGCTTTAAACGAGTGTTTCCACTCCCAGATTAAGTATGCAGTAAAATGTTCAGGCTTTTCTAAACTCAAAATTTTACTGCATGCGCCATGCGTATAAAACACTGAAATATTATGATGTTTACAATATGCTACTAAAGCAATTAACTGTAGACGTATATGTCAAACTTCACTTCAAACCAGTGTTGATACGCGTGGCGCATGTTGTTAAATTTCAGGCTTTTCTAAACTCGAAATTTTACTTCATGCTTAACCTGGAAGTGGAAAACACTGGACTTAAGCTTCAAATTGAACTCTGTCAAAAAACAACGAATGTCAGAAAATTTACAGGGTATGCATATGTATATTTAAAAGAAAAAATCCCTGTATACTTAAAAGAAAAACTCCCTGTACGTTATACATAAATTATAAAGTTCAAATAGGTAAGGCAAAACTATTGCTGTTAAAATTTGCTTCAAAGTAGTTGGTTGTTCTTTGTAGTTAGTTTCTGTTAATTAATACGATAATGCCAAGCAATATTAAGTTGCGCACGGTAATGATGATCAAGTCTGGGGGTCTCGTTATTTACCTGAACTGGCGCTTCTCTCCAAAGTTTTAAAACTTCGACTAAATATATTGTTTTCGCTTTTGCGCGACTTTTCAAGTTAGGCAAACTTTCCTTATTAATACGGCAGAATCGCCCCGGATAGAATTTCCGCGACGACGCTAACAAGCTCCCCACTCGAATTATTTATTAAAAAATTGAGAGGAAAAAGTTTAAGAAGAAAAAACGACAAACCTGGAATGACTTTTCTAGCTTATATAAAAATTGATTTTCTGTGATAAATTGTTAATATTTTTAAATATGAAATCAATTGTCTGAACTGTTGATGGTATTTAATTGTTTGTTTTACAGTGTTTAATTTTTTCAATTTCGACTGTTTTTACAATGCTGTGATTTTTCGGTAAATTACCGGATTTAATTGATAAATGTACCGGAATGACTGATGGGTAAATTTACAGATAAGAAGAAGAAATTTACAGATAAGAAGAAGAAAATTACAATGTACTGAAGTATAACTTGGTAAATGGTACTTAAAACCTTAAAAAGATCCAATATAAATATGGTAGATTCTATCACACGTATTTAGATTCCTGTCCTAAGTTAAGATTTATCAAATCTGTTATTTTGTAAAGAAAAAGTCTTGAATAGATCAGATAATCCATCCATACATTCTGTATCAATTTGAAAAACGATTTATCGAAGGAAGCGATTTTTTTTTTAAGAAAAAAGTTAGTGTATCGAAGGTCGGGGTGAGCATTTTCGCATAAAGAGTGGAGCTCATGAATTTTTATATGTAAATAAACCCCCATTTATATTATTAACCTTCAAGGATAATCCAGCGCAAGGGTGATTTATTGCGATGGATCCCCATCCCGTATCCCCATCGGATATTTACATTCCCGAATTCAATATTCTCGCGACGATTTTTATTACATCCAACAGTACACATAAATAAATAATTTTTCAATAAATAAATATATTCATAAATAAATAAACTGAACCGAAGTATCGAAGTTTATCTGTACTCTGTCTGTATACTGACTGAACGGTAGGTTGGCTTAGGATTAAATAAATAAACATTAATCGATTCTTGTGTGGATGCAGATATACATATATGTTGGATGCAGTCAGGGCCGCTCCCGTTCATAAATATAAAGTGATATAATTAAGAACTAGTTTATCCACAATCCTGCTCGAAGGCGCATGATACATGTATCACTATGGAGCGAGTTTTTCGCTTCTTTCTCCACTCGCTTCTAGTTTAATCAATTCCACCGCTGTTATATTGAAAAATTGGAGACATTTTTTCTCAACATCTTCATCGAGACCATTTGGAATATTCATTATACGTTTTTTGTTGTTGTTGTAATAAACAGGTATTTAAATCGTGTACGTCGAGTTTGGGCAATCCAGCTGAGAAATTGGAGACGGGCATTTTTTCATTCTCCATCGAGTTTAGGTATTCTTGTAAATCGAATGTCAGTCAAATCCTCTATATTTTCACCTTTCAATATTGCGGGTTTTCAATAAGCCAGACGGATTTTCGCTTCTGATACAATTCGATTGGAGAATTGAGTGAAAAAAATGTCCTTCCATCAATGCTGATGAAAATTATTACGTAAAATGATGTGTTAATATCAGAGTTGGGTAGGATTTAACATGATTTGAATTACGAATCGTCGAATCAAAAAACACAAAAAAATTATTCGAATCGAAGGGTTCGTATCATGAATATAAATCCTTTTTGATATTAATATTTTATTGTAATAAATATCATCAATTAATCATAATTTCAAATAAAACTAATTTAAGAATGTAATTAACATAGTCTGATGTGTCCATTTTAACGTGTACATGTAGTACTTTTTTTGATAGTGAATAGAACTTGAATTTGGATTTCACTCTACAAATGTTATTTAATAGTGTGAATAGTAATATAAAATCACACAAAAATTTGAACTGATGATCTTTAACTTATTAGCTTTATTAAAGATAATACTTTATCATTTTTATTTATAAAATTAGTATCTGATAGGTGGTCTAGTATTGTTTTGGATACCTACATCTAATAATACATCCGAAAACAGTGTTTCAAAACCTAAGTGGTGATTTTAGGCCTTAAAATACAGAGAAGAAATAGTGACAATGCATAAATCTTTGAAATTGACTTGAGAGACAAAAAAACAATACAACTGTTTTTCCAAAGGAATATTTTTGTAACAACTACAGTTTGTCTATCGATAGTTTTAAAGTTCATGAGGAGCAACAGATTGAAAAAAAAACATGTTTTTATTCCATTGCTTTAAAGCAATATTGGCAAAAGATGGGCTAACGGAAATGGTTAAGAAATTAATTAGTTTATTTTCCCCTAAGAAACAACAAAATTCATCAATTGAAATTAAAATTACTAAATTTCAAGGATTACAAAAAATATGCTATACAGAAATATTCATTGTATTGACTTAACAAAAAAAGAACAATCAACATTTAGATGTATATATATATGTATTAAATTAAAATAAAAATAAATTATAATAATAACAACATTACAAAAGCTCCAAGCACTTGATGTCTCGCATAAGAAAGTACACTAAAATCTCAACATTTGATATACCTATCAGAAATAGTTAAAATTTATCTTTGTTTTAATTAAAAATTTCGAAATGGAATTACAAAAATTCAAAGATGACTAATATTATGGAAATACAGATAATAATTTAAGCAACAATTAAGCGACATTTTTTGTCAAATGAAAATAGAGTGGTGATTAATACTAGAACTGAACCTTATGAAGTTAAAAGTTGACAATACATTTTTAAATCAGAGATACACAAGTTTTCTCTTTCTAAATCTCTTAAAAAAACTAAAAGATGTTGGCATAACTAATAACAATTGTTGATAATTGGAAAAAAATCTTTACTTTTACATCACTATACTTGTTTTTGTGTATAAAATGAATTTAATAAAACGTCAAAGAGTTTTATTACAAAATTCTTTAAAAAATCTTATTTGTACTAATTTCAATTAAAGTATACATATTCCGATACTTACGCTATAACTTATTAAACGTTCGTTGTTTTTTTAAAAGAGTTCAGTTTAAAGTTTTATCGAGTGTTGTCCACTCCGAGTTTAAGCATGGAGTAAAATTTCGAGTTTAGAAAAACCTGAAAATTTGGTTTGGTGGCTCCGCGAAACGGAGCGACCAAACCAAATTTTCAGGTTTTTCTAAATTCGAAATTTTACTTCATGCGCCATGCGTATAAAACACTGAAATAGTGTTAAGTTTAAAATATACTAAACCTAAAGTAATATGGTAACACATTATATCTTTATTTCATAATAATATATAATAATATTTTATTATTTTAAACGCTTCTAGAAAAGCCTGAACATTTAGACAGGAGCAAAAAAACGGTTGACATATTTTCTTAAACAAAGAGTTTGGCAATTTGCGCTTAGCTCGAATTTACATTCACCTCGGTTTGAATGCGGCCGGCAAGCCACGAGTTGAACACCCCTGCTCTACAATGTTTATTAATGAATATTTTATTATATTTCTGTAGAATCGTATCATACTACGATATGAATGAGTAAGAATAACCATATACCTTCTAGTTTTTGAAATAAAAAAAATATGAAAATTTTAATTATTTTTTAAACTAGAAGGAGTATATATTATTCGTATTCGATCAAATCGTAAAAATATATAATAGGATTCATTGATAATCTCTGTAGCGCTTCGGCCGTTTGTTAAGAATTCCCATAAGACATTTGCTATAAGGCTATTTCATAACGATGAGCCTTATTATGTTACGTCAAAGTCAACTTGATTATCACATAAAAACTCATTACATTAGTGCACCTCAATATGAACATTTTTCGTATTCCATTCAGGGTTATTTTTATGTAAATCTTAAAAGACAAGTCTACAGTGGAATCTGTACGATGAGTAAATCTGTAAAAGGTCAGTTTCAAAATTTCATGTGTGTAAAGGGAACATACTTACACACAAATGCACATATATAACGAATCGTGAAAAGGCAATTAATTAATAAATAAACAAACACGCGAAAAGTCCTTGAATGTTGCGCAAAAATATATTCATTTTTATGCGGGTTTTATAAATAAAATGCACGTACGCTCAGTGTTTACGAACGGACAATGAAATAATTATACCTGACCACGCCAATGTAATGCATATAAATACGTCGCACTAGCAGATAGTGTGCACTACACGTACGTGTTTATACGAAAGGAAATTGCGTCGTCGCCGGCCGACTTTTATATTTTTATTCATTCGGATATTATTGACATGATTTTCTTAACGCTTACAAAATATACCTGTGATTGGTAATAATTAAGAACATAACGAGTTAATGAATGAGCAAGTGAGTGGTAAACACATTTTTAGGGCATAAAACTGCAAATAAACATATTATAATTAATTAATACCAAACAGTATATTTTTTAAATTTAATTGAACACTTACGTGCATACTACTAGCGTATAAACAAGCCGACACGAGTGATAATAATCGATCATTCGATTATTAAAATCATCGATTCTTTAATAATCTGTTATTATCATTGGAATGATCATTTAAATGATAATATTAATGATCATTCAAATAGTAATAACTATGAATGATCATTTAAATTGTTATAGAGAAAGGTTTTATTTTACATACACATATGCATACGCTATTTTAAAAATAGTTCAATTTGAAGCTTTAAACGAGCGTTGTCCATTCCTAAATTAAGCACTCGAAATTTTACTTCATGCACCACGCGTATTAATCACTAAAAACACTAAAATATTGTGAACAAGTGAACTTAATTTGAAATCTGTGTTTTATACGCGTGGAGCATGAAGTAAAATATCGAGTTTAGAAAAGCCTGAAAATTTGCTTTAGTCGCTCCGCTTCGGAGCGACCAAACCAAATTTTCAGGCTTTTCTAAACTTGATATTTTACTTCATGTTTAACTTAGGAGTGGAAAACACTTAAAGCTTCAAATTGAACTCTTAAAAAAACTACGAGTGTCTGAAGATTTACAGCAAATAATTCGGATATGTATACTTAAAAGAAACAGGATTTATTTAAAAGTCTAAATGTTTACTTGGTGCTTCCAAAAACAGTTTATAAATATTGAACACATCAATAAAAACTTGTCTATTTTAGAATTATCCATTTCGTACAAACAAGCACAAAATGGTCTCTAATTGATGTACCGATTTCTATCTAGTGTGTGTTATCTACATCTTTGTATGAGATATGTACCGTAATTCGAGTAGGTCTTTGCGCTCGGGAGAAGAAGGAATAAATCTCGCGTATTGGTTTTGCCACACCCAAAGGCATACATCACCCAGATGTGGAGTCGTTATGTGTTTACAGTTGTACAACCACCGCATTATATAAACTCCGGTCTGGTTCTCTCACATTGGCACCGTTTCATTATGTACTTATTATTTATCAACCACATGGAAATCATATGCGATGCAACTAATACTGTTCAAAATATACACTAAACCACAGAGGAAATATTTTGTTTATATTGTGAATATCTGTTATCGTTTTGTCACAGAGGAATATTACTCATTCCTCTATGGTTGTGTGCTAAAAATAAATTAGTAATAGTGGGGAGATTTAGTAGTAATTCTAATGTGCACTTGCACTACAGTTGATCAAATTTAATCAGAACTTCTTTTAAACACAGTAATTTTAATCGCAAATTGTTCACACAAGTGCATATTCATTAAAGAAACATGTTTCTGATATCTTTCTAATTTATAACGTTTTCATATCCTCAAATTTTGACTTAGCCAATTTGCACCCCGGCTGATTAACATCAACCATTTAATCATTGAGTAAACCTGTGATTAAGTCATTATTCTAAAATATAACAATGTTTTAAATTTGTAAGACATCCTAAACATTTCTCTTTTATCATTAGGCAATTTTTTAAATAATTTATACATAAAATAGCTATGTTTTTAAGGAGTACTAATCACTGATTAACTTAATCGAATTGGGCGCTAACGGGCATTAATCAGAGTAATCAGTGTAATCAAGGATTAGTGGATGAATATAGTTAATCATTATGCTATATTCTACTACTTATCCTTGATTACACCTCTGATTAATGCCCTTTAACACTGAAGTCGATTAAGTTAATCAGTGATTAGTACTCCTTAAAAACATAGCAATTTTATGTATAAATTATTTACTAAATTGCATAATGTGCGAGCTACTCGCCAATGACAGTCCCACACTTTGGTTATTCCTTACTGGGTGACTAAAGTGTTGTTTTAAAAAATAATATGTAGGCATCATAAATAAGATTTGGCTTCAACAATGAATTGAGTTTAGTAAGAAATAAGTATAGAGTTAAAGAACATAAATGGCTGAAGGCATGAAGATTTAGGTCGATTGTGATTTGAAATTCTGTAAGTTGAGTTCGATACAGTTTATGCTATTGAAGATAACAATACGTATAGTCGCCTGGATGCAAGAGATAGGTAACTTAAATTTGACTTATTTAGAAATATAAGTTTGTCCACTGCTGTTAAAGTTATTTATCGGTCAGTTTTCAAAACATTTATCCTTTTTCCTAGACTTTTGCAGAAAAAATCATGCGGTTATCGTGTTATAATTTCATATTATTGTTAAGTGATAGTTATAAACATAAGTATGAACAAAATTCCCAATACTTGGTTGTAGAATACTTCAAAACATTACAAGTGTGATTCTTTACAACAAATTTTTCTTAAAAAGACTAAATCAAACTTAAATTATAGTTAAATGAAATTGTAATATAAGCATTGAATGAATCTCTAAAACATTTTCGTATTTTTGGCCAAGTGTAGTAGAAATAGACGAATTCTACTACAAATAGGAGAAGAATTGTAAGAAGGCAGAAGTAGAAGAAAATGATAATCTTTGTAAGAAGACAGGAGTCGAAGAAAACTATAAATTTATACCAACTCTCAGTTCCTACATTTAGGTGATAGGAGAGAATAACATTAGTTTTGTTAATAATTCAAATGTTATTATAAGTACTGAATTAATCTCTAAAACATATTACTCATTCTAGAGATTTTAGTTTGTCACCAGATCTTCAGCAAAATTCTAAAAGTTCTGTTCAGTCTTCTCCGTCTGTCGAGTTTTAAAATTAACTAATGGCCTTTGATTTAACGTATATTCGAATACGATTTTGGCTACTGCTGTGTGTAGTTATAAAATTTACGAGCTGCACGGTCTAGAAAATCCCGACGACGAAATGTCGTCGTCTCGTCGCCGGGCGATAAAACAGGAGTTGAAATCGCGTGGGTGCATTGTTTCCAATTGCAGCCCACTGTGGGAAAACGGACCTCCGGCCTCGGAACGGAAATAAACAAATTAACGCGATAAAGGAAAGTTATTAATTAAGACTTATCAACAACCGACAATAATAACAAATGTGCTAATCAAAACATTAGTACGTATAGACGTAAACATTAAAAATATACTGCGTTGTAAGTAATGTTAATATTATTGGTAGTTAACAGTTATACGAAATGAGAAAACTTTTGTTATGTGGAACTTGAAGTCCGAAATGCATATATTATTATCATAAGAAGTGGACTAAGTTTAGTCCATTTCTGATGCTAATAATAATAATAATGCTAGGTAGAGAGTAAGATGCCTTGTTTTCATTTAATTAAAAATGGACAATAAATTCATGAAAATAATTAAAAGGTTGAAATTTTATAACATCGAAACTTAGAAAATATTATTTATGAGATTTTAATTTCAGACTTCGCCACTAAAGTAATACACATATATACTTATTCACGGGAATTTCCACGTTAGATATGTACTTTAATATTAATATTATGAATAGGGTTATTCAAAAGAAAATCTTATTTTGAAATACTGATATTTTTATCAATAATTAAGCAATCTGAAAATTAAAAATGCCTGTATGTGTAAAAAGAAATGTCATTTAATAAAAATATTACACTTATCGTCAATGTTGAATATGGTCGAAATTTTTTTCAAATTTTGCTACCACAATTTGAACAGCTTTCAAAGTGCATGGGCTAGAGCTCTTTGACCGTTACGCGTACGAAACCGTCGAAAGCCTGCTGAGAAATTCCGTCCACATTCGAAATAACATTGGACAAGTCCAATGCAAGTTTACAGAGGCTAAACAATTTCGTTTCACAAAAACCATTGTGTTCTAATGTGAAAAACCTGTAATGACACTTGCATTCAGAGGTTTTTTTATGCAGCATTTTTTAAACAAATTTGTTGCCATTGCGACCAAAAGGTGAAAAAACAATACCGTTTTCCTTGTGACCTGATACTGTCCTTATTTTCAAAAATGCATAAAAATCAGCCACGATAGGTGTAGTTTAACATACTACTCACTTTTGCAAAACCCTATATATAAAATAAAAACAATGTTTTAATGCATTTCATTTTTATTTCTTTCAATTATCTAACATGGTGGGACCAATTTGAAATGTTAAATTACCCTGACATTTCTCTGACTCTTCCTTGATTCCCAGATTTTTCCCTGACCCCTTAAAATAAAATAAGAAGGGATATGTATAAGAACTTGAAAGACAAATTCTTTGATTGGCATGTCTAGATGTTTGAGAAATGTCCAAAATGTCGAGAAAGTATAAAAAAGTGAAAATGTTTAGAAAATCTATTATACTTTTTGTGTGTTGAATTGTTAGAATTTTACTGAATTTTAATTATTTGCTTGTTTTTCCCCATATTTTTTTTTAAATTGGTCATTTAACCAATTTTCAAGGATTTTGTTAATTTTCTTAAAATTTCAATAAACCCGTTGCTTTATTATTTTTTATGATATTGATAACAATTTTTATCAACATTGAATCTTTGTTTTAATTTAAATTATTTTTATAAAGTTTAAAAAGAATTTGGAAATTTCCGTCACTCGATAATATTAGTAAAATTACAACAAATTTGTAATTTCTTTAAATTTCCTTCAAATTTGAATCTTTCTTTCGATTACATAATTTTCACAAAGTATAAAAAAATAGTGAATTTCAGTAATTTAAACAAACATTTTAACAAATCTGCACTTTCTTAAAATATTTGTCAAATCTTTCTTTCAAAGACATCAATTCTTTGAAAGAAAGATTTGACAAATATTTTAAGAAAGTGCAGATTTGTTGAAATTTTTGTTTAAATTACTGGAATTCACTATTTTTTTATACTTTCTGAAAATTATGTAATCGAAAGAAAGATTCAAATTTGAAGGAAATTTAAAGAAATTACAAATTTATTGTTATTTTACTAATATTATCGAGTGACCGAAATATCCAATTTTTTTTAAACTTTATAAAAATAATGTAAATTAAAACAAAGATTCAATGTTGATAAAAATTGTTATCAATATCATAACAATTTAATAAAGCAACGGGTTTATTAAAGTATTTAGTAATTTAATAATTTTTTGTAAATTTCAATAAATCTGTAATTCCTTTAAATTGTCTTGAAGTTTAAGTCTTTCTTCTTTCAATTTACATAACTTTCATAAAGTTTATTTAGTAATTATCGTAAAATTACAACAAATCTGAAATTTCTTTAAATTTTCTTCAAATTTGAATCGTTCTTTAATTTTACATATTTTTATAAAGTTTTTAAAAATCATGAATTTCAGTACTTTCAAACTTCAACAAAACTGTACTTTCCTTCGTCAAATTTTAATTTTTCTTCTAATTTAGATTGTTTTCAAAAAAATTCAGTAATTTGATAATATTCGAAAAATTGCAATAAATCCGTAATTTCTTTAGATGTTAAAGTTATAATCTTTCTTACAATTTAAATAATTTTCAATTAATGTATTCGAAAAATTCGTGAATTTCAGTAATTTAATGATTTTCGTAAAATTTTATAAAACCTGTAATTTCTTAAAATTTCATCTCTCTTTCAATTTATAAATTATGTAAATTGAAAGAGAGATGAAATTTTAGAGCTATTAAAAAATCGTTTGATAATTTTCCAAAATTGTTCAATTTTTTGAAGACTCGTAAATCACAATGTTTATGACAATTTAGCAAGTCAAAAAATAATTATGTTCTCATTTAACTTTTTAACTTTAAGAAATTAAGAAATTTGTGAAATTGTACGACTGATCGAAATTGATAATAAATTAGCAAAAGTAACTAAATACACAAATTTCATTTATATATTAATTCAATTAACGAACAAATGCAATTTCAGATTATATGGATAGAAAAAATTTACTAATATTAATCAAAACATTAAATAATAAACTTAAATAAACGTATGTTGCTTTTCCGTAATTTCATTAATACTTCTTAATTATGACGATTTTTATTAAATCGAGTGTTTCATGAATTTTCAGTGGTTTATATAATTATATTTGTAAATCATCAATAATT